>JAKWBJ010000539.1:1285833-2571666 GCA_023159175.1 Wohlfahrtia magnifica
CCTAAAAACGTTCAAGTAAGACAACATTAAGCCCTAGACAAGCGTTGTGTAGATAATAAAGAACTTAATGAAATAATATTGAGTGTTTTTTTACAGTTATAGAAGTTTTTGTTATAATAAAACAAAGAAATGGAATTCAATATAAATGAAATGGGTTTTATTGGATAGAAAATGTTGACATTAATATGATTTCGCCACGGGTTGCATTGCGTTCGCCCATGGAAAATTATTTGTGACTTGAAACTTAACTATTATCAATCGTTAGGTAATTGCAACTATAAAAGAAAAACAAAATATTTAGGTGAAAGACTCAGTTTTGGTTACGCTGTGACACTTCAAAGTTAAGATATTTTCGAAAAAAAAATCGTGTTTTGTTCTATTTGCTATGGGTTTTCTTAAACAAATAATTACACTGGTCTACAAAAATCAAAAAATGCTCTCGCCGTTAAATAAAACTATACAAAATATAATGATTTGATGCGCCGTTTCCAGTTTTTGATTCCGATGGAATCAAATTTTTTTTATAGGCGTGGCAAATTTTTCGCCTAAAATATGGTAGTTATGTCAATATATTTCTTCATAGCTTGCAAACGACTTTACGGATTTTGATGCAAGTACAACCTAACGTTTAGGAACAAAATCCTATAAATCACCTTTTGTATTTTCAACACTTTCGGAGTTATTCACAACTTAGCTGCGAAAAATTTTGTTGCGGAAAACTAGAGCATTTTCTTTTTTCAAAAAGTTATAAAAAATTTTTCGGAGTGAATATTTTAGATGTTAAGCACGTAAATTAAAGCTTAAAATGTTGAGAATAAAATAAGCTTTAAATCATGAAAATCAGTTAGCTACTGCTCATTTTATTCAAAATTAAATGCAGGTACCTAACTTTGACCAAAATTAGCGAAAAAATATTTTTTTTTGCAAAACTAGCGGACATTTTTCTTCTTTTAAAAGTTATAAAAAAAATTCATTAGAATATAAATTTTACATTTTAAGCACTAAAATGAATGCCAGATATTTTGAAAGTAAAATAACCTATGAAGGCAGGTGCCTAACAAAAGTAAAGGTTTCATTTTTTATGGCTATGGTAAGCCAAAAATATTCTAAGAATACAACTTTTTATTATTGTGGTAAAGAACCCAGTACAAATTGCACTTTTAACAAAATTTAACAATTTATTTCATCATTCAACAGTTGTTTGCGAAACCGGATAATAAATCCTATCCGATATTTGATTTTATCAAAACCAAAAGTTATTAATCAAAAGTACTCTAAGGACTATTTCCGTTTTACATATAATTTTTTATTTGGTAAGTGTTTTACAAATTTTATACATAGAGTTTGCTTATTTATAAAGGATTTTTTTTTAGATCACACTATGTCAAGGGCTTTGACTTGCAAAAATTCTCCAGACTTGTTTTGCTACATCTGTGGGGAATTAACTTTAAATCACAAGGCCATACAATAATTTCCCAGATTAAGAATGCTTATAAACATTACTTTGGATTTTCTGTCGATGAAAGAAATAAATATTGGCTGCCAAAAATATGATGCAAGAGCTTTAAGTGGTTGGCTTGACGACGATAGAAAGATCATGTTATTTATGAAACAAATGATGTGGAGTGAAGCACAGAATAACGAATATGATTGTTATTTCTGTATGACCGCTGCAAGTGGATTTACGAGAAAAAATAAGAACAAAATCATATATCCGAACATATTATCTGCCCGACGACTAGTTCTTCAAAACAATAATGTTTCTTTACTTCTAATGCCTCCTAAACGTCACGAAAGTTTTAATGAAGAAGACAATTTTTCTATTCGGATTGGATCCAGTTACGTATCCTCGAGAAAACCTCATTTTATGAAGCAGTCTGATCTGAATGATCTTGTTCGAGACTAAGAACTCTAAAATCAAAGTCAGAACTTTTTGCGTCAAGATTACGGCGATGGAATTTGTTAGATAAGGACACGAAAGTCTTATATTATCGATATAGACAAGAAGATTTTCTGACCTAAAATTCAATTTCATCAAAGAAGGCAATTTAGTATCTTGTGATAATGCGGACTATTACAAAAATTGGGTTTCCCTGAAAAGTCTGAGAAATGGCGACTCTTTACTGAGTCATCAAAGAATAACATACATATGTATATGTGTATGTATTGTTTCTAGGGAGTTCGATTATTCGACTTTTTCAAAAACCGGTTTTCGAAAATTTCGAAAAGTAGTGATTTTGAAAAAAAACGGTTTTCAGTTAATAATTATTTTAATAACCGGTTAACCGGTTCCTGTATTTAAATAAAATTATTCTTGATTCTTGAAGCGCAAAGCTGAACCACGTCGTTTTAAAAATAAGCAGAACCTGCGGAGAGCTTAAAATTAAAGTGGCCATCAACACTGACAATAATTCTAACAAATCTCATTAAAACTATGCCAAAACGGAGTGTGATGGCCATAAAAAGCAAAGTATATCAAACAAAGTACTGAAAGTTGCTTCAGTTTCTAACAGCTACTCCAGGAGCTAATTTCGTTTTTGTTGTGTTACTTGGTAAAGAATGGAATTAAAGGTTGGTTATTATAAAGGGTCCGCCAAATTATTATTTTTTTTTTGAAAATGCTATAAAAAAAACTACTGAATATTTTCTCAATTTTCTCTTTTTATTTGAAAGAACAATCCTTCCGGTTAATAATGGAAAATAATTTCATTAAAATGGCTGCCTCGGCTGGCCATGCAGTAGCCTACACCAATATTTCACCAATGGCTTCACGAATATTGTCTTTGACTTGTTGGCGTAACACTTATCTTTGACGGCACCCCACAAATAATAGTTCAACGGTGTCAGATCGCAGCTCCGAGGTGGCCAAACGACATCAGCTCTGCGGCTGATAATGCGATCCTCAAAAACAGGGCGCTAAACATCGAGTGTAGCTTCGGCTGTGTGGCACGTAGCGCCGTCCTGTTGAAACCAAATGTTGCTAATATCCTCCTCTTAAATTTCTGTAAACAAAAATTCGTTCAACATGGCCCGATAACGCTCGCTATTGACTGTAACGGCCACTCCTTGCTCATTTTCGAAGAAAAATGGCCTAACTATGCCTCTGGACCAAAATCCGTACCAAGCAGTGACTCGTCTTGGGTGTATCGGATTTTCAATGTATGCGTGCGGGTTTTCTGTGCCTCAAATGCGACAATTTAGCTTGTTTACATACCCGCCAAGATCAATTAAAGAAATTGCACTGATCCAGATATGAAACTTGTCCAAGAAGATGAATTTTTGCTTTGATTTTACAGCAAATATATAAATTCGAGTAGAAAAAAAATCTTTGAAAACTTTTAAATTCGAAATTAAAAACGGATTTTTACGTGTTTCAGAGCATGGTTTAATAATTACATCTTTTAAGGGTGTTTCAAATACCATCCTAAACGCATTAAAATGGGTAGGTATTAAAATCAATGGAAAAGTTTTTAGTCTAATAAGATCTTAAACTAAAAGAATTGATTTTATTTTTAACTCTTTATTTATAAAACATACACTCTTAGCGAAGCGTATACACAACCATATTCGTTCAACGGAAGGATAAAACTAATTATCTGTCAAATCAGCCATGAGCTAAGTGTTACCTTCCACGAAATAAGCACTAGTTGGCGGTCTTTTTAGTTATAATATGGGTGCCTAAGATAACAAGAATTAAGTGTTTCACTTTGAATAAATCTATTAGTAATATACGAGTCTTTAATTGCCTCGACAAGAAAAGTTGCTTAGATTTCGTACAGCACTGTATGTAAGTTCATGCACCACATATTTAATAGTGTGTATGTCACTGTGGTATGTTAGGTAAGACACCCGCCTTCCAACCAAGAAGTCGTCGGTTTAATCCCAGGCCACACCATCTGACAATTTTTAACAGGGATATCACCGGTTATGTGTATATAAGCTGTGAGAAATTTCACCAACTAATATATCTGCCGATCGGAGCCGGCGTTTGTGGGTCGCTTTCAATGAGCCTTTTTGATCATTCTCCATACATAAAAATCAATATTTATTTTAAGAAGATGCGAAAAAGTTATTGCTGCTCAAGTGCGTGAATCCTTTTCGTTCTATTTTGGTTTTCACGTTCTTTGTGAGGTTGTCATATATACAAAATAATTAAATTTATACAAATATTTAAACGATGATCATATTTGCAATAGAATATATACAAGAGTATAAAAGTTATACTTATTTAAATTAACCGGTTATACGTATTTAATAAACCGGCTTATTCGGTATTCGAAATATTAAGTATTCCCACCTTTAGGCATGAATACTAATTTTATATTACTTCGTTTCAAAATAGAATATTGTTAGTCATGAGAAATGTGCTCTCAAATACAAACAACAAATGTATAAAAGGACAAAGTTCAAGGAGCTTAATCACATAATTTAACTTTGACACTTAGATAAGTAACAGCATATTTTACTTTCAATATTGATATGTAGGGCATTAAATAGTTTATTTTACCCTTAATATGTTTTTTCCTTTTTTTGTTTGCATTTTTACAAAAGCTTTTCTTTACTTTTATCTCTAAAAATCAATTCCCAAATCTATGACTAAGGCCTATACATACGTACATACACACATACATACATACATATCGTCATAGCTCAAAATTTTATTTATGGCTTAGCAAAAACTGTCTGAATAATATATTAAGGCTATTTCCTTTAAGACATCATGTTTTTATTTTATTTGCTGTGAAATGCCAAAATAGAAAATGAAATTCAATACAACAATGTTTCTACCAAGGCAGACGACCACAGATCAAGCACAGATCTATAGAATATTGTTGATACACAAATGTATAGACAAAACAGTTGCCAAATGATTATTTATCTTGTGTGTGGTATGAAGGAAAGTTAGCCGATGGATGTTTTGCATGAATAAGTCTAACTCTGCTGTCAGACAAGATTGACCATCGTGATCATGATCATCATCATCATCATCATGATCATCGTCTGTATGTTTACTGTATACATAATAGGTTAGGGCAACAAAGCATATGCACACACTTTGTATGAATATTTCGATTTTACTTTAGTAACACAGACCAACCCTTTTATTTTAAGCAGTCCCAGACAGTTTGGATAGACTGAATAGACAGCCATGGTCTGGCGGCAATTTTAAATAATTTTTCTTCTTTTACATTTTCTTTCGCTTTCTTGTTGGGACTTTTTTTTTTTTTTGGTTCATTTCAATGTCTTGACATTAAAGTTCAAACCTAAAGGTTGTTTCGCTTTGTTATTTATTAGCCTCATATTGTTTTCTGTTTTGTTTTTTTATTGAGTTGAGAATGAAAACTTGCTTTGAATTGTTGATTTCTAAATGTCTGGCTCCATTTTTTGTTTTGTTAACGTATTCCGTAGCGCTTTTTTTTCTGCGACATTTGATTTTTGTTTGACTTCAGCTTGTCAACTATAACATGTAAGCAATGGTTAAGCAAGCCCGCCTAGACGATAACCTAACACTGCAAAGTGCTTTTGGAAATTAGAAGCTTTTTATATGAGTAGATCAGTGTAAATAAAGGAAAATATGTGGATTTGCTATCTCAGAAGAATCTTTAAGGCCACCAATTTTTTGACCTCTACATCCAGTACGATAATCTCCTCACATTTTTGTTTGACTTCAGCTTGTCAACTATAACATGTAAGCGATGGTTAAGCAAGCCCGCCTAGACGATAACCTAACTCTGCAAAGTGCTTTTGGAAATAAAAGCTTTTTATATGAGTAGATCAGAGTAAATATAGGAAAATATGTTGATTTGCTATCTAGGAAGCATCTTTAAGGCCACCAATTTTTTGACCTCTTACATCCAGTACGGTAATCTTCTCACATCTAATCCACCACTAATGTGATATAAGTATCATCAATTCGTCAACTTGTGGCATATATCACACTAATTTCCAAGACGCACATAAACTTCACGAAGGATATTAAGAAACAAGTGGCTCATTCTCAAAAAACAATAAAAATATAGGATCCGCCATCTAACGTGTTTTTTTTCAACTAGTGCTTATTACGTGGATGGTAACACTTAGCTCATGTCTGATAATTAGTTTTATCCTTCCGCTGAACGAATTTGGTTGTGTATACGCTTGAACAACGCTGGGAAATATTGCGAAATTACTATGAAAACCATGGTAATGTTGCAGAATCAAAAATCATCTTTTCAGATGAAGCTCATTTTGATGTTGGCGGGTATGTAAACAAGCAAAATTGTCGCATTTGGGGCACAGAAAACCCGCACGCATACATTGAAAAGCCGATACACCCAAGACGAGTCACCTTTTGGTGCGGATTTTGGTCCAGAGGCATAATTGGGCCATTTTTCTTCGAAAATGATCAAGGAGTGGGCGTTACAGTCAATGGCGTCGTTATCGGGCCATGTTGAACGAATTTTTGTTCACACAAATTAAAGAGGAGGATATTGGCAACATTTGGTTTCAACAGGACGGCGCTACGTGCCATACAGCCGAAGCTACACTCGATGTTTTGCGCCCTGTTTTTGAAGATCGCATTATCAGCCGCAGAGCTGATGTCGTTTGGCCACCTCAGAGCTGAGATTTGACACCGTTGGACAATTATTTGTGGGGTGCCTTCAAAGATAAGTGTTACCAAAACAAGTCAGAGGCAATTGACGCTTTAAAGGACAATATTCGTGAAGCCATTAGTGAAATACAGCTGCACACTGCTGCACGATCGTGTAAGCTACTGCACCGCCAGCCGAGGCAGCCATTTGAATGAAATTATTTTCCATTATTAGCCGGAATGATTGTACTTTCAAATGAAAAAAGAAATTTGAGAAAATATTCAGTAGTTTTTTTTATAGCAGTTTCAAAAGAAAAAAAATATTTGGCGGACCCTATATTATTGGCAATTACTCTTTGTTGTAAATTTGCAATTTACTACATACTACCCTGATCAAAAAGTTTCGGGAACAACACTCGTGTGGCGGTCCCATCGTTCCGATTTGAGTTTTTCTTGTTAAGTTGGTACATCTGTTGTTGATATTCCCGCTAAATTAACAACAGATGTACCAACAATAAAAAAAAACTCAAATTGGAATGATGGGACGGCCAAGCATTTCAAATTTGTGATAAAATTCTTGTCACTTTATCCTCTTCTTCGGCAAGATAAGTTATACGCAGAGATTTGTTCTAAAGCATATAATACGTGTGAGAGCATTTCACCGAAGGTTGATTGTACCATTTTGGTACATTCGCAATTTCAAGCAAAAACACTGTCAAAAAAAGATGGCCCATTATTGGCACAATACCGAATAAGGTTTTTTGGACAGAGAATCGTAAAATTTTTTAGAAATTATGTTGTACAATTCTAATGCAAAAACCACTTAAAATGTATAGTTTGGGCAATTTGAAAACGCTTTAAAACAAAAACAGTTTGAAGTCTTGCCAAATTTATTTTGTTGTTGTAGAGTACAATTGTTGCGAATAGAAATGAAATATTATTTTATTCATATGGCTGCCGCGGCTGACCTCACAGTGCCACATTCGATCAGGCCAATTTTCGAGAACTTTTTTGAGTATTTCGGCAATGGCATCCAAAAGTTGGAACCCTACAGAAAATAGTCTAACGGTGTCAAATCGTAGCTTCTTGGCGGCCAATTGACATCACTATTTCGGCTAATTAAACGGCTGTCAAACGTTCGACGCAATAAATCGATTGTGGCATGAGATGTGTGGCAAGTTGCACCATCCTGGTGTAACCAAATATCGTTCACATCAATACCATGCAGAGCGGGCATGAAAAATCGGTAATCATGGTGCAATAGGTATCTCTATTGTAATGGTTGCGCTGTTCTCATTTTCAATGCCTCCGCTCCACAAGCCGCACCAAACATTCACCCATAATGGTTGCATTGGTTTCTATAAGACCAAGTTTTTTGGGCACGGTAATTTTGCTTAATAACGTGCCCACTAGGATTAAAATGAGCTTCATCCGTAAGGATGATTTTTACAATTTTTTTAAATTTTATTTCTGCAATTTCCGGCCAATTACTTTTGTTTTTGAAATAAATATCCAATAAATCCTAACATTGCTCAAGTGTAAATCGATTTATTTCGTTCAGTGGATATAATATTCTGAATTTTGTGACAGAATAGAATGACATAAACATTGCCAGATACGAAATAGCCGCTAATTTAAATTTAAACCTACAGACGGCAAATTAAGTACTTAATGTAAACGTAAACTAAGGTTCAATGATAGTTTAGTATGGTTCTAACAGCTGTTTTATTCAGAGAATAAAAATTTTGAGTGAATATCATTATAATAATTTTCCTTTCGAGGGAAATCAAAATTTTTTTTACGTTTCAACCTTTTTAAAACGTTTGAGTTCGTTTAAATTGCGTTAAAATAAAATTAAACCACTTTATTTTGTTTGTTTTACAGTTTTATTCTTAGTTACTACACAATAACTTTAGTACAGTTTGCAACAACTTAATATTCGCTTATACAACACTTTTATTTGCGCTTTAACACGTCTTTATCTTACGACAGCCAACGATAACTAACTCACATGTAGGTAAAACAGTCCTTTATGTACCTAATTGCTTGAATTTTAGAAGGCTCAAGAAATATCGGCCGTCTTTTATTTCCATATTCGCTAATTCAAATGTAAAGTAAAGATAGTCGATGTGGCAGTGCTGCCAACTTGACATATACCAAAATCCCACAATGCAGTGTTGTATTTTTAGTTTCGTAACAATATCATGGAAACACAAATTTTCCATGATATTGTTTTCCATGATATTGAAACACAAATTTTCCATGATATTTTTATCGATAATAATGAATATGATCTTTCTATTTATAGTGCTGTTGTGTATAATACTTATTTGTTTGAATAGCAATTCATTGTTTTTTGTTATTTTATATTTACTAGAGATTTTATAACTTAAATATTTAATTTTTAAATTTAAAAAACCTTTTTATTTTAACTAATTTATACATTTTTATGTTTTTTTTTTTAATAATTAGAGTCTAATCAGGTTTGTTAAGCATGCTAATTATTATTTTTCTAAAAAAAATGTATATTTTTATATGCTGCTACATCATGTGCAGTATAAGCTCAAGGTTAAAGATGTACTTAATCACTGTTTAAATATTTAGTTTTTCATAATGTATATGTCGATAAACATATGTAAATAATCATTTTTTTAATGCACTTTTTTATACAGGTTGTCTGCCGTGAAGGTATACTACTTTGTTTGTTTATAATTTTTGATTATATGAAAGAGAATGAATCTTATATTGACA
Source organism: Wohlfahrtia magnifica (assembly GCA_023159175.1). NCBI lineage: Eukaryota > Metazoa > Arthropoda > Insecta > Diptera > Sarcophagidae > Wohlfahrtia > Wohlfahrtia magnifica. Next base: position 1,295,156 of record JAKWBJ010000539.1, read on the forward strand.
AATGTTTTATTTAATGTCGGCAATTGTGTATGGAATACAATATCAGATAAATACCTGCCTCTGTTAGCCTCACAAATGCGAGCCCTTTTGAGCACATTTTTCATTACATTCTCACACATTTCATGCGGCATTTAATTAATTTCATCACGAATATTTTGCTTGAGCTGCTCCAGCGTTTCTGGTTTGTTTGCATAAGCCTTGATTTTCAGATATCCCCACAAAAAGAAGTCCGGAACAGTCAAATCAGGCGACCGTGGAGGCCAATCAACATCACCATTCCTTGAAATAATTTGTTGTGGAAAGAGGTCTCGCAGTAATTCCATTGTAATCCTGGCTGTATGCGATGTGTCACATGTTAGACAAGCATGCAGTTGTGGCGTTAAAAATTTTCATTCATATCACGATATCGCTCTCCATTGACAGTTACCATTACGCCGTTTTCAGTTTCAAAGAAGTAAGATGCAATGATTCCTTCTGACCAAATTGCATACCAGACTGTCACTTTTAGTGGATGCAAAGGTGACTGATAAATAATTTGAGGGTTTTTCATTGCCCAGAACCGATTATGCTGTTTATTCACATAACCATTCAAATGAATATGTGCCTCGTCACTCATTATGATCTTTTCATGAAAACCGATGATTGATGTTGATAAAATGTTTTAACGATTAAACCACGTTGGTTTGCTGAATATCTTTCCATAATAAATTTGCCACGTCTCTACTTCACGACTGCCAAATTTGAACTATCAAGACTAATGTTTACCAAAATGGCGTAAAAACAAATTAGTATACCTTCCCGGCCTACAGCCTGTATTTGTATGTTCATGTGTGTGATTTACCTATAGAGTCTTTTTATTCCAATGAAATGTACTTGGACACTAGTGGAGCCAGCCGTCTATTAAACAATTAAATAGAGATTTAAATATGTGTGTGTATACATCATTTACAATTTATTTGCCTTTTAAAAGATTTTAAAAGGCCGAAAGGCCAAAGAAAAGTTCTTTTATTTTTTCTTTCAATTATTAAGCAGCATACGTATTTGGGTACTTTAAATTCAAATTATTATTCGAATTATCTTCCTTTTGAAAGATTTTATGAAATAGGTGTTGAAATTTTGCTTTTGTTAAAGCAGAAGTTATTACTCTTTTATATGCTTAGAGTTTTATGGCTTACAACACTATAACCTATTTAATGACTAGGTAATCAATCAAAACAAAATATTTTGCTGAGTTATAGATTTTTTCTAAACTTAATAAACCAAAAGCTAAATCCATCCCTTAAGACTTAAACCATAAATATATTGATTTTCATCATAAGATTTTTGAATCTTGTTTGTTCAATACTGCTTCTCTTGGCTGAGATGTTTTCGCATGAATGACCAGATCAACGACACGTTGGTTTTAATACATTACTAGAGAAACCCCTCCTGGGTTGCTGTATTTCAGATAAGAAAAATTTAGGGGAAGGTAGGTAGGTAGGTAAGAAAGGCGGTACTGAAAGTACCCCACTCAGAGACCACAGTGGTCCATTGTGGAAAGAACCTTTCAACGGATAAGAAGAAGAATGAAGAGAGGAATTAGAAAAAAAGAGGGATTAAAGACAGAGAAGGAAATAGGAGAAGAAAAAGGGTCAGAAGTGGCATTCAGAGAAAGAGACGGATGACCAAAGAGAACCAGGCATCACCTAAGGAGCCAGCTGAGACCTGATAGAAAGTCCTCCAGGTCGCATATCCTAGCCAACGCAATGTCACCAAGGCCATCAAGGCCGCAAACTGGGTAGAAAATTGGGGAGCTTGCTTCCCAAATCCCAGTCCTCGCCCTCAGAGCGCAGTGCTCAGTCACAAAACCTAACAGAATCCTAAGAGATTCCCTCCTCAGATTGAGGACCCATTCCGTGCTAGAGCGGTCAGGTCACGGGCACAACAGCTTCGAGACCCTACAGTCTTCTCTGCTCCTCCACGACTCCTCCACTCTACGACGGGCTTAGCTATCAACTAAACCATCAAAGAAACCAAGCGGTGGTTTCATCGACGTATCTACTGTCCTACACCACAAACTGCGCCCGCTCTTGCCAGTTCATCTGCAATCTCGTTACCCCTTACGCCAGCACGCCCCGGAACCCAGCACAGTTTAACGCTGCACACGTCCAGGAGCGACGGAAGGGTACTCCTGCACAATGCAACCAGCCTTGAGCTGACATGGGGACCAGTCAGCGCCTTAATAGCCGCCTGACTGTCCAGCACGTCCCCCACAGCAGCCAAGTTGCGAAAACGCTCAGCTGCTCGGAGAACAGCAAAGATCTTGGCCTAAAAACACTGCACTCATCCGGGAGTCTAAAGGAGATTTTAATGTCACTGTCCGCCATGTAGACTCCCGCGCTAGTGCCCTAGAGTGTCCATAACCCAGAATTTTGGCCAGGCGCAATTAAAAAATCCTTAAGAAACTCCAAGCAGCCTTTCCATTCACCACAACTTCAAGAGAGGTCAAGTCCAGGATAATGTCCAGCGCTGCCTGAGGAGTACTCCTAAAGGCACCAGATATGCCCAAAGCAACACACATATGGACCTTATTTAGAAGCCTGCTCCGGCTGGCATTTTCCAAGGCTGTCCACCATACGATACAGCCATAGGTGAGAACAGGTATGACTATGGACTATGATCTATAGTCATAGATCCACTTCACCATCGCCGGGCGAAGGCTACATCTCCTACCTATGGCACTTCTGGATATTGAGGGTGCATTCAACAATGTTGAGAGTGGGGCGATAAGGGAGACACTGGTTGACCTTGGCGTCCATGATTTTCTGGTGGAGTGGATAATCAACGTACTTAGGGGTACCATATACAAAATTATATTTGGTGATGAGGCCTATTTTCAATTAGGCGGTTATGTAAACAAACAAAATTGTCGCATATGGGGCTCACAAAATCCATAAACAGTGGAAAAAATTTTCAATGAGATTTATGTCTGAGCTCTGGGTTGGTGTTTCCGTGACGTATCAATAAATATTTGATCCATGATAGTATCAATAGAATGCAAAGATTCTGGATCTGATGCAGAAAATTAGTCCCAGACAAGCACTAAGCCACACACATGCTTTACTGTCGGTTTCAAGTTGTTCAAACGTAGTTCCTGATTTTGTCCCCTCCATACTATTGGTTTACCATCCTACCCAAATACGTTAAATTTGATTTCGTAGGTGAACATAACGTTTCACCATAAAGAAAAACCCTTGTTTTGATACTTTTTTGTAAATTTAAGTTTTTGGTTTGAATGCGCTTACACATAAGGGGTTTCTTCTACCATTAAGACTAACTCTGTAAACCAAGTTTCTTATTGTTAATTGACTTGATTTCTTACCAGGGTCACTTTCAGCAAGAGCAACAAGTTTTGGAGCACTTAAGAATGGATTTGCTTTTATTTTTCTGACAGAAAAATGCTCTTCTGCCTCAAAAAATATGTTTTCTGAGTTTTGTCATGCACAGTTGAATGACTTCTGTCAACAGATTTTGAAATTTCGTGAACACCTTATCCTTTTCTTGCATACTCAATAATAAGCTTTCTTACTCCGATACTAGTTTGTTCCCGTTGTCCAGCCAGCTTCTTGATTTTAGCTCTGTTTATTCTGTATGGTTTTCGAAAACTGAACTAAACGATTTTCCCATAAATATGTAAATTATGTCAGCGGCGCATTGAAATTACAGATTTGCAGTTATTAACCCATAAAAGTTATTCTCCGAGTTTGGCTTGTGTAAGTCATATTCACTTCCAAGCTTGGTATTGTGTTCAAAATTTCTTGCGAAATGCTGTCAAATTACATATAAAAATATTTTGTACGAAATAATTGTGAAATAATGTTGAGAAAGCAGTACTCTGTTCTTTATACGAAAAACATGTGAAATGTATATGTGAACATTATTTTCCAACTGCAACAAATTTATAGCAACATTTTTTTCACCCACGAAATAACATGAGACCCGCTTATTACGTACGAAATTTTAGGCAGCAGTAGGGATATTAATACTGCTAAAACATATAGGGTCCGCCAAAACTACTGAATGCTTTCTCAAATTTCTTTTTTTATTTGAAAGTACAATCCTTCCTTAATAATGGAAAATAATATCATTCAAATGGCTGCCTCGGCTGGCCATGCAGTAGCCTACGCGATCGATTCAATTTTTAAGCACATTATCGATTGTGTGCAGCTGTATTTCACCAATGGCTTCATGAATATTGTCCTTTAAAGCGTCAATTGTCTCTGGCTTGTTGGCATAACACTTCTCTCTGACGGCACCCTACAAATAATAGTCCAACGGTGTCAAATCGCAGATCCGAGGTGGCCAAACGACATCAGCTCTGCAGTTGATAATGCGATCTTCAAAAACAGGGCGCAAAACATCGAGTGCAGCTTCGGCTGTGTGGCACGTAGCGCCGTCCTATTGAAACCAAATGTTGCTAATATCCTGCTCCTCAATTTTTGTGAATAAAAATTCGTTCAACATGGCCCGATAACGATCGCTATTAATTGCAACGGCCACTCCTTGCTCATTTTCGAAGAAAAATGGCCCAATTATGCCTCTGGACCAAAATCCGCACCTAACGGTGACTCGTCTTGGGTGTATCGGCTTTTAAATGTATACGTGCGGGTTTTCTGTGACCCAAATGCGACAATTTTGCATGTTTACATACCCGCCAAGATCAAAATGAGCTTCATCTCAAAAGATGATTTTTTTTGGCAAAATCGGCATCTTCTGTAAGTCGATCGCAGGCCCAGATTCCCAGCGTTGTTCAAGAGTATACACAACCATATTCGTTCAGCGGAAGGATAAAACTAATTATCTGTCAAATCAGACATGAGCTAAGTGTTACCACTCACGAAATAAGCACTAGTTGAAAAAAAACTTTAGGTGGCGGGCCCTTAGAATACATATAGTCTTTTGTTATATGGTTAATAAAAGCTAGTCCCACAGTGTGGTCAGAAAATGTGAATCGTATCGCTGTTATAGTGATTTTTGACCACAGAAAATTTTTTTTGTTGATGAAACAATTGTACGGCACTGCTGCTCACAAAACAATTTAGAAGCTTGTTAGTTTTTTGTAGAATTTATATCAATAAATAAATATAATATTGTTCTGAAAAAAGTATTCATTATTTTTCTATGTGAAAAATATTTATGTCCCTTCTGAATATTATTTGTTATGTGGTTGGAGAAAACATATGGTTTTTGTTTACAAATGTAAAGCCATGTGGCATATTCTAGGGCATAAAAACGATAAATTTTGAAAAATTGCTAAATGTCTACATTGGTTGCGTGTTAAATTTGTTCGTACGAAAAAGGAATGTTGCACAACATTTTCCACAAATTTGAACAGAGTACTAGGCTTTAAAGCGTTTTAAACTTTAATTTTACGTACAATTATCCTTTTGTACGTGGAGCATACACACATATAAGAAAATAATTAAATTTTTTTTAAATAATTAAAATGTGTGATTTTTAAGCGATCGAAAATAGTTTGGTATAGTGTCCGAGTTCGGGTTGGATCCACTGCATGTCACTGCAGCATCAGCACTAGACAAATACTAAAGCAAAGACCAACGCTCTAATTTAGGTTTGTCAGTTGCTGTTGCAACTTAAGTCCTATTGACTGAGTTATAATCTATGGGCTAAACATTTTTTATTAATCGGGAGTGTAAAAGTAAAGAGCACATTTATTTTAATAATATATACTAGGGGCCTATTTACTAATGTAAAAACATTGTTTAAATTCGAGTTTTCATTCTATTCAATATTTATTTTTCTAACAATTACCGCTAGTGTACAGAGAATTGAAGTTGTACTTGAATTATGTAAAGATGTGATGCGGAACGAATTCTATTTTATTTTGTTTCAAATTTAACAACTGCTGCTATGGCATTGTGTGTTGTCTGGTATTAAAAAAAATTATAAAAAAACAACTTAAGCAAACATACAAAATAAACATACTTAACTAACGGAAGTCCATACAGTACAAATATTTCATTTATTCCATTTCTTTAATTTTATTTTTCGTTTGTTATTATGTTTCGTTAGGCTATTTTGAACATAAAAAAATTAACCGAAATAATCATTAATTTAGCTGATGATATAGCCAACTATTAAATAATAAAAATAAAAAAAACGAAAACGAATAAGAGAGAATAAGTAAGATTGTATAACAACATAAATTGCTTAAAGCAGTAGAGTTTTCTTTGGAAAATCTCTAATAAATGAATTTGAATGTTTTCTTCTTCTTCTTCTTCTTCAACACTGAGAAATTTTCAAACAAATTTTGCGAAAAAATCAAAATGTTTCACTAATTATAATACAACATACAACACTAGATGTTAAAATTGAATTACAACATAGAAACAACAACAGCAATAGAAATAAGTAAAGAAAAAATAAAAACAAAACAAAAAAAACAAAAAAATTATTGCAGAAAAATAGAGAGAAAATATATATAAAAAATATATAAAAAAACAGAAGCAAAAAAAAACCAGCAACTGCAGTTTCATTTGCATAATACTTAATAAACAGTTAAATGCTCTTCATGCATGTCTAGCTTTTAGTTTTTGTTTTTGTTCTTTTTTATTTTTATTTTAATTTCTATTTTTTGCTGTTATCTCTACTAATGCTTCTTCTTGTTGTTCTACGTTTTGGCCAGAGTTATTAGTTTACTATGAACAGCTGTATAGATGGATATATAAAGTTAGTTTTGGGATTTGTTATACATATGCTTGAGCTTGAAGCCTTTAAGTGCAAAAGCATTAAAATTTGTTTTTACTTCTTATCAAGAGATCTTTAAACTTTTAAAATCTAATGATTTTTTAATAATCTTTTAATGCAAGAAAATAATAAATTTATTGTAATTGAAGAAGAATTGCTACAACGACTGTTGCTGGCTTCCGATAATATATTTATTGAGATACTTATACGATAATAACTATTTTTTGTATAAGAGCTGCCGAGACCACTCTTACTGTGAAGTTAATTTTTTATCTTAAAGTGCAACTTGATAATAGATTTTACAGGCTTTGCTGATGATATCATAATATATCATGCAAATAACCATATTAGAAAGATTAATGAGAACCTACAAAATTCCACTAACATTGTGCAAAAATATGCGGCTGATTGGAAATTGAAGTTAAATGCCGCGGACGAAAAAATCCGCCAGTAGGAAAATGTAATTATAACATTGGAAAGAATTGGAAATCCTTCTGTATTATATCCAGTAATAATATAAATAAAATCCAATAGGAAAGTTGTAAGGTATTTAGGCGTTTATCTAGATAAATTCTTATATTTTAATTACGATATTAATAAACAAATTATAAGGGCCAGAAATGCTCTCTTCAAATATAAGAAATTGTTTTTCTCAAAGCATATAAAATCGAGAATAAAAATAATTATATATCAGTGCTTAATTCGCCCTATCTTAACTTATGGTTGCCTAATATGGTTCAATATTTCCCCATCATATATGGAGATATACAGAATCTTTGAAAGAAAATGATTGAGAGTTTGCATGGCTCTTTATAGATCGGCCGATAGTAAGTATGTGAAGTATATTTCAAACAGTAAGTTGAAAAACAGGGCAAAAGTGTGCAGAATCGATATTTTATTCTAAGTTTAATAAGAAACCATATATGTAATTTTTATGGTGCCGCTGTGGTATGACCGGGAAGACACCTTCCTACCAACCAGACGGTCGTCGGTTCAATACCAGGCCAGAACATCTTCAAAAAAGTGAAAACAAAAAGGTTTCGACAGCGGTCTCACCTCATAACATTAGCTAGTAACTGGTTATGAGTATTACGTCCTATTGAAAACTTCTCTAAATGCATTCGACGTTCGGAGCCGGCGTTAAACTGTAGGTCCCTTTCAATGAGTTTAAAAATAGAATCGGGTGCAGCTCATTGATAGAGAAGTTCCCATGTTCCTTCATGGAATGTTATGAGAATTAATATAATATATGTAATCAGAAGTACCGAATGCGGCGACAACAATTTAATTATGACACCTTATTATACTAATGAGGAATATATTGCAAAATGTCTACAAACTGGATATGTGCCGCCAGAGGTCTTCTTATATCTTGATAAGTATGGATTTTTACTACATACATAGGAGAGCCAATATTAAATCAATACATAACAATCGTCTAACAACTGACTATCTCAGATTAGATCCTAGTATATATACTAGAAATAAAAATATAAAACCGAATATGAACCGAATATAATATAAAAAATTAATTTATTATATCTCTTCCCCACCTATGAGTCAATTTCCAAATCCCGTCCCAGATAAACTTCTCGTCTTTTAAGGTGCTCTAAGTTTGAAGCCGATGTTATATTTCTTCAAAAGAAGTGAAACGGTGACATGCTAAGAGATAAACTTTTACCACTTATACGGTTTTGAAATTGTAGGGCTAATGTAGGCCTAATATAGACCTAATGTAGGCCTAATATAGGCCTAATGTAGGCTAAATGTCATAAAACGTGATGAGTATGTGTTGCGTTTGCTTCTCTTACACTTTTTGTTAAAAACACTGAATCCACGATTTTTTTGCCATAGAGCGAGTTAATTTACGCCGTAAATCCGAACGTTATTCTCAAACTGCGTGGTTCAAACGAAGTAATTGCAGTCTGCTTCCATCACCGAGTTTTAACAGCTCATAGCGCACAATGCCCCATTGAGCCCATCAAGAGTATTGTTGACTTGAACGAAAATTGGAAGCATTTATAAAACCCAATAGAACCCAAAAAAAACCACCAAAATTTGTTTAAGAAGAAAACAAGCGTGTCTTTTCAGAAGAAAAGTTTATAATCTTTAAAATCTTTCCCCAGATTTTGCACTTCCCCGAGATCTATTGGGTATACAATTTAATAAAGTCGATTTAGACAACATGTGGTTTGTGTCAATAATAACAAATATGGTATTTTAGAGTATAAGGATCTGTCATTATAATTCAGTATTCGATAGACGCCAAAGTGCAAACACATATTTTTTTCAATTGCCATACTAATGTCGAATTTTGTGCCTAAGAAACATGTCCTGTGGGGAAGTCTCATAACCTTATTTCATTTGAAGAAAACGGCCGTTGAAAGTTATCAATTAATGGTAGAAGTTTACGGTTAACATGCAGTAACACAAAAAACTTTTGAACGAGTGGTTGCGCGATTCACGGAAGACAAGGAGAGGCCAAATAAGTTTGAAAATGGATTATTGGAAGCATTACTCGACGAAGATTATTATCAAACGCAAGAAGATATTGCATTATCATTGGAAGTTACACAATAAGCCGCTTCCCTACATTTAAAAGCATTGGGATTCATTCAGAAGCAAGAAAATTGACTGCCATATGAATTGAAGCTGAGAGACATTGAAAGGCGATTATGCATGTCGGAAATGACGCTTAAACGCTACAAAATGAAGTCATTATTGTTGTAGATGAAAAATAGATACATTACTGTTACCTCAAGTGAAAAAATTCATATGTAAAGGCCGGTCAACCAGCTAAATCAACGCCGTAGCCGAATATCCATGACGTCAAGCTAATGCTCTGTATTTGGTGGTATCAAAAGATTGTTTTGTATTATGAGTTGTTGAAATCTGGTCAGACGATCACAGAGAACCTGTACCGAACACAATTGATTAATTTGAAGAGAGCAATCAACGAAAATCGACCAGACACTAGACCAGAATCTTTCATCCTGACAACGCTCGGCCAGATGTTTCAAAACTATTTGGAAAATAGTGGATGGGAAATTTCGGCTCACCCGCCTTATAGTCCAGAGATTTTCCTTTCTGATCGATGCAGAACGCTCTTACTGGCATGCGCTTCACTTCAGAACAGCGTTGTTGTACTTAAAGCTAATTGGCATTATAGCGAGAGAAATTCATAATTTTTATATTGTCTAATTGAAAGCTGCTTAAGTGAAAGAACAGATTGACTTTAATGCGCATAAGACCCAATATTGTTTTCTGACACACAGATGTGGTGGGATGTTTTCATCTTTGTCTATGGATAATGTAGATAATGAGAAATCAGATGCTCTTGATGTACTGGTCATGAGGGTTCACTGTGACGTTTGTTGGAACAAGCACATATATCAAGTGTCGAAGGAAGCATTCAAGTGCCTTGGTTTTTTAAAACGATGCAAAAATTATTTCACTCCATTTGGTCTCCTTAATATTTACAAGACTTATAACTGACCCAAACTCGAATACGTCTCTTATGTTTGGGCCGGTGCTCCAGAGTCTGATTTGGAGCTTCTCGACCGTGTATAGGAGAGGGTAAAGGTCCGTATTAATGATCTAAGGTTAGCCAACTCTATCGATTCATTAGAGCATCGTCGCAATGTGAAGTGTGTTTCTTGGTTGTATCGGTACTATAACGAAATTAAGGAACTAATTCTTAGTAATCATATATTTTTACGTAGTACTCGTATTTCTCGTAGAGCACATCCCTTTGTAGTTGATTGTCCAGTAAATCGCACAACGCATTATAGGGAGAATTAGTTCTTTGTTCTTTGTCGTGGTGGCTTCCTTGCCTCTTACGACATGTTTTAAATCGAACATCAACAGACACTACTCTATCTATTCCTCTACCCACAACCTATTTTCCTAGTACCAGTACAATGTACTGCATGCATAGGGCTTATCGTCTGAGTGCTGGTCTCAAGAGAAAAAGATAAAAGTAAATAAAATATGGGAAAAAGTAGTGGCTAACGATGAACAATACATTAATGTATCAATTAATTTTTTTGTCTATAATAAATGCTTTTTTCAAGCAAAAAGATCGACATTATTTTCTTGTATACCCAATAATTTGAAAAATATTTAGTTGTATTCCAGTAAAGTTTATTTTGAAAAGTTTGAACTTAAACTGAAAATCCTAGACATATCAAAATGTTTTTACTGAATAAGTTTAATCCAAAAAGTTCGTGTAAATAGAGGTAATTTCCATATATTTCGATTTACACGAAGACAAAAAAAATAGGTGTACTCAGGTCAAAAAAAAGAAAATTTTTTGTAAAATCGTATATTTCAGACTTTAAGGCAGGGTTGGCAAAAAGCCGGATTTTAAAAAACAAACCTAACTCACTGGGTTTTATTAGGTTTTTTGATGGGTTTTTTTGGGTTTTATTGGATTTTATAACTGCTTCCTAATTTCGTTAAATTCGGCAATATTTTTATTTGTTAGTAAAATTACGTTGCTTTGGTAGTAGGCGGCGTTGTGTTCTATAGGCTACTAAATCAAGCTGCATTTACTACGTTTGAAACTTCCACTATGAGAAAAATGGCCAGAGTACGAAGACGTCATTAACTTATTCTTTTGCAAGACACCGTTCAGACTTATATTGCAAAAGTTGCCAAACGATTGCCAGAATCGTCAGAATCGTCGCACACACCGTATTCTCCGCACATTGATTCCTCTGACTGTTGGCTGTTTCGCTGATACAATAAATTTTACCATTTCACTGAATCACTTCTTTTCAAGAAATGTAAAATCGGCTTAGAATTTGGATCACCTCTAAAGATGATAAGTTTTTTCGAATTGGGATTCGAAAATTGGTGGGAAAGGATGTACAAAGTGATTTGAAAATTTTTATTTTGATTAATTTGTTACTTCATTATCAGATTTGAGCTAAAAATAAAAAATCCAGCCGGGTTTTTTAAATATTTTTTTGCCAACCCCGATTTAAGACCCCGTTGCTTTCGAAATGTGTGGTAGTACATTCATGCATAATACCCTGAACATCCTAAGTGGAACAAGGAAAAGCTGTGTCTTATTATATTTTCAGAATTATTGAAAATGGGCTGTAGCTTTAAAGGCGACTCAAAATGAAGGTTGGATTAGTTAGGGACGTTTTTCATTACGTCATACTCATAACCAGTCGCTGTTAGCAGTGGTGTAAAATATCGCATGGAAATTATATTTCAATTTCTTTTAATAAACTTCCTAGTAATTTCATAGAGAAGCAGTTCTCTAAATTTATGCACGTGTTTGTCAAGAATCAACTTATATTTCTTTGTTAATCATTTACAAGAATTATTTGAATTCCTTAGGGTATTTTACAGTTCGTCTATAACCGATAATAAACAGTTATTTGAGTTTTTTATATATTTTTTTAAAGCTTTGCATTAAGTATAGATTATAAAAAGAAGGCAAAAAACCAGAGAAACATAAAGCTTAAAACAAGGTTACGTTTGTATAAAAAATGTTTATTTTTTTTATAATTTGCTTGTGATGCTCTCAGCTTGTGTTTAACGAAAGATATATGACATCATATTTCATAGTAATAACAAACAAAATATATAAGAACGACAAAAAAATTATCGTTTCATTTTAAATAAAAGAAACAAATTTTATTTTCTTAGAAAAACTTACCTTTTGCTTGTGATAATCCATTGCAAAATGTTAATCCAATTAAGGAAATACTTAAAAATAAACGCCAAACTTTATTACTAAACATTGTTAAAAAATAACTATAAAGAGAGAATGGGTAAAGAAATATATAAAATATTTTTTTTTTAATTAAATTTTTGTTATTTTTTTTTATAAATTAAAGCGAAGCAAATACCGGAAATTTTTAATTTTTATATTTTTATTTCTTGTATTATTTTAATTTTCTTTTTTTTGCTAAAGCTTTTGTGATTTCCTTTTCAAAAAAAAATATTTTTCTTCTTCTTCGCTTTTGTAAAGTTTAACACCTTCATATATATATTTTATTTATTTTTTATTAATTTTATTTCATAGTATTGTTATTAAGTTTTCACTTGAAACACCAACAGAAAGGAATTCAACACTTTTATTTATTTTCTGAATTATTTTAAATGTGTTGTTGTTGTTGTTGGTGTGTGTGTGTTTGTGTGTGCAGAAGTTGTTGTTTAACATACATTTCTTTATACCAATTATTTTTCTTCTTCTACTTTTTTATATTTTTGATTTTATGACTATGAAGCTCATATAGCGCGTTCGTTTTTAAACAAAAAACAGGCCGTTAAATTTTCCAACAACACGTCCTTAGTCGTTGCCAGTTTTACGCCAACTGAAAACAAAATGTTCCAAGACTAAGCCAGCTAGATAATCTACCAACTACACTCGCCAACTCGTCGTCGACGTTGTCGTTATTACTGCCTTTAAAAACTAGTTTTAATTGCTCAGCTGATGATTCATGCTCTGGCTAACAAATTTTGTGTTTTTCTTAAGCCGTGTGTGGTGAATTTCGATTAAAAATGCAACCTTCAGTTAGAAGAGAGTCTGTGAATTGTGATTAGTAAGAGAGAGAACTGTTTGCTCATATTGTTTAATGTTGCCAGTTGTGAAAAATTTTATTTAAATTTATGTGTTTGTAGTAGTCGGCTTTTTTTTTCAATATAAAAATAGTAAAAAAACACGTGAAAATTGTAGCGGGTTTGTGTTTTAAGTCTTTTGTTTTGTTTATATAATTCCTTATGGATTATATGTGTGTGAAAATTTTCTGTGTTTCGCAGTAAAAAATGCTGAATTACATTACATTTTTAAAGCAATTGGGAAAGATTTACAAAAATAATATTTTTAAATTGGTTTACGCAGAACGGTACATATAATAACACTATACATATGTAAATGAATTGTTTTTTTTTTTAATTAACGAAAAAGTATTAAAATGATATAAAAAACGATTAAAAATTATGAGGTTTTCCACCAGAACCATGTCTTCCAACAGTGGCCTATTTGAACGACATAAATAACACGGTGCAACAAAATCAAATAAAAACAAAACAAGGATCTGTTTTTAAAATTTTCAAAACACCTTCAAAATCTGGAGTTACGGGTAATAACTTAGCTGAATATTACTTGATATGAAGCTTCTTTCGGATTTGTAAAGATGAGATACAGGCCTTTTAAATGATAGATATGTCGTTTGAGTAGTCTTGCAGAATCTGGGTGTATTTCTCAAGCAAAAACATTTTTCACGTTTATGTGCGTTTTTACGCATTATTTTATACAAAAACTGTATCATTTATGAATTAGTTAGGGAATTATATTAAGTTGTGAATAAAATGAGTCTTACGGCTAAGTCCGTTAAAAATTAAACTTTTTAAGAAGTAATTCATCTATCTACCTAAATACCCGGACTAGATGAACCGTACGAATATTTCGCACCTGTAGTGGTAGTTTGTGTAGCATAATAAATTGAAAACAATATATGTGAATATAGGTGACATCAATATATATTTTTATAAAACGGAGTAACAAAGTCAATCGCTTTTGAATGATATTAATTCATATTTCTTATTAAATATTTTGTGATTATAATTGGATTATTGTTTATTGTTTGCTCGTATGTATGTTTAAAACAAACAGAAATATCTTTAAACACACGTACTTGTAAAAATCTTCGTATATGTGTTCATGAGAAAAAATGGGTTCGGATAAATACTATTCTTTCTTTTGAAGACCTTGGCATTATGCTGTATTATTATTGAGCGATGGAAACTTTTATAGCAGTTTTCTTTTTATCATCCGAAAAGGCATAGTTGGATCAAAGGGCTTACAGTTTTATTGGAATGAATAATTTTTGCAATGATGATGTACTCACCCAAGTGTTTAACAATTAATCTTGTACCGTTTATCAATCTCTGTTTGTCATAAAGGTTTCTAAGTAATATTATAAAAGCATTTTTCTTTAAAATCATTTCGTGAGGTGGTAAGCCGGATGGATATATTGTATCATCATTCATTCTTATATTTTGAGTCAAATTACGAGCTGCGACATAAGACCATAAGGGCGATCTTTTTACCGTATTTCTAACAATGCTTGTTTTATTAACATTTCTCTCAACTGGCAACATCTGCCGAAAATATCCACGAAACAGAATTATTTATTTTTCACAAATTCCTTTAAAAGGCGATCGGCAGCGCTTAGTAAACGTTTGGGTAATATAAAATATAAGGTCTGACTTAAGAAGGAGTTGCGCATTCTTTGTGTGAGAGCGAAACTCTGAGACCAATGTGTCTAAGGGAAGGCACACGTATTTAAAATAATAAATTAACTGATATGCCGGTCCAATACCTCATAAAACAACCACTGCATTATCGACAACATACAATAGCAAAGAAGATGTTTGCAACCGTCAAAAACACCTTCAAAAAATAATATAGCCAATGCCGCAAAGATGCTTAAAAACAATTATTTCTTTTAATCTGAATAACACGTTGTTTTTATTCCTTGAAAGCAATTTAACTATTAAAGCTTAATCTCACCTGATACTATATATTAAACAACCCTGTATTAATACACTTGATAGAACAAACACTACATTGCCGACAACATGTAGTAGTGTGGAAGATATTTACAATCGACAAAAAAACATCTTTGAGGAATAATATATTTGATGATGAGGAGAGTCATTATAGAAAACGACGTTTAAAAACAATGACTTGTTTTAATCTAAATGACACTATTCATTATATGACTGTATTACCAAACTTACCAAATTTAACACTGCATAGCCGACAACATGCAATAGTGAGAAAAGTACGTATATATTTGCAGCCGACAGAAGACATCTTTTCCACATAGGGATGCCATACGTGCACTTTTAAGGAATATATGTACTTTTTTATTCAAATGTCCACAATTGAAGATTTATTTGATTGTGAATTTCTTTTTTGTTTTTTTTTTTTTTTGAATTCTGATATTACTTTGAAATAATATGAAAGATGCCGAAAAAATAAATATGTATATATGTAGAATGGTAATTAGAAAAATTAGTTCAGTTGGATACTAAAACATTTATTTTTTTAGCACTTGTACACTTGTTTTCTTTTGAAAGTACTCTCTTTACCTCTCCAGAGTCTGTCATCTCTATTTAGAAATAATATACTATTTATGTGCTTATTTTCTTTCAACCTCTTTAACTGTTAAAGTTTGGCATCACTTGACCCCATATATTAAACAACCCTGTTTTAATCGATTTGACAAAACAAACACTGAATAGTCGACAGCAGTATTGTAACAACAACATATTTTAAGCTTTATTACAGAAAAATATAAACCTTGAATCTTTAACATACAAAATTTTAACAAAGAGCTCATTAGAGTAGAAGATTATATTTAAAATAAATCATCAATAATTAATTTTAATACAATAATACGGGTGATATTTGCAACTGACAAAAAAAAAAAAATACATTTAAAATATTATAAATATATATGAGAGTTGCGCCCTAAGACATCGAAAACGGCATTGCTTCAGTACAGGATGGTGACACAGTAAATAAAGAACTGTTTCCTCCTTCTCTACATCACGCGAGCCTTCCTCTCGGTTCAAAGTACAAACCTACAGTATCGAGCCTTAGAAAAGTCAACAGACTTATATTGCCTACTTTTAAGCAGGTCGAGTTATGAACCGGACTGACATCTAATCTGCTTCGTATTAACCTTCTACTTACTTATTTACTTAGGTGGATATATACAAGTGTTAAGATCAGTAGCCTGGCTAAGAATATTGTTCTAAGCACATCGATCTTATGTGCTTCTTCCCCAATCTTTAACTCCAACTTCAGAAAGGTTTTCTTCTGCTTAGTTTTTCCAGCAGAGTTTTGGTCTTTTCCTTCTGCGCCTTCCATCGGGAACACATTCGAAAGATTTCCTTGCTGGAGCATTTTCATGCCCTAACCAGCGTAATCGCCCATCAATATTAATATCTTCGTATAACTCATACGGCTCGTCATTCTTTCAATAATGATACTATCCGCTGAAGAAGACAAGCCCATATATTTTACAATGAATTCTTATTTCGAACAAGTAAATACTCACATTTCAGCGCCACATAAAAGCAAGGGTAGTAAAGTTTTTTATAGAGGTATAGAACTTTGCAATAAAACAACGACGGATTATTTGATTGACATGAATTTTATTTATCCGAAAGATAAACCTGTGGCGTTACATTTTAAATATTTCTGGCATATGACCGCCACGGCTGGCGCGGATGTAGTCCAATCTGGACGTTCAATTTTCGATGACTTTTTCCAACATTTGTGACCGTATATCGCCAATAACACGGCGAATGTTGTCTTCCAAATTGTCAAGCGTTTGTGGCTTTACCGCATAGACCAATGACTTTACATAGCCCCACAGAAAGTAGTCTAGCGGTGTTAAATTACAAGATCTTGGAGGCCAATTCACGAGCTGTGTGACATGTTGCGCCGTCTTGTTGAAACCATATCTCCTGGACATCATGGTTATTTAATTCAGAAATGAAAAAGTTAATAATCAGGGCTCTATACCGATCACCATTGACTGTAACGTTCTGGCCACCATCGTTTTTGAAAAAGTGCGGACCAATGATTCCACCAGCGCACCATAAAGCGCACCAAAAAGTCAGTTTTTCTGGATGTAACGGTGTTTCCAATCAAGCAGCAAGAATGATTCTTCCCAATATATTACGTCCAAACCACTTTTTAATGTTCATGTTGAATACAAGACTCTCTTAGCTCACTACTTCCTGCAGTTATCGCAAGTGACATCACCAGGAAGTGTAGATCCTGATCTGAGTTGAAGGAGGGGCAAAGGCAGACATGGGGCTTAACCAAACTTAAACCAATCAGACTCCTACGACACCCGTGAGCACCTTCGACGAATTTTATTTTATTTCACCTTTAATATCACCTTTAATATCATCTAAAAAAGAATTTCTTGTAGGAAAGCAGTGTTTCACACTTTTGATCTGGGCTAAAGGGTTAGAAAAGTACTAACTATCCTTGGCTCGGTCTGTAACCGGAGGCTAAATACTGTTACTGCATTGCAGTTTACCTAGAAATATTACAAAACGTTCTCTATTACCACTTTTCTAATTGAAAATGTTTGAGTAATAAAATTTACATTTTTTTGATGGAAATTTAGTAACTTTTAGCCATCACGTTTTAATACTTAGATTAATTAACTTTAACTGTAGACATATTTCATGTTTAAACGATAGAAATGTTGCTGTAATACAATGTATTTGGTTATATTTATGGCCAATAAATCTTTTAGTACAATATCACCACCCATTAAGCCGAAGTTTAGGAATATTTTTGTTTTCTTTTCCATAAAATTTTAATTATTTTGCGCGAGAAGTAAAAAAAAAACCGCTTTAAAATCATATTAATACGTAATTTCATAATTAATGGTGATTTTGATTTATAAGTTGATTAACAAAAATATTAAAAACAAAAAGAAATTCTTCTTTTCTTAAGGCCAGCACATAATTGATCAAATCATTTCATAATTAAAATTGTGTGTGGTTTCGCTCTCTCTGCCTCTCTTAACCACATTTATGAATTTCTTTATTATTGGAAAATAGCACGTGATATGCCGTTAGATAAGACAGACCGACATATAGGCAGACAGTTGTGTAGACTGATAATGTTAAATTATAGCGGTTTAATTATTAATAGTCTTGCACATACTTACATGTGAACACATAATTAAGCTCATATTTAGATTTTAATGTTCATTTAAGATGGTTGTTACCATCACTTATTCACATTTAGTCTTAACTTTAATGCAGTTAACGATTTGTTTACAATATTAACCCCTCTTACTTAAGAAAAGTTTTAACCCATTAAGGGACGGTAAGAAATAATTGAAAAAATCAAAGAACTTAAGATGTAATGATAGACACCATTGTTAAATGAGAACAAAGTTAATAAATATCGATTATATAAGTCTTCAAAAAATAAAACAAAAATATTTTTTTTTCATTTTACACTTTTAAAATATTATTTCAAAACAGTTCACTTTTTGTAAAGGGTCCGCCATCTAACGTTTTTTTTTCAACTAGTGTTTATTTCGTGAATGGTAACACTTAGCTCATGTCTGATTTGACAGATAATTAGTTTTATCCTTGCGCTGAACGAATATGGTTATGTATACGCTTGAACAACGCTGGGAAATATAGCGACAATACTTTGAAAATCATGGTAGTGTTGCAGATGAAGCTTATTTTGATCTTGGCGGGTATGTAAACAAGCAAAATTGTCACATTTGGGGCACAGAAAACCCACACGCATACATTGAAAAGCCGATACACCCAAGACGAGTCACTGTTTGGTGCGGATTTTTGTCCAGAGGCATAACTGGGCCAATTTTCTTCGAAAATGAGCAAGGAGTGGCCGTTACAGTCAATGGCGATCGTTATCGGGCCATGTTGAACGAATTTTTGTTCACACAACTTGAAGAGGAGGATATTAGCAACATTTGGTTTCAACAGGGCAGCGCTACGTGCCACACAACCGAAGCTACACTCGATGTTTTGCGCCCTGTTTTTGAAGATCGCATTATCAGCCACAGAGCTGATGTCGTTTGGCCACCTCGGAGCTGCGATTTGACACCGTTGGACTATTATTTGTGGGGTGCCGTCAAAGATAAGTGTTACGCCAACAAGCCAGAGACAATTGACGCTTTAAAGGATAATATTCGTGTAGCCATTGGTGAAATACAGCTGCACACTGCTGCACGATTGTATAGGCTACTGCATGGCCAGCCGAGGCAGCCATTTGAATGAAATTATTTTCCATTATTAACCGGAAGGATTGTACTTTCGAATAAAAGAAGAAATTTGAGAAAATATTCAGTAGTTTTTTTTATAGCAGTTTCAAAAAAAAAAAAAAAATATTTGTCGGACCCTATATTTAAATAAGCTTTCAATAAGTATGCTTATCAAAATTTTTAGAAAATATCTTATGATAAGCTTATTCTATAATTCATTTAAATTTTGATTGTGAAATGGTCGGTTGGGAGCTGACAAACAATTACGAAAATTAAAAATATATTTCAGTGATCTAGGAAGATTCTTTTTAATGGCATGGCCAATTAACAAGTATCGTTAAGGCATCTATATACTCTTCAAAATAAATTGATTGATTCGGTGTACGACATTACATTAATGGTATTGCAAAATTTTTTTTACCTTATCTAGGGAACTTATTGCTCTAAGTAAATATGTAGATATGTTTGTTAAATATTCTCTAACCCTGACTTTAATCTTGGACTGTAGATAGGTACTGAAGTCAGGCAGCTTTTGAGATAGTCGGATATATAGATGACCAGAGGAAACTCTGATATTTCGATGTTTCTGTATCGTCAGGAAGGATAATACAATTATTATACTATGATCTATCCGCTACGTCGGCCGAGATCCGTCGGAACAATGTTATGACTACAATTGACTGTCTCAAAAATCTTCCTTGACGAGGTGGTCTTTCATCTTAAATCCATTCAGTATATCTAAAGGTAGGCAGTTGAAAAATGTGAGCAGAGCTTTCTATGGCAATAGTTCTCTCTGCCACTGTTATCCTAAACCTTATAATGTTCGAAAGTTTCTCGTTATTATTGATTACCTTAAAGATCCACAGGGGCCTAAACGGAATGTTCTCATATGGGAATATGGTCTTACAGGTTATTTTTAAGGCTGGTTTTGATAAATTTTTCTTTCACTGTTTTGTGCTTATCTGCAGATATCGTGTTATCACGTTGCCTCTTAGGAATTGAAGTTATTGGCTAGAAGGAATATGTCTAAAGATTTCAACGATCCAATTATTGCAAGCAATGGGCTATAAAAGTTTTTCTTAAAGTGATGTCTGCTTAACACTATAGCTGAGATGAATTTGTCCAAACACTACATTTTTTATGGCTTTGGAAAATGAGTGAGTCGCTTTAGGTGAGTACTTACCCTAGGACTTTACCACACGGTCCTTAAAGTACGACTGAATACAGTGCGTCCACCAACGCCCCACACATGATATACACCACATGATATTTGGACATGACTTCCACTTTAGTGGAGTGTCGGAGACTATCTAAACACTTACCGTTCTATGGGTCATGGCACCCGGTTAAGAGTGTAACAACGCACCGAGCCAGTATAGCTAACTCCACGATTTTGGCTTAAACCAGAACCACCACAAAAGGGCATCATCATAGGCGGCTAGGGATCAATGTCCCTATTGCTCCCGAAAACAGTGGCCTCCGGACTGCATGGCACAAATGCTACTACCAGTTTAGGTCCCAAACGACTCAGGAATAATGGCTAATAACCATGAAAACAAAAAACATAAAACCTTTAACAAAACAAAAAAAAAACGAAGTCACCCTCACGGAAGAACTCAAAATGAGATCGTGCGTCACGGACACATTAACACAACCGGCCAAGAAACGACCAGCAAACAGCACAAGCACAATGATCGGCAGGAGGAATTGGAAGCAGCAAACAGCAAAACTATAGGCAAGGGAACCACAAAAGTTTGGCCAAGAAACCATTAAGATGACGGTGTAAGGTTAACTTCTGTTAACAGTACAGACCTTCTTACACTAAATACTACCAATGTAAAAGCGCCCAACCTACCAAACGTACGATTGTCTAACAAGGACCTACTGAAATCCCACACACCCTACTTTGAGTAATACCCATACAACCTAAATCCCTAATGTCATGCAGCCAGTGCGTGCCTCCAGTTCTCAGTCCCCAAATGAAAAAGAAAAAACATTGAAGGAGCTATGTCCCGTTAGTATGAACTCCAGACTAAAGCCAAAGCCGAAATCTGGTGCTGGTCCATCTTGTTTGCTACCTATATACGAGGCACCTCTACAAAATGGCTTTGTACCTATTTCTCCAAATATCAAGCTCTGAAGTAGGGAGACAATTATTATTCGTTCCAAGTGGCAGTCCCCTCTTGATCTTGTTAGTAATACAGCGACGTACAACCTCCAAGTCAAGCGGCGGTACATTAACAAGTGCCTGTGGCCTTGGACAATGACATTCTAATTCTTGGTTGTCCAGCGAATCTATCAGAATACAATAGAATGTTATAACCAATTGCGAGCAGTTCGCCGATGTTTGGAAAACTATTTTCGCAAAGACTCGTGACGAGTAGAGTATCTCAGAAACTACTTGTAGCGTACATACGCTCCAGAATCATCGAGGGCAAAGTCGTTTAATCTGAATATGAAATGTTAACTCTTGAACTTAACCACATGGATGTTCTTTCAAACACTGGCCACTAAATAATTAATCTTTAAAGTAA
Organism: Wohlfahrtia magnifica; assembly: GCA_023159175.1. Lineage (NCBI taxonomy): Eukaryota > Metazoa > Arthropoda > Insecta > Diptera > Sarcophagidae > Wohlfahrtia > Wohlfahrtia magnifica. The sequence goes on from JAKWBJ010000539.1 coordinate 1,317,246, forward strand.
AGTTAGCCCGTCTGCATTTTTAGGTTTGATTTTTCATTTTTCTGTTTATTTCATTCGGAATTACAAATGAAATCTATTGTTTATTTCTTTATAATTTTTTATTAACTACTAATAATCCTGGCACATAGAAGAACATGTGCCATTTGTCCTAAACATTTGTTCCCAGTCCATTGGTATATTATATAGATGTTAAAAATATCAGTATATAATGATTCTGTTTCTCCTAACCTTTATGAGGTTATCACCTTCTAATAGTTTTCTTACTGTAAATGGGGCTTTTCTGTAATAAATTATGAAATTAAATTGCTTACAAGAGTGTTAAAATTGGCTCACAATGAAGTATTGCCTCAGCTAATGGTTTAAATATTATTAAACTGACCGTAACATGGTAATAAATTAAAAGATCATCGTATGAAATTTGTTTCTATGCATGAAAGAATTTTTCTGAAAAAAAGCCTTTCTTTTATAAAGAAATAAAAGAACGAAACATAACATAATTATGTTTTACGATAGTGGTGTTGAGCACTTGCAATAGACTGAAATTAAAAAGGTTTGCAAGAAAAAAAAAAAAATAATAAATTTCTAATTTGTCTTTTATTACAAAAAAAAAAAAAAAAAAATTATTCTTATAAAAGAAAAACAAAAAAAAAAAGAAAAAAAAAATTTTACAATCTTGTCTAGTAAAAAGGCTGAGGAGCAGCGCTAGTTCGGTTCCTGCTCTTATAACGAATGACCACACATTCGCGAACCCGGTTGAAAAGGCGAACCTTTTGGCCGAAATCTTTGCAAGTATTTCTTTCTCCCGGAGAGCGTTCAAGCACTGCCCGAACCTGTAAGAGTATAAGTAACTATGCCTAGTATATTCTTTCGAGCCCGTGCTGTAAAAATGTTCTTGAAAATCTCAAGGTTAACAAGTCTTCTGGGCCGGATGGCATAACAGCACTGGTCCTGAAGCAGTGCTCTTCGACACTTGCACGTCCATTGGCTCACCTTTTCAGTGCGTCATATCGCGCCGGTATTTTTCCATCTTGCTGGAAGGTCGCTAATGTAACGCCAATCCCCTGAGAACTACCGTCCAATAGCAGCTTGTTCCGCACTCTCCAAGGTTATGGAGAGTATGATTAATCACCACCTTGTGGGATATCTGAAGTCCAACGATTTACTTAGCGGTCGTCAGTACGGTTTCCGAAAGGGCCGTTCTACTGGTGACCTGCTGGCGTTGCTCGTTGAAGTGGAACAAGTCCATTCATGGTTTTGGCGATAGTAAGGTTGTAGCTCTAGATATCTCAAAGGCGTTTGATAGAGTTTGGCACGAGGCTCTCATTTTGAAACAATGCTTTTGGTGTCGGTAGTCACTTCTCCCGGTTTATATCGAGTTTTCTCAGAGATCGCTCTATAAGAGTGGTTATAGATGGGGTCTCATCCGAGGAGTTCAGGGTAAACTCAGGGGTACCGCAAGGCTCTGTTCTTTCTCCTACTCTTTTCCTAATATTTCTTAATGTCTTTCTTCTTCTCACTTCTAATCCTATCTACTCTTTTTTGCGGATGACAGCAACATTTGTCACTCATATTCTTTTGATCGTAGACCGAGCCTTTTGGAGGTTGGGGTAAGAAGGATGAATATGAACGTCACACTCACAAGTGACCTGGTGAAGGTCTCCGAGTGGGATCGTGCGAACAGGGTCGATTTTAATGCACGTAAGACTCAATGTTGTTTTTTAACACACAGGCGTTGTGGTGTGTTGTCATCTGTGTCAATATGTAATGTGGATATTGAGGAATCAGATGCTCTTATGTTCTGGGCATGAGAATTCACTGTGACGGTCGTTGCAATGATCACATATTTCAAGTGTCGAAAGAAGCATTCAAGTGCCTTGGTTTTTTGAGACGGTGCAAGAAATACTTCACTCCATCTGATCTCCTTAATATTTACAAGACCTATACCCGACCCAAAATGGAATACAACTCTCATGTATGGGCCGGTGCTTCAAAGTCTATTTTGGAGCTTCTCGACGGCGAAGATGCTTATCAATGACGGTAGGGTAGCCAACTCTATCGATTCATTAGAGCACCGTCGCAATGTGGCGTGTGTTTCATTGTTCTATCGGTACTATAACGGAATGTGTTCTAACGAAATTAAGGAACTAATTCCCAAAAATCATATATTTTTAAGTAGTACTCATATTTCTCGTAGAGCACATCCCTTTGTAGTTGATTGTCCAGTAAATCGCACAACGCATTATAGGGAGAATTCGTTCTTTGGACGCACTGTTCGGTTGTGGAATAATCTTCCAGCGAAAGTATTTCCTGCCACTTACGACATGAGTAAATTTAAATCTAATGTCCATAAACACTACTCCCTCTGTCCTCCTTCCAATAACCTATTTTCCTAGTACCAGCACAATGCACTGCATGAGTAGGGCCATCCCCTGGGTGCTGGTCTTATATAAAAAAAAGTTAAGCTTTAAATAATGAAGTCTAGAACATCTTTACTTTTTTAGACTGTGACTTAAATGTTATTTTTATGTACGAAACGCAACTGATGACACTTTTTTGTTTGTTTTGATTTTTATGAAATGATAAAAGTTTGATGACTTGATGTATGTATGTATGTATAATGCTAACCATGGTTGGAGTTTTTTGCCTTTAATTTTTACTTGAAAACTTTAACGATTTAAAAAATAAAAAATAATAATCAAGTGTAGGTTATCTTAAGTATTACTTTTAACTTAAATTCTTCAAGCGTGTCTCATAAGTTTTTTTAATTTAATAATTATTTTCAATTTTTAACGACAAAATGTGTTGGAATTTATTTGTTTGTTTGTTAATGGTAGGGAGTGCAGGTATGGGTGATCTTTTCGAATAAAGTGAACATGTAAAGAATTATGATTTGCGGAGAAATCCTACCACTCAGTTGAACGCTATGTGAACTCCGCACTATAAATTTTAATGGATACTCAGTTAAAGACTTCTCACTAGGGAGATCGATTATTCGACTTTTTCAAGAACCGGTTTTCGAATACTAATAATTCAAATAACCGGTTAACCGGTTCTTTTATTTAAATAAAATTGTTCTTAATTCTTGAAGTGCAGAGCTCGACCACGTTGTGTTAAAAACTAGCAGAAGCTATAGGAGAGCTTAAAGTTAAAGTAGCAACCAATACTAACAATAATTCTAACAAATCTCATTAAAACTATGTTTACAAACAAAGTTTATTAAGCAAAGTATTGAAAGTTACTTAAGTTTCGAACAGCTATTCAAGGAGCTAATTTCGTTTTTGTTGTATTACTTGGTAGAGTATGGAATCAAAGGCTTGTATTTATAGTTATAATTCAGGTGTCTATGATAACAAAAATTAAATGTTTTACTTTGAATAAATCTATTAGTAATATACGAGTCCTAAATTGCCTCGAAAAAAAAATTTGCTTAGATTTCGAGCAGCACTGTATGCAAATGTATGCACCACGTATTTAATAGTATGTGTCACTGTGGTATGTTGGGTAAGAACTCACCTTCCAACCAAGAAGTCGTCAGTTCAATACCAGGCCTGACCGTCTGACAATTTTCAACAGCTATATCACCCCACAACGTTACTAGCGACTGGTTATGTGTATTTACGTTGCAAGAAACTTCACTTACTAATATATCTGCCGTTCGGAAGCGGCGTTTGTGGGTTTGTAGGCTTTCAATGAGTCTAGTTGATAATTCTCCATATACAAAAATCAATATTTATTTACAGGAGATGAAAAAGGTTATTGTTGCTTAAGAGTGTATATCTTTCTCAATCTATCTTGGTTTTTACATTCTGTGTGACACGTTCGAGGTTGTCATATATACAAAAATAATCATATTTCTACAAATAGTTAAATATGAGCATATTGTTAATAAAATAATATACAAACGTAAAAAGAGCGCACTTCTGGTTGAATGGCTACGTCAACAAACAAAACTGCCGCATTTGGAGTGAAGGTAATCCTCAAGTGTATGTGGAAACACCGTTACATCAACAAAAACTGACTGTTTGGTGCGCTTTATGGGCTGGTGGAATCATTAGTCCGTACTTCTTCAAAAACGATGGTGGCCAGAACGTTACGGTCAATGGTGATCGGTATAGAGCCATGATTACTAACTTTTTCATTCCTGAATTGAATAACCATGAAGTCCAGGAGATGTGGTTTCAACAAGATGGCGCAGCATGTCACACAGCTCGTGCCACAATAGATTTATTAAAAGACACGTTTGGTAATCGCCTAATTTCACGTTTTGGACCTGTGAATTGGCCTCCAAGATCTTGTGATTTAACACCGCTAGACTACTTTCTGTGGGTCTATGCGGTAAAGCCACAAACGCTTGACCATTTGGAAGACAAAATTCGCCATGTTATTGCCGATATACGGTCACAAATGTTGGAAAAAGTCATCGAAAATTGGACGTCCAGATTGGACTACATCTGCGGCAGCCGTGGCGGTCACATGCCAGAAATCATATTTAAAATGTAATGCCACCAAGATTGTCTTTCGGATAAATAAAATTCATGTCAATCGAATAATCCATCGTTGTTGCTCCTGACCTGTAAACTGTGCGGAATATCGTGCAGAGACTGATCGCATTAACAAAGAATTGGTACGTAGAAATCTGGGACCGATCGGATATTGAAAATGCGTATGAATAAGAATCTCAGTGGCAGGCCTGCCATATATGTGCTCATTTATACGAATTTTGCAGACTTTTTGCCTTAAAATTATCAAAATGCCGATTTTTCGACAAAATATAAAAACATTATTTGTTTTAATCAAAAATAAAATTTACAGACAACTGCGCTACTGCTAAATAGAAATAATCTTCAAATTATTTAAAAATCAGACAAAAAATTTTCTTATAGAGAAGTCCTTTAAAAGTCAAATATATAACAAGTTCGTAGATTTGTCCGGATCTGATTTATACTTCAGACAAGTATATTTATTAATATAAAGAAAAATAGCAAAAAGTTTCCGGAATTTATTCATAAAATTAAAAATCGAAGTTTATTCATTTAAATCCATATTGTCCTGTTCAAAGTAGTCCCATCGACTGCAACACACTTATAAAGGGTGGGCAAATTTGAGGTTAGGAAGTAAAATGGCTTAAAAACTGATTTTTATTGACAAATTCAGTTTTATTCATACCAATATAAAATAGAAATATGGGAATTAATAATGGAATATGATGTCGAGCAAATGTCTATCTCTAGCACGATGGCAGACGTCCGCTCTTTTCACAAAATTTTGAACCTCATTTCGCAACAAAGCTTATCTCGACAATGCAGCACCGGATTTCATCTTTCAGAGTGTCAGTTGTTTGTTGTTTGTTCACGTAAACCCGGTCTTTCAAATGGCCCCAGAGAAAATAATCCAGCGGCATTAAATCACAGGAACGAGGTCAATTGACATCACCAAATCGAGAAATTTCACGACCGGGAAATTTCTCATGCTATAACTGAATTGCTTGGCTGGCTGTGTAGCTAGTGGCGTCCTCCTATTAAAACTAAAGGTCACTGATGTCAACATTAGCCAATTGTGGCCACGAAAACTTGGTTATCATGGTTTGGTAGCGCAGAGAATTCACGGTAACGGCCTTGATTATTTTCGAAAAAATACGGTCCAATGATGCTGCATAATCAGAAACCGCACCATACGGCCACTTTCAATCTTTTTCAAAGATTGCTTGTGAATTTTGTGTGTCCCATCTGCGACAATTCTGTTTGTTTACATAACGGCCTAATTGAAAATGGGCCTCATCACTAAACATGATTTTGTTGAAAATGCGTTGTTTTCGTTCAGTTTTTTAAACAGCCAATTCACAAATGTTTAATGGCTTTAATTCTAGAAATTATTCCATTTTTTACTAAATAAGTGTCACAGGTTGACAGCTCAGTTCTTGACATTTCATCATTTTACAGCCAATTTACTTCCTAGTCTCAAATTTGCCCACCCTGTACCAGCGCTTGATCCAATCCCACAAGCCTTTCTTATATTCGGTTTTTGGTATATCCATCAATGCTACCTGCGATTTTTTCGTCATTTTCTCTCGGCTGCAAAAACGCTTTCCACGTAATGGTTTTTTAACCCAATTGAACAAAAATAAATCACAAGGAGCCAAATCAGGTGAATTAGATAGGTGTTCGATGGTATTTGTTGCATCTTTCGTCAAAAAATTTAGAATAATGATGGCACTTTGCGACAGTGCGTTATCATGGTGCAAAATTCATAAGTTTTCTGCCCACAATTCTGGTCTCTTTCGGTGAATTGCTTTACGCAAACGTTTCATAACGCCCAAATAATACTCTTTGTTTACTGTCTGGTCTTATTCGATGGTCTGCCACTGCGTTCATCATCTTCGATTGACTCACAAGCACTTTTGAACAGTGCCACTGGTAAAAACACTTTTCCAACATTTCCAACGTTCGCGCACCATTAAATCCGCTTTTTACGCAAAATTTAATACAAGTTCGTTGTTACAAATTTAAATCCAATTCTAAAATCTTTAAAACTCGACAACACACATAGAGATAGATGTACTCTTGGTTACGTAGCTTTTGCAAATGTTAAGTTATGCCGCTCAGATTTAGCTAGAATATCAGCAACAGATGTACCAATCTAACAAAAAAAGAAAAAACTCAAATCGGAACGATGGGACCGCCACACGCCACACGAGAGTTATTGCTGAAACATTTTGATCAAGTTATTATGCAGTTTCCATTGCAAAACTCCATGAGTTTAGCTACGAGTTGCTCACTTATACTCCCTATTTTCAGGATTTAACGTTGAATGATTATTTATTTTTATCTAAACCTAAATTCATGGCTCATCGGAAAGATGAACATTTTAGAACCATACCTATTATGATGACTTTGGCAAATCTTATTTTTTTATATACAAATTCACCCTGTAAAAAAAAGGACACTACATGCTATTTTCAATAAAGTTGTACACAAATTTAATCTTGTTAAGTTTTTAGTTTTTTAAAAACGTTTATGAATGAGTTCATAGATTGCAGTTAATTTAAAAATGGATTTGTATTTGGTTTTTTAATTAAAATCCTTTATTAAACACAGTTTTGTGTTCCACTGTTTTTTACAAGCAATAATAAATACTAATAATTTATTTTTGTTTACACCCTTTGTAAAAACAACAATTACTCGACAGATCTTTCTACCTAAAGATCTTCACAACCGATCGTTGTCACAACTTAAATTCGATCACGACCTCTTCAACCAGGTTTTATTCACACGAAACTCTCTTAACACTGAGCTCAAAACAATTAAACGCCTTCGCTGAGTTTACACCCCAATGAACTCACTGCTGTCTGCATCGATGAGCTTTCTATATGGCCGAGTGAATAACATTTCGAAAGTTCTCGACATTCTAGTTGTTTTGGGTATGATCTTCTTATCATTTCGTTCATTTAGTTCTTATGCAGATATCCGATGATAAACAATGCTTGTTTCAGCTCTTGTTGTTTTGTTGTTGTTTGTTACTTGTTTCATTTTCTGTTTGCTTCGTTGTTGTAGGTTTTATTATTTGTAAACATGTACATTGTTGTTTTTGTACTCTTCGTTTATTTATTTTAGCGATGTATTAACGACAGGGGTTCCCAAACCTGATTTTCGTAACAATATAAAAATAGATTTGTTCTAATTTCCATTCTAATGTTGTTATGGTGTGGTTAGTATTTTGCTTATATTTCTCGGTATTACTTACCTCTTCTTTTCTTTTTTCGGATATTAAATTTCCAGAATCATTAGAACTCATTATTTAGTCGCAACGACACTTGTTTATTAGCATGAAAAACGTTCGAAAAGAGCACATTTCGTACTCTACGAAATAATTGTTAAAACAAAAGAGTACAAAAAAATGCAACGCAGCATCGCTTTTTTTTGTTTGAAGTGCCAAGCCGTTATTTTTTCTTCTTCTTCCTTTTTTGTACTTTGTGGTGTTTTAAAACTGCCAAACATCGTTGAAGCAAAGATCTGACAAGATTTTGGCCAACGGAATACGATACATCATACCACGCAGCCTAGTTAATTAACAAAGCTCATGGTAATTATTGGAACACTTTTCTGGAGACTCTGGGGGTCAGTCTAATACAGTGATATTGTTATCTGCGAATGCTTTTTTAGAATACTTTGCAGTGAAACACCCATCGAAGTGTCACATGTTTGCAGGATTTCAATATAATCCGTTACTTTCATAAGTTTCTGTGGACAATATAATGGCCCATCGCCATAGTAGGGAAATTACCTCTAAGCAATTCTTTACAGTCTTAAGAGTGTTATTAAATATTTAAAGTGCTTATAAATTAAATCCAGCAGGAGAGCAAACAACACGCTTACAATCCAAATACACGCTAAGCAAAAATTGTGGTGTAAGTTGAAGGGTTGGCCATACAGGCCAACGCTCAGCAAAGAACGTAAAATTAGTTTTAATAAAACTCATTTTTAATATACAGACATTACAAAAGTTTCATTTATTTTACACACACATACATATATTTTATTTAATCACACCTGTAACTCGTTGCACAAAACGAATTACTGCAAATAAGTTAGTACTCCCGCGCCAGCTAGTCAATTGAGGTCCATTGCTTCCAGCTATGCATGTTGCATGTTGTACAAGTGTATACTTAATGTATCTCCATGTCAATTTCATCTTAGAATTTTTTCATTTCTCCCTCTAAATACGTTGTTGTTTTATGAAATGCCATTAAATTATCATTTATGCGACGATATTTGTTTTTATTATGATCGTTATCATTCCGCATTGTTTTAGCTGTTACCTCTCTGTTTCTGGCTTTGCCAAAGATGGTTGACAATCAAATGTCATGAAATATGAGTGAAGAACTCGTCACATTAATTATAGACTTTTGCAATCTTTTCCATTCGACTGTGTGTGAGAACATTTTAATTTGAATGTAATTAATTTGGCAAAGAAAAATTAAGAGAATATTTTTTGACATTTAAAGTTGCATAAGATCTTCTATATTGTTCTCGAGATAAAAATCATTTTGATGACTTTAATGGTTATGGTTGCTGCACGTTGTAAGTAAATGTTGTGGAAACTTTTTTAAAGGGCGTGCTAGATACACGAAATGAAATATGTTTTACAAAAGAGACTGCAAAATATTTTTTCCATAAAAAAATGACGAATAGCTAACGTTATATAGAAAAGCTAAATGGGAAATAATGGAATTAAAGGTTTTGTTGATTATTTTCAAATGCCTACCTCCGTACATTCAGCCAAGGAGAATAGCTGCACTAACGGCCGTGAATTAAATGCCACCAATTCATGGAGGTTGTGCCACTACCGTTTTAAATTTGGTAATTTGTAATCTTAAAAACGACTATAGGATACCAAAACCCTACATAGATTTGGATTTCAATATACCGGAGAGGCTATATTATGAAAAGGTGTGACTTTCTTTGAAGGGGTAATTACTATACACTGACGAGTAGAAGAAAAACGCTGCTGTGGAACAAAATGTTTAGGAGGCTTCCAAACTACTGCAGTGTCCTACAGGCCGAAATTATGTCCTTTAATGTTACCGCGCAGTATATCCGACCAGGTACTATTGTAGGACACCAGCTGATCTGAGACCATAATGGTGGCCTTCTCACTAAATTAGACCCTATGCCTCCCTAAAAATTTCCATTTAAACCTGTCAAGAGCCCTATATTTACACAATAATATGTGTTTCACCGTCTCTGATCACTATGAGCACAGATACAAACATCTAATTCCACGATCACCAATCCATGGCGCGTAAGTCCAGTCTATCATACTTAAGAACCTCAGAGTAACGCGCAAATTGCAGACTGATTGCCACCTTAGCATACCTAAGTGTTCTTTAAGCGTTCTAGTGTTTCAAGCATCTAAAAATTTCCTAATCCTTAATCAAGGATATTGATAAGTGGTGCTGAGCCGTAGGGTGTCAAGGAACCTTTTCTAGTCAATGCCACCACTGCTTCGTTGCTACTTATTCCAGAGTGTTCAGGTACCAAAAACAACTGGACCCTATTCCTAAGCGCCGGCCTTTGCAACATAACGTAAAAATTAAGGGATATTCCATAAGAATATCTTTATATTTACCAATAGCAAAGCAGTCATCGGGTGTACATTGTATATACAGAATTTTGAATGAATACCGAGGTTTTCTGAAATACTACGGTTAACTTTGCATGGAATACTGGACATGCGAATATTAAAGGTAACTGTGCGGCGGTGTGCAGGAACTATATCTCAATGGAAATGTCAGTAGGCTTCAAGTAAGGAGCTTTATATGGGCTTTAATAGGCCATACATCACTTAGTAAACACGCCTAAAATCTGAGAAAACCATTCTAAAAAAGCAGCAATGGAGAAGAAGAGGAGTCTTTGGAACATATTCTGTACAATTGACTGGCATTTGAGGATTTAAGACTGTCTTTGCTTGGTCAGGGAATATTCCATTGCAAGAACAGTTTTGTAACGCGTGATTGAACAAAACCAACGATTTCATTAGAGAAACAGTTTGGTGCACGGATGTGTCAAAAAGGGAAAGTAGTACAGGCACGGGAGTGTTTAGCCCAAGGAGGGAATATTCGGAACTCTAGCATATGCTAGGCGGAAGTTTACGCAATTGAGAGATGTGCTGAATTTAAAAAATTGAAAAGGCCGATGAACTGAGCAGAAACGGAGCTTCCACTCACCTGGAACCTTTTTGCGGACTCGAAAGTGGGTCTGGAGGCGTGAAATCTTCTCTGGTCGTACGGGTCTGAGACAATCTGAACTTTTGTGAGGTAAGTATTACAGGAGAAGATATGAATCCTGCATAGGAATATCCAGAGATTGCCTGAGGATTCTGACCGGGATTTTGACCGGTCATTACAGGCTAAACGGACATCTGAATAAAATAGGATTAATCTCAAGATTATATTTATATGTCTGTGAGGCATTTATGCACTCTGGGAGAAAGTATCTGAGTACTTATCAGACACTAAGTAGGGAGTTATCGCGGTTGGTAACAACCGACATCCTGAATTTCGTCAGATCAACGAGGTTGGAGGAGACTTTATAGGGAAACAATATATAGATAGAGGGCTGTTCCATCGATCAAGAGGACGCAGTACTTTTATATCTCAGTGATAATAATAAAGAGATAGTTGACGATAGCCGGCCAGAAGTTGTCACGGATTCGATACGATACTGGATACATGGTAGCACAATGTGGCCTATTCCTTGGAGCCAAGTTATATGTGCCGTGACCATCTGTCGATTATACCCAACTTAACCTTAACCAGGCAATCTTAGCTTAAATAATTTGATCAAAAGAAATAAGAAGACAATTAAGTGCAGGTGACTTATGACGTCCACAAATTGTGTGACGGTTTAAAAAGCAAATTTAACTGCAATGCTCACAGAGAGTTCGGAAAACGTACTTATAGTTAAGAAATATGATTTAATTTTTAAATTTAAGCTTTTAATTCAGTTGATAGGCGTCTTATCAAAAAATTAGTCATTTTCCAGTGTAACTAAAAATGGGATGACTCACAAAATAGGCCTCCATTATGTGGCATTTACACACTGCTGAAGAGTAAGATAGTTGATGGAATGAACATTATTCTGAGCTCTTAGTATTCGACTTTCCGAGAAGTTCGCTCACTAATTTGTGGCATTTCACCGAAGATACTTAGTGTTTGCCCGGAAATCGTGTCAACAATACTCTACCCCGACTTCAACGCTATTTAGCGTAAAGATCAATTGTCTGCTGCCTGGTTGGAGGGTATCCTGATTAAAATTTCTAAAAAGGATGAACTTTAGCAGAGCAGGAACTACAGGGGCATTACTCTGCTCTCAATTCTCTATAAGTTTTTAATATTCATTCTTCTCAGTCGCATCAATACAACTCTTGATCGCACTATTCGTAAGAAACAGGCAGTTTTAAGAGCTAATAGATCATGTGCTGATCATATAAATACTCTGCGTATTTTCGTAGAACAGATAAATGAATGGCGATCTTCTGTTCATTTGTCTTTCATTGATTTTAGAACAGCCCTTGACATCAATTGTGCATCAATATGGAATGTACTCCACAATGCTGTAATACCGAACAAACTAATAAGTCTGATAAAAGCCCACTACGACGGCTTTAAATGTGGAGATCTACAGAATGGCTGTCTGTCTGATCTTTTAAAATAAACTGTGGAGCTCGTCATGGCTGCATCCTCTCACCAATGTTATTTTTAATGGTCCAGAAATCTTTAGGTAGACAAAACAGAGGCTTACCATTAACATTTACTGAGCAGCTTGAAGATTTCGATTAGGCCGACGACGTTTGTCTGTTCGGCATAGGAACATGCTGCAGAACCACAATGACCTGATACGATAAGACAAATGTCGATAAGACAAAGACCATCAGCATCGGGTCAAACAATTTTACATAAAAACAAACTCGTTAAATCTGTTGCCTCTTTTTCGTATCTTGGCAGTATTATTACATAGGATGGTGGTGCGAGAGCTGATGTGGACGCTAGAAATACTACGGCTACAATGGATTTTGCACAGCTTGAGAAAATCTGGCTTTCAGGCGTTCTCTCAAAGGATACGAAATTACGAATACTTCGATCAAACGTGATCTCTGTGTTGCTTTATGGTTGTGAGACACAGTTGACTATGTATGCTATTTTGCAGAAACTTCAAACGTTTGTAAACCGAAGTCTTCGACGCATTTTGAAAATCATCAGCCCAAAAGTCATCAGTTATACCGACACAGTGTTCTCTATGATAGCTAATCGCAAAGTGGGATTGGCCATACCCTCAGCAAACCGCCACATGAGGTCTGCAAGATCATGCTCGATTGGAGTCCTTAAGGTTCGAGGAAGAGAGGAAGGTCGAAGGTAACGTGGCGCAGGACAGTGATGAAAGAAATGAAACAAGCCGGATACTCTTGGAATGAGTTGAAAAAGTCGGCGCAGAACCGTATACGATTTAGATATTTCTCAGAGACCCTATGCTCATCAAGGATTTAAAGGAATAATTGATAGTGAATATGTGGCTTTATATGGCTCTACAATTCATTTTTATTGATTTGCCTTCTTTTGAGTTGCATAAAACCTACATGCACTTTGCTTTTACTAAGTATATCCTATATCGGGAAACAGAAAGATTCAGATTCAGGTAAAGTTTTTGGTATAAAGTAGACCTCAAAAATGTTGTTTGTATTTTATATTCTTGAATTTATAAAATTTTGTAACAGCTTAGATTTGAAAAGTAACGCCTTACTTCTTAGATCTCTGACATGTTTTTCCAATTCCACTAATTCATCTGTAAACAAATGACATAAAGTAGTTAATGGGAAAAGAAAAAAAAAATTTAATAAAACTCTTACCACTTTTAACGCCGTTAAATTCATTGATTTTCATTGTCAAACCTATTAAGACTTCAAATCGATCTTCAGCCATTTCAACAGCTACACGTTTTTGACGTAAATGCTCTGCATTACCAATCGCGCATAGAGGAGCCAGGCATCTTTTTAAACAAATTTCAACATTTGCCTTAAACTGTACATATGAGGTATTTGGAAATTTAAAGGCACGAAATTTTGACTCTAAGGAATTATTGGAGGTTAAATTGAAGTTTTCAAAAAGATATGGATCGACAGTGCAGCTAAAAGTATATGAAATAAAAAAAAAAAAAAAAATGTCTTGGCATTTGCTAGGAGCTTATCCTACCCTCTAAATAATATTGTTTCCGATGTGTCTTTGGTGTCTGACACTTCTAAGTAATTAACTTTCAAGCCATATATGTCGTTGGTCTCTTCATTGAGTTTTACTTCCATTACCAGAGGTGTCCCAGGTATTACCGTAACCATGCCATCAATTAGTTGATCATTTTGTCGTACCTCTATTAATACTTGTGGTTCAGCAGCTTGTTGTTGTATGGTATCCAGGATCTCAATGTCACTTTAAAAATTGTGATAGTAATTCAGAAACAGATTTTTGTTAATGATTTTTTGTACTTACTCATCTTCTTGAAAACCTTCTGGTAGCTCATCACGTTTCATAAGTTTGTGTTTAAGTTTTGAGCTCGGTTTCTTTAATTTGTAGGCACATATAATGGGAATTCTTTTGCTGCCGCCATAGCTCTGTTTCAGCACAAGATCTTGGTAGTATATGATGATTTTCTGAAAAAACATTTTTTCTTCAATGATCGTTAGATGTCATGTTACAATAAAACATGGGATTTTATATCTTAATTCTTAGCCTACTTATGCGAACGATCTTGCTCCTATTATCGCCATCAGTGAACTTATTAGTAGTCCGTTCTAAACAAGCTCTCTTTGAATTCTTCTCTAATAAAGTGTGCTTTGTTTACAAGGAAGCAAAAAGAACCGAAATTAAGGCTGTCAGCGCTCAATGGTGTCGTACTGAGAACTATTATTCTCATCATTATTATCATACCGAGCAGGGCACTACAACCCATTGCACCTAGTGTGCCCCTTACGGTCTGTAGTTTGTTTAGCAGATGGTGGATATGTCTCCACATTAAACCCCAAATATTTCCATATAAATTTATCAATATTAGAACATCAATATTGGCACAAAAAGTCTCCGGAATAACCCCCGTGTGACGGTCCCATCGTAGTAGACAAAAGTACATCTATCTCTATGTGTGTTGGCGATTTTTTACAATTTTAGAAATTGCTGCTGAAACGCGTTCCCCATAATGGTTTTCTAACTCGATTGAACAGAAAAAAGACACAGGGAGCCAAATCGGGTGAATTCAGTGGCTGTTGGATGGTATATGTTGCATTTTACATTAAAAAAATTTCGAATAATGGTGACACTGTGCGACGGTGCGTTATAATGTTGCAAAATCCACGAGTTTTCTGCCCACAATTCCGGTCTTTTGACAAATTGCTTTTTCAAATATCTCATAACGTCAAATAATACTTTTTGTTTACTGTCTGGCCTTCTGCTAAAAATTCATGATGCACTACACCGTTATAATTCATGAAAACCATTAGTATTGCCTTCATTTTTTACTATAAACGACAATGTTCAAGTCCTCCGCTTTCGCTCTAATGATTAATTTGCGGTTATTGGCCAATATTTCGTTGACTTTATCAACGTTTACGTCGATTTTAGATATCGATGGTCTGACACTGCGTTCATCATCTTCTATTGATTCACGACAACTTTTGAACCGCTCGTGCCACTGGTAAACGACCGTTTTCTTTAGAGAATCGTTGCCGAAGCACCTTCCCAATATTTTCAACGTTCGAGCACCGTTAACTCCGTTTTTTCGCAAAATTTAATACAAGTTTGTTGTTGCAAATTTAAATCCTTTTCTAAAATTGTAACAAATTGCTAACATACATAGAGATAGGTGTACTCTTGGCTACTTAGTTTTTTCAAATATCAAGCTATGAAGCTAAGATTTAGCGGGAATATCAACAAGAAATGTACCAATCCAACAAAGAAAACAAACTCAAATTGGAACAATGAGACTACCACACGGGGGTATTCTTGAAATTTAATCGAGTAGTATGTGTTCCGTCGCCTCATATATCTTTGTGCTACCAGCATACAAGCATCCACATCTATAACCCCCCTTCAGATGCGCTCTTGGTCTACAGTGGCTCGTTAAAAACTCCGTGAAGAGTTTCAAGTCCGGCCTTTCATACTTGAGAACCCCAGAGCGATGCTCAAATTGTGATCTGATCGTCGCCATAGAGCAGATTGAGGATGGTTGTAAGTGGTGTTGCACAGCGAGGTTACGGATTGATATATGATGTTAATGGACCTTTTCCGGACAATGCATCCGCTATTTTATAAGCATCTTTCTCACAGTGTTCAGGTACTGAAACTCTCAATTTGACCTTATTTTGAAGCAAAAGATTTTGCAAATTGTCGCTATGTTTTTACCACTTTGCAATGGCCATGATCTTATCATGGAAGACTCTCAGCAAGTGAGACCTAGAGAGTAAGTCAAATATCTAGAAAACATTCTTGACACAAAGCTTTCCTGGTAGCCAAATATTGGAAAAATAATTAGAATGGTTGCGGCTGCAGTTTACTGCAGCTTGGAAAGTTCTATGGTTTCTCCACGTCATCTATGATGTTGATATACACCACTATAGTTAGACCTATACTTCACTATGAAGTCATGGTATAGTGGAGGTCGTTAGAAGAAGGTTATATGCTAGTTGGGATCTCTGGAGGTATTAAGGACAACGCCCACTGAGGCCTCCAATGTGTTTCTTTATTTCTTAACGCCTGTTATTACGGCGAAACATATGAACTGTGCTGCCATATTTAGAGTAAGATCATCGTGTCTTAGAAACTCTTACTATGAGGGGTATGCAGATACTTTGAGACAGGTCGACATAATACCGAGCAGAACTGATTATTACGCCCTATCTCCACACATTTTTTTAGGGGGAGGTCCTATCAGAATGTGCTGAAGGGAAACACGACGAGTTTTTGATTCTTCACTGATGGTTCTTGACAATTGGAGAGTTGAGTGGGATAAGGTATTTTCATTCCAGACCTTAATATCGGAGTCTCGAATATACGGCCTGATCATTGCTGCGTCTTTCAGGTGGAGCTGACTATGTATTTAAATCGACGGTACCACTTGTCTTTAATAAAGATGGTGGAATATTTCGACTTTCAGGTACATATGGATACCGGTACTCAGCAATGTTCCGGGGAACAGAGTGGCCAATGAACTTAAGGTTCACCTGGTAAAAGAAAGTTGTAATATGCCTATCACTACATGGGGTGGCGTGATGTAGTGCTTAGAGCGCACGCATAACAACACAAACGACTCAGGTTCGAGCCCCAGCAAAAGACATTACGAAGAAAAATTTAATTGTAGTTTAGAATATTTAATAAAGAGGCTTCAACTTTCCCCCAGAGAACTGCATCTAAAAATAAAGAAGAAGCCACCTGACCATCCCGCATGCCGCTGGTGATGGTGACAAAAATCAGACGAATGATAAGGAAATCACGCCACCTACTGGGAAAAAATTACAATGCTAAAGTAAAGATCATCACCAAATAGCAAGGATTTTCACCACTACGAAAAGCCATATGGAGGAAGATACAGTAGATTAATCATCTACTAAGTTGAAAGCTCAAATTGATTTAAGAAACTGAAACAAAGCAATCGATGCTTTGCTGAAAGCCAATATACCTCCCTAGAAGAGTGACGAAGAAAATAAATCTCTACATACCAATGCTGTATCAGCAATATGTTCTGCAGAAGATAGGCACGGATTTCTTCCTGGAAAACCCGGTGGGTTGTATGGGTAGATAACGTAGTGCTAATTTTTCTTTTGTGGTCATTGCTTTATGCAGCATCACATCGGAATATTTTAGCCTAAGTGGGAAGGTTTAAGCATCATTTGCCCGTTTTTAGCCTAACCTTGACTATTTATAGAGTTAGAATATAGAACTTCCATCGGGATCTGCGCTTTTGTTTTTTAAATTAATTTCTATAATCCTAAAAATCAAGGAAGGTGTGTACCAAGTAGGAGTTGGTCCAAAAATTCTTGACTTAACAAGATACGATGGTGACTGATGTAGATGTTATTGAACTCACAACACACGTGCTAAACACTAGCCTATTGGGGCAACCATATTTATGTTATATTTTTAAATGCCTTACAAAAATTAAATTTTTTTTCAGCTTCGATAAGATGGTAACCTGGTGTAGCGATGGTGACAAAAACCACACGAATGATCAGGATAAAAAGCCATCTACTGTGGCAAAAAATTACAATGCTAAGTAAGGATCACCACCATCACTTAGCAAGGATCTTCACCACTACGAAATATGAAGGAGAGCTACATTAGATCAATCATCTACTTAGCTTGAAAAATCAACTTGATTAATGAAACTAAAACAAAGCTAAATAAGCTTTGTGGAAAGCTAATATGAAGGAGAAAATAAAATCGCTACAATTTACCTCTAATTTATTGAAAATCCTGCCAAAACCACATTTAAAGAAATCTTTTGCAAATATCTTTAAACTGATACCGTTCGTATGATATGAGGCCTGACAATCATTCTTTTCATGCAAATTTGACCAATACACTGATTGAAGAAAACCATATGAAGAGTTTAATGAAATTTCCACAGAAATAAAATCTTTATGGCAAAGAACAGCAGATATGTCTGAAATTAAATGAAAAAACGATAAAAAATTAAATTAAAATATAAAATAAACGCAAATGCATAATAAAATTATGTGACTGTGATATTTATTGTATTTGCATGTGATTATCAGCAGCTGTAATACACTGACAGTGAATTACGAAACAGCGAGAGAAACGAGCAATAAAAATTTGCCACTTTTTCTTAAAAATTTATTGTATTATTTGCCTGATTTTCAATTATATTATGGAAATTATATTCAAACAGGTAGTCACATCGTCATCAAAAGTTGGAAATCAAGTTGAAGACTCCTCCACACAGCGCATAGTCAACGTGCATACATACATATGTAATGTTCACACATTTTGAGTTGCCAAAAGACACTCTTGTATATGCTCTGCGGGCATATTTAAACCGTTTTTCACTGAAGTTTTTATTCGTTTTTGTTTTTTTTTTTTTTTTGCTATTCTCCTCTTACAAGTATATTCTTAGGAAATCTGCAGGCAAATAGTAGTTAAGGCGTGCAATAGAATGATTTGTTTATCATTTGTTCGTTACTATTGTAAAGCATTAAAAAAAAAAAAAATAGAAAGCAATTTGTTATTCTCTTTTTTCTTTAGCTTAGAAATAATTTCCATAACCATTGGCAGTATTGGCGGGATGTAACGTACAGTGGTTGCTACCAGAGATATAAATGAATACTGAAAACAAGAGTATACTCGAATCACATTTCATACACTCTTATACTCATACTCATTCATACTCAATGCAATGGCATTCATACTATCTGGTTATTTTTTAGCACCTTTCTTATTTTTGTAGCTCAGCTGTTTTCGAGTAACATGTTACTGTCAAACATGTTCAGTTTGGTTTATAATTTAACCATGAATCGACTTACAAACGAGCAACGCTTCATGCTCAGTCAAGAAAGTGCATCGTGCTTTTTCATTTCGGATTAAATGGATGGATGAGCAAGCAAAATTGCCGAATTTGGTGTGAGGAGCAGTCAGAAGCATTGCTACTTGAAAAATGCCTCGTTTGGTGTGGATTGTGGCCCGGTGGCATCATTGGAGCGTATATTTTCAAAGACGACGAAGGTAGGAACGTTACTGTGAATTACGAGCGCCACCGTGTGATGGTTAAACTATTTTTGTTGCTCAAATAGAAAGAGCTGGACTTGGTTGACATGTAGTTTTAACAAGACTGTACCACATGCCACATAGCACGCAAAACAATGGCCCAATTAAGAAGCGAGTTCGATGAACAGTTAATTCATGTTTGTGGATCAATTGGCCGCCTAGATCGTGTGAAGCACTGAAAGAAAATATTGAAGTATTTATTCGTGAGATACCTGCCGCTATGCTAAAGAGAGTATGTTTAAATGAGACCAAGTGTATGAATCATTTGACCATGTTTTATATTGAACGTTCTGTCGACGAAAATAAATATATCCTACATTTCTCTAAATTTTATGTGTTTTTTTTTTTAATCAAATCCGAAATTTTTGAAAAATCACCCGATATAGAGCTCATACTTACCAACATTTATGATGCTATTGATTCATACTCATCTGCCCTCATTGTGCGTAAACGATGCAAAATGAGTATGATTAGAATATGAACATTTGAATACTCTTTATAAGGTGTTTGTGTGTTTTGAATCATTTGTGAGCATTATGAATATTTTCTGAGAACTGAATGAATGCTATGAGTACGAGTACGATATGTCCTTCATTCTAATTGCTACTTTTACTTATGAATCAACATTATTGAGAGTACGAATGAGTGTGAGTAGATGAATTTGAATGTGTAGCTACTTATACTTATATAGTTCATAAGTATTGTGAGTATTTTCTGAGAAATGATTGAATGATATGAGAATAAGTAGCTATGAGTACGAGTACGACGTTTTTTTCATACTCATTGGCAATTATACTTCTGAATCAACATTATTGTGAGTACGAATAAGTATGAGTAGTTGAATTTGGATGTGTACTCACACTTATAAATTTGTGAGTGAATATGAGTACCACAAAACCGATTTATTCCTGATCTCTGGTATTAAAATAAATACAAATTATTTTATTTATTATTTCACGAACGCTGGCAGTGGGTGTTAAGGGCTGAGTGTGAAGCTATCGAATATATCCATTAAATCCATAAAAAATTCTCACAATTTTATAGAACAGTAGTCAAAGTTTCGCAACGATATTTCAACTGGATTGGATATTTGGCCACCTATTCCAGACTAGTCCGACCACTGTGCAATGTGGTGAAATTTGTAAGAAATTATGCAATACGAAAATAAAATTTTAAGTCTTTATGTAATATTACTTAGCGATGATATTCATTTTTTTTTTCTTCTTTTATTATTAACAAGAAAGTATGAGTCACGTTTATAGTTTTTCCAATGTCTATCCCCCTCGCCTCTGTGCCTGTAATTATTATAAAATAAAAAGGCACTTTTCAATTGACTAAAGGTTATTTTAATAAACATAAGTTCTATAGAATTGTTAAAATTGAATTCTTTTTTTAAATTATGTTGTTTGAAGTAAATTTCATTCCAATTTGTTAAATCATTTGTAGAAATTGTAGAGATTTAAGTTAATTTTCGATACTACTTTGTATTTAAAATTAAAAACAAAAAAAAAAAACTTTAAAAAAATTTTAAAGTTACTTCGTTATACTTGAAAGAAAGACACAGTATTTCGCTTTCAAAAACAAAAGACTGAAGAAAAGAACTTTTGAAATGGAGAAGAATAACAAGCATAATGTATCGAATTTTTCAAGCATTTCTAATCCAATTTTTTAGTCGATTATTTTCTTTTTAATTGGTGGTTGTTTTATGACGTTTTTTTTTCTGAAGAAAAATGTTGCTCTTTGTTGCCCTGTCTTTTTGTGTGTCCTTTTTTAAACAATTCAATATAAAGGAAAGGCGCTGTGTTTATCTCTATATTTTCTAATTTTTGCCTACGTTTTATGGCGAAGAAGAAAAGAAATGCAACATATTTTTCAGAAAATAAAACGCCATTAAATTTTGTTTCCATTAAAAGTTTATAAATAAACTTAAATCGTTTAACAGTTGGTTATGTCTGCTGAACTCCTTGATGAGAGTACTAAGATCGGCACCGAGTTCGACGCCAGGTATGGCTTTTAGTGTCATTATGAATATCTGAGTAGCTGATATTATGGCCGAATCGGCTGCTTCCATGCCTCTGCTGAGAATCAGAGAATGTGACTTAAATTATCGGATTATCCGCTGGGCTGCTGCACCGGATTTGCTTATCTCCTGTAAGGACGAACTACTGTGTCCAGCATCTATTACTAGGGACCAATCTGAGGACATCTATTCCGAATAGGAATATATTGGAAAATGGAGGGAGACCCGAAAGGTATTCGATTCTTCATGGATAGATCAAAACTTGATGGTGGAGTAGTCCATGGCGACAATTTTCCTGATCTCAATATCAATTGGTCCTACAGTCACTGCAGTGTGTTTCAGGCAGAGGTGGCCGCTATTTGTATTGTTGGTCATGTTGCTGTTAATGGATAGTGTCACAACGGTTCGATATTAATCTTATTTGGATACCAGGTCATAGTGGCATAGTGAGCAGCGGATGAGCGGGCTAGACCGGTCATTGCAGACTCACTGGACATTGGATTATAATGGAAATAATGCTAAGTCTGGTGTGCAGATCCTGTGACGGAGATATCAAATCATTAGAGCACATCAAAAGGTGCGTGTTCGACATTGATGCACAGTTGGCACCAACCGACATCCTAATGATCCTAGAGAAATCTTTTATCGGTAGAGTTCTGTAACGGTCGACATACTTATATACCTAAAAATAATACTAATACTGTGGCTAGGATTCTTTCGGCGGGGGAGAGGTTTGTTAAATCGACATCTACCTGCTAGCTGCATATACGGCAATGGGTCGATAACATCTTTGATGAGAGTGGACAAGAAGAGGTCTAGGTAGCTGCTTAGCTTGTCGACAGGCACTATATCTGTGGTAATAGTGGCACTTAGGGATCATTGTCTAGTGGTGAGAAACGCCAATAGGTTGGGTCATAGGGACTCTGTCCTATGTAGTTTATGTTTAGAGGTAGCTAAGGAGAATATATATAAGAATAAAATTCCTGTAGAACTGATTAGCAAGTTCATAGAGAGGGCGAATGTATTATATAACTGATTAGGCTATCGGAGGCAAGCTATCACAATGGGCGTCATTAAGATACCTTACTTTGTTGGCATATGTATAGAAATTTAAAAATTGTTTGATTAGTTTGATAGGCTCTAGCAACACTACCTTGATCAAAAAGTTTCCGGAATAAACCCCTAATCTAATCGGAGTAATTGTAGTTCACAACAACAACAAAAAAATTGGCAAAATCTCGAACCGGTTTTGTTTTTATTGCATTTTTTAATTTAAACTTTTAAATTGCGCACCCAACTAGCTGACCCGGCGAACTTCGTCTCGCCCAAAATTGATGCTTTTATTGCCCAAAACAGTTGTAATTCACATTATTTATTATAAAACTCTACGATAAACAATATTTTTTGCTTTAAAATGTGTTATTTCCTACGGAATTAATTTTAACCGGCACAAATATGTAAACGGAAATATTATTTTGTTACAACATGCTTCAAACAGCGAAAAAACTTGCCAATTGACATTTTGACATCTGTCAAAGCATATACTTAAAGACGCTGCTCAGTTGAGTTGAACACACATTCTCTATGTGTCTTTCTCTTATACACTTCGTCAGAGAGAAGCACGGCCAAAGAGTAACAATAAGAGTACCGACTCATGGGTAGCACTGACGAAGTTGTAGTCGATGTATGTGCTGCAAAAAAAAAAACTAACAAATATACATGTTAAATGTGCAGCTATAAACCATCATTTTGACATATACTAATTATTTTTCACCGGCGCGAGTTAGCATTCGATTTCCTGCTACACAGCTTCCTATAAATGGGAGTAAAATACCAATATTTGGTATTTGGTACTATTGTACCAAATTTCATTATTATAGCTTGGGTATTATCCGAGTTATAGGTTTCTCTTGAAGGGAGAGGTCTGCAGCGCCTATTTTTGTTGGGATTGTAGACATCGACTCTACTAATATATTTACGAAATTTTATTCGTCTGCCCACAATATGTCTCTAAATATTCAATTTTGCGCATTTGCCACGCCCACTTTTTGTTATATTGAAAATTTTGTTCTGCAAACTATATACACTTGATAAGCCTTTTAGAAAAAAGAATGATTAAAATCGGTTCAGTGGCTTCCGAGTACATTTATTGCACAGAAAAATTTGAAATTTTTTATATACTATTTACAGATTTTCTTAAAAGTGATTTTAAATACATTTTATTTTTTATGAATATGGGGGTAAAAATTTAAAAATTTAAGAATCTAAAGCCACCAAAATTTGTCTTATTTGTCTCTGTAATTAAAATAAAAAATAAAAAAATATTAAAATTCTTTGAACACTCACACTTCTAAGCAAATGGTCACCCTAAAATGGCAATGACACCTAAAGTGTGACTAGTAATCAACAGAGAAACAGAAAAACAAAAAACGAAAAAATATCTTCGACTGTCCAAAGAGGTGTTTGACTTTCATGGCTTGCCTTAAACTTATGTTTTTACTTCTCTCATACAGATTTTAAAGATAAAACTAATGTTAGTGCCATGTCTGTATATTCTGTCTGTCCATAGGTTTCATTTTCAACATTGACATTTGCCAAACAGTCTAAGGAAAAAATAAAGAATTATTTTTAAGAGATCAAGACTTTACACGCACACACATGTGTACGTCCGGTTACATCAGCACAGGGTTTATTTTAAATAGAATTAAAAAAGAAAAAGAAAGAAATAAAGTTTGAAATTCAATCGAATTTAAAAGAAAAGAAATGGTGTTTTGTTTGGTGTTAATAAGAATCTCTTCACTCGAAAATGATCACTACAACATGTTCGGAGGTATCAGCATAAATGAGTAGTTTTTTTTTGGTTTCTTAAGTTGGGCATGCGTATAAATTTACTGCGTTATCTTCATTAAGAGATGGTAATAAAAATTGTTTTAAATATTTTTTGTTTTGTTTTTACGAAGACACTAAACATGCTCATAGAATGTGTAGAGCGCTATATAGAAGACTTGTTAGAAAAAGCTATTAAATGATTCGGCGGTATTAGACAATAATAATTAAATACCGATAATAACACCTTTGGCCGAGACCATCAAAGAGCGGTAAAAAATACAAAGCTTTTGAAACACTATTGAATATATTGGAAAAAAACTTTCCGCTTCCATCGGACTTAGAGCTAAAGTCTATATTGTAATTTTTTGATTTGTTATTTGGAAGTTTGTTTTAAAACGTTTGAGTTCTTTTTAAACTGCGTTAAATGACACAAAATCATTGTTTTCTTTTTACAATCACTTATTTCTACAATTTCAACTATACAGTGCTCAACGTATTTAATATCCACTTAATACACCAAATTGCTGAACACTCAGCTCTTAGTACGATTTCACTTTATGATTGCTAAACTATAACTGACTGACTAAGCATAATGCGCCGTTTTTTATATAACATAAGTTAGTTTCGAATGTTCTAGTAAATACTGAAACCATCTCAAACCTTCTGTTAATTCAGTTACGGAAAATGTAAAATCTTAACACCTAAAAATTGAACTGGTAACACTGTTCAATGCAGAATTTGTTCACTGTTAATAACACAAATAAAAATGACATTGACAGGGTGATAGTAGCTTTGACACAAATCCATAGAATAACTTCTATAATAAATTAGCACCAGTGCGCTGTTTTGAAACCATATTAAAACGACATGTGATATTCTAACAAAAAAGAAAATAAAGGAAAAGGTTAATACATATGCCAAGAGCTGTCTATACAATGGAAAAGATCGAGTTGATCCCGGCCTGCATCTTACGCCAAAACTTTGAAGGTCGGTACTCCCTCTAAGTAAATGGCGGTCCAACCATAATGCACGATGATAATTGTGAGTCATACCTTTTAACGTCAAGTTATTTACCCCACTTAATTTGACATTTCTTTGTTTCAGTGTTTGACAAATTCAACCGTGGGGAGGTGCACAATTGGACAACGCCTTAAGATTGTTGAAGCCTTTTACGAAAATGGGCGTTCAAACAAAAATGCTTTTCGTGCACTTCGTGATTTTTTTGGTCAGCATAATCGACCAAATGTGTCCACAATCGATAAAAATTGAACGCAAATTTCAATTAACCGGGTCTATAGGAAATGTAGAAACAGCTGTGCATGCCCGCCCAGTTCGTTTGCGGAAAACATTGCTGTTATTCGCGATAGTGTTAACGTCGACTCATCGTCGTGCCGAACAATTGAACATCTCACGGACATCACTGATGTGAATATTGAATAAAGATGTGAATTTACAGGCTTACAAGGTTCAGTTGACTCAAGAGCTGAAGATTACTGACCATTGCTAGCGTCGTCAGTATGCTAAATAGAAGTAAATGGTAACTTTACAAAAAAAAATCATCTTCAGTGACGAGGCACACTTTCACCTGAGTAAATTCGTTAACAAGCAGAAATATCACATTTGGGCAAATGACAATTTACAAGTAATTGTTGAAAAGCCGACGAATTCACAAAGAGTGACTGTTTGGTGCAGTTTATTGGCTGGCGGCATCATCGTGCCGTACTTCTTCAAAAATGAGGTCGGCCAATCAGTTACCGTGAAGAGAACTGGATGATAACAGACTTCTTGTGGCCAGAAATTGGGGATATGGGCCTGGACGATATGGGGATCCAACAGGATGTTGCCACTTGTCACACAGCCAACGAAACAATGGCTCTTTTAAGCGAGAAATTAAATGGCCGTTTTATCTTATTTAAAAAAAGTGTGCGTCAATAATCCAAGAACAATTTGAAGAGGAAAAGGATGAGATAATGCGGCGCATTTACAACATTGAACCTCAATTATGTTTCAGAGACATTAATAATATGGACCGAAAAATGGAGGTATCTCACCAAAGACTTGGCAATCGCTGACATTATTTAATATGTTCCTAACAATGCTTATATTACTTTTCTTAGATTAAAAGAAGCAATTTGGAGAAGATTTCACTTTCACACAACTCATGTATAAAATATTTTTAAAAAATCAACTCATATACCGACGACATTAGCAGTCATTATTTTTAATGAAGATTTGATGATCCCCTAACAAACTTTTCATTACTTCACCACCACATTATACAGAAGAACGCTATGATACTAGATTTACAAAGTTACTGGTGGCGAATGTCATAGTGGATCACCGTGACGAACGCTGAAAATGGTAATTCATCGATGAATGACAATAAGTTTTCTTTGATGTTACATATGACTTTTTAAAATAGTTTCCCAAATTTTCATAGATGACAAAAATTGACTGTATTGCAGTCGTGTGCTTATTAGTAGGTCCTAAAAGAAAATATCACTAAGAATTTTTACTACTTTATTCGTTTAAGGGAAGCTGAAGCAGACAAAATCCTGTATCATTCAGCAGTCGACTCATAGCAGACAATGTTGCTAAATATCAACATGTTTTCGACTCAATGTTCAAATTCATAACAAACAATGTCACCAAATTTCAGAGTGTAGTTGATTAATAACAGAAAATGTCGCTAAATTTCGGCAAGTAGTCGACTCATAACAAACAATGTCGTCAAATTTCAGCTTGTAGTTGACTAATAACAGACAATCTCGCTAAATTTCAGAGTGTAGTCGACTCAGAACAGGCAGTGTAGCTTATATTCAGCTGTCTGTCAGTGACATTACCATGAATTTGTCATACATAAATTACCTTTGTTTGTATAATTTCTAGAAGGATTCATCAATAATATCTTTCATTTGCGATAATTTCATAAAAATTTCGACTTAATACTGATTCTGTGACGATGATTCATCAATGGAAATATCATCGTTCAAATACGCCACCGGAATATTCAGGAATTTTTTTCTTTTCAGCAGCAAATAATACATAAACGAAGTATGCTATACGTGCTATAGGAGTTATATCAGCCTCCATTTGCCTATGAATGGTCTGATATTTAAATGAAAAAAGTTAGAAAACCTTTTTTTAATACTTTGAAAGTCACAATATGTATTGTGTTCTGCTAAACTTTCTACAATAATCTCCTCACACACTATATAGGGTTCCCTTTTTGGTCTCCTTAAACGATCATTTAATTTCGCACTTGTTACGCCTGTATTCACTTTCGCTCCCTCTCTCTCTCTCTCTCTCTCTATCTCTCTCCATATCTTTTAATTTCAGAAGAATTAAAATTTATTTCTTGTTAAACATTTTTACAAACAGACATTCCAATGTTTCGAATTTTTATCTGATCTTCAATGTCCAGAGTTGTTTATGTTAATTGCGAATTTGTTTGGCATTTTGGCCAATGGGAAATAGGGGGGAGAAGGAGAGTGGGAAAAGTAACAAAAGAATCCTGTTCTGAAAAGAATATGAATTTCTAAGGAAAGTAAGGACTTGAAAGGAATTTTAATTTTTTTTTTTTTATTATTTTAAAAAATCAGAAAAAGGAAAGAAAATATTTCTGGGAGTGGTTAGAAGAAATACAAAAACTCCTAAATTTAAGTCACAAGACACAGTGATGTCCCCAATTTCTATGTGCTTTTATAATATGATCATATAGGCTTGTCAAATAAAACATAACCAAACGGTGTGTGCTTTAGAATAGAAAAATTCCCACATATTGCCAAGTACTAAAGTTTTGTCAAAATTCTAAAAATGTTTAGATTTTTGTGTTTTAACGTCTTGTCAGCATGATCTTACAGAACAATTGTCTGTCTGTCCTTTTTGTTACTGTCTTTCTATTGATTTTTGTGTGTGTCAGTCAGCAGCATATTTTGTAAATTACATATTGTCTACAAATAATTTACTAAGTGACTTAAGCTTTAACTTGTCACGAAGTGGTTCCATCAATATTACAAAAAGAAAAAAAAAAAAACTTAAAAAATATGCCAAAACGTCAAATATCCATAGGCAGACAAACAGACACATAGACAGACTTGCAGCGTACTGATAAATGTTGAGATGCTGTAGATAAGACCGCAAATAGATTTGAAGAAGAAAATAAAAATAAAATAAACCAATAGACCATTAAAACGGCTGCCAAACACATGCTGTTAATGAGATTTATGAGTATGAGAATGCGATTTCGATTACGTTTACGTTTGCCGGTAACCGGTAGTAGAGATTAAAGATGGATTCTTTTTCTACTTTGTTTTCTTTTTACAATTGCCAGTGTTTTGCGTTTCAAACGCATTCAACTTGAAATGCGATAATTGTTTATAATTAAATCCGGTAGTTTATAGCTGTTATTTATTGTTAAAAACAAAAAGACCAAAAAAATAATTATTTCTTCTTTTACATTTTGTTTGTGTTTTTTGTTTATACAAGATATTTAGGATTCTTTTAATTAATTTGATAAAAACATGTTAAAGAATAAATTTATTTTTTATTTTCATCAATAATGTTTAAAAATGAATTGATTTTTAATAAGAAAAGAATTCATTTGAAAAAGAAACCACGTTTAATTTGTTACAACGTTTTTCAAAGAAATAAATTGTAGCATTAGGCGGGGATAAATGATATTTAATAAAACCCAAAAACTCTGACACACATTAGAAAAGTAAAATGAGTATATGATCGATTTATAGGGTCCGCTATCTAACGTTTTTTTTCAACTTGTGCTTATTTCGTAAATGGTAACACTTAGCTCATGTCTGATTTGACAGATAATTAGTTTTATCCTTCCGCTGAGCGAATATGGTTGTGTATACGCTTGAACAACGCTAGGAAATATTGCGACATTACTTTGAAAATTTTGCCAAAAAAAATCATCTTTTCAGATGAAGCACATTTTGATCTTGGCAGGTATGTAAACAAGCAAAATTGTTGCATTTGGGGGAGAGAAAACCTGCATGCATACATTGAAAAGCCGATACACCCAAGACGAATCACTGTTTGGTGCGGATTTCGGTCCAGAGGCATAATTGGGTCATTTTTCTTCGAAAATAAGCAAGGACTGGCCGTTACAGTCAATGGCGATCGTTGAACGAATGCCATGTTGAACGAATTTTTGTTTACAAAAATTGAAGAGGAGCATATTAGCAACATTTGGTTTCAACAGAACGGCGCTACGTGCCAGACAGCCGAAGCTACACTCAATGTTTTGCGCCCTGTTTTTGAATATCGCATTATCAGCCGCAGGGCTGATGTTGTTTGGCCACCTCGGAGCTGCGATTTGACACCGTTGGATAAAGATAAGTGTTACGCCAACAAGCCAGAGACAATTGACGCTTTAAAGGGCAATATTCGTAAAGACATTGGTGAAATACAGCTGCACACAATCGATAATGTGCTTAAAATTTGGACCGATCGTGTAGGCTATTGCATGGCCAGCCGAGGCAGCCATTTGAATGAAATTATTTTCCATCATTAACCGGAAGGATTGTACTTTCAAATAAAAAAAGAAATTTGAGAAAATATTCAGTAGTTTTTTTATAGCATTTTCGAAAAAAAAAAAATTGTTTGGCGGACCCTTTAATATTTTCCTTCAATTATTTTCAATAAATATTTACTTAAAACGCACACACACTTTCATATAGAATTCATAGAATGATATTGGATGTTTAAAAAATGTAAGTTCGTGAAGTTATGAAAGCTATAGGTTTCTAACAACATTTTGCATTATTACTTCATAATTATGTCTCGCACTGAACATTGCCACAATCCGTACAAGTTCTTGTGCCAAAACGTGCATGCATCCATTAAAACACGTCAGATATTAAAGAACAATTAAAACATTTACTTACTAAGGAAGCCAAGTGTGGGTCTGTCGGTTAAAAAAGTCATGGCCACAATTTTTTTCTTTTTGTTGGGATGCAGGCTGATTTATTGTACAATGCACAGGAGCATATAAATTATGCTGCGGACAAGCATTTAAATTCTTTTTAATTTTTAAAACCACTTTTATCCCAAATGGCAAGGTAATATCAAATTGCCTTTGATGAATACATTGAAACACCGACCAGTTCGTTTCTCTAAAATACACCTAAAATTCAATCATAATTATAATACAGACGTTCTTCTAAATAAATACATAGGGCCATATGCAAAAAAACATAACATCGCTTGTCAAACTTTTATTAGGCAAAATTCCTTCATGTTGTTTGCAAAAACGATTATTAACTTAAAATCCCTTTGTTAAACCTTCTTGCTAATCTTGAAGTTAATAAGTCTTCTGGACCGGATGGCTAATCTTTTCAGTGCGTCTTATCGTGCGGGTATTTTTTCATCTTGCTGGAAGGTTGCCAATGTGACGTCAATCCCTAAAAAGGGTGAGGCAAGAAACCCTGAAAACTACCGCCCAATAGCAGTTTGTTAGGCACTTTCAAAAGATATGGAGAGTATGATTAATCATCACCTTGTGAAGTATTTAGAGTCCAATATGGTTTCCGTAAAGGTCGCTCTACTGCTGATCTGCTGGCGTTACTCTCTGAAAGATGAGACAGGTCCTTTCATGGATTTGGCGAGTGTAAGGTTGTGGTCCCGGATATTTCTAAGGCGTCTGATATAGTTTGGCACGTGGCCCTCATATTCAAACTTATTGCCTTTGGTGTCGGTAGTCACTTTTCTCGATTCATATCGAGCTTTTTCAGCAATCGCACTATAAGAGTGGTTATGGAAGGGATTTCATCCGATTTCATCTAATATTTCTTAACGACTTTCTTTTTCTCACTTCTAGTCCTATCTACTCTTTTGCAGATGACAGCAACATTTGTCATTCTTATTCTTTTGGAGATTATGGCGAAAAGGCGGGATATGAACGGCACACTTACAAACGACCTATCGAAAATCTCTAAGTGGAGTCGCGCGAACTGGGTCGACTTTAACGCGCGCAACACCCACTATTGTTTTCTGACATAAAGACGTGGTGGTGTGTGCCATCTGTATCTATGGGTAATGTACTCGTAGATATTGAGGAATCAGATGCTCTTGATGTTCTGGGCATGAGAATTCACTATGACGTTCCTTGGAACGAGTACATATTTCGAGTGTCGAAAGAAGCATTCAAGTACCTCGGCTTTTTAAGACAGTGTAAGAACTATTTCACTCCATCTAATCTCCTTAATATTTACAAGACCTATATTCCTATCCTATATTAAAACACAACTCTCATGTATGGGCCGGTGCTTCAAAGTCTATTATGAAGCTTCTCGACCGCATACAGGAGAGGGCTAAGGTCCTTATAAAGGACGGCAGGGTAGCCAACTCTATCGATTCATTAGAGAATCGTCGCAATGTGGCGTGTGTTTCATTGTTCTATCGGTACTATAACGGAAGGTGTTCTGACAAAATTAAGGAGCTAATTTCTAGTAATCATATATTTTCACATAGTACTCGTATTTCTCGTAGAGCGCATCCCTTTGTAGTTGATTGTCCAATAAATCGATCAACGCATTATAGCGAGAATTCGTTCTTTGGTCGCATTATTCGTTTGTGGAACAATCTTGCTGCGAATGTCTTCCCTGCCACTTACAACATGAGTAAATTTAAATCGAACGTCAACTGACACTACTATATCTGTCCTCCTTCCCACAACCTATTTTCCTAGTACCAGCACAATGCACTGCATGAGTAGGGGTTGTCCCCTGAGTGCTGGTTGTAAGTGAAAAAAAATTAAAATTTAAAAATTTTATAGTGAGAAGCTTCCTACTTTCAGGATACTTTAAAGTGACATTTATGTCATTAATATTTGTTAAAAAAAAAATAAAAATAATACATATAAATTAAGAAAAAAATATTTTATATAAAATTGTATTTAAAGACCAATTTAAAAGCTTTTTTGGTACATCAATGAATACACTTAAGTTGTTAGAATGAATTGGTCAGTCTATATGTTTTTAAGTAAAAATTTAAAAATAAACATCGTTTTAAAAAAGAAATATGCTTTTAAAAAGTGATTTATGCCCATAAAATATGCTCATCCGCATAAAAATCCGAAATATGACCTAAAAATTTGAAAAATATGCTTTGAAATAAGCAACAAATTTTTCTTTGTTAATAGAAAATAAGTTCTATTCTGCAGTTCAATATTGTTTGTAAGCGTACATATATATGTATATTGTCGTATAAAATCCAAAAAGCCCTAAGTTCTAAAAAAAATCAAATCCATTATAATAATAAGAAAATGTTCGTCTAACAAGTTGAGTGACTTGCCTATTTATATTTCAAACACTAACAAAAATTGAGTGCTTTGTTTGCGTTTTACATATAAACAGACAATTCACTCAACTTGTTAGACGAACGTTTTCTTACGCTCGTCTTCTTTAAATAGGCTGTTAATGTAATGGAAA
Organism: Wohlfahrtia magnifica; assembly: GCA_023159175.1. NCBI lineage: Eukaryota > Metazoa > Arthropoda > Insecta > Diptera > Sarcophagidae > Wohlfahrtia > Wohlfahrtia magnifica. The sequence goes on from JAKWBJ010000539.1 coordinate 1,349,860, forward strand.
ATCCACTCAATTAACCCTAGTAGAACGTCATAAATTTGATGGCTTTTAAAGCTTTGAGATCATAGTCTGATTTTAAGCCTTACGAATTAAATTCTGTACTCGATAAAATTGTCCTTTAAATTACTAATTTTGCATTGATTGGAAGGTTTACATTTACAGAGCACTGGTCAATCTTTAACTGTGTTTTTCTTGGTTTTGCGGTTATCTGCACCAGTTTATTTTTAAAAATAATTTTTCTATGTTTCTCCCCTAACGTTTAGTGCATTTAGCATATAATAAAGTCTACATAAACTTACTATAGTTTTCTTAACATAAATGCTTTACTTCTATTTAGAGAACTTTTTCATCTAATTAATTATGAATCTGGATGATATCATATTAATAAGCGATCTTTTTTTTATTGGCTTCAGGTTGTCTAGCATTTTGTAAACTTTATTGCCTTCGGCTGTTGATATTGCTACTGCTGCTGTTATTGTTATTATTGTCTACTAAAATTTATGTATGATTAGACGTCTAGCATATCGAGTATGTATTCATATCAGTCCAAGCCATTCTAGTTTAACACTTTCCCCCTATTGTGTATTTCGTACAAAATTTAATCTTTTCTATACACTCCAGACAAAAAAAAAAAAAAAAAAAATAAATAATTCAGTTCAATTGCTTGAAGCAATATGCTCTAAAGAAAACTTGTACAGAATTAATGTCAACAACATAATTGGGTCAATACATAGTCACCCGTATTTCTCAAATGCGTAAATTGTGAATTTTTATTAGAAAAGGAAATTACTATCAGCACAGCACTGTGACATTATTTTTTAACGTTTAAATTATAGATAAATTACATATATGATCTAGTTTTTAAGATAACAGATAAATAGTTTAAAATATTTTTTTTTTGCGTAAGAAAATAATTTTTGTTAAATAACGCAGCTAATGGATTGTATACGCATGCATTTGCTTATTTAATTTTGCTTTTAATTAACTCCCTACACCTACTCCTATTGAGCACAATAATTTCTTTTGATTTCTTTAATGTCATTCTTTGTAGTCAATCGCTTATTTACCATTATCACTCAAAGGGGTTATACAATTTCTACCGTACAAAAGGTTAATATATAAAATTTCCTAAACCATCTATGAATCAAGTTAGACAAAGTCAAACATGAAAAAGTGCAGCGACTCGCAGAGGACAAATAATTTTAAATTTTTAAATAACTTCTAAATAATTATACATTTTGATATTTAAAATTTGTTAAACACTACCTTTAGAAAAGAAAACAATCCTCATAGTTTCTATTGCTGTATTTCTTTTTTATCAGTCTGAAATCATCATAAGACAATGTGCAAGACTACAACACTCTGAAACAATCTAAAGGCAGGATCACACGATTGTCGTAATATACCAATAATTAGTATTTTGATATGCCAATCGTGTGATTATACAATTTATTGGCTCATACGGCAACTCACAATAATATTGTGCTTATTTATCCCAATCAAATGCAACCCTGGCGCGACAAACGTGTGGAAGCTTTATCGGCAATCATGCACCAAAGTAAATTCCAAAAAAACACCAATATTTATTGTATTCTTGTGAGGCAATTAAATTTGTAATTGATTTTTTTCTGAATAAACACGTGTTTATACGGTATTTATATAGGGTCCGCCAAATAATTTTAATTTTAATTTTTTTTTTTTTTTTTGAAAATGCTATTAAAAAAAACTACTGAATATTTTCTCAAATTTCTTTTTTAGTTTGAACGTACAATCCTTCCGTTTAATAGTGGAAATAATTTCATTCAAATGGCTGTCTCGGCTGGCCATGCAGTAGTCTACTTGATCGGTCCAATTTTTAAGCACATTATCGACTGTGTGCAGCTGTATTTCACCAATGGCTTCACGAATATTGTCCTTTGAAGCATCAATTGATGCTGGCTTGTTGGTGTAACACTTATCTTTGACGGCACCCCACAAAAAATAGTCCAACGGTGTCAAATCGCAACTCCGAGGTGGCCAAACGACATCAGCTCTGCGGCTGATAATGCGATCTTCAAAAACAGGGCGCAAAACATCGCTTCGGCTGTGTGGCACGTAGCGCCGTCCTGTTGAAACCAAATGTTGCTAATATACTCCTCTTCAATTTTTGTGAACAAAAATTCGTGCAACATGGCCCGATAACGATCGCCATTGACTGTAACGGCCACTCCTTGCTCATTTTCGAAGAAAAATGGCCCAATTATGCCTCTTGACCAAAATCCGCACCAAACAGTGACTCGTCTTGGGTGTATCGGCTTTTCAATGTATGCGTGCGGGTTTTCTGTGCCCCAAATGCGACAATTTTGCTTGTTTACATACCCACCAAGATCAAAATGAGCTTGATCTGAAAAGATGATTTTTTTGGCAAAATCGGCATCTTCTGTAAGTCGATCGCAGGCCCAGATACCCAGCGTTGTTCAAGCGTATAAACAACCATATTCGTTCAGCAGAAGGATTAAACTAATTATCTGTCAAATCAGACATGATCTAATTGTTACCATTCACGAAATAAGCACAAGTTAAAAAAAAAAAAAACGTTAGATGGCGAAATAAGCACAAGTTGAAAAAAAACGTTAGATGGCGGACCCATTAATTGTCATCCCTTAAAATACGCATTTTTTAAATTATTTATATGTAAATTGCATCACAAAATTCTACCATTTCTTTTTTTCGTTATTTTTACATTTTTTAAGCGGATGCAATTTTTATTTTTTAGAGCATAAATCATCTTTACTCTAGAGAATCAAGTATAATTTGTACTTATATTCCAATTTAAATAAATAAATATTTTAGTGAATTAATTTTTTTAAATTCATTGAAATGTTTTCTCATATGCACTATCAATGGCCGTTCTTCTGGACCAATCCCTGACCCACACACTTTTTTCTTTTTTTGTAATTCTTTTTATTTGTTCACTAAATGTCCTCAATATATGTAAATAAAGAGAACCATATTTTCTTTTTTTTAAAGAACGAACCATTTTGAGCACAAAATAATTTAATTTACAACAACAGCTGATTTACAGAGTTGCCGTAAACTAGAACAATCGTGTGACAGCGTTGGGATAATTATTGTCAATACATCGCCATCTTGAGACGATAAATTTTGTATAAAATAAGACAACCGTGTGAATACAGAATTTTTAATTGGGACAATTTTATTATTGTTCGCCAGGTTGTCAGATTGGTGTATTTGAGTCAATCGTGTGATACCAGCTTAAGAGTCCCATAGTGTGTTGTCACATAGACAAAAATTAAAAAATCACTCATTAAGGAATTCCGCTGACTAAAAAACTAAACAATTTTTTCGGCTACTTCTCTATATTGTCACAAGAGGGCGCTAAACTTAACTAATTTATAATAAAAACTATTGTCTAAAAAATCGGATTTTGGGTACTTCAGAAAATCAAGTAATATTTAAATAAATATTTTTTTGAGACTATATATGCATAGATGTAATATGTGCTATCAAATAAAAAAATTAGAACCAATTAATTAGAGAATTGTTCATAAATTTTAAGTAGCCTGAAGCAAATACAAATTAAAAATAATTTGGATTATCACCAGATATAATAAAATTTTTTATTAAAATTCAAAATTTGCAGTACTATATCGAATTTTCGCCAGATTGCAATACATTTAAAATATTTCTAAGTCCACAAAATGCATGCGTTAAAAGCTTGTTAAGTAATTATTAAGAATATTTATTTATATCAGTAATTAACGCAACTTTGTGCTGCAGAAATAGCGTAGGATAGAGGTTTTTTGCTTTAAGTATATTGTTACGAAAGTAAACAATACCTAAAAAAAGTGCTACACCACACACTGTATTGTGGGATTTTGGTAACACTGGGTTGTGTCAAGGTTTTCAATCTGTCACTCTTGAAATGCAGCATGGCCAATTCGACCACGTTTGTGTGTTAAATTTGAAATTCATAGAAATCAAATGTTGTGGGAAGAACAAGAACATTCGGAACTAATGTCAATTGTTTATAAAAAGCGGCGTCTAATGCATCGTTTTGCGGTCGTAAAATAAAATCGTGTTTAGGCGTTAATAAAAGTGTTGTATAAACGAATATTTCGTGCAAGATAAATAAGTTGGAGAGTGTATAGTTATAATTGTATACTGTAAAAAGTGAGAACATTAAAATTGTAACAGAACAACAAAGTGGTGTTTATTTAATTTTGGCGCAATTAAAAAGAACTTAAACGTTTTAAAAATGTTAAAACGAAACAATATTATTACGAAAATGAAAATGCTAAAGATAAAATTCACCACATCAGTAACTTGTTATGAGCTTTTAGCTATAAAATTTATTGGTTTGTGTCAAGGCTTAATAACTGCTAAAATTACCTGTACTAATTAAGAGTGTTACCATCCGCATGGAGTTGCTAGTTCGTTTATTTTTTGTGTTTATAATGTAATTTTAGACCATTTGAATTAACGTGGATAAATCGAAGATTCGTGTCTGTACTAGAACATTCGAAACTAATAATGAATTACTATAAAAAAATGGCGCATTGCGGCTGGAGAGTTGTGATCATTTGGCTATTAATAAGTAAAGTCGCATTCAGGCGTAAATAAAAAGCGTTGTATAAACGAAATTGCTGTATTAAGACTTGGTGTATAAAAGTTACAGTGGAATTAATAAAAAGAGGCAAACTGTAAAACAACAACAAAGTATGGGTTTATTTCATCTTAGCTCAATATATACGAAATCAATGCGGTGGCGTGGTGTAATGGTTAGAGCGCACTCATAACAACACGAATGACCCAGGTTCAAGCCCCAGAAAAGGACATGACAGAGAAAAAATTTAATTATGGCTTCAAATGTTTAATAATAAAAAGAGGCTTCAACTTCTTCCCTCCAGACAAAATAAAGAAAAAAGCTCCCCAGATCCTTCTCGCATACCTCTCTGGCGATAATAATAAACATCAGACGAATGATCAGGATAAACACGTCACTTACTGGGAAAACAAATACAATGCTAAAGATCACCACCACTTAGCAAGGACCTTCACCACTACACAAAAAAATAAATAAAATCATATGGAGGAAGCTACAGCGGATTAATCATCTACTTAGCGGGATATATCAAATTGATTAAAGAAACTGAAACAAAGCAATAGATGCTTTCTGTAAAGCCAATATATTCCCTAGAGTGACGGAGAAAAAAAAAGAACTCAAACGTTTTAAAAAGTTTAAAACGTAACAATATGTTAGCGGTGGTCGCATCTGAAACGAAAACGGTGGTATTGTCTGTACTGTGCTTGCTCAAGATGTAAGTGATTTTCGTTCTCGTGCTATCACTTCAGCCAGCTATTTGGGTGAGATATAGATTTTTTGTAACATTTTTAGGGGTTTTAAACGCGTTTTAACCTTCTCATCCATATGTTTAAAAGCTAACTAAGAAGTCAACTGGAATCATCTACGATATGAAAAAAACCTGTTCTGTAAGCACAGCATACTTTTAGTGTGCTGTTAATATGAAAATTCCCTATATTGGTCCGTAAAGCCTTTACGATTTTCGCTCAGATTACATGGCTGAGAGTGTTGAGTCGTTGTTTGAGTATCTTCTCTTATATAGGGTCAATAGAGATTATAAATAGCTTTCATTGTCTACCTTGACTTTTTAAATTGGTGCCATCTTCAGGCTCTTTTACGTTTTGCTATCTATTACAAACATTGGTCGGAAAGAAAGCAGGTCATCTTAATGTGTGCTGTGAACACAAGTTTATATTGTGTCTGTGCCTCCAAAAAATAAAAAAGGCAACAAATTAATCGCAATAAATGGTGAAAAGTATTTGGCACACTCATCAATCTCAATACACTTACTTCTGAGCAATTTGTAAAAAAAAAATTATGGGCGAATATTTACCAAAAAAAAACGTTTTCTAAGTTTAAATTTGTTTCGATCTCTCAAACATTTCTTTGTGCCATAAACGTATGTATGTTACCTAAATCTTATCGAAAAAAAACAACATAACTTTGTCTAAAAAGATAAAAAAGAAAAAATAAATTGAGAACCTTTAAAAACATATTTCTTAACCATATAATAAAGTATATGGTTATTTTTTTTTTCTGTGACTTTGACCAGACAGACACATCCGAGTCCGAACAACCACACCTTATCACCATCAAGAACAACATCAACATGAACAATAAAAGGAATGAAAAGAAACAAAAAATGAAAAAACGACATGATCATCTATTGTTAGTTGTGTCTGAAAATAAAAACATACCCAGTAACCAAGTGACCACTTAATGTGTGTTTATGGTTTTAAAAATTTTTTTTCCATTTTTTTTATAATTTTTTCAAAGTTGCAAAGACCTAAATATTTATTTTTTATTTTTAGGGTAACCCCTCTCCATTTGAGGAGCATATTAAGGTTTGAGCCATGGCTTGTGACATGCAGCATTTCCATTGTGGTGGGAATTATTTATAATGTTTGATCATGATTGTAATTTTTTACATGATAAGCACTATTTCCAATTAAGTGAAATTCTTGGTTAGTGAAAAGCGTTTTTTAATATGAGAGAACCAAAAAAAAAAAAAAAATCCAAGAAATTACCCATAAAAAGGTTAGTAAATGGCAACAGAGTTTAAGCAATTTCTACAATTCAATGATTTTACAGTTTTTAGTTTTGAAATTAAATTTTTGCAATCATTGGGAAAAAACATTTTTTATATAATTTTTTATTAGGCTTAAATATAGGGTCCGCCATCTAACGTTTTTTTTCAACTAGTGCTTATTTAGTGAATGGTAACACTTAGCTCATGTCTGGTTTGACAGATAATTAGTTTTATCCTTCCGCTGAACGAATATGGTTGTGTATACGCTTGAACAACGCTGGGAATCTGGGCCCGCGATCGACTTACAGAAGATGCCGATTTTGCAAAAAAAAAAATCATCTTTTCAGATGAAGCTCATTTTGATCTTGACGGGTATGTAAATAAGCAAAATTGTCACATTTGGGGCACAGAAAATCCGCTCGCATATATTGAAAAGTCGATGTTGCGGATTTTGGTCCAGAGGCATAATTGGTCCATTTTTCTTCGAAAATGAGCAAGGAGTGGTCGTTACAGTCAATGGTGATCCTTATCGGGCCATGTTGAACGAATTTTTGTTCACAAAAATTGAAGAGGAGGATATTAGCAATATTTGGTTTCAACAGGACGGCGCTAAGTGCCACACAGCCAAAGCTACCTACACTCGATGTTTTGCGTCCTGTTTTTGAAGATCGCATTATCAGCCGCAGAGCTGATGTCGTTTGGCCACCTCGAAGCTGCGATTTGACATCGGTGGGCTATTATTTGTGGAGTGCCGTCAAAGATAAGTTTTACGCCAACAAGCCAGAGATAATTGACGCTTTAAATCACAATATTCGTGAAACCATTGGTGAAATACAGCTGCACAAAATCGATAATGTGCTTAAAAATTGGACCGATCGTGTAGGCTACTGGATGGCCAGCCGAGGCAGCCATTTGAATGAAATTATTTTCCATTATTAACCGGAAGGAGTGTACTTTCAAATAAAAAATAAATTTGAGAAATTATTCAGTAGTTTTTTTATAGCATTTTCAAAAAAAAAAAAAAAAAAATTATTTGGTGGACCCTATATTATTCCTTACAGGCCATATTACAATAGTTTTTGTGAATGCCTAATTACTAAGTTATAAACTGTAGATGCATTTTCTAATATACTTTAGGGTATTCAACTTATTCTCTGTGTTTAGTTCCCTTTCATAGTTCGCCCATAAAAAAAAATGCGTAGGGGCCCCATTTACTTACTGAACAATGTTTTGCATACAAATACCTTTGTTAACCATATATTGCTTTTTTTATTTTATTTTTTTCAATTTCATTTCTTTTGTTTCGGAAGGTTTTTTCTTTTGTGAACAAACCATACATACGCGTGATGTCGCTTAATACGAGGGCGTTCCCAAAATTAGCCGACCTAACAAAGACAACACAATATATCTTGTAATAATTTACTTTATTTCTCCTGTTTTAGCTTGATATACATTTTGAACTGTTTAGCTCCTTAATAAAACCATCAATCGCAGACTTCAGCTCTTTATTGCTGGCAAATCGTTTTCCATTGATGCATCTTAACAAATTTGAAAACATAAAACAACCCGAAGGAGCTAAACTTGACAAATAATGTGCGTGATAACTTGGGAGATCGGACCGTTGTTATTTGACCGGTTTAAAGCGTTTTTTTTGTTTTTTTTTTTGGTTTTGTCGAATACGGGTGTTTAAAAATCTTCGTTTTTCGAATACCGAATAAGCCGATTAATTTAATACGAATAATCGGTTCGTTTAAATAAGTCAAATTTTTATACTTTTAATTATTATTTTTGTATATATAACAACCTTGAACGTCTCACAAAGAACGTGAAAACCAAGGTAGATCGAAAAAGGTATGCTCTCTTGAGCAAAAATAACCTTTTCTCATCCTCTGTAAATAAGTATTGATTTTTTTGTATGGAGAATGATCAACTAGACTCATTGAAAGCCCACAAACCTACAAACGCCGGTTTCGAACGGAATTATGAGTTAGTGAAGTTTTTCACAGCGTACATACACATAACCAATCGCTAGTAATGTTGTGAGGTGATATCGCTGTTGAAAATTGTCAAATGGTGTGGCCTGGGATTGAAATGACGACTTCTTGGTTGTAAGGTGGGTTCTTAGCAGGGGTTTTTTTTAAACCCAGCCCACCGGGTTTTATTGGGTGTTTTGATGGGTTTTTTTGAGTTTTACAACTGCTTACAAATTTCTTTCAAGTCGACAATATTTTTTGTTTTTTATGCAACCACGTTGTTTTAGTATTTATAGTGCAATTTTGCACTCTTGGTGTGATTAAGGAAGCATTGTGTACTATGAACTGCTAAAGATCGGAGAGCGAAGCAGAATGCAATTACTTCGTTTAAATCATGCATTATGAGGAAAATGGCTGGAATATAAAGACAGACATGATAAATTTACTCTTTTGCATGACAACCCCGACCACATGAAGCAAAAGTTTTAAAACAATTATTAGAAAAGATGTAAGCAGTGATTTGATCAGTTTGTTATTTTATTATCTTTTTGAGTTCAAAAACGGAACAGATAAATTTTCAGTCCCAATACGTAAATTTCACTTATTTTTTTTATAAATATTCTTAGTTTATTTTAATAAAAAAAACCTATCCGGGTTTTTTTAAATGATACTCCAATAAAACCAGAGTGGGTTTAATTAGCCAGTGGGTTGCCAACCGTTGTTCTTACCCAACATACCACAGTGACAGATACACTATTAAATATGTGGTGCATAAATTTACATACAGTGCTGCTCGAAATCTAAGCAAATTTTCTTGTCGTATTTTACTAATAGATTTACTCAAATTCCATTTCTATCAAGTAATACAACAAGAATGAAATTAGCTCCTACTTTGTGTAATAAACTTAGTTTTTTATCGGCTCCGCACACCGTTTTGGCATAGTTTTTATGAGATTTGTTGTTTTGTTTGCTCTTCCTCAGTTTCTGTTTATTTTTAAAACAACGTGGTCCAGCTCTGCGCTTCAAGAATTAAGAACAATTTTATTTAAATAAAAGAACCGGTTAACCGGTTATTTGAATTATTATTAACAGAAAACTGGGTTTTTTAAAGTGCTACTTTCCCAGTTATTCTAAAACTGGTTTTTGAAAAAGTTGAATAATCGATCTCCCTAGTGACAGTGTAATGCGAACTTTAATTTATTGAATTTTGCAATCGCAATATTCGATTTTTCTTCCCTCGATTTCGTAACTTAAACTTTGTATAATTATCACACCACAAACTCAGCTAAAGAATCAGAACAAAGCTATGCATCTGTTTTACACGCTTACATATGTTCGGACATGGTATGTTTTCCTTTGTTGAGTCAAATTAAGCCGTAAGCACTGCTACTTTGCAACCACACTTTTCCCTGAGCACAAAAGTTTGGATTTCCTGAAAGTGACTGAGAAAGCCAAGTGTGTCGAAAATTGAGGTATAATATAATTTTGCTGCCATTTTTTTCTATTTTGAATTTTTATTCTAAGTTTTTATTTTAAGATTCTAAGTACATTCAGGATAATTAATATATATATACATATATATATATATATATATATATATATATATATATATATATATATATATATATATATATATATTATATTCGTGAACGAAAAACTTTCCCAGATTTGAACTTAGATCGGTTTTGGATTGGTTGTACTGAGACCTTGCAAATAAAAGTTTAAAATTTTTTTTCTCTGTCACTTCTCTAGGGAGCATATTAGCTTTCCACAAAGTATCCATTGTTTTGTTTCAGTTTCATTAATAAATTTGATCTTTCAAGCCCCCTCCATATGATAGTATAGTAGTGAATAGCCTTGCTAATTGGTGGTGATCTTTACTTTAGCATTGTAATTTTTTTCCTGATCTTTCGTTTGATGTTTGTCATCACTGTTAGAGGTAACCTGGAAGCTCAGCGGACTTTCTTCTTTATTTTTTAGATGAAGTCGTCTGGAAGGCAGTAAAAGCTTCTTTCTGGAATATTCGAAACCACCGTTAAATTTTTTTGTCATGTTCTCTGCTGGGTCTTGAATCTGGGTCGCTTGTATTCTTATGCGAGCGCTCTATCCACTACACCACGCCACCCCTTAGTGCAGTGAAGAATTACATTAATTTTAATTCATGCACGACGCACTGCTAGCCATGGAATCTATTGTGACGTTGCCGACTTACAGTTTGTTTAGCCGATCTTCTGCTCTCTTAATAAGCGCCATAAAATAACGAACAAAATCATTATTCTGATAAAAAGTTCCAAGAATTTACAAGCATTGTTCTGGTGTAAGTCTATTCATAATGAAATGTCAAACCAAACTAAACAAAAAACAGCACTCAGCTGCTAAATCGGTCGTCAAATAAAGGAGTGTTGCCAACTCAAAATCATGAAACTACAAAAAAAAAAACACACGATTGTATCCGGTGATGCCCTAGAACAATAAATGGTGCCAAGGAGCCTTTCCTAGCCAATGTATACGCAGTTTCATTGCCGCTTACTCTACAGTGTTCTGGTACCCAAAACAATTGGAGCTAATTAACGCCAGTCGTAGCAACACTCGACAAGTTTAGATGTCATACGATAATAGACGAGTGCCCTGAAAATAGCTGTCCCACTGTCCAGGTTGATGCTAACACTTATAGCAATGGTTATGATCACCGCCTGGAAAACACTGAATGGTTGAATTACACACTTTGTTTGATTTTCTTCACGACTCCAATACAAATACTAAGCAATTTAGACTGTTGAAACTTGAAACATATATGCATTTATAAGGTTGCCACTTTTCATCAAAGCAATTTCTCTGCAAACTACTGCCGCCATCTATACGCCAGATCGACTAGTTTTAGTGCCGCCCTCGTTTATAGGAAACAAATAAAAAAGTGTTTACAGTTGTTGTGTTTTATTATCAGTGACATCTATGGCCATAAGTCTTGACCCTCATAGATTGAAATAGAAAAAAGAAGAAGAAAGAAAAACATATGTTTTCTTCAAAGCTACACCAACATCATCGCCATCATCTTCATCACTATCAATTCCCAGTATTGTATGCTGATGATTTATAATTAAAACAGGAAACATTTATTTTTATTTTATTCCTTTACTTCACTATGTAGTTGTGTTTTTCTGTTTTTGAGGCATTTATTAGGAAAATACTCTTGGGGAAGAATACGGAGAAAAAAGGTGCTGAATGAGGAGTTCAAAGTAGATTTTTTCATGTGTATTTTGAATTGACGGTCATAAATTAGTAATTGATACGTAAGTCTTTCTTTTTTATTGTAGAATTTATAGAGTTATTTTATTTTTGCATAAAATTTATTTATTTCAGCAAATTTATTACCGGAATTTGAAAACTTGATAAAAAAAATAGAACTATCAACGTAGTTAGTAAATTAAAATCAAATTATTTTTGTAAAAAATAAAATATTTATTATAAATGTATTCCATTTTCAGCATACAATGACATTTAAAGCAATAAACACATAACCGACAGCAAGCAGCAGACAGCAGAATGTCGAAATTAGAAAATGTACGTTTTTATGAAAACTCTTTTAAAGGTAGCGCAGCAGAAGTCAAAACAAGTAATAATTAAAATTTGTTTAGGCAGTAAAACAAAAATTAGTGATACAAAAACAAAAAAATAAAATAAAAAATAATGTAAAAGTAATAGTGTTTTTATTTGTCAGAAAACAACAGTATAAAATTCTAATATTGTATTAAACAATAATTAAAAGTTTTAAGGACATTATTTCATAAATTTTTAAGTAATATTTTAAAAGAGCGATATTATTTTGGTGGATTGGAAAAGCTTGAGTGTCACCACTTAAAAATATTTTTCCATAACAAATATTTTTCTGACAAAGAAACCTAATTTTATTACTGCTGCTGCTTTCAAAATATTTATGAAGACGATAGCATAGCAGCAAATGCTGCCAACAACAACTTGCTGCTTGCATTAATGCTGCTTGCTGTCGGTTATGTGTTTAATGCTCAACGGATATAGTATATTGGGGTGGGTCGATTTGTACGGACGCCAACAAATCGCCCAAGTGACAAGGAAAACCGTATTCTATGGATCTAAATAAGAATCTTTGTCCAAGGAACCATACCTCTAAAATAAATGCTGATGTTCCTTATTTTGACCCAAAGGTCACTTTTTGAAAAATCCCACTTTGACCCATTTAAAGTGCCCCAATCGGGTCTAAATGTACGACCGATCCCCACATTCAGGCAAAAAGTAATTTGCAAAACCCAATATAGTTTTATTGTGTTGTTGAGATTTTTCCAGTATTTCAAAAGACTCAGCATAAATCTAAAGAAGTGAAGTGCAAAAAAAGCAATAAAAAAAGAAAAAATTAAAAAAAAAGTTTAAAAAAAAGTTACAAAACAATAAGAAAATTTTTTTAAACATTCCAATACACTTAAAATATACGAGGCGTATTGATATTGAGGCTACCTAAGTAGGAAAAAAAACATTTTTTTTTTTCAAAAACCATTCATTTCCCAACATAGTCTCCTTTTAGCTCAATACACTTAGTAAGACGATTTTCCAACGTTTTTGTACCATCTGAATAATACGATTTTGGGAACTCCTCAAAATACGCATTAGTTTCGGTATTCATTTCTTCGTTTGAGATGAATCTTTTTCCTGCGAGCCATTTTTTCAAGTTTGGAAACACGAAAAAGTCACTAGGGGCTAAATTTGGACTATAAGGTGGATGATCAACCAATTCGAAGTGGATTTCTCGTAGTCTTAGCATCGTATCTAATGCTGTGTGAACCGATGCGTTGTCTTGAAGAAAGAACACTTTTTTCTTGTTTAAATGTGGTCGTTTTTCCTTAATTGCATCAACCAATTGATCCAATAATGCACGATAATACTCTCCTGTGATTGTGGATCCCTTTTTAAGATAATCGATGGCATAACCTTGCCAGCCGATTTCGCTGTCTTCGCCTTCTTTGGTGCACTTCCACCAGCTTCCACCCATTGCTTCGATTGATATTTGGTTTCAGGTGTGTAGTGGTGGACCCACGTTTCATCAACAGTTATTAATCTACGCCAAAAATCAGCAGGATTATGCTTTATCATGTCCAAACACCGCTGTGAAGGGATCTGTCAAACTCGTTTTTGTTCAACACTGAGCAAACGCGGCACCCAGGCCGCTAGATTCTTACGATTATATGTGACAACGGAAAATCCATCGGGAAATTTACAGATACTGGTTGAATTTATAATTAATTGTTATGTGCCATTCAATATCAAATATTTCAGCTCTGTCGTGTATTGTAGTGTATCATTTTTCAAGCTTATTAGTTGGTCACGGTTTCTTCAACCTCCTTTACGCAGTATTGTCAATCAAGTAATTAATAATTCATATTATGTGCCTTTGGAAAATATCTTGCTATCAATGTTGTTTGATAATAGCAAAGAAAAGCGGGACTGGGCTGTAAAGTAAATTAGGGTTTATAAAGAAACCAGATAAAAACTTTCATTGCACCAATTACACGGAAATGATCAATTTGAATGATATATATAACGTGTTTGAACCACCATTCACGCGAAGCATTTCGTACGATATTCACCGTTTAATGATCTAAACATTCCGTCACATATACAAGGAACGGAACGACATGTTCAATTTCTAGCTAGCGTTTCCAAACGGGTTATACCAGAAAATATAGACACTGTTATGCTGATGACATCAGAGAGTCGTGCGAAATTGTCCAGACCTGAGAGCAAAAAAGAATTCAAACAATAATTTTTTTTTAGTTTCCTTTTTATTATTAAGTTGTGCTAAAAAAATAAACTCCAAAACGAAACAAACATAGCCATTACGCTGATTGTTTAATGTTTTTTTTTTTCGTCACTCCTCTAGGGAGCATATTGGCTTTCCACAAAGCAACTATTGGTTTGTTTCAGTTTCTTTAATCAATTTGATCTTTCAAGCTGAGTAGATGATTAATCCGCTGTAGCTTCCTCCAAATGATTTTTTTTCTGTGTAGTGGTGAAGGTCCTTGCTAATTGGTAGTAATCTTTACTTTAGCATTGTAATTTTTTCCCAGTCGGTGGCGTGTTTTTCCTGATTATTCCGCCTGATGTTTGTCATCACCGCCAGAGGTATGCGAGAAGGGTCAGAGGGGCTTTTTTCTTTATTTATTTATTTTTTTTAATGGAGTTGTCTGGAGGGAAGAAATTGTAGCCTTTTTTATTATTAAACATTCGAAACCACAATTAAATTTTTTCTTCGTCATGTCCTCTGCTGGGGCTCGAACTATACCACGCCACTCCCGATTGTTTAATGTAAAGTGCAAATGAAAATTTTTTGAAATCTTTGAATGGGAACCCTCGCATGGGTGGGTCGGACCTCCAAAGTTAGTGGGCGTCGGTCATACATTTAGACTCGATTGGGGCACTTTAAATGGCTCAAAGTGGGATTATTCAAAATTTTACTTTTGGGTCAAAATAAGGAACATTAAAAAACATTTTAGAGGTATGGTTTCTTATTTTGATCCCTAGATTATGATTTTTCTTGTCACTTGTGCGATTTTTAAATTGACACGAACAAATACATATTAACAGAACAATGTTTTTTTAACAAAATATGTTTTAATCATAAGTTCTGTTCACACAAATGTTCACAAAAATGTCAAATTACTTAAACGCCTGCAAACTTAAGTTGCCATAGAAAAAAAAAAATAATAATAATAATTGAGACTTAACTCACCAGAAGCATTTAAGGATTCAAAGTTATTTAATAGCGCCATTAATAATAAAAAATTAATAATTATTTTGCAACACATTATGACTATTTTTTATTAAAGCCCACTAATTACGTACTAATTACTTGAAACACTTTTTTAAATTCTTATTTTTATTTCAAACAAAACTAAACGTCCGTTTGGCAATAAGTTATTTAAAAAACTAAATTTAAATTTTCTTGAACCATAAAATATTTTTATTTGTTAGATACTTATTGTGACATTTTCTTAAGTCGATTTTTGTATTTATTGTTTAAAAATAAAATTAAAACTAGTTTTGTAGTTGGGGCGCTAAAGCTGGAGGAATATTGTTTTCTTAAAAGTGTTTGAAAGGTTATTTGGTTAAATTGGCATGAAGTAATGAATAAAAACTTTAATGATTGAAAAAAAAAACATTTTTTTTTTTAATAAAATCCGTGATCTATGCACCTTACTGCACATATTTTACTGTCAAACTATAAAAATGATCAACAAGTTGTAACATTTTGAATGAAAAAGACTCATATAAAAATAAGCCGCTGTGTCCATATGTTGGTCAATACTAAGACGATTGCGTTAAAAGAGCAATGGACATGAAAGGTAACATTACAGATTACATTTTTCATCAACACAGTTTTTATAAAGTTATATTGATTTACAAGTGTGAATTACTTGAAAAAGTTAGGAAAGCGTGATGTAGTGGTTAGAGCAAACAATACAAGCAACCCTAGTTCGAGCCACAACACAGAGTACATGACAAAAAAAAATCAATTGTGGTTTCTTGAGTATGTATTAAAGAGGCTTGTCAACTTCACTCCAGAAAACTTCATCTAAAAACTAAAAGATTGAGCTCCCGCCCACTGACCTTCAAGGTTGCATCTGGCGATGATGATAAGCATCAGATGAATGTTAAGAGAAACAGTCCACCTACTGGGAAAAAAATTACTTTTTCCTTTTCAAGGCAAACGGTGCTTGAGGCCAGCGGTAATACTCTTGGTTTCGAACACAGGGATATAAAAGACTGGATAAGTGAAAACACTCCGGAAATGATAGAGCTAAGAAGGTGTGCAAAGAAAGACAGACATAAAACCAAAGATCTGACTCTTAAACCGGTAATAGCCGCTGTGCAGGGACGACAAGAGAATGTGGAAAGTGCCAGCAGAGCAGAAACGGCATCTATTCATTCAGACTTTAAGACCTTGTATAAGGTTACTCGTCAGAAAAAGGCTAACCGAAGGACCATCCAAGGAAGGCATAACTTTACACACTGCTGAAGAGCAGGTTCATCGATGGAATGAATATTTTTGTGAACTGTTAGTAAGAACTAACATTTCGAAAAGCTTTCTCACTAATTTGCCGGTAATATAATAGGGTGGCAGTGGTGTAGTGGTTAGAGTGCCGACAGACAACTCAAACAATCCAGATTCGAGCCCCAACAGAGAATTTAAAAGGATAAAAATTTAGTTTTCGGGTAATTCATTAAGAGATCTCAACCTCTCCAGACCAAAATACTTAAAAGAAGCCTCTCTGACATTGCAGCTTTTACCTTTGGCGACGATAACAGTCATTACAAGAATGATCAGGAAAAACGCCACCTACTGGGAAAAGACGGCAATGCTAAGTAAGGATCACCACCAACACACTTAGCAAGGATCCTCACCACTAAACAATACTATACAATGGAGGCGTCGTTTCTAGGTGGCGATAAGATGGCAGCCCCAATATCCTGGAACGGTCTAGAGTATACTAATCATCTACATAGCTTGTAACTAAAATGATTAATGAAACTGAAATAATAATAACAATGGACAGAAAAATACGACTACGACCTTCGGCACACGAAACAGGACGCGCGTTGCGCAATGGAATGTACGAACTCTTCGTGAAGCATCAAAGCTTGCATAACATGAAAATCAAATGTTGGCGTATAAAATCGAAGTCTTAGGGATAAGTTAAATGAGGAGGAATGGCAATAGTGAAAATATCACGTCAAATGGTAATACTGTACTGTACAGTGGAAGAACAAATGGCGGCGAAAGTGGAGTTGGATTATTAATATCAAAGAGAATAAAGAACTCCCTTCAAACATAGAAACCAGTATCGGACCGTGTGATAATGGCCCGCTCAAGGGTAAAGTAGGACAACATGTTACCATTGTTCAGTGCTATGCCCCAACGAAAGGCACTGAAGAACCTAATAAAGGTGAGTTCTACACACAGGTAACATCCACGCTCAAAGAAATTCGAAGAGGTGATATTATTATACTCATTGTTGACTTTAACGCGAAGATAGGTAGCGACAATACTAACATTCGGTCCACTATGGGAACACACGGTTGTGGAGTCAGCAATAAGAACGGAGGGCGACTAATATAATTGTGCCAGACATTCAACTAGTCGTAGGTGGCTCCATCTTCCCTCAAAATCCCCGAGCAGCAGTGCGCGATAAACCACATATGCGTGGCAGAAAATGAAGAAGCTCTTTATCGGATGTCAGAAATAGGAGAGGAGCTGACATCGGCAGTGAACACGCGCTTATCACTGGTGAAATCAAGATTAAATTGCAATGTCAAAAAAGCACCATCAGTCATACAAGCGCAGACGGCTCTACCTACAAAAAGGCCAGAATAATGAAACCAGGTACGCATTAACCTTGGCAATCCGGGAACGGCTAACAACAAAGCAACATCATTCATGGGTAGACATTAGAGCAATATATAAACAGGTCGAGGAGGAAACATTTAGTGTAGTGCAACCAAATAGAAGAGTGTGAATATCAGATTACACTTAGAGCCTGGTTTCTCAAAGAGGGGAACTGAAACTGCAGCTGAATAGCAACAATACCTAAAGCAGCAAGAGGAGATAGAAGAAAGTTCCTGGAACGTCTGGCAACGACAGCAGAAGAAGCAGCTGGTCAGAATAATATGAGAAAACTACACCAGACGATTAACTATCTCACTACAATTAAAAGTGTAATAGGAAACAAGCTGTTGCTGATCGAAATGGTACACTAATAACGAACAATAATGCACAAACACAGGGATAGAGAGAACATTTCAATGATATTAGTAACGTGACAGCTACTGAGTACAGCGAAACAGTTGAGAACAGATATGAGGAAAAAAAAAGTTTAAGAAAACCATGCAACCCTGCCAATCTGAATGAGATAAAAGATGCGATTGGTAAATTGGAAAATAACAAGACGGCAGGTGAAAATGGATTACCAGCGCAAATTCTACGGGTTGACATCCAAACCACAGCTGAGCTTCTACTGTCTCACATCACATCACTATGGGCGGAGGAGAGGCTGCCTCCTATGTGGAAGAAGGGCATCATTGTAAAGTTACCAAAGCAGCAATATATAGTTTCTGTGGCGACTTTAAAGGCTGTAATAATTGGAGAGGAATTACTCTATTTAACACCATATATAAGATACTTGCAGTCATAATACAGGGGAGGCTTGAGAGCAGAATAGACAACATACTGCGAGACGAACAGGCAGGCTTTAGACCGAATAGAAGCTGTGTAGATCAGGCCAACACTTTACGAATAATCATACCCCCCTGTATCTACTGTGCGTCGATTTCAAAAAAGCGTTTGATACCATCGGGCGAACGGCTATATAGAAAGCACTAAGAACAAAAGCAATACCTCAGAAAATAATTCGAATAATCAGAGCGATGCATAGGATGCAGAACTTTCAGTTCTTCACAACGGGAACATCAGCCAACCATTCCATTATTACCTCAGCTATTCACCATCGTGCCGGTTGACATACTGAGCAAAGTCTGTTCAAAAAGAAGATAAATTACATGGAGTTTCTAACGCCAACAAGAAGACTTAGGCTATGCAGATGACATTTGTTTACTCTCGCATAAGATTTCTAATATGCATTCGAAATTTGAGGACCTAGAAAGATTGGCTCGTAGTGTTGGGCTTGAGATAAACATCAAGAAAACCAAGGCTATAAGAAAGCACGGAAAAATCATGCTACAGTGTCAACTAGTCGAGTATGTAAATAGCTTCTGCTATCTAGGACTACAAACGGTGTCGCAGAAACAGACGTAGATAACAGGCTCAATAAAGCGAGAGCGGCATTTGGACGACTGCAGTCAGGATGGATAAGCTTAGAATATTGAACTCAAGTGTTTCATCAGTACCTGGATTGTATCGAATAACATATCACAGAAGCTCTATTCTCCATATGCAGAATATTCTAGCCTAACACCATAAGGAACAAAGAACTCCAGAGAGTATCACCAGAATATCACTCGAGTGGAATCCTTAGGGCACGAGAAATCGTGGTCGACCAAAAAACATCTGGAGACGCACAATTATCCAACAACTGAGACAGAACAATCTAACATGGGAGGAGGCAAAGTCAACAGCAGTAAACCGTGTTAGATGGAGATGCTTTGTGGAAGCCATATGCCCCAAGAGGAGGAACGAAAGAAAAAAATATTAATATAAGCCTGTAAGCAATGCAGAAACAATTGTTTCTGTGACGCTACAATTTTATGGTTTTTCGATGTCAGACTTTACAATGTTTGTATTATTTTTGTTCTATTAACCTTTTTTTGTTGAAATGTCAGAAAGTCTAAAAAGGCTAAAAGCTAAATGAAAAATTTCGTAGCTAAATCGAATACAAAAAAACTAAATTTAGCTTAAAAAAGGCTAACATGGTGAGAACTTAAAGGATTATACCTCTATAAGAAACACTCGGTAGTAGCAAAGCAACAATAAAGACACTTAGCACTGTGAAGAGATAAAAAGTGACAACCCACTCTCAGTAGAAAATCTATGGCTAATCAGGTGACTAGTGAAAAATTACATTCTGCTGGTAAACGAAAATCTTGTTTCGCAAATCAATCAAATCAATGATTTTCTAAACGTCAATTAAATGCCATTTCGTAAAGTTTCATGCTGATAAAAATTACCCCAAATCTTGATTTTAATTGATTTCTGTGTACAGTACACACTATTGCCATTTAAACTGTAAAACGTGAAAAAAAGAAAGGAAAGATTCTTTAATGCTGGTATTTTTATTAACAATCTGCGTTGGAGTGTAGATTACATGACCATTTATTTTTCATTTCATATTTTAATCGATTTCGTTTCTTTAAATAAATGGAAAAAGTAAAAATTCTTTTGCAATTGTCTATACGCATTCGTGTTGTTGCTTTTTTTGCTATTGTGGTTTTTATATGTGAGCTTGAATCAACAATAAACAATAAATGGAATTTCATTTTATTTTGTATTTTATTTTTTTTACCATATAAAGTTTAACTAATCACATAATTACAGAAAAATTGTTATGACCCATTTTCATATGCTTGCCACATGATGATGCATACACACAATATAGATAGAGAAGGTTGCAATAAATGATGGTATTCATACGGACTTGAAAGTTATAAATCAAAAACCACAATATTTATAGAATTTTTAGGTTTTTCTTTGTTTTCTTTTTAAAGTCAACAAAATATAAGAAAAAAAAAAACAGAAATAGGAAGTCTCGTTTGGAAAATTAACAAGAAAAGGCAAAAAGGCAAAAAGGCTTTATTTAAAATCATTATTATTATTACGTCTATAAAGACCGATATTAACAAGCTTAAGTTGCTGGTTGTCTGAAGGAAGCGAAAAAAAAAAATGATGAGTAAGTAAGGAAATTTTGTAAGGTAATATGCAATAGTGTTATACCTTACATGACAATTTATTTGCCTATATACCAAGGTTTGCCATATTCAGTACATCTGTTGATAAGGCATATGACTTCATTTAAAATAAGTTTCAGTTAAATTGCAACAAAGCTTCTGATATCAGCGAGGTTAAGGTAAAAATAAGACGGGTTAAATGCAACAACATAGTTCATATAGTTCATAGTTATTTAGAATCTGACAATACTTATGTCACTTTGTTCTGTCACAAGATTCAATATATTATATCCACTGACCTAAATGAATCGATTTACGCTTGTGCAACATTGGGATTTACTGGAAATATATTTCCAAAACAAAGATAATTGGTCGGAAATTGCACAAAAATATCTTACAAAAATTGATCGCAGAAAAGGACCAACAATACCCGGTATACGCAAGTTTATAGCTAAAGTTCGTGAAGCTGGTTTCATTGTTGACGCGCCAAGACGTAAGCATGCTCGTGTGTACACCCGAAGATATTGAAGCTGTGGCTGATTTATCTGTATTTCGCAGTTTTTGTAGGCGTTGAGCATTTATGAAGTTTTTTATTTAAAAAATAAGTTTTTCTCTAAATTGTGCAGATTCTGCAGTTGTTATCATTTTAGTTTTTTTACACTTTCAATTTTGTTACTTTAAGTACAACTTCCAAAGTAAAAACTTCACTTCAAGTGATTATTTTGTCATTATTTTCAAAAATTAATTTAAATTTTTTGACGAGCAAAAAAAAATTCAATTAGAGAACGTTGTGGAATTGTGTTGCTCTAACTAAGACCAGATTGCGCATTTTCAACCGGGTTTATTTGAATTTGGAGGCGATCTATCAGCGATTTACTCCTGGCCCCTTTTTATATGGGAAACAATTGATTAAGATGTTGCCAGTGATCGATTGTGGTTCAGTCAACGCGTAATATTGCGCGACTATATTATGACCCGCATGATGCCGTTGGGTAGTTTTTTACTTCTATAACTTTTTCGTATTTACAGTGCAATAACTTTTAATGCAACACAGCATTCGTTAACTTTTATCTTTTACTGGGCGAAGAAGGCGACCATAGAGGGCAAGATTTGGGGTTCAAGCCTGTTATCACCTATTGGCTCCATCAGGACGCAGTGGTAGAACCTACTCTATTTTCCGGCGCCAATATTTGGTAAATGTTGTGTAAGTATCAGTGTCATTGTAGGCTAATAGACAGTGTGCGCAGGCATGAAATCCAGTGCACTGTACCGCACTTCAACGTAAACCTTACTTGCTATACTTAACTGGCTGCTTATCAATTTTCTTTTGACGCAAGGAGCTAAATGGGTACAGTAAGGTTAAATGCAGTCAAATCGTGGTTCAATCTGGATTATGGACCTCATAATATTTCGATAGGAGATTTGATTCCGATACACCTAGCAGAGACTTCTGGTTTAGCAAACAGAAGTTTCCCTTGGGGTCTATACCGACGGCTCTAAGATGCTGGGAAAAGTGTTTGCTTAATATAAGTTTAATGAGGCTTACTCGTACCTTTTTGAATACGACAATGTAATTATCCCTTTTGTTAACCTCTAATCACAATGAGAGATAAAATTAACAGAGTAATGTTGCGTTTATCTGCGCATTCGTTTTCGAAATATAAATTATTTTGACAAAAGAACAGTGCGATCGCATTATATACTACATAAGAACTTCACTAATACAATATCACCCATACGTACGTACTTATGTACGTAGTAATGTGATCACACTGCTCTTTTGCCAAAAATTTATATTTTTAACACGACTGCGCAGATTATAAGAGTTCCAGCCTTATCTAAATGTAGTTTTATAGGGGAATTTCATTTTTTTTAGTTTATTCAATAAACTAAACCATTTTGAAGTTATACGAACATATGTTGTGCAACCCCCTCCATTGCCGAAATAACGGTATATCTCGAAAACAAGAGCTAACCTAAAAAAACGGTTAGCACCACTGGATTCAACTTGCTCTCATCCGGTTTACCCACCGGGTTACACGCCTGTCCAATTCGTCCATAGTGGCATTATATCATATCGTTTATTTATTTTACATTTAATTTTCTGTAAAAAATACACTATAAAGTATATTTTCGGGTATTTTCTGTTAACCGAAATCGTGCGAAATTGATATCGTTTAGATACATACCCGTATATGTATAATTTTGTGTTTTTTTTTCTTCTAAACTTTCAGTTTTTCTAAAAAAAAATTATGAGAACGCTAGCTGAGAGTGTGCGTTAGAATCCGTCAACATTAATTCGTCATTGTTCTCAAGAATTGAAGAGTTTACGTCGAATTGTGCGAAAAGTTCTCGGTATGACGTCTTACAAAGTTAAAATGGTTCAAGGGTTGAAGCCACATGATCATCCGCTTCGTTTTCGTTAAGCTAGATTGGCCAACGAGAACCTGGACGAGGATGACGATTTTGCCAAAAAAAAATCATCTTTTCGAATGAAGCTCATTTTCATTTTGATGGGTACGTTAATAACCAAAATTACCGTATTTGGGGCTCAGAAAACCCAAACGTTTTCTTACAGAAGCCAATGCACCCATTACGAGTGACTGTTTGGTGTGGCTTGTAGAGCGGAGAAATGGCGCATACTTTATTAAAAGTAAGAACTGCACAAACATTACGGGCAATGGAGGCACCTATCGTACCATGATAACCGATTTTTTTGTGCCTGCGCTTCATGGTATTGATGTGAACAATGTTTGGCTTGAACAGGGTGGTGCAACTTGCCACACATCTCATGCTACAATCGATTTATTACGTCAAACGTTTGATGGGCATTTAATTAGTCGAAATGCTGATGTCAGTTGGCCGCCAAGAAGCTGCGATTTGACACCGTTGGACTATTTACTGTGGGCTGCCTTTAGAGATAATTGGCAATACATTCGTAATACCATTGCCCAGCTGCGACCTACATATTAGGAAATCGATCAGTCCTTCACTCTTGTCTGGTTCTCAGCATGCAGTAGATCAATAGAGACATCATCTCACTCGTTGATCTCGCTGGTAGAGAAATCCTTATACGTGCGAGTGTATACGCTTGCTGACTTTCTTGATATTAAAAGAGCTTACAATACTGTTTGCTCTTCAACAAGTAATGTTTTACGTGACTTTGGCATCCATACCGGCTTGTTACCTCCTCCTTTGGGGACGTACAGTGGTCAGCAAGAGTACCCAACAGGCGGGAGGCTTGTCTCCGCTTCTCTGGAATCTCGCGGTTAATATGCTTCTTACATGGCTTGACTCATATGGTGATATAGTGGTCATTTACGAGGATGATATCCGGAGCTTGTCAACAGGCACAGTTGAATAAACTTAATTTTTCCGTGAGGACTATATCTGGGTGTTGAGGGACATTCGACTTAGTGCTTAGTGCAATGTATAGGGTTACATTGCTATTCACTAGGAGGTACAAGATACCTCGCTTTACGTTGCCTAGTGTGAGATGAAATGGGCTTAGTTTAGGTCCTATCGTTAAATATATGGGCCTTATTCCTGACCCAATGTTGAGTTGGAAGACCAAGAGAGAGCTCACAAGGTGGCTTGTGCACCACCTATAGCTGCAGAAGAACAGTGGGTGCGAAATGTGGTCTTAGTCCTGGCGTTATTCGTTGGATTTTTTCCGCGGTTATTGAAGTGCATTTTTTCTATAGAGTGGTGTTCTGATGGATTGCTCTGGATAAAGGTTAATACACACGTCAGACTCTTTCATAAAACCAGGAGATCTACTGCAATTCAAATAAGAGATGCGCTACGTACCACCCCTACAACATATATTTTGTGATACTTGAATGCCTTCTTTGGGAATACTTGTCAGGCAACGGGCCAAATTTGTAACGGTGAGACTGAACACCCAATAACGCTGGCATATTATTCCCTCTGGGAACTCCTCTATTCTATCTGAGGACCCTCGAATACTGTTTGATATTGACTATGCCTCATCTGAACCTGAACTGTATAGTGGATTACGTGTTATGATTCTTAGAAGGAAAGATTTGGACTCTGGCTCTACCATCTCCAGCTATTCAGTGAATGTCTATACAAATGGTTCTAGACAAGGGAACAGGGTGGAATTTTTCCGAGAGGCTCAACAGTGGTGCTTCTCTTCGCCTTCTGGACCACTGCAGTCTTTTTCACTATGACGGTAATTTTTCATGCTGCAGAGTGGATTCGCAGTAATGGGGCACCTATTGATGACATATATAGCTAGGCACCGATTCTCTTGTGGGTGTGACCTTCAACTCTAAGATCGCCAGGACTGCCGTGATTGCCTTCTGATACTATCGCGGCAGTTTTTTGAACACATCATCTGAATCCGTGATATCAGAGGCATCCCGGGTAACTATGTTGCTAACGAGCTTGCAATGGCGGAAACAGTTCTTTCGGACATCCATCCGCATCTTACGTTTGTTGAGATGGCGATTAAGCGGAATTACATGTTGGACGCTGAATAAGCCTGTGCGGAAGGTGACTCTTGCTTTATTGCCAGACTCACTTGGCCCAGGTTGGATATGAAGGGTACTAATTAACTGTTCAAATTGGGCCGTCGAAGTAACTCCTCTACTGTATTCATGAAAAATTTGGCTTAGCAGCTCATAATAGGTATATCCTTTCTAATCCAATCAAATACTTAACATAACCTTGCTTCCCATCAATATAGGTTATGAAATCGTTTGTGGAAGATCTCTGGTCTTTAAACATATTTTTTTCGTTTATTATCTTCGTATTTAACCCGTTTTTCATCGCTTCACTTCGTTTAACCAGTAATTCACTTTAGTTCACATAAACAGACATCCGCACACATACAAGCCTCTCTCAACTTAGAAAATAATTTTAAAACCCTCTTTTAACCCCTTTAGTTACATATGCAGTAGTAAATCAGGATACATACATACATTTCAAACATCCGCCGCTACTTGGTGTAGGGTGTAAGTAAAAGTACAACAACTTAAACAATTTACACATATACGCCTGTAATCATTATCATGAGGAGACATGGACAAACATGAAAACAACATCAGACCAAAAAGACCATCTAAACAAACTGGCTAAACACTTGTTTCAGCACTTTTCTTTATTCATTTTTGGTCTCTGTTTTGTTTTGTTATTGTTTTTGTCTTTTTTTTTTTTTGTAATTCCCTCTTAATTGAAGTTAAACGTATGGACAAATGTATAGTCATGCATGCATGAGACTAAGTAAACTGCCATAATAAAGAATATTGAAAAGTAAATAAACTTAATAAGGAATTGTATAAATACAAATAAATACAAAATTTAACTACGAGGGTCAAGTGATAATTACTAGTTTTTAGTTAACAATTGAGTAAACTTATAATGTTAACCATCTAACACTCTACCCTCGTTTGTTTTGTGTTTTTGTTCGACAACAGTGCGTGAGTGTTTGTTAGTCCATTGGGAATATATGCCTGCCTTTTATAACCCATATAAGCATGACGGAACATATGGTTGCTTATGTTATAAAACCTTTCACCATAAACGTAATAAAACCATAAAATTTTCCAAATTTTTTTTAAACGAAAAAAAAAAAAGAAAATTAGAAGAGATGGCATAAAAAAGAAATAAAATAATATCCAGAAACGATATAAACTACCAACAATGAAGACATTTTAAATATTTATTACAAAATCAAGTTGCTGGTCATGCTTGAATAGGAGACTTAAATTTGCATTTTCATTTGTCTGAAGAACATGCACCACCAGAACACCAGAGAGTAAAAGGAATCTATGGTGGTTTTTATTTTTATTCAGGCTCAGCTGGTGTGAAATATTGGCCAACAGGTGAACATCTGAGAAAATTTATGTTTAATGCCTTAATATGCCTACTGTTTCGCAGATGTTAAGAATACCGATTTTTTAGAGAAAAAAAAAATAGAGAAAATAAACCAAAAAATTAAAAACAGTTTTGTTGGGTTGATAAGCCTAAAATATGAACTATAACTTGATTTTTATCTCGTAAAATTTTTAATGAGCTGCTGAATTATGCAGATACAAAAGGTTGAAATTTGTTTGAAATATAAAATATAAACAAAAAAAAAAAAAAAAAAAATTACACATAAAATTTTTTCCAAAAACAAAAAAAATAAAAATATATTTTCTCACATTTTTTTTTTTTTGTATAAATAAAAAAAAATTTTTTTTCACAAAAAAAATATTTTATTTTGTTTTTCGGTTTTTCACAAAAAAAAATATTTTTCACAAAAAAAAAAATATTTTTCACAAAAAAAAAAAAATATTCTCACAAAGAAAAAAATATATTTTTACAAGAAAAAATATAAGAAAATATTTCTTCACAACAAAAAATAATTAAGAAAATAGTTTTACACAAAAAAAAAATATTTAAAAAAAATAATTTTCTCAAAAAAAAAATATATATATTTCTTTACAAGAAAAAATATAAAAAAATATATTAAAAAAAAATTTTTTTTTACACATAAAGAAATTAGTTCTACAAAGAAAATATTGTTTTACAAGAAAGATATATATATAGAGTCCGCCAAATAATTTTTTTTTTTTTTGAAAATACTATAAAAAAAACTACTAAATATTTTCTCAAATTTCTTTTTTTAGTTGAAAGTACAAAACTTCCGGTTAATAATGAAAAATAATTTCATTCAAATGGCTGCCTCGACTAGCCATGCAGTAGCCCACACGATCGGTCCAATTTTTAAGCACATTATCGATTGTGTGCAGCTGTATTTCACCAATGGCTTCAGGAATATTGTTCCTTAAAGCGTCAATTGTCTCTGGTTTATTGGCGTAACGCTTATCTTTGGCGGCACCCCACCGATAATAGTCCAACGGTGTCAAATCGCAGCTCCCAGGTGGCCAAACGACATCAGTTCTGCGGCTGATAATGCGATCTTCAAAAACAGGGCGCAAAACATCGAGTGTAGCTTCGGCTGTGTGGCACGTAGCGCCGTTCTGTAGAAACCAAATGTTGCTAGTATCCACCTCTTCAATTTTTGTAAACAAAAATTCGTTCAACATGGCCCGATAACGGCCACTCCTTGCTTATTTTCGAAGAAAGATGGCCCAATTATGCCTCTGGATCAAAATCTGCACCAAACTCGTCTTCGGCGTATCGGCTTTTCAATGTATGCGTGCGGGTTTTCTGTGCCCCAAATGCGACAATTTTGCTTGTTTACATACCCGCCAAAATCAAAATGAGCTTCATCTGAACACATCGCACACATTCTGCAATATTACCATGATTTTCAAAGTAATGTCGCAATATTTCCCAGCGTTGTTCAAGCGTATACACAACCATATTCGTTCAGCGGAAGGATAAAACTAATTATCTGTCAAATCAGACATGAGCTAAGTGTTACCATTCACGAAATAAGCACTAGTTGAAAAAAATAAAAACGGACCCGATACTTAAAGAAAAAACATTCGAAAATTTTAACCTCTGGTTCTAATTTCAAATACCTATGATATTGTGTTTGCGATCAGTTGCCAATCTAGTAGTGTGTTTAGGATACTTGAACACCAACTCTCTTTTAACTTAAGCAATGTTTCTATAATTTATTGAGGATCTAGAGACTACTGATAAGGAGTCTGCTTTCTTTCTTTCTTTCTTTACGACTGTAGTTCCTAGCTGTCGTAAAAAATTCTCTGTGATGTAGGGTTTCATATGAACGGTCTCAATTGTCTTTAATTTTTGTGATTTGCTTATTTTTAATTTTTATTTTTTAAAAGAAAACCGCAAAATTTCTCAAACATCTTTGACAATTTCAATTGACAGAAAAAAAATTAACAAAAAAATATATAAAGAACAGAAAACTGTTTAAGGCATCGTTTTCAAAATAACCAATTAATTACAGCTGCTCATTTAGAACAAATCATTTATGCCTGTACATGCCATAGAGAGAGAGAGATAAGATAAGGAAAAGCAATAAATATTTTTGAGGCCGACGATATTAATTTCTGCAATCAAAGAGAACTAGACCCCAACCGTTGTGCATGCTATTCATTTTACAGTCTTTAAACAGCAAAACATTTTATATTGCAATTCATTTGATTTTTGTTTTCTTTTTTTTTTTAATTTTATGTAGATGTGTTGTTTTTGCCATAAAAACAAAAAACAAAAAAAAAACAAAAAATTTATTAACCGTTATTAACAAATTTGCTTAGACTACTACTGGTATTTTATGCACCAGAAATTTGTTTTTGTTTGTTTCAATTGCAACATAAACATGCTACCGATGCCTCAGACAATAAATACGTATCTATATACGTATTCATGTACGTATTTGTGCAGTCCAATTGCTGAGCTTATATTCCTCCTTATTAAGAGGTGTAAGTGTGCATAACATTAACAAAATTATTTATTTCTCTTTAAATGCCATACACTTACAACAACAATGTTAAACATGCAACATGTTTCATAAAACATAAATTATGGGCACTTCTTGCAAGCGAAATCAATTTCATTCGGTTTGGTTTCTCCAAATAAAAATCATTGAAGTGTTACTTTTTGAATGCAACGTATAACAGATTAAATATTTATTTATTTGTTAAGCCTCTGAATTAGGTTTTTCAAAGCCTATTTAAAAAGTAATTGATTTAAAAATTTAAAAATATAATTTATTGTTTTTAAGACCTTCAATTGATGAGTATTTATTAAAAGAAAACAGGGTTTTTAAATTCAGCAAACACTCTTCGGAGTACATAAGAATTTGTGTAATTGAATCGGAAATATCGGTTATCTATCGATTTAAAGTTGAACCAGCGTTTATTTTTTTTACAAAATTCAGTATATTATCTCCACTGAACGAAGTGAATCGATTTACGCTGGAGAAAGATTGGGATTTATTGGAAATTTAATTCCAAAACAAAGACAATTAGTATGAAATTGCACGAAAAGAAGGAAGAACGGTGAAGAAGGACCAACAGTGCCCGGTATACGCAAGTTTGTTGCTAAAGTTCATGAAACTGGCTTCATTGTTGATACACCAAGACGTAAGCGTGTTTGTGCAGTGCGTACACCCGAAATTATCAAAGCTGTGGCTGAGAGTATGCGTGAGAATCCATCAATCCATCAACTCGTCATCGTTCTCAAGAATTGAACATTTCACGCAGCAGTGTACGTTGAATTTTGAGAAACGTTCTCGGTATGACACCTTACAAAGTTCAACTGGCTTAGGAATTGAAGCCGCATGACCATCCGATTAGTGTTTGCTTCGCTAGATGGGCCAACGACAAACTGCACGATGATGTCGATTTTGCCAAAAAAAAATCATCTTTTCGGATGAAGCTCATTTTCATCTGGGTAGCTACGTTAATAAGCAAAATTATCGTATCTGGGGCTCAGAAAACCCAAACTTAGTCTTACAGATGCCAACGCACCCCTTACAAGTGACTGTTTGGTGCGAAGACATAATTGGCCCATATTTCTTTGAAATTGAGACCGGCACAACCATTACGGTCAATGGAGACACCTATCGCACCCTGATAACCAATTTTTTTTTGCCCGGTATTGATGTGAACGATGTTTGATTGATCGATTTATTGCGTCAATAGTTTGATGGCCGTTTAATTAGCCGGTTGGACGACAGGAAGCTGCGATTTAACACCGTTTGACTATTTTCTGTGGAGTGCATTTTTAAATTTAAGCTTTCAAATAGCCCACGCGATATTGAAGCTACAGGGGAATGTAATATCTCGTTGGGAGAGTTGAAATTATGGATTTCAGCTTACTAAGCAGGTCAGATTTGTATGGAAGGTGTTCTACAGATCAAAATCTGGCCTAGAAGTACCTGAGACTATATTGTATCTTACGATTTCTTATAATCTTAAGATTATAAATTTTAATAAGATGGGTCAAAGACTAACTGCACGATGATATCGATTTTGCCAAAAAAAAATCATCTTTTCGGATGAAGCTCATTTTCATCTGGGTGGGTGCGTTAATAAGCAAAATTTGTATATCTGGGGCTCAGAAAACCCAAACTAAGTTTTACAGAAGCCAATAGATCCCTTACGAGTGACTGGTTGGAGCGACTTGTGGAGAGAAGGCATCATTGGCCCATATTTCTTTGAAAATGAGAACGGCACAACCATTACGGTCAATGGAGACACCTATCACACCATGAGAACCGATTTTTTTTTTGCCCGCTCTTCATGGTATTGATGTGAACGATGTTTGATTTCAGCAGAATGGTGCAACATGCCTCACATCTCATGCCACAATCGATTTATTGCGTCAAAAGTTTGATGGCGGTTTAATTATCCGGTTGGACGCCAATAAGCTGCGATATAACAACGTTTGACTACTTTCTGTCGAGCGCCATTAAAGATAAGTATTATGCCGACAAGCCAGAGACAATGTGCATTTGAAAACCAACATTCGTGATGCCATTGTCGAAATACGAGCCCATATACTCGAAAAAGCTCTCGGAAATTGATCCGATCGAATGGGGTACCGTGAGGCCAACTGCGGCAGCCATAAGAATGAAATATTATTTCATTTCTAATCGGAACAATTGTATTTCACAACAACAAAATAAATTGGGTAAAATTTATAACCGTTTTTGTTTTATTGCATTTTTAAATTTAAACTTTCACATGGCCCACCCGATACTGAAGCCACAGGGTAATGTAATATCTTGTTGGGAGAGTTGAAGTTATGGATTCATAATACCTATACAGAATTGAATGGAAGGTGTTCTACTGATCAAAATCTGGCCTAGAAGTACATGAGACTATATTGTATCCTACGATTTCTTATAATCTTAAGATTATAAATTTTAATAAGAGCAAGGCGGCATTTGCATGCTGGTGAAATCATATTCGGTTTCCATCAATGAATTTAAAGACAATAAAAAAAGAAACTGTTTCGAATTTGCTTATAACGGGTGATTGTTTCGCTATTTGGTTTTTAAGTGTAAAATTTTTCGGTGTAAAAAAGTATTTGTAATATGTGGCAATGCCACATATGCTTAGCAATGTTTGCCATTTCGCCACGAGCAGACTAACACCCGAAAAACGCTCAAAATCGTTGACTTTTATTATCAAAATTCGTGCTGTGTGAGCAAGGTGTTCTATAGAAAAAACACATCAGCAATGAAGTTAATTTTTGGCTCAATGGGTACGTCAACAAACAAAATTGCCGAAATTAGTGTGAAAGCAGCCGGAGGGACTTCAAGAGCTACCAATGCAACCTGAAAGATGCACTATTTAGTGCTCTTGCCGAGATACCGGTCGAAATACTGCGAAAAGAATGCCAAAATTGGGGCTTATGCATACACGATCTAAATGCGGACAACATTTACATTAAATAATATTTAAAATGTAAATGGCGGACATTTATTTATCAGCTGAAATAAATATTTCATTTATCATCATATAGTTATCAACATATCGACCAGAGATTATTGCAGAACACTGCTTTCCATGGGATATATTCTGCCCCTTTCTGTTTGTTCAGCAGATTTGCTGGTGTTCATTAGAAACTCAGCAGATCTGAAACCATAATGCTTGATAGGTCACTCAGTAAGAACCTATGTCCACCTAAGCATTTCCACCTAAACTTATCAAGAACCCGACATTCACACAATATGTGTTCCGCTGTCTCTGATGTCTGCGAGCACAGTCTATAAACATCCACATCTGTGACCATCATCCTTTTCAGATGCGCTCTTAGACTACCACGGACCGTAAGGAAATCCGAAAGAAATTCCAAGTCCGGCCGGCCATACTTGAGAGCCTCAGAGCGACGCCCAAACTGTGGACTGCTCACCACCCTAGAGTAGCGATGTCACCTGTCTTTTTTGAGCATACGAGTGTTTCAAGCATCTGGCAAATTCCCAATCCTTGATTAGATTGAGGATGATATTAAGTGGTGCTGCACAGCAAGCTTCCGCACCGTAAAAGGTGTCATGGAATCCTTTCTGGCCAATGCATCCGATCCTTACCACCTATTTCACAGCGACCAGGTACACAAAACAACTGGGCCTTATTTCAAAGCGAAAGCTTTTACAACGTGTCGTGGCACTATTTGACCAGTCTAGTTGTCACAAAAATCGAGCCAAGTGTCCTTAAGGTAGCTTAGCTGTCAGGTTGCTCTCCGCACATATAACAATGGCTGGGTTGGGTCTATGAACACCACCACCGACGGAGTCATTCATTTTGGAGCCATCGGTACACCAGTTTCGAACAAACTCACTCTGAGCTAAGGCCCCATTAGACATGTCCTGTCAAAGCACAGATCCAAAGGCATAACATCCAGGACTGAGGATGGTTCTCCGACCACCCTGCGTATAGTGGACAGACTTCCCGATGCAGTTCGGGATCCTTTGATGAAAAACTTTTGCGCTGTCCATACCGCTACCCTCATCACATATATGTGAAACGATGTCAAACCATGACTGCTGTTGGACATGTTAACATTGCCCCATACTGAGACAGGCCTAATTCACTAAACTGTTTGTTGTCGCCAAGAAAAATATAAATTAGCCTAAGTTGGCTGCGGGCTATAACGGTCGCCGCTAAAATAATTAGTCTCATATGCATACATGTATTCCATTTTTGACAGCTTGTAATCGATGGTCGGTGGTCTGGAATGTGTTTATAAGATAAGCTTATTTTGTTTCTTTGTTTTGTTTTTACTTCGCTTTCTGTACGAAATCCTGCTTCCACTACATGTCGAATTGTCTGTAAGGCAGGAGACGGACAATATAGAAAATATTTGGATTAAAGGTTCACTTTTCATCAAGCAAATTTATATCAAAATTAAATTTTAAATGATTTTTTCCTCGGCACATTGCTGTTATCCTTACATTGTATTTAATATGAATCGAATTCAGAGCCCTATGATTAGCAATCGTTGTTGCATTGTGTTCGCGTTATTTTCATATACTAAATAGCCGCTTACTTATTATATTTTTAAACTAAAACTAAAATTATTTCTTCTTTAATTTACTCACAGAAATATCCACGCATTCCCTTCAAACTTAGTTTTTTGTATATTACGCTTGTCATGTTTAAAATTGATAAATTATTATTATTTTTCTCCTAGACGACTGATTACCTCCAATACATTGTATGTTATGCATAAGGGGGCCCATAAATTATTTCTCTGTAAAAATGTCCATACGAAGGCAAATATTTGTTTTATTACCGGACCGTCTGCTTAAAACGTATGCTTATACGCCTCTTTTTTTAGAAATTAATAATCGTGTTGTATAATCATGTTGTACTTCTTTTTCCTCCACCTATGCTTAAATCATTTGTATTTCCTTTTCATTGAGAAAAATATCTCATTAAAGTTTTTGTGTGTCTCTTTTAGATAATGTTTAACGAATTTTTTGGTTTTAAAGTCGTTTATGCCTTTTTTTATTACTTATGTACCATTTTAATCATTTGCTGTCATCACTTTTTTTAAGGAATGTTTGGTTATTTTTTTCTTAACGTAAGTGAATGAAAATCTTAAGCACGCAATCATATTTTTGAAATTCTTAAATAAAAAAAAACAACATAAATTTGTTTGGTCATATATGTAATTGTAAAAATATTTATAAAACGAAAACTATATAATATGCCTGTAATCTAACGAATTTATTTGGAGAGTAATTATAAATTTAATAAATAACAATAAATTATACAATTATAGTAGTAGTGAGTGAGACCTGTTATTGTCCTACTTCATTATGCCATCATGATTCTAACATTAGAGATTATGGCGGAAAAAAATTGGTACGAACTAAATAGCAAACAATTTGTATATATATTGTTACCTTTTAACCTTTTTACAACATTTGAGTTTCTTTTTAATTGAGTCAAAATAAAATAAACACCACATTGTTGTTGTTGTACAGTTGTACAGTTTTTATTTCCTCACTTTACTATACAGTCTCCAACTAATTTATCTTGCACTTAATATTCGTTTATACAACACTTTTAGTTATGCCTAAACACGACTTTACTTTATGACTGCAAAACGATAACTAAACTACCAAACGCATGCGCCACTTTTCATAGCAATTTATTATAAATTTCGAATATTCTTATTTATCTACGTTAAACTCCAAATATGTAAAATACCGACCAACACCGTTAAACACTCAAATGGTAACACTTTTAATAGTAGAGACAATTATGGCAGAAACAGATACAGAGCCTTGACACAAACCATTAAAGTTTATAGCTAAAATCTCACAATAGAGTACCTGATGTGGTGTATTTTCTCTTTAGGCATTTTTATTTTTCTAACAATATTACAAGTTTAATAGATTTATTTATTTTACGTTAAAAAGGAGGAAAAATACCAGTAAAACAAACTTAAGACAATTGAATTCAAGAAAAGTACAGCTTATGAAACTTGCTAACTCGTCTTTTTAATTCTCCCCAGAGGTTCTCAGTTGGGTTCAATCTGGGGATTGGCTTGGCCATCCAATGACCTTTATCCTTTGTTGAAGAAACCTTGCACTCACCATTTGTGATGAGTGCTTTTGATCGTTGTCATGTTGAAATTTCCATATCAGAGGTAATTTTCTTTGGTAAAGCGTAGTATGACATTCTCTAACAAATCTTTGTATACAAATTTGTTAATTGTTTGTTCTATTCGATGAATTGGAGCTACTCTATATCAGAAAAAGCAACTCCCCCATACCATAACATTACCTCCTTCATGCTTGATGATTATTTGTGTGTCTCTTATCAAATTCATAACCTTTTTGGCCGATAAACATGTCCTTCCACCAACCTTTGTGAGTCAAAGCACAATTTTTACTCTTCTTTAAATTATTTGTTCTGAGACTCGCCTGCTTCGGTATAACTATGGAAATGAGAACATGTCCATCAGCGGCCTTTGAGGCCTTGATTGTCTTAATACCGCTTCACACCCATGTGATGAGGGTGACGGTATGTTCGGCGTCAACATTTTTACTCAAAGAGTCCCGAAATGGGTCGGGAAGTCTGTCCATTCTACGCAGGGTGGTCGGAGAACCATTTATTGTGCTGGATGTTATGCCTTCGGATCTGTGCTTTGGTTGATTCAAGGTTGAATTGCCGGACCGGGGACCTTAGTTCGGAGTGAATTTAATTTAAACTGTTATACCGATGGTTAAAAAATGAATGACTATATCGGTGCTGGTGTTCATGTACCCAACTGGGAAGATCACTGAGTATTTTCCAGGCTGAGATCATGACAATTGCTATATGTGTGGAAATCAACCTGGACAGTGGGTTCAAGGGTAAGACCATTAACATATTGTCTGACAGTCAAGCTGCCTTAAGGGCAATTGGCTCGAATCGTATGACATCTAGACTGCTCAAATATTACTACGATACGTTGCAAAGGCTTTCGCTTAGAAATAAGGCCCAGTTGTTTTGGGTATCTGGACACTGTAGAATAGATGGTAATTGAATAACGGATGCATTGGCCAGCACCGCTCACTACCATCCTCAATTTAATCAAGAATTGGGAAATTGCCAAATGCTTGGAACACTAGAATGCTCAAATGGGACTTAGCTACTCTAGAGTGGCGATCAGTCCGCAATTTGGGCATCGTTCTGGGGTTCTTAAAACTTCTTACGGGCCATTGTAGAATAAGAGTTCATCTGAAGAGGAACGCGGTCACAGATGTGGATGTTTGTAGATTGTGCTCACAGATCTCATTGTGGAAGACATACACTGGTGCATATTCTTATAAACGCACTTAATTTTTTTCTCTATTTTTGTTATATCTTTGTTGTTCTCATCCAAAAGCAAAATTTAACTATTTTAATGAGAGACAACTTAACGGTACTTTTTAAAAGTAAACAATTTTTTTTTCTTATTTTTGTTGTTTGCCTTAATTATGCGATCAAATGTTCTTGGTGCTATTTTAAGTGGAAGATTCGTATAAACGCACACTCGAAATTTGTTTTTAAAAAAGTGACCAAAAATAAAATATAAGTTTTAGTTTTTTTTCAACCAAAGGTACGTTTCTAATAGTAATATCTCAATTTACTGTAACTTTTCCTATTTTAATCAATAAATTTCATCACTTTTAAAGATGCCTAAGGGAACTTTTTTGTCCTAATAGAGAAATTGGACGTAAAATCGGTCGTTCGTAAAGTGTGGTGCGAAATTTCTTTAAGAAACGTCAAAATTATGGAGTTCGTTCAACAAAGGGTAATACAAATCTAACAAGAAGACAACTTAATCTAATAAAACAAGAAGCAACCCGCAACAAATTGAATTCCACACAAATAAGGAATAAATTAAATCTTCCTGTGACTTCCAAACACGTTGCAAACATTTTACGAAACGATGAAAACATAAAATGGAAAAAGCCGAAATGTAAACCAATGCTAAAAAAAAACACCATAAAGAAAATCGTCTAAAATTCGCAAGAAAATATATGAAATGGACAGATGAGTGGAAAAAAGTAATTTTTTCTGACGAAAAAAAATTTAATTTA
Source organism: Wohlfahrtia magnifica (assembly GCA_023159175.1). Classification (NCBI taxonomy): domain Eukaryota; kingdom Metazoa; phylum Arthropoda; class Insecta; order Diptera; family Sarcophagidae; genus Wohlfahrtia; species Wohlfahrtia magnifica. Next base: position 1,387,344 of record JAKWBJ010000539.1, read on the forward strand.
GACGGTCCAGACTCATACTCATGCTATTGGCACGATTTGAGATCTAAAGATGTTCGGATGTCAAAACGTAATTTCGGTGGTCGCAGTGTTATGGTTTGGGCAGCGTTTTCTGCAGTTGGCAAGTCGAAAATTTGTTTTGTTCCGACAAAAATGAATGGTTCGATTTATAACGAACTGTTGGAAGATGCTCTTCTCTCTTTTATGGACGAAAAAATGGATGAAGATTGCGTTTTCCAACAAGATAATGCTGCAATCCATGTTTCTAAGCAATCGAAATCTTGGTTCAATGAACATGGCATTCCTTTGTTGGACTGGCCGGCTTGTAGTCCGGACTTAAACCCAATGGAAAACTTGTGGGGATACATGGCCCGTAAAGTTTATGCAAATAATGCCCAGAATGAAAGCATAAAGGCTGTGACAGAGCTGAAACTAAAAATTAAACAAGTCTGGGAGGAAATTGATTCCGATCTGCTCAAAAAATTAGTGGAATCAATGCCAGACCGTATTTTTGAAACAATCCATAACAAAGGATCATCCACACATTATTAATAATGCTACAATGGCCCAAACATTAAAGTGCGCTTATATGAAAATACCCTTAAAAATGGCTGTTAATATCGAAAATTAAGTAAAAAAAATAATTAAAGTACAAATGAATTTTTTTTGTAAACAATATTTTAAGTGAAGTCTTAACTAATTTAATACACAAATTTATAGCCCCCTAAATATTTTCTTGTTTAATTTTTACCTTTTTTTTAAAAAAAAGTAGTGTGCGTTTATAGGAATATGCTCCAGTGTATTGTGTGAATGTAGGTTTCTTGATAGTTTAAAGTGGACACGTTTAGGTAGATATACGGTCTCACTGGGTGGCATATTCACCATTATGGCTTCAGATCTGCTGGTGTTCATTGAAAGGCAGCAGATCGCTGAACAATCTATGGACCGGAAGGAGCACAATAGATCTTAGTGGGAATTAGGGAGTTATTCTACCTAGTGGGATTGCCTTCTGCAATCTTATTTGCCCCGTTCGTGATAACACTATACTTCCATTTTCTCTAGCAATAACAACGCTTCCGCAATAAATTTATACGTTTTTCCTTGCTCGTAAAGTTCAACAACAAGACGATTTTCTTTATCACTGCAATGACGGCCACGACCAATCTTAAAAATAAATTATGTCTGATATAATAATGAATTTATTATCAATAAACCAAAAACTTTTTATTTTAACAAGATTAATATTCACACACCTATTATTTTGTCCAACTTAAATTCGCAGATAAAACAAAAAAAAGTTACATTATTTTTCTAAAACGAGTTTTTATCAACGGAATTCTCCTTTTTCTTTTGAAACAAATAAAGCCCTACTATTTATTTGGGACATTTTTGCACTCCATTTTTTAATAAAATAAAAAGAAAGTTTTTACAACTATTTTTTTTGGCCATATGTGTATTTTCTATGCTGCTAGCATAGTCAAGTTCGAAAGAAATTTGCAAAAAATATATTTTCTTTAGGTGTCTTCTTATTCGCCCTATTTCAGACAAAAGGGCTATCAATCAAATGAACTACGGTGTTCTATCTGGTGTTTTCTGCTGCCACCTGGAGATATGATCACTCACCATCTTTGAAATAATGATATAATAATTTTCAGCCTTAAAAATTATGACAGCCTGTAAGGTACTATTATATGACCGTAATATTCGTGTCTGTAGCACCTTCTACATCATCTCAGCTCCTTCTGGCTGGCCTTGGACGACCTACAAAGTGCCTCTTTCAAGACCAAATGTAGACGTGTTGATGTTTTGAAGACAATATGTGAAGATGATGACTAAGCATGATCTGGTTTTGGCTATGATTGATAGTAATATCTGTAGCGCTTTGACTGAACTCTCTTCATCACAAAAGGGATAGACTTGTGGAACAATACCATATGTCATTTGTGACTAACAAAGAGAATCTTAGTTTCGGTTTATTTACTTCACATTAGCCTCGATATTAAAAAATGGCATTTAAGAGATGCTTCTGACAAAGCTAATGTAAAGAAGCGTTCTTTATGCTTTCAAGAATGCTAAAAAGAAATGGAATTATTTGTAGATAAACTAAAACCAGGATTCGGAAACACTAGCGGCAGAAATAACTCTGAACTGAGTGCTAAGATTACAGGATTGTACGTGATTCGGCATTATAGTCAGAGCGTTGTCTTTAGACATCAACATTAATTTAAAAAAGTTTACGGATTTTTCACAAGGTAACAGGTTATTGTATTTATGTCTGTATTCGCATACAAGATCCTTGTGCATGGGGTAGAAGTTATTCAATCATTTTTCTTCTGAGTATCAAACAACTTTCTGAAAAAGCTCAAGAAGCTCGCAATAAAGATTGAAGAAAATCTCGACAAAATATTATCCGAAAAAAGCGTTAACTTGCTTAGCATACTGCTTATCACGTCTGAGCCTGGTATTAGCAGTCGCAGGGAGGTTCCAATAGAAAAGACAGGCTCTATCACTCCTGAGGTATCAGATTTACTTTTAGAGCCTACACGTAATATAAATAGAAATACTACCTTGATCAAAATGTGGCGGTTCCATCGTTCCGATTTGAGTTTTTTTTTGTTATTACCGCTAAATCTTAGCGTCATAGCTCGACATTTGCAAAAGCTACGTAGCCCAGAGTACATCTCTATGTGTGTTTGCGATTTTTTACAACTTTGACCGTGTTGAGGTCGCAAAAGACATAATTTGCGAGGCTGAATCTGAATCCACATTCATCAAAAGGATCATTACTGGAGACGAGACGTGGGTTTATGAGTACGGCACGCAATCCAGACATCACGCAAGTGAATGACATTCACCAAATGTGCCAAAACCAAAAAAAGCAAGTCGTTTTCAGTTAAAGAAAAAGGCAATGCTCACGGTTTTCATTAATTACAACGGTGTAGTGCATCATGAATTTTTGCCAAAAGGCTAAACTGTAAACAACGAGTATTATTTGGGCACTATGAGACGTTTGCGAAAGCAAAGCAGAATAGTGGGCAGAAAACTTAAGGTATTTGCACCATGATAACGCAGCATCGCACCATCAATAAGTAGGTTTTTTTTATATAAGACCAGCACCCAGGGGATGGCCCCTACTCATGCAGTGCATTCTGTTGGTGCTAGGAAAATAGTTTGTGGGAGGGAGGACAGGGGGAGTAGTGCTTATGGACGTTGGACTTAAATTTACTCATGTCGTAAGCGGCAGGGAATACTTTCGCTGGAAGATTATTTCACAACCAAACAGTGCAACCCAAGAACGATTCTCCCTATAATCCGTTGTGCGATTTACTGGACAATGAACTACAAAGGGATGCGCTCTACGAGAAATAAGAGTACTATGTGAAAATATATGATTACTAAGAATTAGTTCCTTAATTTCGTTAGAACACATTCCATTATAGTACCGATAGTACAATGAAACACAGGCCACATTGCGATGGTGCTCCAATGAATCAATAGAATTGGCTACCCTACCATCATTGATGAGCATCTTCGTCCTCTCCCATACATGAGAGTTTTATTCCATTTTGGGTCGGATATAGGTCTTGTAAATATTAAGGAGATCAGATAGAGTGAAGTATTTCTCACACCGTCTCAAAAAACCAAGCTACTTGAATGCTTCATTCGACAGTTGAACAGAAAAACAAGAGCATCTGATTCCCCAATATCCACATTACTAATTGACACAGATGACAACACACCACCATGTCTGTGTATTAAAAAACAACATTGAGTCTTACGTGCATTAAGATCGACCCTGTTTGCACGACCCCACTCGGAGCCCTTCACCAGGTAACTTGTGACTGTGTCGTTTATATTCATCCTTCTTGCGCCAATCTTCAAAAGGCTCGGTCTACGATCAAAAAAATATGAGTGACAAATGTTACTGTCATCCGCAAAAGAGTAGATAGGATTAGAAGTGAGAAGAAGAGAGTCGTGAAGAAATATTAGAAAAAGAGTAGGAGACAGAACAGAGCCTTGCGGTACCCATGAGTTTATCCTGAACTCGTCGGATGAGACCCCATCTATAACTACTCTTATAGAGCGATCTATAAGAAAACTCGATATAAATCGAGAGAAGTGACTACCGACACCAAAAGCATTAAGATTCGAAATGAGAGCCTCGTGCCAAACTCTATCAAACGCCTTTGAGATATCCAGAGCCACAACCTTACTCTCGCCAAAACCATGAATGGACTTGTTCCACTTCTTCGAGAGCAACGCCAGCAGGTCACCAGTAGAACGGCACTTTCGGAAACTGTACTGACGATCGATAAGTAAATCGTTGGACTCCAGTTATCTCACAAGGTGGTGATTAATCATACTTTCCATAACCTTGGAGAGTGCGGAACAAACTGCTATTGGACGGTAGCCCTCAGGGTGACTAGCCCCGCTCTTTTTGGAGATTGGCGTTACATTAGCAACATTCCAGCAAGATGGAAAAATATCGGCGATATGACGCACTGAAAAGGTGCTAATGGATGCGCAAGCGGTGAAGAGCACCGTTTCAGGACCATTGCTGGTATGCCATCCGGCCCAGAAGACTTGTTAACGTTGAGACTTGCAAGGACCCTTTTTACAGCACGGGCTCGAAGGAATATACTAGGCATAGTTACTTATACTCTTACAGGTTCGGGCAGTGCTTGAACGCTCTCCGGGAGAAAGAAATACTTGCAAAGATTTCGGCCAAAAGGTTCGCCTTTTCAACCGGGTTCGCGAATGTGTGGTCATTCGTTATAAGAGCAGCAACCGAACTAGCGTTGTTCCTCAGCCTTTTAACGAATGACCAAAAGTTTTTACTTCCCCGCGGAAAAGTAAGAATTTTAGCACGAAGGCGCTGCTCGTATAAAGGCTTTTCGCGTCTAAGTACTGCGGCACATGAAAATTTCGCCTGTTTGCGAAACAAATCAGTATGGTCACATTTATTATTGTGCTGAATTCTTGAACGCTTCCTCTCTGGATCTGACTGCCAATTTACACGTCAAATTAAACCAAGATTTGTTTCTAGGTTTAATTGAAAGCTTTTTGGATGGGATAAAAATATCCATCCCTGGCCTTATTATATTCACTACCATTTCTGCCATGGCATCGACGTTTAAGTCAAGGAAACAAAGTTAACAATTAAAATGTCTAAATAAATGTTTGAGCTCAGCCCAACGAGTATTCTCGTAGTTAAAATTAGAGCGCTCCGCAGCCGTGGGTGGAACCTCCCGAAGAGCGGTGGACGGGAAAGAAATACGTCACCAAATAATTTTTTCTCGCTAGACGTCACACTGTGAATGGTAAAATGGTAATGAATTAGCAGACGATTTAGCGAGACCGAAATCTGCTTTAAATATCTCAAACTGGGTTTAAGTAGCAATTCTACCGATGTCGGTTATAAGTAAGGGGTCAGCCAAATAATTTTTTTTTTTTTTTTTTTTGAAAATACTATAAAAAAACTACTGAATATTTTCTCAAATTTCTTTTTTTATTTGAAAGTACAATCCTTCCGGTTAATAATGAAAATAATTTCATTCAAATGGCTGCATCGGCTGGCCATGCAGTAGCCTACACAATCGGTCCAATTTTTAAGCACATTATCGATTGTGTGCAGCTGTATTTCACCAATGGCTTCAAAAATATTGTTCTTTAAAGCGTCAATTGTCTCTGGCTTGTTGGCGTAACACCTATCTTTGACGGCACCTCACAAATAATAGTCCAACGGTGTCAAATCGCAGCTCCGAGGTGGCCAATCGACATCAGCTCTGCAGCTGATAATGCGATCTTCAAAAACAGGGCGCAAAACATCGAGTGTAGCTTCGGCTGTGTGGCACGTAGCACCGTCCTGTTGAAACCAAATGTTGCTAATATCCTCCTCTTCAAATTTTGTGAACAAAAATTCGTTCCACATGGTCCGATAACGATCGCCATTGACTGTAACGGCCACTCCTTCCTCATTTTCGAAGAAAAATGGCCCAATTATGCCTCTGGACCAAAATCCGCACCAAACAGTGACTCGTCTTGGGTGTATCGTCTTTTCAATGTATGCGTGCGGGTTTTCTGTGCCCCAAATGCGACAATTTTACTTGTTTACATACCCGCCAACATCAAAATGAACTTCATCTGCAACATTACCATGATTTTCAAAGTAATGTCGCAATATTTCCCAGCGTTTTTCAAGCGTATACACAACCATATTCGTTCAGCGGAAGGATAAAAGTAATTATCTGTCAAATCAGACATGAGCTAAGTGTTACCATTCACGAAATAAGCACTAGTTGAAAAAAAACGTTAGATGGCGGACCCTTTAGTATCTTCGGAGTCTTTCGTCAAAATGTGTGAAAATAGATGGCGTAATCTCGACACTTGTAGGCTGGTTAAGTTAGTGTTAAGGTTAAAGACAAAAACACTGTGCGACTTATAGTGTTTAAGGGAAGGAATATGTCGAGGTTGCTGGCAGTAATTATCGGACATTGTGTGCTAAGTAAGTATGTGAATTGCCTTAGTTGCAATGACATGAGAAAGCAGGAAACGGTCTTCCACCTTCTCTGCTTATGCCTGGCCCCTAGCTTGCAAAATTTACGAATATCTTAAAAATTACATGCTATTCAACCCTATTAAATTATCTCGCTCCAGACATAATGATTTACTGAGATATCTCATGGCTATAGGCTGAATCAATTACCACATTAGTATACATTACTATGTAAATAAATGACAGTGCTTCTGACGAGTGGTGTGGTCTTGTCACTTGACTGTTTGTGAACTGCCACGTTAACCAACCAACCATAAGCTCATTACGCCACCATATTTTACTTTATTCTTGAACAAAACATGGCTTTTAAATCTATTATAGGGTATTTCGAGCCCACGCTCTAATACGAATTTAATCTTTGACTAAATTCACATTAAAATTTTTATTTTTTTTATTATTAATGAAAAATATAATTTATTATACTTCTTTTAATAATTACGAAAGTAACCAGTAATGAAAGTATGTAAGTATGTATTGAGCGAGTGAGTGAGTGAGTGAGCGAATGGTATGCAATTGCTTGAACGCCTGCTGTTTAATGTTGGGCAATTTTAAGCACGCAATCATAAAGAGTTTAAAACCAAAGTAACGAAAAATACTTCTTTTAATTTTTCCACTATCATTTTATGTGATGTCATTGACATTTCCTGTTTACAGTGATATTTAAGAAAAGACGAAAAACGGAAAATAAAAAAGAACAAAATTAGGAAAAAAAACAAAAATTTACGGATCCCAACAACTTAACGAAATCTGTGAAAGAGTTCTGCATTAGTTTGGCTAGGACTTTAAAAGACTTTCAATAAATTTTTTTATAAGAAGTGATAAAACTCAAAATTAAATTTAAAATCAAGCGAATTCGACTGTAATTTACTTTAAAAGATGTGTTGAAAATTATAGAAAAATTAAGTTATTCATCCAGGACTGAATTGGTTTTGACATACTTTTTGTTTTTATCCGTCACAATTGGGAGCACATGACTTTTATCAAAGCATCCATTGTCTTGCTTCAGTTCATTAATTCTTTGTTTTCAAGTTAACTAAATAACTATTCTACTGTAGCTCACCTCCATGTGATTGTGTAGTGGTCAGAGATCAATAATAACGGTTATTAAATTTTTTGAGATTGAAAAAGTTGACCATAGATCAGATTTCGGCAAACAGCTGCTCTTCTCTTCTATTTTCACACATACGTAGCCACACGCATAGGCAAAAGATAAGCAAAAAATAAACAGAGAGAAGTAAGAAGAAAACAAGTGGAAAACCATAATTAAAACTGGCCTGAGTGATAGATTTTCAATTACTACCACAATTATAAAATGCAATAATATTAGTTTGCCGAACACTGTCATAGATCAATGAATAATTTTTACGTTTTTAAATAAGAGTTATTTTTAATAATATTTTTTTTCAAATGCTCAAAATTTCTACAGGGTGTCCGCCGGAAAGGTATACTACTTTGTTTGTTTATAATGTTTGATTATATGAAAGAGAATGGATCTTATATTGATAAATGTTTTATTTAATGTCGGCAATTATGTATGGAGTACAATATCAGATAAATGCCCGTCTCTGTTAGCCTTACAAATGCGAGACCTTTTAAGCACATTTTTCATTACATTCTCACACATTTCACGCGGTATTTTATTAATTTCATCACGAATATTTTGTTTGAGTTGCTCAAGAGTTTCTGGCTTGTTTGCATAAACCATGCTTTTCAACTATCCCCACAAAAAGAAGTCCGGAGCAGTTAAATCAGGCGACCGTGGAAGCCAATCAAGATCACCATTCCTTGAAATAATTTGTTGTGGAAAGAGGTCTCGCAGTAATTTCATTCTAATCCTGGCTGGTTGAAACCAACCACATTTTAGTCAAGCCCAAAGCATGCAGTTGTGGCGTTAAAAAGTTTTCAACCATATCACGATAACGCTCCCCATTGACAGTTACCGTTACACCGTTTTCAGTTTCAACGAAGTAAGGTCCAATGATTCCTCCTGACTAAATTGCACACCAGACTGTCACTTTTAACGGATGCAAAGGTGACTGGTGAATCATTTGAGGGTTTTTCATTGCCCAGAACCGACTATTCTGTTCATTCACATAACCATTCACATGAAAATGTGCCTCGTCACTCATTATGATTTTTTCATGAAAATCGATGATTGATTTTGATAAAATGTTTTAACGATTAAAACACGTTGGTTTACTGAATATTTTTCCATAAAAAATTTGCCACGTCTAACTAGTGTTTACCAAAATGGCGGCAAACCAAATTAGTTTATCCTCCCGGCGGACACCCTGTATTTTTATTTTTTTTATTTTTACGTTGCCTAATAAGAGTTATTTCCAAGCATATTTTTTTTTCGAGATGTGTGGCAAGTTGCACCATCCTGTTGAAACCAAGCATTGACCGTAATGGTTGCGCCGTCCTCATTTTCCAAGAAATATGGGCCAATGACGCCTCCGCTCCTCAAGCCACCCTAAACAGTCACCCGTAATGGGTGCATTGGCTTCTGTAAGACCAAGTTTGTTTTTTCTGAGACACAAGTATGGTAACTTTGCTTATTAACGCACCCACCCGAAAAGATGATTTTTGCATTTAATTTTTTTTTTTTTTTTTTTAATTCCCGACCAATTTGGAATTTGGAATAAAAATTTTTGATTTGGAATAAAAATTTCCCATAAATCCCAACGTTGCTCAAGCGTAAATCGATTCATTTTGTTCAGTGGAGATAATATACTGAAATTTGTGACATAATAGAATGACGTATGTATTGCCAGATTCAATATAACCGCTGGTTCAAATTTAAGCCGATAGATGGCCCACCCGATATTATGATGCTTAGGGTATTGGTCTAATCTACGCAGCCTCTATTTAATCAAAACTTTCATTTTCCGCCTTGGTTTTTCTCTGTTTTATGACTGCTAGTATCTTGTATAGTGTGCCGCTGTGGGATGTTAGGTAAGACACCCGCCTGGCAACCAAGAGGTCCTCTATTCAATACCAGGCCAGACAATCTGAGAAAGAAAACAAATTTCTTATAATATTACCTAATAATTGGTTATAAGAGAATTGACAACTTCTCTATTACATTTGCCGGCGTCAAACTATAGGTGCCTTTGAATGACTCTAAAAATACAATTGACAGAGAGAAATTCCCGTGTTACTCCATGGAATGTTATGGAAATTATTATTATTGTCAACTTGTAGCCTTTGTATGAAGAAATGCTTAAGCATTTTGATTTCTGATATTAAGTCTGCATAAGCTAGTGAAACAGCTATGATTTATTATAAGATTTGCTGTAGCAAGCATGCAATAGGTAAGTCTGAACAGCCAATTATGTCTCCACGTCTATGTCTCTTAGAACTATGTCTCTATTCAGACTATAAATTTTATGTAACAGTCACAAGCTGATCGATTAACTAATAAGATTGCAAAGAACTTCTAATTATTTATAGGGTGTTAAGAGTGAACACCTTGAAGATTAATGCAGTTTATCATGGGCATGTTTAATGCTTTTTTATTAAACTTTTGATCGTAGTGCGTAAAACTAGATTTAAATATTTCATACTGTTGTTTTATTTGTTGTTGTTTTTATTTAAGTTTTTTGCCGTTATTGTAGCTGCCTTATGTTCAAATAGCGACAACATTTTATAAAAAAAAAATTGGAAAAAAATAGAATAAAATTTAAAACGTGGTGGTATTTACTATGAAAAACGTTATATATTACGAGTACCAAAGCTATGAACAAGGAATTATTTTGTTTTTTTTTTCTATTCTTTGTCATAGAATAAGTCTTTTTGTAAGTGAGTGTGTATGTGTTTTAAGTCAAATTATGTACACGCACTTGCATTAAAAATTACACAGATCACATTTATTTATTTTTTTGTATTTTTTGTATTTTTCGAAGCAACATAAACACCGACAGACAGACAAAGAAAGACGGACTGACAACGAGACCTGATCAGACATTTAAACGTGCGTTCAGTTCAGAATTTTGTTTTTTAAGTTTTGCTCACTTGAGATATTCTGGCCATTGCATTTGAAGTTAGAGTTGGTTGAAGTTGGTTTTTTTTTTAATTTTATTTTTTATTGTGGTGTGTGGACTTTATGCCACAGTGTCAGTGGACACATAGTGGAGAACATAACGGTTTAATACAAAAACAAGATTAAAACTGTAAAATATGTTGCTGTTGTTGTTGTTGTTGTTGTTATTGTATTTTAATGCGTTTTTTTCTAAAAGACTTTATTTAAACCAGTCAAAAAGTGTTCTTTTTTTGCACAACAAATAAAAAGAAATAAAAAAGCATTGAAAATAGAAAAATGTTGCATATAAAATAAATGACCACATCGTGAGTGGTATAAAGATTATTTTGTAGAATTTTTCTATTCCTAAAGGCAAAATAATCTAAACCTTCTGGTTTGTTTATATGGATTTTTATTTTTTTTCCCAATACATTTTAATAACTTGGCAAGTACAGGTTTTTAAATAATTTTTTTGTTTTTTTTTTTTTTTGTTTTTGTTTGTTGGGTCAGTATGTGAGTGGCAATAATAAAGAAAATTATAAAAAATTAATCAACTGGAATTAAAATGTTTTAATCAGTAAATATTTTTGTTGTTATTGTTGTTGCAAATTCAAACGAATATTTTATTTGCCATAGAGTCACGGTTTTTAATTTTCAACATTTAATTGTTTGCAAACAATTTATCGATTTGTTTAAACAGCTGTAAAGACAAGCGGCTACAGACATAAAGTGTATTTCTTAATGAAATACAAAACACCTGGTCCTAGCTTTACAGTTAGGGAGTTGAAATTTAATTGAATAATAGATTTTAAATTGCTAACATTGTCTCATCGGTCCTATTCTTAAAACTATTGTTAGCAACCTTTTTTCCATTACAAGATAAAGGTGTAAAGATAGACGAAAAGTTGTATTATATTTGGCTGGGTAATTGGATACTAAGACGATTGATGCAATTAACCCATTGTACTCCGGTACCTAAAAACGTGAACTTTGTGCGTAGTGGTTTTTATATTTAATTAAAATATAGAGTGAATGTACCAATAGTCGGCAATTTAAGACTTCTGTTTATTTCAAGTTACTGCCATCACGCATGTGAATGTGGTATAAAGCTAATGACTAGTAATTACAAATCATTAGTTGAAATATCTTAACTCACCCAACACCTCGAAGAGGTAATCCAGTTTACTATGAGGTCGCGGACTTGCATTTCCGTGAACAAGGGATCAAAGCATCAGCTAAAGTTTACCAGAAATCCGTTTTGAAAGTGGTTATGAAGCCACTTGATCATTCCCCTTTCCAAAACCAAGTAAATTTTACGACAGGAGTTTGAGACTGCCCATAAGGCTAAAATGACGCAAACGCAGCTCACAAAAATTTGCCACCTGTTGTAGCCCTGATCTGGACCCTCTGTATTACAAATTGATCCTTTTAGTGGTCATATTTGGCTACAAAATAAAGCCCAACATTAATTTTTTGAAGACTTCATTGGCTCGTGATGAGGCCAGATTTTAATATGGCTGATCATTGGCCAGTGTTACTTCAGACGAGGTTGAAAAAGGTATAAATATTTAATTAATTATTATTTCTAGAAGTCTTAATGTATTTTGAGATTTTAACCTTAACAAAACTAATAGTAAAAGCCACTGCCTTCCATAGGAACAAGTGATATTCAGTGGTGTTTTACAAATATTTCGTTCCTATTGCCGGCATCGCTTAAGGTTAGAGAAAAATACTTTTTTTCAGCTTTTTCCTAACCTAACCTAACTCATCTGGCAGTAGGAGGAGAAATGTCTGTTCCGCAGGTAGAAATGAGCAAGAGAAAGACATGAGTGTGAACTGATCGAGATGTGCAGGAGTCGGAATGAAGTCCGAAAATTTTATCAGGAAGTGAAACATCAGAATGATTTGTATGCAAAGATGAGGAAGGTAATATGGTGACAGATACGGCTAATACGCTGAGGATATGGAAAGATAATATTACCCAGCTGTTGGTGTCCAATAATAGCGTTGACTAGACACCACGTAACCAATTCAAGATGGCGCTATTGAATGTATACCGCCTAACCATAACGAGGTTATGGTAAATGGCAATAACCTATCTAAAGAATATAAAGGTAGCAGGGTGGGTTATCGGCAGAACTTTTTAAAACCGAAGGTGACATGCTGATAGGGCATATACCTCAGTTCGTTTGCTCAATCTGGCTAGAAGAAAGCATACCTGATGATTGGAAACTTAGCATATTACATCCTGTGCATAAGAAAGGAGACAAGACAATATGTGCCATTTACAGAGGAATCAGTTTTCTTCCCATCGCATGTAAAATTTTATCGAGCGAACTTTGTGAAAGATTCAAACCTAAAGTCGACAAGATAATTGCGCCATATCAGTGCGGCTTTAGATCTGGCAAATCCACCATCATCCGAAATTCTTGAAGAGACCCAAAAAAAAAAAAACAGATCGACACCTACCATCTCTTTGTCGACTATACGTTTAAAGTAGTTTGAAGCCATGTATAGTTTGGTATCCCTGCAAAATTAATACGACTTGGTAGGATAACACCAGCTGATACGCGATCTTCAGTTATAGGATATAACATCTCCGAGACGCTCAGTACCAAGCGAGGTTTTAGACAGGTAGACAGTTTTTCGTATGATTTTGCTGGAAAATGTTATCCATGACGCAGGTGTGAATGTAGCTGGCACACTTTACACCAGACAACAAATGCTACCTGCTTATGCCGACGACATCGACACTATGGGTCGAACATTGCGATCAGTTAATAGCACCTTTGAAAAAGACGAGAAGGAATCTGCTAAAGCAAGTTGATGGTATCAACGCACAGAAAGTCCAGTAGCTTCGGACACACCGTGGAAGTTGGAAACTATAACTTTGAGATAGTCAGCAATTTTATCTATTGCCATAAGTAAAAGTAAATTTTATCTTTGCCATAAGTAAAAAAAATATCAGTTTTGAGATAAAAAGGAGACCACGACCCCCTGTACCCTAAAGTGGTTCGAAAAGAAAAAAATGTATAAATAAATAATAAAATTTTGCCAGCCGCCCCCTACGATTAAAGATAATGTTAAAACAATGCCAAAAATAATTTCATAATTTTTTTGCCCCGCCTACAAATACCGAGCTTTTATTATTTTGTTCACTGTGTCGCCATTTATAGTCCGATCATAACATTTTTTATACCTGTATTTATGGCTCTGAAAGGGCTACATTTCTGTCTTTAATAGTTTTTTACTACCAATATCCACCGCACCCAATATCTACCACTTTCCACCAGATAATAGAACCATTGGTGAGGATTGGTCTAATTACCGCAGTGTGCATCCAGTATAAGACAAGGGGTCCAAAAGGCCCTCTCTCAAATGTTGAAGGCTCATAATGCCTTTTTCATTCAACTCTCAGCATAAAGAGACGAAATAATTCAATTGGGGACCGCGGTCATATTTACAATATTTCAACATTTTTCAAACACAGAACGTCCAGTAGACTCGAGCATACCGTGAAAGTTGGAAACTACAACTTTAAGATAGTCAGCGATTTTATCAGCCATAAATAAAAAAAATATCAGTTTTGAGATAAAAAGTAGAACACGACCCCCTGTACCCTAAAGTGGTTCGAAAAGAAAAAAATGTACCAATCACCACCTAGGATTAAAGATAATGTTAAAACAGTGCCAAAAATATTTTTTTTTAATTTTTGGCCCGCCTACAAATACCGCGCTTTTAGTATTTTGTTCACTGTGTCGCCATTTTTAGTCCGATCATAATATTTTGTATACCTTTATTTATGGCTCTGAAAGGGCTACATATCTGTTAATAGCTTTTTACTACCAATATCCACCGCACCCAATATCTACCGCTTTCCAGCAGATAAGAGCCCCATTGGTGAGGATTGATCTAATCACCGCAGTGTACATTCAATATAAGGCAAAAGGTCTAAGACCTCATTTTCCAAAGGCCCTCCCACTAAAGTAGAAAGCACATAAAGCATTTCTCATTCGATTCTCAGGACCGCGGTCTTATTTACAATATTTACTTTCTATCAAACATTTTATTTATTTACGAAATCATGCCGAATTTGCTACACATTTCCGCCAATTGGTAAGTTGAAGTATCGCAAGGATAGGTGATGATATTCCAAGCAAAATGTTTTTGTGCATAATAAAAGTATGAGAATTATTGCTTAAATACAGTTGACTGTTAGCCAATTTCATTTTCTTTTATTATCTGAAAATATATCCATTTTTGGAGGTTTGCGCAAATGTTTGTTCACCGAATTGTTTTCGTAAAAAACACTAAATTAAAGCATAATTAAAAGTTCACTTTTTTATATATTACTAGGCTTAGAACAATTGAAAGCACTGGTAAGTAAAATTAGGGGCCGAGCAATAATGGGTTAAAGGCAATTAAGGATCACATTTCTTCCAAAAATCTTCTCAATCCTCTATACCTTTATTGTTTTTGTTGGTATATGTTCAAAATGTCTATTAGTTTTTCTCTAAAAAAAAACAAAAAATCGCTGAATTTCATATGACCCCCTCTAATCATTTTGATCTCGTGTGACTCTATTAATTTGACCTATTACTCGAAAAAAAAAAATCATTATTTTCTTTTCCAGATATTTGTACATATTTTTTTCATGTTCCTATTAATGATGACGATAGATTTTTTTGGCTGCTGTTGCTGTATTTGCTTCAATGCAAAAATGCATTGATGATATGACAACATTAAAATATAAGTGGCTTTCAAACATGCAACATGATTAATGGTGTTCGAACACATGTGTTGCATCTTCATAAATGATTATTTTACTTGTTTTTTAATGTAAAAATAGAAAACATTAATAGAAAAATCTTAAAAAAGCTTTTCGTTTTTAAGTTTATTTCTTCTTTATGAAACGGTTAAAAGATTTTTCGGTAATCAGGACATCGCTAGAAAAACGCAGATGGGAAAAACAACGCACATATGCTACATGTGTTTTATATAATGCGTTTTAGAGTAATAGCCTATAGGTAAACTAGCGGCGGCTTAAAGATGATTTAGTCAAGTTTGCAGATTTTTTTTCATCAATTATAATTGATTACATTCTGAAATATTGCATCCCTTGAAGGTAAGACTTTATGTTGACTCATGCTGAATATCTAATTATTTAAAAGCTAATAAGGAATGCTGTCAAAATTAAAAAAGAAATACTTTCTTATTAATATTTGTAACTTACAAGCTTAATGCTTTAAACACATAGACGACGGTAGGCTACACGACTACACAACTACGATTGCCGTTAGCAGCATTTGTAGTCGTGTAGTCAGCTACTTAAATATATTGGAAACGACGTCGTAATAAGCAGCTGATCCAAAACAAAAGAATAAATAAGTAAATAAATAAATAAATTCAATTTAAAATTACAATTGCAGCCTCTTTTAATGCGCATTTCTTTCGTTATATTTTTACTAGCTAAAATCCGAAGTGTTTTGCTAGCCCTATCTTCGATATTTTCTTTAACTATTATCTTCGTCATAATTTCGAACTTATTTTTTCCCATTATGCCCCCATTCGTTTCAAGTTCAAGCATTTAAGTTACTTTCAGAAAGACACTGTAAAAATTTAGAATCTTTTACTATCACCGTTCTCAAGATATAAAAAATTAGTATTTACTTTGTATGGGAGGTACCACGCTCAATTGTCCAATTTCGTTCACTTATTGACTTATGATTTGTGTTGTCTATGAATCCATTTGAGTCAAATTTGGAGACCCTTTCTGTTACCTGTTTGAAGATATAGACAAATACATATTGCCTTTGTATGGGCGTGGCACCGCCAGGCTAGAATTTTTGAAATTTATGTAGCCTATAGCTCATTACAGACATGCAGAGAGATACTGGAAGAAATTCAAAAAAGTTGGTTCAGCAGTTTAGCTGTCTATTGAGCACAAACAAACATACAAACATACATACATACACACATTCAGTTTTATATACATACTTGTAAGATTATTCTAACGCAAAAGCAAATACGTTAATTTTTTAATTATCAATTCTTTTTGGCATTTTAATTTTATACATTTTAATAGTTTTTTAAATTTTATTGTCAAACAAAACAGAAATAATGCTATAAACACATAGACGACGGCAGGATACACAACTACACGACTACAAATGCTGATAACGGCAAAGGTAGTCGTGTAGTCAGTACTTAAATAGATTGGAAACGACATCATAATAAGTAACTGATCAAAAAAATAATGTACGTTTCGAATTACAGCAACTTCTTCCAATACGTGCTTGCGTGCTTCGCTACTTTATAATTCGCTATTTTTATAATTTTCTTTAACAATTACCTCAGCTAGAATTATAATAATAATTATATAGTAATTTTTAACTCTTTTTCCCCATTCTAGCCCCATCCGGTTCAAGTTCAAACATTTCAGATAGCCTACTTACTGTAGTTACTTCCAGAAAGTCTGTAAAACATTTCAAGATAATCGGTTCTGCTTTTTTAGTCTTCAAACTAACTCACATTTAATTTTATATATAAAATGTATGTGTATGTATCATATAGCTTCTGCCCGGTGCACTTTCCGCAATATCCACATTTTGGTTAATGTGTAACTTAAATAGTTGTCGTTCTCCACATATAAAAAATTCAAAATTTAGTATGAATGGAAGGTGCCACACGAACCTAAACAATCTTGCATAGTTAATTACAGATGATGTGTATTATTCACTATGTTGTTTAAACTTAATTTTAAACTTTTATGTACCATTACCGTTCTCAGAATATACAAAAATTAATATGTACTTTGTTTGCATGGGAGATACCATGTCCACTTGTCAAATACCGTCTTTTTGACTGATGATTTGTATTGACTAATAATCTATTTGGGCCAAATTTGCAAACTCTTTCTGTTTCTATTTTGAAGATGTAGACAAAAAAATATTAACTTTGTATGGGCGCCCAGCTGAACTTTTAAAACTTATACAGCCTAAGGATCATTCAAAACATACAGAAAGATACTGTAAAAATTTGAAGAAAATCCGTTCAGCCGTTTAGCTGCTTATAAGTCACAAACAAACATACACCTATTCTTTTTTATACAATATAGAGGACTATTATAACACACGAACAAATACATTATCTTTTTAAAACTTTTTGATTTTCAATTTAAATATTATTTATTTAAATTTTTTTTTAATTTTGTAGCCCAAAAAAATTGAAATAAGCCTAAGTTAGCTACAGCAGCAAAAGTAGTCGTGTAGCTGTGCTGCTGCCAAAATAATTGTATTCATATAAACGAGTGTATTTTATTCTTTGTAGTTTGTAGTCGGTAGCCTGCCGTCGTCTATATGTTTAAAGCATAAGCCTAAGTTGGCTACAACAGCAAAAGTAGTCATGTAGCCGTGTAGCTGTGCTGCTGCCAAAATAATTATATTCACATAAACGAGTGTATTTTATTCTTCGTAGCTTGTAGTCGGTAGCCTGCCGTCGTCTATTTGTTTAAAGCAGAAGATTTTTTTAAAAAAATAAAAATTTTTTTAAATTTTTTTTTGTGCATCATGGTCTAATAATAATAAGGTCTACTCAATAGTGTGTGGAATAAAAAACGTGACGTCACGCGTTGTCGGTTTTGGTTTGTCGTATAAAGAATATTATTTTGAATTTTGTGTTCAATATTATCACAGTAAAACCTTAATAACAAGAGCAAAGAATCAAAAATGCGAACATTTTATAAAAAGTAATATCATGTTTCATTTGCACAAGTCATAACCCAACAAGAAAAAACGATTAAAACTAGAAAAATAATTTCTTTATGTAGCAAAATAAGAAAAAATCGATGCTTCTAGAGTAACAAATAATAGAGATTAACTTTACACAACACTTTGTAAAGTTGCAATCGGTCCGGATTAAAGACTACAAAATGGAATGAAGAATGATGTCCAGATTACTGAAAAATCCGAATTAGCAAGGTCCGGATTATCAAGGATTTACTGTATGCAAAAAATTCAACTACGCGTCAGTAGAAACAAATTTGGCAACAGTACTGTCACAATTGAACACACCTTATAATTGTTTTTCATCATGCCGCATCATCAGGAAAATTTGAATTGTTTCTCTTTTTTTTTCTTCATTCGTGTGGTATATTTTTGGCTTTTGCCCATTTCAAAATGATCATTCATTTAATTCAAAAAAGAAATTCTAACAATTCCTGTTGTATATTTTCACTAATAATTTTTCACGTTTCTTTTTTCATTCTAACAGCTTTCCGTTGTGAACGTGAGTGGATCTAGTGAAGCATGAGTGTCATTGATTAATTAACTAAAACAAAACATTAAAATTTGTAATTAAAAATAATAGCAAACAGGATAGTGTACACTTTTGCTGGATTAAAGCGATGAAAGGATACCCTACTACTTTATATACATAAATAGCCATGCCTTTAATGAAGTGCAGATCAATTGGGTCCAAAGAGTAGATCTTGTTATGGTACCAAGTCCTCACAACAGCTGGCCAACTAATGCCAGTCACCCAGAATCTTCTCCGTCACAGCAAAGACACTCCTAAAAAGACAAACCCTAACAAGATAAGCCAACTCGTTCCCTTCTATGTAGGTGTGTGTTATACTGAGTTGGCAAATGGAACCTCAACTTAAAAATTAAACTAAGATTTTAAGTAGTACACACGACATTAAATAAATAATCCACTAGCTTTGAAGAAAGTCAACATGATCCCCAAATTAGTGACGGAGAAAAAAGAGGAGTAGATGTGCTGAACAAACTATGGATTAGAAGGATGGTAGTGTCCTACAGCTGTGCTCGGTCTGAATGATAACAATAAATGCAGTTCGCGTGGTAAGTTATCTAAAACATCAAGCAATGCCTAAACTAAACTATTATTTGATCTAAATTCTGACTCTGACTCCCTTTTAACAAGACGATAAGTTATGAGACCAGATGGCAAGAGCCTTGACAGTAGAATCCTTATTGATTTCAAATGCACATTGTTGCAAACAACAGCATTTGACTTAATTAGGCTGAAGTATAAAAAAAAGTGGAAAAGTATCTGCATCACTTGTTGCATCGGCATCATTTATAAAAGAGAAGTTATATAAACTTGTGTCGTTTTGCATTACATTTCATCATAGTAGTCTGATAGAATTATTAACATATCTCCTAGTGGTCTGTTTTACACTCTGTAGTCCGAAATCTTTTCCATTGAGAATATACTACATTTATATTGTAAATTGCATTTATTATAATAACAAAACGAATTGATACATTATTCGAAGTATTGTCCATCGTTAGCCACCACTTTTTACCATATTTTGGTAGCAGATGAATTCCGCGCCAAACTGCTACAGTTTTGAGAAAAAGAATGAATCAAGCCAATTTCTGATACCCTGTCCTAAAGTGAAGTGTATTCCAGTAAAGGCGTACTGCCTCGATCGAAACAAATGGTAGTCGGAAGGGGCAAGGTCTGGGCTATCCACTATCCATCCACCGTTTCCCAAATAATTTTTGACCGGTCTTGCAAAATGTGGTCGAGCGTTGTCTTGAGGGAAGATTGTGTTCTCATGTCTGGTGGAATATTCTTTTAATTTTTCGGTGGTTGCTCTCTTCAAACAAATCAATTGTGTTCGGAACAGGTTCCTAATAAACGTCTGACCTGATTTCAACAGTTCATATATAAAACACCCTTCTGATCCCACCAAATACAGAGCATTACTTTGGCGTCATGGATATTCGGCTTTGACGTTAATTTGGCTGGTTGGCCGAGCTTTACATAAGACTTTTTGCGCTTGGGGTTATCGTAATGTATTGTTAGGTTTTAACCTTTTTAAAACGTTTGAGTTCGCTTAAATTGCGTTAAAATAAAATAAATTCCATGTTTGTTGTTATTACAATTTCATTTATTCAACTATAACTTTTATACTCTATGTCTTAATACAGCAAATTCGCTTATACAACACTTTAATTTTCGCTTTAACACAACTTTATTTATTGACGACCAAATAATAACTAACTGACGTGTAGGTACAGCAGCCCCTTTATATACCTAATTGCCTACAGTATGGAAGGTTCAGGAAATATCAACCATCTTTTATTTTTATATCCGTTAATTCAAATATAACGTAAAGATGATCGATGTGGTAGTGCTGCCAGATTGACAGGGTGACACCAAATATACCAAAATTCCACAATGCAGTGTTGTACTTTTATTTTCGTAAGAGTATCAATTTTTCCTCACCAGTGACAATACAATGCAAAAATTACTTTTTTTGTAGCGTTCAAGCATCATTTCCGGCATGTAAAACCGCTTTTCAACCTCTCTCGGCTTCAACTCATATGGAACCCAATTTTCTAGCTTTTAAATGAATCACGATGCCTTTAAACGTGGGCTTGCTGCGTAACTCCCAATGCAATGCAAGTTATTCTTGCGTTTGACAACAATCTTCGCCGAGTAATGCTTCCAATTCCTCATCTTCAAACTTTTTCGGCTGATCAGGCCTCTCTTTGTCCTCTGTGTCGATATAACCACTTTTCAATAGCGCAAACCATCGTTCACAAGTTTTTTGAGTTGGTGCGTGTTGACTGACCGTAAGTTTCAACCAACAATCAAAAACTTTCAGTAGCCGTTTTCTACAAATGAAAGAAGGTTATCAGACTTCCTTCCTCGCAAAATATCTTTTTTAGACACAAAATTCGACATTGTGTTTACACTTTGGCGCTTATCAAATACTAAATTATAATGACAGATGTTTACCCTCCAAAATATCATATTTTTTATTATTGACACAAACCATATGTGATAGTTATGCCATATGTTTTCCAAATCGACATTATTAACTTTGGAAACTATGGAGGCATATATTGTTTTGCAAAAAAAGCGCCTGTTCATCTACAGAGGACATGTAAGACATTTAATTGCAAACAAAACGATTAAAATTCTCTCTATAAAAGTACTAAAAATAATATTCTTTAAGTCAGTGCAATGAGCCATATACTTATTCCGGTGAATATTAAGGTTTCACGTAAGAATATTAGAATCTAAATCACCTGCAGTGACCATAACGTTTTATTCTGCAGCAAGTGTCTCCAATGTATAGAAGGGTTACAAAAATAATCTTCTTGTGTGGCCTGTGGGCATAACTTATTCTAATTATTAAACAAACTGAAACTATTTTATATCAAAGTTGAACTAAACCGCCACGACGTTGGCGTAGGGTATAACCATAAGACTCTCGTACGATCAAAATGTTCTTGTGAAAACTTTTACGCATGCGCTTTAAATTTCTTGGGAATAACGAAATAGTTCTTCATAATACCCGATGTGCTTTTATGTGCGTTTATTATGTGTACAGGTTTACACAGGTTTATGGTCTAATGAGTTTTAATACCAAAACGACTAAATTAATGATGATGGCATTATGAGTAACTGCATTTTAGAATTTTCAAATGTTTTGTGTGGTTTTTGTTTATCGTTTTTATGTTTTATGTTATGTCACGAATAAAACGCCAAACAGAAACTATGAATTTGACTCACGCATTCAATGTTTCTTAAATGCCAAGCAAAAGCAGCGAGAGGAGCTATTCTTGAGACGACTTCTTAAGTCTTAAAGGTGTTAAGTTGTTGAAAATTAAAATTAACGTTGGCTTTAGCTGCTGCTGGTTGAGCTGCTGTTAATAAAACAAAACAAAAAGAAAAAAACGAAATTTATTAAAAAAAAACTTTTGTTGTTGTTGCAAATATGCCAGCTAAAGAAAGGAGGGTGTTACTAAACACGAATGTTACTGCCTTTTTGTTTGTCTTCTTTTTGGTTAATGATTTAACGTGTTTGAGACAGAGTTTATGGTTTTTGTAAAATCTAAAAATATACGATAAGAATTAAAATGAAAAACTTTTGAAATATTTGTCTTAATTTTCTTCTATTTTTTCGAGTGTAAAATTTACTTTTTTTTATTACTCCTGCTTGGGAGCATTGGCTTTCACAAAGTTTTTATATTCGACTCGTTTCGCTACCTTAATCTTCGCACCCCCATAAGTAAGCTTTTGGAGTATCGTGTGTCTCCACGTGTCTCAATTTTTATGAAGTTGGGCGGCTTCTTTCTGTAGGCAATACCAACACACCCACCTACCACTTCAAGATTTCATTTGCTTAAGCATGGGTTTTATTTTAACCAGCTGGCAGAAATCTGTGCTTCTGAAATTGTTATACCAGCATATCTTCTTGCATATGAGTCCGAGGTATTTCTTGATAAACATCTGAAGATTTTGGGTAATGATGTTCGGCACTAGCTAGGTTTCACTTCCGTACAACAAAGTTGACTGTATATGTGTCTTGAATATTCTAAGCATGGTTCGTTTGAATATTCGTGAGCTTCCTCAGACTAATTGCACACGTCTGAATATTAATAAAGAATCCGTTGTTTACATTTCCTTCTACGTCGCCACTCGTTATTACTATACTATATAGTTAACAGAAGCCTTCGACTCGTTGGTAGTATAGAATGATGTTTTCTGAGCTAACTGTGTCAACTCTCATTGTGAGCGCTAATTACAGCTGATCTTTTAATTTAGTTTACATGTTAAAAAACTTGTGCGAAACTAGACAAATATCATTCGTTTAATCCAATCCTCGAGTTGGCATGCAAGACTTATTTAGCAAATGAAACTGAGAGCTTAATTTCCTCATTAGAGACGACAGACGTGCTCTTTTAAGGAGTAAAAGTACCCTTTTTTATAAAATGTATTTTAAAATTTAGAAATAAGTCCCAAAAGTAGTCTTCTTTATATACAACTATAGTGTATAATGATTAATTTCTTAACCTGTATGTTAAATTAATTTGAAGCTATTTGTTTCGAGGTCCACAATAGAATATTAATCGATTGTGAAGTTTGCTGCATACTGATATTGCAAAATTTGAAAATACTTATAAACATATGCTACAAACACATTCAAGGCTACCGACCATCGACTACAAGCTGTCAAAATTAGAATATATGTGTGCATATGAGAATAATTATTTTAGCGGCAACACGGCTACCGACTACTTGACTACCATTGTAAACAAATTTCTAGTTTATATTATTCTTAGCGACAACGAACAGTTTAGTGCTGTCAATACAATAAGATACATAAATAGGCATTTTAAAAACGCAATACCTGAAATATATACATTAAAAGAGCGAAAAAATTTAGGTGGCATCACTGAAAAAGTACAATCAAGTGTACATTTGTTTAAATTTTTTTGGGGCTGTAGTGTTAAAATATTTAAGCAGCTGGTTACTTGGCTACTTTTGTAGCCAGCGTCTTTCGTAGTCGTGTGGTCGATGGTCGGTTGCCTTGAATATGTTTTTCTTTTTATTACACTTGTACTCTTTTTTCTTTTGAGTGTACTTTTTCTACTCTTCCAGAATCTGGCAGAATGGAGCGTTACATGCTAAGGCAACGTGTCTTCATTATTGAAAAATATTTCAAAAATAATTAAGGCTTGGCGGCCGCAATTTTAAAATTTCGTATAAAATATGGCCGGAATAGTCAACTGTGAAGAATTTACTTAATTATGTTGGAGACGCCAAGTACACAGGTCGCCCAAAGACAAACCGTTTAAATGTCAATATCGAAGTAGTGTGTGAGAGTGCCGGTGACAATCCAGGAACCTTAATTCAGTGTCGTGAACAAGAATTGTAAATTTCAAAAAGCTCTCTACAGCGTATACTTACTAAAGATCTGTGTCTAAATGCTTACAAAATCCAGTTAACATAACAACTTGTTGAATGGATTAGTGAAAATCAACAAATTTTCTAGCAAAAACACCCTAGGAGAGGGAAAATTTTCACCTTGATGTCTAAGTATTCGCCAAAATTGCCGCTTTTGGCGTTCTGTGAACTCACATGTAATTGTCGAAAAACAAATTCTGTGGATTTTGGGCTGGAGGCATGCTTGGACTATACTTTTTTGAAAATGAGGCTGGTCAAGCAGCGACACGATATTGCGACGTGATAACACAGTTCTTTATGCCAAAACTGGATGATATTGATATGGCCAACATATACCATACAGCCCGTGAAACAATTCAATTAATGCATTACACACTTCCAAGTCGTGTACTCACTCGTTTCGGTGCCTCCTAGATCGTGTGATTTAACACCATTAGATTTCTTTTTTATGAAAAAATTCTTTATTTGAAAGCAGAAGGATATGCCAACAAGCCCACAATCAACTGCGCATTGAAGGAAGAGATTCAACGCTGCATTAAGAAATTTCAGGCACATATATGCAAAACGGTCATGGAAAATTTCGACAAACGAGCGAGTGTATGCATGCAAAGCCGTGGAGACCATTTGCCCGATGTGTTATTCCATAAATAACCCTATTCTATGTACTTTATCATCAAAATCATGATAACTTGTTTTTCTCCCTTGTTTTCGCTGGGATTCGAACTTGGGCTACTTCCTTTTGTGAGTATTTTAACCACTAAACCACACCACCGAGTAAAATTTACCGTGAAACTGAAAATATCTTTTTTTCATTTGATTACATTTTAAAGATTTTTTTATTTCAATATTAAGATCTTGTCCTATAGTGGCAGTTAATTTTTTTTTTTTTGTGGATTACAACACACACAGGCTGTCTATAACCGCCGCTGCAAAAGCAAAATTTGCAACAAAAAAAAAATGCTTTTTGTTGCACGTCATCCCAATAAAGAAATCACAATAAAGTCAGCAAGAATACCAACAGTCTGTATCAGAGAGTAAATAAAACAACCAACTGACCAAGTGACCGATGCCTTTGTCATTGTTGTCGTTTGTGTCTAAGTCTTTTACAAACCTATTGGTCTCTCTACCTTTTCCTCTGTGTACATATCAATTCAATTTATTTGTCTGGTCTTTTAATAGTTTTGTTTTGTCTTATGGCCAAGGAAAGTAGTCGCTTGGTAAGTCGTTTGGTTTTGTTTATTTTGTTCTTTTGTTTGGCGGCTACAGATTCTTGTGGTTCATGGAGCTGCAGTTGCTGTTGACTTCTTCAGTTATTTAGAGTGTCTGGAAAATGAAATGCATTTTTAATACACAAAACTGTAATAAGAGCTTAAAAAAATAAGAACAAAATCATGTTAAATGCACAATAAAGAGACACTTAACACAGGGCACATATTCTTTTTCAGGACAATAAATTGTCTGTCCAAAGTGGATGTAAAAGTCGTTATTTGTTTAATACCTAAGTAAAGATTAACTATTGGACTAGTCTTTTACAGACAATAGGTGAGGTTTTTGTCCTTCATCTACAGATCGTTATTATTACAAAGCTTTACTCAATATTTGGACATGTTGTGGGGTATTCACAGAATTTATCGGGTAGCCCATCTATCTATCGGTTTAAATTTGATCTACCGTTTATTTCCAATCGGACAATACTTATGTCATTCTATTCCCTCACAAAATTCAATTTATTATCTCCACTGAACAAAATGAATCGATTTACGATTAATAATCAAAGAAAAAATCAAACATCAATCTTTTCGGATGAAGCTCATTTTCATCTTGGTGGATACGTTACGTTTGGTCTTACAGAAGCCAATGCACCCCTTACGATTGAGTGTTTGTTGCGGCTTGTAAAGCACAGGCATCATTGGCCCCATAAGGACGGCGCAACCATTACGGTCAATGGAGACATGGCGTTGATATGCACAATGTTTGATTTCAACAGGATGGTGCAACTTGCCACACATCTCATGCCACATTCGATTTATTGCGTCAAACGTTTGATGGCCGTTTAATTGCCCGAAATGGTGTTGTCAGTTGGCCGCCAAGAAGCTGTGATTTGACACCGTTAGACTATTTTCTGTAGGGCGCCGTTAAAGACAAGTGTTATGCCGACAAACCAGAGGCAATTGAGCATTTAAAGGCCAGCGTTCGTGATGCCATTGCGGAGATGCGGTCCCATATACTCGTAAATGTTCTCGAATGTTCGAGCGAATGGTATACTGTGAGGCCAGAAGCGGCAGCCATAGCCGTTCTTGTCCTATTGCAGTTTTTAATTCAAGCTTTTAAATGGCCCACCCTATATATTTATTAAAATAACAGCTTACTGGATAATATTTTATGTGATATCCAACATAGATATTTAAGACATAAATATCCAGGGCCCACAAATAACAGTTAATCATAAAAAATTTAACTAAAAAATCATTGTGTTAGAGTCGACTGACGTTTGTGTTGCTATATATCAAATTAATCGTCTTGGGGTGCTCTTCCTGAAGCTGTAGTAATATTCGAAAAATAATCAAAATCAAATTTGAAATGTCATTTTTCGAAGAAAAAAGAAATGGTCAGATTTAACTAAAATAAAAAATAAAACTCTTTTTGAGAAATAAAACTCATCCTGGGAGTTTTATATTTTCCTCAGAATTGTATTTTTTCATCAGAAAATAAAACTCATTATAAAACTTTTATTTTCTCTTCAATTGAAAAACTTCTTTTCGAGTTTTGGAAAAAATAATTGACTACCCTGAGTTCTATGCGCTAACGACTCTGCTACCCAAGTAAGTACCCTGCTTCTCTTAAATTAGTGTTGAGTGGTCTGGATTAGATATTAAAAAATTAAGAAAAAAAAACAGAACTTTTAAAACGAGTTTTATTTTCTGACAGAAAATTTTTGATGGGAATAAGCCATAAAACTCCCGAAATGAGTTTTATTTTATGACTGCAAAATAAAACTCTTTTCTGCTGGTTTCATTTAACTTTTTATTTTGCGCTAACCGATCTTACTTTGTAAGCCCTTTAATGAAAGGTGAAGTCAGTATCAAGGTGTTTATTTATATGCGGTTTTATTGGGTTCAGTGTTTCGCATAATTGACGTGAGCCCCTTTGTAGTGCATAAGTTTTAATTTTTGTGAGTTAGGAAATATTTGAAAATAAAACTGTGTATATAAAAGCATATGTAGAAAGCTTTCATTTGGCTTATGGCTTCACTATTGATCAACTAGGCGGTGCTACACCCATAAAAAATTTATATTTACATGTCTATATCTTTAAAACAGTAATAGTAAGAGTCTCTAATTTTTTTCCAAATAACGTTGTAGTCAATAAAAATTATGAGTACGATTAGAATGAACGGTTCTGAATTTGGTCTAAATAATCTTGGATAGTACAAACCATCCGTTAAAAAGTGGCTGAAATCGAATAAGTGGGCATGGTACCTCTCATAAAAATTAAATAATGATTTTTGTATATCTTGAGAATGGTTAGAGTTAAAGTTTCATCATTTAAAAAAATTAAAAGGATATGGAATTTTGCATATGTAGAGAACGGTAACAGTTAAAGCTTTTTTTTATTTATCCACATCAGTCAAAGAGCAAGTAAAGGCTTCGCGCAGCGCGGAATGTATTACTCTAGTTATTGTAAAGAGTGTTTTTATAGTGGTATAGAATTTTAATTCGGCATTACTTTTTAAGATGGCCACCGATTTAACAGCTGTCAAGTGATTTATTCTCAGTTTGGTTTGGCAATTTATAATGAATAGACTCACGCTGAACAACGCTTACAAATAGTTCAATTTTCATTTTTCATAAGTGAATTTTTTTTTTCAATATTCAACAAACAAAACTGCCGCATTTGGAGTGAAGGTAGTCCTCAAGTGTATGTGGAAACATCGTTACATCCAGAAAAACTGACTGTTTGGTGCGCTTTATGGGCTGGTGAAATCATTGGTCCGTACTTTATCAAAAACGATGGTGGCCAGAACGTTACAGTCAATGGTTATTGGTATAGAGCCATGATTACTAACTTTTTCATTCCTGAATTGAATAACCATGATGTCCAGGAGATGTGGTTTCAACAAGACGGCGCAACATGTCACACAGCTCGTGCCACAAGAGATTTATTGAAAGACACGTTTGGTGACCGCCTAATTTCACGTTTTGGACCTGTTAATTGACCTCCAAGATCTTGTGATTTAACACCGCTAGACTACTTTCCGTGGGGCTACGTAAAGTCATTGTTCTATGCGGTAAAGCCACAAGCGCTTGACCATTTGGAAGACAACATTAGCCATGTTATTGCCGATATACGGATACAAATGTTGGAAAAAGTCATCGAAAATTGGAGGTCCAGATTGGACTACATCCGTCCCAGCCTTGACGGTCATATGCCAGAAATCATATTTAAAATGTAATGCCACAAGATTATATATCGGATAAATAAAACTCATGTCAATCGAATAATCCATCGTTGTTTTATTGCAACTTAAATTTCTATACCTCTATAAAAAACATATCTACTTATACCTCTATATTTAGGCATCACGAATTTTTATTCCTAGGTTAAGCGATAAATTGAAAATATTTCATTGCAGTTATGCTTCATTTGTAGAAAGCAGTATGAGTAAAGACACAGAAATATCTTTTTCGCTTTCCGGACTATTGAACCAAGAAATATATGGGGCCGATGGAGGTTAACATTTTTACCTGTAGCCAGATGGCAATGTCACAAAGGCAATCCAACAAGGATTTTATGGAGAATTTCGACAAAGACTTGAATTGAATAATTTCGAGCTTAGAAGGATGGTGCACATTTGAACAGGATGATCTGAATAGAGATCACAGGTAAATATGAGGGACTTTGTTGAACCTGATGAATGTTAAGCTGGGAAGGTGTTGAGATCTTATAAGGGCACTCGTATATATATCGGGTGTTTATTGTTTATTTATAGATTTTCATAACTTTGAGTTAACACTGCTTTATTTGGTAACCGATTTAACAGCCGATAGGATTGAGCTGGGATCACACGCTTGCCTCAAATACACCAATCTGATTAAAATTTTGTTGTGACAAGTTAGCGCACAATAATATAATTGTCCCAATTAAAAGTTCTGTATTCACATGGTTGTCTTATTTTACACAAAATTTATTGTCACAAGATGGCGCCAAACGACATATTGACAATAATTGTCCCACTGCTGTCACACGATTGTTCTACTTTACGGCAACTCTGTGAATCAGCAGTTGTGGTAAATTAATTTTTTTTTTTGTGTTCAAAATGGTTCGTTCTTTAAAAAAGAAGAAAATAGCGTCCTCTTTATTTATATTGAGGTCATTTAGTGAACAAATAAATAAAAAGAAATACAAAAAAAAAAAATGAAAAGTAGAAGTGTGTGGGTCAGAGATTGGAAGGGCCATTGAAGGTGCATATTAGAAAACATTTCAATAAATTTAAAATAAGTATTAATTCACTAAAAGAGTTATTTATTTAAATTTTTATATTTAATTCTCTAAAGTAAAGATTATTTGTTTTATAAAAAATAAAAATTGCATCGGCTTTGATTATCAAGTGTCCTCTAGATAAAAAAAGTAAAAATAATGAAAAAACGAAATGGTGGCAATTTGTGATGCAATTATAAGGGTCTTCTTCAATTGCCACACAAGAAATAATAAATTTTGGTTTATTTTTGGCATTTATATATTGGTGCATAATTGCCGAAAAAGCTTCCCCTCGATTGTCGCACCAGGGTTGCATTTGATTGGCATAAATAAGCACAATAATATTGTGAGTTGCCGTATGAGCCAATAAATTGTATAATCACACAATTGGCATAAAAAAAACTAATTATTAGTGCACTACGACAATTGTGTGATCCTACCTTTACATTATCGGAACGCTGGCATATTGTTGAGGTTATTTTTTTTATCAAAATAATTATTCTGTTCAATAAACTTCATAATTTCAAATTTTGCTCGCCCAGCAGTGTTGCATTAAATACTGCTTTGCTACTTCGTTGCAGAAAGTCAGAACTAATGAAAGTATTTTTTTATTTGATTTGCTTTCGCAACTTTAAGTTAATCATTGAAAATTGTGGCATGCAATCGTAGACTTTACAAAGGAAAGTATATATTTTCTTTTTACACATTATTAGTTTCTTCAAAAACCTCAGTACCCACTAACCTTTGACCTGAGCCTATTGCCACAAAAACACATTTTCACACACATATTTCGAAGAGAAAAAATATGTGCAAAATGATTAACAAGATTTTAAAAATGAAAATCTTCAAACCTACAATAGCAAATGCTAAGTTTTATGCCTCATTGTTTGAATTAACAACACCAACAAATAAAATAATGAGTCAAAGATGATGATGTTCAGGATGACTTTCATCAAAGAAACTAAAGAAACAAAAAAGAATATATATACACACACACACATACACAAACACATTTGATGACATTTGTAAGATTTCATATTTTAGCCTTTTTAACCTTTAAAGCCATCCATGTTCAAATGAAAAACAAAGAAATCTGAAGAAAAATAATTTTCTTTTTGTTAACAATACGTAGTTGGCCAAGATGAGGCGAATCATTATTTTCTATCCAGCAGCTGGTCATGCGTATATTTATTGTGAAAAACTAATCAACCATAATGTAGTTAAAGTTTAACCGTGAAACTGTTAAAAAAAACAAGAGGGATACTCGTATAAGAACAAAAACAGCAACCATTCAACCAAGGAGGGACTATTGTTAAGAACAACAATTCTAACTAGTTGTTGGCTGTTTAAGCTGTGGTATTAAAAGCAATTTATGTTTTGGGAAAAGTTTTTCTTTTTAGTTTTCTGGCAAATTTACAAAAAAAAAAAAAAAAAAAAAAAAAAAAAAAACGTCTGCAATCATCATAAATAGGTCAGTCAGTACAGCTTTTTTTAAATATTTTTTTTAAGAAAAATACATATTCATTGTTTGCATATGAATATTAAGAAATTATTTATTGACGTTTTTTGTTGAATACCAATGACAATAAAAAACATCTTTTTTTTATTTTTATTTAAGCCATGGCGCTTGTGAACTGAACAGAATAAAAATAATGCTAAAGGCTACAGAAAAACATTGTTCCTGAGTTATTGAATATTTTGAAATATTATGATAAATGGCTTTAAATATAAAAGATAAGTTATTGATGAATAAAAAGAATTATTCCATATCCTAGAACCAATCATAAATTCATTAAATAAATTGCTTTAGAATTTCAGGCACCATGTTTATTATTCCTTAAATCACATGGACGAATTCGTTGTATTATCATATTTGCCAGGCACTCTTGCAAGGCATTGATACACTTAGGATCTATTGTGCCCCTTCCGGTCTATAGTTTGTTCAGCAGATCTGCTGCCATCCTAACGGTGAATATGTCACTCAGTGAGACCCTATGTCTACCTAAAGATTTCCACTTAAGCCTAATAAGAACCCTTCATTCACACAATATGTGTTCCGCTGTCTCTGATGCCTGTGTCGGCAAACATTCAGATCTGTGACCGTGTCTTAGTCGACAGTGGCCCGTAAGAAACTCTATAAGAAGTTTTAAACCCGGCCTGCCATACTTGAGGACCTCAGAACGACACCAAATCGCGGACTGAGCGCCTCCCTAGAGTGGTGAAGTCACCTTTGAGCATTCCAGTGTTCCAAGCATCTGGCAATTTCCCAACCCTTGATTATATTGAGAATGGTAGTGAGTGGTGCTGCACAGCGGACCGATATAGGGTGTCGTAGAACTCTTTCTGACAAAAGCATCCACTACTTCATTACCATTTACCAGGTACCCAAAACAACTTGACGTAAAAAATTCATTACGATTTTTATTGATAACAAACCGACGCATCTCACTTTAAGTTCTTACATATTCTATTGGTCAGACAATGTAATAATGAGCTGTCAAAGATGGATCTACAGTCGCACATTAATTAAGTCTGAATGAATGCGCATGGGTACCACAATAGAACTGAAGAGGCGGAAAAATAAGATAGGAATGAATCCGCTTTAGAAATCTCTAACGAGCTTTCATACGGCCATGTCTGGACACTTGAAGAGTGGCTAAGTTAATGTAGCCTCCTTTTGATAGGAAAACCACTATTTAACTTTTTTGCTTATAATAAACGAAACGCATCGAGGTTCCTGGTAGTAATATCAGTGCTTTCGGTGCTAGGTGAGCATGTAGTCCAACATGAACTCCCTTTTCAGCGACAATTGCCGCAGTTACGGTAGCAGGGAAAGGAAGGAAACGATCTTCCATCTTCTTTTTCCCTGGCTGTACTTTTTAATTAATGCTATTCCTAGTTTTAAAATCTGTAAACTAATTGTTAGTTCACCTTGGTGAAGATACAATTTTTTTTTAAATTTCTTTTCTGTAAATGCGCGTTCTTACATGTCAAGAGAAACATATTCCTTAACAGCTAGATAATGTTCAGGAATGTGGTCATAGATGTGAATATTTGAAAACTGTGCTCACCGGCACTAGAAACAAGAACACATATTGGTGTTCATGAGGAAGGCAGCAAATCTGCTAAAGCATGGACCGCCGAGTCCCGTAATAGTGCCTGGTCTGCATGTTGATGATGATGAAACATAATGTTTAGCCTTGTTGAGCTGTCTGGGTCTTGACTTAATGACCGGCTTAGATATCTTATGTTTGCAGGCTGTATTTGAAACCGCATTGTTATAAATTACATTACATCTAACGAGTGGTGTGGCCTTGTCAAAACGGAATCCTTCGGCTCTACTTAAATGCTTGTACGAAGCAAATTAACACGGAAACCAAACTAAAGGTAGATTAAGGATGGCAATTTAATTGGATTTTAAAACCTTCTTAAAGGATCATAAAAGTAGCGGCGGCGTTATATTGTTGCAAGAGGGCAACTGGCCTCAATTGGTGAATCAATTCACAAAATACAAAATGTCTGTGTAAGTGTGTCATAAATCCAATTCTACTTTACGGATTGGCTATATGGTGACTAGCACTTAATAGGAGTGTTCAGCAGTTCAAGTTTAAATGCATTATAAGAACAATAGCGATTATGATAACTAGGGCATTAACAACAACCCTATCAAAGGCCTTATTCACTGTTTTGAACTGCCTTTTTCTAGACAAGGAAAATTAGCCGTATTTACTTACTACTTATTTAGCTAATGCCGCAACTGGCGCCAGTTGGAAATTTCCAAGGCCGTCAGGCTCGGCAATTTGTCTTTCCAACGAAGATTTAGTCGTCCTCTTCTCCACCTTGTGTTACCATATCAAAGACCTGCCTTGCCGGAGTTTCTTGATCCACACGAAGGACATGGTCAAGCCAACGCACCTGCTCTATCTTAATGTGCTTCACTATATCCACGTCCTTATACAGATCGTACAGCTCGCCGATTCAACGTTTGCGGTACTCATCTACTACTTGTAAAGGACCGAAGATCTTGCAAAGTATTTTCTTCTCGAAAATTTTTAAAACATTGTCGTCGTTGTTTGACAGTATCCATTCTTCTGTGCCATATAGCTAGACAGGGATGATAAGCGTTTTGTAGAGCGTGCGTTGTCTACTGAGCCCAAAGTAGCATCCGTTTTCAAGAGTGATTCTCCGTTTGATCTCCAAGCTGTCGTCATTCACGGTGTTAATGCTGGTACCTAGATAGACAAAGTCCTTCACTACTTTAAAGCTTAAACAATGACGCTAGTCATTATCTAAGATGCAAGGACCCTTTACTTGTTAACAAAATATACTTAGTCTTGTCTGCATTCACCACTTTTCTCGTTTCTCTCTCTAGACTCCAGTACACAGTATGCCAGCAACATGATACTCTTGTAGAAAATAGTGCCCTGGTGATTCAACACGACGGCACAAAATTATTTTCTCCATTAAAAAGCTGAAGAAGCGACATGACAAGGAATCGAAAACCTCGCTTAGTATCAAACGACTTAGACAGATTTTTCCCTTCTGACGGAGTTTTCAGTTGCGCTCAACGTCATACTGCATAGCAGTATAGGATTAGCTGGAATACCACATTCAGACATAATGGTGTATAGTAGAGACGATTCTCATTTACAGATTTATGATAATTGTCCATCAATTCATGGAATATAGTAGAATTTTAAATTTCCTCAGTTATAGTTTTGATAACGACTACTTTGTGCCGAATTTCACGACTGCTATATATACCGGAAAGATCAAAGCATGAAATTGATCTAAGCATCCTTGTTATATATGCACATAAGTATAGCCGTTTAAGACTTAATTGTTATTTTTAAACCTTTTTAAAACGTTTGAGTTTTTTAATTGCACTATAACACTTAGTTGTTGTTGTATTATATAGTCAATTTTTATTTTCAAACCCTATCTTTACACTGCAACTTATTTAATATCTGCTTTATATCGGATTGGCCATCTATCAGTTAAAATTTGAACCAGCGTTTATATCGAATCTTGCTATACTTGCAATTCTCTTCTGTCACAAAATTCAGTATATTATCTCCACTAAACGAAATGAATCCACTTACACTTAAGCAAAACAAAGACAATTGGTCGGAAACTGCAAAAAATACTAAAAAAATACGAAAACATCTTTTCGGATTCATTTTCATCTTGGTGGGTACGTTAATAAGCAAAATTACCGTATTTGGGGCTCAGAAAACTCAAACGTGGTCCTGCAGAAGCTAATGCACACATTATGAGTAACTCTTTGCTTTGGAGGCATTATTGGCGCATATTTCTTTGAAAATGAGGTCGGTGCAACCATTACGGTCATTGGCGACACCCATCGCATCACGATATCCGATTTCTTTGTGCTCGCTCTTCATGATATTGATGTGAACGATGTTTGGTTTCAACAGGATGGTGCAACTTGCCACACATCTCATGCCATAATCGATTTATTATGAGAAACATTTGATGGCCATTTAATTAATCGAAATGGTGATGTTAGTTGGCCGCCAACAAGTTGCGATTTGACATTGTTGGATTATATTCCGTGGGGCGCCCTTAAAGAAAATTGTTATGCTGACAAACCGGAGGCAATTGAGCGTTTGAAGTCCAACATTCGTGATGGCATTGTCGAGATACGACTTCATACACTCGAAAAAGTTCTCAAAAATTGCTCAGATCAAATGGGGTACTGTGAGGCCAGCCGCGGCAGCCATATGACTGAAATAATATTTCAGTTCTAACCGGAACAATTGTACTTCACAACAAAAAAATAAATAAATAAATAAATTTGGAAAAATTTTAAACCGTTTTTGTTTTATTTCATTTTTAAATTCAAAACTTTAAATAACCCACCCTATACAATTATAACTATACGATATTCGACTTATTTATCTTTTTATATTTACAAAATACACGACTCTTAGTACGACTTTACACCATGACTGCCAAACTATATATAACTGGCGTAGGCAAGCAGAGTCTCTTATATACCTGACTACCATTTGTGTCGAATGATCTAGTACAGTCTGAGACTTTCTACAGCCTTCTATTCAACTTTTAATTCAGCTACGCTATTACCCATAAGTTGAATTGATAACGCTGTCAAATACACAAATAAATATGGCGTCGCCAGGGTGATACATTGACAGCCTTAACACAAACCGAAATCCTACAGTACGGTTTTAAAGGTACTGATGTTTGTGTATCTTTTCTTTATCCATTTTTTTATTTTTATTTTCGTAACAATATGTATCTTCACTACCTACAAGCATTTTAAAAATGTACATCTAAAGCATAAATTTAAACAAAAGACTTAAGACACATACATGCTGTGTACAAATGTTAAGCAATGAGAAATTCACCTGCTCGCGTGAAATATGTTTATGTCACTGTAAATTAATTTATTTTAAGTTTTAATTACAACATACACCTGACTCACTACACACTGGCTATATATTCTTACAAGATAAACTAAAATTATTCTTGCTTTTTGCCTGAGAAAATCATATTTTTTTAATATTTTATTTTTTTTTTTTTTTTATTTTCATAAGGTCGTAAGCAGTTACAAAAGCAATTATTTTGTACTTAAGTTAGCTTCCTGTTTATTATGACTTCTGCAAAACATAAGTTTGCGTATATATTTAGAGATTTTATAATTTATTTCTATATATATACATACGTAGGTAGGTAGGTATGTTCGTATGTTATAGTCTCTGTTATATCATAAATCATCTTGTTAAATGTATTTATTATTTAATCTTTTGCTGGCTCTTTGGCTTCCTCTTTTATGAATTGATATGATGATGTTTTAAAAAGAATTTTATTTTCTTATTTGTTCTGTCTCTTAGCATTGCAGCGAAATATTTACTTTTTAAACGGAAGTTCTCATAATTATATGTATGTGCTAATATGTTTTGAAGTTTTATAAAAACGATAAATGCGTTACTTATTAGAAGAAGAGTTTAATTTTATAATAAAAAAAGTGTTCGATTTTAAGAAAGCGAAAAAGAGTAAAAAATTTACTGATATAGTATTTGAAATAAAAAATAAGGTGGGGGTAGCGAAGTACGCCGGGTTTTAGCTGGTTTATTTATACACAAGCAGTGCTTTAACATTATCTTTTTATTTTGAACCGGCATTTTTAACGGCCAGCAACAGTGTTTGTTTCTCAATTAACAAAGCCCGCATCCAAAGTGAGTTTAATCGTCAAGTGGGTTTGGTTATTGATCAGCCAAAACCCGGATTTGGAAAATCCAATGACGGCAACACTGCAAGGTTCTTCTAAAATGCGGATATTTCGGCACAAATAATAAACTTAGCAGTAACAGTAAAAGCTTTAAATAAACATTGACAATTTTTGAAAGTTTGCATTTGATACCGCCTAATATTTTGTGAAAATGTAATCTTGGCATAATACATACCCGTATATCTCCAACTGTTCAAAAGTATTCGATTCATGGACCAGAAACAATCATGCCTTCTTACCGATAGTGCGGTTGTCAGAAGAGGCCCAAGACACTCGAAGTAGAGACTTAAAAAATTCTGATTCTATTATTTCGAATATGAGAAAGTTAAAAGAAAAAAAGTCAATAATTTTTCACAAGAAGCTCTGAGCTTACTAATATTTGAACAAAATCCGGAAAATCTTCATTAAAGGTAGTAATGATGATGATGACAACGACAATGATGATGTTGATGGCATGATGATAGTCATATGTCCGATGATACTGGATAAAGTCTCATTCATATACTACAATTATTTTTACTATGAGAAAACAAAAGTGTTGAAAAAATAAAAACAAAAACGCCAATTCCTAAAAAGGGTGAGGCTAGTAACCCTGAGAGCTACCGTCCAATAGCAGTTTGTTCCGCACTCCCCAAGGTTATGGAGAGTATGATTAATCATCACCTTGTCCAACAATTCGCTGAACGATCGCCAATACGGTTTCCGTAAGGGTCGCTCTACTGGTGATCTGTTGGCGCTACTCTCTGAAAGGTGGAATAGGTCCATTCATGGATTTGGTGAGAGTAAAGTTGTGGCCCTGGATATTTCCAAGGCGTTTGACAGAGTCTGGCATGAGGCTCTCATATCCAAACTTATTACCCTTGGTGTCGGTAGTCACTTCTCTCGATTCAGAGCGAGTTTTCTCAGAAATCCCACTATAAGAGTGGTTATAGATGAGATCTCATCCGACGAGTTCGGGATAAATTCAGGGGTACCGCAAGGGTTTGTCCTTTTTCGCACTTCCAATCCAATTTATTCTTTTGCAGATGACAAGAACATTTGTCATTTATATTCTTTTGATCGTAGGCCGAGCCTTTTAGAGATTAGGGCGAGAAGGCTGAATATGAACTACACGCTTATAAATGACCTGGCGAAAATCTCTGAGTGGCATCGCGCAAACAGAGTCGACTTAAACGCACGCTCGACCCAATGTTGTTTTCTGTCCCACAGACGTGGCGGTGTGTTGTCATCTGCATCTATGGGTAATATAGATATTGAGGAATCAGATCCTCTTGATGTTCTGGGCATGAGAATTCACTGTGATGTTCGTTGGAACGAGCACATATTTCGAGTGTCGAAAAAAGCATTGAAGTGCCTCGGCTTTTTAAAACAGTGTAAGAATTACTTCATTCCATCTGATCTCCTTAATATATACTATACTATATATAATTTTTCGTCGGTTTTCGATGTCGATGATCTGACATCTTCGATTGACTCACACCCACTTTTAAACCGTTCGTGTCACTGGTAAACGACTGTTTTCTTTAGAGAATCGTTGCCGAAACACTTTTCCAACATTTCCAATGTCCGCGCACCATTGAATCCGTTTTCTACGCAAAACTTAATACAAGTTCGTTGTTGCAAATTTAAATCCATTTCTAAAATTGTATAAACTCGCCAGCACGTGTAAAACTAGATGGCTACGTAGCTTTTACCAATGTCAAGCTATGATGCTAAGATTTAGCGGGAATATCAACAACAAATATACCAACTTAAAAAAAAATCATATCGCAACGATGGCAACGCCACACAGAGGTTATTCCGGAAACTTTTTGATCAAGATGGAATTTATTTTTTTCTCCGTCACTCCTCTAGGGAGAATATTGGTTTTCCACAAAGCATCTATTGCTTTGTTTCAGTTTCTTTAATACATTTGTGAGCTAAATAGATGATTAATCCGCTTTAGCTTCCTTCATATGATTTTTTTTTATGTAGTGGTGAAGATCCTTGCTAATTGGTGGTGATCGTTACTTTAGCATTGTAATTTTTTTCCAGTAGGTGGCGTTTTTTCCCGATCATTCATCTGATCTTTGTCATCATCGCCAGAGGTATGCAAGAATTGTCAGAGGGGCTCTTTTCTTTATTTTAATTTTTTTATCTAAAGGGAAGTTGCAGCCTTTTTGTATTATTAAACATTCGAAACCTCAATTAAATTTTTTCTTCGTCATGCCCTCTGCTGGGGCTCGAACCCGGGTCGTTTGTGTGGTTATGCGTGTGCCCTAACCACTACACCAGGCCACCCCAAGGTGGTATATCCGAACCAAATTGGAATACAACTCTCATATATGGGCCGGTGCTTCAAAGTCTATTTTTGAGCTTCTCAACCGCGTACAGGAGAGGGCTAAGGTTCTTATTAATGACGGTCGTCGCAATGTGGCATGTGTTTCGTTGTTCTAGCGGTCCTATAACGGAATGTGTTCTGACTAAATTTAGGAACTAATTCCTAATAATCATATATTTTTACGTAGTACTCGTATTTCTCGTAGAGCGCATCCCTTTGTAGCTGATTGTTCAGTGAATCGCACAACGCATTATAGGGAGAATTCGTTCTTTGGTCGCACTGTTCGTTTGAGGAACAATCTCCCTGCGAATGTCTACCATGCCACTTACGACATGAGCAAATTCACAAACACTTCTCCCTCTATCCTCCTTCCCACAACCTATTTTCCTAGTACCAGCATAATGCACTGTATGAGTAGGGGTTAACCACTGAGTGCTGGTCTCAAATAAACAAACAAAAAAATTCCACTAAAGTATGCACAAAAACTATTTATTTATAAATTCCTAACTAAAATAGATCGAAATCTCTTGAATTTAGTTCTCGAGAAAGACTCGAGATAAATATCTCACTTCAAGCATCAAATACCCCACTGTGCGTTTCCTAAGCTTTTATTATAAGACATATACAAGTCACAGTTTAAAGCTACGTTGTCTGAGTGTACTATTACTATTTACTCAGCACTTGTTTAATATCTAATAACGTTTTCTGTTTTTCCATAAAAAGTTAAACACTTTTATAATTATAATTATATCCCAAATATTACATAGTTTTCTTAAACGCTATTACGTATTGCAAGATATTGATAACTTGAAATCGCTATTTCTTGCAAATACGCTTAATGGCCTTAATTACAAACAAAAGGCTTAAGACACTGTCGTTTCTATTTATAAGTATTTTCCTTGAAATCGTTTTCAAAATTCTTCTGCAGAAATATTCTAAGTAAACATATATCTGAATAATGTGTACTGTGTACGTCTATTAATTTTTAAGGAGTTCTCTACGTGTAGTATTTAAGTAACCAAAATAAAAGGTGTTCACTTTAATGGGCTCCTCACGTTTCATATTTTAGTTCGCCTTAGCTCGTATGTACATATGTACAGCTTTAGTCCATGCTGATGTTAATGATGATGTGCGCAACATAACACTTATTAAATAAAAAGAAATGTAATAAAAAAAACAGTTCAGTGGAGGGCTTGGCCAAGATAACGAGGTGTACTTTTTTTATTTATATA
Organism: Wohlfahrtia magnifica; assembly: GCA_023159175.1. Taxonomy (NCBI): domain Eukaryota; kingdom Metazoa; phylum Arthropoda; class Insecta; order Diptera; family Sarcophagidae; genus Wohlfahrtia; species Wohlfahrtia magnifica. The sequence goes on from JAKWBJ010000539.1 coordinate 1,427,952, forward strand.
TCAGAGAAGTAAAAGGATGTAAACGTAATAAAATTAATCAAATTAAAAAGACATTTTTGAATAATATTTTTTTTACCGACATTTACACTTCTCGGATATATCTCTGTTATCTTTATCAGTTGTAAAGGGTAGCCAAAATTGTAGTATCATTTTATTTTGCTGCCAATTTTTTTTCTGTAATTTTTATTCTAATTTTGATTTTCAGTTTCTAAATACATTCCGGTTAGTTAATATGGAACGTTACACGAAGCAGCAATGCGTTTTTATTATTAAAACACTTTTTTAAAATGCCAACAGTCTTCAAGATGAAATTAGCAAATTTAGAACAAAATTCGGTAGAGAAAATGTACCAACAAATCGTGCTATCCAGTTAATGGTTGAGAAATAAAAAGCAACTGGATAACGTTCAAGATAACAGAAATAGAATTTATCCACGTAGCGAGCGTTCAACCAAGAATATAGTAGCTGTGAGCAAAAGTATTGCAAAAGATTCAAAAACATCCATTCGTCATCGTTCGTATCATTTTGCATCGTGATCTCCATCTAAGGGCTTATAAGCTTCAATTGACCCAAGAATTAAAACCACATTACGTCGTCAATTTGTTTCTTGGGCCATTGAAAACCAAAAAGAAAATGAACATTTTTTTAACAAAATAATCTTCACCGGCGAGGCTCTCAGTCAGCTCAATGGCTACGTCAACAAGCAGAATTGCCGCAGAAGAGAAAAGTTATCTTAGAGCAACCTTTACATCCACAAAAATTATGGTTTGTGGTCCGGAGAATCATCAGACCATATTTTTTGAAAACGAAAATGGAAATGCAATGGAATCGCTACAGGGGATGATCGGAAGGTTATTGTGGTGGAAAATTGATGATTTAGACGTTGAGAATATGTGGTTTCTACAGGATGGTGCCGCTTGTCACACAGCCGTAGAAGCAATGAATCTTTTGAAAGAAAAGTTCGGAAATCACATTATTTATCGTAGAGGAAGAGTAAGTTCGCCACAAATTTTAAGCGATTAGACATGGCTTTAGATTTTTTTGTGCGGTTTTTTGAAATCGAAAGTGTACAGCAATAATTCAGCAACAGTTCAAGAGTTGAAAACTAACATTATCGAGCAGACACAACAGTTTATTGAAAAACGTGATTAGTAATTTTGGTAGATGATTGCAAGCTTGCCGAGCTAATAGAGGGGCTTACTTAATCGACATAATTTTTAATTTTAATCTTAACTAATTTGTAATAAACTGAAATAAAAATGTGTTAATATCTGAGCTCTATCGATTTATTAGAGCATCGTCGCAATGTGGCGTGTGTTTCATTGTGCTATCGGAATGTGTTTTTACGAAATTAACTCATTAATTCCTAATAATCAAACTCAGTGAATCTCACAACGCATTATAGAGGGAATCCGATTTATAGCCGCACAGTACGTTTGTGGAAAAGTGTTCTCGCGAAAGTATTGCCTGCCACTTTCTTAAACACTACACTCTCTTTCTTCCTTCCAACAGCCTATTTACTTATAGTACCTGCACAATGCACTGCAGAAGTAAGGCCCATCCCCTGAGTGCCAAATTTAAACACAAAACAAAGGTAATAGATTGCTTTCAAGACATCTTTGCGTCGCTTTATCTGCCTAAGAATTGGCGCAGGTTGGGTTTGGTACAGGAAATGATTAAGTGCTTTCACAACACTTTCCACAATGGAATATAGGCAAATATTTCGACGTATTATTTAAAGAAAGGCAATTGAGCGAAACCATAGTAGAAGACACTACACCTGGCCATAGCTGCTACTTGATTGTGACGCTTTCAAAACGCAGAATGAGCTTAAATACTTCTTTATAGGACCATGCTTATACTTTATCATTTTGCTTATTACAGCTTTTATGATCGTTGAAAATTTGTTCAGACAAAACTAAATTTTTTTCAGCTGCTATACTTAAGGATTTGGATTCTTCTATCTGCTACGATGTTTAAAAGCAGCGTCTTAAGTCTTTGGTATAAATTCGATTTATACTCGTTTCCATAGAGGATTTTACTGAATTCTTGACTTTACAGCATTGACGACATGTTGTCTCTGGGCTGTCTGTTACATTTCCAGTCGCCTCAAACATGCAAGTGTAGACGCCTTTTATAAGACTTCTAGGAGAATAAGCGAGCGGACGAGTTGGATTACGCGGAATAGGCATCAATTGTCAACCCGGCCTCGGTAGCATCCTTGGTGGGTGTACAAAAGAGGTTTTTTTTACTTTTACGGGGATTGGGTGGAGTGCAGGTGGGAAGCTGATGGGTCCTCCACAGGGTTGGCAAAAACCTGTTTTTTTTTTTAAACCCAACTCACTGGGTTTTATTGGGGTTTTACAAATGCTTCCAAATTTCTTTCAAGTCGACAATATTTTTTGCTTGTTTATACAATCACGTTATTTTAGTATTTATGTTGCATTTTTGCACTCTTGGTGTGACAAGGGTGATCGGAGCAAACTGCAATTATTTCGTTTGAATGGTGCTTTATAAGGAAAATGGTGGGAATATAAAGACAGACATGATTAAGTTATTCTTTTGCATGATAACACCCGACCTCATGTCGCAAAAGTTTCAAAACAATTATTAGAAACGATCAGATGCCGCAACCGCCATATTCTCCGAACATTGCTCCGTCGGTTGTTGCGACGAATACAATATACTCACACCTCTTTATACAATACAGCCTTTCTTTACATGGCATTTAGCTATAACGACCTGTTTGTATTATGCAACACATTCGCTTTAAGCGTAATTTACTTCGTTCTACGGTTAAAAACGTGAATTCTCTTTTTTTAAGAGTAAAGGAAGCCAACGCAACACATTTTCAGAAACTATCTAGAACGCATAAGGAGATATGAGTTTATTTTTTAACATGTCACTGAATCATTTTTTTTGAAGAAATACAAAATCAGCTTCAGAGTTTGAGCGCCTTAAAAGACGAGAAGTTTTTCTGAGACGGGATTTGAAATTGTCTCAGAAATGGAGAAACGATGTAAGCAGTGATTTGATAAAGTTGTTATTTCATTATCTGTTTGAGGTCAAAAAAGGAACAAATTAATTTATAGTCCCAATACGTAAATTACACCTATTTTTGCTGTAAATAAACTACGAAAGCTTTTATATAAAAAAACCCACCCAGGTTTATGGGTTTAATTGGGTTATCCAGTGGGTTGCCAACCCTGGGCCTGCAAGATCACGTAGCTTATATGGCTTAGTTATAATTTGGGGCACACTCGATCGCTCATCGCTTGTGTTAGAGGGGATGTGTCCAGACTGCTGACTGGCAGGGCACTGGCCATGTCTGCCATGGATAGAGTTGCAGTACAACGAGCGGTGAGATGGAGGAGGAGGAGACTGTTGAACATTTCCTATGTGAAGTTGCCATAAGATCTTTAGTAAGTGTCTTTTACGCGACATCTCCGCGATATCCTATATTGAACCCGGTGATTTCCTCAAATATTTCAACCTAAAAGAGTCGGTGTGAGGTATTCCCGAAATCGTGTCGCTTTGCGGGTGCTTGTGCATTTCTCAAAAAGGTGTCCAAGGATACTACTTGACAGTCGTAGAGACTTTCAACCAGCCAAGCACTGCTATAAAGGCAGACTTCCATAAACTTTATGTTCAATGCTGTAACTGTTTTTATGTCTCTACTGAGCACTTATTTAATATTCTGCTGTGGCACTTGTATATACAATTTTCGATTTTATTTTTCTTTTATTTTTCAGCACTTCTCCTACCAGACTGTGTGCATATAGATACGCCAAGTGGCTCAGGCAAGGAGCTGCTTTTTTTCTTGTTTTAAAGAGTAATTAAATATTTTTTCACAAAAAACAAGCGATCAAAATAAACTCGTTATATAAAATTTAAAACAAGAAAATGCGTGAGAGCCATTTGCCGTATACAAAACATTTTTATTTTTATTATAAAAATATGATAAAAAATATTTAAAAAAAAACAAAGTTAACTTTTAGTTTAGTTACCCAAAAGCCTATAAAATTTTTTATGTTTCTTTTTCTAGTCTTTCATTTTCATATAGATTACATGATACATAAACTGGGTAATAGACGTGATGTTATTAAAAATGATAAAAAAAAAATTTTTTTAATAAAAATAAAACTGATAAAAAAGGATCGAAGCTATGGGAAAATAGAAAAAGAAGTTAAAATTATTGTGTTCGCGAAACTTGTTGTTAAAGTCAATGATAAGAATCCAGTCTGAGTGGATATAAGTTTTCTTTTTTTTTTTTGTTTTTAAGTAATTAAATTTATATTTTTTTTTTCAATGTCGTTAAAATTGTAAAACGTTCGACTTTTTATAGATTTTTAATATAAAAAAAAAAAAAAATCTTCGCTAAATATAAAGCAAAAAAACACAAAAAAACTTATATTTGAAGTGTAAATATTAGACTTCAAATAGTCCTCATGAAATTGAATAGAAGTAAAGCGTAAAATAAGGGGTGTTTTTTATAGAGGTATAGAAATTTAAGTTGCAATAAAACAACGATGGATTATTATATTGACATGAGTTTTATTTATCCGAAAGATAATCTTGTGGCATTACATTTTAAATATGATTTCTGGCATATGACCACCACAGCTGGCGCGAATGTAGTCCAATCTGGGCGTCCAATTTTCGATGACTTTTTCCAACATTTGTGGCCGTATATCGGTAATAACACGGCGAATGTTGTCTTCCAAATGGTCAAGCGCTTGTGGCTTTACTGCATGGACCAATGACTTTACATAGCCCCACAGAAAGTAGTCTAGCGGTGTTAAGTCACAAGATCTTGGAGGCCAATTCACAAGTCCAAAACGTAAAATTAGGCGGTCACCAAACGTGTCTTTCAATAAATCTATTGTAGCACGAGCTGTGTGACATGTTGCGCCGTCTTGTTGAAACTACATCTCCTGGACATCATGGTTATTCAATTCAGGAATGAAAAAGTTAGTAATCATGGCTCTATACCGATCACCATTGACTGTAACGTTCTGACCACCATCGTTTTTGAAAAAGTATGGACCAATGATTCCACCAGCCCATAAAGCGCACCAAACAGTCAGTTTTTCTTGATGTAACGATGTTTCCACATACACTTGAGCATTACCTTCACTCCAAATGCAGCAGTTTTGTTTGTTGACGTGGCCATTCAACCAGAAGTGTGCTTCATCGCTAAACAAAATTCGCTTATGAAAATCGGGAACAACGGTAATCTCGTTTCGACTAATCTACGCCGGGCGTGGTCTATTCATGATGAATATCCAAACCAAACTGAGAATAAATCACTTGACAGCTGTAAAATCGGTCTCCATCTTGGAATGTAAAGCCAACTTAAAGTTACATAACCGACAGCAAGCAGCAAGTTGTTGTTGGCAGCATGTGCTTCTATAATATCGATTTCATAAATATTTTAAAAGCAGCAACAGCAATAAACTTAGGTTTCATTGTCATCTATTTTATTTGTCATAAAAATATTTGTTATAGAAAAATATTTTCCAGTGGTGACACTCAAGCTCTTCAAATCCGCCAAAATAAAATTGTTTTTTTAAATAGTACTCAAAAATATAAAAATTAATGGAATAGTGTGTCTAAAACTTTTTAGTTTTTAACTGTTAAATGTTATTTGATACAATATTTTAATTTTATACTGTTGCATTCTCATAAATTAATAAAAAAAAAAAACAATTTTTACGTTTTTTTATTTAAAATTTTGTATTGTATTGGTATCACTAATTTTTATTTTGCTGCCTAAAAAATAGAAATTATTTTATGTTTAACAGCAGCAGCAAGAGTTGCTGTCTAGACTCTTGCTGTGCTGCCTTTAAATTAATTGTTTCCATATAAACGTACGTATGCTAATTTTGATATTTTGCTGTCTGCTGCTTGCTGTCGGTTATGTGTTCAATAGTTAATTTTATTTTACTAGAGATAAAGCTCAAAGGTGATTGATGCATATTAAATTTGTACTTTTTCCTCCATAATCTATTTTCAAAGCACCAACATTTAAAGCAATATAATACATGAGCTGAAAAGTGCCGGGCTAACACATAGATGGCTAGTTTTATTACATTCATCACTTTTTCTGTCAGTGCTAACCTTCAAAAGCTTTTTTGTTCTCTTGAGACCAGCACTAAGTGGGTAAGCCCTGATGCACATGCGGTGTATTGTCCTGATACTAAAAAACTAGATTGTGAAAAGGAGTATAGATAGAGTAGTCTCCAAAGCAAATTTACTATAAGGTGCGGGCAATCCTACAACATACAAAAATCACAGTCAATTTGTTGTTTTCTTTTGCTAGTGTTGACTGTTAAAACACATGACAGAAACGTCACGGCGAATTAAAAAAATTTAGTATAAATTTGTAAATGGAAAATTTAAAAAAAAAAAATTAAATAGATAAACGAACTTAAGACACATATCTAGCAAGGAGTACGGATAAATGGAATAATTTTTTAAATCATATTTGTGTTTTTATGTTAATGTGTCAAACATACATGTATACCAGTAAAAAATAATTTTTTAAAACAAATTAAAAATTATTCATAATAACTTTTAACCCTTTATGCGATATATCTCATGGCTGACGATATTCTATTTTTAAACGAAGTAATTGAAAATGATATTCTATGCCTTTAGATTCGAAATTCACCTAATTTCACTAAAGTAAAACAATTTTTGTGTTTCGTATTATAATTTTGGTCAAGTCTGCGGTTTTTTTTTAATATTTTTTTTTTATTTTTGATAATATTTGCGAAGAGCATTGAGGCGCCTGAAGAATTATAAAATTATGGTTTAGAGCTAAAGGAAATAGGCTTTGCAATATCTGAAGATTTTAGAACGAAGGTGGAATTAAAAAAAAAAAGTTCACCTAAAAAATATAAAGTGGGAAAAACTATAGAATAATCCTATGGAAAATGATGTTGAACTATAAATCCAACTGCTTAAATACACTAAATGTAATCAAAAGATATATAAATCTATTCAACTTTTGTCGTTTTTGATCTTCTTTGATCCTGATCTATTTGGAAACAAGGCCTTAAGAAAATACAGCTTCGCTAAAAATGTGTAGTGCATGAGAGGTTTAAATAAATTTATTTGTAAACAAAACAAAATATATCATAAACAAATATTGACAGCGTCAGTATCCCTACAATAATAACCAGCTGATTGGCTAACGGCACCTGTTAAATTAATTCGCCTTGGTAGTGTCTGTGGACGTTCGAGTTAAGTTTTCTCTTGGCGTAAGTGGCAAGCAACACATTCGCAGGAATATGGTTCCACAAATGAAGAGTGCGATCAAAGACCGGATTCTCCTTATAATGCGTTGTGCGAGTTACTGAAAATTCAACTACAAATGGATGTGCTCTACGGGAAATACGAGTACTACGTAAAAATATATGATTACTAGGAATTAGTTCCTAAATTTCGTCAGAACACATTCCGTTATAGTACCGCTAGAACAACGAAACACACACCACATTGCGACGACTGTCATTTATAAGAACCTTCGCCCTCTCCTGTACGTGGTCGAGAACCTCGAAAATATATTTGAATCACCGGTTCATACATGAGAGTTGTATTCCAATCTGGGTCGGATATACCACCTTGATCAAAAAGTTTCCGGAATAAACCCCGTGTGGCTCCCATCGTTGGGATATTTTTTTCACTACATCTATTGTTGATAAGCCCGCTAAGTCTTAGCGTCATAGCTTGACATTTGTAAAAGCTACGTAGTCAAGAGTACATCTAGCTCTACGCGTGCTGGCGAGTTTATACAATTTTAGAAATGGATTTAAATTTGTAAGAACGAACTTGTATTAAGTTTTGCGTAGAAAACGGATTCAATGGTACGCGAACGCGTTGGAAATGTTGGGAAAGTGTTTCGACACATTGTCTAAAGAAAACGGTCGTTTACCAGTGACACGACCGGTTCAAAAGTGATCGTAAGTAAATCGAAGATGATGAACGCAATGGCAGACCATCGACATCGAAGACCGACCAGAAATGCTTGTAAATATTAAGGAGATCAGATGGAGTGAAGTAATTCTTACACCGTCTTAAAAAACCGAGGCACTTTAATGCTTCTTTCGACACTCGAAATATGTGATCGTTTCAACGAACGTGGCAGTGAATTATCATGCACAGAAAATCAAGAGCATCTGATTCCTCAATATCTACATTATCCATAGGCACAGATGGCAACAAAGTACCATGTCTGGGTCTTGCGTGCATTAAAATCGACGCTGTTCGCATGACCCCACTCTGAGAGTTTCGACAGGTCGCTCGTAAGCATATCGTTCATATTCCGCCTTTTCGCCCCAATCTCCAAAAGGCTCGGCTTACGAGAATCTAAATAATATGAATAACAAGTGCTGCTGTCATGTGAATAGATAGGATTAGAAGTGAGATAAAGAGAGTCATTAAGAAATATTAGCTGTTAAAATTTCATGATATTCTAAAGGGTGGTCCAACCAAAAGGCACGATGTTAATTGTAAATAAAATAAAAAGTTTTCAGAGAATTATTTTAATATTATTATTATTATAGAAGGATCTATGACAATTATATGTAAAACAAAATATCGACCAACTGCTCGCCATGGCTTTGGTGGCATACCTCTATCCGCCGGTCCATATTTTCAATGACTCTGAGACATAATTGCGGTTCAATGTCAATAATATGCCGAATTATCTCACTCTTCAGCTCTTGAATTGTTCTTAACCATAAAGAAAGAAGTCCAACGGTGTCAAATCACATGATCGTGGCGGCCAATTAATATCGCCACGACATGTGATAACACGGCCATTGAATCTCTCGCGCAAAAGAGTCATTGTTTCGTTGGCTGTGTGGCAAGTGACACCATCCTGTTGGAATAACTTATCATCCAGGCCAATATCCTCAATATCTGGGCACAAGAAATCCGTTGTCATCTCGCGATAGCGAACACCATTCACGGTAACAGCTTAAACGACCTTATTTTCAAGGAAGTACGGCCCGATGATGCCGCCAACCCATAAACCGCACCAAGAAGTCACTATTTGTAAATACATCGGTTTTCCAATAATCACTCGTGGATTCCCATTTGCTGACCAAAATAACCACGAATTGCACGAAATGCATTTTGATTTGAGCGCTCATTTTCGTAAAAGGCTTCAACAATCTTAACGCCCTGCTCAATTGCGTACCTCTACATGCCTGAATTTGTCAAATACTAAAACAAAGAAATGTCAAATTAAATTGGGCAAAAATTTGAAGTTAAGGTGTGACTCACAATTTCTAACATGCATTATGGTAGGGCCACCCTTTAATAATTAGTTTGTGACTTATTTGGCTTAGAGTGAGGCTACTTTTGTTATTTTCAGAACAATATATCAAAACCAATTTGGTGTTTTAATTATTTACAGCTTCCTGATGGGAAAAATATCGTTTGAGCGACGCAATGGCTTGAAGAGTATTATGGGGACTGCGCTCCATCATAAACAACAATAAATCCGAATTACCGATAATGCAGAACGCAGTATACATTCAAATGAGGCGGTAACACCAGAAAAAATCAAAAAAATTCACAAAATCATTTTAAGTGATCGAAAAGTGAAGTTGCGTGAGTTGGCTGACATCGTAAGATATCAAGATAATGTGTTGACTTTATGTTACATGAGCATTTGACTATGACAAAGCTCTGTTCATAGTGGGTGCCGCGTTTGTTCACTGATGACTAAAAAGAAGTCATTTGAAACTGACAAAACTACATGAATTGAGCTTCGAATTGCTCCTACAGCCACCGTATTCGCCAGATTTGGTTCCCAGCGACTACAAGCTGTTCGCAGACCTCAAAAAAATGCCCGCCGGTAAGATATTTTGAAAGAATGAAGAGGTTATCGCTGAAGCTAAGGCCTATTTTGAGACAAAAGCTAAATCGTTGTACAAAAGTTATATTGAAATATGGGGTTACGTTGATGAGTAAAGCTAATTTTGAACAAACAAGAACAGATTCCTTTGTTAGGCCCGGGACGTTTCAGCCCATGTGTTAAGTAGTGATCATCTTCCTGGCTTCCAAATAGACTGTAATTCCTTATTATCCATTACAAACAATTATTAAACCTTATTTTTCTTTAATACTCGTTATTGATTATAATATTTTCATGACTACGCATAACAACGCATCTACTTATAAAAGTTTTGACAATTTACGAGAGTTTCCTTAAAAGCCTTTTTTTAAATAAATGAAATTCATATTTTTGCTTACTCACTACACAGGTTTAGCCACAATTTAACTAATTTCTTGTTTATTTCCTACTTGTTAGGTGTCAATTTGAGAGAGTGCCCAGTCAATTTGCATAATATGTACGTATGCAGATAAAGTTTTTTTTAATTTTTAAATTGAAATAAATCTTTTTCGTATAGTTTTTGGTAAGAAAAAAAAATGTTGTGTCATGATCATTTTTTAAGGCTTTCAGTTCAAATTGGCTAAAAACAGAATCAATTTCTGCCAGTCATTATGAAAATGATTGAGGAAATGCTTGTCATTTCTTTAAATTTGAAAAAGTGTTTTTTAGCAGTCAATTGGCTGTTTTCTTATATAAACGCAATATTATATTGTAATTCGTTACATGATTCAAATTGAATTCTTAGTTGGTTTCAACATTTAACTACAAAGGTGATTTTTCCGTACCTTTTCCAATTGGCTTGCAAAATGCCTATTTAGCATTTTATTATTGATTCAAGAGACATTTAACTTTTAAGTTTTATTTAACTAAGTGAGAAGATGGAACTTATCACGTGTTTTTCAATGTAGACTTACGAACTTTGACAGTTAGCAGCGGCCATAATGTTCAAAATATATCTTGGACATAACTAGTTTCACGCATTCGGCTCTGCCCGGGAATCTATATATGAACAGTAGTGGTCAGCTATTCTGTCTAAAAATTATTAGTTATTGATTTAAAACCTCAATGCCACGCCCACTTACCTAAACTTATGATTTGTATTAACTGCCAAGTCATTTAGACCAAACTTAGAAACTTCCTCTACAACTGTTCTCAACATATACAAAAATCGATATTTGCTTTATATGGGAGGTACCATTTCCTCTTTTCCAACACCGTTGATATATTTTGCCGAACTTAGAATATATGCGCTCAGTCGACGTGACAAATTTTATTCGAATACCTTTTACAGGAGCAGAGATAAAAAAAAATTATCACCTGGAGTGCCATCCGTTCCGAAATTTTTTCTCTAAACCTTAACGTGCAAAATCACAGAAAAAAGTATTTTTTTGGTCCAGTCGTTTTCAAATTTTAAGCATTCGAACAAACCACAATTCATTTATAAGTATATATATATATATGGATTTACGCGACATCCCATTGACTGCACGCGCAGCGTTGCTAGAATGATGAGTTTATCATGTTTTTAATGATTTTAAAAGGTCTGTTTCTTTTCTTTCCAAATCTGCTAATTATTAGCTTATATGTGCATGAAAGTCCGAAAAACTAGGTTTTTACCCGTAACTCGAGATTTTGGAGTTGTTTCGAAAAATCAAAAAACAAACCCTCAATATCGCCTATCCAAAAAATAGTATCACTTGCAAGGTTTTTTTTTTCGTTGCACCGTGCTATTAGTCTTATATTTTTGAATAAATTGTTTAAATAAAAAAATGATGATTTTTGTGTTCAAAATATGATTTTTCTTTTTCCAAATGATGATTTTCTTTCCAAAGCTTCTGGAAACGCTGTGCAAGCGATTATATTTTTTAGTTTCATTAAAAGGCACCCACAATTTAAAGCCGGCTGCGAAGGACAAGAGTATTAGAGAGAGCTATGCTGGTTCGGTGTGATGTTACTTTCTTAACCTCGTGTTACTTTCTTAACCCATAGATCGGTAGGAGTATATATAGTATCCGACTCCTCACCAAGGTGGAGGTCATGTTCAAATAATGATGCTTCGAATTGGTAATCATTGGTGATTTTAATCGAAGGTGGGACGTTTATAAACGGATTGTCTCACTCGTGCTTTGGCAGGTTAAGTCCAAGGGCAGGTATACACGTAAAGAGACTGACTTTACCACTTATGAGGCATCTTTGCCACTACGCAGAATCATATGAAGGCGGACTACAGTAGATTAGTCATCTACTTGAAAATCAACTTTATTACTGAAACTGAAACAAAGCAATGGATGCATTGTGGAAAGCCAATATGCTTCCTAGAGGGCGGAAAAAAAGTGAAATATAAGTCTACTAATTCCATAAACAATGAACCAACCATTAAGACGACGACGAAGATTGGCCGAAAACATTGTCGCTGTGAGAGTGTTCTGGAATATTCGAGACAGCTGGCAAGAAGTTGAACTTTGCATCATGAAATTGCTCGCACCCGTACAAAATTTAACTGATTCAAGAGCTGTAGATAAAAGACCATAGGCAACGAGGTCTAAAGTAGTAGGAGTAGTAGGAAACTGACCTAAGCCTATTTCTGGGTGAATGGTTACGTCAACAAACAAAAGTGTCGAATTTTGGACAATATCAATCCACATAACATCTAAGTGCGTTAAAAACATACCGAAATAGTAACATCGATGATTACTCACTTTTTTTGAATGACATGCAAGCAAACGATATGCGATATCAGCAGTAGGGCGGTACTTAACACACATCTCATACCATGCTGGATATTCTGCACGAGCGGTTTGAGTGTATGGTAATCTCACCGTTAGAATTTTCTTAAGACGCAGGTCTATGCTAATAAAATGTCACATGCCGTTTCCGCCATAACACAAATTTCGTGTTAAACTGAAGATACACGGGCAAATATGCTTGACCAACATTGTGTTCGTGTGAGTTAAAAAATGAAGAATTGTCACACAAAATGTACGCATATGGCCATTTTTTTAAATTACATTTGACAAAATTTTGCACGTTTATTAGCCCTTACACTGTACTTCTCAAAGTAGCAATTTCTATGCTTTGTTGTTAAAATAGTTTGTAGCTCGCAATGGAGTTGATTTAAAATTAATGTTGTACGTCTGTAATACCTTTAAAAGACATTAAAATTTGAACACATTTAAATGAAATATTATTATCCTACCACTTAAGTATTATATATATTACCATAGCACCGCATCGTTTCTCCATACTGTTGACCCACTAACCTAGACCTAAGAAAACAATTAAATCCCAACGAATTGAATAACAACGAAGAAATAAAAATCTTAATTTATTCTGAAATATTCAAATAAAAAACTAGAAAACAGAAAAGATATAGTAGAAATGCCTGAAGCAAATGATGAAAAACTCAAACTGTGACTGTGACCACAAAAAATTAGTTTCTTTTTTTGGTCTTTTTGTCAAAAGTTGTTGAGTAATTTTTATTCCTGGTTTAGTTTGAAAACGATTACATGACTTAACAATTCGTGCATTGATATCCTCCTGCACTAGCCGTAACACCATCAATTCACTGTTTTTTTTTCTTTTTTTTATTGTGAATTAGTTTTCCGCGTGCGCTTAAATGGACGTTTGCCTTTCGTAGCAAAGAAAAAGAAAAAAGTAAAGAAAAAAAATTCAGTCATTTGGGATAGTGAGTAAAAATGGCCTAAAGTGGTAACTTGTACACTTTGTCTGTTTTTGGTTGTTAGTCAATCACAAAAGTGTGTATTTTTGTTTGTTGTGTTTTTCTTTTTTGTAAATCAAGGAGACAACAAGTGCTTAAAATTTTATAATTCCATAGGCAACTGTAAATGTCAATTGCATTATGGCGGCTGTATATGTGGATCAGTAAGTTGCCATTATCATATATTTCACTTTTTTTTATATCTTTTATCTGCGATTTGTTTCTTTTTTTCTCTTCATTTTCATAAAATAGTTACTGTTGTGCAATCAATTTGTGCTTGACAAGCGTTTCAATCACACTCCTTACAAAATTTTTTCAATTTTTTTTTTTCGGTATTACATTATAAGACATTAAAAATAGTGACACACAAGGTAATATTTCGAAAAGAGCTTTTTAAACTCAGGTGTTATATTATGGGAGTTTACATCAAATATCCTCCGCTGTGAGCGTCAAAATGAAGTGTACAACCTTATTCTCTAGAATATAGTCTTTATTTTATTCATTTAAAATACGGTGATTTTAAATATTTCATACTTTTTAAAATTCTATTTAAACCTTTGCAAAATTCTTAACAACAACTAAAGCTATATCAGCTATTTTGCTTAGAGGTTCATAACTTTAAGTTGGCAACACTGCTCTATTTGACAACCGATTTAACAGCTGATTGTTGATTTTATTTTAATTTGGTTTGACATCTTATTTTCGATAAGCTTATACCAGAGCAACGCTTGCAACTTGTTGAGATTTTTGAATTGAATTTCCGTTTAATATATTGTTCTCCGATGGATCCCATTTTCATTTGAATGGGTACATAAATAAGCAGAATTGCCGCCTTTGGTTTGGTCCACAAACTTTTATCAAAGCACCATTACATCTACAGAAAATTACTGTTCGGTGAGCTTTATGGACTGGTGGAGTTATTGGTTCATATGTCTTCAAAGACAATGATTGTCAGAATGTTACTGTCAATGGTGAACGGTATAGGAACATGACTGGAACAATTGAAAGTTTTGATGAAAGAATAATTTCACGTAATGGTCAAATTGATTGGCTACCAAGATCATGTGATTTAACTCCATTGGATTATTTTCTTTGGAGTTATGTAAAGGCACTTGTCTACGTCGATAAACCAGAGGCAATTGAATATCTGGAAATTAACACTCGAAGAGTTATTGGTGAAATACAGTCGCGTATTCTGAGAATAGTTTATGAAAATTTGTAATCCAGATTGAGCCTCAAAATCATATTTAAACATTAATAATTAATGTTATAAAAGTGTCTATCCAATAAGGCCCGTCTCAATGATATTAAAATTGTATTTCTTTGTTTTATTATGGTTTAAAAAACACCCGATACAACAACAATGGAATGTATCTCTTTTTGACACATTTGTGTAAAAAAAATTATGCCACAAAAAAGAATGATGTAGAAATATCTGCGAAGTGATATCACTCTTCTGATAGGTGTTGTCGAGTACAACTAGAATCTGATTATGAACTGTTCGTAACACCTCCAAAATCTTGATTTACAGGATTTATCGTACCTTCAAGTACTTAAAAGTTAATAACTTAACTGAGTATTAAATTAATTTTGAGTGTCTTAGCGGGTTTATATTATATGTATATTGTTATACTTTACTTAAGTAAACTTAAGTAATCTGTGTTTATTTCTCAAGCAAATACATTTTTATCCAGTTCATACCAAATTTTCCCAGTTTAGAGACGTTTTTACAGGCTATTTTATATAGGAACCGGATTTTTGGATTTATTAAAGTAGTACGTTTAGTTATGAATAAAATGATACTTCATTTTTTAAATTTCGATCGAAATTGACGGTGTTATAGCGCATATTGGGTAAAGTCTATATAATAAAACAAAAGCTTGTACATATTATTTTGACGCTCACTGTATACAGACCAGTCAAGTTTAAAATTAAAAATGTCATTGGATTAGTGACAACATGAAAATTGCTCTCTGAGAATTGAGTTGAATGGGTAATTTGAATGAACTTATTTTCTATTAACTATATAAAAATCTTAATATTTTACGATAAATTTATGTATAATCGGAAAAAATAAATAAATAATACAGTTTTCAATAAAAAATAAAAAAAACCAGCATACAACCGCTACGCATGTTCACTCATCGCTGAGTAGCGATAAGAACGTCAGAATAAACTGTTTAACCTTTTGTTTTATCGTAGAGGCTTTACACAATAGGTGAAAAGCAACAGCATAATAAAACATATGGACTGAGCGTGAATAATTGTTATATGATATGATCACCACTGATGTAGACCCAGTTAACATTTTACTTACAGCCGAGTCTTAATAGATATGTCAGCCACTCGTAAAGATTTAAGCAACAAACCTGTTGAGCTCGTTCATATTCATTTTTTTATGAGTCAACCAGATAAGTGCGATAAAAGGAAAAAACATTTTTTTTTCTCAAAATGTCTTTTGGGTTTATTTCAATCAAAATGTTTTTTATAAATTTTAAGAACAAAATTTTGGAAATGGAATACTTTTCTACCAACGTTTGCTAGGCCAGCAACTAATTTCGTTCTTTGTTGTTGTTGAATGAAATTATATGGATTCTACTTTTGCATCACCCTGTGAAATCAAATATTTCTTTTTTTAAATTTTGTCTTTTTTTATATTTTCTTCTCTGTGCTGATGTCTACACATGTTCATGTGTTCTTTTTTGTCATTTCTTTGTAATCGTTATTAGTCTGCTGTTTTGTGGGCACACCTTAAATATTTTAATGTTCTGCTGTATTCTATGGCTTAGATCGTGTTATTTTTTTTTTTTTTTTGTATTGCTGTTCAAGATTTGGGTCTATTAAAGCTGTATATACCCTACACCATTAATAAGAACTGAAGTTATAGGTCACGTTTGTGAAGCATTTAAATTAACACTTAAACATTAATTAATTGCAAAATTGACTACCAAGAAGATGGAAACGTTCTTAACAAAATGTTTACTGATATTTCAGTAATTCCAGCGAATTATAATTTTTATAATATTCCGATAGATTTGTCAGATGGAAATTATGATGTTGACGGTAACCATTTTCTATTCAATTGTATAACCCAATACGATGGGTTGCCAACGAACGGATTGATAAAATAAATTAATTAATTAATTGTATCCGAAATTTATAAGACTACTTTTGCCCATCCATATGTCACTTACTTATTTAATACAATTATAGTATCGAGTATATAACTGGAAGCATGTAAAAATATAGTTTAGTTAGTTCCTTTGCCAAAGTCGAACGCAGATTTCAAACCCGTAGCCATATTGTGTTTCCTTTCAACAATATTTGAGAAAATTTTATGCAGACAAATGATTGCTTATATCGAAAAGCATAAGTTGCTTACCAGTATACAGTCAGGTTTTCGTCGCAGTCATAGTTGTATCACGGCTCATTTAGATGTTAGCGAGAATATACGGCAAGGGATGGAGAGTAGTAATATTATTTTCTTGGTCCTACTGGAACATTCTAAAGCGTTTGATACAGTAGATCATGATTTGCTAATTAGAAAATTGAAACACTTGTTCAGGTTTTCGAACACGTCAGCTTTTGTTGTCATATTTTTGAATAATGCATGGCAACATAGTTTACCACTTCTAACGAGGGCGCCTTAAAGTTCTATTTTGCGACCACCTTTGTTTTCGTTATATGTGAATGAACGATCTACCAGAGCATCTCTCAAAGTGTAAGATTTATATTTATGCTGATGATGTGCAACTTACCTGGAGCAGTTCAGTTCAGAATATTGATTCGCCCTATAGGGTAGTGCGAATTATCTCTGAATCCGCCCAAATCAAAGTGCATTACCATATCTAGAAGGAGGCTGACTCCCGCTATTTTTCGGAATATAGTTTTAAATGGTGTGAAGATTTCACTGCTAACAGGGCGAAATATTTTGCAATAATCTCTAGTCTCTAGAGGACGAACATATATAAAACTTCGGGCTTTGTGGTCTTCACCAAATTCCACGCCTTTGAAAATTAGGATTACGCTTGCCAAGACGTACATCATTTATTCTTACAAGCAAGAGAAAGTTCAATATTTTGTTTAACAATATTATAAGATATGTACGAGGGCGGATTGACATTGAAGATACCTAGCGCTAGATGGCAGCACAAACAGAAAAACTTTTTCTTTCTTAGAAATTACGATCTGTCATATGTCAGCTATTAAAATTTTAGCCAAATTCATCGATTAGTTTATTTGTTGTAGTCGTTTGAAGTAAGCAACTTTTGTGTTTCTTGGAAAATGAAAAAAAGTGAATTTCGTGTAGTGATTAAACACTATCATTTAAAAGGCAAAACGGCGAAAAAGACAAAAGAAAAGCTTGATAAACATTACGGCGAATCTGCGCCGTCAGATTATATGGTAAAATATTGGATTGCTGAATTTAAACTGGGCCGAACAAACACTGCAACAATACCATCAACAGGAAGGCCAAAAGAGGTGGTTACTGAAGAAAATATCAAGAAAATCCTCGATGTCGTTATGAATGATGGCCGGGTTAAAATCCGTGAGATTGCTGAAATGGTAAACATATCATATGAAAGTATGTTCAACATATTGCATGAACATTTGCATATGAAAAAGGTATCGGCAAGATGGGTGCCGCGTTTGCTCAGTGTTGAAAAAAAACGAGTTCGACAGATCACTTCACAGCGGTGTTCGGACATGATAAAGCATAATCCTGCTGATTTTTGGCGTAGATTAATAACTGTTGATGAAACGTGGGTCCACCACTACACACCTGAAACCAAAAATCAATCGAAGCAATGGGTGGAAGCTCGTGGAAGTGCTCCGAAGAAGGCGAAGACAGCGAAATCGGCTGGCAAGGTTATGGCCACTGTATTTTGGGATGCATACGTAATATTGCTCATCGATTATCTTAAAAAGGAATCCACAATCACAGGAGAGTATTACCGTTCATTATTGCATCAATTGGTTGATGCAATCAAGGACTACATTTAAACAAGAAAATAGTGCTCTTTCTTCAAGACAACGCACCAGTTCACACAGCATTAGATATGATACTAAAACTACGAGAAATCCACTTCGAATTGGTGATCATTCACCTTATAGTCCAGATTTAGCCCCTAGTGACTTTTTCACGTTTCCAAACTTGAAAAAATGGCTCGCAGGAAAAAGATTCATCTGAAGGTGATTACCGAAACTAATGCGTATTTTGAGGAGTTCCCAAAATTGTATTATTCAGATGGTATAAAAAAGTTGGAAAATCATCTTACTGAGTGTATTGAGCTAAAAGGAGACTATGTTGAGAAATGAATGGTTTAAAAAAAATGTTTTTTCCTACTTAGGTAGCTCCAATATCAATCCGCCCTCGTATATGGATTGAGTAGGTTTGATACCGTGTCGTCTCTTTCTAATAACCTTTACGGAGTCACCTTTGAAAATCTGCTGAAAATTCAGACTCTAATTTTACTACATAGGAAAGTCAACGGCAGAACTCCCGAATATTTATTTGTCAGACTACAATTTTTCCAATCGCCACGGAGTCCAAATATCATAATAACTCGCCATCAATGCTTAGTGTCAGAATGGCAGTTTTATGTACATGCGGCACGTCTTTGGAATATTACTCCACTAAGTCAGCAACGTAACAGCAATGCTAATAGTTTCAAAACATATCTGTTTAATTTTTTTTTGGATAATTATTTATTTCCTTTTATTTATCTCAACTTTTTAATCGTTTTAATACATGTTTATAATGATTTAGAATATCTATGATGATTTTTATTTAGATTTAATAATTTTAAGTTTGTATATTGTGGTTTAACTATTGTAACGTGATAAGTCCTTTTGCACTAAATATAAGACATAGTCTTGTTGTACAGGGAGTGAGAATATGTAATTGAATAAATAAATAAATAAATAAATATATAAATAAATAAATAATTCTATCGCGCAGTAAAAATCACTCGTTTTGCCCGGAAATCTAACATATATTATACTATTTAGAGACAACAATTTTACCATATATTGTCTCAGAGATATTCCTAATTGATTTAAAAACTCAGTATGAATGTCAATAAAAGGCAGAAGTGTACATTCACTTTAAAACGAATCATTGTTGTGATCTTATTCATATATTTTTATGTGTGTTGAAGTGTGTACATGCCTTTGATAAATTTTGAATGCTTCAGCTTTTCATTGTTCTATGCATTCATTCATTCGCATTTAAGTGAATCATGATCACATTGAATCATAATAATAGTGAATACTTCGCAGTATTCTGTCTGTATTTATTGTGTTGTAACGATTTATTATTTGCTGAATTCACAAAGTTTTGTGTCATGTATTGAAGTGTGTACATCTCTTTGATAAATTTTGAATGCTTCAGCTTTTCATTGTTCTCTGCATTCATTCATTCGGATTTAAATGAATCATGAGCACACTGAATCAAAACAACAGTGAATACTTCGCAGTATACTGTCTGTATTCATTGTATTGTAACGATTTATTATCTGCTGAATTCAAAAAGTTTTGTATTGTGTGTATTGAACAAACGTTTTGTTAACTTGTTTGTGAACAACCATTGTATCAGTGTTTTAATGCATTTCAAACGTCAAAAACCAAACTAGAAGAAGCAAATCGGCATTCATAAGATAATTTTCATAAGCAACATGAAAAACACAAAAATTTATTAAATACTTTCACACATGCATAAATAAATTCTTTACATTTTTGGGATTATTTATATATTTTCTTTAAAAAAATTTGTTTTTGACAATAAAAAAAAATTATTTTGTATTTTATTCTTCTTCTTTACAATGATTCATTCACATTACATTAACAACAAAAACACTTGGAAAAAAGTGTATGAATGTATCAAATTTTTATATAAATATTACCAACAAAAAGCTTGAGGCTATTGTATTGCAATGCAATACAACACTCTATACAACAATACCAGGGGCTTTGTGTATTGACCAATTATATGCCATAAAATTGTATTCCATGGTTTTTTAAGAGAGTGCTCTCTGTCATCTATGTATGTTGGCAAACTAATTTTAATGCATTTTACAATTGTGGAATTAATTAGAGTTTCTCATTTCGGCTCCTTACTCCTTTTTGTTTTCCCTAAGTGTGTGACTCAGGGTTGCAAAAGTTGGTACAATTGTACTTTTTTGGTATAATTTCAGACTCAAAAGTACAATGGTACCCCAATTACTCATTTGGTACAATTTCGAACTTTCTCAGCTTAGTTTTGTTAATGGAATTTCCTAGTTTATCATTTAATTAATCTATTAAAACGAAAGAACGAAATAGGCTTCATGTGCCTTTAGTTTCCGACCTGATTCAGAGAAAAGGTTTTAAAAGATCATCAAATACTTGCTGCTTTAGTTTTAAAATAACAAACAATTTGATCTCATTAATATATATGTATGTATATCGATAGACTTTTTTGTACCTTATTTTACGATTAAACATGTACTTATACCTTAGTGTAGTTTTTTTAAAGATACCATATTGATCGAAAAGTAGTGATCCTATCGTTCCGGTTTGAGTCTTTTTTTTTTGTTAAGTTGGTACATCTGTTGTTGGTATTCCCGCTAAACCTTAGTGTCATAGCTAGACATTTGCAAAAGCTACGTAGCCAAGAGAACATCTATGTTGGCGATTTGTTACAATTTTAGAAACAGATTTAAATTTGCAATAAGGGACTTCTATTATATTTTGCGTAAAAGACGGATTTATGGGTACGCGAACATTGGAAAAGTGTTTCGGCAACGATTCTCTAAAGAAAACGGTCGTTTACCAGCGGCGCGAGCGGTTCGAAAGTGGTTGCGAGTCAATCGATGATGATAAACGCAGTGGCAGACCATCGATGTCGAAAACCGACAAATAAAGTAAAAGAAATATTAGTCAATAACCACAAATTATTAACCACCAGAGAAATAGCGAAGGACTTGAACGTTGCCTATGAGTTCGTCCAAGATATATTTTTTAATGATTTAGGTTTCCTTCGTGTAGCAGCAAAATTGGTGTTAAAATACCTCAATTTCATACAAAAAAGAGAAAACTCGTGTATTTTACAGTATCATCATTATTCGAGATTTTTTGAAAAAAAATGCAACAAATACCAACCCTCAGCCATCGAATTCACCTGATTTGACTCTCTGTGACTTCTTTCTATTCAATCGAGTTAAAAAGCCATTATGGGGAACGCGTTTCAGCAGCCAAGAGAAAATAATGGAAAAATCGCAGGAAGCACTGATGAACAGACCGAAAATTGAATATAAAAAATGCTTCGAGGATTGGATCAAGCGCTGGCATAAGTGTGTTGCAGTCGATGGGGATTACTTTGAAGGGGACAATATAGATTTAGATGATTATTTAATTTTCCGAATAAATTCCGAGTTCCTTTGGATCAAGGTGGTATACTTCTAGAGTGTAAATGAACTTTCTAATACAAATGTTAATTTTATTACTAAAAAAATTAATTTTTATGTACAATTTCGTTGCTTTTTTGTGCTCTTATTTAAGCTAAAAAATAAAATTATAAAAAAAAATTTCTTGGCACAATTGGGGTCGAAAAAGTACTATTTTATGAACTTCTGAGTACAATTTTGATGTTCTCATTTTGCAATCCAGCTATTTTCACAAAATCTATGAGCCAGTCTTCTGCGTAATGCAAGTCTTCCAACTTTGTGTTATGTCCCCAGGTTATACCACGTTGCAACACACAATCGTGAACAACTTTAAACAACTGTTGAGAAAGAACACAGCTTTGCCTAACACCAGCTTTGATAGGTATATTCTTTATGTTACACCGACCTGAACTCAATGAACGAAATGAAGAAAAAGTTTTTAATTTTATTTTTTAAGCAACCATTCAAATTATAAAATATCTTTTTTTCTATTTTAGTATATTTTTCAGTGATTAAATATTATTAACGCTTTTTTACAACGCGTTTTGATTTCAAATAGTTACATAAATTACAATTTAGCGCCTTTCTTGATCATACAAAGTTGGCAGCACTATTAATACATCATTTATAAATTCATAATCTAAAATATTTTTAATTTTTTTTGGCCTTAAGCTGCTTAAAATCAGTAAAATTTATCAAAAATTCTCTAAATTATACATTTAAAAAATTTTTTAACTTGTACTGTAGTTGGTTCTTATTTTTCTATTTGATAGAACATATTACATAGTTTCAAAAATAGAAATAATGAAATACATTTATAATTTTTACATACATTTTTAACACTTCAAATTTTGATAAATTTTAATTTTTTGTTGAAAGAAGTAGGTTTTTTAAAGCAGTAAACAACAAAAACAATAACTTTCTTCTTATTTTGTTTAAAGCATTGTAAAGTAATGAAAAACCCAAATGTCTTAAACTTTATTAAAAGAATAAAGTATTTATAGCTATTTGTCCAAAGTACCTAAAATCCAATTATTTGCATAGTATATCTTATTATATATTAGTTGAGTTTAGCGTCCTCTTGCGACAACAAAGAGAAGTAACCGAAAGAACGACCTTCAGTATTATACTCAGCTGATAGCTTAGCTTTCAAAGAATAAGACCCTTTCAACCCATGTATTGGTTTGTAAATCAGTTCAGTGGTTCTCGAGTTATAAAATGGCCAACATATGTCAACTTATTGTTTTGAGCAACTAAAGAAAATAAAATAAATTGTGTAAGATTAATGATAAGCTTTGCTTTATAAAGGGTCCGCCAAATAATTTTTTTTTTTTTTTGAAAATGAAATAGCCTCGGCTGGCCATGCAGTCGCCTACACGATCGGTCCAATTTTTAAGCACATTATCGATTGTGTGCAGCTGTATTTTACCACTGGCTTCACGAATATTGTCCTTTAAAGCGTCAATTGTCTCTGGCTTGTTGGCGTAACACTTATCTTTGACGGCACCCCACAAATAATAGTCCAACGGTGTCAAATCGCAGCTCCGAGGTGGCCAAACCACATCAGCTCTGCGGCTGATAATGCGATCTTGAAAAAAAAAACAGGGCGCAAAACATCGAGTGTAGCTTCGGCTGTGTGGCACGTAGCGCCGTCCTGTTAAAACCAAATGTTGCTAATATCCTCCTCTTCAATTTTTGTGAACAAAAATTCGATCAACATGGCCCGACAACGATCGCCATTGACTGTAACGGCCACTCCTTGCTCATTTTCGAAGAAAAATGGCCCAATTATGCCTCTGGAGCAAAATCCGCACCAAACAGTGACTCGTCTAGGGTGTATCGTCTTGTCAATGTATGCGTGAGGGTTTTCTGTGTCCCGAGTGCGACAATTTTGCTTGTTTACATACCCGCCACGATCAAAATGAGCTTCATCTGCAAAGATGATTTTTTTTTTTTGGCAAAATCGGCATCTTCCATATTCGTTCAGCGGAAGGTTAAAACTAATTATCTGTTATATCAGACATGAGCTAAGTATTACCATTCACGAAATAAGCACTAGTTGAAAAAAAAAGTTAGATGACGGCCCCGATATTATATAATAATCTTACAAGCCATACATTATCGAAAGCTTGGGAGACCTTGAAAAAAAAGTACTGAGCAATATATTTTGTCTTTAAAAGTATTTATTTTCACGTTTTGACCTTTTTAAAACGTTTGAGTTCGTTTATATTGCGCTAAAGTAAAATAAAACTCTACTTTGTTGTTGTTTTACAGTTTGTTACTTTTTTATTTAATGCACTCTAACTTTACTCCACTTACGAGTACGAGTACAGCAAAATTGCTTTTACAACACTTTTTCTTTGCGCCTAAACAGACTTTAGTCTGTGACAGCCAAATGAAAACTAAGCTAACTAATCGCATTATGCCATCTTTTTATAGTATTTCATTATTAGTATCGAATGTTTTCTTAGTTGCTATAAATTTCGATTTATGTACGATAAATTCAAATGGTGTAAAACCAAAATAACCCAAAAAGAATCGAAATGGCAACACCGTTACACATGCAGTACTCTTAAGTTAGTACAGGTAATTATGGCAACAATGGCAAGCCGCGACACAAACCAATAAAGTCCATAGCTAAAATCCCACAATAAGTCCCTGATGTGGTGCTGAGTTTTCTCTTCAGCATTTTCATTTTCCTAACAGTATTTTTTATTCAGTTAAAAAGTCTACGATAGATGCAATAGCCCTATGTGTTCTTCTAAAGCGGAATTGATGGTCTGAATTGATGATAATTTCTTGCTTAGGCAGCCTAAGTTTAAATTCATATAAATGTTAAGCAACAGTTTGTTATTTAATCAAAGCCCTAGCCATGATATTGTATTATCATACAACAATCTCCTGATTTCAAATATTGTATATCTGAAGGTGTAGGGCATTGATTTTTTGGTCCTTACTGACTACAACTTTCTTAGTTATTTTAATTTTTTTAGGTTTCCCCATACAATAAAACATGTTAAAAGACAAACATGTTGCATTAACTACGGGTTACGTATTAAAGAAACTTAAATAATAAGAAATAAAAAAATAAAAAATTTAAATCAAATAAAAATTCTTAAATATTGTCGTAACAAGTATTACAATAAATATTTTTAAAGAGCATTGTCGTAAAAAGGAGAGGAGTCTTTGAGGCATTTGAAGGATATAAAAAAATGTTTTTATTATTGCCATAAAACACAAGTAGTATTTATATAGTATTTCTTTTGTTATTAACACAAGTCTTTGTAATTTCGCTGAATATTTATATGAGGCTCTCCTTTAAATAAAATCTAAAGTACGGCCATCTTTTTTAAGAAAAGTTTATTAAGTAATATTGCCTATTTTTATTGTAAAACACAATCATACATATAATAGCATACACTGACAGAAATTTTCTAATAAAATTGTTATTTTGAGAAAAAATAATTATTTATTTTTACTTAAAATGGATTACTATCTTCACATATAGTGATTTCAGTATAAATAAACTTTGTTTTTAGCTTGTTCAGTGCTCTCACAGTGCTAACCGTGGTTTATATCACACCTATGGTTGCCAGACTTTAAGTCAAGGAAATCAGTACATTGTAAAAAGAAAAGTCAATACATTAAATTAAAAATCAGAACATATTTTATAAAAAACACAAACCATATTTTTATGGTGATCTTGTATATATTTGTATGAACCAGGGTTGGCAAAGACCTGGGTTTTTTTTTTTAACCCAACCCACCGGGTTTTATTGAGTTTTTTGATGGGTTATTTCTG
The DNA here is from genome assembly GCA_023159175.1 of Wohlfahrtia magnifica. Classification (NCBI taxonomy): domain Eukaryota; kingdom Metazoa; phylum Arthropoda; class Insecta; order Diptera; family Sarcophagidae; genus Wohlfahrtia; species Wohlfahrtia magnifica. Next base: position 1,453,808 of record JAKWBJ010000539.1, read on the forward strand.
GTTTTGTTGGATTTTATAACTGCTTCCAAATTTGGTTTAATTCGAAAATAAGTTTCTGTTTCTTAGAACAAATACGTTGAAGAAGCCAGTTCTTTCATTAAATAAAGCAACTTTATTAAAGTCATTATATTTGCTACACAGAAAAAACAAAATGTGTTAAACCAAATAGGTAGGTGTACGAGAAAGTATGCTATGAACTGTCATTCAGAAAAACAGAGTGAAATATTTGTTCAAATTTTTCATAGAAAATGTAAAATGTTTTGTTCAAAGCTTTCGAGTTGAACGCTTCATTTAAAAAACCCGAACGCTACAAATTTAACCATTTTTGTAAGACGGTAACACACACTTCAGAAGTTACCCAACAAACAATTTTACAAATGCGTTAAACACAACTAAAATAGGGATTTACATAAACATACATACATAACACTTTTTTCTTCAAGCAACAATAATGTGCAAAAAATTGGTATGCCAAAGTTTTGAAAATCTAAAAGTATTGTGTAAAGTATTAAGAGCTATTTTAAACATCGCTAAGAAGAAAAAAAAAGATAAGTAACGGATCCGCCATTTAACGTTTTTTTTTTTTCAACTTGTGCTTATTTCGTGAATGGTAACACTTAGCTCATGTCTGATAATTAGTTTTATCCTTCCGCTGAACGAATATGGTTGTGTATACGCTTGAACAACGCTGAGAATCTGGGCCTGCGATCGACTTACAGAAGAGCCGATTTTACCAAAAAAAAAAATCATCTTTTCAGATGAAGCTCATTTTGATCTTGGCGGGTATGTAAACAAGCAAAATTGTCGCATTTGGGGCACAGAAAACCCGCACGCACACATTGAAAAGCCGATACACCTAAGACGAGTCACTGTTTGGTGCGGATTTTGGTCCAGAGGCATAATTGGGCCATTTTTCTTTGAAAATGAGCAAGGAGTGGCCGTTAAAGTCAATAGCGATCGTTATCGAGCCATGCTGAACGAATTTTTGTTCACAAAAATTGAAAAGGAGGATATTAGCAATATTTGGTTTCAACAGGACGGCGCTACGTGCCACACAGCCGAAGCTACACTCGATGTTTTGCGCCCTGTTTTTTTTTTTCAAGATCGCATTATCAGCCGCAGAGCTGATGTCGTTTGGCCACCTCGGAGCTGCGATTTGACACCGCTGGACTATTATTTGTGGGATGCTGTCAAAGATAAGTGTTACGCAAACAAGCCAGAGATAAATGACGCTTTAAAGAACAATATTCGTGAAGCCATTGGTGAAGTACAGCTGCACACAATCGATAGTGTGCTTAAAAATTGGACCGATCGTGTAGGCTACTGCATGGAAATTTGTTTGCTTTAAAGTATAAATAAGATTTTACATTGCAAAAAAACAAAATGGAATTAGTCGTTTTGCTTTTCGTGATTAGTGGTACCAACTTTCAGATGAAACAAAATTTCCACTTTATTCTAGAGAGCAGATAAACAATTACATATTGCCATATATGGGTACATATTTATATAGACAACAATTAAATTCAATTTCTATCAGGACACTGTTTTGTTAGAAAGATGTTTATTGGGTATTTTATTGTCATATTTTATGTATGAATGCCATACATAATTATTTTTGTGTTTTCGAGTTGAAAATATGTATTCAATTTACTGTTATTGACGGATTTAAAATGTAACTATTTGTGTTTTGTTTAAAACTGTTTAAACGCAATCAATTTATATATTGTTTCCTTAGAAGGATGAATCGAGTTAAGTGAGCTGTAGCAATAAAAGAAATCTATCCGAGAACAGAATTCTGTTTTGAAGTTAAACGCTAATTAATATGTATGTATGTATGTATGTATGTATGTATGTATGTATGTATGTTATATTATAAAATGTGCAAAATAATTTTTTTAATAAAAAATATAAAAGTAATGAAAACTTTTTTCAACGTATCAGATGCTCGCATTTAATGGTAAAGATATGGTATGCGTATAGATAATTTTCGAATATACGTTTAGTTTACTTAAATTAAATACGAATTGTTAGTTACTGTATATACATTTGGTAATACTAGAACTGAACGAACGTAGTAAATTTCTGAACGCACGTTTACTTTTGCACAAGTTAAACTTTACATAGTTGGAAACTGAATGTACGTTTCACTCAAAACTGAACGTTTTATTAAATTTAATTTTCTACTACAACCATTCAGGGTGCAGAAACCACATATTTGTTCGGTTTTCTACTACGTATTTTTTTCTGTGTACAGTTTATACATCTATTTATAAAGGTTCAAACTACACTGGTCTACAAAAAACAAAAAATTTTTTGAAAATTTTTGAAATGAATTAAAATTTGCAACAACGAAATTAATAGTGCACGAACGTTGAAAATGTTGGAAAAGTGTTTCGGCAACGATTCTCTAAAGAAAACGGTCGTTTAGCAGTGGCACGAGCGATTCAAATGTGGTCGTGAGTCACTCAAAGATTGTGAACGCAGTGGCAGACCAACGACATCGAAAACTGATGTAAACATTGATAAAGTAAAAGAAACGTTGGCCAGTAAACGCAAATTAACCTCCGGAGAAATAGCGGAAGACTTAAACATTGCCTATGGATCCGTCCAAGACATTTTGCTACTGATTAGGGTTTCCGTTGTGTAGCAGCAAAGTTGCCAAAGCACCAAAAGACCTCAATTTTATGCAGAAAAGAGACCGTATTGAGGTCGCAAAAGACATGATTTACAAGGCTGCATCTAATCCCACATTCATCAAAAGGATCATTACTGGAGACGAGATGTGGGTTTATGATACGACACGCATAAGTCGAGACCATCAAAAACCACGTCGTTTTCAGTCAAAAAAGGTGTAGTGTATCATGAATTTTTGTGAGAAGGCTAGACAGTAAACAAAAACTATTATTTGGGCGTTCTGAGACGCTTGCCTGAAGCAATTCTTCGAAAGAGACCAGAATTGTGGGCAGAAAACTCAAGGACTTTGCACCATGATAACGCACCGTCGCACAGTGCCATCATTTTTCGAAATTTTTTAACGAATAATACATCCAACACCCACCTGATTTGGCTCCCTGTGACTTTTTTCTGTTCAATCCAGTTAAAAAACTATTACAGGGAACGCGTTTTAGTAGTCGAAAGTAAATAAATAATAAAAATCGCAGGAAGCACTAATGGACATATCGTAAACCGAATATAAAAAACGCTTCGAGACTGGATCTAGCGCTGGCATATATAAGTGTGTTACAGTCGATGACAATTACTTGTATTTTTAAGTTTCTGAATAAATTCCGGGAACTTTTTGATCAAGTTGGTAATTTGCAATTTTTCACAGTGTACGTAAGCGTTTTTAGAAGTGCATATATTTACGGTTTCAGTTCAGACAACGGTAATTTTTTGGTAGAAATAAAAAAGTTTTGTTTTCTTAGAGAAAAAAAAGAAAAAATATTAAATCATATTACGGAAGCAAAAAAAAAACAAAAAACAAATGCTATTTACTCGTAAATGCAATTTATGTGAGAATAAGAAACGCTTAAGCTAAACTGGCATTAAAACTGGACATGCATGTACACATATAAGTTATCTTAACAATAAGGAGTGCAGCATATCTCTGGAAATAAAAGACAGAGTCCATAAAGTCTTTCAATAAGAAAAATATCATTAATATTTTAAGACTTTTATTTGAAAAAAAAGAAAAAAATAAACATATTCGAGTACGAATTTATTACTTTTTTAGTCGAACTAATTTTATTTAATTAATTGTATAAATTGCTCTTAAGTTGTCCAATTAAAATTGCACTTTTATTTAACGATTGGGTTAAGGTGTAAAGAGTTTTTATAGTCGTAATTATAAAAATTGCAATAATTCGCTTTTATAATACCCTATACCGCAGTCTTAGTCTTGGACTGTGTTGCCACCTTGTGTGTAATAAACATATTGTGCACAATTTTTTATTAAGTGTGTAGCCTGTGTGTAATTAGCGTCATGTGTAATTTTCGTGTAATTTTACTTTTGTTTCACCGCTTTTTTAATCAGAGAAAGGGAGTATTTTAAGCAATTTTCCATTCTACCAAGACAACGATTCCAAGGAAATATCGTTTAACACCTTAGTTCAGCTTAAGACGACATTATCAAAATTATGGATCTTCATAGAGCTGGAAGTATATCAAACTTTGTTAAAATCCATTCATAGGTACCTACTAAATGTTATGGATTACTAATTGTTAAGCTCAAAAAGTTACAGTGGCTCCAAGCCAAACTCGAATACTATACCGAAATATTTTTAATCGCTTAAAAATCACACATTTTAATTATTAAAAAAATAGTTATTTTCTTATTTGTGTATATCTTCCACGTACAAAAGGAAAAACCAACTCAGAAATTTAATATTTGTACGTAAAATTGAAGTTGAAAAAGCTTTAAAAGTCAAAATGACTTGCACAAGCCAAACTCGGACAGTACCTTTTATGGGTTAATAACTGCAACTCTGTAATTTCAATGCGGCCAACTTCGCTGATATAATTTACATTTTTAGGGGAAGCCCTTTAGTTCAGTTTTCGAAAATTATACGGATTAAGCAGAGCTAAAATCAAGAAGCTGGCTAGACAACGGGGACAAACTAGTATCGAAGTAAGAAACCTTATTATTGAGCATGCAAGAAAAGGAAAAAGTGTTCGCGAAATTTCAAAAATTGTTGGCAGAAGTCATTCAACTGTGCACGATATAATAAAACATTTTAAAGTAAATAAAACAGTCCAATTTTTTGTCAGAAAAATAAAAGCAACTCCCTTCCTAAGTGCTTCACGACTTGCTGCTATTACAGAAAGTGACCTTGATAACAAAGTAAGCCCATCAACAATAAGAAACTTGCTTTACAGAGTTGGTCTTAATGGTAGAAGAGCTAGACAAAAAAAAAGCTCTTATTAGTAGGCGCTATCAAACCAAAAGTCTTAAATATGCAAAAAAAAGTACTAAAATAAGGGTTTTTCTTATTGGAGAAACAAAAGCAAATTTTACGTATTTGGGTCGGATGGTAAAACAATAGTATGTAGGGTACAAGAACAGGAACTACGTTCGAATAACTTGAAACCGACAGTAAAGCATGGGAATGGTTTTCTGCATCATGTCCAAGATCTCCGATCTTGCCTTGGAGTCACTGTATGTAAATAATACGAGGGCGGAGTGACATTGAAGCTACCTAGCTCTAGATGGCAGCATAAACACAAAAACTTTTTCTTTCTTAGAAATTACGATCTGTCAAACGTCAGCTGTTAAAATTTTAGCCAAATTCATCGATTAGTTTATTTGTTTGAAGTAAGCAACTTTTGTGTTACTGGGTAAATGGGAAAAAGTGAGTTTCGTGTGGTTATTAAACACTATTATTTGAAAGGCAAAACGGCGAAAGAGACGAAAGAAAAGCCTGACACGGCGAATCTGCTCCGTCAGATTATATGGTAAAATATTGGATTGCTGAATTTAAACGGGGCCGAACAAACATTGCAACAATACCATCAATAGGAAGGCCAAAAGAGGTGGTTACTGAAGAAAATCCTCGATATCGTTATGAATGATCGCCGGGTCAAAATTCGTGAGATTGCTGAAATGGTAAACATATCAAATGAACGTGTGTTCAACATTTTGCATGAACATTTGCATATGAAAAAACAAGCTCAGTGTTGAACAAAAACGGATTCGACAGATCACTTCACAGCGGTGTTTGGACATGATAAAGCATAATCCTGCTGATTTTTGACATAGATTAATAGCTGTTGATGAAACGTGGGTCCACCACTACACACCTGAAATCAAAAATCAATCGAAGCAATGGGTGGAAGCTGGTGGAAGTGCTCCGAAGAAGGCGAAGACAGCGAAATCGGCTGGCAAGGTTATGGCCACTATATTTTGGGATGCACACAGAATATTGCTCATCGATTATCTTGAAAAGGGATCCACAATCACAGGAGAGTATTATCGTGCAGTACTGGATCAATTGGTTGATGCAATCAAGGAAAAACGACCACATTTAAACAAGAAAAAAATGCTCTTTCTTCAAGACAACGCACCGGTTCACACAGCGTTAGATACGATGTTAAAACTACGAGAAATCCACTTCGAATTGGTTGATCATCCACCTTATAGACCAGATTTAGCCCCTAGTGACTTTTTCCTGTTTCCAAATTTGAAAAAATGGCTCGCAGGAAAAAGATTCATCTCAAACGAAGAAGTGATTACCGAAACTAATGCGTATTTTGAGGAGATCCCAAAATCGAATTATTCAGATGGTATAAAAGAGTTGAAAAATCGTCTTACTAAGTGTATTGAGCTAAAAGGAGACTATGTTGAGAAATGAATGGTTTTTTGAAAAAAAAATGATTTTTTCCTACTTAGGTAGCTTTAATATCAATCCGCCCTCGTAAACGTAAAAGCACGATTTGTGTGAAATTTTTTCTTTAAAAATCAACTTACAGATCGCATATCTAATGTCAGTCAGATTTAACTTTGTAGCCAAATTTCTAACTATGCTTTTCACTGCTCTCGTTGTGACACTATCACATTATAGACTAATAATAATATCCCTTAGAGTTCTTAGCATCTTCTTCTTCTTGCATCGATAGCATTTGTTCACCACTTTTGCAAGTTCAAGCTTCATATAAAATTGATATACGAAATTCGGCCTAAATAATCATTATTTTTGGATAGTGGAAACTCCATAATCGAAACTCCAAAATCTCAAACTTAAAACAACCAAATATACACATAAGTGATTATAAGTTTTGAAAGTAGCAACGTACTACCTTGATCAAAAAGTTTGCGAAATAACCCCCGTGTGGCGGTCACATCGTTCCGATTTGAGTCTTCTTTTCTTTTGTTAAGTTGGTTACATCTGTTGTTGATATTCCTGCAAAATCTTAGCATCAAAGCTTGATATTTGCAAAAGCTACGTAGCCAAGATTTCTTAAAATTTTTACCCTGTTTTGACCCACATTCTCATAAAAATTATCATTACTGGAGACGAGATGTGGGTTTATCGTGAATTTTTGCCTGACAGTAAACAAAGAGTATTATTTGAGCGTCGAAGGAGACCAAATTGTGGGCAGAAAACTCGTGTATTTTGCACCATGATAACGCACCGTCGTACAGTGCCATCATTTTTTTTAAATATTTTCACGACAAATGCAACAAATACCATCCACCAGCCTCCGAATTTACCTGAGATGGCTCCCTGTTTCTGTTCAATCGAGTTTAAAATCCATTACGAGAAACGCGTTTCAGCAGCCGAGAGGAAATAATGGAAAAATTTTAGGAAGCACTGATAGACATACCAAAAACCGAATATAAAAAATGCAAACGTCACTTAGATTTAGCGGGAATATCAACAACAGATGCACCAACTTAACAAAAAAATAACTCAAATCGGAACAATGGGGCCGCCATCCCTATCGGCGGCTGTCCATTTTCGCCAAAAACTAATTATTGAAGTGCTGATGGTACTTCTTCTTTTGGAAGTCTATGGTTATTCCATATTGTTAACAACCCAATAACTCAGTTTTAACCCTATCAGCGTACGATTTTATGCAAATAATATTTATAGCATTTTTTACTATTTGCCTATTAAGGATTTATTTATTTATTTATTTATTTTTTTTAAAGGTAAAAAAAGGCAGATATCGTGTCATCTTCCAAAAAATTTTACTTTAAAAAGTTTAAACATGTTGCACTTTTCACTCTCAAATGCATCTCAAAGTGGATATGTTGCCCTTAAAATAGGTGAAATTTTCAAATAATTTTTGTTTTTATATGACCTCACCCATAAAGATAGGGCGAGGAAACATTTTTAAAATATTGTCATTTTAAAAGGCAAAATTTTTTTCAGGAAACTTAACCTAACTTATACATAAGCTCAGAAAATGTTGTTATAGGTAAGACAAGCAATCAAATATGTTTAAAAAATGTGGCCTTATGGTCCTGGAAGTATACTTTGAAAATATAGCCTTTTTAAAAGGCAACACTTTTTTTGGAAAACCGAACGTATTTTCTTGCATGAGTGATCAAACCAATTTTGCTAGAGGTAAGTTAAGCTGAACGAAATGTTGAGAAAATATGTCCTTAAGGTGTCGCAACTACCTACTCTAACACAATATTTACCTTTATTGGTATTGGATATAAATTTTGTGGACAACAAAACTACTACAACAACAGTAGAAAATAAAAATAAAAATAAAAATTTAGATGGCGCGACAAGATGTTTATGTTATCTTTTTTATTATTGTAGTTGTTGTAGTTGTTCTTGTTATTGTTGTTGATTGTTATTTACTTGTTTTCCGCTGAAATTTTATTAAAATGGTCAACTGGCCTTAAGAAAAAACAAAGGGAAACAAGAAAATCGAAATAAAAATAAAATTTAAAAATAATTTCAAGTTGAATGCAAAAAACAACAAAATTTAAAAATTCGGACAAAAAAGTCAATCGTTGCAAAAAGCCAAAAAAAAAACGCAGCCTAAACAACAAACAGCTTAGCTTTGAGACTGACTGGCAGTCAACAGATAAATACGAACAACTTTATGTAACTGATTTAAACTTATGGCCAAGCCTGGCAAGTAAGTACCAATAAAGACCAAGAAGAAAAGAAGGCAAAAAATTAAATATTTAATGCCTAATAAAATGTTTAAGAAGTTCCGTTTAAAGGATGACTTTGGAACTGGTAAAATAATAAAAACAATTTTTGTTTGCTTTTTTGCTCGTGGAGTAGTTATAAAAAGAAATAAAACTCAGACATGAGTGATATTAAGATCAGTATTTAAAACAAGTTCAATAAAAAAATATTAAGATTTAAGACATTGTATGATGATTATAATTTATAAAAACGAAGAAAGGAACGAACACTATTGGAAGGGTGTTTTTTTAATTTAAAAAGTAGTGCTTATGGCATTTTCCGTTTAAAAGCTGAGAGATGGAAAACAGCAAAACAAAATATAGTAGACATTTTGACTAAAAAAAGGCGCTGTCGGATAAGTTTGGATTAATTTTATAAGATTTCACATCGTATAAAACTGAATGATTGACATTTTTGCTCGATATACGTGCAAGGAAGGCACTTTTGACTATTTATACAATACAATTCAAAACAACACTTTGTAAATACTGCACAGTGGTTGCCGCCTTAGAACAAAATTAAAAAATCAAAGTCCAATTTTTGTCATCCGATATGTCATTAATAGCTCTAATAAGAGACAGCTTTTGAAAAGGTTATTTAGTTTTATACTATTATAACAGCAGGGCTAACAATAGCTTTAAAAGAGCAAGCATTTTAATTGGTGAAACCCCCAAAAAAAAATTCTTAAACCCTAAAAAGCTATTCGGTATTATTATTACGTTGTTGCCTTTTAAATGTGTTTATTTATGAGTTCGTAGATTTCACGTAAAATAAAATGAGTTTTGTTTGGTTTTTAATCAGGGTTGGCAAAAACCCGACCCACCGGGCTTTATGGGTTTTTTTGTTTGGGTTTTATAGTGATTTATAAATGCTTCCAAATTTCGTTCAAGTCGACAATATTTTTTGTTTGTTTATACATTCACGTTGCTTTAGTATTTATAGTGTGATTTTGCACTCTTGGAGGGATCCAGGCGGCATTGTATACTATGAGCTCCGTTTGAATCTTGCATTATTAGAAAAACGGCCGGAATATAAAAACAGACATGAATACACATTTTCTTTTGCATGATACGACTTCATGTCGCAAAAGTATCAAAACAATTATTATAAACGGTCAAATGCCGCATTCGCCCTAACATTGCTCAGTCGGCTGTTGCGACGGATACAATATACTCACACCTCTTTTTACAGCTTTTCTTTATATGGCATTTCGCTATAATGGCCTGTTTGTATTATGAAACATTTAGTTATTCTATTGCATGTTAACACCAGATCTCAAGTCGCAAAAGTTCAAAAACTATTATTAGAAACGATCAAATGTCATATCCGCCGTATTCTCCAAACATTGCTCCATCGGCTGTTGCGACGACAATATACTCACGCCTATTTATACAGGCTTTCTTTACATGGCATTTCGCTAAAACGGCTGTATGTATTATGGAACATATTCGCTTCCAGCTTATAATACCTCGTTCTACGATTAAAAAACGTGGGTTCTTCATTTAAAAAAAATAAAAATTTAAGGGAAGCAAACACAACATGTATTCATCTCGTTTAAGGGCAATTCGATTTGCGGCCTACATTTTCAGAAACTATCTTGGCCGTATAAAACCCGGGAGGGCTTAATTGGGTTATCCAGTGGGTTGTCAACCTTTATTTAACACAGTTTTGTGTTCCACTGCTCGTAACCTTTTCACAAGCAAATACCAATTTATATTTTTGATTACTTTCTCTGTTTATAACTTTGTAAACAACAACAATTACTCGACAGAAAATTCAACCTAAAGACCTTTTAAATCGATCGTTGTTACAACTTAAGTTCGATCACAGTCTTTTCAAACAGAGGTTAGCCACTCTTAACTTTCTTTACTGAGTTACGTCAAATTAAACTGGTTTTTACTTCACTTTTCTCTCTTCACACCTAGTACAAAGCAGTAAACTCTACTCGCTACGTTTACATCACTGAGCTCTCTCTTTCTCGATGTCTTATCAGAGCCATCGATCCTTGACATCAAGTGGCGCTATTTGATCACTAGGACTATGATGAATAGAATAGGGACAACGCATTATGTGGCATAACAACGTGCTTAAGTGTGCCTTGCTAAGCTAGGCTGCCACTCCCTCCTACCTACATACCTATATTCAAGCCAAACAGAAAATAATTAGCGGTACCCCTGCAACATTTCCAACTTTTAATTCTTAAGGGACATTCTAATATACAGTCTGTTTAATAATTAATATGCAATTACATACATACTTAAATACAAATAATTTCAATCATTTCTACGTGAACATCACATACATAATTATGGAGCCAAAGGCAACGCTAAAGGGCCGTCATGTTGTCATTGGCTCGCCTAAGCCATAATTTATTAAAAACTACTCTTCACTACAAATGTCAACGAGTGTATGGAATACAAAATTTGTCTTTACTGCGCAAACAACACTGCATGACAGACGTATGACTTGAAAATGTCGTTAATAAAGGGCTGCCTGCTGTCTTAAAAGGCAGTAGAAAGGATTGTCAAACACTTTAAGTGAGAAAACAAGAAAAAAAACGAAGCAACTTCTTTTGAGTTTCTCATTTCATTTTAATCATTTTTTGTGTCTTTGATTTAAGATTTTCAAGAAAATAATTAATATTTTTCATTATAAGTTTTCTTTTATTTACTTACAGATTAACATTAAAGTTATTATTTTTTCTTCGTTTATGGGCATATTTTGCTAACGTTTCCCTATAACAAATGGATTTGTTAGTATTTGTTAGGCTACTTTAAACGATAATTTTTAGAGCAAAGAAATTTTATGACTTAATTAAATATTGGCCTTAGGGTTTTTTCATTAAAATGTTTGACCCACTTTTTCAAAAAAATTTTTTAATTTCTTCTAAAATCGCCTGAAGAAGTGTGAGGTTATTATCTCAGATATTGTTGTAGAGAGTAAGCTATTTAAGCTTACAAGTGTTTTTCAAAATAATAGAAATTAAGTGAAATGCAGTTGTTGTTTAACAAAAATAGAAACGAATTGATAAAAGCTATGTAAGCTATGTAAAACGGTTTGTTAGCTACTCTATGTCAAAATGTACGTTAATGGCAAAGAAGGTCTTACTTCCTATTGCCCATATGCAAAAGAAAAATACAGGTAAACCTGCTTTTGTGCGGTGGATAGGAAGCGCATAAAAAAATTACACAAAACTTTAGAAGACGCTATAAAAAATATTTTTCACAACATAAATAAAAATTATTATTATATTTTTGTGTGATCAATACCGACCGCATAAAAAAAGTTTCGCGTCGAATATAAATCAATATTTTTTAAATGCAATTAGTTAAGTACACACGTGAATATTTTTAAACATTTCATTTACATATCTACTTATTTTATATATAAAAATCAATTAAATTATTATTTTTCATCACTAACCGATACCGATAGTCGGTAATCAGTTTTTACGACGTTGCTTGTTTTACTATACGCTTGTATGTGTACTTATATCTCGATAGTCAGATAAACAGGATTGAAGTTTCTTTTGGAAGTTTAAAGCTCTTTCAGAATTGTTATCGATGGCCAGAAAATGATGCTCTAATTTATTGCCAAGTTGGCGTTCGGCATAGATGTTATCCACTGACATTTTATCGGGTTCTTCTTTTTTATCGGATATATCTCTTACATAATTTCTAATGTCATGGTCCCTTGAGGTTTCATCCTGAATTTTTTCGATAAGATGAAAAACATATCAATAATCGATATAAAAAGTAATCGTTATTTTTGTCAACCACCAGGGTTGGCAAAAACACGGGTTTAAAAAGAAAAAACCAAACCCACCGGGGTTTTTTATGGTTTTATTAGGTTGTACACCATAATCAGCATAAATCTATGGAATTTAACAAACGAAGAGCCCATACTGAAGCAGAAAAGGCAAAGATAGTGGAAATGGATCGGCCATACCTTAAGAAAAAATCACGGTAGTATTACAAGTATGGCACTTGAGTGGAATCCTCTAGGATCAAGGAACCGCGGTCGACCAAAAAACACCTGGCGAAGCACAATTATCCAAGAACTAAGGCAAAACAATCTTACATGGGAAGAGGCAAAGACAACAGCAGCATATCGTGTAAGATGGAAATGCTTTGTGGAAGCCCTATGCTGCCAAGAGGAGAAAAGGAAAAAAAAGGTTTTATAAATGCTTCCAAATTTCGTTTAAGTCGACAATATTTTTTGTTCGTTTATAAATTCACGTTGCGTTAGTATTTATAGTGTAATTTTGAACTCTTGTAGGGATCTAGGCGACATTGTATACTATGAGCTGCTAAAGCAAGGTGATTGAAGCAGATTGCAATTACTCCGTTTGAATCGTGCGTTATGAGAAAAATGGCCGGACTGTAAAGACCCACATGAATACATTTTTTCTTTTGCATGATACGACTTCATGTCGCAAGAGTTTCAAAACAATTATTTAAAACGGTCAAATGCCGCATTCGCTGTAACATTGCTCAGTCGGCTGTTGCGACGGATACAATATACACACACCTTCTTTTACAGCTTTTCTTTATATGGCATTTCGCTATAACCATCTGTTTGTATTATGGAACACATTCACAATTTACCTTGTTCTACGGTTAAAAAAACTTGGATTCCCCGATTTTTAAAAAAAGTGTAAGGGAAGCAAACGCAACACATATTCATCTCGTTTAAAGGCATTTTGATTTACGGCCTACATTTTCAGAAACTATCTACGGCGTATAAGGAGACATGAGTTTATCTTTTAACATGTCACCGAATCATTTCCTTTGAAGAAATACAAAATCAGCTTCAAAGTTTGAGCGCCTTAAAAGACGAGAAGTTTTTCTGAGACGGGATTTGGAAATTGGTTCAGAAGTGGAGAAAAGATTATCTGTTTGAGGTCAAAAACAGAAAAATTAATTTGTAGTCACAATACGTAAATTACACCGATTTTTGTTGTGTATATAAAAAACCGACCCTGTTTTTTTAAATATAATACTCAATAAAACCATATCAACAACATATATTTCAATATTATGTACTAAACAAAAAATAACCGAAATATATCTTAATTATGTTACTTTTTCAAACACTGGCGATAGCTTCGCTTATTATGTTCATATAGCGACCAAAAACTATCGTAATACATCGCATAAAAAAAAATAAATCGCACAAAAATAATCCGCATAAAACCAGGTTCTTCTGTAAATAAAATAAAACATTGCAGTGTAGCCAGAAATTAAATAAAGGCCCCTGGCTAGGGTTATAATAAATGAATTTTAATAAAAAAAATTCCGTTAATTCCTAAGGAAAGGAAAAAGCATTAAAAGTGTTATATGATTAAGCTTAACCTTCATTATAGCTCATCAAGTTGCTCATTACATTTTAGATTTTAATTTATTTTAAATATTTTGGTTTGTGCATATGTGTACATATCTATTCTCGTTATGCAGTTAAAGTAATTGTTTTTCTGTCTTATGGGCTCTAATTATCTTGCTCACTGACTTAGAAACGGTTTGAATTTTTAAGGTAGTAAATATGCCAGATAAAAAGATTCAAACTCAATTTATTTAAATAAGTTGCACTTAGCGTGTTTCAAAGAAGGCAAGTATGTCAAGAAGTAAGCCATATGCAAATTAAAAAATTAAATAAAAAAAAACAAAACCAAAATTTAAAAAAATTTTTAAAATTTTTGATTTGATGTTTAAACAATTTCCAATCCAAGTAAAATATTTCATAACACACACACATAGTCAAATCTACACTCCGGTTCAAAAAGATAGAACCATTTTTTAAAGTGCCATAAATTGCAAATACAGAAACAAAAATTAAAAAATTTGTTTCAGACGAATTAAACTCAAAAATAAGACCTCAGCTTAATGTATTGGTACTTTTTTTCATCTTTCTAATCTAACCGGCAAACCTGCCTTAATTAATTAATTCTAATATATTCAGTTATTCTACTTCTAATTAATTATATTTAATTAATTAATTAATTAATTATATTTATCTACGTTAAATTCTAAAGCTAACAAATTATAATACACAAAAAGCAGTTGTACTGGCAACACCGTTATACATGCAAGTGGTATCACTCTCAATAGTACAGAAAATTATGGAGGCGACAAATACACAAGAGTCTTGACTCAAACCAATAAAGTTTAAAAATTGTGAGAAAATTTGTGGTTAGGAAGTAAATTGGCTATCAAATGATAAAATGTCTAGAATTTGGCTCTCAACTTTTGACACTTATTTAGAAAAAAATTGGTAAATTTTTACTATGGAACGCTACACTCTTGAACAAAGAACTTTATTGTAAAAATTTACTGTTTGGACAACTCATCTTTAGTGATGAGGCCCATTTTCAATTAGGTGGTTATGTAAACAAACAAAATTGTCGCATATGAGGCTGCCAAAATCCACAAATAGTCTTTGAAAAACCAATGCATCTAAAGAAAGTAACCGTATGGTGCGACTTGTGGTTAGTGGCATTGTCGGCCCGTATTTTTTCGAAAATGAGCAAGGCAACGCCAATTTATTTCCTAACCTCAAATCTGCCCACCCTTTAGCTAAAATCTCTCAATACAGTCTCTGATGTGGTGTATTTGCTTTTTAAGCTTTTTATTTTTGTAACAATAATATAATTTGACACTGATCTTAAATCATTCACGTAAGGCCTTCAATATTCGCTCTTTATAACCGTTTCTGCTATTTTTTTTCTGTACTATATAAGTATAAGTTCTGTCGATCGAAACAAATAGAAGTAGACATAAGCAAGGCCTGAATTGGGAGCCGCGTGAGACATAATTTCCCAAACACTATTTTCTAAAAACTTTTCTCATTGTGCACGAACAATAAAAAACGTTTTAAATGGCAATTGATTTAAGAGCAGAACAGCACGCAAAAATCTACTAATTTTAGCGAAAAATCGTAAACATCGCCTTGAGTTTGCTAAAGCATTTATAGATAATGATATGGATATTTGGAATAATGTTATATATACCGACAAAAGTAAGTACAGCATTTTCGGAAGTGATGGCCATTTCATAGTTTAGAGAAAACGAAACAATGCATTTGGTCCAAAAAATATAATACCTACAGTCAAACATGGTGAAGGTAGCGTTATGATGCCATGGCGTCATCTGGAGTGGGTCGTTTAGTCTTTATCGAGGGTAACATGGACCATTATCAATATAAGAAAATATTGGCACAAAATCTAAAGACATCTGTTGATAGGTTGCGGCTGGGAATCAATGGTTATTCCAGCAGCATAACGGCCTTAAGCATACTGAATTTTTTCCTGACTATGCTTCAAAACAGCTAAATTCACTACTCCAGTTAGCAGACTTAAACCCAATATATAAGATACCTTTTTACGAAAATATGGCAATAGTAACCGTGAAACATTAAAAACTGCGCTTATTCGTTCATGGGCCGAAATAACACCCTTTATTACAGAGAATATGATGACATTAATGTCACGTCGTCTTCAAGCGGTTATTGATGCCCAAGGTGGATCCACAAAATAGTACAAGTATAGTATTTATAAAAGTGTAGTATTTTATAAAGGGTCCGCCAAATAAATTTTTTATTAAATGCTATAAACAAAACTACTGAATATTTTCTCAAATTTCTTTTTTTATTTGAAAGTACAATCCTTCCGGTTAATAATGGAAAATAATTTCATTCAAATGGCTGCCCCGGCTGGACCTGCAGTAGTCTACACGGTCGGTCCAATTTTTAAGCACACTATTGATTGTGTGCAGCTGTATTTCACCAATGGCTTCACGAATATTGCCCTTTAAAGCGTCGATTGTCTCTGGCTTGTTGGCGTAACACTTATCTTTGACGGCAGCCCACAAATAATAGTCCAACGGTGTCAAATCGCAGCTCCGAGGTGGCCAAACAACATCAGCTCTGCGGCTGATAATGCGATCCCCAAAAACAGTGCGCAAAACATCGAGTGTAGCTTCGACTGTGTGGCATGCAGCGCCGTCTGTTGTAACCAAATGTTGCTAATATCCTCCTCTTCAATTTTTGTGAAGAAAAATTCGTTCAACATGGCCCGATAACGATCGCCATTGACTGTAACGACCACTCCTTGCTCATTTTCGAAGAAAAATGGCCCAATTATGCCTCTGGACCAAAATACGCACCAAGCAGTGACTCGTCTTGGGTGTATCGGCTTTTCACTGTATGCGTGCGGGTTTTCTGTGCCCCAAATGCGACAATTTTGCTTGTTTACATACCCGCCAAGATCAAAATGAGCTTCATTTGAAAAGACGATTTTTTAGCAAAATCGGCATCTCCTGTAAGTCAATCGCAAGCCCTATTAGCGAAGCGTTGTTCAAGCGTATACACAACCATAAAACTAATTATCTGTCAAATCAGACATGAGCTAAGTCTTACCATTCACGAAATAAGCACTAGTTGAAAAAAAACGTTAGATGGCGGACCCGTAATATGTATATAAAATTAAATAATAATTATTTTTTTGTAAACTTTATGTAGGCTTTTTTCCTATGAATTTTTAATATTTTATTATTTGTTGGTTTTTTACTGTAAAAACTTACTTTTTTATTTTACAAATAAACTTATTTACCACTGTTTTAAATATTAATATAAATATTTTGTAAACTGTGTGTAGACTTTTTTCCTATGAAATTTTAATATTTGATTATTGTTGTTTTTATTATGTTAAATAATTACTGTTTTATTTTATAAATAAGCTTATTTATTAATGCCTTAAATATTAATATAAATACTTTTTTTAAATTTCCTTCATAAACTCTCTAAGCCATTAATCTTATATGGTCGGTAGACTTTTCTCCTTAACTGTACTCGCTACGCGGTAAATACACCTCTAATGCATATATTTTTTTATTTGATTTATAGAGAAAAAGCTTTCATTTTACCACTATTATCTTGGTTTGTGGATGAACTAAGTTAGTACATAACCTAAGACAACAATCACTGCCAATGGTGTGTTATGCTTAAATTAACCCATAAAATGTACAAAAAAGTATATTTTTTGAAATAATTTCGTATATTTTTTATATACATTTACCGTTTTATTCATAATCACTTAAAACAGATTTATAAGACAAAATTCAAAATTTTTTATTCATATACGACAAACAGTGTTATAAAGCTCTTATTAACCATTTATTAATTTTAAAAATTTTTTGTAGGTTTGTACTTAAACTTTAAACATATAATAAATTGAATTTTGTTTTTGTTTTTAAATTTTTCAATTTGTTTTTATTTTTTTTAATAAAATATTTTTTTAAATTATTAATTTAAAAATTCGCTTGCAATCATAAAAATAAGGCGCTAAAGCCCTAGACAGTGGCACAGTAGTTTACCACTGTTCTTATTTTCTCTACATTCTCTACAATTCATAACCTACAGAATTCTGGCTTGCGGTTATCTCATCTACTTATCATTCCCCTTATGAAGAAGTGACCCGTATTTATGGCTTCCTTGAACCTTAGAGCTGCCTTGCATATGTTCGGAAGGACCTTTGAATTTGCCAGTCAGAGACTAGACCACAATGTCTTAGAAACCCCAAAGTTCAATATAATCTATACATGATTCGTTCTGCCCATAGTCCATTCCCTAATAGCCCTATAGTAATATCTTAGCGGAAGTTTCTTATTTTTTATACAATTTGAATACACTACGCTCAGCAGTATGACTGCAGATTACTAAAACCATAAGCACAAGTGAATACTCAACCACTTCAAACTTGGGAAAATTACTAAATTGCAACAAGACGGAATCATTTGGAAATTGCTTTAAATCTTCCCATCTGATGGGTCGAAAGGGCATAGAGACAATCATATACAGAGAGCGCGGCAGACTTTTGGTCGTCTAATACCCATTTGGAATTCCTGCTCTCTACCTCAGCACACAAACCTGGCAATTTTGAACACAAATTTCAAAACCACTTTAACCCTTCTGCATTCCTTGGATATCTGCCCTTCCTATTATCCTTTGGATCAATAGGACCCAACAATAAAATGTAAACAAAATTTCATATAAGAAATTTATCTGCTTTGTTGTTTTTTATTTAGTATAATAAAAAAATGAAAACTAAAATAAATAAGCCCTTCCTGAGCAATGATTAAAAAATACATACATACATACATACATACATATCGTCACCTAAAACGCAAACGGCCCTATCTAGCATTTTAAACATTTTACAGGAGAGGCAAAAAACTATTTAAGATAAAAAGTATTGTTTTAATCAGCGAGACTTTTATCAATATTTTAGATACAATTTTTAGATTTTGTTTAATTAACTTATAAACCAATATGGCATTTTGACAATTGACAATTTTGTATTTTATACAAACGTTTAGTTTGTTTTTTTCGTTTAACATGAAATCGCTTTTGTAGATAGAGCCGTTCGTTTTTTGGTAATAAAATGGCTAATTTTATTCGGAAGAGTCCAAATTTATTTGTAAGCCTTTGCTTTGATGAAATACATCAGAATTAATGAAAAAGTCGATTTTGAATTTTTTGTTAGTTAGGGCCGTTTGCGTTTTAGGTGACGATATATAAAATAAAATTAAATTTGATATTAATTTGATATTTGATATTAATTTTGAAAATAATAATTATATTTTAATTTGTGTGACAATTTACACACAATGTGACCGACCATGTGCTCTTTGCGAATAAATTTTTGACAAGAATCACATTTGCTGGAATACTTATTTGAATTCCTTCTATGTTGACAAAAGAAACACTGCTGTCGTTTATTTGATAAATTGCTGGACAATGGTTAAAGATGGGATTCTACCTGGTATTTACCCATATATCGGGTAAATTTTTTTTTGTTTTTTTGGAATTTATTTAGGTATTTATAAACAAATCGTCAATCGACTAAAACATCATTTCAATACATTTGGCTGCTTGTTTTCTTGAAACTGTTACGAGCTTATTATGAGCTTTTAGCTAAAAAAATGTATTGGCTTGTGTCAAGTCTCAAAAACTTCTGAGATTATCTGCACTAATTAAAAGTGCTGCCAAGCGCATAGATCGATTAATTTTTGTGTTATTTTAGAACATTTGAATTGACGGCGAAAAATTGGCTGTCAAGAATTAAAGTCTGTTTAAATCGCAAATAAAAAGTGTTGTAATAGCGAATTTGGTATATTAAGACATAGTGTATTAAAGTACAGTGGAATTAAAAAAAAGAGACAGATAGTAAAACAACCAAAATAAAACTAGTGTTTTATTTTATTTTAACGCAATAAAAACGAACTCTAACGTTTTAAAAAGGTTAAAACATAACAATACTAATAGTCAAAGACACTACTTAACTTCATCCTATTATCTAATTGCGATGCAGTTTATTTATTTTAATATAAATCTTAAGGTGAACCCAACAAACTATATACCTAGAGAGGATTTGTGGAGTAGAAATTTTGAACAGCATAGCGGATCGTGAATTGACTGCTCCATGCACTTCAGCATATTGATTTCATTAAAAATTTCATTATTATTTCACTAATTATATGAATTTGTAAAAAGTATTTATAGTTTTTTTGTCATCACAAAGCCAAAAGTGGCAAACAAGGCGAATTTAACAAGGTGGTTTCATTTTGAAAACGAACACAACACTGTAAACAGACTTTAACGTTGTGTAAAAATATTGCAAATAGTAAGCAAATAGTAAACAAATTACCTGTGTCACATATATTTGTTGTAAAAAAATGGTAATGGCGAATCGTTTTGACATATAGTCACTTATCAGCTGTTGCTTACGTAGCAAGCCAAGGTCACCTGGTTTTAATAGTTAATTTGCTGCTATGAAACGTTTATGAATAAGAATTTTTATTTTTGATTTATAAGCCAAAAAGCGTTTGATAAGTAAGGTATACTTAAAACCTAAAATAAGAATCTATAGCGTTAATCTTTAAATTATGAAATATTTTCTTAACAGCAACATACCCGGGTATTTTTTACGTTTCAAAATACATGTGTGTCAGAAAGTTTACGGAATATTTCTGTCACACAAGTGGAAAACAAGCAACTTGGTCACAAGTTGGTTTATATAGTTTGTAAAAAGCAACGCAATAAATATTTATTAGAGAAACAAGCCGTGAATGGTATGGATCAGATATTAAGCGAAATTCTGAAGAAGTGCTCTGTATGTTGTTTTGTCGCCATTTTTAAGTTAAATTGGATATTTTCGAATGGTGGTATGGAAAACCACTTCTAAAAATATGCAGACTAAAAATATGCTTAATTGTTTTACACCAATTATGTTTAATTTTCCACCCTTTGAAATAAATTAATGGTAAATACTCCTTTAACAAAAATGCTGAAAAATTATTGATTATATTTATTTAAGAGAAAGTTAAAAACCGTCTTTTCAATCACAAAACGATAGCAGATGAGGTGCAAAAAAGATTCAATTTATTGATACTTCCCTCTTTCGATCTTATGTCCTTTTTAAGCCAATTACGTTTGTACAAATAATGTGTGTACAACTTTCCTGTATTGATGTTTCTAATAATTTAAAAATGTTTTTGTTTCAGAAAACAGGACAATTAATAGTAAAGGAGATGCCTACCAACTATAGATATCCATAGACTTAGTTCTTCTTAATAAAGTCTGTGCGTACAAATGTAATAAATAATTTCTTATATTTTGACATTGTTTTTCTTCTACAAATTTTGTGTACAATTTTTAGTCGTTTTCGGACGAATATGTTTAATATTCCTACTTTAGGCTTATTTTGATTAAAAACAAACATTTTTATAAACAAAATTGATTTTCTTTTTTGAAAAATCAAGCAAATTACGTCAATAAAATTTGTATAATATTAGACAACACGAAAATTTCAACATCAATTTAGACAATATATGATCCAAAATTTCAACTAATTTTTTAGAGTGTGGTTCTTCTGCTTTTGATCTAAAGTTTATTAAAGTTTTACAAACAATATGTTATGTTTGTTACGTCTTTTAACACTACTGTAACCCTTCCCGCGTTGCTTGAAGCCCTTATGTTGTATACCAATAAAGCGTATTATTTATAAGAAAAATTAAAACAAATGCACATATTTCATATAAAGGATAAGCACCATCACAAAAGGACTACTTATTTTTATGCAAGGCGTGTTTTGTGCATTACCCGCTTATCCAAACTCTGCCGCTTGTTGACTGATGTTGATAGCTTTAACTGTTAGCGTTTTCCACACATGCAAAATTTCATATTAAGTATGAATGGGAGATGCCACGCCCACTAATTTAGCCCTGCCTGGCTATTGACGGATGATGTGTCCTGTTCAAGAACTTATTGAAACAAAATTTAGAAATTTTTATTCTTACTGATCTAAATATATCCAAATTTTAATAGTTGCTCTGTATAGGACATGCCACGCCCACTTATGCAATACCAACCACTTTAAGACTGATGAATTGCATTGAGTGCTAAGTTTTTTAGATTAAATTCAGAAACTTCTTCTTTTACAGTTCTCAAAATATACAAAAATCAATAATTATTTTGTGTGAGAGGTACAATGCCCACTTGTTCAATTTCGCCCATTTTTGAACTGATGATTTGTAGCAACCACCAAGTCATATAGCCCTGACAGACATATATCATGTTATGCATACTACTGTTTTTGATTCTACATAAGTGTGACAGACATGTAGCATACGTACTACTACTTATCGTCACATGAAATGCAAAAAGGTTTATCATCACTTCTTATTATTTTAATAATATAAAAAAAACGTAATACAACAAAACGTATTGTTACTATAAACATGATGATGAAAGCCAACAATGATATTTGAATGTCGCAGTTCAATCAAAACTTTTTGTTAGGTGAGGTCTAATTTGTTATTAAATATCTTTGACTTGTTAAAAAATAAAAAACCATTTGATGCTATGCGCTCTTGATTTGATTTCTTTACTAAAGTTGTTATTGTTGGAAATAGATGATTACAAATTTCTTTGCTTTAATGTCCTGTATTAATATCAATCAATAACTATTTTTTTTTGTTGTTGTTAGGTCCTTTTGCATTATAACAATAAAAATTTAATTGTCATTCAAACAGTATGAAAAATACGAATTCCTATAACCTTAAATATTTATTTAATCGAATTTTGTTATTTTTCTAAAAAAAAGTTTTGATTAAAATATCGTTTTTATTTGTTTTGAGTAATAAATTAAAAGCCTTAAAAAAAGATTATTTAAGTAATAATTTTATAAAAAAAACAATTGTTTTAAAAGATGTAATTTTAAATGTGTACATAAAGTTATTTTGCATACTGTATTTCCAGCTGGAATTATGCTAGGGTTTCCCATTTCTTACCAAACGAAGCTGTGTTAAATAAGTAGTAATTATATACTACATTTATACCACGTTCACTTTCATAGTAAACGAACCAGCTTTATATTATGTTCATACAAGCGTTTTAATTGAGTCAATTAATTTTTAAATTGTATTTAGTGTCCACACATAGCGCAATTAATGTTACACAATTAGCATTTAACAGTTGAGAATGCTAAAACACATATTGTTATTAAATCTTTAATTTGTGAATTTAGAGGTCTTTAGTGCTAAAAAAATAAAAATTTAATACATAAAAATTTTTGTTCACTTTTTTCATATTGATAATATTTTATTTTTTATGACATTGTATAGCATGAGAAGTCCTTATTCATACAACATTAAAAAAATTTTTTTACTTGAATTTTAATATTTTTCTACAAAACAAAATGCTTTAAATGCCGTTTCTTGTTTGTTTTAAATAATAAAACCTCCTTATTTAAAATTGCATGAAATATATAATTTCTATATATTTGTTTTATAAAAAACTAATGATTTAATAAATCCTATTTGAAAATTTGTACGAATATATTGTTATGTTTTAACCATTTTAAAAAGTTTAAGTTCATTTATATGGCGCCAAAATAAAATAGACTCGACTTTGTTTTTACGGTCTTTTATTCACTTTGTCTTAATACAGCAAATTCGCTTTTACAATACTTTTTATTTTCACCTAAACAGACTTTACTTTGTGACAGCCAAATGACAATTAACTCACCAGCCGCAATGCGCCATCGTTTTATAGAATTTCATCATTAGTTTCGAATGTTTTAGTACAGATACGAATCTTCGATTTATCTACGTTAATTCAAATGGTCTAAAATAACTTTATAAACACAACAAGTAATCGAACTGGCAACTCTATGTGGATGGTAGCACTCTTAATTAGTATGGGTAATTTTAGGAGTTTAATTTTAGTCTTGACACAAGCCTAGAAATTTCTATAGCTAAAAGCTCATAATTAATCTCTGATGTTGTGAATTTTGTCTTTAGCACTTTCATTTTCGTAACAATATATTTTTCTTACTGTATATACGAGGGCGGATTGATATTGAAGCTACCTAAGTAGGAAAAAAAAATTTTTTTTTTCAAAACCCATTCATTTCTCAACATAGTCTCCTTCTAGCTCAATACACTTAGTAAGACGTTTTTCCAACTTTTTTATACCATCTGAGTAATACGATTTTGGGAACTCCTCAAAATACGCATTAGTTTCGGTAATCACTTCTTCGTTTGAGGGGCTAAATCTGGAGTATAAGGTGGATGATCAACCAATTCGAAGTGGATTTCTCGTAGTTTTAGTATCGTATCTAATGCTGTGTGAACCGGTGCGTTGTCTTGAAGAAAGAGCACTTTTTTCTTGTTTAAATGTGGTCGTTTTTCATTGATTGCATCAACCAGTTGATCCAATAATGCACGATAATACTCTCCTGTGATTGTGGATCCCTTTTCAAGATAATCAATGAGCAATATTCTGTGTGCATCCCAAAATACAGTGACCATAACCTTGCCAGCCGATTTCGCTGTCTTCGCCTTCTTCGGAGTACTTCCACCAGCTTCCACCCATTGCTTCGATTGATTTTTGGTTTCAGGTGTGTAGTGGTGGACCCACGTTTCATCAACAATTATTAATCTACGTCAAAAATCAGCAGGATTATGCTTTATCATGTCCAAACACCGCTGTGAAGTGATCTGTCGAACTCGTTTTTGTTCAACACTGAGCAAACGCGGCACACATCCTGTCGATAGCTTTTTCATATGCAAATGTTCATGCAAAATGTTGAACACACGTTCATTTGATATATTTAGCATTTCACCAATCTCACGGATCTTAACCCGGCGATCATTCATAAAGATATCGACGATTTTCTTGATATTTTCTTCAATAACCATCTCTTTTGGCCTTCATGTTGATGGTATTGTTGCAGTACTTGTTCGGTCCGGTTTAAATTCAGCAATCCAATATTTTATAATATAATCTGACGGAGCAGATTCGCTGTAATGTTTATCAAGCTTTTCTTTTGTCTCTTTCGTCGTTTTGCCTTTCAAATAATAGTGTTTAATCACTACACGAAATTCACTTTTTTCCATTTTCCAAGAACCACAAAAGTTGCTTTTTTCAAACGACTACGACAAATAAACTAATCGATTTTCATTTTCTATTTTCCAAGAAACACAAAAGTTGCTTATTTCAAACGACTACAACAAATAAACTAATCGATGGATTTGGCTAAAATTTTAACAGCTGACGTTTGACAGATCGTAATTTTTTGGAAAGAAAAAGTTTTTGTGTTTGTGATGCCATGTAGCGCTAGGTAGCTTCAATGTCAATCCACCCTTAAAGTTGTCACTTCTTATTGAACATACTTCACGCAGAGCTCACTTCTCATTCTACATTCTACACACAAGGTTTTATTTTGAATTTTAATTCTACTGTTAAGTACTAATTGAGCGGTTGATAAATTGAAGTTTTGTATGGTAAATTGAGCTCAATTAAGATCTTAATTGCGTAAAATCTATTAAATGACAATTAAAGCTTATGTATGAATATGATATTAAACTACAATGTCTTATGGTTTAAATGTAGTATAGATTGACAAGCATGTAGTAGTCTATGATAGTATAGTACACAAATCCTATATCTGTCAGAACTAAAAGACCCCAAATTTATAAACTTCTACTGTAACATTTTTCTAGATACACAACAATCAATATTTATTTTGTATTATGCGATTCCTTCTTTTTTCCGGCTAATGATTTCTATTGAGTGTGAATCTATTTGAACCAAATTTAAAGACTCTTACCTCTAATGCTTTAAAGATATAGACAAAAACATATTTTTATAAGCAGTGCACCTCGCGTTTCCTAAAAAAAGACTATCAGTGAAAGTAGGCCTCTCCAAGGCATGTTTTATAAATCAGTGGAGTGAATAAATGACGAACATAGGACAACTTATAAAATGATAACTAATTACTTTTTTGAATTTGATTAAATGTCAAACAAAATAATTATTTTTTAAATATATTTTTTTAAAGAAAATTGAATTTTTAGTCCTAAGAAGGTTAGTAAGTAATTTTTTAGTCAAACTTTTAAAAACTTTGATTTTTAAAACAAATTTTATTCAGTTTATGCCTTTTGAGATTCTTACAATTTAATGAAAAATTGGTTAAATTTCATGAAACTTAAATTTTCAGAACCTTTTTATGCAATTTTTATTAAAATAAAATATTCCCTGACTAACCCAATAGAAGTCCTTTTATAAACGCATATTTAAATAACGGAAATTGCAGTGAAACCTAGTAGAAGCCACAGAAAAGCATCAATTTCAATGAAAATATTAACAAATAAATCATCATTATTATCATTATCCTCATCTCCTCATCCTCAGTATCATTATCGACAGCAACCATAGTGGGAACAGTCAAAAGTAGCAACAAAATAAACCACCCATGGAACAGAAAAAAAAGAAACAAAAACACAGATACACATACCATTTTTAGTACTTTAGTGTATTAAAAAAACCACACCACAATACTGTGTTACACATATACATAGTTTGTATATCATGCAAATATATGTAAGTATATTTGTAACGATATACTCCAAACTAAATAAAACATATACACGACGTAAGTATATTTACATTTTCTACCATTTTATCCGTATGTTTCAAAACAATTGAGCTCTTTAATGCAAATACAATAAATACGAATCATTTGAAATACATATTGAATGAGAATGTAAGCAAAGAGATCGCAAAGCTGTACACTGTATACCGTAAACGGTAATATCGTACAGTGTAGTATATATAGAGTAAAATGACTCTGATTGTTTTTACGGATCATATTTGGGATGCTCACTATAACTGCTAAGTCAACCTAATATGGCCTTAGTTCGGAGTGTGTTTTTTTCTCTCTTGAGACTAGCACTTAGGGGATAACCTCTGCTCATGCAGTGCATTGTGCTGGTACTAGGAAAATAGGTTGCGGGAAGGAGAATAGATAGAGTAGTGTCTGGACGTTTGATCTAAGTTTGCTTATGTCGTAAGTGGCAGGGAAGACACAAATGAACAATGCGACCAAAGAACGAATTCTCTTTATAATGCATTGTGCTGTTTACTGGACAATCAACTACAAAGGAATGTTCTCTACGAGAAATACTAGTACTACGTAAAAATATATGATTACTAGGAACTAGTTCCTTAATTTCGTCAGAACACATTCCGTTATAGTACCGATAGAACACTCGATAGAGTTGACTACCGTACCGTCATTAATAAGAAAATTCGCCCTCACCTGTACGCGGTCGAGAAGCTCCAAAATAGACTTTGAAGCACCGGCTCATATATGAAAGTTGTAATCCAATTTGGGTCGGATATAGGTCTTGTATATATTAAGGAGGTCGGATGGAGTAAAGTAATTCTTGCACCGTCTTAAAAAACCGAGGTATCTGAATGCTTCTTTCGACACTCGAAATATGTGATCATTTTAACGAACGTCACAGTGAATTCTCATCCTCAGAACATCAAGAGCATATGATTCCTGTTTGATCTAAACTGGCTTCAAAATGAATAACTTTGTCGGTGCTGGTCTTCATGTACCCAACAGAGACTTATCGATCACGCTAGGAAGATCAGTAAGTGTTTTCCAGGCAAGATCAACCTGGACCATTAGAATATATTCTCTCGTATCGTATGACATCTAGATTAATCAAATATTCTTATGATACGCTGCACATGTTTTTGCTTGGAAAGAAAGTCCAATTGTTTTGAGTTCCTGGACACTGGTAATGAAATAGCACATGCATTGGCCAAAAAGGCTTCCATGACACCCTATATCGGTTCAGAACCTTGCTGTGCAGCACGACTTACTATCATTCTCAATCTAATCAAGGATTAAGAAATTGTCAGATGCTTGGATCACTGGAATACTCAAAGGAGGCTACGCCACTCTATAGCTGCGATCAGTCCATAATTTTGGCCTCGCTCGGAGGTTCTCAGGTATGGTATGACGGAATTAAAACTCCTTTTGGATTTTATTAAGGGCCACTATAGACTATGCTCACAGGCATCAGAGACTGCGGAGCATATATTGTGTGAATGTGGGGTTCTTGATAACTTTAGATGGAAATGTTTAGGGAGACATGGGGTCTCTATTTTGCCTCAAAATAGGGTTCAGTTATAGCAATAGCCCCTTCATTCGTACGAAATTTCTTACCGGCGAGCATTTTTTTGAGATCTACTAACAGCAAATAGTCTCTGGGTGCCAAATCTTGTGAATACGGTGGATGTGGGAGCAATTCACAGTTCAATTCATGCAGTTTTGCCATTGTTTCAGAACCATCAACACGTTCTTGTTTTTGGTCAACAGTGAGCTAATGCGGCACACACTTTGTACGAAGCTTTTCCATAGTCAAATGCTCATGCAATATAAAGCCAACAAAATTTTTTGATACGTTTACGATGTCAGCTAACTCACCCAAACTCACTTTTCAATCATTCAAAAGGATTTATATGCGCATTGCTTTCTGTACCATCTGTGTCCCTACGACTACGTTTGTACTCAGCAAACCAACGTTCTCTTGTTTCTGATGGAGCAGAGTCCCTATAACACTTTTCAAGCCATTACGTCGGTTGAACTGTATTTTTTTCCCATTAAGAAGCAATGCAGAATTGAAACACGAAATTGTTTTTGATCCGTTGTTCTGAAAATATCGGATGATTTTTAAGCAACTATCTTTCTGGCAACACTGTTTTTGGCAGCTCAGCTGTTTTCGTGTAACATGTTACTGTCAAACATGCTCAGTTGGGTCCATAATTTAATCAAGAAGAGACTTACAGACGAGCAGCGCTTGCAGATGATTGAATTTTATTATTCATGCTCGGTTAAGAAAGTGAAAATTGTGCTTAGCGACGAAGCTCATTTCTAGTTGAATGAAGACGTGAACAAGCAAAATTGCCGTATTTGTTGTGAACAGCAGCCAGAAGCCTTGCGAAAACTGCAAATGTATACCGAAAAATGCACTGTTTGGTGTGGCTTATAGGCCTGTGGCATAATTGGACTGCATTTCTTCAAAGACGGCGAAAGTAGGAATATTACTGTGAATGGCGAACGCTCCGTGCGATGATTACAATTTTTTTTTTGTCCAAAAAGGAAGAGCTGGATTTGGCTGACATGTAGTCTCAACAAGACTGTGCCACATGCCACACATCACGCTTTTAGACTATTTTTTGTGGGGCTATGTTATGGCTTATGTCTATAGGGACAAGCCTGCAACGGTTGACGTACTGAAAGCTAATATTGCAGAATTTATTCGAGAGATATTAGACGATATGTTGGAGAGAGTATGTCAAAATTGAACCCAGCGTATGAACCATTCGAGACGTAGGGTCAAATCGCTAAGCTCTTAAAAAATCTCCTATTAGCAAATGTAGCGTCACTCTTAGCACAATAACTCACAAACTAAAAACTAACTAAAATATCATGAAATTTGAACAGCTGTCTCTTGAAGGTTAGCGCTGTCTGGAAAAGAGGTAATTGCACCAAAACCAGCGCCATCTATGTGTTATTACCAGCACTTTTCAGCCCATGTGTTAATATAATAAACGGCAGTTTACACCATAGAGAAGACATTGTTCAACAGATAAACAGTTTGATTTGAAGGTCAATGGTAGGAGTTTAAGTAGACTGAATATTTCTTCTGAAACCAATAATTTAATTAACTGACTTTAGTTTGTAAATTGTTAAAGCTTTATATTACCTTGGTCAAAAAGTTCCCGGAATAACCTCCGTGTGGAGGTCCCATCGATTGGATTTAAATTTTTCTTTTTTTGGTGGAGTTGGTATATCTGTTGTTGATATTACCGCCAAGTCTTAGCATCTTAGCTTGATAGTTGCAAAAGCTACGTAGTTAAGAGTTCATCTATCTCTACGCGTGTTGGCGATTTCTAACAATTTTAGAAATGAATTTAAATTTGCATTAACGAACTTGTATTAAATTTTTCGTAAAAAAAGGATTTAATGGTGCGTGAACATTGGAAATGTTGGAAAAGTATTTCGGCAACGATTGTTTGCTAGTGGCAGGAGCGTTTCAAAAGTGGTAGTGAGTCAATCGAAGATGATGAACACAGTATAAGACCATCGACATCGAAAGACGACACAAACATTGATAAAGTAAAAGAAATATTGATCAATCACCGCAAATTAACCAGCAGAGTGATAGCGGAGGACTTAAATATTGCTTATGGAATCGTCCAAGATATTTATTTTGGTTAATGATTTGGGTTTCTGACGTGTAGCAGCAAAGTTGGTGCCAAAAGACCTCAATTTCGTGCAAAAAATAGATCGTGTTGAGGTCGCAGAAGGCATGATTTGCGAGACTGAACCCGATCCCACATTCATAAAAAGGATCACTACAGGAGACCTGACATGGGTTTATGAGTACGTCACGCAGTCTAGACATCAGGCAAGTGAATGTCGTTCACAGAATGAGCCGAGACCAAAAACCCAGATCGTTTTCAGTACAAAAACAGAGCAACGCTCATGGTTTTTATGTATTACATCGATGTAGTGCATCAAAAATTTTTGCCACAAGGCCTGGCAGCAAACAAAGAGTATAATTTGGGCGTTATGCGACGTTTGCATGAAGGAATTTGCCGAAAGAGAACATAATTGTGGGTTTTGCAACATGATAACGCAGCGTAACACAGTGCCATCATTATTCGAAATTTTTTGACGAAAAATGCAACAAATACCATCCAACAGCAATCGAATTCACTTGATTCGACTTCATCTGGCTTCTTTTTGTGCAATCGAGTTAAAAAACTATTACGGGGAATGAGTTTCAGCAGCCGAGAGGATATAATGAAAAAATCGTAGAAAAAAATCGGAAATGCTTCGAGAATTGAATCAAGCGCTGGCATAAGTGTGTTGCAGTCGATGGGAATTATTTTGAAGGAACAATACAGAGTTAGAGGAATAAACTCGTATTTTTAATTTTCCGAATAAAATCCGCTTACTTTTTGATCAGACATATAGAAAAGTTTAGATGTTCAATAAAGCAAGTATTTTAAAGTTGAACTTTATGGTGCGTATATATCGAATTTCTAAAATTCCTTTTTTATTTCCTCGTAGTTGTAAATTATTTTTAAGCCACAAAATGCCACATATTTTATTCAAATGAATTCTTCTATTGACCTGGTATCTCTGTGTGTTAATGTAGATTTATCTCCTCTGTATGCACGTATGTAGCTGTGTAATTTTCAGTAAATATGCAAATATTCTTTATGCATCGATGCATCATCATCATCGTTCTCATCAACAGCATTAATTCTATTGCATTTTCGAAGTTGATGGAATATCAATGATACAAATTTGTTTTAGATTTTTTTTTTGTTTTTTTTTTTTTTAAATTTATTTTTATGGATGACTTTCATATATTGATCTAAGATTTAATAATAATAAAAAATAAAAATATTGCAAAACAAATGTGTAAAAATTATATGACTGTGCAATTTAAAATTAGGAATATTGGTAAAGTACATACAATACATATTATATAGAGAGAAAATTTTGTTATAAAAAAAGTAAACAAATAAATAAATATAAAAATATGTTTTTATGCTACAATTTATGAGAAAAAAATTGAGATCATCTATTCAATGAGTTACATATGTATAAAAATTTATATCCTATCATACATACATATTTGGAAATACTATACTTGTTATGAAATGTCCAGATATGCACACATACAAACAAGTGCTAGAAAAATTTAAATTTGTAATTAATTTGTCTTTAAACTTTTAACTATCGAGCACAGTTCTGTTTTTGAAATTTTTCGAAACACCTCCAACAACTGGAGTTATGTGTAAAAAAAATTCAGTTTTCTAAACAACATGCGCTGTAAAGTGCGCATGACTAACAAGATAATGTCAAACATAATTGAAAAGTTATGTTTGATGAAGTAACATCAGTTGTTGGACTGGAACAAGTAAGATTTGGATCTTTTAAATCTATTTAAATCACATTATTGCTCTCCGCATGATTATTATTAAATAATAGAGTAACTCTTCCAGCTTTGTTGGTAGACTTTGTATTGTATACCTATAAAATGTTTTCCTCATATTTCCTCGTATTTTTATATATAAAAATACATATTTCGGATGAGCCATATGTCGGTTTAAATTTGAATCAGCAGAGCATTTCGAATTTGGCATGATGCAATGAACAGGTAGATTCATCTTAATTTTGAATACAACACTGTGTCAACGCTTTACTCTGCTGTCACAAAAATGCAACGCTGTAGATGCAAAAATAATGATCTGTCAAAAATATTAAATGTAATGTAATCATATATAAATTGAAATTAATGTCAAATGAAACAAAACAAACATTAGAGTACAGACAGTTTTGAATCAGCTGTTATTGTTTTGGTAAAATGTGACCATCTTCTAATTGGATATATTTATGTCATTCTATTCTGTAACAAAATTCCGTATATTTTCTAAACTGAACGAAGTGGATCGATTTACGCTTAAGCAACGTTGAGTTTTGTTGGAGATTTATTTCCAAAACAAAGACAAAAAAAGAGAAAAATCTCTTCGGGTGAAGCTCATTTTCAACTTGGTGGGTATGCTAATAAGCAAAATTGCCGTATTTGGGGCTTAGAAAGCGAGTGACCTTTTGGTGCTTTTTGTGAAGCGGAGGCATCATTGGCATATATTTCTTTGAAAATAAAGATGGCGCAACCGTTACGCCTAATGGAGACAGCTATCGCAGCATGATAACCGATTTTTTGTGCCCCCTCTTCATGGTATTGATGTGAACGTTGTTTGGTTTCAACAGGATGGTGAAACTTGCCACACATCTCATGCCACAATCGATTTATTGATTCAAACGTTTGACGGCCGTTTAACTAGCCAAAATGGTGATGTTAGTTGGCCACCAAGAAGCTGAAATTTTACACCGTTTGACTATTATCTGTGGGGTACTGTTAAAGACAAGTGTTATGCCGTAAGAGTTCTCGAAAATTGGTCCGGTCGAATGGGGTACTGTGAGGCCAGCCATGAATAAAATAATCTATCATTTCTAACCGGAAAAATTGTATTTCACAACAAAGCAATAAATTTGGCAAAATTTTAAACCGTTTGTGTTTTATTACATTTTGAATTTTAAGCTTTTAAGTCGCCCACCCTGTACATACAAATAGGTTTTACACGGTTCGCTTTGTGCAGTGCCCACTTAATAAATCTCTCCCCCTTTCTGTTGATGGATAACGAAGTATTACCGTTTTGCACACACGCTTAATTCTATATTTAGTATGAATGGGAGCTGCCACACCCGCTTATCCAACTCTGCCCACTTTAAAACTAATAATTCGTATTGGCTACCAAGTCATTTAGACCAAGTTCAGAAACCACCATTCTAACCGTTCTCTAGATAATCAAAAATCAATATTTACATTGTATGGTGGGGGGCCACACCCAGTTATTCAATTTAGCGTATATTTCGATTGATTATGTGGACTTACTACGAAGTCAAAGATATATAAAAACAGTATGTACTTTGTGTGGGAGGTGCCACTTATACTGAACACAAAGTTCTTTGGACCAAATTTAAAAATTTCCACTACTACCGTTCTCTAAATAACCAAAGTCAATATTTACTTCGTATGCTAGGTGCCACACCCAATTATTCAATTTCGCCCATATTTTGACTGATGATGTGCATTGACTATGAAGTTACTTAATCCAAATTCAGAGCCTTCCATTATTACCGTGCCAAAGATATACAAAGATAAATATTTACTTTGTATGATAGGTGCCACTCCCACTTATCCAATTCCGTCCGCTTTTTGACTGATGATTTGTATTGACCACAAAGTTATTACCGTTATAAAGTTATAGACGTACAAATAAAAATTTTATATTGATGTGGCACTGCTCAATACAAAAAAAAACCATCAGTGAAAATAAACCTTTCCAACGCATGTTATGGTTTGTAAATCGGTTTAGTGCTTCTCGAATGAACATAGGAAAACTTATTTTGTATACTATATATATACTATATGTAGGAAAACTTATTTTGTATACTATATATATACTATATGTAGGAAAACTTATTTTGTATACTATATATATACTATATGTATATATATACTATATATATACTATATGTATACTATATATATATTGATTACCATCGATACCTCTCGATCGCTAATTCCCTACCTAGTATCTGATAAGAATTTAGATACTTCTTCCTGGAGCGCATCAATGCCCCACATATACCTAGTATGTGCTTTGGTGATTCAATCTCCTCTTTAAAGAATCTACACATCGGGCTTAAGACTATTTCCATTTTACTTAAATGTCAATTCGGCCTGCAATGACCGGCCAAAAGCCCAGTATATTCAGGTTGTTTTTGGTCATTTCTATGATTTTGGTGCCACCAGTGGAGTGGAAGCTCCTTTTCTGGTCAGTTCATCAGCCCTCTCATTCCCCGGAATTCCTACATTACCCACGACCCAGCATAAGCTGACGCTATTATTCCTACTTAGCTGGTTCAGTTTATTCAAACAATCCCAAACTAGCTTTGAGTCAACCTCATAGGAGCCAAGTGTTCAAATGGCGGCCTGACTATCAGATGACGAGCAAATCTGTAGAATGGCGGTCACTCTTATATGCTTTATGAGCCTTGAGTGCACTTTTGATAAATTAAGCTATAATGTCACATGGATCGTACTGGAATATGGAAAAATTCGTATCTCTCATCAACTATCTTTACGAAAACGCACCCTGCCGACTAAAAAAGGAAAAAATTCTATGCAATTCGATCAGGATTTATAGTAACAAACACACTTCAACGTTAAAAATTATATTTTTTTTATTAAAAAAATTAAATATAAAAAATTGTCTTAAGAAAGGCTTTGTTTAATTTAAAAATAAGTGGGCGGTGGGCGTGGAAGTTGTCCTATTTTGTTAACATTTTGCATATGTCCATATTTTGCTTTAATAATTGCCTGCAAGTCAAGCGAGAACATTTTCTGTCATTAACATAAGGCTTGACACACTTGTGGCCGTTTAAAAACCGTCTGGAAATCATAGAATCTTTGTTAGAGCGTTAAATTGAACATATTTGACACAAATGGTAAATCTACGCACCAGAATATGGTAAAAAACCAATCAGAGACCCATGGCAAACAACGTACAGTGTTGAATGTATTGGTGGCCAAGTAATGATATAACAAAGAATGCCATAGAATAAAAACTATTGGGAAACCGTAGAAGAGGAAACTCAGGAATATGTTCATCTAATTTTCTGTGCTTCTATGCTATATGTATACAAAAAAGCTCTTCAAAAATTCGCATTGGTCCAAGAGTTTTTGAAAATTTCTATGCATCATATATAAGGTTGTCTGTCTGACAGTATATTTCTCTCAACTTTTATCCATTCGCTTAATATTCGTTTACTGATTTATAATTTTATGACAGTATTTTGCGTATTTTTTATTTTTATGTATATTTGTGCTACTAAATGTGAAAGATATATGGTATGATCCTATTTGTGCGTTTGTGTTAGTACATATTTTAAGAGCAAAAAAGTTTTTTTTTCCCCCGACCACAATGTGTGGAAATTTTACAACTAAAATGAAAATATTACCCGTCTTTCCGTTGCAGCCGCATATTTATAGCACAAAAAAAGCGACACTCTTTTATGTGGTAATAAAAAGGGAAGAGAGGAAAGAACACAATTTTAAACAATATAATCAATAATAAATTAACATCGTAAAATACGAATACAATTCATAAATTTCAAATTTGAATACAAAATACTGGGTATAGGATACTGAACATTTTAGTGTTGAGTTTGGGTTTGTAATAAAATAAGTTTGTGGAAAAAAGTTAATAAAACATTAAAACAAGAAAAAAATATATTGAGAAAAACCAACAATTTTAACTTCTTTTTTTTAATAAATAAAAATTTTTCGAAAATTTTTAATTAAAGTCTCTTCCTATAAGTTTCATTTGATGTGGGATAACTAAATACGTGTTAAGTGCAGTAATTATCAGCATTAATAGTGTAGTTAGCGGCTGACACAATCAGCCGCATTCTAGCATCCAATATTTGTTTTGTATATATATAAATAAGTTTTTTTAAAATTAACTTCCATATATAAAAATTTGAAATGATTTAAAACTCATTTAATATCAAATTTTTCATAAAAAATTCACTTAAATAAATTTCCAACCATAATATATGAAATAATTATTTTGGAAAATTATCTTTTTTAAAAAAATAAAAAAATATATTTTTATATGACAATAAATATTTGTATACATACACATACATACACATTTTCTTTTGTTTTTAATTTATACGCTTCAGAAGATTAAGCGATAATTGTCTAAGAACTACCTGTACTAGTACTGTTACAGCACTGGTATAAACGACTAGAGTTTTTATAGAAAAACACTAGTACCAGGAGTAGTTCATAAACCACTTATAGATGTTATAAACACATTCAAAGCTACCGACCATTGACTACCACAAGCTGTCAAAAATAGAATACATGTTAGAGTTGGGTTGTTTAGCTCTTCTAATGAGCTAGCTCGTTCACTTGCAACAAAATACCTGTGTGTAAAACAAATTTCTTTTTTTTTTTTGTTTTATATTCTATGTGAACGAACCTGCTCATTACCGACTACCGACTACCGACTACCGTTGTAGTCCGTAGCCAACTTAGGCTAATTTCTATTTTTCTTGGCGATAGCAAATATTTCAGTGCTGTAAATACAATACGATGCATGAATAGGCGTTTTAAAAACGCAATACAGTTGAATCTCACTAATTATACCCACTTTGTGCACCGGCCAGTTCAAATTTCTGGACATTTTCTTTTTTTTTGTGCAGAAAATGATGAAATTATAATAAAACTGGTTATGTAAGCTTTATTTTAACACAAAACAGTTCTTATTCATTAAAATTTAATTTATAGGACATATTAAATTCATAGAACAACTTTTAAAAAGTTATTCAATTATTAAAATCAGTAATACTTGTTTGTTTTTTTGATTTGTTTAAACTGGATACAGCTATATCGTTACGGACGTCCAAAAGGTTAGACATGTGTTTACTGGCGAAAACATCACTGGTTTTGCACCATTTTATAACATTATTGATGACTTCAAGGACTTTTGAATGATAAATAGCTGCCGTTATGTTGACAATATCGACATCGCTGCTATCTGAAGCCTCCTCATCGCTATTCTCTACATCAGATCTGTCAGTAAACACATCTTCATTCCATTTATCGATTTCATTTATATTTACGTAATTTTTTGGCATAACTTCATTCAAAAGATCAAGATTTAGTTGAAGAACTCCATCGCAATCTTGATTTCGTTGATTCAATTGTGCAAGTGGCAAATTATCATCGCTGTCGTAATCGCTTGAATTTTAATTTAATATTTTAAACTGTCGGTTGTATCTCATCCCATGATTGTTTCAACAATATTATTGCATCTCGGATTGAATGCCGTTTCAAAAGCTTATCAATATCACCATTATCATCAATTAATTGAGATAGAAACTTACTTTTGTAAATGTGTTGTGTCATTCATCCATTGGCTGAACTGCTGCTGTTACATTTGGCGGCAATAAATATGCAATTATATTACCATCCTCACTTCGAAGTTTATCAATTGTTGCATGAGCGGAACAGTTATCTACAGACAAAAGAGCTTTTGCGGCCAAATTATTGTCTTCAGGAAAACGAATGACCTGTTGAACAAAAAAATTAAAAAATATGGAACTTAACAATGCATGGGTTAAGCACACTTCTTTGATAAATATGTTGTGAAACCAATCATTAAATATCCAGGAAGTCATCCACGCATTTTTCGAAGAGTCATAATGAAGTGGGTTATCAAATCCTCTGAAGCTTTTTGGTTTTTTAGCTTTTCCAATAACGAATGGTTTTAATTTATGGGAGGAAAATCGAAATGCGTTCATTTTGAATTTTAAAGCCTTGGACCCTTTCTTCATAAGAAGCGACAAATGTTCTGTCTGGCAGAAAGCGAAAAAATAGACCGCTTTCATCAGCATTATATATTTGCGTTTCCAATAACCCCATTTCTGCGACTTTTGCACGAAATCTGTGTAGGAATTTAGTGACCCCACCAACATCACTCGAAAGTATTTCTTCACCAATTTTTAAAAACCGTATTCCATGATGGGTTTTTAATTTGGAAAACCATCCATCACTTGCAGTAAATGCCTTTTCATCTTATCGGGGTACACTTCACTAAAAATTAATTTAGCTTTTGCTTTTAATATTTATAAGTCCTGTCACAGTGTTCTTCTTTTCACGTTGATTTAAAAACCACTTGTAAAGGCGCTTTTCCATTTCCTCATATTCCGCCTTATGCAAAGATTTTTTTTTTGCTTCCTGATGGGTTTTGGTAACTGCATCCATTATTTCTTTTTTTTCACATTAAAATCTTGAGCTAAACTTTTTCCACTCACGACTTAATGAAGTCTTTTTAATATTTTAACCTTGGTATCCAAAGATAAGGTATTTTTTACGTTTATTTGGCATTTTTTTAAATTCCGCACGTATGAATAATGCACTTTGATCTTCAGTCATCAACTGAACCAAATTTGTACGAGCATATCAAATTTCACACGCATATGACGATATTGTACACACCACAAATAACTTGCTGATAAGCGAAAAACATAATTTGTAATTAAAATTAAAAAAAAAAAAAAAAAAAAAATAAAAAATAAAAAATAATAATAATTATAAAATTTCCCCAAATTAGGACCTACTGTTTTAATTTCAGAGCGTCCAATACATTGACATGACATTGACGTGGTTCTAATTTCCGGACAGTTCGAATTTGTAAGATTCTACTGTACATGAATATACATTAAAAACGCGAAAGAAAATGTACGTGGTGCCACTGAAAAAGAAAAATCTTCTTAGTTGACGACTAACAAGTCACTGATATATTTTTGTGTCTTATACATATATTTTTTGTTGTAATTGTGGTTGACGTTTGAAATAATGTGAACAAAGTGTATGAATATTTTTTATACAAGAT
Organism: Wohlfahrtia magnifica; assembly: GCA_023159175.1. NCBI lineage: Eukaryota > Metazoa > Arthropoda > Insecta > Diptera > Sarcophagidae > Wohlfahrtia > Wohlfahrtia magnifica. Next base: position 1,492,930 of record JAKWBJ010000539.1, read on the forward strand.
TTCTTAAGTTTTTTTATAGAAAAAAAAAAAACACAAATAAATTTTTTTTTTAGGAATTACAATAGCAATATCAATAAATAATATATGATATTTAAATTAAAAGGGTATGTAAAGGGTCCGCCATCTAACGTTTTTTTTTTCAACTAGTGCTTCTTTCGTTAATTCTAACACTTAGCTCATGTCTGATTTGACAGATAATTAGTTTTATCCTTCCGCTGAACGAATATGGTTGTGTCCAATACATTTTCGATTCGCTAAGTGGGCCTGCGATCGACTTACAGAAGATGCTGATTTTGCTAAAAAAAAATCATCTTTTCAGATGAAGCTCATTTTGATCTTGGCGGGTATGTAAACAAGCAAAATTGTCACATTTGGGGTACAGAAAACCCGCACGCATACATTGAAAAGCCGATACACCCAAGACGAGTAACTGTTTGGTGCGGATTTTGGTCCAGAGGCATAATTGAGGCATTTTTCTTCCAAAATGAGCAAGGAGTGGCCGTTGCAGTCAATGGCGATCGTTATCGGGCCATGTTGAACGAATTTTTGTTCACAAAAATTGAAGAGGAGGATATTAGCAACATTTAGTTTCAACAGGACGGTGCTACGTGCCACACAGTCGAAGCTACACTCGATGTTTTGCGCCCTGTTTTTGAAGATCGCATTTTCAGCCGCAGAGCTGATGTCGTTTGGCCACCTCGGAGCTGCGATTTGATACCGTTGGATTATTATTTGTGGGGTGCCGTCAAAGATAAGTGTTACGCCGACAAGCCAGAGACAATTGACGTTTTAAAGGACAATATTCGTGAAGCCATTGGTGAAATACAGCTGCACACAATGGATAATGTGCTTAAAAATTGGACCGATTCTGTAGGCTACTGCATGGCCAGCCGAGGCAGCCATTTGAATAAATTGGTTTTCCATTATTAACCGGAAGGATTGTACTTTCAAATAAAAAAGAAATTTGAGAAAATATTCAGTAGTTTTTTTTTTATAGCAAAAAAAAAATTTTTTTGGCGGACCCTTTAATAAATGTTAGAGATACAGTTGATTTTGGAAAATTTCAGGAAAATTTTTGGCAGGATTTTTGTTTTCTTTTAACAATCTTGGTTGTAGTATTTACGAAGAGAATAAATAAACAGTCGAATAACTTCGTAAAATGAACAATATGGATGAGAGTCACTGGTTTACAACAAGATTTATGGAGGTTTTGCGTAACCAAGCGATGTCATATCAATTGTCTAAACAATAATATTTTAAATTAAATTTAGACATCAGTTTAACAAAATTTCATTAATAATTATTTATTCTGAATAAATTTAAAAAAAAGTGAAATTTAATTCTCTAAGAGTTGCTTTTTTTAAAGTAAAATCGCAAGTTTATAGAATAAGAACATACACTGGTGGCCATAACTAAAGCAACTGACGTTACACGGCGACGTTTTGGCCAATATAATGCCTTAGAAACAACTTAGACTTACAATTTTTCTGTTTTTTTATTAGCAATCCAATCAACAATTATATAGCAAAACAAAACCGGAAAGATATTTATTATTTACTTTTCTAAAAGATTTGTTGTTATTAAAATAACAAAACGAGTCTAAAATAAGCCTGGTCAAATCTAAAGCAACTTTTACAATTCTGTCAAAGGACTTCAAAACAAAATTAGTACTTGTAGCGTAACCTTTTAATGATGACAGCATAACTGTGCGGTATTGCATCAATATATGCCGCAATTTAAGTTTAAGGAATGGTGTACCACACCTTCTGGACACGATTAAAAATGGCGTGTTTGTTCCTCTTAGAATCGTTTTTTTCTTGCCAATGTTTTACCAAAAAGTGTCAAAGGTTGACAGCTCAATTCTTGACATTTCATCAGTTGGCAGCTAATTTACTTCTGTACTTGTTGTCCACTCTTCCTTAGCGACCTGTGGCTTCAAGCTAGCGATTGTTTTCCACAAATATGAATATTTTTAATTTTAAGAGCATTTTTTTAATTTAAATTCATTTTAAATTCTAATTGTGGTCATGTGCATTTATCAATTATCAATAATTTTAATCAATTACTACTTTATTATTTATTTATAATATAAAATAATAATTGGAATACCAAAAAAATTGAAATATTTAATTTTCGCTTTTTTTTCTGCTGCACACCATCAAATTGATTATAATCCTTTTCAATAACACATTTTTACAAAAAAAAATAAATAAAAGTCTATATATATCAACAGTATTGTTAAAGAATTCAAAAAAAAATCAGTCATATCTGACTACCTAACTACACTACAGCACAATAAAGTTACAAAAATACAACAAAAATACCTTAAACTGTTATTGTTAAATGTCTTGAGATGTTACCTTTTCAAAAATGTAACAAATTTAACTTATTTTCTGTGAACATACTCGTATGTTTGTATAATAGAAGATAAATATATAGGAGTTTTTGCTCTCAAATTAAGATATTTTTCGATACAAATTAAATTTTTTACAAGTCAAACGCAAATTTTTTAACACAAATTGAATTTTCTTTTGAAAAATAACCCTCTTTTTAACACAAAATATATTTTTTTCACTTCAAATTGAATATTTTTCATTTTAAATTAAATGTTTTTTAATACTGTTTTTATACCATAAAATTAAACTAATATTTCCTTATCTTGCTATTTAGAATATTCACTGCAGCGGCTCTCTATGTCAAATTTATAGTCATAGTAAGATAATAATTGTTACAATTAGAAGGTGTTACTGATTCCACGGATTGGTTAATTATGCAATAGTTACTAAGTCCATATTACTCTTTGGATCAGCTACTAAATTTCATGCACAAAGTTTGGTTTTTGAAAACACTTTTTCTGTTGGATTTAACGTTGGAGAGTATGGAAGAAGAAAAACTAGTTATGCCTGGACTCCCCAACTTTATCTTTTACATCTAGAGTTTTGTGTATCTTTGCATCGTCAAAAATCTATCAGGCACCTGTGATGATAGATTCAGTTAATTTATTAAATAATTCTTCAAGGAAAAATATAACGATGTAGGCATTAACTGCGGAATGTGCATTTATTTTTTGTGTAAAATGCCACAGTTACTCGTGCAGTGGTATTTACTTAGATTTTGCCCTGCTTCTCCGAATGTGATAATTAAAACCGGATTCGTCACTGAATATTGTTACAAAAATCAGGTTGGACACCCCTGCGTTTATTACATCGCTAAAATAAATACACAAAAGCTGCAAGAAAAACTATACGTGCTGTGTACAGATAACGAAATCGACAACAACAAACATTAGCAGAAATAAAGTAAATAAAAATAAAACGGCAACAACAAAAGCAGGCAGAAAAGAAAACAAGTAACCGACTATAACAAACAACAACAAACACTAAGAGCTGAAAGAAGTAGATGGTTACATTCGCATGGCTACATAAGAAATAAAGCGAAAGTAAAGGGAAGAAAAGGAATCTATCTGAAAGATCGAGAGGTTCGAGAACTTTCGAAATTTTTTTTACTGGGCCATATAAAAAGCACATCGGCGCGAAAAATAATAAGTTTATTTGGAGTAAACTCGGCGAGTACAGTTTTTGTTAAGAGAAGTCAACTCTTGAAGTGAACCTTGAAGCTAACTCAGTAAGGAGAGTTAAGTGTGTTAAGTTATAACTATGATCGGGTTGAAAGATCTTTAGGCAGAAAGATCTGCCGATTAATTGTTGTTGTTTACAAGATTGTAAATAGACGGAGTAATTAAGAATAGAATATTTGTATTACTTGTAAATAGGTTACAAGCAGTGGTGCACAAAACTGTGTTGAATAAAGGATTTTTAATTAAAAACTAAACACAAGATTTATTTAACCTTAACTACAATCTACAAACTCATAAATACGGGGTTTTAAAAAAGTAAAAGCATAACAATAATAATTTTTCTCTTGCTTCTGGGTTTGTTCGAAATGTAACGCATATGATATGCGTCGCTGAATAGTAATGTCGCTTTTAAACGATCTATTTTGATTGTGTTAGTTTTTAATGTAAATCGCAAAGATTTTAGTGCATTGTGCTTAACTCCACGCTATGGATATCTCGAATTAAAAATAAATTTAATTTGATATGAAAGAAATTTATTTATTTGAGAGTAAAAACCTGCCAGCCTTGTGTTAAGTTCCAAGATTATATCGGTTGGTGGAAATAAATCTCATTGTAATATACAGTTGAGGGAAACGGAGCTGTTACTAATTTGCTAAAAGACAAACTGTACCATTTTTTAACCCATAGGGTACATAAAAAAAAAATTTTTTTTTCAATTTTTTTTTGGTAGACTTTTTTTAATCTCCTTTTTGTATATGTAAAAACCCTATTACGTCTATGTATCTATACATTTGTAAAATGTGAATATACTTGTTTATCTGTACATACAAATGTGTCTACCATATTACATATTTTCATGGATATTACATATATAGTTGTATTGTTACAGAGGAAAAAAATAGACCAAAGCATTTATAAAAATATATTAAACATGAATAAATTGAAATAAAAAAATTATATAGTTTTTCTGAAGTATTGCAAAATGCTATGAAAAACAAAAACCAAATCTTTTATGAACAATTTCATATGGAAATTCTTTCCGACGTATGCTTTCTATGAAAAGAATTTAATAAACAAACAATAACTGCATTTCTGAGAAATTTATTGAAATATTTGAAAAAGAATTTATGGAAAATATTTATGTCTAATAAATGAACTGATATTTGTTATCAACGAATAGAAATATTGAAAAATTCAAAGAGGTCGAAAGAAGTACTTACGACATCTAGCAGATGTTGTAGAAGTTAGTTCGGATAGACAGGATTTAAGTTCTTTTCGTGTTCACAAGAAAACCAACGTTTGATTTTATAAAATTTATTTTACAACTTTAAGCAGTGTCGCCAACTTTCTGGTAATAAGAACGTGCAGACCTCCTACTTGGAAGGCGCTAAATTATAATTTATGTAACTATTTGTATAACTGTTTATAAATACAGAAAAATATACTATATAAAGGGGTCCGCCATCTAACGTTTTTTTTTTCAACCAGTACTTATTTCGTAAATGGTAACACTGATTTGACAGATAATTCGTTTTATCCTTCCGCTGAACGTATATGGATGTGTATACACTTCGCTAAGTGGGCCTGCGATCGACTTACAGAAGATGCCGATTTTGCCAAAAAAAATCATCTTTTCAGATGAAGCTCATTTTGATCTTGGCGGGTATGTAAACAAGCAAAATTGTCGCATTTGTGGCACAGAAAATCCGCACGCATACATTGAAAAGCCGATACACCCAAGACGAGTCACTGTTTGGTGCGGATTTTGGTCCAGAGGCATAACTGGGCCATTTTTCTTCGAAACTGAGCAAGAAGTGGCCGTTGCAGCCAATGGCGTTGCAGCAATGGGCTATGTTGAACGAATTTTCGTTCACAAAAATTGAAGAGGAGGATATTAGCAACATTTGGTTTCAACAGGACGGCGCTACGTGCCACACAGCCGAAGCTACACTCGATTTTTGCGCCCTCTTTTTGAAGATCGTTTATCAGCCACAGAGCTGATGTCGTTTGGCCAACTCGGAACTCCGATTTGACACCGTTGGACTATTATTTGTGGGGTGCCGTCAAAGATAAGTGCTACGACAACAAGCCAGAGACAATTGACGCTTTAAAGGACAATATTCGTGAAGCAATTGGTGAAATACAGCTGCACATAATCGATAATGTGCTTAAAAATTGAACCGATCGTGTAGGCTACTGCATGGCCAGCCGAGGCAGCCATTTGAATGAAATTATTTTCCATGATTAACCGGAAGGACTGTACTTTCAAATGAAAAAAGAAATTTGAGAAAATATTCAGTAGTTTTTTGTTTATAGCATTTTCAAAAAAAAAAAAAAAAATTATTTGGCGGACCCTTTATAAATTCTAAAAAAAATACTTTTTATTCAAATTTCAATTTTTACAAAGATTTATTTTAGTATTGGACATACAAGCTAATAATGTCGACTCTTTGCTCAAAAAATTCATTTATTAATTGATATATTATTTAAGTACTTTCCATCGTTAGCCACTACTTTTTTCCATCTTTCTGGTAGCATATGGATTCCGCGCCAAAAGAACTGCTCCGGTTTTGAGGTAAAGAATAAATCAATGCAATTTCTGATACCCTGTTCTGAAGTAAAGCGTATTCCAGTAATGGCATTCTGTATCGATCGAAAGAAATGGTAGTCAGAAGGGGCAAGGTCTGGACTATAAGGCCATAACTACCAATCCACTGTTTACCAAATAATTTTTGACCGGTCTTGCAATAATTGTTGTCGAAACTTGATACCAACTATTATTTTAATTAAAATGTTCTGAATAAAGTAGGTAACATTATGGATCTTGGAATTTTGTTGGATCATGAATTAACATTTTATGATCATATTTCAATGATGGTGAATAAAACTAATGGTGTACTCGGATGTATGAAGCGATGATCGAAAGAATTTTCCGATCCTTATGTAACGAAACTTCTATTTACATCTTTAGTTCGCCAAATCCTTGAATACGGATCTATTATATGGGACCCCTACTGCAATACTTACAGTAACAAAATTAAATCGGTGCAGAAACAGTTTCTTCTACTTTGCTTGAGCGGACTTGGATGGAACTCGTATGTACTTCCTGCATATGAGAGCAGGCTCGCACTTATTAAATTACCTACTTTGAAAAGCCGACGAATTATGCTGAGTATTTCCTTTCTGTGGAGTTTAATTTAAGGTAACATTGATTCGGAGTTCCTAATAAGTCGTATAATGCTCGATGTTCCTACTGGACCAACCCGCAACTTTCAACTATTAACCTTAAAGTATTACCGATCAGTCTATCCTAATTTCGTCAGATATGCTTGAAATTTAATAATTTTTATCACCTAATTGATTTCTGTGATTCTATTGATGTTGTAAAGAGAAAAATTATTTTATATATGAATTAATGTTTTTGAATTTTCTATACTTGCTTTTTTTACTTTAGTCTGTAAGGAAATGTAATCCATAGACCTCATTTAAATAAATAAAATAAATCAAAATGATGGAAGATTATGGCTACGTGTCTGGTCGAATCTTCTGGTCGTTTTTGGTTGATTGCTCTCTTCAAACGAATAAATTGTATTCGGTACAGGTCCCCTGCGATCGTTTTACCCGAATTGAACAGCTTATAATACAATACACCCTTCTGATCCATGTTGATCTTTAATTTAGCAGTTTAATTTTTTCCCAAAAATATCAAGGAGATAACAAAACTGACTAATTATGCTTATAAATAAATACATTAAATAAATACTTTTTTAATTATATTAATCCATAAAATGGGTATTTCTTACCTGATTTAAGTTTTTCATATAACAACAGATTGAAACTTTAGCTGATAACTCAATTTTGCAACATCACACCCGCAGCTAAATCAAGAGAATGTACTACCAATTCCACATTGTTTAACCAAATCACACCAAAATCCACGTGTTTTAATTTTCATTACGATACTTCAAAAATATGTAAAGACATTGCTAACAGAGAACAAAGGAAGATTCTAAGATCATTTTAAAAACCAAGGTTTGCTTTTACAATTCATTTTTTCAACATACTGTATATTACAATATTAACGAATTAAGGCCATATCGTGCCGTAACAGCCAAAAAAGCTTAACCAACATAATTTTCGATTTACATTTTTTTTTTTAATAAATAAATTCATTGACAACATCTACATCATCATACAAAATACCGTTACAAATTTGGTGTAAAACAAATTGTAGCTTAAGTTCACACTGTTTGTTTGTTTACAGTTTTGAGGACAGCAGCTTGTTGGTTAAGCTAAAATTCTCTTTAAAAATTTGGTGAACATTAAAAAAAAAAAACATTTTATAAATGTTGCTGATCAAATAAGCTCGAGAGAAGTCATCGTTTGTGTCATACTTCACTATTTAACTGCTACAAAAAGATGGCGTACACCGTATCAGTTCATATTTAAGACCATGGGACATGCAAAAGTAATACAAATTATGCTCAGCTTAAAAAAACAACTCGTAAAAAGCACGCCTTTATTTAAAGAGCCTTATGTGTAGGCCGCTTTAAGTCCTCTACTCCAATTCAAAGCGAGTTTTCAATAAAATTTGTTATTGACATATCCTTGCGAACAATTAGAAAAAAGAAACATGGAAAGGAGCAACATAATTAACACGTATGAACATAAAGTTCCAAATTTTATTTCTCTCGAGCATACAATAAAGTAACCGCTGTTTTGGAATAATTTCCTCTGGAGTGACAAATCAAATTTGTTCGATTTGGATCTGATGTAAAACGTTATATATGGCGTTCTATCTGCAGAGGAAAACATGCCACTTATATGGTATTTTATGCATATTATCCAAAACAATTTTCACGTACAGTGGAGTATTACTTCGAGTAAACTAAAAACGCAATTTTTATTGGCCAACTTAATCACCAGATCTTAGTACTGTAGTAAACCCATGGAATGATGTAGAGCAAAACATTATTGTTGTCAGACCCAAAAATTTTAGTGATTTATGGCCAGAAATTAGAAAGAAATGCTAAGAAATATGAAAGGAACTTTGCGTGAGACTTATAGACAGTATGCCTAGGAGATCTGAAGATGTTATTAAGAAAAAGGGTTATCCTACAAAATACTTAGTTTTAAATATATTTTTTTTAATTTGTGCAAATTACTGTCCAGCCATTTCTTTGGTTTGTGCTCTATTCTAACACAAAACAAATGAATTGACATGAACAAAACTAAAGTAAACTTATGCTACTTATTCCCTAGACCGCGAGTGATACATAAAGGCATGATTAAACTAATAAACACTTAAAAAAATGTATGATTCCAAAATGTACACGTATATAATGTGCTAATGCAATGTCCACCACTGTAAATAAATATATAAACATAGAAAGTATATATTGATTTCGTTAAAAAAAGATGTTTTAGCTTAACTAACACAAATTTCATCAATAGATTATAGGAGTGACAGCGAAAAAAGCTTAAGTGACAAGAATTCTCCTTATTATACTAAAATGTGAGCAATATTAGCTGTGTTATGTATGTATATCGGGAAAAATTACATACTTGAGCCTTCTCCTATAAAATTTTACTTTTGTTAGTTAAGCTTTTTTGGCGGTTACAACTCTCTAATGGGAATTAAAACCACGACCAACGAGCTGACAGACTATCACCATATTTATTAGGCTTTTGGGGCACCCAACACCTACGAGGGCGGATTGACATTGAAGCTACCTAGCGCTAGATGACAGCACAAACACAGAAACTTTTTCTTTCTTAGAAATTACGATCTGTCAAATGTCTGCTGTTAAAATTTTAGCCAAATTTATCGATTAGTTTATTTGTTGTACTCGTTTGAAGTAAGCAACTTTTGTGTTTCTTGGAAAATGGAAAAAAGTTGATTTCGTGTAGTGATTAAACGCTATGATTTGAAAGGCAAAACGGCGTCAGATTATATGGTAAAATATTGGATTGATGAACTTAAACGGGGCCGAACAAGCACTGCAACAATACCATCAACAGGAAGGCCAAAAGAGGTGGTTACTGAAGAAAAAATCAAGAAAATCCTCGATATCGTTATGAATGATCGCCGGGTCAAAATACGTGAGATTGCTGAAATAGTAAACATATCATATGAACGTGTGTTCAACATTTTGCATGAACATTTGCATATGAGAAAGCTATCGGCAAGATGGGTGCGGCGTTTGCTCAGTGTTAAACAAAAACGAGTTCGACAGATCATTTCACAGCGGTGTTTGGACATGATAAAGCATAATCCTGCTGATTTTTGGCGTAGATTAATAACTGTTGATGAAACGTGGGTCCACCACTACACACCTGAAACCAAAAATCAATCGAAGCAATGGGTGGAAGCTGGTGGAAGTGCTCCGAAGAAGGCGATGACAGTGAAATCGGCTGGCAAGTTTATGGCCACCGTGTTTTGGGATGCACACGGAATATTACTCATTGATTATCTTGAAAAGGTATCCACAATCACAGGAGAGTATTATCGTGCATTATTGGATCAATTGGTTGATGCAATCAAGGAAAAACAACCACATTTAAACAAGAAAAAAGTGCTCTTTCTCCAAGACAACGCACCGGTTCACACAGCATTAGATACGATGCTAAAAGTACGAGAAATCCACTTCGAATTGGTTGATCCTCCACCTTATAGTCCAGGTTTAGCCCCTAGTGACTTTTTCCTTTTTCCAAACTTGAAAAAATGGCTCGCAGGAAAAAGATTCATCTCAAACAAAGAAGTGATTACCGAAACTAATGCGTATTTTGAGGAGTTCCCAAAAGCGTATTATTCCGATGGTATAAAAAAGTTGGAAAATCGTCTTACTAAGTGTATTGAGCTAAAAGGAGACTATGTTGAGAAATGAATGGTTTTTGAAAAAAAAAAAAATGTTTTTTTCCTACTTAGGTAGCTTCAATATCAATCCGCCCTCGTATATCATTAAAATTTTTTTGCATTAAATGTTTTTGTACTTAAGAGCGTTGGGGTCACCGTGCGTTTTCGTCGTAACCCACATAGAACATTTTTAGTTTATTTATTAAACAGCAGTTTTATGAAATATTTTCTTTAAGAGAAAACAATTTTTTTTTCTTTTGGAAGCAAAATTATATTTTTTTCTTAAAAAAAATGAGTTAAAAAAAATGCATAAGAAACAAATATTAATAAATTATTTAGAATATATCAAGCCTTTAACATAAAACGTTGTGTCTCCTCTTTCAAAAAAAAGAAAAAAATCTCGACAATTTGTTTAAACAGAAACTAAAATTTTGAGGAAATTTATTTTATGCAAATTATTCTTAACGAAAATTTTTTATATTGTATTTTAACCTGGCTAAAGTGGTAAGGAGCAGTACACAACAAATAAAAAAATATGAAAAAGTATTTCCAATTTGTTATGTTTTTTTCCAGAGCATAAAATACAAAAAAAAAAAACGAAGGCTCACACATAAAAATATATAGAAATTTGCATATGAATTTAAAGTGAAGTTGTATTATTTTGTATGAAAATTTGTGAAATTTTATTATTAAGCGAGGGTTGTAAGAGAAGTTGTCTTAAGAAAAAAATTTGTATGTATCTAAGGTCATATAAAAGTATCAAGGCTTTGTTTCTCACTCCACTTTCGTTGATTTTTTTTTTGCTCTGAATATAGGAATAAAAAAATTGTTTATGTTTTCTAACACGAATTTATTTCCTGTATGAGTTTGCATGAGTGTATGTAAGGCTGTACATGGCAATGATGGAAGGTGTGCATTAATCATTTGGAAAACAAATAGATCAACATGCAATAAATTATTTATTTTTATTTTTTTGAAAAGCGAGCAAAAACAGAAAATTCATTCAAATCTATTTGTCTTGTTGACAAGCCATTATAATTTTGTTTGAAATAAGCAAAGCATAAGAAAAAGATTTTAACGGCCATATGCAAAAAAGTTTAAAGTAGACTTGTGGTGCACGTTAGTTACCACACACTTTAAGCTTAACATATTATTCATTAATTCCCATAACATTGGGAATTCTCTCAGTCAATGCGCTGCACACGATTCTATGTTTAGACTTATTAAAAGGCTCCTACATTTTAACACCGGCTCCGAACGGCAAATGCATCAGAGAAGTTTTCAATAGTAGTAGTAATATACACTACTACTATTAATGTTATGAGGTGATATCGCTGTTGAAAAAAACTTTTTCTTTTTTCAGATGGTCTGGCCTAATATTGAATTGAGTACCTTCTGATCCGTAGGCGACTGTCTTACCTACCATAGCACAGCGGTATTTTTATTAATTTAATATAAAATAATATTTTTTAATAACTCTATTCCATTTTTCATTACCTTTTTATCTTGTTACGAAAATAAAAATGCCTTAATTTCGTAGTTATGTGCCACGCTGTCAATGTCGTACTTCTTTGCGTATTTACATTTGAATTAACGGATATAAAAATAGAAAATATAAAGGGTCCGCCAAATAATTTTTATTTGAAAATGCTATAAAAAAAAACTACTGAATATTCTCTCAAATTTCCTTTTTTATTTGAAAGTACAATCCTTCCGGTTAATAATGGAAAATAAGTTCATTCAAATAGCTGCCTTGGCTGGCCATGCAGTAGCCTACACGTTTGGTCCAATTTTTAAGCACATTATCGATTGTGCAGCTGTATTTCACCAATGGCTTCATGAATATTGTCCTTTAAAGCGTCAGTTGTCACTGGCTTGTTGACGTAAGACTTATCTTTGACGGCACCCCACAAATAAGAGTCCAACGGTGTCAAATCGCAGCTCCGAGGCGGTCAAACGAAATCAGCTCTGCGGCTGATAATGCGATCTTCAAAAACGGGGCGCAAAACATCGAGTGTAGGCTTCGGCTGTGTGGCACGTAGAGCCGTCCTGTTGAAACCAAATGTTGCTAATATCCTCCTCTTCAATTTTTGTAAACAAAAATTCGTTCAACATGGCCCCATAAGGATCGCCATTGTCTGTAATGGCCACTCCTTGCTCATTTTCGAAGAAAAATGGCCCAATTATGCCTGTGGACCAAAATCCGCACCAAACAGTGACTCTCATCTTGGGTGTATCAGCTTTTCAATGCATGCGTGCGGGTTTTATGTGCCCCAAATGCGACAATCTTGCTTGTTTACATACCCGCCAAGATCAGAATGAGCTTAATCTAAAAAGATAATTTTTGATTCTGCAACATTACCATGATTTTCAAAGTAATGTCGCAATATTTCCCAGCTTTGTTCAAGCGTATACACAACCATATTCGTTCAGCGGAAGGATAAAACTAATTATCTGTCAAATCAGACACGAGCTAAGTGTTACCATTCACGAAATAAGCACTAGTTGACAAAAAAACGTTAGACGGCGGACGCTTTATAAAATCACATTTTTAAATAAATCTATTCCAGTTTTCATTACCTTTTTATATTGTTACGAAAATAAAAATGCCTAAGTTTCGTAGTTATGCGCCACCCTGTCAATGTGGTACTTTTTAGCGTATTTGGCAGCACTGCCTAATCGACCATATTTAGGTTACATTTGAATTAACGGATATAAAAATAGAAAATATGAGACATTTTTGGAACCTTCCAAACTGTAGCTAATTAGGTATATAAAGAGGCTGCTTTATCAACACGTCAGTTAGTTATCGTTCGGCTGTAAGATAAAGTTGTGTTAAAGCGGAAATAAAAGTGTTGTATAAATGAATACTAAGTGTTGTATTAAGGCGAACAGTATAAAAGTTATAGTGAAATAAATAAAAACTGTAAAGCAACAAAATAAAGCGGTGTTTATTTTATTTTAACTCATTTTAAACGAACTCAAACGTTTTAAAAAGACTAACACGTAACAATATTTGATTTAATGCTATACATGCATATTTATTACAAAAATTCTTAAAATCCTAAAAAAATAAGGCAATCACTAGAGGCAAAATGTTTTTATTGTGCTTAAATGAAAAAATGTATTAGAAAAAAAATAGTTTTAAAAGGAAAAGGTACGAATATAGTGCCGAGAATGAAAAAGTGGGTTTAAAAATGTATATACATACAGTGGGGTGCAAAACCAAGTGCAGGTTTTGCAGTTGAACAGAAAATTTCCTATAAAAACTTACATACTTAATCAAATAAAACAGGACTTTACACATTTATTCATTATTAAGTTCTTTCAAGAAAACATTAACAAGACGTATAATATTCAAACGCTGAAATGGTAGAAAGGCAAAGATATAAAATAATCTGCATGCACTTAGTTTTGTACTTTTAGGTTAAATAGAGAAGAACTTATATTTTTCAACATTCTCATTATTTTTATGACGCTTTATAACAATTTAGGCGTACTTTCTACATTACTACCCAAAAACGTCAGAGATATCTGGTCCCTTTTATATTGTATTCGTAGTCACAGCATCAACATGTTCCTCGAAGTACAAATATATTTTCAAAGCGTTTTTTTATTATTGTCCAAAAATTCTTCATTGGATTGGAATTAGGCTTTACGATGATCACTAATTGACCTAAAAATTCTGTTGCAACAGCCATTCTTTGACAATTTTAGCGGTCTGACTTGATCACCATGTCACTAAAAGATGACTTATTCTTTTGGGTAAGGTTCTATGTCTCCAAAAAATTTTCCTTGACACCATAACGTGCTATTTTTATTTTTATATTAAATATTCATAGCATAAATGGTACTTTAAAATACTCCTGAGTTAGGTAGCTTCCTACTTTAAAATTTTTAAAGTAAACGTAGGTTTAACAAAGGGATTTTAAGCTAATAATCGTTTTTGCATAAACATTAATAAATTTTGCTTAACAAACGTCTAATAAGCGTTGTTAAATTTTTTGCATATGGCTGTAACACTTTGAGAAATTTAATTTTATCGATCATTTATTTTGTGACAAACAAAAGAGAATAAATTACGAATTGTGTTACAAAGCCAAAGGCATTGGCATGTCATATCTTTCTATTTTTAGATTTATACACAAAAATTCGTTTAAGATTAAATGCTTGCGATTAAATTTTGGACAAAATCGAGATCTTCTTTCAAACGCTGCAAAACCCATTTGGCGAACAAGTTTGAGGCAAGTTGATGTATGTTAAGGGTTGGGTCTTGCTCTTGGCGGAATATTCATTGCTTAAGGTTGTATTGCACTTTTCATTGGACTTCGAAAGGCTAAATATATTCTTATTTTTCAAAATTTTAATTTTAATTAAATTTTATTTAAGTCGTTTTATATTTCCTGAGTTTGATAATTATGTATTATTTTTTTCTTTCCTGCCTTTTCTTTGTGTACATACTCTGTAATTCCTGTGCAATATTTTTAAATTTTAAGAACCACTAAGGCTCTTGCTGTGTTACGTGATCTTAATGCAATACTATCAACTAAATAGTATATGGAAAAATACTATTTTCGTTTGCAGTTTATTTAAAAAAATATTGCAAATTCGTGATATTACAAAAACAAAAAATAAATAAAAAATATTTTTCTTTGGAAAACTAAACACACTGGTCTTAAGAGTTTAAAGACATTATAAAGGGTGACCAAAACTGAGGCATCATTTTAATTTTGCTGCCATTTTTTTCTACTTGATAGTCTTATTCTAAATTTTTATTCTTAGATTCTAAATACATTCCGGTTAGTTAATATGGAACTTTACACGAAAGAACAAACATTTGCTGAAAATGGCCGTCTAAAAACAAGAAGAAAATAAGAATTTTTTTAACAAAATAATCCTCACGGACAACGCCCATTTCCAGCTCAATGGCTACGTCAACATTAGGCAGTTCATTTATTCGACTTTTTTCAAAAACCGCTTTTCGAATAATTCGAAAAATTGCAATTAAGAAAAATCCCGTTTTCGGTTATAAATTTATCAAATAACCGGTCAACCGGTTCTATTATTAAAATAAAATTCTTCTCAATTCAAGATGCATTAGCAAATAAAGTTTAGTTTTTGTCCCATGTTGTAGTTTCTAGCGAGTAAGAATGCTAGAACAACGTTCAGCTTTTTTATGGCCTAACGGACATTTCTTCCTCGACACCGCAAGGTCATCCAGTGATGCATTTTTTACAGCGTGTTATGCAAAAGTTCTACTTGCCAGCGCCTACAGACTACTTGGTATAGAATCAAGTTTTCCTTGCTGCACAATAGCGTCAATCTCATAAACATATTTAAGGTGGTCAATAATTTCTGGTGTTGAAGTGCTTTTTCAGCTTAGTATTTAAGGACAATCTACATATCTAGACTATCATTTCCATCCATTTCAAAATATTTTCACTCTTCAGAGGACATGTGTAAAAACAAATATTCAAGTATCACTATTAGTGTGTGCCACTGTGATATGTTAGATAAGATACCCGCCTACCAACCAAGAAGCTTTTAGCTCAATTACAGGCCACACCATCTGACAATTTTCTACAGCGGTATCACCTCAGAACATTGCCAGCGGCTGGTTTAGACTATTTACGTTTGAAAAACTTTACTAACTGTAATATCTGCCGTTCGGAGCTGGCGTTTGTAGGTCCCTTTCTATGAGTATAGTTGATTATAATTCTTCATATATAAAAAATTAATATTTATTTTCGAAAATGAGAAAAAGTTATTGTTGCTTAAGTGTGCATATCAAAGTTATCACATAAAGTATTAAAATAAGACGTTATATGGTATTAAATTAAGAAAAATACTTCAACGAAGATTATATTTGAACTAAAAAATATGAAAGCATATGAAAATTATATATATTTAAATTAACCGGTTTTTCGTGTTAAGATAACCGGTTTGTTCGGTATTCGAAAAATGAATATTTAAAAAAAACAGTATTCGACAAAACCAAAAAAAACGGTTAAAACCGATGGAATAATTACCGTCCGATCTCCCTAGTCAATAAGCAGAATTGCAGCATTAGGGTGAGAGAATCCAAGAGTTATCTTAGAGCAACTATTACATCCACAAAAAGTTACGGTTATGTCTTTTGTGGTCCGGAGAAATCATCGAACGATATTTTTTGAAAACGAAAATGGAAATGTTATTTCTGGTCGAAACTTTTTGCGGCGGAAAATAGACGATTTAGACATAGAGAATATGTGGTTTCAACAAGATGATACCACTTCTCACACAGCAAGAGAAACACTGAATCTTTTGAAAGAAAAATTAGAAAATCGCATTATTTCTCGTAAATGAGAAGTAAATTGGTCACCAAGATCGTGCGATTTGACACTTTTAAATTTTTCTGTAGGATTTTTTAAAATCGAAAGTGTACAGCAAAAATTCCAAAACAGTTCAAGATCTTTAAACCAACATTATCGAGTACATATCAACCATTGACAACAGCTTATTTAAAAACGTGATTGATAGTTTTGGTAGCTGATTGGGAGCCTTGAGAGGCCGTTGGGGGTCAGTTGACTGACAAAAATAATTTTTTTTATATTAAAATTAAAATATTACCTCAATTTTGGACACCCTTTAGAATAAAATATTTAAAATTCAATAAAAACAAAAATAAATTTAAACAAAAAGTAACAAGAGGTGTTGCAAACCATTTTTAAAAGTTATTATATGTTGTTACGTTCTAGTCTTTTGAAAACGTTTGAGTTCTTTTAAATTGCGTCAAAATAAAACACATACCTCTTTGTTGTTGTTTTACGGTTTTTATTTTCTCACTTTATCTTTATACAGTTTATCTTAAAACAGCAACTTAATGTTTGTTTATACAACACTTCTTATTAACGCCTAAACACGACTTTATTTTATGACAGCAAAACGATAACTATCTCGGCGTAGGCAAAGCAGCCTCCTGACATATCCAATTGCCTACAGTTTGGAAAGTTCCTCATACGCTCTTATATCCTCTATTTTATATCCGTTAATTTTAAACATGTAAGATTGTGTTAACCAAAGATGGTCGAATTGGCAATCCCGTCAAATACACAAATCAGTACGGAAATACTAGAATAACACATTATGAACCTTTACACAAACCAATAGAAAAAATCCCACAATACAGTTTTAAAGGCACAAATGTGGGGTATTTTCTTTTTAAGCATTTTTATTTTCTTAATAAAAAAAAATATTATTCTCAGCATGTACAGTCCTTTATGGACCAATACTTCAGCAACCATCTTTGTTAATTTTTCTCTATTCATAGCTTTTTTCTGTAATTCTCTATCTTAAAAATTGGCCAATCTTCTTCAATTTCGTCTTTCCACCATTTTCTTGGGTGCCCTCTTTTCTCCTTCTTTTTGGTTGCTGGTCAAAAATTTGCCTAACTGTTATGTAGGACCGATTTTTCGTACGTAAAAATGCCCTTAGCTCTTATAACGAAAGTTTAAATTATATTCTAGCACTAATGGGATAACATTGCTTACATAACAGTACTTAATACTTACCGATTTCGAACAATCGTCATCCTCAATGCCATATAGAGCACTCTGTCGAGTTAAAGTGTACCTGCCAAGAAAATATCAACAACAAACTAATATGCTAAAGCTATGTACAGGCTTCCATAGTGATGGGCAAATATAAACTATGCGGAGAAGGGGTATAACGTTGGGGCTAGAAGGCAGTCTAAAATGTTTTGGTTTTGAGAAGGCATTTGTCTCTTTTTCAATACTTTTGCCGATATGTAAATTAAACAGAGTCCAGTTGAGGATACAACTTACTGCGCAGGTCTGGAAATAATCTTCAAGAAAACTAAAACTTTACAATCAAATACAGAAAGACTTCGAGTGTATAACGTACGATATACTACCTTGATAAAAAATATATTTTTTTTTTTTTGTTAAGTTGGTACAACGGTTACTGATATTTCCGCTAAATCTTAGCGTCATAGCTTGACATTTGTATTTTTTTATATTTGGTTTTCAGCTTTCTGCGATTTTTCTATTATTCCTTCTCGGCTGCTGAAACGCGTTCCCCGTAATGGTTTTTTAACTCGATTGAACAGAGAGAAGTCACTGGGAGCCAAATCAGGTGAATTCGGTGGCTGTCGGATGCTATTTGTTGCATTTTTCGTCAAAAAATTTTGAATAATGATGGCATTGTGCGACGGTGCGTTATCATGGTGCAAAATTCACGAGTTTTCTGACCACAATTCTAGTCGCCCAAATAATTCTCTTTGTTTAATGTCTGGTCTTCCGATAAAAATTCATGATTCACTACACCGTTGTAATATATGAAAACCGTCAGCATTGCCTTCTTTTTTGACTAAAAACAAGACACATAGAGATAGATGTACTCTTGGCTACGTAGCTTTTGCAAATGTCCAACTATGACGCTACGATTTAGCGGGAATATCAACATTAGATGTATCAACTTAACAAAAAAAAAAGAAACTCAAGGTAGTCATATGGACGAGGAAAGACACGTATTTGGCATTTTAAACTCGAAACCTTATCTCGAAAAAACCGAACCTAAGGATATTTAACTCCAACGTTAAGTCTTTCTCTACTGTGAAGACACGTATCAATGAAGGTTACAACATACGACATCCAGAAAATAAGTTTTAATGAACTCATACATAATAACGATCTATGGTCTCCAGCCGTAAAACTTCGTTTGAATTAGGAGAGCTTGCCAAGAATGAAGTAAAATTTTCATAATATTGCATATTCTTTATCTTCAAAACTAGTTGTCTTTTGTATAAAAATGGGAGGTTCTTGATAATATATAGTGTCCTCTTCTATTATAGAATCAGATTCATCTACTACATAATCCTGCTCATCATTATCATCATTTTCCTCCTCCAACACCTTCATAATTTCAACAGCATCTTCTTCACAAGAATTTTCAACATTAAGAGCATCTTCTGATAGCCAACCGTCCTATAATTAAACCAAATACGTTTCAATATCTTTTCCATTCATAGTTGTCTAAAAACAAATAATATTTTCATACATTCACTACAAGCACATTTTTCCAATAGATTACGAATGCAGTTATTGCATAATGGTGTAAATTTCTGTCATACACTTTTTTGAACTATTTATAGGCATTTTGATAAAAATTTTACAAGCTATTGCTAAAACATTAAATACAAACCTTTTTACACCGTTTCAAAAAGTACCAAAAATGTTTAAGATATCTCTTGCTTTACTAAACCACTGTAAAATGAAATAAAGCTAACGTATTTCTGTGGGATTCCCCTTTTTTTAATTAAACTGTATAATACTGTGTATGCATTACTAATGTACAATGTTGACAACAACAACCAATTTACCATACAATGTTTTTATTCGGTTTTTCTTTTCTTAAAAGAATATTATGATGGAAGTTTCAATCACCAAGCACTGAAGGGTTAAACCATAACTTTTTGTGGATGTAATGGTTGCTCTAGGATAACTCTTGGATTCTCTTCACCCTAAATGCGGCAATTTTGTTTGTTGATGTAACCATTGAGCTGGAGATAGTGAAGATTATTTTGTTAAAAAAACTCTAATATTCTTCTTGTTTTTCGATGGCCATTTTTAGATGTTTTAATAATAAAAACACGTTGTTCCTCTGTATAACGTTTCATATTAACCAGTCGGGAATCTGAAAATAAAAATTTAGAATAAAAATTAAGGGCAGAAAAAAATGGCAATAAAATTAAAATGATACCTCAATGTTGGACACCCAGCGGCAAGTATGGAAATCATACCATTACTCTATGAAAATAAATCATGACTTCCATTTCGCTTATTCGCTCCCATCCAACAACGCTTTAAAAAAGCCCAAATACTAGTAATCATGAGCAAATGAATTCAATAACTTTTGAAAATAATTGAATTTTAAGAATAATTCAATTTGCGTTTGTAAACCAAGTGACTATTTCTAATTGAAATTTCGAGTGGGAAAAAAGTTTTTTTCCGTAATTTGATTGCAGCAATACTTTTCTAATTCTATTTTAACCCTTTTGTGAAATGACAAAAAAATTACTAAAAATATATTTTTATTTTAAATTATAAGCAAAATTAAAAGCTAACTGATTAAATCGGTAATAATCCTACTGTTTTAGACTTATTTGATAACAAAGGGTGGGCATATTTGAGATGAGGAAGCAAACTGGCTTAAAAATAGAATATGATGCCGGGCTAATGTTCACGTCTATGCGCTGCCAAACTATGATAACCATTTTTTGTGGCCACAATAGACTAATAATGACAGTGACATTTGGTTCCAACAGGACGGCGCCACAAGCCACATAGCCAGCCAAACAATTCAGTTATTGAAGATGTCAATTGGGCCCCTCGTTCTTGTGATTTAACACCGCTGGATTATTTCCTCTTTGAGGTAATTTGAAAAACCTGGCTTACGTGAACAAGCCACGAACAACTGACACTCTGAAAAATAAAAATTTCGACGCTGCATTGAAAAGATAAGCGAAGGTTTGCTGCAAAATGTGGTTCAAAATTTTGTGAAAAGAGCGCACATCTGCCGATATGCTAGAGGTGTACATTTATTTGCCAGACATCATATTCCATTATTAATTCCATATTTCTATGAATAAAACTGAATTTGTCAACAAAAAAAAAAAAATGTTTTTTTAAGCCAATTTACTTCCTAACCTCAAATTTGTCCACCTTTTCTTTAATAAATTTATATTCTTTAGATTGCCTGGTAATTAAATGATAATTTACCTTTAAAGTTAATTATACTCAATTCTGTAGTTAATATTTTCTTATTAGCTAATGACATTATTATCTATGATAAGCAGTATTAGCCCATATTTGTATTACGCTCATTAAGGTAATGGGCCAGCATAACATTGAAGGAGGTATGCTTAGTATTATCTACTAAATAATGAAGCAACAATTATAGCGTTTTCCCAAAACTGATAACGCAATTAAAATATATTTGAACGTCATTTTTGTTTATAAATTTAGAAAAACAAAATGTTAATTTAACATTGATCCCATACATATCTAACATCTATCTGTTACGATAATATTTAACTGTGCCAGACAGTATTTTAGTTATCAATACTTAACCACTTACTATATATATATGAGGTGGACCATCTAACGGTTTAAATTTGTACCAGCGGTTATTTCGAATCTGGCAACACTTAAGTCATTCTATTCCGTCACAAAATTTAGTATATTATCTGCACTGAACGAAATGAATTGACTTACGCTTTAGCAATGCTGAGATTTATTTAAAATTTATTTCAAAAACAAAGACAATTGATTGGAAATTGCACGAAAATGTCGTACAAAATTTTAGAATCGACTCGCCCTAATATGCACCCAGTACGAGTGACTGTTTGGTGCGGCTTGTGGAACGGAGGCATCATTGGCTCATATTTTATATTTCATATTTCACAACCATTATGGTCAATGGAGACACCTATCGCACCATGATAACTGATTTTTTGTGCCCGCTCTTCATAGCAAAAGGCTGAGGAACAAAGCTAGTTCGGTTCCTGCTCTTATAAAGAATGATCACACATTTACGAACCCGGTTGAAAAGGCAAACCTCTAGGCTGAAATGTTTGCAAGTAATTCTCACTTACCGGAGAGCGTTCAACCACTGCCCGAACTTGAAAGAGTATCAGTAACTATGCTTAGTATAATCTTTCGAGCCCGTGCTGTAAAAAGGGTCCTTGCAAATCTCAACGTTAACAAGTCTTCTGGGCCGGATGGCATACCAGCACTGGTCCTGAAACAGTGCTCTTCGACACTTGCGCGTCCATTATCTCACCTTTTCAGTGCGTCATATCGCGCTGGTATTTTTCCATCTTGATGGAAGCTTGCTAATGTAACGCCAATTCCCTGAGAACTACCGTCCAATAGCAGTTTGTTCCACACTCTCCAAGGTTATGGAAAGTATGATTAATCACCACCTTGTGGGATATCTGGAGTCCAACGATTTAATTAGCGATCGTCAGTACAGTTTCCGAAAGGGCCGTTCTACTGGTGACCTGCTGGCGTTGCTTTCGCAGAAGTGGAACAAGTCCATTCACGGTTTTGGCGAGAGTAAGGTTGTGGCTCTGTATATCTCAAAGGCGTTTGATAGAGCTTGGCACGAGGCTCTTATTTCGAAACTTAATGCTTTTGGTGTCGGTAGTCACTTCTCTCGATTTATATCGAGCTTTCTCAGAGATCGCTCTATAAGAGTGGTTATAGATGGGGTCTCATCCGACGAGTTCAGGGTAAACTCAGGGGTACCGCAAGGCTCTGTTCTTTCTCATACTCTTTTTCTAATATTTCTTCATGACTTTCTTCTTCTCACTTCTAATCCTATCTACTCTTTTGCGGATGACAGCAACATTTGTCACTCATATTCTTTTGATCGTAGACCGAGCCTTTTGGAGGTTGGGATAAGAAGGATGAATATTAGCGTCACACTCACAAGTGACCTGGTAAAGGTCTCCGAGTGGAGTTGTGCGAACAGGGTCGATTTTAATGCATGTAAGACTCAATGTTGTTTTTTAACATACAGGCGTGGTGGTGTGCTGTCATCTGTGTCAATGGGTAATGTGGATATTGAGGAATCAGATGCTCTTGATGTTCTGGGCATGAGAATTCACTGTGACGGTCGTTGGAATGATCACATATTTCAAGTGTCGAAAGAAGCATTCAAGTGCCTTGGTTTTTTGAGACGGTGCAAGTAATACTTCACCCCATCTGATCTCGTTAATATTTACAAGACCTATATCCGTTCCAAAATGGAATTCAACTCTCATGTATGGGCCGGTGCTTCAATATCTATTTTGGAGCTTCTCTACCGCGTACAGGAGAGGGCGAAGATGCCCATCAATGACGGTAGGGTAGCCAACTCTATCGATTCATTGGAGCACTGTCGCAATGTGGCGTGTGTTTCATTGTTCTATCGGTACTATAACGGAATGTGTTGTAACGAAATTAAGGAATTAATTCCCAAAAATCATATATTTTTACGTAGTACTCGTATTTATCGTAGAGTGCATCCCTTCGTAGTTGATTGTCTAGTAAATCGCACAACGCATTATAGGGTGAATTCGTTCTTTGGTCGCACTGTTCGGTTGTGGAATAATCTTCCAGCGAAAGTATTTCCTACCACTTACGACATGAGTAAATTTAAATCTAACGTCCATAAACACTACTCCCTCTGTCCTCCTTTCAATAACCTATTTTCCTAGTACCAGCACAATGCACTGCATGAGTAGGGGCCATCCCCTGGGTGCTGGTCTTATATATAAAAAAAACAAAAAAATTGATGTGAACGATATTTGGTTTCAACAGCATGGTGCAATTTGCCATACATCTCATGTCACAATCGATTTATTGCGAGAAACGTTTGGTAATGTTAGTTGGCCGCCAAGATGCTGTAATTTGACACCATTGGACTATTCGCTGTGGATTGCTGCTAGAGACTATTGTTATGCCGACAAACCAGAGACAATTGAACATTTCAAGGCCAACATACGTGATGTCATTGCCCGGATGCGACCCCATACACTCGAAAAATTTCTTGAAAATTGGTCCGATAAAATGGGGTATTGTGAGGCCAGCTGCGGCAGCCATATAAATGAAAATATATTACATTTCTAGTCTGAACAATTGTACGTCACAACAAAACAATAAATTTGGCAAAATACCAAACCGTTTTTGTTTTATTGTATTTTTAAATTTAAACTTTTAACTGGTCTACCCGACATAAACAGATATGATAACGATGTCAAAGTTGTATGAAAAAATATCATATTCTTGCCTTCAAGTGATTAAATAGAAACTATTTTTTTTAGTCTCCCGTAAATCTTATCTAATTATTATTATATTGTATCTCATTGTTTTATTTTTCAGTAAAATACATTATTTTATTAATTTGGTAGTTGAAAAACAAAATATTCTCAAGTGGTATTGTACTTCTTTATCTAAACATAACTTCCTTTTACACTACCATAGGGTGCATAAATATGCCTACAGACTATTTAGTATACTTTAAGGTCTGATAGTGCTGCTAAGAAGTAACGGTATTTTATTGAAATTGCTTCCATTTATGAGATAAACCTTTGAAAACTATGTTAGGAGTTTTACTTTTTCAGTTGCATAGTTTGGCAATTATTACACTATGCAACAAACGGAAAAAAATTTCTGACCTTGGATAACCAATATATTGTTACGTTTTAACCTTCTTAAAATGTTTGAGTTCGTTTGAATTGCGCTAAAATAAAATTAAACCACAATGTCGTTGTTAAAATTCCACTACAAATTTTATGCACATGTCCTAATACAGCAAATTTGCTTATACAACACTTTTTATTTACGCCTGAACGCGACTTTACTTATTGACAGCGAAATGATCACTAACTAATGCAATGCAATGCGCAATGCGTCATCTTTTTGATAGTATTTCATCATTAATTTCGAATGTTCTAGTATAGACACGAATCTCTGATTTATTTACGTTAATTCAAATGGTCTAAAATATCTTTATAAACAAAAAGGAATCGAACTGGCAACTCCGTCAGACATGCGAATGGTAGCATTCTTAATTAGTACAGGTTATTTTGGCTGGTATTAAGCCCTGACACAAACCAATAAATATTAAAACTAAAAGCTTATAATAAATACCTGATTTGGTGAATTTCTTCAGCATTTTCATTTCACTAGCATTACGATAACCTTGAAGTGACTTATTCGATTTCATTAAGCCATACATTACAAAATTCCAAATTATACCAGCTTTAAGTCATTCTAATATCATTTTTAATAACCAGTATAATTCATGAAAGTCGATAATTAAATTCTTATTTTATTCCCAATAAAGTGAAAATACCTGGTATTGAAAAAAAAATTTTTTTGGCTGTAATTGGCGAACACCGGTTCTTCTGTAGTACATCAGATGTTCTAAAACCGAACGAAGCTTTACAATCAGTCAGAGCTAAATGATCTTACCAGAGACTAACTTATTGAACTAACAAAAGAGAAATCAGAGCTCCTGGCGTCTCGCTTAAGAGACCAAAATTTCTTAATGAAAATGTCTCAAGACTACAGAGTATCAGAATCGACATACGCCATACGCTTATTTTTATACATCGAAAGACAACATGTGGTTTTATTACGATATAAGTAGTCTTTCTGATCAGCTAGGGCAAAAATGATGTGACAGCTAAGTGAAGACTATTCACTGAAGGCCGTTTTATTTCGTATCGGCAACAAGAAGCCATTTATACTTATCGCACATGCCGTGAATATGGAATAAACATATGAAGCTATGGCCAGTTTATAATAAAATGTTAATTATGAAAAGCACAATTGGAAACTGTGTCGTGATTTAAAGTTGTTGCTATTTTAACAGGCCTCCAAGGTGGCTATAAAAAATGTTGCTGTTTTCTCTGCCTCTGGGATAGCCGATATCGAAAAAATCACTATGCACATAAAAAACGATTGGCCGACAAGTACGAAAGCACACTAGGTTTACATAAAGTAAAATATTCCGCACTGATCAAAAAAGAAAATGTAATCTTACCACTGCTACATATAAAGTTGAGCTTATTTCAAAATTTTATTAAGGCACTAGACAAGGATAGTAGAGCCTTTGCTTATTAAAAAAACATTATGTCCAAATTTTTTAGCTGCAAAAATTTCTGAAGTCATTTTTCATGGTCCTCGAAAGCGAAAACTACTCCTAAGCCCCATATTTGAAAAGTTATTATCAACAGATGACAAAGCTGCTTCGAATTCATTTCGACAAATTGTTTCTAACTTAGAAACTTATCGGTAAAATTAATTTGGATTAAAAGTATGTTAACAAACCAATAAATTGAAATGTAATTTGCTTTTTCCGATGAGATTGTGACCATGGCAGACTTCATTTTGTTCAGTATACTTTAAATCATAGTTTAGAAATCATTCTAGTAGAGGTCTGCCATTCTAAATGAAGAGTCAGTAAAAATCGGTGGCAATATCGCAGCTAATGTGTATAATAAAATGCTAAAGAAAAATTTTGTAAAATCTGCCTGAAATAATGAAATAAGGATCAATTCTGTTCTAACAGGACAACAATCCTGAACACACATTACGCATTGTAAGGTAATTTTTTGAAAATAATAAAGCCCAAATATGGTAAAGTTTGTTGGGGTGATCAAATTTGATCAAATTTTAACTCTTTTGATAAAATTTGGGACATTAAAATATATTTAAATCCTTTTTTTTCTCCGTCACACATCTAGGAAGCATATTGGCTTTCCACAAGCGTCCATTGCTTTGTTCCAGTTCCTTTAATCAATTTGGTCTTTCAAGTTAAGTAGATGATTAATCCGCTGTAACTTCGTCCATATGATTTTGTGTAGTGGTGGTGATCTTTACTTGAGCATTGTAATTTTTTCCTAGTAGGAGGCGTATTTTTCATAATCATTCGGCAGTGGTATGCGGGATGGTCAGGTGGGCTTCTTCTTTATTTTTCAGATGGAGTTATCCGGAGCGAAGTTGAAGTCTATTTATTGAACATTCGAAACCACAATTAAATTTTTTCCGTCATGTCCTCTGCTGTGGCTCGAACCTGGGTTGATTGTGATCTTTTGCGTGCGCTCTAACCACTATAGCAAGCCACCCCTTTTATTCCTAAATAGTAACACGAAAGCCATAAGCTTGTCAACAGAGATATAGGTTAAATAAGCAAGGATTCCTGCAGAAACATGAGAAAAGCTGGTCAACAGTATACCGAAACGACTTCGAAGTGTCATTAGAAATAAAAAAGTTACACGAAACGAAGTAGTTACAATTTTATGTAGGAATCGATTTAAACTAATATGTTTGATTTTTATATGTACTTTATTTTGTCGCGTGCGAAATATTTTTTAATTTTATTGTATTCTTCAGTGTTCTACATAGCAAAAATGGTTTTTATTTTCCGAATGCGTTACTATTTTATATTTAAAACGAATTTTGGAATTATCTTAAGTTGTTTTTAATTCTAAGCAAAATGATTTTATTTTTACGAAAATAAAAATGCCTAAATTTTGGTATATTTTCCAGTTATGTGTCACCCTTTCAATGCCGTACTTATTTGCGTTATGCGGCAGCACTACCAATTCGACCATCTTTACGTTACGTTTGAATTAACGGATATAAAATAGAGGATATGGGACATTTCCGGAACTTTTCAAACTGTAGGCAATTAGGTATATAAAGAAGCAGCTTTACCTACACGTAAGTTAGTTACCGTTTTGCTGTCATAAAATAAAGTCGTTTTTAAGCGAAAATGAAAGTGTTGTATTAACGAATATTAAGCAATTGTATTAATATAAACTGTATAACAGTTATAGTGGTGTAAACAAAGTGGTGTTTATTTTATTTTATTTTAAAGCAATATCAACGAACTCAAACGTTTCAAAAAGGCTAAAACGTAACAATATTTTGTAAAAATGTGTGCTTTATTTTATCGCATAGTGTATACACTTTCACTTTATTGGGAATAATATATGAATTTAATAAATATGAATTTCAATTATATGCAGCTTTATAAATAGTGAAACTGGCAAATATTTATTGCTTTCTTTTTTTGTAAATTTTTTTAAATTAAATTTTTTCATATTTTAAAAAAAAAAATTATAGTTTGTTTCTCAATAACTCCAAAAATATTGAATATGTTGAACAATGAGATTAGAATGACAAAGCTGGCATAATTTGGAATTTTTTAACATATGGTGTAACGAATACTAGTAAGTCATTTCAAAGTTATGATAAGATGTATAAAGCAGCCTCTTCTTAAAACCATGGTATGGCTAGTTTAGACATATCCAAAAGAGTGTGGACAACTTTTGCGAAGGAACACGTCAATAAACCTGCAGAGTTCTGGAAAAAGCTTCTATGTAAGGATGAAGCCAAATACATAAAATAACGCCACTTTTTAAGAAGAAAGCCTCCTTAAAAAGCCTTAAAAGTGCTAACTGTTAAAGATTGAAAACCAACAGCTTATTCTAAAAGAGATGTGATGGTATGGGGCTGTGTGACAAGCAAAGATGTAGATAATGTGCAATTTATTCCATTGACAATAGAGCATAGGATATACTATGATGTTCTATAAACAAATCTTCCTGGAAGTATTAAAAAATTGGACATTGAAGATGATTATATATGACTGCAAGACAACAACTTAAACTATATTGCCTACAACACAAAAGTTTTGATTGTTGTAAAGGGTGGTCCAACAAGAACGCACGATGTTAATAAAATAAAACAAAAAAAATTTCAAGGAATTACTTAATATTTTTTATTATGATAGAAGGATCTATGACAATTATGTGTGAAATAAAATATCAGCCAAATGTAAATATAATTTGTTTTTTAAATATAACTTGTTTCAACAGACTCACTTAAGATAAGACTTGCTTTGAGTTTCATTTTATATTTCGTAAATAATATTGTATTTACTATCTACTCAGTATATACGAGAAGTCATTAAAAAATAATCATTTGGTTTGCATTTCTGCTAAGAGATTGTTAAAAATTATTTCAAACTTATCACCCTCGTTCTGATCATAGAATTTCCTACATATGTATATTATTTGAAATTCCATATATTTTGTCCCATATTTATAAAAAATATTTTGTTTATGAGTGAAAATGGGATGAATAACCTTTTAATATACTTAACCCTTATATGCATACCAAGGTACAAGGATATTTTCAAATAAAGTTTTTTTCAATGACGTTGGCAAGTTACATTATTGAATGAAACTTTTTGAAAACTTTTAACTTTTTGTAATCTTAGTTTCCATCAATTACTAAACTGCAAGTTTCCTGGGTACCCATATGAGAACTACAGGAAAATCTATTAAATGTAGAGACAATTATGTATGCAGACATGTAAACATACATACAGTTTGTCAAGAAAATGTTTTTACACAGCGAAAAAATTTTCTTTTTAGCTTTTATTGTTTTAATAATTTTATTTTTATGAATAAATAATGCAACTGGTAAATATTTGCTGCTCTTTATTTTTTGTGAATTTTTAGAATCAAGGTTGCGCACCACAGCGTTTATTACATCGCTAAAATAAATAAACAAAAGCTGAAGGACAACAATAAGTGCTGTTTATAAATAACCAAATCTACAATAACAACCATTAGCAGAGGTAAAGTTAATGAAAATAACACGGCAACAACAATAATTAAGCAGTAAAGAAAACAAGTAACAGACAATAAACAAGCAACAACAAATGCTAAGAGCTGAAAGAGGTAGATGTTTGCATACGCATGACTACAAAAGAACTAAAAAGAAATTAAATGAAAGAAACGGAATCTACCTGAAATATCGAGAGGTTCGAGAGCTTTCTATGTATTGTTTACTCAGCCATATAAAAAGCACTTCGATGCGAACAGCAATCAGTTTATTTGGTGGAAACTCAGTGAACAAGTTTATGTGTCGTAAACTCAGCGAGTGGAGTTTAAGTAAAGTAAACCCATCGAGCGCAGTTTGTATGAAGACAGTTTATAAAGAGTAAACACGTGAAGTAAAAAACCAGTTTAGTTGGAGCTAACTCAGTAAACAGAGTTAAGTGTGGATAACCTCTGGTTGAAAAGGTTTTGATCGAACCGAAGTTATAACTACGATCGGGTTGAAAGATCTTTAAGTAGAAAGATCTGTCGAGTAATTGTTGTTGTTTACAAGATTGTAAACAGACGGAGTAATTAAGAATAGAAAATTGTTATTGCCTGTAAAAAGTTTATAAGCAGTGGTGCACAAAACTGTGTTGAATAAAGGATTTTTAATTAAAACCAAACACAAAATCTATTTTATTTTAACTACAATCTACGAACTCATAACAGCATGTTTTTAAAAAGGTAAAAACGTAACAATATCATAATTAAAAAAAAGAATTTAATTTGTTTCTCAATATCTCCAAAAATATTGGTTAAATTAAAAAATTATATTAGAATGACCTAAAGCTTAACAAAGTTCTCATAAGATGTGTGAAGCAGCCTCTTCAAAAATCTCACATTTAAGAAAAAAAATTCTAAAAAAAACTTATAGAATAGAATCCGAAATGATGATAAATTTTGAAGTTAGGCGACCATAGCGCACCAAAAAAATGGAAATGTTGGAAAAGTGTTTAGGCAACGATTTTCTAAAGAAAACGGCCGCTTACCAGTGGCGGTTCAAAAGTGGTTGTGAGTCAATCAAAGATGATGAACGCCGTGGCAGACCATCGACACCGAAAACCGAAGAGAACGTTGATAAAGAAATGTTGGTTAATAACCGCATATTAGATATAGAGAGATAGCGGGGGACTTGAATATTGCCTAGCGATCCATCCAAGACATTTTGGTTAATCATTTGGTGTTTTTTCGTGTGGCAGCAAAGTTGGTGCCAAAAGACAACAATTTAAGGTCGCAAAAGACATGATTTGCGTATCTGAATCCGATGCCAGATTCATCAAAAGGATCATTACTGCAGACGAGACGGGTTTATGTGTACGACACGAAACCCAGATATCAGACAAGTGAATGGCGTTAACCAAATTAGCCGAGACCAAAAAAACCACGTCATTTTCAGTCCAAAAAGAAGGCAATGCTCACGGTTTTCATAGATTACAACGGTGTAGGGCACCATTAATTTTTTGCCAGAAGGCCAGACAGTAAATAAAAAATATTATTTGGGCGTTATGAGATGTTTGCCTGAAACAATTCGCCGAAAGAGACCAGAATTGTGGGTAGAAAACTTGTGGATTTTGCAACATGATAACGCACCATCGCACAATGTCATCATTATTCGAAATTTTGTGACGCAAAATGCAACAAATACCATCCAACAGCCAAAGAATTCACCTGATTTGGCTTTCTGTGACTTCGTTTTGTTCAATTGAGTTAAAAAACCTTTGCGGGAGACGGGTTTCAACAGCCGAGAGAAAATACTCGTAATGGAAAAATCGCAGGAAGCACTGATGGACATACCGAAAACCGAATATGAAAAATGCTTCGAGAACTGGATCAAGCGCTAGCACAAGTGAGTTTAATCGATGGGGATTACTTTGAAGAGGACAAAGTAGATTTAGATGAATAAACTTGTATTTTTATTTATTTATTTTTTTTTATTAAATTCGGGGAAATTTTTGATCAAGGTGGTATTTAACTGTACATATTAGGGTTAAAATCCTTACAAAAAAATCACATATGAGAGCTTTTAACTTTTATACTAACCGGCCATTTTGCTCTGATTTCAGTCAATCTGTAGTAACTTGTGCAATGTATGCCAACGATAGTTTCCTCTAAAATGTCTTCATTACCGTTTGTAGTGTAAGAGTTTATATATTATTTTGAAATATTTTGCTTCATCATTGTGTTACTACGTTGCCTTTAGAATTTCTTGACATTCTCTCTCTCTAACCAAACGAGGAAATTATTTTTAAAACAAATTCTAACCAATTGCCTGCCGGTAATCAAAATGAATATAAAAATGAGACTTTAGTTTTTATTCGTGGTTGTTATTGTTGTTATTTTCTTATTTTCTACTCTATATTTCTGTAGGAGTTAATAATTGTTATCTGAACGTAGAATAATAATTTCGCGTTTTTATTTTTTTATTTATATTTTTTATTGTATTTCTTTAAATAATCGTTGATAAAATTATATTTGTTTGTGGCATTATTTTATTTTATAATTCCGAGGTGGTTTTGTATTTTTAGGGAACAATTTAAATCATTACCTTAAAGTCGATTAACACGTAAACATTTCAATTAATTTTAAAACGAAAAAGTGCATTAAATTAAAAAATAAAAGCAAAAAATTATTTAAGCAAAAACCTTAGTTTATAAGTTGAAATTTAAAACGGTTTTTAATAAATTTGCCTTCAAAATGCAATCCTTTAAAGCAGATGAATTGCCTGAAAATCCGCGCCAGCATTCGAATATATTTTCGTCTTTAATGTTTTGGTAAAAGAAATGTGATTTTCTGTTTGTTTTGTGAATTATTAAAAAAACAAAACAAAATTATTTTCAAAATATTTTTAGTTTTACTATGCCCACGTTTTTCAAAGGTCGCAAACGTGTTTTAAATGAAAATGATCTTTATCGTGCTTTGAAAGAACACAAGTCAGGTATGTATAGTGTTATATGGAAGAGGTGTGAAATATAATTTTTGTTTTTTTTTTTAATAATTTTCTTCCAACAAAAAAGCAAACACAAGTTCATTAACTGATAAAAATTTCGTATTTCGGTTGTGCATTTAAATTTTATTTTGTGCATATTACGAGTATGATGCACTTTATGGTGGCATAACGACAGTATTTATTAAAGTATTAGGGGATTATTTTACGTGTAAGATTTCCTAATTAAAATATGTTTACTTAACCAATTGTTTACAGTTATTCAGTTGTAAGTAGATAAGTTTACACGGGAACGATTAATTTTATTTATTGAATTTAGCACAATAAGACTATAAGTTTATAATTTACAGTACTAAGGTGTTGGGAAATTTTTATGATGGGCACGTATCAGGTCACTCAGTAAGTCCCTAGGATGACACATAGATGACGTTACTAGAACTTTGTCCATATGACTTTTATTTAGTTTGCATTGTGAGTGAAGCAACTTTTGTTATTGAAAACAAAAAAATGGGAAAAGTGATTTTGAGTTTTGATAAAGCATTTTAATGAAAAAAAAAAAAATAAAAAATAAAAAATACAGTGAAAACCAAAAAATGGTTGGATAAACATTATCTGAACTCTGTTTCATCATGACAAATGGCAGAGAAGTGGTTTGTTAAATTTAAATATGCTCGTACCACAGGGTTGGCAAAAACCCAACTCACTGGATTTTTTGATGATTTTTTTTTTTTGAGTTTTATAACTGCTTCCTAATTTCGTTCAATTCGACAATATTTTTTATTTTCTAGTAAAATTACGTTGTCTTACTACTTATAATGCAATTTTGCACTCTTGGTCGGATTAAGGAGGCGTTGTGTACTAAGGACTGCTAATGTAGACTGCAATTACTTCGTATGATCAGTTCATTATGAGAAATATGGGCGGACTACAAAGATAGACGTGATTAAGCTATTATTTTGCATGACAATACTCAACTTCATGTAGCAAAAGAAACCAAACGATTGTCAGAAAAGCTTAAATGCCTCACCCGCCGTTTTATCCGAACATTGGCTTGACTTTTGGTTGTTTCATTGATGCAATATCTTTTAGCATTTCACCGAATTACTTCTTATCAAGAAATAAAAAATCGGCTTCAAAGTTGTAGGCCTCAAAAGATGAGAAGTTGGCTAAGAGGTAAAGAATAGATCTAATCAGTGATTTCATTAATTTTTATTTTCATTAATTTCTGGATTCATTATCATTTTGAAGCTAAAAATAACGAACAAAATTTATTTGTACTCCCAATACGTAAATTATACTTATTTTTGTTGTAAATAAACTACAAAAACCTTTAAATAAAAAACCCGGATAGGTTTAGTTGGGTTTAGTAGGTTGCTAACCATGCCGTACCAGCACAAATGATACAGATCACAGTGGACGCTTAAATCAGGCTGTTATTCCCGAAAACATAAAAAAATTCACAAATTGTTTATGAACGACCGCAAATTAAAGGTGCACGAGCTAGCTGACATTGTAAAACGATTAGATGGTCGTGTTTTTACTCTTTTATACGAAAATTTCGGTATGCGAATGCTCTGTTCAAAGTGATTGACGCGTGAGCTCACAAATCGTGTCACAAGTCGATGAAAACGATGGCAAAATTGAATGAATTGGGCTTCAAATTGCTTACCCACCGGCCGTGCTTCCAAAGTCGCCACCAGGGATTTTTCCCGTTTTCAAATCTCAAGAGAATGCTTGCTGGAAAGAAATTTAAGTCCAATGATGAAGTAATTGCTGCAACTGAAGCCTACTTTAACGAGAAAGAGAAATCAAGCTATAAAATTGGTATCGAAAAGTTGGAAAATCACTATACTTGTTGTATAGCCCTCGAAGACAACTTTGTTGAATAATACAAACGAGTTTTGTCAAAATTTTGTTTTTTTCTTACTTATCCTACGGACTTATTGAGTGACCTGTTAAGTACGTCTAATTGATAACAAATAGAGAAGAAGAAAAATACACAAAAGATTTACAATGAGGCCATCGTAACTTCTCTTGAGAGGAATAGACAACTGGTTTCGCAAGAACTTCAAATGAACGGTGGGCAACTGAATGCACGAGACCAAGATAATCTGGCCACATTGAGATGGCCGAAGAACAGGACTAGTGTTGAAACATATCTACCTTGATCAAACAGTTCCCAGAGTTTATTCAGAAAATTTAAAATACAAGTTTATTCATCTAAATCTGTGTTGTTTCTTTCAAAGTAATCCCTATCGACTGCAACACACTTATGCCAGCGCTTGATCTAATCCTCGAAACATTTTTTATATTCGGTTTTCGGTATGACCCCATCAGTGCTTGCTGCATTCTCCGTAAAGGATTTTTAACCCGATTGCACAAAAAGATGTCTCAGGAAGACAAATCAGGTGATTTCGGTAGCTGTTGGATGGTATTTGTTGCATTTTGCGTCACAAAATTTCGAATAATGATGCGTTATTATGTTGCAAACTCCACAAGTTTTCTACCCACAATTCAGGTATCTTTGGGCGATTTGTTTCAGGCAAACGTCTCATAACACCCAAATAATACTTTTTGTTTACTGTCTGGCCTTCTGGCAAAAATTCATGATGCACTACACCGTTGTAATCCATGAAAACTGTAAGCATTGTATTCTTTTTTGACTGAAAATGGTCTCGGCTCATTTGGTGAATGCCATTCACTTGCCTGATGTCTGGATTGCGTGTCGTACTCATAAACCCACCTCACGTCTCCAGTAATGATCCTTTTGATGAATGTGGGATCGGATTCAGCCTTGCAGATCATGTCTTTTTCGACCTCAACATGGTCTCTTTTTTGCATGAAATTGAGGTCTTTTGGCAAAAACTTTACTGCTGCACGACGAAAACCCAAATGATTAACTAAAATGTCTTGAATGGATCCTTAGGCAATGTTCAAGTCTTCTGCTATCTTCCTAATGGTTAATTTGCGATTATTGACCAATATTTCTTTTACTTTTTCAATGTTTACGTCAGTTTTCGATGTCGATGGTCTGCCACTGTGTTCATCATCTTTGATTGACTTACGACCACTTTTGAAGCGCTCGCGCCACTGTTAAACGACCCTTTTCTTTAACGAATCGTTGCCGAAACACTTTTCCAACACATTAAATCAAATTTTATAGAAGTTCGTTGGAGATAGATGTCAAGCTATGACGCTAAGATTTAGCGGGAATGTCAACAACAAATGTACCAACTTAAAAAAACTTAAATCGGAACAATGGGACAGCTACACGGGGGTTATTCCGGGTACTTTTTGATCGAATGAACGGTGGGCAAGTAAATCCACCTTTTGTGAGACTAAGATAATCTGGCCACATTTAGATGGTCGAAGAACAGGACTAGTGTTGAAACCACAAAGTCTACATATATGAAAACTTATAGGAGTTATAAATGATTTCAGCAGTAGCTGCATTAAGGAAGAGGAGAACAGCTTACGAAACATTTTCTATGCTATTGCGCGATATTTAGCGACTTAAGGCTGTCTTTCTTTGGCCAGAGAAGAATTTTCTTGCAACGAGGGATTTATAAAAAATCCACACCTTCAAATCCAAGCTTACTTGCATTTTTATACGTTTTTATTTTATTTTAACTTTTCATTTCTCAATTTTTCCATTCGACAATTCTTTTTATTGGCTTCTTCTGAAAGTTTCTGATTTTATTAGTTTAAATTTTTATTTCGTTTGTTTATTATAACAATGGGTTTAAAATTGAGGTAGCACTAGCAAATTATGATCATCATAAACAAAAAAGAAACAAATAAATAAATAAATAAATAATCTAATCATGTACGTGAAATTTTTAACGATAGAGCCGTAAACAATTGTTGTTGATCCACTCACACCGGTTTAAGCAAAGACCCTCTCTGAAACTAAAAGAAAAAATATTCTTATCTTACTACAGTTGCAAGAGAAGTGCCTACGCCATTGAAATATATTTTCTAACACAAGTTTTTTGCTTCTCATGATTTTATAATTTTTGTTTATAAACATTGTTATCATTTTCCTTTCTATTTATTATTTAATTATTATTACGATATTACAGATTTAGTAGGCAATAAATTAAGCAAATCATGGCATGAAGAATGTGAAAAAGCCAAGGAACACAATAAAGAACCAAGTCTTTTAAAGGCGACCATGAAAGTATTCGGTTTTCATT
Source organism: Wohlfahrtia magnifica (assembly GCA_023159175.1). Lineage (NCBI taxonomy): Eukaryota > Metazoa > Arthropoda > Insecta > Diptera > Sarcophagidae > Wohlfahrtia > Wohlfahrtia magnifica. The sequence goes on from JAKWBJ010000539.1 coordinate 1,529,731, forward strand.
ACATGGTATTGGGTATGGCGTTACTGATCATGGAATTAGGTTTGAGGTAAGTGAGTAAAATATAAAAATTTAAAGTACAAAATATATAAATAGGCCTTCACTTTCCGACTTTGTTAGCTATATAGAAAGATATCTATATATAGTTTGACGCTGCTGGAAAGAGAGAAAAGAAATATATCTTGTTAGTAGACTACTGAAGCACATAAAATTTCAACACGAAATACTACAGAGAGTGATATACTCTTACCGCTGCTCTGTATTTTAAAACTTAGCAGTATAGTTCGGACCTTGGAAAAAACGTGGCAATAATAATCGCATTCGACAATTTCAAGATAAATTCAGGATTTCTGTTCTTTCTCCAACTCTATTTCTAATATTTCTTAACACTTTTCTTTTCTCAATTCCAATCCAATCTACCCTTTTGCAGATGATAACAACATATGTCATTCATATTCTCTTGAACCGAAGCCTTATTTGCTATACTTAACTGGCTCCTCACCGATCTTCTTCTGAAGCAGATGGATAAGCTGGTGGCGGTAAGACTAAAATTAACTCCTGGCCCAATCTGGATTTTGGATATTACTGGGGATCACAGACATCTTCGGATCGATTATATGATACCTCATAACTACCCACGAGGGAATTCTGATTTGTGAGACGGGAGTTCCTTCAGAATGCCCTTGTGATCTATACCGATGGCTTTAGGATGCAGGGCAGAGTGGGATGTATTATATTCGTGAAGAATTCTAACACAAGACTGTCTTATACATAGGTTGTCTGTCAATTGCAGTGTGTTTCAAACGGAGGTCATGGCCATACTTAGGACCATGCAATGCTTGTTTGGTGGCTGGATTTTCCCTGAGAATCTTCTGATCTTTTTGAACAATCGGGCTGCGATTAGGTCGGGATATCGTCGGGAATCGCGTTGCTGACGAATAGGCCAGGGTGGGTACTGAGCTCAATACTTTCGAGTAAGGTCCTATCATTGGTGTCCCGATTGCCTCGGTTAAGCTGTATATTCTCCGGTCAGTGTTTGTCGACGCTCAATATCGTTGGCGACATGAGGGCATGTGCATTATCGCCAGGCTCTGCTGGACCAACCTCGATGAAAGAAGGACTAAATGTCTTCTCTCCATAAGTCGTGTGGCCATACATCGCACAATTGCGCTCCTAACCCGTTACTGTCTCATTGGGAGGCATACTGATAGATCTGTCATTCCTCGAATGATTTTTGCAGGAATTGTAGTTTACCTTATGTGTCAGTGTCCGGCTCTTGCTGTCAGACCGCGGTAGTTCTTGGACTCCCATTTCTTTCCATCTTTTACTGAACTCTCCAGAATAAAAGTTATTGCGAGATTTATTTTGGTATCTAAGTAGTTATAAAGACTGTTTGATCCCCGGGTTGGCATTTATGCTTGTGGCATCACAATGCGCCAAATATGTATCTGGCCTAAGTGGGACTCCTTCCCTTTAGGGGGGTCCACCACCTTATCTAGCCTAACCTATTCTTTTTATCGTAAGCCGCGCATTTTGGAGATTGGGGCGAAAAGGCGGAATATGAAGGACTGCTTTAATGCGTGCAGACCCCATGTTGTTTTCTAATACAAAGACGTGGCGGTGTGCTGTCATCTGTAACTATGGGTAATGCAGATATTAGGGAATCAGATGCTCTTGATATTCTAGGCTTGAGAAATCACTGTGACTTTCGTTGGAATGATCACATTTTACGAATGTAAAAAAAGCTTTCAAGTGCCTCGGAACACACTGGGATTTTGAATATACCAAGTCGTAATTTCGAGAACGACTTTAAACAGAGATTTATGGACGAAATACCGGACAGGCAGGGTTCCAAAATGGTCTTGGCCATTGACTGATGGATAAAAAGTCAAAATCCGAGTTTTAACTGTGGAGTTTTCTCATATTAGCTAGGGAAAAACGTCTAGAAAGCTCCCAGACTTTAGTGATTTACAGACCTAAGTTATACAGTACTCCATAACATTCAACAAAAATATCTTCATAATTACTGACTGTAAAGTGGTCATAAGATCCCTGCCGGAAGTCTCTGGATGACATAGTAAGACTTTCGACGGTTATCATTAAGTGAGGTTATGGAAATGAGGACATTGGGTAAAGAGGAGTCTACGGAACATCTTCTTTTTCCATGGCCCAGCTTTTGAAGACTTATGATCCAGAAAACCAGAAATATGCTCTTAAAAGAGTGTTTTATACGCATAAAATATGGTATGCAATATGAATCCGAAAATATGATCTAAAAATTTAAAAATATGCCCGAAAAAAATTTTTGTTTTTCTTTTTTAATAGAAAAAGATGCTTGGCTTGATACTTCGTTGTCATAATGTGACCACATAAAATAACATTTGTGACATTTTTTACAGTAGCATCAGTTGTTTTATGTAGTGAAATCCCTAAAGATTAGTCGTTTATGCAATTGCATATGTCCTCTAAGCGTTTTTGGTAAATATTTTTGATATACAAACATATTTCGAACGTTTTACGCTTTCTGACCGTATTTTTTAGGTTGTATATTCATCCAAAATTAGTTTAAGATTCTGGTAAAATTATGCAATAAATTTCAATTGACAGATGACTTGGTCAGAATTCAAAACAAAAATTTTGTTTTTGCTTTAAAAATATTTTAGTGCACAAAGAATCCAAATATGCACTAAAAAGGTTTAAAATTCTGTTTAAATATGAACCAAACATCGAAAACATGCTCTTAAAACTGAAATATTCATAAAAATTCGGTTTTTAAAAAAATATGCAAAAATATGCATTAACACAGCGTTGTCAAAATTTATAAAAATTTACGAAACGACTTGATTGAAAAAAATCATTTAATCGCATATTTCTGGTTTCCCTGCTTATGACTGTCTTTGCGTGATCGGGGAAGTTTTTAAAAGAATAGTCTTACAATTTGATTTATTCGACTGATTGGCTGACAGATAGGTGGCGAGGAGTTGTGAAGATTTTGGTACGGTAAGGAGTATGTGATTGCACAATGGGACGTTATAATGCGGACAGGCTATTGAACCTAATGTAACCTTATAGAACTTTAATTTAATGGATCATCACTTTACTATGTCAGGAAATTATGCGAAGCTCCAAAACTTGGGCAAAATTTGGAATGAAAAAGGAACAAGCAACCACATTTGTTGTAAATGTAGTCTCCTAACTTTTATATATGAAATAAAGGGTGGGCCAATTTCAGGTTAGAAAGTAAATTGGCTTAAAAACACATCTATTTTTGACAAATTCAGTTTTATTCATAACAATATAAAATAGAAATACGGGAATTAAATGGAATATGATGTCCAGCAAATGTCTACCTCTAGAAAGTCCGCAGACGTCCGCTTTTGTCACAAAATTTTGAACCACATTTTTCAACAAAATCATGAGGCCCATTTTCAATTAAGCGGTTATGTTAACTAGCAAAATTGTCGCAAATGGGGTTCACAAAATCCACAAACGGTCATCGAAAAACCATTACATCCAAAGAAAGTGACCGTATGGTGCGGTTTGTGGTTAGGCGGATTAGCCCGTATTTTTTCGAAAACCCGGAAACGAGGAAACACCCCCACCGTGAATACTCTATGCTACCGAATCATGTTAACCAAATTTTGCGGCCAAAATTGCCTTATGTTGACATCAGCGACGCTTGGTTTTAGCACAACTGCCTGCCAAACAATTCAGTTATTGCATGAGAAATTTCCCGGTCAAGTAATTTCTCGATTTGGCGATGTCAATTGGCCGCCTCGATCTAGTGATGTAACGTCGCTGGATTATTTTTTCTATGGCCATTTGAAAGAACGGGCTTATGTGAACAAATCACAAGCAACTGTCACTCTAAAAGATAAAATTCGGCGCTGCATTGACGAGATAAGCGAAGGTTTGTTGCAAAATATTGTTCAAAACTTTTGAAAAGAACGGACATCTGCCAACGTGCTAGAGGGAGACATTTGCCCATTATTATATTTCATTAATTATTCCCATATTTCTGTGTTATATTGGTACGGATTTGTCAACAAAAAAGATGTGTTTTTAAGCTATTTTACTTCCTAACCTCAAATTTGCCCACTCTTTATATAGTCAGTCTTAACCGAATATTGCTTTCTTATTCGTCTTGCGTCTTTCGTTTTGCATTTCTAATCCATTCACTTTATTTACAGATGCGTACAACCTTTATTTCTCGGTAAATTAGTTTCATTTTATGCCAGCACTGATTCATCTTCCAACGATACGACGGAGGCCTATTGGTATGCTGTAGGTGTGATATTAACCAGTGCCTTTAGCGTTTGCATTGTGCATCCAAATATGGTGGGCATGCAACATTCGGGCATGAAAATACGTGTGGCTTTATGTAGTCTGTTGTATCGTAAGTCACTACGCTTAAGTAGGACGGCAATGGTGGATACTACCTCAGGTCAGGTGGTAAACTTAATGTCAAACGATGTGGGTCGTTTGGATACATCGACATTGCATGTACACTATCTATGGATAGGACCGTTGGAAATAGTTATAGTCACCTATCTTATGTATAGAGAGGTAAACTACAACAATTAAAATTAAAAAAAAAAATTATTTAAAAACAAAAATTCTTCAAAATACAGATTGGCGTCTCTTCCCTATTCGGTGTGATTATTATGCTCCTGTTTATACCTTTGCAAGGCTATTTGGGCAGGAAAACCTCAGTTTTACGTTTACGTACTGCTTTGCACACTGATGAACGTGTACGCATGATGAATGAAATTATTATGGGTATTCAGGTGATTAAAATGTATGCCTGGGAGATACCGTTTGGCAAAATGGTCGAATATGTGCGTCGCAAGGAAATGAATGCCATACGTTATGCCAACTATATACGTGGCATGTTGGCTTCATTTATAATGTTTTTGGCACGCATATCTGTCTTCGCCAGTTTAGTGGGTTACGTTTTGCTGGGTAATTTCCTGTCAGCGGAGAAAGCTTTTGTTATTACGGCCTATTATAATATATTAAGGACAGCCATGACAGTGTTTTTCCCTTTGGCCGTTGCTCAATACGCCGAGACTATGGTATCATTCAAGCGTTTGCAAAAGTTTATGATGCTCGAGGAAACGGAATTGGCTAAAAAGCCATTGAATTCTAATAAAATTTTGCCTTCAGCCATTGTGACGGAAAATGGCAAAGAACTGGCTCCTAAGCCTTTTAAAACCGAAGCCAGTATTGTAATAAAAAATCTCAAAGCGAAATGGAATCCAAAATTAAGCGATTACAACTTGGATGATATAAGTTTGGATCTAAAACCAAAAACTTTGGTAGCCGTAATAGGTCCAGTGGGAGCGGGAAAGTCTAGGTAAGAGTTTTTATGCTTTTGATGAAACGGCTTAATAAAGATATTTTTTTTATAGTTTAATACAAGCTATACTGGGTGAATTGCCTGCTACTTCAGGCTCCATTAGCGTTAATGGTGTTTTGTCCTATGCATCTCAAGAGCCTTGGCTTTTTACCGGCACAGTACGTCAAAATATTCTGTTTGGCCTGCCCATGGATAAGAAACGTTATAACATCACCGTTAAGAAATGTGCTTTAGAGCGTGATTTTGCACTTTTGCCCTATGGTGACAAGACCATTGTAGGTGAGAGAGGTGCTTCTTTGTCGGGCGGCCAAAAAGCACGCATTAACTTGGCCCGTGCTGTTTATCGACAAGCCGATATATATTTACTTGATGATCCTCTGAGTGCTGTGGATACTCATGTGGGACGTCACCTGTTTGATGAGTGCATGAAAGATTATCTGAGAGATAAAATTGTCATACTCGTTACGCATCAGTTACAGTTTCTGGAACAAGCCGATCTTTTAATTATAATGGATAAGGGCAGAGTAAGCGCTATGGGCACTTATGAATCCATGCTACAAACCGGTTTAGATTTTGCCCAATTACTGTCGTCTGGTGAAGAAAATGACACAGATGACGGCAACACTTTGCAACCAAAGAAGAGCAATCTTCGACAGAGACAAATAAGTGAGTCTTCTATGGGCTCTACTACGGAGTCATTGGATCAGGCAAATGCCCCTCAACAAGTGGAAGAATCTAAAGAAGAGGGCAAAATAGGCTGGAAATTGTATAAAAAATATTTCGGCAGCTATGGTGGCTTTTTTATTTTAACTCTGCTGGCTGTGTTGTGTATATCGGCACAGGTCTTGGCTTCGGGTTCGGATTATTTTCTATCGTATTGGTAAGCTCGCTATAACAGTTATTTTAGTTTAGTTCTTCATCTCTTCTTTCGTATTTAGGGCTAACAAAAATGAAAAGAGTTATTTGGCAACTCTGGGCTCCGATTTTAAAACCGATCCAGTGGACATTTACATATTTACGGCTTTAAATATACTTGTGGTTGTAACCTCTCTATTGCGCAGTGTTTTATTCTTTAGTTTGGCTATGAAATCATCGACTGCTCTGCATAATGCCATGTATTTGGGTGTTACAAGGGCCGCCATGTACTTTTTCAATACGAATCCCGCGGGACGAATACTAAATCGTTTTTCCAAGGATATGGGTCAAGTTGATGAAATTCTGCCCACGGTTATGCTGGATGTCATACAAATCTCTTTATCTTTACTGGGTATTCTGATAGTTTTGTGTCTAGTCAATCCCTGGTACTTGTTAGCCACAGCTATTTTAGTGGCCATATTTTACTTTTTGAGAACCTTTTATTTGAAAACCTCCAGAGATGTTAAGCGTTTGGAAGCTATAAGTGAGTATAAGTAGTTTTTGGGTTCTGAACTTTTTCTAACAATTTTTTTTCTCTGTTCGCAGCACGTTCTCCGGTATATACACATTTAGGTGCTTCCCTTAATGGTCTGGCCACCATTAGGGCATTTGAAGCTCAGGAGGTACTCATTGCTGAATTCGATAATTACCAGGACTTGCACAGTTCGGGTTTTTACATGTTTATAGCTACAAGCCGAGCCTTTGGCTATTGGTTAGATTGCTGTTGTGTTGCCTATATTGCCATCATAACCTTGAGTTTCTTTTTGTTCTCACCCAAAAATGGTGGCGATGTGGGCTTGGCCATTACACAGGCTATGGGCATGACTGGCATGGTTCAATGGGGTATGCGTCAATCAGCTGAACTGGAAAATACCATGACTTCAGTAGAAAGAGTGGTTGAATATCAGACTATAGAGCCTGAAGGTGAGCTGGAATCTAAGCCAGAGAAAAAACCGCCCAAAACATGGCCTGAAGAAGGTCAAATAAAATTCGAAAATCTAAGTTTGCGTTATAATCCCGAACCAAATACGGATTATGTTCTGAAATCACTAAATTTTATTATCCAGCCCTGCGAGAAAGTGGGTATAGTGGGTAGAACGGGTGCCGGAAAATCATCGCTTATAAATGCTTTGTTCCGTCTATCCTACAACGATGGTTCTGTGCTGATAGATCACAGAGATACCAGTGATGTGGGCTTACATGATCTCAGAAGTAAAATATCCATAATACCTCAAGAGCCGGTGCTATTTTCAGGTACCATGCGTTATAATTTGGATCCATTTGATGAGTATACAGACTCTAAGCTATGGGAAGCTTTAGAAGAGGTAAAACCGTTTTTTCTAACACTCCAATAGAAAAATATTAAAGAATTATTCTTTGCAGGTCCAACTCAAACAGGTGGTAGCAGATATGCCTCATGGCCTGTTGAGTAAAATATCTGAGGGTGGCACCAACTTTAGTGTTGGCCAACGACAGCTAGTTTGCTTAGCGCGTGCTATACTACGTGAAAATCGTATTTTGGTTTTGGATGAGGCCACTGCTAATGTTGACCCCCAAACAGATGCTCTCATACAAACTACTATACGACAGAAATTTAAAAATTGCACTGTCCTTACGATAGCCCATCGCTTGCATACTGTCATGGACAGTGACAAAGTCTTGGTCATGGATGCTGGACGTGCGGTTGAATTTGGTTCTCCTTATGAATTACTCACCCACTCGGAAGTCAATGTGTTTTATGGCATGGTTAAGCAGTTGGGCAACAATAGTTTTGTGTCCCTATTGAAAGTTGCCCAAAAGGCACATGAGAATAATTTGCGTGTAAAGAAAGAAATATAGGAGAGAGGGTGGATATGCAGAGGTAGCTGTTGGCTGAAGCCAGACTGTATTATGAAAACGAAAAAGAAAATTTTCAAAAATCATTTACATAAATGAGAGATTTAATCGAATGATTATTAGAGTTTAAGTGTGATAAACGTAAAGACATAGTTTTGTGGAAAATTTAAAAGAAAAGAAGTTTAGTTTTTGTTAAGCAGAATGAATGCGAAGAGCAGAAGAAGAAAGAAAAAGAAATAAAAGTACAAATTTGTATTGATCCGTTTTTAGTTTTTTTTTTTTTTTTTAAGAAAGGGAAGTTAACTTGAAGTCGCAAAAGTGAGAAATTTAATACAAAAAATAAAATAAAATTAAATAAAAAAGTTTAATAAAGTAGCTCAACTATAATTAGGGTTGGCAAAAACCCAGGTTTTTTTTAAAAAAACCCAACCCACTGGGTTTTATTTAGTTTTTTAATGGGTCATTTTGGGTTTTACTGGGTTTTATAACTGCTTTCATATTTTTGTTTGCAATTTTGCACTCTTGGTGGGATCAGGGCGGGGCATTTTGTATTATGAGCTGCTAAAACTCGGTGATAGGAGCAGATGCAATTACTCCGTTTAAATCATGTATTTTGAGAAAAACGGCCGGAATATAAAGACAGACATGATTAAGTTGTTCTCTACATGACAACCCCCGACCTCATATCGCAAATGTTTAACAGCAATTATTAGAAGCATCCATCGTCTTCCCTGAATATTGCTTACTCCACTTTATACAGGCTTTATTTATAAATCATTTCGCTGTAACGACCTCTTTGAGTTATGAAAGACATTCGCTTTAAGCGCAAATTATCTTTTTCTACGGCTAAAAAACCATGGATTCTTCGTTTTTTAACTAAAAGTGTAAGGGAAGAAAACGCAACACATATTCAACTCGCTTAAGGCATTTCGCTTTACGGCCTACATTTTCAGAAACTATCTAGTCCGTATAAAGAAGTAAGAGTTCATCTTTTAACATATCACCGAATCACTCACTTTGAAGAAATACAAAATCGGCTTCAAATTTAGAGCGCCTTAAAAGACGAAAAGCTTTTCCAAGACAGGATTTTGAAGTTGGCTCAGAGGTGGGGAAAAGATGTAAGCAGTGACTTGAAGAATTTGTAATCTCATTATTTTTTTGAACTTTTTTGAGCTCAAAAACGTAGTCCCAATACGTAAATTAAACTTATTTTTATTGCAAATAAACTACGAAAACATTTAAATAAAAAAAACCCACCCGGGTTTTTTAAAATATAATACTCAAACCCAAACCCGGGTGGGTCTAATTATGTTACCTAGTTGCGAACACTGGCTTTAAGGTAAGAGATACTTTATACCATGTTCAGACATAGATTTTAATTGAGTCAATTAGTTTTTAAATAAACCTATCGAATTTGCTGTCCACATATAATGCAAGTTGGTTATTCTATTTTATTTGTTATCACTTTTGAGTCAACATCAACGTCTATAACACTTCGATAATAATATGGTATTCCATAAGAGTATCAAGTCGGCGACGATTGTTTGTCGAAAATTTAAAAAAGAACAACACACATGTCAAATAAAAATTTAAATTTAACAAATAAATTGAATATTTTTAAAATTAAATGTTTGTTCTCAATTTACATATTTTAGACCGCTCTAGCTTCATTATATCTAAGCCACAATAAATCTGTTATTCACTCATAACCAAAAAAAGGGATCTTTTCATTAAGGAAACAGTGACTATCTTAAGTTCGGCGGCTTTGTTTTAATAGATGTACAAAGAAAGTGTTTGATGCTCTCAGCATCATCTCACATGTTCTGCATCAGATTTTCTTGAATTTTGTAATATTTATAAAATAGCCACATGAAAAAATTAAATGATTTTCTGGTGGCAAAGCTATTAACATCCTAATTTTTTGGTATAAAAGTTAAAGGTAATCTTGGGAAAAAAAATCGTAATAAAAAATCACAATTGTCGTCATTGAGCAAATAACGAACCTTTAGGCAATAAAATTAATACTACTTTTCCCTTTTTTAAAAGTCTATTACTTAAAGCGTGTCATCTAGGGAGGTGAATGTGTTTTTTAAGTCCCGCTAACTTCAACTACTTATTTTTGAAATCAGCTTCAATATTTTGTAGAAATTTCTTCTTCATTTAAAATTTAAAAACAAACACAAATACACCAAAAATATGTAAGTCGTCATCAAAAGGTGTGTCGACAAAATGGAAGTCAAGCGTGCTCAATATTGTAGTCAATACTTTTTAAAGAATGCGAAAAATTTGTCTACAGTCATCAATATCTTTCAATATTGACAAAGGGCATACCGATTATAAATAACAACGTCATCTTCAAATCCGCATTCATACAACCGTAAAAACTTATTTGCTTGAATTTTTTTTTTTCCAAAAAAAAAAAGAAATGCGATAAAACCTCTTTGTTTAAAGCTGTTTAAGAAATATTTAATAATATTTATTTTATTAAAAATAAATGATTTCAAAAAAATTCTATTTGAAAATTTGTATGAAAACGGATTTTACATACTGTATTTAGTTGCCAGTTCCCACTGAACACACTTCACACAGAGTTGCTACTTCTCATTCTATATATTTTACCCAGGGCTGCATTGTAAATTCGGCTCAATTAATAGTGCAATTAATTAATAGGGTCCGCCATCATGTCTGATTTGACAGATAATTAGTTTCATCCTTCCGCTGAACGAATATAGTTGTATATACGCTTGACATATTGCGACATTACTTTGAAAATTTTGCCAAAAAAATCATCTTTTCAGCAAAATTGTCGCATTTGGGGCACGGAAAACTCGCACGCATACATTGAAAAGCCGATACGCCAAAGACGAGTCACTGTTTGGTGCGGATTTTGGTCCAGAGGCATAATTGGGCCATTTTTCTTCGAAAATGAGCAAGAAGTGGCCGTTACAGTCAATGGCGATCGTTATCGGGCCATGTTGAACGAGTCTTTGTTCACAAAAATTGAAGAGGAGAATATTACCACATTTGGTTTCAACAGGACGGCGCTACGTGCCACACACTCGATGTTTTGCGCCCTGTTTTTGAAGATCGCATTATCAGCCGCAGAGCTGATGTCGTTTGGCCAGCTCGGAGGTGCGATTTGACACCGTTGGACTATTATTTGTGCGGAGCCGTCAAAGATAAGTGCTACGCCAATAAGTCAGAGACAATTGACGCTTTAAAGGACAATATTCGTGAAGCCATTGGTGAAATACAGCTGCACACAATCGATAAAGTGCTTAAAAATTGGACCGATCGTGTAGGCTACTGCATGGTCAGCCGAGGCAGCCATTTGAATGAAATTATTTTCCATTATTAATCGGAAGGATTGTATTTTCAAATAAAAAAAGAAATTTGAGAAAATATTCAGTAGTTTTTTTTTATAAAATTTTCAAAACAAAAAAAAATTATTTGGCGGACCCTTTATAAGGAGACTGCTTTCCTATGTACTTTAGTTATCGTTTTGCTGTCGTATGATAAAGACGTGCTTAAGCGGAAGTAAAACTCTTGTATAAGCGAATATTAAGTTGTTTTAAACTGTACAAAAGTTATTTTGTTGTAAATAAAAATATAATTGTAACAACAAAAGTTGTGTTAATTTTATTTTAACGCAGTTTAAACGAACTCAAACGTTTTAAAAACGTTAAAACGTAGCAATATAATATAAATTGTAAACAAATACTAAAAAAGTAAACAACAGCTGTTCCGAACATTGGTTTTAAAACCGACTTGGTTTTGCGGCACCAAATGAATCCAATATTGATTTTCAAAAACCACAAAAAGCTCTCAAATTGCTCTCAAATTTATACAGGTATCGTTTGAAGGTTAGTACTGTATAAAGATCATGTGAACAAAATTCTAGTATCGCCATCTATGTGTCATCCTACGGACTTATTATAAAGTCTTTATTACACCAATGTTCTAACATAAGCTTTAAAATATAAGTCATCATTTCCACAGTAAAATTAAAATATAAATCTCCTTTAGCTAAGCTTAGCCCACTGTAACTTTGTTCTGCCTTTTTAAAATGTGTACTACTTTTCAGTTTACTTTATTCATTGAACGCCACTACTAGAGATACCTCGACACTACTAGAAATTTTAAATTTGTTTAACCTTTTGACCTTAAGAATAAATTCTCTGAAAAATTATATTTTTTCTACATTTTGTTTTTGTTTTTGTTTTTGATAATGCACATGCTACTTTACTTTCTATTTTTGTTGTTGTTATTCCTTTTAAGCCACTACGTTAAACAACAACAACAATAACAAAAACAATAAATTTTAAATAAATGGCCATGACATTGTTTACCCAACACACAGTTATAATGTAAAAGTAAATGTCATGAACTGTCAGTGATATATACACACGCCAGCGTTGCTCTACGAGAAGTAATCGTATAGAGCGAAGTGCACTTTTACAAATGCATTCCCACACTAACATAGTACTGCCATATTAATATGATGACGAAATTGAATAATTTTTGCATTGTTGGCACTTCTATAAGTAGAAGTCCTCAATGTTGTTATTTGTGTGTGTGTGTGTGTGTGTGTGTGTGTGTGCCGGTGTATAAAAGTTTTAATTTATTTCATATCCAACTACTAATACGCAGTGAGTCAAAAAGTTTGTTTTTTCTTCAACACTTCTCCAGGTAGTATATTGGCTTTTCTCAAGGTATTGTTAGCTTTATTTCAGTTTCATTAATCAAGTTGACCTTCCAAGCTAAGCAGATGATTAATCAACTGTAGTACCTTCATATCGTAGAGGTGGTGAGCACCGTTTCTAATTGGTGGTGATCTTTACTTTAGCATAGAGTCTATACGGTCTGAATATAATGCTTGGACTTCTTCCAATGAGGAGACCTTAAAGGTACTCCTTGGCTGCAGCTCCACTCGAGTGAATGCAACTGCTCAGCAGGTTACTCTTAAGTTGAGCGATGGCAAACTTCAATGGGCCATTGACTCTTTTTCAAGATACAAATCATCCGGTACGGATGGCATCATACTTGGTGAGCTTCAGGAAACATTTGACATGGTGATTCCTTGGCTATAGGGGATTTATCATGCTTGTCTTCAGTACTCTTATATCGCAATCAGGTGGAGGGAGGCTAGGCGAGAAGCCACCTATTTCCACCGCGAGAGATCTCAGGCCTATAAGCTTGACACCTTTTCTTTTGAAGACCTTGGAGAGGATTCTGGACAACAAAATACGGTCCAAATACTTTCCTACGCTTTCCAATAGTGCTCAGCACGCCTATACAAGGGGTCGGTCGACTGAGTTTGCACTAAGTTCCTTAGTGGGATGTGTTGAGAAGGCTTTGGAAAGCAAACTTTACACTGTAGTTGCATTTATCGACAGTGTCCATTCGACGGCGATTGTTGGAGCTCTAAGCGAATGTGTGGTGAAGTTTGTGCAGGCTCTTTTTGCTGAGAGAATTATGAAAGCCTCCATTGGTGAGGCTAATTTGGTAAGGGCAGTGAATAGAGAGGGGTCCTCTCGCCTTTGCTATGGAACATCGCTGTAGAGGGGCTATTGGGGAATCTGCAGCAATGTGGTTTTAGGGTCGTTGGTTATGCGGATAACCTGGCCATTTTAGTGTCGGGTATTGATCCACATAATCTCTCACCGAGCTATAATCACACCCTCAAACTTGTTGTGGAATGGTGCTTATCGTGCGGTTTAAGCGTCAACTCCCATAAAACGGAGTTGATTCTCTTTACCAGACGGTACAATACAACTGTATTGAACTTTCCCTGTCCACTAAGGTAAAGTATTTAGGGCTTATTCTTGACCACAAACTTACCTGGTGGGAGAATGTAATGGATAGGGTGAGGAAGGCGAATATAGCCCTTTACACTTGTAAAAGGGCCGTAGATAGAATATGTGGACCTGCCATCACCTACTGGCTTTATAGGGCCGTGGTAGAACCAACTCTAGTCTACGGTCCTCATATCTGGTGGACGGTATGCAGATATCAATGTCGTCCCTATTACCAGTGCACTCCGGTCTCCTCCAACCAAGACCTTATTTGCTATGCTTAACTGGCTCCCCACCGACATTCTTCCGAGGCAGAGAGCTAAGTTGCTGGCGGTGAGGCTAAATGCCGCTAACTGTTGGCCAAATCCGCTGATGGACGAGAGTTCCTTAGAATGCCCTTGAGGCTCATACCGACGACTCTAAGATGCAGGGCAGAGTAGGATGTGGTATATTCATGCGAAATTCTGACACAAGGCTGTCTTATAGGTTGCCTGATCACTGTAGTGTACTGAAGGCCGTGCAGTGCTAGTTGGGCGGAGAGATTCTCTTTAAGAATCTTCTGATCTTTTTGGAGAGTCGGGCTGCGATATGGTCTCTCGCTAATGTCACCTCGACATCTATCCTAGTCTACGAATGTTTCTTATGAAAATCTCGGCTCATTCGAAGGTAACTCTTATATGGGTTCCGAGACACAGGGATATCGCTGGGATTTGCGTTGCTGACGAATTGACCAGGATGGGTACTGAGCTTGATATTTTCGAACAAGAGCCTATCATTGGTGTCCCGATTGCCTCGGTAAAGCTGGATATTTTCGGGTCAGTTTATGTCGACGCTCAACATCGTTGGCAGCATCATGGCTCGTGCGTTATCGCCAGGCTCTGCTGGACCAACCTAAATGTCTTTTCTCTCTAAGTCGGGGGGCCATCCATCGCACAATTTCGCTCCTAACGTATCACTGCCTGATTGGGAGGCATACCGATAGACCTGACATTCCCTCGAATGATTTTTGCAGGAGTTGTGGTTTCGAGGAGGAGGATGAGACTGTCTTTCACCTTATGTGCCAATGTCCGGTTCTTGAACTACTACTTTTTGTCATCTTCGACTAAGCTCTTCAAGATAAGGGTGGCCGCAATTGCAAGATTTATTTTGGAGGCTAAATGGTTTCCTATGGAAACTGTTTGATCCCCTGGTTGGCATTTTTGCATGTGGCATTACAATGGACCAAATATCTGGTCTAAGTGAGACTCTTTCCCATTAGGGGGGTCCTACACCTTACCTAACCCAACCTAACCTAACCTAACCTACTTTAGCATTGTAAGTTTTTCCCAGTAGGTGACATTTTTTCCTGAACAGAGATCCTCCGTCAGAGGAAAGCGGGAAGCTCAGGGGGACTACTTCTTCTTTTTTTTAAATGGAATTGTTTGTAGGGAAAGTTGAAGCTTCTTCATGAAACACTTGAAACGAAACTCTAATTAAATTATATCGCCATGTCCAATGCTGGGGCTCGAACTTGTCTCGCTTATGTTGTTAAGCGTGCACTCTAACCACTACGTCACGCCACCCCGGATCAAAAAAATTCTATATTATACTTTTAGAACTGTAGTTTTACAAAGTTTTAAAAAATACACCAATAGCACTGTTTACGTCGCTAATTAGAGCCGGAGATGCAAACCGAAGCACGATTTTTCATATATTTTTGTATTGATTTGCATTGAATTGGTTCCGAGATTCATAGTGTTATCTACCGGTTTTTATAAAAATATAAGTATGTAACAATTCATTTGAACAACAGTAAAACAAGAGCGACAAACGCGTAACAAATATTAATATTTAAATAAAAATTAAGAATTTTTAGTATAAAAGCAAAAGTCGCTATCGAAATATTAATTTTTTTTATTCTGAACTGGAGTCATTCAAATCGATTTCTATTCCTACGGTCGGATTTGGCAATCCGGGTTTTTAAAAATATCACACTCTATAAAACCGGGGTGGGTTACCAACCCTGCCACTAGTGCTGTCACACAGCTCCTAGCCTTCATAAAATCTGATTGACTATCTGATAAAAAATTTCCACATGTTGAGTACTCGATCATCTGTTTGCCCATCAGTCTTTCCAATATCTTCCATAAAAATGGAAGTATGTATAGCAACTGGTCGAAATACACCATTAGTTTTAGGAATAGGGACAACCCTGGAATTTTTCCACTCCTCAAAAGAAGTTGATTGAGTACAGATTGAATTAAATAGGTGGGTTATATAGGGAAAAAGTTTAGAGATTAAAACCATTACAAATTTAGGATGAATGAATTTTGAAGAACCTCAACTTGGCTAACGCAGCGGAAGCTGAAAGAATAGTCTCTCGCAATGTGACAAAGTTCAGCGTAAGCATTTTCCGTTAACGATGGTATGTTCAAATTTACAAATCTATCATTCAAAGAATTATAGTCGATATTGAGATCATAAAGTGGAGATTTCTGCCTACCTATACCAATTCACATTTCACTTGGAACAGAGATTTTGCAACCCTCAGTCTATTCGTAGCAGTTCTGCGAGCGGCCTGATGAATAATCCTGAGGTCTTCAATCTTAAACTTTTTCCATCGCTTGCGAATTAGCGAGAAATTTTTTTCTAGCAAAGTTAGTAGACATTTTTGTAGTTTTATTTAAAGGCGAGAACATTTTTTTGTTCTTTGTAGACCAGTATTAAAATATAATTAATTTCTAATTTATACGTTTTTATTTAAAATTTAAAATGTAACTTTTTTCTAAGAAGAGTTGTTTGAACTGTCTCTAGAGGGTTTGAGAGGCACTTGTGATTTTGTTAGTTTTTTCCACTTTAAAAATAATTATTTTTGTTACTTTTTAAACACAAATGTTTGTGGAGAGAAAATACGTGCGTAATGGTAAACATTTTCTAAAAACCAACAGTAATCTAAGCAAGAAAAACAGATATAATAGGGCAAAACCAACTTTAAAACTCCCTGCATTAAAGTGTAAGCATGCCCTTAAAGAGTGTAGTAAAATAGATGAAATGCAACAAGCGAACATATTTTGTTCAAGTGATTCTTCGTTCATCGTTGAAAAGATGTTACAAACTTCAACAGAAACGCAATATTCTAAAGCCACTAATGCTGATAAACACGCATATATTCATACAAACACAAATAGAGCCACACTCATAAAATACCACATATTTATGTTAAACGTTTTCTACTTAAACACGTTGCAATACTTTATTTTAATCAACTAAGCACACACACACACACCCACACACATGCTCATATATACTCGTGTACTCGTTATTTGAAAACGAAACACAAATTTATGTGCAATCGTAAACATTTATGTAAATGTATATTTTTGTTTGTATTCGTGAGTGGCGGTGAATGATTTCACATACAACTATTGCTCTCTTTTTGGAGAGAAAACCAAAACAAAAAAACAACAAAAAAAGAAGCTTTAAAAAGTTCATTGACTTTTTAAAGTGACTATATTTTTGTAGTTTTCGTTTTGATAGTTTTTGTTGTTTTTCATTTTTCATACATTCTGTTGTTGTTAAATATTTTTGATGTCGTTGTTTATTTATACAGTAAGTAAGTGTGTGTGTGTATATTTGTTTTGCTTATTTTATTTATGCTTCGTTATTATATTTACTCCCAAAGGGCATGTTTACACATACACACATATATACACACATATGGGCCACAGAGTGTGTAAAAAAGTGTATTTATATAACTGAGTATGATATTTTATGAAGTTGTTAAAAACAACAACAGCAGAACAAAAGAGAAAAACAACAAATATTTTATAAATTGCTGTGGTTTTTTTTGTTTTGTTTTCTTATTTTACACTAAAATCAACATCAAGTATACGCTCTCTCACACTCTGCACTTACACATTAACCAGCTGCAGTATTACAAATATTGTATAACAACAGTTCATAGAAGTTAAATAGTTTAGAGTTCATTCATTATTTTTGCTTGACATCTGAAAAAGATTTCATCATCATTAGAAAAGTTTTGTGTTTATTTTTTTGATACACTTTTTTATGGTGCATTCATTACAGTTTCTCTTTTTTTTCCTGCGTTCGGTTCTTTAGAGTGGAAAAAGCTTTTCTTTTTGCTTGACATGCAGTGTGACAAATAACTATTAGACTATTTATGACACAAGCATAAGGTAACCAGGTGGTTATTACGAGGGCGGATTGATATTGGAAACTACCTAAGTAGGAAAAAAACATTTTTTTTTCAATAATCATTCATTTCTCAATATAGTCTCCTTTTAGCTCAATACACTTAGTAAGACGATTTTCCAACTTTTTTATACCATCGGAATAATACGATTTTGGGAACTCCTCAAAATACGCATTAGTGTCGGTAATCACTTTTTCGTTTGAGGGGCTAAATCTGGATTATAAGGTAGATGATCAACCAATTCGAAGTGGATTTCTCGTAGTTTTAGCATCGTATCTTATGGTGTGTGAACCGGTGCGTTGTCTTGAAGAAAGAACACTTTTTCTTATTTAAATGTGGTTGTTTTTCCTTGATTGCATTAACCAATTGATCCAATAATGCACGGTAATACTCTCCTGTGATTGTGGATCCCTTTGCAAGATAATCGATGAGCAATAATTCCGTGTGCATCCCAAAATACGGTGGCCATAACTTTGCCAGTCGATTTCGCAGTCTTCGTCTTCTTCGGAGCACTTCCACCAGCTTCCACCCATTGCTTCGATTGATTTTTGGTTTCAGGTGTGTAGTGGTGGACGTTCATCCACGTTTCATCAACAGTTATTAATCTACACTAAAAATCAGCAGCATTATGCTTTATCATGTCCAAACACCGCTGTGAAGTGATCTGTCGAACTCTTTTTTGTTCAACACTGAGCAAACGCGGCACCCATCTTGCCGATAGCTTTCTCGTATGCAAATGTTCATGCAAAATGTTGAACACACGTTCATATGATATGTTTACCATTTCAGCAATCTCTCGCATTTCGACCTGGCGATCATTCATAACGATATCCAGGATTTTCTTTATATTTTCTTCAGTAACCACCTCTTTTGGCCTTCCTGTTGATGGTATTGTTACAGTGCTTTTTTATTTTACCATATAATCTGATGGAGCAGATTCGGCGTAATATTTATCAAGCTTTTCTTTTGTCACTTTCGCCGTTTCGCCTTTCAAATAATAGTGTTTATTCACTAAACGAAATTCACTTTTTTCCATTTTCCAAGAAACACAAAAGTTGCTCACTTCAAACGACTACAACAAATAAACTAATCGATGAATTTGTCTAAAATGCTGACGTTTGACAGATCGTAATTTCTAAGAAAGAAAAAGTTTTTGTGCTTGTGCTGCCATCTAGCGCTAGGTAGCTTCAATGTCAATCTGCCCTCGTATGTTGAAATTATAATTTCAAAACTGTAAATGGTACCTTTTTTGTTTCAGCCGCAATATCTATAAGCAAAGCTATACACAAAACTTTAATCAAACAACTATAGATCCCCAACGGTTGATTTTGATTGACTTTCTTGCCAGATACTTTGTGAACTATCATAACTTAGATTTGAGGTTCTGTGATATATGGCGACAATATAAACCTCTGTGGTAATCTAATACACAAATAAAAGAATTTACTTATTGAAGTATAATCAATAATCAGGAACTAACAATGGTGCATCGAATTTTTTTGTAAGTTTAAGGCCTAAAGGAATATTGGGGAGGCTTTCTAGATAACGAAGTTCTAGTTCTGAGAGATATGTGCGCTATAGCCACTACTTTACGCCACCATCATAACGTACATAGTATAGGGTTATTTTTGGAATAACATATCGAAGAAATGCTCCCCATAGTTTTGACTGCACATACGCGCTCGTTTGTCGATATTATCAATAACCATTTTGCACAAATGTGGTTGAATTTCGTTGATGCAGCGTTAAATCTTCTTCTTTAGTGCACGGATGGTTGTGAACTTGTTTACATAGACCTCTGATTTAAAATAACCCCATAAAAAGAAATCTAATTGTGTTAAATCACACGACCTAGAAGACCCATCCTGATCACCGAAACGAGTGAGTACACGACTTAGAAATGTCTCATGCAGTAATTGAATTGTTTTACAGGTCGTACTGCGCTTGGCGCCGTCTCGTTGAAACCACAAAAATATCATCCAATTTTGGCAGAAAGAACTGTGTTATCATGTCGCGATATCGAGCACTAGTAACCCTCACTGCTTAATCAGTCTCATTTTAAAAAAAATATGGTCCAATTATATCTCCAGCCCAAAATCCTTAGGATGATTTTGCTCGAAAAATCATCATTTGTTGATGTTCAATAATCCATTCAACGAACTCTTTTCGCTGTGCATGATCAATAGGTTGCAGTTGTTGTGTCAATTAAATTTTGTAAGCATGGACACAGATCTTTAGTGAGTATACGATGTAGAGATATAGAAATTAGCAATTTTTGTTCACGGTGCTGAAGAGAAGTTCATGGATTTTCACGCACTGCTTCGATATTGACATTTCAAAGGCTTGTTTTTGGACAGTCAGTATGTTTGGCGTCTCCAACGTGTCCAGTCTCCCTGAATTTTTCAACCGACCATATTTTGTCTCAAATTTTCGCACCACAGCCGCTAAGCTTTCATTATTTTAAAAATATTGTAGAATAATGAAGACACGTTGCTTTATCGTGTAACGCTCCATTTTTACTAACGCTAAACTGTCAGCTACTTGCGCAAATGACAACAAATTCAAATCGCACTAATTTTAGGATTAATTGTTAGCAGTTTATTTGGTATGAAATCTGATCGAAAGCTAACTTCTTATTATATGGGTGCTAGTAGCAACAGGGGCCTATGTTCCTGACTTACTATGGTAAAGTGCACCTAAGTGCGCTACGTTGTGTTTGTAGTATTTATAACGCTAAAATGATTGCGCAGAAGAACGCAACTTATTTAGACCTAAATGTGAGTATCACACACTGTATTATTTCTCTCTTTTTTTGTGATCAACGGTCAAAAGAGGGATAATTACTTTGTCGGGAGGTGGCGTGGTGTAGTGGTTAGAAAGCACGCATAACAACACAAATGACCCAGGTTCGAGCCTCAGCAGAGGACATGATGAAGGAAAATTTAATTTTGGTTTCGAATGTTTCCTAGAGAGGCTTCATTCAACTTGCCTCTAGACAACTCCATCTAAAAAAATAAAGAAAAAGCCCACCTGACATACCCGCTTACGTCTGGCGATGATGACAAATATCAGACGAATGATCAGGGAAACACGTCATCTACTGGGAAGAAATTTAAATGCTAAAGTAAAGATCAGCATTAATTAGCAAGGATCTTCACCACTACGCAAAATCATATGGAGGGTGCTACAGTGGATTAATCATCTACTTAGCTTGAAAGATCAAATTGATTAAAGAAACTGAAACAAAGCAATGGATATTTTGTGGAAAGCCAATATGCTCCATAAAGGGGTGACGGAGAAAAAAAAACTTTGTCGCAATAAGAAAAGCACGGGTAAGCCCTATTACATTTATATTAAGTAAATGTGGTGTAATTCATACTTCGGATTTTGTAATCAAAATAACAAAATTACAATTAAAAAACTAAAATGTTTAAATCTTGAAAATTTTCACAATTGACAGAAAAATTTGGCAACGCTGAGACTAATATCGGGAACGGCATCTACCGTTGTTTTTTCAACTAGTGTGTATTTCGTGAATGGTAGCACTTAGCGCATGTCTGATTTGACAGATAATTAGTTTTATCCTTCCGCTGAACGAATATGGTTGTGTATACGCTTGAACAACGCTGGGAAATATTGCGACATTACTTTGAAAATCATGATAATGTTGCAGAATGTGTGCGAAAATTGCGTACGGAATTGGAAGAAGAAAAGCACCGTCAGCTCCGTATGTTCGTTATCTTGTGAAAAAAGTGAAAGAAACTGGCCTCCTCATCGATAAACCAAAGCGTGAAAAGCCAAAAACAGTGTGTACACCCGAGAATATTACAGGTATGGCAGAAAGTGTGCGTGAAGCGCCATCAACATTAATTCACCGTCGTTCTCAACAATTGAACATTTCGGAGACATCATTGAGACGAATTTGCATAAAGACCTTAGTATGACGCCATACAAAGTCCAGTTGGTTCAGGAGTTGAAGCCAACTGACCATCCAATGCGTTTTCGCTTCGCTAAGTGAGCCTGCGATCGACTTACAGAAGATGCCGATTTTGCCAAAAAAAAAAAAATCTTTTCATATGAAGCCTCATTTTGATCTTGGCGGGTATGTAAACAAGCAAAATTGTCGCGTTTGGGGCACAGAAAACCCGCACGCATACATTGAAAAGCCGATACACCCAAGACGAGTCACTGTTTGGTGCGAATTTTGGTCCAGAGGCATACGAGTATTTGGGCCATTTTTCTTCGAAAATGAGCAAGGAGTGGCCGTTACAGTCAATAGCGATCGTTATCGGGCCGTATTGAACGAATTTTTGTTCACAAAAATTGAAGAGGAGGATATTAGCAACATTTGGTTTCAACAGGACAGCGCTACGTGCTACACACCCGGAGCTACACTCGATGTTTTGCGCTCTGCTTTTGAAGATCGCATTATCAGCCGCAGAGCTGATGTCGTTTGGCCACCGCGGAGCTGCGATTTGACACCGTTGGACTATTATTTGTGGGGTGCCGTCAAAGATAAGTGTTACGCCAACAAACCAGAGACAATTGACGCTTTAAAGGACAATATTCGCGAAGCCATTTGTGAAATACAGCTGCACACAATCGATATTGTGCTTAAAAATTGGACCGATCGTGTAGGCTACTGCATGGCCAGCCGAGGCAGCCATTTGAATGAAATTATTTTCCATTGTTAACTGGAAGGATTGTACTTTCAAATAAAAAAGAAATTTAAGAAAATATTTAGTAGTTTTTTTATAGCATTTTCAAAAAAAAACTTATTTGGCGGACCCTTTACAAGAGCTTTCAAGTACATTTTGCTGATTATGCACCCAATAAATAATTAGCGCGTAATTCTAAATAAATGACTTTAAAAATTTAGCTTTATTTTACAAAAAGTGTGTATTTCATTAAATAAAAAAAAACGATCTCTTTAATTTCTCTCTTTGATTTAATCGGCAGAAGGCTTAAATATGATCTAATCAAACAAAATACTTTTTTTTATAAAAAAACTCATAAAAAATAATTGCAATTTTTTTTCGCCTTTGACAGTTTCTGTCTGATTTATTTTAAAAGGAGAAAGGAAAATATTAATAAAGAGAGAACATGAATAAAAAATAATAGAAAAGAAAAAAGAAAAACATAAAATAATTTGTATATTTTTACCTTTGATGTCTTTCAATCAAATGAAACTCCATTTAAAAGAATGTTTTTGATTGCGATTATTTATTGTAGTTTGTTTAGCAACTCAAAACTATAATTCAACGAAAGGCAAATAATAAAGTGAAACGGAATAGCTGCAGCAGAGAAACCAAGAAAATAGAGGAAAAGGAAAAAAACCTAAACAAGACTGTGTGTTACAATTTAAGGTCAATAGAGACAAAATGCATAGAAAATATTTTTTAGAAGTTTAGAGTCGGTCACTCGTTTATTTGTTACACCCTAGTTCTTGTAGTATAGCATCCATGCAAAACTCAAAAGTGAAATTTAAGGAAATGAGTTTAAAGGAGTCTTTGTTGAAATATAAAACCGATCTGAATACAAAAATTTGAATGTAATCATGACTTTCTCTATGATTACTAGGTAGATCGATAGTTTGACCTTTTCAAACACCGGTTTCAGAATAATTCAAAAAGTAGTAGTTTTTAAAAAACCGGTTTTCGCTTAATAATTATTCAAATAAACGGCTAACTGTTCTTTTATTTAAATAAAATTGTTCTTAATTCTTGAAGTACATAGCTCGACCACGTCATTTTAAAATTAAGCAGAAGCTGATGGAGGGCATTTAAAATTAAAGTGGTGATCAATACTAACAATAATTCTAACAAATCTCATAAAAACTATGCCACAGCGGTATGCGTAGGCCATTAAATACAAAGTTTATTACACAAAGTAGTGAAAGTTGCTTAAGTTTCGAACAGCTACTGAAGGAGCTAATTTTATATTTGTTGTTGTATTAGTTAGTGGAGAATGGAATTAAAGGTTTATTATTACAGTTATGATTTAGGTGCCTAAGATAAGAAGAATTAAATGTTTTACTTTGTATGAATCGATTAGTAATATACAAGTCCTTAATTGCCTCGACAAGAAAAGTTGCTTAGTTTTCGAACAGCGCTGTAGGTGAACTCATGCGCTACGTATTTAATAGTGTGTGTCATTGTGGTATGTTAGATAAGACACCCAACTTCTAACCAAGAAGCCGTCGATTCCATCCCAGGTCACACCATCAGAAAATTTTCAAGATTGATATCAACGCACCACATTAGCGACTGGTTATGTGTTTTTACGCTGAGCAAAACTTCACTAACTAATGTACATATCTGCTGTTTGAAGCCGGCGTTTGTGGGTCTCTGTCAGTAAGTCTAGTTAATTTTTAACAGAAGATAAGAGAAAGTTATTGGTGCTCAAGTGTGCATATCTTTTTCGATTTACCTTGGCTTTCAGATTCTTTGTGAGAATTTCAAGGTCGTCATGTATACAAAAATAATTAAATTTATACAAATAGTTAGACGATGAGCATATTTGCAATAAAAAAGTAGTATACAAACGTATAAAAGTTATACTTGTTTAAATTAACCGGTTATTCGTGTTAAATTAAGCGGTTTATTAAGTATTCGAAAAATGAAGATTTTGAAGAAACCATATTCGACAAAACCAAAAAATCGAATAATAACCTTTCGATCACCCTAATGATTACACTATGCAGCAAATGGAAAAAAATTTTCTAACCATGGATAACCACCATATTTTTTTGATGCACTATGGTCGCCTAACTTCAAAACTCATCAGCATTTCAGATTCTATGGATACGTTATTTTCTGATTTTTTTTTTTTGCTAAAATATGAGATCTTTGAAGAGGCTGCTTCATACATCTTATGATAACTTTGAAATGACTTATTCGGTTTTGTTAAGCCATATGCCAAAAAATTTGTAATTACACCAGCTTTAAGTCGTTCTAATATCATCTTTTATTATAACCAATATTTTTGGAGATATTGAGAAACAAATCATAAAAAACAATTTTTATTTTTTTTTATTTTGAAAATTTTTAATTCTAAAAATTCACAAAGTATATGCCGCACAGTGGCTGAAAATTCGATTTCACTGGCAAAAATTCCAAATTTTTTGTCATCGATTTATAGAGTTTTAACGCCATTTGATAGCCAACATATCCAAGTTAAGGTATCCAAAAAATTAAGTCAAACTATTGCTGACTTTGGGAATGACAGGCTGCTAAACACAACTGTTTTTTTTTTTAATTAAAAATGTACTTTTTTTTATAAAAAATAAATGGTTAGAACTCACAGGATATAATTAGCAAAGGTCTGATTGTTACCTTTGAATAATTGTAGGTCTTTACAGCCTTGCCATTAATATTAGGTGTGTTCTAAGATATTTATTAAACCATATTATTTTTTAATCGATGTCAACTTTAGTGAAATATAACTTTTTTTTAAATTATTTTTAAAGTGAAAAAAACTAACGAAATCAGAAGTGCCTTTCAAGTCCTCTAGAGAGGGTTTAAACAACTATTTTTTGAAAAGATTTACATTTAAATTCTAAATAAATACGTATAAACTAGAAATTTTTTTATATATCAATTATAACACTTGTCTACAAAAGTAAAAAATTGTCTCACCTTTAAATAAAACTAAAAAAATGTCCACTAACTTTGCCAGAATAAAACTGCCCGCTAATTTTGCAAGAAAACAATTTTTCGCTAATTTTGGTCAAAGTTACGTACCTGCATTTAATTTTGAATCAAGTCAGCGATAGCCAACCGATTTTCATGATTTTTATTTATTTTATACTAAAAATTGTAAGCTTTAAGTGAAGTGCTCAACATCTAAAACTGTAATTCTGAAAAATTTTTTTATGATTTTTTGAAAACAATGCCCCATTTTGCGCAAAAATTTTTTCGCAGCTAAGTTGTGCATAACTCCGAAGCTGTTGAAATTACAAAAAAAAAAAAAAAATTGTTCAGCTATTTTATAGAAAATTTTAATCCAAAACGTTTGGTAGTACCTGCATTAAAATCGGTGAAGTGGTTTTCAAGTTATGATGAAACATATTGACATAACTACCATATTTTGGTCGAAAAATTTGCAGCGGAAATAAGAAAAAAATTGGGCCCGGTGGAAAGAAGAACTGACAAGGGCTTTGAATTCAGCTCATGAAAATCATTATATTCTATTTATATATTTTTATTTAAAGGCGTTTTTTGCTGTAGACCAGTGTAATTTTTCATAATTTTGTTAGGTATGAGTAATATTTCATTTAAAATTGTAAGTAAATATTGCTCATACGCCTGAAGGCTTACTATGAAAAAAACAAGACCAAAAAGATAATAGAATTTTATGAATAATTATATTTCAAAACAATTATTTTTTTTCTCCGTCGCTCCTCCAGGGAGCAGATTGGCCTTTCACAAAGCATCTATTGCTTTGTTTCAGTTTCTTTAATCAATTTGATCTTTCAAGCTAAGTAGATGACTAATCCGCTGTAGCTCCATATGATTTTTGGTGGTGATCTTTACTTTAGCATTGTAATTTTTTTCCAGCAGGTGGTGTGTTTTCCTGATCATCCGTTTGATGTTTGTCATCATCGACAGAGGTATGCGGGAAGGTCAGGGGGGCTTTATTTTTTTTCCATTTTTGGATAAATTTGTCTGGAGGGAAGTTGAAACCTCTTTATTAAACATTCGGAGCCACAATTAAATATTTCTTCGTCATGTCCTCTGTTGGGACTCGAATCTGGGTCGTTCTTGCGCTCTAACTACTACACCACGCCACACATTTAATAGAACTTAGAGGGAACAAAATTAGTTTGTTTTTTACATAGGGGATGGCCCCTACTTATGCAGTGCATTATGCTGGTACTAGGAAAATAGGTCGTGGGAAAGAGGACAGATGAAGTAGCGTTTATGGACGTTAGGTTTAAATTTACTCAGGGAAGACATTAGCAGGAGGATTGTTCCACAAAGGAACAGTGCGACCAAAGAACGAATTACGAGTACTATGTATGAAGATATGGTTACCAGGAATTAGTACCATAATTTCGTTAGAACATATTCCGTTATAGTACCGATAGAAAAATGAAACACACGCCACATTGAGACGGTGTTTCAATGAATCGATAGAGCTGGTTACCCTATCGTAATCCATTTTGGGTCGAATATAGGTCTTGTAAATATTAAGGAGATCAGATGGAGTGAAGTATTTCTTGCACCGTCTTAAAAACCAAGGCACTTGAATGCTTCTTTCGACACTTGAAATATGTGATTATTATTATCTGATGACAACTCAACCTCACGTCTGTGTTAAAAAACAACACTGAGTCTTGCGTGCATTCAAATTCGCACGACCGCTTTGATATATCCAGAGCCACAGCCTTACTCTCGCCAAAACCATGAATGGACTTGTTCCACTTCTCCGAGATCAACGTAAGCAGGTCGCTAATAGAACGGCCCTTTCGGAAACCGTACTGTTGATCGCTAAGCAAATCGTTGGAGTCCAAATATCTTACAAGGTGGTGATTAATCATACTCTCCATAACCTTGAAGAGTGCTGAATAAACTGCTATTGGAGGGTAGTTCTCAGGTTACTTCCAACAAGATGGAAAAATACCGACGCCATATAGCGCACTGAAAACGTGAGCTAATGGACGCGCAAGCGTCGAAGAGGACTGCTGCAGGACCTGCGCTGTTATGCCATCCGGTCCAGAAGACTTGTTAACGTTGAGATTTGCAAGGACCCTTTTTACAGCACGGGCTCGAAGGAATGTACTAGGCATAGTTACTTATACTCTCTCAGGTTCGGGCAGTGGTTGAACGCTCTCCGGCAAGTGAGAATTACTTGCAAACATTTCAGCCAAAACGTTTGCTTTGTAAACTGGGTTCGTGAATGTATGGTCATTCCTTATAAGGGCAGAAATCGAACTAGTATTGTTCCTCAGGCTTTTAACGAATGACCAAAAGTTTTTACTTCCCCGCGGAAAAGTAAGAACTTTAGCACGAAGATGCTGCTCGTCTAAAGCCTTTTCGCGTCTAAGTACTGTGGCACATGAAGATCTCGCCTGTTTGCGAAGCAAATCAGTATGGTCACATTTATTATTGCTCCAATTCCTGAACGCTTCTTCTCTGCTTCTGACTGCCAATTTACACCTCAGATTAAACCAGGGTTTGTTTCTAGGTTTCGACGTTTGATTCAAAGAAACAAAGTTTTCAATTAAAATGCCTAAAGAAATCATTGAGCTCAGCCCAGCGAGCATTCTTGTAATTAATAATAGGGCGTTCCGTAGACGTGGGTGGAACCTCACGAAGAACAGAGGAGGAGAGGTGCAAAACCTCAACTACATACTTTTCAGGGTATGTAGTGAGGAAAAGATGGAGGGTATTGTTCTGGTGCTCATCTACACACGATATATGTGTAGGTTCATTCACTAATTGCGCAAGGTCTGGTCTGACGCCCAGTGCTTTTTACTATAGATCTTTCTAGGTTGCAGTGCCATGGTCAGTTGGAATTACAGTCATAATTTAGCGGTTATTTATTTTAGCTTGGTTTTGAATAATTTTTTTTAATGAAATACTTTGAAAAAAAAGTCTAATAGACGTATTGATTAGTCCAAGTTTATATTATATAATGTTCATGGCATCAGTGGTGTAGGGTTATACATTAAAAAGAAATATTAAATTATGCCCAAAGCACTTTAAAGTTTTCTGCCTCTTTTAGAGTAAAGGCAGCCAGAGGTTGGTTTGTTTTGTCCGTAGAAGAGGAAAAGAAAATCTATTAATTTATTTTTTTTTTTTTGTTCTTTCTTGGAGAATTGTTAGGGTTGTTGATGTTGAAATTTATGCAACAATACCTACAATGACTTGCCACAAAGTTTTCACGGACTAAACTAAAGTTAAAAGGAAACATTTTATTCAACCATTAAGTCTACTTTAAGAGCAAATGAGGGGAAATAATTGTTGCCTGGAATTAATGTTCTTTTTAAGTTTTGTTTTTTACTTCCTTTTATTTTTAAAATCTTTTAAATTTTAAAGTTTATGTGTAATTTATATGCATTGTTTACAAGATCTTTGGTTAGATTTACACATAAAGAGTCTTTCAAATTCGCCTCTTTAAAGCTATATTACGATGAAAATCTTAAGCCATCACGTGTATTTTATTTTTCGAATTTTTCAACTATTGGTTTACGAAAACATTTACCAGTGCTTGTCTCTTTAGGTGAAAACAGAAGTGTAAGAGAGTGCTTTCATTAGTGATTCTTCAAGAACAAAACAAAAGACAAAGGAATAAAAAAAATTTCTGAAATAAGTAGAGGAGTTATCTGTAGTCCTTGAATTATTATGACTATGCATCTGAGTCAGCAGGTCACCAGTAGAAAACACTTCTTCTTGAAGATGTCTCAAAGTGCTTGATAATAGTGGGTCCGCCAACTAACGTTTTTTTCTTCAACTAGTGCTTATTTCGTGAATGGTAACACTTAGCTCATGTCTGATTTGACAAATAATTAGTTTTATCCTTCCGCTGAACGAATATGGTGGTGTATACGTTTGAACAATGCTGGGAAGTTTTGCGACATTACTCTGAAAATCAAAAAATTGCGTACGGATTTTGGAAGAAGAGAAGCACCGTTAGCTCCGTATGTAAACAAGAAAAATTGTCGCATTTGGGGCACAAAAAACCCGCACGCATACATTAAAAAGCCGATACACCCAAGACGAGTCACTGTTTGGTGCGGACTTTGGTCCAGAGGCATAATGGGCCATTTTTTTTCGAAAATAAGTAAGGCGTGTCCGTTAGAGTCAATGGCGATCGTTATCGGGCCATGTTGAACGAATTTTTGCTCACAAAAATTGAAGAGGAGGATATTAGCCACATTTAGTTTCAACAGGACGGCGCTACGTACCACACAGCCGAAGCTACCTATACTGGATGTTTTGCGCCCTGTTTTTGAAGATTGCATTATCAGCGGCGGAGCTGATGTCGTTTGGCCACCTCGGAGCTGCGATTTGATACCCTTGGACTATTATTTGTGGCGTGCCGTCAAAAATAAGTATTACGCCAACAAGCCAGCGGCAATTGACAATATTTGTGAAGCCATTGGTAAAATACAGCTGCACATAATCGATAATGTGCTTAAAAATTGGCCAGCCGAGGCCGCCATTTGAATGAAATTATTTTCCATTGTTAACCGGAAGGATTGTACTTTCAAATAAAAAAAAGAAATTTGAAAAATTAATCAGTAGTTCTTTTTTATAGCATTTTCAAACAAAAAAATTTTTTTGGCGGACCCTTTACTTGCCGGTCACTGCTTTACCGTTTTTAAGGTAAGTGATGCGAATGACACCAAGTGCATACGTTCAAAAGGATTATGGTTTTATCCTGGTTTTACGAAAAACCCTAAAGAGGACGTCACCCCAGAAATAATTAATTAGATTATAACATAATGAAAGTGCATAAGAACAAGGAATTATTAGATCAAGATAATAATTCTGAAATAACATTTCAACAAATAAAATCATTTTTAAACTCTGCCCTTTTATGTGTCATCACCAGTAGCAACCAGTAGTAGCAGCATCAGCAACAGTAACAATAGCGTAAAAATTCTTTATGCAAAAATATTTGCCATAACAATACTGCCACAAAATCATTTTTACTTATTGTTTCGTGCAACAGCTATTGCTACTGCATCTGTGTTGCATAAATTCTCAAAATTCATACGCTTTTCGTAGTTATATTTCTTTTTTTTTTTTCATTGAAAATCTTTTTCTGATTTGGCAGATCTTTTTCATTCATATCAGCAGTAGAAATACACATTTTCATACCCTACACGGTTACCTTATTTAAGTAAATGGATAAAGTATGCCTTGAGTTTGTCTTATTATCCACTGAAATCAGCTTTATTAAGACTGTTTGTCTTAGTATCACTTTTTGTATTAAAACTTGTAGTCGAACTTCGAGTCAAAATTAGAAACATAACTTGAATGATGACAGAGCAAACGAATAATAAAATTTTCACAAATATCAAGTTTTTTAACAAAAAATAGGGATGCCAATAGGGGCATATTGAAATAACATGACAACTGTTTACATATATGAAGAGAAAGCCTTGCTCTTAATGCCTATTAAAGTACTAAAAATGTGCTTTGCAAACAGTGGATCAATAAAACAGCACGTCCAATGACCGTACACCTGCCCCATTACGTAGTCGACTAGTTTCAAGAAGTTACCAATTTGTCAATTTCTCAATGTTCCTAAGTATAGAGTCTACTACATCCATAATTTTAAATAAAAATACAAGAATTCAAACCGGTTCACATTTACTTCACACTGTCAAATTTGTAAAAAATCTCCAACACACATAGAGAGAGATATACTCTTGGCTGCGCAGCTTTTGCAAATGTTAAGCTATGATGCTATGAGTTAGCAGGAATATCAACAACAGTTGTACCAACTTAAGAAAAAAAAGACTCAAATCGGAACGATGGGACCACCACACGAGGGTTATTCCGGGAACTTTTTGATCAAGGTAGTATTTGCTTTTTTCCGTCACTTCTCTCGGGAGCATATTGGCTTTCCACAAAGCATTTATTGCTTTGTTTCAGTTTCAGTAATCAAGTTGATTTTCGAGCTAAGCAGGTGATTAATATTGTAGCTCGCCTCCATATGATTGTATAGTGGTTAAGATCCTTGCTTTTTCCATTACTCCTCTTGGGAGCATATGGTTTCACATAGCATTTCCATCTAAGACGGCTAAGCGCTGTTCTGCCTTAGTTCCTGGATAAGTGTGCGTTTGCAGGTGTTTTTTGGTCGACCACGATTTCATGAGCCTTGAGAATTCCGTTCGTGTGACATTCTGGTGATACAATCTGGACCTTTTCAATGGTGCGGCAAAAACCATCCCCATTTTCTTTTCCTTGTCTGTTTTATTATTCATGTTCCACAGTTCCGTGCTACTTATGTTGTTAGACCAGAATATTCTGCATATGATTCTGAGGTACCTGTAGTTTTTGCGTGATATTATTCGATACAAGCCATTCAGTAAAACTGATTTAGCAGATAAGTCGAATATTCGGAGCTTAGTCCATCTGGATGTATGTGAGCTTTTCCGTACTGACTGCGGTCGTCCAAAGGCCGCTCTCACTTATTAAGCTTGTTATCTACTATCTGATATTTGAAGGGAGGGAAAATAAACCCTGATATTATCAATCCAACTCCACTTATTCCGCCGTTTATTCTTCCGCTGTAGTTTACAGTAATACCATTTGCAGAGATAATTTCGCCGCCATTGCCATTCCACCTCATTTCGCTTATCCCTAAGACTTGGATTCTATATGTCAACATTTTATTATCCAATTGGGCGAGCCTTGATGCTCCACGAAGAGTTCATACATTTCATTGCGCAATGCCATGTGCCAAAAGTCGTTGCCGTATTTTGCCTGTCCATTATTTTTATTCTGCCTTGCTACAGTTTTGTTAATCATTTACGGTTCAAGTTAAGTAGATGATTAGTCTACTGTAGCCCGTTCAAGGATGATGGGGCTGACATTTTATCGCCGCCCTTATTGTATTGTTACGAAAAGAAAAATGCCAAAAAAGAAATTACACCACATCAGAGACTGTATGGTAAGATTTAAGCTGTAAACCTTATTGGTTTGTGTCGAGGCTCTTGTATATCTGTTACTGCCATAATTGTCTGTGCTATAAAGTGTGCTACCATTTGCATGTTTAACGGTTCCGTCAGTTCGATTCCTTTTTGTGTATTATAATTTTACATCTTTTGAACTTAACGTAAATAAATAGACTATTGCAGTAACTACAAGAATATTCGAAATTGATCATGAATTGCTATAAAAATGTCGCATTGCGTTTGGAGAGAGTTAGTTATCGTTTTGCAGTCATAAAGTAAAGTCGCGTTTGGGCATAAATAAAAGTGTTGTATAAACGAATATTAAGTGCAAGATAAATAAATAAGTTGCTGTATTAAGACAAGCTGTATAAAGATAAAAAAAGAGAAAAAAAACTGTAGAACACCAATAAAATGATGTTTATTTTATTTTGACGCAATTGAAAAGAACTCGAACATTTAAAAAGGTTAAAAGGTAATAGTATTGTATCGTGTAGTAGTGATGATCCTTGCTAAGTGTGTTGGTGGTGATACTTACTTCTCTGGATCATTCTTGTAATGATTCTCATCTTCACCAGAGTTAAGTTGGAGTGTCAAGGTGGCTTCTTTCGGATGTTTTTGTGTAGAGGGAGTTGAAAATTCTTAACTGAATACTCGAAAACCGAAATTAAAGTTTTTTCTTATATTTTTCTGCTATGGCTCGAACCTGGGGATGTTCTCTAACCACTACACCACCGCCACTTACTTAGCATTGTAATTTTTACCCAGTAAGTGACGTTTTCTCCTGATCATTCGTCTGATTGCTTATCATCTTCGCCAAAGGTAAGCTGGAAGTGTGAAGGGGGTTTCTTAAGAGCGATTTGTCTTGATGAAGGTTAAAGCCTCTTTATTAAATATTCGAAACCGCAATTAAGTTTTATTCACAGGATTAGTTTTAATGGGCTATGATATGAGATAGCGTCTATAAAGAAATGACCAAATACTATAGATTACCTAATAGATTACAGCCTAAAAAACCAAAGCCCGTGATGTAATGAATGGACTCGCCGTTTTGACAAAATATGATTAAACATTGAATGAGAAAAGCATCGGGTGTCCGTATCATTTATAATTGTTTTCCAATACAATAAAAAATTGAATAATTTACAGACAAATTTTTTATATTGAAAAACAAAGTTCGCGTTTGCAAAGCCTTAGGTATCGCACTACAACACAATGCTTTTAACACCAGACATTAATAGATTACGCTAATCTGGGCTCAGTAAGCTTTCCTTGCTTATAAATGTGACCTCCGAAGCTCTGATAAACTATTGACAGCTTTATTTGGTGAAGTAATTTGTAGCTTTATTAAGTGTAAATTGTAGCGTATCCAATAGTCGAGTTTTATCAGCTATGAGTTTTTGAGTTGTTTCGCTTGGACTGGCACATCTTACTTGTCTCTTCATTTAAATCAAAAAATACAAAAAAAGAAAAATCTCTCTGTTTCATATTTTGCTGCAAAAGCATACATTTTTGCCGCAGTTATGCTACGACTTCTGATATCACTGAAGCTGTTGAAGCAGTAAAACATAATAAATGAACTTCTCCAGTGTGTCTGTCAGATTTCGTGCTTTAAATGAAGTTCACAAATAAAACGTATATGGAGTAAAAAGGGTATATTCTGGCGTGTATTTTTTTTTAATTTTTGTTTCGTTTAATAAAAATTCCAGAGATTTTCGTATTTTTGCAAAATCCCTTAGTATTGTTGGTTGAGCTGTGTGTATATCACTTTGGAGAACAAAAGTCCTTTAAAAACCAATTTCTAGTCGAGATAACATTTAATATCAAATGAAGTGATGTTAAGTTAGGGGAGATACAATTTTTGTTTTTTACTGTACTGTTCCATAAATCATTATCATCATCATGTGAGTTGTTAATCTGTCAATGATATCTCAAAAGTTGACTCTAAGACCATAAAAATTTGTTTAGTCCAATATCAATGCATCGACAGGACCATAAAAATTTGTTTCATCCAATATCAATGCATCAACAGGAATTAGATGTTTAGTGAGGATTATGATATGGCAACACCGTCTAGAATATCGGAATATGACGATGTTAACAGAGCTTTTTGAGGATGGAAGTGGAAAATTTAAAATATTTGAGCCGGCCAATAAATTTAATGCCACCTTTATTAAAAAGTTACAATATTAACCCCCTTATGTCGTTCCCATTGTTTCGATTTGAGTTATTTTCGTTGCTAAGTTGGTATATATGTTGTTGATATTACCACCAAATCTTGACATGACGCCATAGCGTGACATTTGCAAATGCTACGTAGTCGAGAGTATATCTATCTCCTATATGTGTAGACGACTTTTTAAAATCTTAAAAATGAATTTAAATTTGCAACTACGAATTGGTATTAAATTTTGCGTATAAAACAGATTTAATGGTGCGCGAGAATTGGAATTGTCGGCAACGAATCTCTAAAGAGCGGTTCAAAAGTGGTCGTGAGTCAATCGAAATTGATGAACATTGATAGAGTAAAAGAAATGTTGGTCAATAACCACAAATTAACCATCAGAGAGATAGCGGAGTATTTGAACATTGCCTATGGACACGCTATTTGGTTAATGATTTGGGCTCCGTCGTGTAGCAGCAATGTTGGTGCCAAAATACTTAAATTTCATGCAAACAAGAGACCGTGTTGAGGTCGCAAAACACAAGATTTGCGGGGCTAAATCCGAGCACACATTCATCGAAAGGATCATTACTGAGGGCGGAACGTGGGTGTATGCGAACGACATGCAATCCAGACATCAAGCAAGTGTATGGCGTAAACCAAATGAGCCGTGACCACAAAAAACCACGGCGTTTTCAATCAAAAAAGAAGGCATTACATACGGTTTTTATGGATCACAACGGTATAGTGCATCATCAATTGTGATCGGAACTGTAATTTCAGTATCAAAAACATTGGAAGTAAAAACTTATTTTTCTGCCCGGTACTTTGCCGCAAGCATGGAAGCACTGTTAGCTCATATCGATATTAATTTTAGTTAACAGCCTGGCCCATGAAGTCGAACGTTATTGTTTCAAACAACAAACAGCTGATCTTCGGCACACTTCTAGTCGATAGAAAGTGAATGCGGTTTTCTTGTGTTTGTAAGAATACAAATGTCAAAACCACTCACTTGTTTTTTTTTATTATCTTTTATAATGTGAAACGCACACTGGAGTGCTCTTGAATGCTTCTTCATGTACATGGCTTCGTTGCTAGGTATTTGATCCCTGTAAAGGCTTCAATTTGTAGCCATTATTGTATAAAATAAGTAGAAGTTATTCCCATAATTTTTTTTTTGTTTTTTTTCATTTACATATTAATTTACTTACAGTATGAAAAATCAAAAATCATACACATTTTCAAAAACCATTTTTAATAAAATTAATAATTAAAAATAGTATTTTAGGCGTTAATAATTAAAACAAATAAAAAAGGAGGCAATTTAATCACCATATTCAAGACAATCAATTATTTGGGTTGTACGAAAACGGTTTTTTGATACTGTACTTTAGTTTGTTTACATTTTTTACTGTCAAGTTCCAGTGATATCACAGATAAATTTTTTATTGAAAAATTTCTACATTAAAAGCTTTTTTCGTATATTGGCGATTTATTTTTGGAAGTACTGTATGGCAATCAAGTTATTTATTTGGAGTACGTTTGCAACGTAAAGCCAAGTAAACAATAAATCTCAAAATAGTGGACCGCTTTTACGAAAGAAAGTGAGTGACTGTCTTTCGTTTGAATAAATTTTCTTTCTTTTCTATCAGAATTTCTAAATTGTTCTGATCTCCCAATATTTTATTTGATTTATTTTTATTTCATGTGCTACGAATACCTCTTTTTCACTTATTTTTATGATTTTTTTTTGATTATCAGTATGACGCTGATGACAATGAGTTCCTATTATTTTCTATTTTATTTTTTTTATTTTCTATTTTCAATTAAGTGTCATTAAAACAAATAGCCACGTGACTTTTCCTTAATGACATTTTCTCCTTTTTAATGGCAAATCAATGAATAGATTTTCGAAACCATTGCTATTGAAAGTATTTTCATGAAAATGCTGTCATAAAAGTAAAGCACCTGACAACTGCTTATCATTGAAGCGTAGCTAAGAATTACTATTGGAAAAGCGTTGTCTAAGGTGATTAGATTATTAAAAAAAAAAGAAATATATTGACGTATAAAATGTATTATTGACGTGTCAATAATACATGTAATTTATCAATCAATATACACAATAAATTTCGGTATTAATTAAATATTTTTTATTTATTTTTTACTTGCTCGTTAACCACCCACACTTTTCTTCACGCTTTTTTGAATTTTATTTCTATGGAGGAAATATCAAGTGCATGTTTGTGAAAGAAATATTGATTTGCGCCGAGCCAAATACTTTCAGACGTTCTTTTGTATAATTATTTACGGTCGTTAAAATTAGACGTAAAGTTTTTTTGCTATTTTGCTCTAAAGCAGCTGTTAGACTATTTAACAAAAAAAAAAAAAAATAATTTCTTAAAGATGTTGAAGTCGATAAAACAAGAGTATGCATTACCCAATGCAAAGACAATTATTTTGTAAATTGTAACACATTTCCGTTTCAACTTAGAAAGTATGATAAAAGTTTAACTAGATCAGTAAGTAGTAAAAAGGTGGGCTTTCGTAGTTAGGCTAAACGTAGTTTACTTTCAACATCTTTGGAAGCATAGGTTATAATAAAAACTCAAAGTATGAGCTTTTAAAGCGTATAGTCAGGGAAACCAGAAATATGTATATGAAAAAGTGTTCTATACGCATAGAGTATGCAATTAAAATCCGAATATATGATCTAAAAATATAAAAATATACTCTTGAAATATAAAAATGTCTTCCTTGGGCAATATAAAAGTTTAAAACGGTTTAAAATCTTGCCAAATTTATTTTTGTTGTTGTTTAGTACAATTATTCCGGTTAGAAATGAAATATGATTTCATTCATATGGATGCCGCAGCTGACCTCACAGTAGCCAATTCGATCGGAACAATTTTTGAGAACCTTTTCAAAAGCTGTCAAGTCACAGCTTTTTGGCGGCCAACTGACATCACCATTTCAGCTAATTGAAGGGCCATCAAACGTTTGACGCAATAAATCGATTGTGACATAAGATATGTGGCAGGTTGCACAATCCTGTTGAAACCAAACATCGTTCACATTAATACCCTGAAGATGTATTGGCCACGGCAGCGTAATGGTTACGGTATTTTCATTTCAGGTTTGACAACCCACTGGTTAACCTAATTAAACCCACCCGGGTTTTACTGGGTGTTACATTGTTACGAAAATAAAAATGCCTCATTTTTGGTATATTTGGTATAAATCGACCAACTTTACGTTACATTTGAATTAACGGATATAAAAAATTGAATATATGAGACATTTCCGGAACCTTCTAAACTGTAGGCAATTCGGTATATAAAGAGGCTGTTTTATCTACACGTCAATTAGTAATCGTTAAAGCAGAAATAAATGTTGTATAAACAAATACTAAGTGTTGTATTAAGTCGAACAGTATAAAAGTTGTAGTGGAATAAATAAAAACTGTTAAACAGCAAACTAAAGCGGGGTCTGTTTTATTTTAATGAAATTCCAACGAACTCAAACGTTTTAAAGAAGTTAAAACGTAACAGTATTTAAAAAATCCCAAGTGGGTTTTTTTATTTAGAGATTCATAGTCCATTTACAACAAAAGTAAGCATATTTTATATATTGGCAGTTTACCAACTTTACGTTACATCTGAATTAACGGATATAAAAAAAGAATATATGAGACGTTTCTGGCACCGTCCAAACTGTAGGCAATTCGGTATATAAAGAGGCTGTTTTATCTACACGTCAGTTAGTTATCGTTAAAGCGAAAATAAGGGTTGTAAATATAAACAAATATTAAGTGTTGCATTAAGTCGAACAGTATAAAGGGTTAAAACGTTACAATATTTAAAATGAAACCCAACTGGGGTTTTTTATTTAAGGGTTTTCATAGTTTATTTACAACAAATTTATGTATAATTTATATATTGGCAGTTGTAATTGATTCAGTCCATTTCTTTCCAAAATGTTATTGAATTAACAAATTTAAAAATATTAATTTATGACACCACTGCGTACATCTTTTTCCTGATTCTGAGACAATTTCTGAATTCTGTCTCAGCAAAACTTCTCGTCTATTGGAGCGATCCAACTCTGAAGCCGATTTCATATTTTTTTAAAAGAAGTGATTCTGTGACATACCGAAAGTTTTTGTATAAACGTAACAACTGTCGAAACAGCCAATAGTCAGAAGTAGCAAGTTTCGGAGAATATGCGAGTGCGACAGTACATTTAATTTCACCGTTTCAAGCAATTTTTTGGCAACTTTTGCAATGTGAGGGCACAAATAGAAAGAAAACTTATTGTAAAAGCAATTAAAACAAGATTGTTTCAATATTTCAAATGTTGAAAATAAAAAAAACTATACATACATACACATACTGGCATACTTCTATTAAACAATTATTATTCCCAAAATAAAATTTTGCTTATAAATTTCTAACGACTTAAAAATGACAATTTTTCATGTTGATTATAAATCTGGTTTTTTTACTGTGTGCAGTAGTTGTCAAGCAAAAAATTACTTTACACATCTGCCTTTATATGCACGGTTGAAACGAAGTAATTGCTGCTCCATCACCGAGTTTTGGCAGCTCATAGTACACAATTCCCCCTTGATCCCTCAATAAAACCCGATAATTTTTTTTTTTTTTTTTAAACCGAGTTTTTGCCAACCCTCGTTTTCAAAGAAATATGGCCAGTGATGCCTGCGCTCCACAAGCCGCACCAAACAGTCACTCGTAATGGATGCATTGGCTCCTGTAAGACCATGTTTAGGTCTTCTGATCTCAAAATAAATTTTGCCTATTAACGTACCCCCCCAAGATGAAAATGAGCTTCATCCGAAAAGGTGATTTTTTGGCAAAATCGACATCATCATCTGGCGAAGCGAAAATGAAGCGGATGGTCATGCGGCTTCAATTCTTGAACAAATTAAACTTTGTAAGGCGTCATACCGCGATCTTTCCGTAAGATTTGACGAAAACTGGTGCGTGAAATGTTCAATTCTTAAAAATGATGACTAGTTTATATTGATGGATTCTCATGCACACTCTCAGCCACAGCTTCCATATTTTCGGGTGTACGCACTATACGAGCACGCTTACGTCTTGGCACATGAACAATGAAACCAATTTAACGAACTTTAGCAATAAACTTGCTTATACCGGGCACTGTTGGTCCTTTTCTGCAACAAAATTTTGTACGACATTTTGGGAATAAGTATCCAATAAATCCCAAGGTTGCTCAAGCGTAAATCGATTCATTTCGTTTAGTGGAGATAATATACTGAATTTTTGTGTTGGCTCAAATTTAAACCGTTAGATGACCTACACAATAGTAAAAAAGACCGGTAATTCAACTGCCTTAAGCTCACATTTTTCAACTTGATTTGAGTGGATGCGATAAGACTTTTTGTTGGATATTGAAATTTAAAATTTGCTACATCAAGTTCATCGCTTTTTGCCATAATCTACTTTACAATCTTTAATCTTGCCAATAGTCTGAACTGTTCCAGTTAATATGACATATGTTAGGTGGGTTTCAGTTTTTTTAGTGACACTGCAATGAAACAGACGTTTGCAGCAATAAAAATCTACTCACTTTTCGTAGTTACATTTCTTATTTAGAACTTCTAAGATCTTCTCATAAGTGTTAGCGTATAAATTAAAGGCCGCAAGCCATATTCTTCAAGGAGTTATAACTGGTGCCAGCGGCAATGGAGCTTTCAAGGACATTCTCTTTATATTTGCGATTTCTTTGCTTAAATCTTAGTATTGTTCTCTATAAGTTAGCATAAACTATGCAGTCCATAAGTAATGCTACATGCATAAGCGTTAAATAAGGGTGAAACATTTTTATAACTTTGGCAGCTTTTACCATATACAGCGTAGCGACTGTCACAAATAGCATAATCAAGTTTTTATTTAATTTAAAATTAAGTTCGATGTTTTAAACGAATTTTCAAAAGGTTGTACAATTTGAAAGTGATATGTTTTCTACAAAACAACTGCGTTAATTAAGAATGCTTGAGTATATGCTTCTTTGTCATAGTGTAGAGCACCTATAGTAGCCATTTTTTTACACTGTAATCATATGCTCTATCTACCAAAATCTATAAAGATTAGATTACAAAAAAAAATTTGTGTATGTCATCTAACCTTTTGGGGTAAATAAGGGGTAGGCAAATTTAAGGTTAGAAAGTAAATTGGCTAAAAAACACATCTTTTTTGACAAAATCAGTTTTATTCATACCAATATAAAATAGACATATGCGAATTAATATAAAACTATATTGTCGGACAATTGTCCACCTCTAACACGTCGGCAGACGTCCGCACTTTTTACAAAATTTTAAACCACGTTTTCAACAAAATCATCTTTAGTGATGAGGCCTATTTTCAAGTAGGCGGTTATGTAAACAAACAAAATTGTCGTATATGGGGCTGACAAAATCCACAAGCAGTCCTCGAAAAACTATTACATCCACAAAAAGTGACCGTATGGTGCGGTTTGGGGTTAGGCGGCATCATCGGCCCCTACATTTACGAAAATGAGCAAGGAAACGCCGTCACTTTGAATTCTCTGCTCTAACAAAACTTGACAATGAATTTTTTGTGGTCACAATTGGCTAATGTTGACATCAGCGAACTTTGGTTTCAGCAGAACGGCGCCACAAGACACACAGCTAGCCAAACAATTCAGTTATTGCATGAGAAATTTACCGGTCGCATAATATTTCGATTTGGCGATGACAATTGGCCGCCTTGTTCTCTGGTGTCATTTGAAACACCGAACTTACGTTAACAAACCACAAACAACTGACACTCTGTGGTTCACTTTTGAGAAATGAGCGGAAGCTGACGTGCTAGAGGTGGACATTTGTCAAACGTCATACTCTATAATTAATTACCATATTTCTTTTTGATATTGTTATGAATAGAACTGAATTTGTTAAAAACAAAAAAAAAATTTTTTTAATTGTGTTTTTAAGCCAATTTACTTCCTAACCTCGAATTTGCCCACTCTCTATTTTAGAAATACAAACATATTTTAGAAGTTAAATGCTTTCTGATCGCAGTTCATAGTTATAAGCTTAATTGAAAACTAGATAGCGAAAGAATTCTAAATAAAAAGTCGTGATTTTGTCAGAATTTTAGCTACAAATGTTGATTTCGCTGTAAAAATATTTAAGACAACGGAAGATCCAAATATACTCTTAAAAGGTTTAAAATGTTCTTTAAATAAAGGGTCCGCCAAATAAACTTCTTTTTTTGAAAATGCTATAAAAAAAACTACTGAATATTTTCTCCAATTTCTTTTTTTATTTGAAAGTACAATCCTTCCGGTTAATAATGGAAAATAATTTCATTCAAATGGCAGCCTCGGCTGGCCATGCAGTAGCCTACACGATCGGTCCAATTTTTAAGCCCATTATCGATTGTGTGCAGCTGTATTTCACTAGTGGCTTCACGAATATTGTCCTTTAAAGCGTCAATTGACTCTGACTTGTTGACGTAACACCTATCTTTGACGGCGCTCCAGAAATAATAGTCCAACGGTGTCAAATCGCAGCTCCGAGGTGGCCAAACGACATCAGCTCTGCGGCTGATAATGCGATCTTCAAAAATAGGGCGCAAAACATCGAGTGTAGCTGCGGCTGTGTGGCACGTAGCGACGTCCGGTTGAAACCAAATGTTGTTAATATCCTACTCTTCAATTTCAAAAATTCGTTCAACATGGCCCGCTAACGATCGCCATTGATTGTAACGGCCAGTCCTTGCTCATTTTCGAAGAAAAATGGCCCAATTATGCCTCTGGACCAAAATCCGAACCAAACAGTGACTCGTCTTGGGTGTATCGGCTTTTCAATGTATGCGTGCGGGTTTTCTGTGCCCCAAATGCGACAATTTTGCTTGTTTACATACCCGCCAAGATCAAAATGAG
This sequence comes from Wohlfahrtia magnifica, assembly GCA_023159175.1. Lineage (NCBI taxonomy): Eukaryota > Metazoa > Arthropoda > Insecta > Diptera > Sarcophagidae > Wohlfahrtia > Wohlfahrtia magnifica. The sequence continues at coordinate 1,572,577 of JAKWBJ010000539.1, forward strand.
CTTCATCTGAACATATCGCACACATTTTGCAGCATTACCATGATTTTCAAAGTAATGTCGCAATATTTCCCAGCGTTGTTCAAGCGTATACACAACCATATTCGTTAAGCGGATAGGTAAAACAAATTACTTGTCAAATCAGACATGAGCTAAGTGTTGCCATTCACGAAATAGGCATTAGTTGAAAAAAAAAACGGTGGATGGCGGACCCTTTACAAAAAAAGCCGAAAATATGCTCTTAAAACTTAATTATGTCAAAAAATGCTGTTAGGACCAAAAAATGAAAAAAAAATGCTCTAATAAATCGCTGTCGGAATTCATAAAAATGTATGAAACGGATAAATATGTTACATCCTACTTGATCGGGTGTGTGGAAAGTTTTTGGTTTCCCTGCTTATAATTATATTTTATTAAATTCTTTTTTTTTACAATTTCCTTCCTAAAAAAAATTTTCCATCTTTTGTACCAGTGAAAAAAAAAATTTTTATTAGGTTTGCTTTAGAAGTTTCGTTAAAACAATATTTTTCTTCTCTCTCTCTCTCTCTCTCTCTCTCTCTCTCTCTTTCATCGTCATCATTTTTGCACCTTGATTACCTTTAATTTATTCATATTCAAATAAAGTTTTTATTGCAAACAAAAATAACTTTATTTTACATTAAAAAAATTATTTCTCTTTCTTCTGTAGTTGTTTTTTATTTCAATTTTTATTCTGCAGTTAGCAAAGCAAGAATAATAAGTTTTTGAATAGACTATCAGAGTTATTGAGTTGGAAACATTTTTTCCAAATATTTCTTTAATTAGAAAGCAATTAAATTAAAAAGTGAGACTAAATTCTAATTAAAATATGCATCTTGAATACAAAAATCTATAGAAAATCTTAAATTTTAGGAGATTATCTTAAGGAATATTCACATTACAGAATAGTTAAAAGTTGCAATGGTACTTCATATACCGCTTATATACAAGATGTGTATCACAGTTCATGTCTTTTGAAGAACATAATTGCCTAATCATTAAATAGTTTAGGGATAAGTAAAGTTAATAAAAGTTTTTATAGCCAAAGCGTCCGAAAAAATTGTAAATGATAATTCTCGATACTTAAACTCAAGTTAAGTCAGGTTAGGTGAGGAGGGAGCGGCTCGTTAAGTAAAGACTCACTTGAGCCTGTTGTGATAGCACATATAAAGCATAGTCTCTGTGCTAGCCATCCAGATATCACATAGAAGCACAATACTGCAAATCAAGTCGGAAACCAGCTAAACTTGGCTATTAAGCTGACATCAATGGATGATAAATCCAACAAATTATCGAGAAAGAGTGAGCTAAGTGTGAGCAATCTGCTTCAAATGAAATATGCCACACTCTCCTCTTCCTCAATCGATCTATAACTCAGCCTTTACACGTGCCTACTCATAACTGAATGCTTAGTGAGTAGCTCCCACGATCCAATTTAAACAACTGATTAGGGCGCCTACCATCCAATCTAGGCCAGGTGAGTTTAGCAATGAAACAATATTTTCCTTTTGCGCAGATTCTGTCAGCGTCCAATAAGTACTGCGGCCTAATAGACAGCTTAATGTAGAACAGAGGTACACCCACCCTTGTGGGTAGGCGACTGTCCTGAAGAAGTGTGACAAGGTCCTGGAAAGTCTCTTTGACGAGAGACCCAAAGGAGTTGGACACCAAACTGCCATGAGAGTATGCCAAGGGAATGACGAAACTGCCTATCCAGCCTAGAGCTTTATTATATTATTGGGTGTTTTTAAAGCCATTGGGAAAGTTCAGATGGCAAAACTTCATTCAACCTACTAGAGCTGCCTTCGCAAACTGTACCCAGTGTATTGCAGCTAGAGGTCCAACAATTCAGCTGCAACAATATAACTCGGGCGTACACTTCGAGCGAATAGCCATGGACGTAGCAGGACCTTTTTCTGTCAGTAATGCTGGAGATCGTTATGTTCTCATTGTGATGCAATATTTCAGCAAATGGCCGACCCCTACCCAATTAGTAGGCGAATACTATTGTAAATGTTTTTGTGAACAATTGGGTATGCCGATAGGGGCTTCCAATAGAATTATATTCCAATCAGGATAGAAACTTCGAATCCACTATATTCACGGCATTGTATCAGATATACGGTATTAGAAGGCTCGAAGGACGCCGCTTCACTCGTAATTTGATGGAATGGGAGAATGAATTAATCGAACCCTGGAGGAATACTTGCGAAAAGTAGTGAGCGAGCAACAGAAGGATTGGGTCGAACATGTACGAGGTTTCTACTGGCGTACTGATCAGCTATACATTACTCAGCATCTAGATCACCCGCCAACATTGTTTTTGGACTCAGTGACTTAGTATTTGGTGTAAGGCTACCACAGAAAGTTATGCCATATACGCTGAAAGACAGGAAAGCCTCAATAAATTTGTACGCACACATATAAAAATGGTCAACGATAGAATCAATGTCAGATATGATAGTGCAGCAAATACTTACGGCTTCCACGAGGGACCACCATTTGTATTCTAAAACCCACAGCAGAAGAAAGGATTGTCTCCCAAATTACAAATTGACTGACTACCTTTTTGACCGACCTTATAAAATAGTCACAAAGGTAATATAGAAAAAAAAAACTGAAAGTTACACCCGATTGAGATCTAATAGCTATTTGGCTATCAGAGAAGATGCATTTATTAGCGGTGTGAGTACCGCTACTACGAGTCAACTCAGACTGCTCTGCCTCGCCGAAGATGACCGATCCAGATTCCCAGTCGTGTCTACTAGTTATCATGAAATGAAATCCTCCATCTCCATCCTCGATCCGGATGGGATCTCGCTACTATCATCCAGTACTCTGAGTTCCTCAGGTAAAATCGATGACAACATACCATCGTGACAGGGCATTAACTCTCACTGCTACAAGTTTAGCCTGTTGTCCGCCAAGAATCCCGAAAAGAAGCCAGCCATGCATGAAAAAACGGCCTTTGTAGGTAAGGTCGTACGCAACGCATCTGTGATGTGAATTGCAGCAAACCTCCTGAACTTATCCAGGTGCCTGACGTTGCTATGTTTATAGAGGACATTCAACCAAAAACACCCAAGTATGGGCCGGTTTGTGGATTCCATTCTCGACATTCTCTGCACATTATTTCCTCCCTTATTTTTTATTTTCTATAAGGAATGGTATTATATCGGGTCTGTCCAAAATATTTTCAGATTGCACAGTAAACCATGATTATTAAATAGGCGAATGAAATCGACATCTACGAGTATAATTTTTTTTCTTTTTTCGCATGAGACCAGCACTCAGAGGATAACCCTTACACATGCAGTGCATTGTGCTTGTACTAGGACAATAGGTTGTCGGAGGAAGGATAGATGGAGTAGTGTTTATGTAAGTGGCGGGGAAGGCATTCGCAGGAAGATTATTCCACAAACGAACAGTGTGACCAAAGAACGAAATCTCTCAATAATGGGTTGTGCGATTCACTAAAGAATCAACTACAAAGGGATGAGCTCTACGAGAAATAAGTGTACTACGTCAGAATATATGGTTACCAGGAATTAGTTCCGTAATTTCATTAGAACACATGCCGTTATAGTACTGATAGAACAATGTAACACAAGCCACATTGCGACGATGCACTAATGGGTCGATAGAGTTGGATACCCTCCGTCATTAATAAGAACCTTCGCCTTCTCCTGTACGCGGGCGAAAGGCTTCAAAATAGACTTTGGAGTACCGGCCCATACATGAGAGTTGTATTCCAATTTGGGTCGGATATATTCTTGTAAATATTAATGAGGTTAGATGGAGGGAAGTCTAAAAGGTCTTAAAAAGCCGAGGCACTTAAATGCTTCTTTCGACACTCGAAATATATGTTCTTTCCAATGAACGTCACAGTGAACTCTTATGCCTAGAACATAAAGAGCAACTGATTCCTCAATATCTACGTTTCCCATAGAAACAGACGATAACACACCACCACGTCTGTGTGTCAGAAAGCAACATTGGGTCAAACCACTCAGAGGTTATGGCCAAGTCGCTTGTAAGTGTGTCATTCATATTCGGCCTGTGATCAAAAGAATATGAATGACAAATGTTGCTGTCATCTGCGAAAGAGTAGAGTTGGAGAAAGAACAGAGCCTTGCGGTACCCCTGAACTTATCCTGAACTTGTCGGATGGGATCCCATCTATAACCACTCTTATAGTACGATTTCTGAGAAAGTTCGATATGAATCGAGAGAAGTGACTAGCGACATCAAAAGCAATAAGTTTGGATATGAGAGCCAGACTCTGTCAAACACCTGGGAAATATCCAGGGCAACAACCTTACTCTCACCGAATGCATGTATGGACCTATTCCACTTTTCAGAAAATAGGGCCTGCCGATAGCTAGTAGAGCGACCCTTACAGAAGCCATATTGGCCATCGCTCAGCAAATTGTTGGACTCTAAATATTCCACAAGTTGATGATTAATCATATTCTCTATAACTTTGGAAAGTGCCGAACAGACTGCTATTAGGCGGTAGTTTTCAGGGTTACTAGCCTCACCCTTTTTAGGGATTGGTGTTACATTGGCAACCGTCCAGCAAGATGGAAGAACACCCGTACGATAAAACGCACTGAAAAGATTTGCCAATGGACGCGCAAGCGTCAAAGAGCACTGCTTCAGGACCAGCGCTGGAATGCCAGGAACTGTGCTCCAAGATTAGCAGTCATTCAAAAGAGTAGACTTTACACGCAAGTTAAAGTTATTAGTTTTCGTATTGGATGATTTGCTTAAAGATCGCCGAATTGGGTTTAGCGGGCTCAGAAGGGTTTATGAAATATATCCTCGTCTAACAGCAGCTTTGACAGGGATTAGAGCTTAGACAAGCAAAGGATATTAAGGTATATGATTGTTGCCACAAACTGTTAATAACCTAGTCGACATAGTGTACCTTGGCAGCTTTAAACGCTGCTAAGTTTGTGTGCATGTAATGTCATCTAGTGTTCTACAGTAGTCCTAGTAAATGGCTAAAGTGTTATAGGAACTTTGAAACTGTCGGACGATTTTACTGCGGCTGGATTTTTTAAGCTCAGCTTTAAAACAATTAATTAAACCCGAGTGGTGAAGCAATGGCTATCTGAGATTTGCTTACGAGTACTTTTATTTTTAAAGAACACCACACAGAAAGTCCAGAGAAGACAAATTTGTATTTAGACATTCAACTAATGTCATACATTTTTTACATCCAACGTGCAAGAATTTTCGTTTTATTGTGCGATTCGCAGTTCTGCTTTGTGGAAACCATATGCCATTCAGACTTTTTTCATACATATCGGGATCAGAAATGAAATAGCAGCTGACAACGGCAGTGACCACGAGCTTATTGCTGAAGAAATCAATTACTGAATATCAAAGACGAACCATCAGGCACGCAAGGCGATGATGCTTTTACCTACAGAAATTTCAGAATAATGTAACCAGGCAACCATTAACCTTGGCAACCCATGAGCGGCTACCAACAAACCAACACCACTCATGGAAAGATATTACAGCAATACATTATCAAGTTGTAGAAGAAACACATAGAAGAGTTTGGATATTAGATGACTCTTGAAACCTGGTTTTTTAAAACAAGAGAACTAAAAGTGTAGCTGAAAACAGCAACAGCTGGCAAAACATGTAAAGAAAGCTACAATAAGAGACAGAAGAAAGTTCCAGGAACGACTGGCAACAAGAGAAGTAGCTGCCCACAATAACATGAGAAAACTACTAATCGAAAGCGCAGTAGGAACAAAGCAGTTGCTGGTCGAATAACGAACAATGATGCACAAGCACATATACATATAACACTACTGAGGACAGCGAAATGGTTGTTAACAGCGATGAAGAAAGCAGTCTAGGATTACCGTGAAACCCTCCCAATCTGAATGGGATAAAAGAGGTGAAAATTCTAAGGGTTAACATCCAAGCCACGACTGCACTTCTATGGACTGACATCACATCAGTATAGGAAGAGAAGCTGCCTCCGACGTGGAAGAAGGGCATCATTGCAAAGCTACTAAAAAGTGGCGACTTAAAAGACTGTAATAATTGGAGAGGAATTACTCTACTTAACATCATATATAAGATATTTGCAGTCAAAATAGACAACACATTGCGAGATGACCAAGCAGGCTTCAGACCGCATAGAAGTTGCATAGATCAGGCCAAAACTTGACGAATAATTACACTATGCAACAAAAAAAACTTATCCATAAAAACTGAAATGTTGATGATTTTCGAACTTAGACGACCATAGCGCATCAAAACGTGCTAACATTGCACAGTGTTATTGAACAGTCTATAGAATGGAGTACTCCCATGTATCTAGTGTTTGTCGATTTCCAGAAGGCATTTAATACCACCAGACGTACCGCAGTATGAAAAGCACTAAGAACAAAAGGAATCCCCAAAATATAATTCGACGTATGAGGAAGCAGAACTTTCAGTTCTTCACAACGGGAACATCAGCCAACCATTCCACACCAATGCTGGAGTTAAACAAGGATACCCACTATCACTTAGCTATTCACCACGGTGCTGGCAGACATAATCGTCAAAGTCTGTTTAAAGCAGGGTTGGCAACCCACTGGGTAACACAATTAAGCCCGGAGTTTATTGGTTATTATATTTAAAAAACCCGGGTCGGTTTTTTTATTTAAAAATTTTCGTAATTTATTTACAGCAAAAATATGTGTAATATACGTATTGGGACTACAAATTTATTTGTTTTGCTTTTGACATCAAATATATAATCAAAAAACAAATTCATCAAATCACTGCTTAGATCTTTTCTCAGGAAATCTTCTCGCCATTTAAGGCGCACCAATTTTGAAGCCGATTTTGTATTTCTTCAATGATTCGGTGACATATTAAAAGCTAAACTCATATCTCATGCGCCCTAGATAGTTTCTTACATTAAAAAGAAAAACGGAGAATCCACGTTTTTTTTAACCGTAGAACGAGGTTAATTGCGCTTAAAGCTTGTTGTGTTCCATAACACAAACAGGTCGTTAAAGCGAAATGCCAGGTAAAGAAGGCCTGTAAAAAGTGGTGTGAGTTTACTGTTTCCTCGCAACAGCGGATGGAGCAATGTTTTTAGAAAACGGTGGATGCGGCATTTGATGGTTTCTAATAATTGTTTTGAACCTTGGCGTCGCGAGGTCCGGTGTCGTCATGCAAAAGAATAACTTAATCTTGTCTGTCTTTATATTCCGGCGGTTTTTCTCATAACGCACGAATCAAATGAAATAATTGCAGTCTGCTTCAATCATCCGGTTTTGTCAGCTCATAGTACACAATAAATACTAAAAATATTGTTGACTTGAATGAAATTTGGAAGCATTTATAAAACCCATCAAAAAACCCTATAAAACCCGGTGGGTTGAGTTTAAAAAAAAGGTTTTTGCCAACCCTGGGTCACAGAGAAGAGGAATAACAGGGAGTATCACACGCTAACTCGATGATCTTGACAATGCGGATGACATTTGATTCGCAACAGATTTCTAATATGCAGTCGAAACTGGAGGACCTAAAAAGATGGGCTCGCAATGTTGGACTTCAGATAAAGATAAGGAAAACCGCACGGAAAACATCATGCTGCAGGGTCAATCAGTCAAGTATGTAGAAAGCTTCTGCTAGCTAGGAAGTGCAATGTAAATAAATGTAATTGGTTTGGTAAAGCGAGAGCGGCATACGGACGACTGCGCATTCAGTGTGGACGTTGCTAGAAAGCAAAGTTCTTATTGAAAAGCCCTATATTTAACACTGTTGTATGCTCCTTTAAGCTTTTTTAATTGATTCTTAGTAGAAAATAAATTTTTTCCAATTTTATTTATTTATTTTTTTGAATCTTCATTATTTTGCGAAAAATAAACTTAATCTTTTTTCTCTACACATGCAAGTCATAAACGACTTATGCTACACGTACAAAATATATTTTTAGATGATTTTCTTTTGTTTTTTTTTTTCTTTTCTGTTTTCTTTTTTCAGAGCTACAACATAACTGTGACCCAGAAACCTAGTAAACGTTTCATTTTTAAGCTTTAAAATTAAAACAAAAATAAAAGCAAGGCAAAGCAACATGAAAGTGAGTCTCTATAAAATATTTCAAATGGATTTCATGTGTTTTTGGTTGCTTTCTTACTTTCTTCTTCTTTTTCATTATTTTTCCTTAAAGAATTTTTTTCCTTTTCTTTTTCGTATTCGTGCTTTTAAGGGCTGTTGCATAAATTAAGAAGAATAGCAAGAGAGAAAAGAAAGCGAAATAAATGGGTTATAAAAGGATTTAATGGTCTGTAGAATAATAATAACAATAACGATAATGTTGCATGTGTTTGCTTGTGTTTGTGTATAAGTGTGTTTGTGTGTCTGCGTGTACACATACAAACACTTAGACTTCTATTAACTACCACATACAGACACAAAACACTTAAAGCCATATAATAGTTGTACAAACATAACATACCCACACATGCACACATTTGCATAATATCCTTTCAACACATACTGACATATGAACCCGTTTTTTTTTTCTAAACCCGTCTTGTTACTCTTCTACTGTCACGATTTGGTTTGAAAAAAAAAAAAATAAATCAATTCTGTGAAAAGCAAGTGAAGAAAAATGTGTGCAAAAAATGGGAACATAGTGCCACTAAATGTGGCAGTAAAAATTCCTCTTAAAAAGCTTAAGATTTTTATCTTTTGCATATGCCAAACATGAAAAGCAAAGATGTTGGACAAAACCCAGAAAAAGCAATTGGGGTCGATTTTCTTTTCTCACTAAAATATGTAAAAAAAAAAAATGCTTTTCGAGACTTTCGTTTTCGTTATAAATTTTTAACTTAAACTCTGTTGTACTCCATAGTCACAAAGGACGTGTTTTGCTTAATAGCAACTTAGGACTTAAGTAATGTAAGTAATGCAATGAATGAATGAAAGAAGGTAAGAAAAATTAGAGCACTTTGTTAGGGACAAGTATACTGAGATGGAGTTGCAGAAACCTCTAGATTTCTAGTTCTCAATAAATAAAATAAAGCGCGTAAGTAAGAAAATCTCGACTGTTGTTACAGTAAAATGATATTCTTTCTGTAAATCATTATAATTATCATATCGACCAGGCACTAGTGTAGGACATCCTGACCCATGGCATGCATTGTGCCCCTTTCGGTCTATGGTTTGTTCAGCAGATATACTGCCTTCCTACTGAACACCAGCACATCTAAGACCATAGTGGCGAATATATCACTCATTGAGACCCTATCTTCATCTAAGTATTTCCATTTAAACCTATGAAGTCACAGTCACACAATATGTATTCCACAGTCTACAAACAGTTACATCTGTGACCGCTATTCTCTTCAGATGCATCCTTAGACAACAGTGACCTGTAAGAAACTCAGCATGGAGTTTGAAGTCTGATCCGCCATGCTTGAGAAATCCAGAACGATGCTAAAATTGCGGACTGATCGCCGCCCTAGAGTAATGAAGTACCATTTAAGAATTCCAGCGTTCCAAGTATCTCACAGTTGCCTAATCCTTGATTATATTGAGGATGGCGGGTCAGTGGTGCTGCACAGTAAGGTTCCGAAACGATATAGGGTGTCTGGGTAATGCTTCCACTATTACATTACCATCAATTCCACAGTGTCCAGGTACCAAAGACAACTGGAACTTATTTCCAAGCTAAAGTTTTTGCAACGTATCGTTGCAACACTTGACCAGTTCCAGATATCATACGATTCGAGCCAAGTGCTATTAAGGGAGCTTGGCTGTCAGATAATATATTAATGGTAGGGAAATCGATGATTCGACTTTTTTCAAAAACCGGTTTTCGAATTATTCGCAAAGTAGCACTTTTTAAAAAAACGGTTTTCGGTTAATAAAAAGTTAACTAACCAGTTAACCGCTACTTTTATTTTAATAAAATTGTTCCTAATTCTTGGAGCGCGAAGCTGGATCACGTCGTTTTCAAAATAAGAAGCTGATGGAGAGCTTAAAATTAAACTGGCAATCAATACTAACAATAATTCTAACAAATCTCATTAAAACTATCCCAAAACGGTGTGCGAAGAACTTAAATAACAAATTTTATTACACAAAGTACTGAAAAATGCGCAAGTTTCGAACAGCTACTCCAGTAGCTAATTTCGTTTTTATAGTTATAATTTAGGTGCCTAAGATAACAAAAATTAAATGTTTTACTTGGAATAAATCTATTGGTAATATACGAGTCCTTAATTGCCCCGACAAGAAAATTTGCTTAGGTTTCGAGCAACACTGTATGTAAATTTATGCAGCACATAGTTAATAGTGCGTGTGTCACTGTGGTATGATAGGTAAGGATCCACCTTCCAACCAAGAAGTCGCTGGTTCAATCCCAGGCCATACCATCTGACAATTTTCAACAGCGTTATCACCACACAACATTGCTAGCGACTGGTTACTTGCAGTTAAAGAACTTCACCAACTCATACATCTGTCGTTCGGAACCGGCGTTTGTGGGTTTGTGGCTTTTCATCATTCTTCATATATAAAAATCAATATTTATTTACAGATGATGAGAAAAGGTTATTGTTCCTCAAGAGTGCATATCTTTTTCGATCTACCTTGGTTTTCACGTTCTTTGTGAGACGTTCAAGGTTGTCGTATATAAGGGGTGTTTTTTATAGAGGTATAGAACTTAAAGTTGCAATAAAACAACGATTATTCGAAAGATAATCTTGTGGCATTATATTTTAAATATGATTTCTGGCATGTGACCACCACGGCTGGCGTGGATGTAGTCCAATCTGGACATCCAATTTTCGATGACTTTTTCCAACATTTGTGGCCGTATATCGGCAATAACACGGTGAATATTGCCTTCGAAATGGTCAAGCGCTTGTGGGTTTACCGCATTGAACAATGACTTTACATAGCCCCACAGAAAGTAGTCTAGCGGTGTTATCTCATAAGATTTTGAAGGCCAATTCACAGGTCCAAAACGTGAAATTAGACGGTCACCAAACGAGTATTTCAATAACTTTATTGTGGCACAAGCTGTGTAACATGTTGCGCCGTCTTGTTGAAACCACATCTCCTGGACATAATGATTATGCAATTCAGGAATGAAAACGTTAGTAATCATGGCTATATACCGATCACCATTGACTGTAACGTTCTGGCCACCATCGTTCTTGAAAAAGTACGGACCAATGAATCCACCAGCCCATTAAGCGCAGCAAACAGACAGTTTTTCTGGATGTAACGGTGTTTCCACATACACTTGAGGATTACCTTCACTCCAAATGCGGCAGTTTTGTTTGTTGACGTAGCCATTCAACCAGAAATGCGCTTCATCGCTATACAAAATTCGCTTATGAAAATTGAAAAAATTGAAAACTGAAAAAAAAGTTCACTTATGAATAATGAAAATTATACTATTTGCAAGCGTTGTTCAAGCGTGAGTGATAAATTTCCAAAACAAACTGAGAGTAAATCACTTGACAGCTGTTAAATCGGTCGCCATCTTGAGAAGTAATGCCAACTTAAAGTTCTATACCTCTATAAAAAACACGCTATACAAATAGTTAATTAAAAGTATACAAGCGTATAAAAATTTTACCTATTTAAATTAACCGGTTATTCGTGTTAAATTAACCGGTTTATACGGTATTCGAAAAATGAAGATTTTGAAAAAATCGTATTCGACAAATCCAAAAAAAAAAAAAGTTAAAACCGGTCGAATAAAAACCATCCGCTAATGGTCTTACCCTTAAGCCCACTGTCCAGTTTGATCTCCGCACATCTAGAAATGGCCATGAACTCAGCCTGGAAGACACTCAGTGACATTCCCAGTGGGATCGATAAGCCTCGGTTGAGTCCATAAGCAACACTAAGTAGTACCGACACAGTCGTTCGTCGGTGCACCAGCTTAGATTTAAGTCACTCTGAACAAAGGATGACAAAGTGGGCTTAAAAATTTATATACATACAGAAAAGCAAGACCAAGTGCATGTTTTGAAGTTGAACGGAAAAAAGGTATGATATTCAAATTAGAGCTACAATACAATCGATAGTACTATCGATAGTATCGATAGTTTTGTTTTTGTTTATCGTCAAATTCTATGAGTAAATACGGAGGCCACTAAATGTAGTCAAAGTCAGACTTGCAAAAATTTTTTCGACACAGGTTGTCAGCCATATAGTTACATAGGGACACAGTTTAGCAGTTTCTTAAATTTCTATTTGTTTAACTCAAAGTATGAATTGTAACTAAAATATGTTCGTACATAAGATATTGCATTTGTTCCAAACAAATTAATCTTCATTTCGTGCATTTGTGCAGGCACATGTTGAGGACTCTTACACGTAAGTATAGCTTCCATAAGTTTTTTTTTTTATTGTGGGACTTGAAACAGGAGAATAAGTTAAATTTTGAGGCTTTTAGATGACTTAAAGGGATTAGTCTTTGAAGTACGAATTCAAAGTTTATCAAAACTGACAGTTGCTCCACGGTTTCTTGCATTGTCTGTGCAGTTTTCTTCACTGGACCTCATTAATTACCTTTAATTTTAGAGCACTTGATGGTCTGAACAATTTTCGCTATACATAAGGATTACTCTTCCATCAAAAAACTTCAATACATCAAATTTTATCACATACCGCAAAAACTAAAGTGTCCCTATTATTTGTTCAATACTGTGTATTTATTATTAATATTTTCCTTTAACTTAAATTCTAAGATTGTTGCCAAAAGTAACATTTAAGGCTGAGTTAGTGAAAACGTACTTGGGGATCAGCTGTGAAATTCTCTGCATAACCAAATCACGTTGCTGCTCACGTTTTCATTGTCACGTAGAAAGTCTACAGAATTTTGATTTTTACGTTGCAAATGCCAACTTTAACAATAAATGGCTGACTCAACTGGCTGCTGCGATACGTTTTCACTAACTAACATCTAACGTTTGTCAATAGTACAAAGTCCTATATTGTACGTTGTTTTCACTAACTCAGCTTTTAAAAGCATTCGATAGTATCAATAGTATCGATAGTTTTTTTTTTTGCAAACTGTCGAAACTATGGAATGGGCCGACTATCGATAGTTTTGCAGCTCTAATTCAAATACTGGAATAGAATAAAGGCAATGATACCAAAGAATCTGCCTGCACTTGTATCTTAAATAGAGAAGCACTTATATTTTTTAACACTATTCTTGGAACTCCTTATTTCTATGGCACTTTTAAACAATTAAGACGTACTTTCTACAGTACTACCCAAAAACGTAAGCGATATCTGGCCACATTCATATTGTGTTCATTGCCATAGCTTTAACATGTTCCTCGAAGTCCAATTATATTTTCCAGGTAGTTTATTTACTATTGTCCTAAAATTTTTCATTGGATTGGAATTGGGGCTTGACGTTGATCGCTAATTTACCTAAAATTTCTGTTTCAACCTCCATTCTTTGACAATTTTAGCGGTCCGACTTAATCAGCATGTCACTAAAAGATGACTTTATCTTTTGGGTGAGGTTCTATGCCTCTATAAAATTTTCCTTAAACCAAGAACATGCTATTTTTGTTTTTATATTAAACTAGCAAATCCGGGCAAACGTTGTTTTGCCTTCGAATTTTATTTTCACTGTAAGTCTGGTTTGCATGCAAAGTCATGGCTGATTGATATTTAGAAGAAGAATGAAAGGTGCACTAAGTCGACTTAGCAATTATTGTTCCAATGGAATTATATATTTTTGATAGTTGGCCCCAAATGTTTGTTTTATGTTGAACTGTTTCTTGTGAATAATTTTGGTATAAAACTAACATTCGATTTTTGGCTAGTTCGTTGTCTTCTGCGCGCTCCTCTTGTGTCTGCTGTGAGCGCAGCACCCTCATATAATTTATGTGTCGTGTACGGCGACCAATGTTTGCACGTGAGCGTGGCATTTTGTATTGCATTATACGTTTCTTATTATATTTCTTTTGTTATTGTTGGGGTAGAAAGTTTTCTTACTCTGGACGTTTTATTCGACTAGAAACTTAGTTTTATTTCGTATATTACGAGTACAATTAATAAGGCCAGGATTGTATTTGGTTATATAAGACGTTGGTAGATGGAGCTTGTTGATCCGTACATTCAAAAGCCCTTTACATGTCACTTGTTCATCATATTTTGGCATATGTATCAAATACACTCTAATGCAATTGCGTCTGTACAAAACAATTTTTGAGATTTTATCTACTTGGACTACATTTTGACACGAATTTATGTCGTCTTATAATTCCCGATTAGGTCGCACTAAACTACCATTGCTGAAAAGCTGTAGAACTATGTTACATGCGTCAGAGGCGATATACTTATGTTACTTATGTTTTTTTTCAACTTTGGTAGTCTTTTTCATATAAAGGGTCCGCCATCTAACGTTTTTTTTTCAACTACTGCTTATTTCGTGAATGGTAACACTTACCTCATGTCTAATTTGACAGATAATTAGTTTTATCCTTCCGCTGAACGAATATGGTTGTGTAAACGCTTGAACTTTGCTTCGCTAAGTGGGCCTGCGATCGACTCACAGAAGATGCCGATTTTGCCAAAAAAAATCATCTTTTCAGATGAAGCTCATTTTGATCTTGGCGGGTATGTAAACAAGCAAAATTGTCGCATTTGAAGCACAGAAAACCTGTACGCATACATTGAGAAGCCAAGACGAGTCACTGTTTGGTGCGAATTTTGGTCCAGAAGCATAATTGTGCCATGTTTCTTCGAAAATGAGCAAGGAGTGGCCATTACAGTCAATGGCGATCATTATCGGACCATGTTGAACGAATTTTTGTTCACAAAAATTGAAGAGGAGGATATTAGCAACATTTGGTTTCAACAGGACGGCGCTACGTGCCACACAGCCGAAGCTACACTCGATGTTTTGCTCCCTGTTTTTGAAGATCGCATTATCAACCGCAGAGTTGATGTCGTTTGGCCACCTCGGAGCTGCGATTTGACACCCTTGGACTATTATTTGTGAGTTGCCGTCAAAGATAAGTGTTACGCCAACAAACCAGAGACAATTGACGCTTTAAAGGACAATATTCGTGAAGCCATTGGTGAAATACTGCTGCACACAATCGATAATATGCTTAAAAATTGGACCGATCGTGTAGGCTACTGCATGGTCAGCCGAGGCAGCCATTTGAATGAAATTATTTTCCATTATTAACCGGAAGAATTGTACTTTCATATAAAAAAAGAAATTTGAGAAAATATTTAGTAGTTTTTTTTTAAAACATTAAAAAAAAAAAATATTTGGCGGACGCTTTATTATTATAAGTATCTGTAGAGACTTGACCCACGGACGAATATAAATAAATAAAGAATCACCAAACATCTGTTATGTATACCGCATTTTTAAGTTTCACAGCCAATATTAGAGTCTGAGCAGAGCTTTATGTAAAAGTGTGCAAGTGTATTTAATTATATTAAGGTGGTACTAAGTTGTTGAGATATATATTACAAATTCTTATAAATAATTTTTAAAATATATTTCGAAACGTGTTGTTATAAACCCAAATCTATCCCCTTAATTTAGTACCTCAATCGTAACCTTTCCAATTATGTTAATACACTTCAAAACAGGTTGCCCTAATATTTTCATATGTTTTAAAATTCGTTTTTGTACACAAATGCTTATTAAAAATATCAACAACATACATTCACACATTTATACCATTTTACCCCTACAGTCTTTAAAATGTATAGCAAAGTGTAGGAGCATATATATCCATGTTTAAGTAGTAAGTAGTAGGGAAAAGAAAAATATTCCGATTTTCCCCACCACTTAATATGCATAATTTTGCCTACACTTTATTGTTGCACTTGTTGCCTGCCAGTTAAGACTCAGTTTTTTATACAAATTGCTTTAAGTAGAAAGAGATAGAGCAGGAGCTAAAGAACTCATTATTATTATTCTTTTTTTATGGTGTATTGTTTTGACTTAACCTGGTCTAACTGACTCTATTATTACAAACAAACAAGAATTACTTGAGCTTGGTGAGCATTTTTGTTATTTCTTTTACACTGAAACAAAATTTGCTTGTGCATATTCTGTTTGTTATATATAGTGGAGAACTTATCTATAATTTAAGAAATTTCATAATCAAGACTATAGATACGATCAGATTTGGCAAATAATTGACGACAAAAACTTAGCTCTTTACTACTTTAAGGAAATATTTTATGCATATATTTCTATTTAACAAATAAAACTATGAAAAATTTTAAATATTTTTAATTTAATTTGAAAAAATAAAAAATAAGGAAACAAATATTTCTATAAAAAAGTGGTTACAGTTTTTTCTTCAACTATTTGCCAAATGTGATCGTACATTAATATAGGTGTGAAGGTGACAATAGGCTGGTCCCTAATAATTGTACTCAATCCAGAAAAATCTATGGTTTAAGTTATAAGCAAGAAAACCAGAAATATGCTCTTTAAAACGTGTTTTATGCGCATAAAATATGCAATAAAAATCCGAAAATCTGATCTAAAAATTTAAAAAAATGCTATAAAAAAACAAACAATTTTTTCTTTATCAATAGAAAAAAAGTTTATTGAACAATTAAATGTCCTAACCTTCATAAGATGTTCTAATTTACTGACGTTAACGGTGTTCGGGTCAGATTTGACCGAAATAGAAAATGTTATATATTGTTACGAAAATGACTAAAAAAGAATATGCACCTCATCAGTGCCTTTGGGAGTGTATTGTGGGATTTAGGTTTGTGAATTTGATGGCATTACCAATTCTCTCATCATCTTTGGGTAACACAATCTTACATGTTTATAATTAACGAACATAAAATAGAGGATTTGAGAGCGTTTAAGACATTTCTGGAACTTTCCAAACTGTAGGCAGTTAGGTATATAAGGAGACTCCTTTGCAGTCATAAAGTAAAGTTGTATTGAGGCGTAAATAAAAGTATTGTATAAGCGAATATTAAGTGCAAGATAAATAAGTTGGAGACTGTATAGTTATAATTGTATATTGGAAAAGTGAGAAAATGAAAACTGTAAGGTTGTCTTACAACAACGTGGTATTTATTTTATTTTGACGCAATTAAAAAGAACTCCAATTTTTTTTAAAGGTTAAAACGTAACAATATTTTCATTTAGTATTTAAATTAAACCTTTTAGAAATAAGATTGTGTAATTTGTGTTTAGATATATGACTTTTATTTAATTTTTCTCTTTTTTTTGGGCTAAAAACTGATAACGCGAAATTTGTTTGAGGTCACACTAAATAAAATATTTTAATAACGTCAATAACGTCATAACTGTTATTTTTTGTTGTTGTTCCCATTTTAGGTACTACAATTAACTTCTTTATTGTGTAAAACTATAAGTTGGCCACTTTTGTTTAAAATAAAATGGTTAAAACCTAAAGTTGCTTCAAAGCAAGGGTTAAAAAACAAATAAAATTACCAAAAAATTTTAAAATTTTTTAAAAATCCGAAAATATGATCTAAAAGTTAAACAAATTTCTCTAAAAAAACCAAGAATGTATTCTTTATCAATAGAATAACATTAACATTAACAAATAACATTATTTAACAAATCAATGTCTTAATCTTCGTATCAGATTTGACCGAAGTTGAAAGTTGTATATATTTAGACAATAATAGACTTTACTGCAGTATGAAATAGTTTATTTATTATTTGTTTTGTATAAATAGATAGTAAATATATATTAATTCCCGTAACCTTTCATGAAGCAACATGGGGGGACTTCTCTCAATCAATGAGAGCTGCATCTGATTCTATTTTTCAAACTCCTTGAAAGGGTCCTATACTACAGTTTAACGCCATCTCCAAGCGGCAAATGCTTTGGAGAAATATTCAATAGTAAGTAGTAATACTCATATAACCAGTTACTTGGCTAATGTTATGAGGTGATACCGCTGTCGAAAAACTTTATCTTTTTTACCTGACCTGGTATTGAACCAAGGACCTTCTGGATGGGTGTCTAACCTATCATAACACAGCGGCACATACAAAAAACATGTACATAAACTTTATTATACACATGATTGAAAGAAGCATTTGTATGTTCTACAGAGTCATGTAAACCAGCGTCAGTCCAACTAATATTAATGCATTTTACAATTGTGGTAGTAATTTGAGAGTCTTTCTCATGTCACTTTGCTCTCTATTTTTCCACTTGTTTTCTCGTTAATTCTCTTCGTTTATTTCTTGCGTATGCCTGTGAGTACGTACTACGTACGTGTGAGAATAAAAGTGAAAAGCAGCTCTTTGCCTAAATCTGATGTAAACAGTCCTGCATTGAGAGTACTTCTGCTAAAAGAGAAATTGATTTAAAATTTATTTTCCATAAAAATATGGTGGGCTCAATGTGATCTAGAGGAGGCATGTGAAGAGAGTGAGAACATGAAAAATACTCTCTCAGAGAAATAAAGTTAATGTTTAAAAAAAAAAATCAATAAGCATCCGGCGCACATGTGAATTTTTAGCTGTTTCAGTGACAACTAAAAGCAAAATCGTATGAACTTTTTTAAATTATTTTTCTGTGTCTAAAAAAATATGCGTACATCCACTGCACATGCGCTTTCGTCGGTGTCTCATTGACGACTAAAGCAAGAGCTGCGAGTGACACGTGAATAGTTACCAATTCAACTCATGTTTATTATAATCTCCCATTTTAAATTAACAAACATGAATAGAAAGTTGTAGTATATACAAGAACATTCGAAGTTAGTATCATTTGTATATAAAAAGCGGCGCATTATGCTTAGTTGATTCAGCTGTAATTTAACAATCAAAGAGTAAAGTCGTGTCAAGGCGTAAATAAATGTGTTGAGTAACTTGTGTGAATTGGAAGTTAAATAAGTGTCTGTATAAAGATAAAGTGTGGATATGAAAAGGACTACGAAACAATAAATTCGTGTCATTTATTTTATTTGACGCAATTTAAAAGAATGCAAATGCAACAATATTTATTTTTGTATTACAATTTTTCACCTTTGCAACATTCTGAATCGACTATCTTTTTTCTTTTTGTTATTTTTTCTTCGGAGCTCTTCTAGGGTGCATAATGGCTTTCTACAAAGCATCTATTGCTTCAGTTTCTTTAGTCAATTTGATCTCTGAAGCTAAGTAGATGATTAATCCACTGCAGCTTCCTCCATATGATTTCTCGTAGTGGTGGTGATCTTTACGTTAACATTGTAGTTATTTTTCCAGTAGGTGGCGCGTTTTCCTCATCATTCGTCTGATGTTTGTCATCATCGCCAGAGGTATACGCAAAGGTGAGGGAGGCTTCTTCTTTATTTTTTAGATCGAGCTGTCTGGAGGGAAATTAAAGCCTCTTTATATAACATTTGAAACCACAATTACATTTTTCTTCGTCATGCCCTCTGTTCCCCATTGGCATACTACTCAACTTATGTTCATTATGGTCATTGATATGCAATTTTGAAGTAAGTTCTTATTGAAACCGCAAAAATAAAAATCAATACACTTTTGTATTTACATTTTTAGTTTATATATTGCCGTTTCAATGTATTGAGAGTCCGCATTATTTACTGCGCTAAGAAATTCTAAGGTCTATTAAGATATAAGTTATTATCTAAATTTAAGTCCAATATCTTAAACGAATAGTTAGAAGGTTGTTCAACAGAGAAGTGATTGGTTTTATCCAAAACAGTTGTGTTAATTAAGAATTAGGGGCTTGTTGCTTCTTTGTTACTTGCAATAACATTTGCGTCAGTTTTTCCACTAGCATCAGTTATTTCATCTTCTGAAACCTATAAAGCTTGGTCTTTTATGCAATTGTGTACTGCGTTTTTGACATTAAAACATATTTTAAACGTTAAAGGCTTTCTGATCACACTTTCTAATCTGTAGACTCCTCCAAAAATTCTTTAAAATTCTGGAATATAAGTAGACGACTCAATAAATTCTTATTTCGCTGTAAAAATATATTAGAGCCCAAAAACTACAAATATGTACTAAAAAGGTTTAAGATGCTCTTTAATTTCCTCTTTTAACTTAAACATGCAAAAAAAAAATGCTGTTATAAGCAAAACATGCAAAAATATGCACTAACTAATCGTTACCAAAATTCGTAAAAATTGATGAAACGGATAAACAATTTGCTTTGGTATTGATTGCTTACAAGAGTAAAAACGTGCAATTTCATATTTCCGCTTACCCTGTTTATAAGTATACTGTTTACTTAATTTATCCTTTATTCGTTAGGACAGAGTGTTTGTTGTTTTATTATTAATAACTTCTTTTCCAGCTCTTGTTGACATTAATAATAAAACTACACTAGACTTTTACTTTAAAGGTGTTCATTATAACATGAAACTTGTCAAAATGTCTGCTTGAAAGTAATTTCTTGTCTTATTTGACGCCCAATTTGGCTGACATTCAACTTTTGCTTTCTTCTTTTGCTGTTTTTTACTTTTTTTCTCGTAATATTTCTGAAGAGTCACTAAATTTCAAGTAAATTCAAAAGAAAACTCATTTTAAATTGTTGGTTATTAATTTGTTTTGCAAATTACTTTTTGTCACACAATTTCTCCTGTGCAATTGAACTTGAAAGTGTGTTTGGTTTTTAAGTAAACATTTGTCTTGAAAAACCGAGGGAAACTACATTTAGTCAAATTAAATGAAAGTGAATTGTAAAACAAGTGTTTATTTTAAATTAATCTAAAAATATTTGCAATAGTTTTCAATAAATTTTGCTTTCCTACAGAAGCAGACGTGGTCAAAGTGTATTGGCGAATTCATATTCAACATATATTTGCACATTTATTTGCCCAAAGAACTTCAGCTATTCTTATATCTTTTAGAGTACGTATTGAAACAATTAAAAATACTATTCGACCAGGTACTTTAGCTGTTCGATTAACTGCTAATAGAATTGCAGGACATTTATTACTTACAGTTCGTGGTAACAAGAATCTTTTATAACCTCTATGCTATGTTCGCACGACACCGTTTTATCGTCATTCGCTCTCTTATTTATAATACAACCGCCCATTATGATATTAATTTCATAAATTTCTATACAAAATATTGAGACAGAATCACTCAAATTTTAAGTAATTCTATTTCTATTACCATTTGTATTACTTTAAAATCAATGTCATCTCTAATTTGTATAAAACTAAGATCAACAGATTTCGGCATACTTATCAGCTCTTTATCTCTTTAATAGTATTTTTTTTTAAATATACACTAACATTTGTACATTTAAAGCTGTAAGCATTTTTATTAAATGTATTCAATTGGTTTGTGGCAAGGCTACGATTAACTTTTTAATGCCGTATTTATTTGAGTTATTAACAGTGTTATTAACAATTGCGTTAGACTGTTAAACGTCGTTTCAATTTAAATTTGGGTATTAAGACTTTACATTTGAATTATCGTAGCTAATAATAGAAGGTTGTAGTTTATATTAGAATATTCAAAATTAACGTCAGTTTACTATAAAAGGTGCTTAGTTAGTCAGTCGTAGCTTAAAGTAAAGTCGTACTAAGGCGTCAGTTAAATTGTTAAGTAATCTGTGTATTAAGTGGAAGTTAACTAACAGCCTATTTCCAGAAGATGAGCACTTACAAAAATTAAGTGCTTTGTTTGTGTTTTATATATAAACAGACAAGTCACTCAACTTGTTTGTCGCACGTTTTCTTACGCTCGTCTTCTGGAAACAGGTTGTAAGTTACTGTAAAAAGTTAATAATAAATAGTGGGAATTAAAAGACTGTATAAAATAAAACACTTTAACAAGATGAAAACATAACAGTATATTATTTAAAGCGGACTTTTTGCCGTCTGTCAGTAAAATATAAACTAATATTTAATCAAGCGGTATAGATTTAATAAAATTCCGAAAGTTATCTGTAAATCTTCTTACAAAAGGGTATCTCAAAATCAACGAAAGGTATATTAATATAAAACACAGTTCTTTGTCTTTAGATAGTTATTTTGTCATTGAAACATAGAGTGGAGTAAATAGGTTCCAACGCTTTGCTGGCATATACGCATTATTTTGTCGATAATTTTTACGACTTTACTACATAATTGCGGCTGCATTCCGTTGATGCAGCATTTACGTAATTAAATCTTATAATGCTAGAGTGGTTGTAGATTTGTTGACATTGACAATTGACTTCAAATAAACTCATAAGAAGAAATCTAGGGGGACAATTTTTATCACCATACATGAGAGAAAATGGCTAGGTAATGTCTCATGCATTAATTTAATTTGAATTCTTTGACTATAAGGTATGCGGCACAGTCTCATTAAAGCTACATGAATAGCAACCAATTTTGGCTAAAAGAAATGTGTCATCAAACAGAATCGATGTTTCGACTTTTTCATGTACTGCTTTAATATGAAGGGCTTGTTTTTGGACGACCAGTATGCTTAGCATATGGACCTCGGTTACATTCCTCTGTATTGGAGAAGTGCGAAAATGGTGTTCATTCCCAAAGCTGAAAGATCATCACGCACTGATCCTCATGACTTCAGACCCATTAGTCTGACCTCTTTTCTGTTGAAGACACTAGAGTGAGTTCTTGATTTACATCTTAGGAACTCTATCAATCCTTCGCGCTTGTCTACCCTCTTAGCATGCTTATACGAGGAGTAGGTCAGTTGAGACAGCGCTCCACTCGCTAATTTCGCAAGTGGAAAAGTCCCTACATGTCAAGGAATACACCCTTGCTGTCTTTCTTGATATTGAAGGGGCTTTCAATAATGTCTGTCCTAAACCGATCGTCAGAGCCTTGGTGTTGATTCTGGTCTGTTTGGGTTCATAGAGCTCATGCTTAACTCTCGATTGGTCACCTCCTCTTTTGGGGATGTACGGAGACAGAGAATAGTGAATAGAAGCACTCCTCTGGGTGGAGTCCTTTCACCACTCCTATGGAATCTTGCGGTTAATATGCTCGTCACTCGACTTGATTTCTCTGGTGATAGAATCGTCGCCTATGCGGATGATATCGCCATCGCAGTGTCTGGAATTTGTCCACAGACACTATAGGACAAGCACAATTTTGCCGTTGACATTGTGTTCGCTTAGTGTAGGGCGTTCGGACTCAGTGTGAACCCTTGTAAGACGGACATAATGCTCTTCACTAAGAGGTATAAAGGCCCTCGCTTTACACTGCCCAGTGTGGATGGAGTTAGGCATAGTCTGAGTCCCACCGTCTAATACCTAGGCCTCATTTTTACCCCAAGCTAAGTTGGAAGGTTAACTTAGCTAAAAGGGCTCGTTAGGCGGCTTGTGCGACCTACTGCTATAGGAGAGCAGTGGGAGCCAGGTGGAGTCTTAAACCCAGCGTCATTCACTGGATCTATACGGCGGTTATTGAACCTAACCTTTTTTATGGAGCGGTCTTTTGGTGGACTGCCCTCGACAAACATTGCAACGTCAAGGTCAGGAAGTCGGTGGCAATTCAGATTACAGGTGCGTTACGTACTATTCCACGATGGCGCTTTTTGTCATGCTTGGTTGCCTCCTTTCGGGTATACTTGTCAGACAACAGGCAAAACTTGTGGCGGTGAGACTTAACACCCTGTTACGGTGGCGTATTATTCCATCGTGGCACTCTTCGGTTTTGTGCGAGGAACCCCGAGTTCTGTATAATATTGATTATGTACCATACGGACCAGTGCTGGATATGGGATTTCGGTCATTGATCCCTGGCAGAGAAGACTGGGCTTCTGGATCCGTCATCCCTAGAGATGTGGTGGAGATCTATACTGATAGCTCTATATATGGGGACAGGGTGGGCTGCGATATTTTTTTGGAGAATCTCGAAGTGTCTCTCCGACTTCCGGACTATTGTAGCGTATTTCAGGCCGAAGTGATGGCTATTTACCATGCTGCGAAGTTGATACGGAGAGGCGGTACTCACACGGCTGATTTGTGCATTCTTTCTGATAGCCAAGCGGCTATTAGATCTCTCTCGGGTACAACTTTTAACTCTAGGTTTGTCAGGGACTGTCGTGTTTCCCTTGGGTTACTCTCACAATGCTATGGTGTTAATCTCATTTTGGTCCCTGATCACAGGAACATTCCGGGTAATTGTGCGGCTGACGAACTTACTAAAGCGGGCATACTCATTCCGGACAGTCACCTGCTTGTATGAGTTGGTGTACCGTTGTCCTCCGTTAGACTGTCTATCAGGCTAAAATACTCAGTGGATGGTGCCCTCTTGGGCAGAGAGTGATTCTTGGAATGGAAGGATGGAAGGCATACCAATCAACTTTTTAAATTGGATCGCGGGAGCATCTCCACTGTGGTGTTTATGCTCACGAGGAATTGCATTATGGGTAGACATGTGCAAAGGCTGCGTCTACCGGCGAATTATATCTGTCGAGGTTGTAGATCGATTGAGGAAGAGGAAAATGTGGCCCATTTCATTTGCCAACGTCCGTCTCTAGCTAGACGTAAACTGATCACACTTGGCTCGCCCTTTCTCGATAGTTTATTGGAGCTATCGATCATTGATGTCGGGCTTACAGCCAGATTCATTAAATTGTCTGGCTGGTTTCCGACTTGATTTCCGGTAAAGTGCTTCTATATGGAACTTCTGGCTGGCGGTCAAGACCGGTTACCACCGGTCGACCATCATCATCATCACCATCATCAACAGTTCAGATTCTATGGATAGTTTTTGTTTTAGAATTTTGGTTTATAAAATGTGATCTTTTTTGAAGAGGCTGCTTCAAACATCTTATGATAACCTTGAAATGACTTATTCGTTTTTTTTTATTTTTGTGTTTTATTTTTGTTTTTTATAATCTTTTTCTCAATAACTCCAAAAATACGGGTTATATTAAAGTATGCTATTAGAATGACTTAAAGCTGGTACAATTTGACATTTATTAACATATGGCTTAATGAAATCGAATGAGTCATTTCAATGTTATCATAAGATGTATGAAGCAGCCTGTACAAAAATCTCACATTTTAGAAAAAAAAAAATTCGAAAAAAAAACTTAATTTAACTTATAGAATTTGAAATGCTGATGATTTTTGAAGTTAGGCGACCATAGCGCATCAAAAAATATAGTGGTTATACATAATCAGAAAATTGTTTTCCATATGTTGCATAGGGTAATTAAAGAGAGGTGGAAAAATGTTCCTTTTCATAGATCTACTTAAAGCGAATTTAAAGCATTAGCCCTAGGTTGATACACCAGAAAGAAATATGTTGTGGACGTATGGTACCCTGTGAATAGTTAAGGAGTTGATAAAAAGGACAAAGGAGATTTTATTGTAATAACTTCTGACTCTGGCTCTATTATAAACTAATTATTTATTTATTAGCAAATATTTTATTTGTCTTTTACTATAGAAAAAAAGTCATAAAACAAAATTTCAATTGAATTTTAACGAGCTTGCAACCCATAGGAATTTTATTGTCTTGTCATCATCATTATTTTATTAAAGAAAACAACTGTCCTTCAAAATGTGTCGATAAAGAAAATTTAAATTCATTTGAACTTTGTTTCTTGCTTAGAAAATACTTTGTAGACAAAAAGTGAATACACGAAATAATATTTACGAAAAAAAAAAATCTATTTTCAACGAAATATATGTAAGATTTTTCATGTGATTTAAGATAACATTTGAATGGTTTAAAAGATTTTATTTTAAAATGTTTTAGAAAAGTCAATTTTTTACATTTAAATTTTAAGGTTACGAATACTATTGTTGAGAAGATTTTATTTTTTTAAATTGTCCAGGGTTGCCATTCTACAGGTGTATGTGGTATGTGAGTGTGTGATAATAAAAAATCTAAAAGTATACAAAAATAGATTTGAATGAAAATTCTTTAATTTGGCATTTCTATTAAGATAAGAATAATTAAATAAAATGCGCGATTATATAGAATTTTTACGTTTTCGTATAGACAACGCCTGTACATTAGTAACTCTATAGCAACTTATGCAAATTTTCATTTCATATTATTTTTATGTTCTTGTTTTCGTTTTTTTTTTTTTATAATAATATTGCAATAGAGACAGAAACGTATCAAATAATCCTTAATTTCATAAACAACAACAGCAAGAACAAGAATAATAAAAAAATATTTTATATTTTTTTAATGACATTCAGTCTTGTATCTTCAACCAATACAGCTACACAAACAAACAAAAAAAGGTGTTATTTTGTGTTGTCTGTTTTTTTAATGAAGATAACTACCATATGTCGATGCAAGCCTAGCAACCCTGGAAACTTTACCGCAATAGCAATTTGTTTGGCACTCTCTAAAGCTATAGAGTGTACAATTACTTACTAACTTGTTCTGAAATAAATCCTCTTATGGATTTGTTGAGAGCAAGGCCATAGCTCTAGATATCACCAGGGCGTTTAATAGAATTTTACACATCTCTCGATTCATGGCGAGCAATTTCAGAGATAACACTGTAAATAGGATCTCATCGGGCAAGTTCAGATTTAATTCAGAGATGCACTGACTCTATCTTCTACTTTATTTATAATATTTCTTAACAACATTTGCAATATTTGCCATCCATATTGATTTGATCGTAAGCTGAGCGCTTAGCCGATTGGTGAGAAATGGCTACATAAGAAAAATACATTCAGAAGTGATCTGATAAATATCAATTTGGCAATGTAAATCTATGTTCTGGGCTAGAGGCTTATTGTGATGTCGAACGATCACATTTTGCGAGTGTCGATAAAAGCATTCAGTGCAAACAGTTCTGGTACTTAAAATTATGCAGGGCCAATAGATTTTGATTTTATTTAACTTTTTTAGAAACAGAATGTGTTTTATTACTGCTTGTATATGTAGCGTTTGTATATTTAAAAAATTAAAGTCCACACTTTTTCATTTTTAAACAATATTTAAATTTAAGCGAAAACTCTCAAATCAAAAGCAACCAGCGTTCGGCAAACTAATACTTATTAATGCCTTTTACAACTGTGCTAGTAATATGAGAGTCTCTCATGTTTTTTTTTTCTTTTTAACTCAGGTTCTTGCCAACCATGCTTAACGCTGAACAAGGATGTCGATTTTTTTTATTTTATTTGGACTGCCGAGCCAATTTATTCCACAAATTTTTAAATACATAAGGTTCTGGGTTCCGCGCAGATTTTCTTAAAATTTTCAATGGTAACGCATCAACGGAAGCTTTGTGACATCTGACACGTGTTTGGGATTGTTATCTTGATAGTAGTTGCTGCGGTTTGCGGTACTCAATTTCCCTGCACTTTACTCCGCATTTTCCTCTCGAATAGAAATGTGACCATTGTACTAACAATAAAATGCAGTTTGTTTGTAAGGGGTGTTTTTTTTATAGAGGTATAGAGCTTTAAGTTGCAATAAACAACGATGGATTATTCGATTGACATGAATTTTATTTATCCGAAAGATAATCTTGTGGCATTACATTTTAAATATGATTTCTGGCATATGACCGCCACGGCTGGCGCGGATGTAGTCCAATCTGGACGTCCAATTTTCGATGACTTTTTTCAACATTTGTGGCCGTATATCAGCAATAACACGGCGAATGTTGTCTTCCAAATGGTCAAGCATTTGTGGCTTTACCGCATAGACCAATGACTTTACATAGCCCCACAGAAAGTAGTCCAGCTGTGTTAAATCACAAGATCTTGGAGGCCAATTCACAGATACAAAACGTGAAATTAGGCGGTCTCCAAACGTGTCTTTCAATAAATCTATTATGGCACGTGCTGGGTGACATGTTGCGCCGTCCTGTTGAAACCACATCTCCTGTACATCAAAAAAGTTAGTAATCATGGCTCTATACCGATCACCATTGGTACCGATCACCATCGTTTTTGAAATTATACGGACCAATGATTCCACCAGCCCATAAAGCGCACCAAACAGTCAGTTTTTCTGGATGTAACGGTGTTTCCACATACACTTGAGGATTACCTTCACTCCAAATGCGCCAGTTTTGTGTGTTGATGTAGCCATTCAACCAGAAGAGCGCTTCATCGCTAAACAAAATTCGCTTATGAAAATCGGGAATAACGGTAATCTCGCCATGGGCCCATTCGACGAATTTACGCCTGGCGTGAGTCTATTCATGATGGATTGCTAAACCAAACTGAGAATAAATCACCTGATAGCTGCTAAATCGGTCGCCATCTTGAAAAGTAATGCCAACTTAAAGTTCTATACCTCTGTAAAAAACACGCTATATAACGTTTATTTTATTTGTTTTTTTTTTAAGTTTTTTTATATTTATATTGGTTTACATGTTATGAATACTAGTTTATGCTCTGTTTTGTTAGTTTTCAAAATTTGACTTTTTTCATTTTCAAAAATTGACTTTTTTCTAAAAATTTGTGCTGACTACCCCAAGGTGATGTGCTTGGATTTTATTTACAAAAAAAATTTTTTTTTTAATTGTAAAAGCAGAAACCAATTTATTTTTGCTACTTTCTTGACTTTTTTGTTAATTAAAAATTATCACCGACATTCTGACATGAACACACATTACAGCAACATAAAATTCCATAATTTGCCATGATGAAAAAGGAAAATAAATAAAAATTTGTAATTTGTAATAATAAAAGCCATAAATTTGTGAACAGAGCTATTATT
The DNA here is from genome assembly GCA_023159175.1 of Wohlfahrtia magnifica. Lineage (NCBI taxonomy): Eukaryota > Metazoa > Arthropoda > Insecta > Diptera > Sarcophagidae > Wohlfahrtia > Wohlfahrtia magnifica. Next base: position 1,601,233 of record JAKWBJ010000539.1, read on the forward strand.
CAAGAATATAAAAAATGGTAAAGAAAACAGTATCAGACTTAACTTCCATGATATTAAATACTTTTAAAAGCAAACAAACCCTCTAGAAATGCAATTTTGTAAAAACTTAATATATTTCGTTTGCTACTGTAATTGCATAAATATGCTTCCATAGGAATATATATATACGCACATATAAAAACATCTTAAATTGTTTTATATAAAATGAGCAAAAACTGTGTGTGAATTTTTTAAGTATACTTTACCTGGTAATTATGACTGAGAATAGTCCAATAGTGCGTATAAATACTACATATGAGCCATTTCATGTACGTAGTTAATAGGGAGATCGATTATTCGACTTTTTCAAAAACCGATTTTCGAATAATTCGAAAAATAGCACTTTTTTTCGTTTAATAATAATTCAAATAACCGGTTAACTGGATAAATAAAATTGTTCCTAATTCTTGATGAGCTGAACTGGACCACGTCGTTTTAAAAATAAGCAGAAGCTGATTCAGAGCTTAAAATTAAAGTGGCAATCATTACTAACAATAATTTTAACAAATCTCATAAGAACTATGCCAAAACGGTATACGGAAGACATTAAAAACAAAATGTATTACACAAAGTACTCAAAAATGCTTAAGTTTCGAACAGCTACTCAGGGAGCAAATTTCGTTTTCATACCTACGAGGGCGGATTGACATTGAAGCTACCTAGCGCTAGATGACTGCACAAACACAAAAACTTTTTTTTTTTAGAAATTACGATCTGTCAAACGTCAGCTGTTAAAATATTAGCCAAATTCATCGATTACTTTATTTGTTGTAGTCGTTTGAAGTAAGCAACTTTTGTGTTTCTTGGAAAATGGAAAAAAGTGAATTTCGTGTAGTGACTAAACACTATTATTTGAAAGGCAAAATGGAAAGAGACAAAAGAAAAGCTTGATAAACATTACGGCAATTCTGCTCCGTCAGATTATATGGTAAAATATTGGATGGCTGAATTTAAACGGGGTCGAACAAGCACTGCAACAATACCATCAACAGGAAGGCCAAAAGAGATGGTTAGTGAAGAAAATATCAAGAAAATCCTCGATATCATTATGAATGATCGCCGGGTTAAAATACGTAAGATTGCTGAAATGGCAAACATATCATATGAACGTGTGTTCAACATTTTGCATGAACATTTGCATATGAAAAAGATATCAGCAAGATGGATGCCGCGTTTGCTCAGTGTTGAACAAAAACGAGTTCGACAGATCACTTCACAGCGGTGTGCGGACATGATAAAGCATAATCCTGCTGATTTTTGGCGTAGACTAATAACTATTGATAAAACGTGAGTCCACCACTACACACCTGAAACCAAAAATCAATCGAAGCAATGGGTGGAGGCTGGTGGAAGTGCTCCGAAGAAGGCGAAGACAGCGAAATCAGCTGACAAGGTTATGGCCACTGTATTTTGGGATGCACACGGAATATTGCTCATCGATTATCTTGAAAAGGGATCCACAATCACAGGACAGTATTATCGTGCATTATTGGATCAATTGGTTGATGCAATCACATTTAAACAAGAAAAAAGTGCTCTTTCTTCAAGATAACCCACCAGTTCACGCAGCATTAGATACGATGCCAAAACTACGACGTCTCTACTTCGAATTGGCTGATCATCCACCTTAAAGTCCAGATTTTGCTCCTAGTGACTTTTTCCTGTTTCCAAACTTCAAAGATTCATCTCAAACGAAGAAGTCACTACCGAAACTAATGCGTGTCTTGAGGAGTTCCCAAAATCGTTGGAAAATCGTCTTACTAAGTGTATTGAGCTAAAAGGAGACTATGTTGAGAAATAAATGGTTTTTGAAAAAAAAAAATGTTTTTTTCCTATTTAGGTAGCTTCAATATCAATACGCCCTCATATAATTTAGGTGCCCAATATAACAAAAATTAAATGCTTTACTTTGAATAAGTGTATTAGTAATATACGAGTCCTTGATTGCCTCGACAAAAAAATTTTCTTAGATTTCGAGGAGCACTGTATGTAAATTTATGAACCACATATTTAATAGTGCATGTGTCACTGTGGTTCTTCCAAACAAGAAATCGTCGGTTCAATCCCAGGCCACACCATCTGACAATTTTCAACAGCGATATCACCTCACAACATTACTAGAGATTGGTTATGTGTATTAACGCTGTGAAAAACTTCACTAACTAATATATCTGCTGTTCGGAACCGGCGTTTGTGGGTTTGTGAGCCAAGTTGATCATTCTGCATATATACAAATCAATATTTATTTACAGAAGATGAGAAAAGGTTATTTTTACCCAAGAGTGTATATAGATCTAGTTCTACCTTGGTTTTCATGTTCTTTATGAGACGTTCAAGGTTGTCATATATGTACAAAAATAATTACATTTTTACAAGTAGTTAAGCGATGAGCATATTTTCAATAAAAAAATATATAAACGAACAAAAACTAACCGGTTATTCATGTCAAATTAACCGGTTTATTCGGTATTCGAAAAATTAAGATTTTAAAAAAACCGTATTTGACTAAACCAAAAAAAAAACGGTTAAAACCGGTCGAATAGTAACCGTCCGATCTCACTAATAGTTAGATTATCTTGGGATAAGCATGTTCATATTCATGTTAAAGAAAATGGTCTATCCAGAGTCAGGCAAATTTATTACAGTCTTAAAACACAAAATCCGTGACGTGATTAACAATCAAAATATGAGATTAAAAATTTTGATAAAGGATTTGACATCTGTATACATACGTGATGGTGTTATTCAGCTGACTGGTATCATTTTTTGGAAAATTAATTAAAATTTGTTTTATATTGATTTACAAAGAATTTTACGAAAATAAAAAAATTCCAAAATTTTGGTATATTTGTTAGATATGTGTCACCCTGTCAATTTGGCAGCACTGAGTTAACGGTTATGCATATAAATGATGGTCTATATTTTCGGAATCTTCCAAACTGTAGGCAATTAGGTATATAAAGTGGCTATTTTACCTACAAGTGAGCTTAGTCATCGTTTTGCTCTTATAAGATAAAGACGTGATTAGACGAAAAATAAAAGTGTTGTATAATCGAGTATTAAGTTGTTATATTAAGATAAACTGTATAAACGTTATAGTGTAGTAAATAAATAAAACTATAACAACAAAGTGGTTTATTTTTGTTTTAACGCAATTTAAATGAACTCAAACGTTTTAAAAAGTTCAAAACGTAACAATATATTATGGTTTGAAAACACTTCACCATTCTATTTGAATCTTCGACTTTTCTAAAGGTCAAACAACTGCTTATCAAGCTTATATATTTTACTCTTTCCAGATATAAGCCATTGTTCTTAGGTCTTACCATACCCTAGTTCTCATAACCAAACCATTGTTACCAAATTAATCCCAAATACGAGTAAACTACTAAAGAAGACAACAGACTAGCAATGAACACAGTCTTGCTTATGGAAGTGAAACATACAGGCATAACTCTGCACACTGCTGACTGAAAATTTTTCCGTGCTTTTAGTAAAATACGACGACATTTGTAGAAATTTTCCCAATAATTTGGCTGATGATAATGCTGTTAAAATGACATCAATATCTATAATCCTTCAGTGGCCGAGATCACAAACACTATAAAGAATCTTAAGCCATGGAAGACCAAAACCGCAGGCGGCATTCCATCGAAGATACTCAGAGCTTCCTCGGAAATAATGGAGAAACGATTGCAGCCCATCTCCGACGCTATTTGGCGTGAAGATAAGGCGGGCTTCAGAGCTAATAGATCATGTATTGATCATATAAATACCCTCCGTATTTTTATGAATGGCGAACGTCTGTCTGTTTGTCTTTCATTAATTTTTAAACGGCCTTTGATAGTATCCATTGTGCGTTAATGCACAACGCTGGGATACCGAACAAACTAATAACTCTGATAAAAGCCCAATACGATGGCTTTAAATGTAGAGCCTTTCACAATGATCGTTTATCTGATCCAACCGAAACAAACTGTGGAGTTCGTCAGGGTTGCAACCTCTCACCCATATTATTTATTTTTAAGAGTCCTAGATGACATCCTCAAGAAATCTGTGGATGGACAAAACAGAGTCTCTCTACTAACATTTACTGAGAAGCTCGATTAGCCTGACGACATTTGTCTGCTGTCGGCTCGCCATAGTGACATATAGCAGAAACTCAATAAACTGGTAGAAGAGGCAGAGAACATGGCCTGAGAGTTTATGTAGCTTGGTCACTATCGATAGTCTTCCATCACTACATCGAACACAAAACAAGAATACAAATAATCATAATAAGCTATACCCAGCAGCAGTGAACTTTCGCCAGTTATACTCTTAATAAAGACATGGTAAAGGTGTCTAGCCCTTGAATAGTCTTGGTTATTACATGAGTTCTACGAATAAGGATAAAGAGAGTTAGGACCCATTTTAGATCAGATGCTGTAGAATATCAAGTAGTCACACACAGTTAACTAAAAATTCCTGAACTTACATTTCAACTGTGAAAACTTATATTTCAATTGTGAAAGAGCGCCAAAAAAGATTAAAAAATAAAAATGTATGTGTTTACCCTGTAAGGTAAATACCTCATAATAATTTAGTACAACGAATAAGTGCTGTATTATATTAACCTTTAAAAGCGCATATATTTCTTTTACTCAACTAACAAAATTTTTACCAAAAATATAATATATATGCTTTATCCAGATTTTTATTCATTTTTTTTTTCTCCGTCATAGCATATTGGCTTTCCACAAAGCATCTATTGCTTTGTTTCAGTTTCTTTAATCAATTTGATGTTTCAAGCTAAGTAGATGACTTATACGCTGTAGCTTCCTCTATATGTTTTTTGTGTAGTGGTGAAGATCCTTGCTAATCGGTGGTGATCTTTACTTTAGCATTGTAACTTCTTTCCAGTAGATGGCGTGTTTTTCCTGATCATTCGTCTGATGTTTGTCGTCATCGCAAGAGGTATGCGAGAAAGGTTAAGGGCGCTTTTTTCTTTATTTTTTAGATGGAGTTGTTGGGATGGTAGAAGTTGAAGCCTTTTATTTTATTATCGAGGCTCGAACCTGGGTCGTTTGCGTTGTTATGCGTGCGCTCTAACCACTACAGCACGCCACCCCACCGCCCATATTTTAATTAAACCATTCAAAACATTTCTTTCAAAATCAAAATATTTCTTTTGAGCCCCTAGTATCCCGCAAGGTTAAAGTCTTTTTAATATATACTCGTACCGTCAGTAAATTACAAATAAATTCCTTTTTAATGTTTTTATTTGCATGGATTTTCAGTAAATATATGGTTCATATACACACACACATATATGGCTTATAGTTGCATGCGTATGAGAGTACGTGTATGCGAATGTATTTGTACATAATTTTATATGTAAATTTATCTGAAACATTTAACCTCATGTTTATGAAGTATTTTAAACAATAAAATAAATCATAATGAAAAAAATCATTTTTGTTTCGATAATTCTGACATACATTTAATGCTCGTTAGTTGCAACAAAGAAAAAAGAAATTAAAACGCATAAAAAGTTTGAGAAATAACAGTCTATTAAAGCAAAATTTAACATACTATATACGAGGGATGAAACAAAAAGTTTTGTTTATCAATACAGTCAACGAACCAACTGTCATATGGAAAGCATGGAGAAAAAGAAATAAATAATATCCTAAAAAATAATTCAAATTATCAGAGCTATGTACGAACGATAAAACAGAGCTCTTTACAACACACAAACTCTCTCATTGAGCGGCACACAATCCATATACATGTTCCATAATCCGAATTTTGAAATTCTGCGGAAATAAAATAACAATTAAAAATTAAAGAATAAAACTTAACGGATAACACAGTTAGAAAAAAGTTATTACATTTTATTTTTGATGAAAAGCCGCCTCACACCTCTTTATACAGGCTTTCTTTACACGGCATTTCGCTAAAACGACAGTATGTATTATGGAACACATTCGTTTCAAGCTTACATTACCTCGTTCTGTGGTTAAAAAATGTGGATTTCCCGCTTAAAAAAAAAACCTAAAGGCATTTCCATTTACGGCCTACATTTTCAGAAACTCTCTCGGCAGTATAGAGATGTATGAGTTTATCTTTTAACATGTCACCGAATCATTTCCTTTGAATAAATACAAAGTCGGCTACAAAGTTGGAGCTGGACAGGATTTAGAAATTGGCTCAGAGGTAAAGATAAGATATAAGCAGAGATTTGATTTATTTGTTATTTCATTATCTCCTTGAGGACTAAAACGGAAAAAATAAATTTGTAGTCCCCATACGTAAATTACACCTTTTTTTGTTGTAAATAAACTACGAAAACCATTAAGTAAAAAAAACCACCCTTTAATTAACGCCTAAGCATGACTTTACTTAATGTGTTTTAAATTAGAACTTTACACAATGACTTTGAAAGGCAAATTAGCGCCATTATATACCTAAATGCTTTTTGTTTAGAAAATTCTGAAAGAGTCTTAAAACCTCTTTTATTCTTCTGTTAATATTAAGAAGGTAGGATCGAGTTACTCAAAGATTATTGAATTGGCAATGCTAGCCATGGTGACACATTAACAACCTTGACACAAACCAATAAACTAAAATACCACAATACAGTCCCAAAGGCACTATTGTGGTGTATTTTCAAACCCTGGGTGGGCTACCCAGTGGGTTGCCAACCCTGCATATACTCCTGTTCAATTTCTAATTAATGCTTTCAGCCATTTTGAGTCTTTTATTTCGGGATCTGGCTGCACAAAGTTGATGAGATGTATCCTTTTTGTCAAAATTAATTTTGAAGGACGTTCGAAACGTTCCTTTCTTGCAACATCTTTAAAGGGTTTTTCTTGCTTTCTTGGCAGAATAAATGCCTTTCTTTTAAAACCCACTGCAAGATAATGTTATTTCAAAAATATTTCCTTCAGGAAATACATAAATTTAATAATAATAAGTTAATATTTTATGTGCACGTAGACTTTTTTTGAGTAAATAATTGCACTTTTTCTTAATTATGACGCCTAACAATGAAATGATTTTCTTTTAAACTACAATCTTTAGTTATAATATATTACAGGGATCTAAGTCATATTAAAGGACCAAAATGTTTAAGCTTTGTTGGGTTTTCTTAGATATATAGAGTCCTGAATGAAATAAAAAGTTTTGTACGCAAACTTTTTCTGACTAGTGTACGAGTATATAAGGCACGCTGCTTTGCCTACTTCAGTCAGTTACAGTTTAGCAGTCACAGTGTAAAGTCGTACTAAGTGTTGAGCCTTGAGCGGATATTAAATAAGTTGAATACTGTATAGTTATAATTGTACAAAGTTAGTGTGGAAATAGAGAGACTAATACAAGAACTACTTGTTATTTATTTTATTTGAATCCTCCAGTTTTAAAAAGGTTAAAACGTAACAATATAAGAAAATTTTATAATAATTTTTGTCATTCGATTGATGCCATTTTTTTCCTCATTAATTTCATTTGTCTTAATATTGATGTCACAGCTTTGATGTTAGTGTTTCATCAATATGAAGATGCATTTTTCTGTGTATAACACCAGTGATATACAACAGCTTCAATGAACACCAAATGGAAAGTTTAATCAAGTTTTCTTTTCACAAGTTATGACATAAAAACTTATTGGTATTCTTCTTAAAATGTTTCGGATTTATTAAAATTAAAATTCTTAGGTCACGTTTAAAATTGTAAAATATTACAAAAATATTGTTTTCATTTTAAAGCGTACATTGCTATATAACCTTTATTTTAAATCCAAACGTTATTTCGCCAATACCAACCATTTCACTTAAAAGTGAAATGACATAAAATAGGTATTTTTCTGTACATTATCAGAGCATGGCAAAGGTTTCTAACAAAACAACAAATTCAAACAGAAAATAACCAGTTTTGTTGTCTTTTTTTGCCATATTTTTTATAGCATACTTTTAAGTGTTTGCCATAAATTTTATAACAGCATCGATGCTTTGCTATGGTTCCTATGGTACTATAAGTGTGTACGTGTGTGGTTTTGAATAAACGATAGCAGCAAACATAAAATTGTAAAAGTTCCAGCAAAAAAACTCTATAAACCAACGTATTGTTTTTGCCGAAGAGATAAAAAAAATTCTAAAAAATATATACGAAGGCATCTAAAATACTTCTACTGGTGTAGTATAATCAATGTTGCCATCCTTTTATGATCAAAACATGCAGACCTAGTATTCAAAAGGCGCTAAAAAGCACCAAATTATAATTTATGTAACTATTTGTAATCCAAATGCGCTGCAAAAAAGCGTTAATAATATTTAAAGCCAAAACATCTACTGAAATTGTAAAGAAACAATTTCTACTATTAAAATTTCCACTTTTACAAAGATTTTTTAATAATTTGAACAATTAAAAAATGAAATTAACAATGATTTAGAACAAAATAAGAACTTAAAAACTTTTTCTCAACTTTTTGGTGCTGGTGTTAAGCAAGGTTGTGTTCTTTCTCCACTGCTGTTTAACGTTGTACTCGATTATGTGTTGCAACGTGGTATAACCTTCGGACTTAACACAAAGTTGTAAGACCTAGATTACTCAGATGACATCTATCTCTCTGCTAGCAGTCATTGCAAAATCTTCAAAATCAAAATTATACCAATCAATCAACGCTAATAACACAACGATCTTCCGAATTCTGAATCAGAAGTTTGGGAGATGTCCTTACGACGTCCGGAGATTCCAGCACTGATATTCAGAACAGATTTGACCGAGGAAACCAAACTACAACTTAGTAAAACTAGCCATTGAATGGAACTCGCAGATAAACAGAAAAATCGGAAAGCAAGCCCATTACTAGGAAAACAGATTGAAAGAAAATCTGCAAAATCTTCAAAACTAAAATTATATGAATCAACCAACGCTAGTAACACAACGATCTTCCGAGTTCTGAATCAGAAGTTTGGGAGATGTCCCGTCTTTCTGATGTCCTTACGACGTCCGGAGAGTCCAGCACTGATATTCAGAACAGATTGGACTTATTCAGGCCGAATGATTGTTATAGGGCGTTCCCTTCCATTCAGGCATTTATAAACCACTGTCTATGGTGGATTTTGAAAATTTGCTGGTCAGAACCCAGATCACATCAAGTTCTTGTAATAAAGAAAAAGGACTAGGCACACTCCGAGGAAACCAAACTACGACTTAGTAAAACTAGCCGTTGAATGGAACTCGCAGATAAACAGAAGAATCGGAAAGCAAGCCCATTACTAGGAAGACAGATTGAAAGAAAAGCCCATAGCATGACTTGGTATCAGATTGGATCATTGACTTTAGATAGGCGTAAATGGAAAGAATTTATTATGGCTCTGTGATCTCCTTGGGATCTTTGAAGGTGAATAAAAAAAAAAACAAGTTAATATTTTAATTAAATACGTATAATTTTTAGCGTTCTTCTATAAAGACTTATAACTCTTGAAAAATGGGCTCTTAGAATTGAAATCCGTTCCAAAAACACTATTTTTAGTCATTTTTTCACAAATATTATCTGGAATTACGTAATTCTTACAGCATGAAGCATTTTAAGTCGATAGTTTATATAAACGAGTTTATTGAATTTATTATTTATATTTCTGACAAAAAATTGCAAGTAGAAAAGCGCTAAAGAACAAAAATGCTACTTTTCGGTAGTTGAATCGCGTTAAATATAGCAAAAAATGCGTTAAATTGGCAACACTGGGTATAGTCGTATAAGTCGTACAGTAAGAGACCAAGAGAGTGAGAGAGAGAAATGTAGAATCAACAACAAAAATTATACATAAATTATGTTTTATGAATATTGTTTTGTAGTAAAAATTTTTATAGTCCATTTCTGCTGAACAATTTCTTTTCTCCTTTTTTTTACTTCTTTTTTGTTGTAATTTTTTTTTTCCTAAACAACAACTGATTTCTTGTAGCATAGTAATTTTAATGAAACGCTTAAAAGTATGCTACACTTATATATAATTCAAGCGTCAAAATATAGGCTAAAACAACAAAACTACAACTTTTAATAAATATTTTATTTTATGGTTTAAAAAACTAAACAACTATTTTACAACTAAGGTTTAAAACAAAATAGCCCTGAGTTAAGAGTAGAAGTTTTAAATAAAATTTAAAATATAAAGCTTTAAAATGTTTGCCTTCCATCTCTCATACTTAACTACATTTATGTGAAAAATAATAAAATTCAATGAAACTTAAAAACATTAAAATTATTCTCACATTTCACATTATGTTACAACTTAATTAAAACTCATCTCATATTTCTTATTTAAAATGTTTGTTTTTGGCAAAATGCTACACCATCAAAGCTGGTTTTTAAGTAAAAAAAAAATTGAATGAAAAACAAAAACAACTAAATGAAAACATACTATAAAGTATTACAAAAGGGCATTCGTATACTAAATAAGGGGAACATGCCTTAAAGCTTACTTCACAAAATTATAATAAACCATACCTACAAGTATACTGTTTTTTTATATCTATATGACTTTTGCTTAAGTTTGTAACGCATTAGCAAACAAGCTTAGAATTAACACACAACTCGTAAAGGAATTCAATTAAATAAAGCTTTGTTTTTATAATGAACACGCTCCGGCATGTTTCGCTATCACCATCTTAACTATTATCCTAAATGTTTATTTTTACCTTTTTGCCACCTTTTGTCACCGTCCGGTCCCAATCTAAACTTTTGATATAGTCTTTTATTCATTCCCGAAAGACACTGTGGAACTTGTTGTTTAGCTAACAAACACTCATTCATTTTTGTATATAATAAGTATATAAGATGCATATATAGATAGCTTTTATCCAGTATGATTTCTGGATTACCTGTTTTTTCGCTAGTGTAGATTCATAGATAACGCTGCTTTAATTGTTGTCGTTTTCCACTTATACAGAATTCAATATTTAGGGGTACCACATTTTTTTGTCCAATTCCATTTACTTTTTACTGATGATTTGTATTGACCATATACTGTTTGTACCATATACTGAAAATTTATTTTTAACCGTTTTTAAGATAAAAGGAAATCAATATTTTGTTTATACGGGAGGTACCACGCTACCTTTTCCAATTTCGCGCAGTTTTGAACTAATAATTTGAACTGACCTTACAGTCTTCCAGACCAAATTCAGAAGCTTTTGCTTTATCCGTTCTCAAAATATACAGAAATCAATATTTAGATTGGGAGGTACCATATGCACTTGTCCAAATCCACCCATTTTTGACTGATGATTTTGATATTGATTACGATGTCATTTAGACAAAACTCAAAAACTGTCAGTTCAACCGTTTTCAAGATATACAAAAATTAGTATTTACTTTGTATAGAAGGTACCACGTCTAGTTATCGAATTCCGCCTACTTTTTTACTGATAATTTGTGTTGACAATGGAGCTATTTGCACCTAATACTAAAACATTATCTAGAGATCGTTCTCAGGATATAAATTAATTAATAATTAGTTTATATGAAAGTTGCCACGCCCATGTGTTTAATTCCGCTCCGTTTTTGATCGAAAATTTGCATTGGCCGTGAAGTCAATCAGACCAAATTTTAGAACTTTAGCTTCACCGTTCTCAAGATATACTAAATCAATTATTAAAATTAACATTGTATGTGGGCGTCCGCATACTTATTCAATTCTGTCCACTTTTTAACTGATGACTTATATTGCCTATGAATTTATTGGGCCAAATTCAGAGACTTTTTTCTCTTACCATTTTGAAGATATAGAAAAATAAATATTTACTTTATACGGCCGTGGTACCGCCTAGCTTACATTTTTGAAATTTTTATAGCCTATAGAAAAAATGTAGCCAAAAAAATCGTTTCAACCGTTTAGCTGTCTATTGACAGCAAACAAACAAATATACCTACTAAAAGAATAAAAATTCATCACTATTGCATTGTTCTACTGATGGAACTTATCACAAATATAGAATTTTTAATCTCCTCTAGTATTTGTTATATTGATGCTAATTATTATAGAAACTAAGATGTGTTTTAGGGCGTAATATATAGTCGATTGATGCTAACGAATACTTGTTCTCTTGTTTTACTGCTGTCTACCACCACATCATGCTTTTTGAACTTAATTGAAAACGCACTTTAAAAATATATATGGCCTAATTTAGGGTATATATATAAAATATAAATATAAAGTATACTTTCGGGTATGTTTAATTTTGAGATTATTTCTTTTAGTTTTGCATAAATACAGGCACAAACAAAAAATTTAATTGCTTTAAAAAAATTTAAGTATAAGGTTTTTGAAGAAGTTATTTGGTTTTCAAACCAGAATTTATCAAAAGAAAAGCAAATTCTTACTCAAAGCTGGACATGTTTTCGTTGTAAATAACGAAGTTAGGGGTTTTTCCAGCGTTGTGTTAAGTACCCAGGTTATACCTTTTAAACAGGATAAGGTTCGTTTTAATAGAAAGTCCAGGACAACATTGAATAGCACACGGCGAGAACACATTATTGTCCAATACCTGCTTTAATGGGTATTATTGGAGTCACATGGGTTACAACAGCTCTTACTTGTTAACAGTGTTTTAATTATGCCGTTTTTATGCCCAGAACTCTTTTTGCAGGCAAATGGTGTCCAAAACCTTTACAAATCATTTAAAGCAAGTTAATGCTGCGAGCTTCACTAGAAGAACTACTCAGTAATTATCATATTAGAAGGCTATTTGTGTAGTCCACTTATGGCCTATGTACACCGAAATCTGCTTGTTTATTACGTAGTTATGTATTAAAAACCTCAGAGACCTAAGTTCATAATTTAAGCAATGACTTTATCGGTGATGTTATCGGTCACTCAATAAGTCCGTAGTATGACACATAGATGGCGTTACTAGAATTTTGTCCAAATGATTTTTATTTAGTACTAACTTTCAACAGATACGTGTATAGATTTGAAAGCAATCTGACCGTTGATTCGTGAGTTCTAGCATTTTGTTGAAGCAACTTTTGAAAAAAGTGATTTCGAGCTTTGGCAAAGCATTGCTTCTTGATAAAAAAAAAAAAAATACAGTGGAAGCCAATCAATGGCTTGATAAACGTTAACCGTACTCTGCTCCATCGCGACAAGTAGTGGAGAAGTGGTTTGCTGAACTTGTAGAGCGTAGTGGTCACTTAAATGAGGCTGATATTCCAGAAAACATCAAAAAATACACAAGTTAGCTATGAACGATTGAAAATTGAAGGTGCACGAACTAGCTGACATTGTAAAGATATGCTAAAGATGCTAGAGTTTTTAGCATGAAAAAGCTCTGTACAAAGTGGGTACCGCGTTTGTTCACTGTTGGCCAAAAACGGTAACGTATGGCAAAACTATATGAATTGAACTTCGAATTGCTCCAAAATCCACCGTATTTGTCTGAACTGGCCGCCAAACTCCTTTTCCTGTTTTCAGATCTCAAGAGTATGTTTGCTGGAAAGAAATTTCGCCTATTTTGACTAGAAAGGGAAAAGTTGGAAACTTGCTATACTCGTTGTATCGCCCTCGAAGGCAACTATGTTGAATAATAAAATCGAGTTTTGCTAACATTTTCTTTTTTTCTTTTTTATCCTAGGGACTTATTGAGTGACCTGTTCATGCACTGTGTTAAGTTACTCTATTCGAAATGTTTACTCTCAGTCTTTCAGTTTAAGACATAGGTAACATATACGATTATCAGAACTCCTGTATGGCCTTATCCAAGAGCTTGGCGTTGGCTTCAGGTGCTGCCCTAAGTTAGTATTGGCAAATGTTGCTTAATCCTGAGGTTTTAGCAGTTGTATAGGCTTTGTGCCGTCGTCTCGCTTGTTAATAGATAGGGGGAATGCTTTACTCCGGTCTACAGCTGGTCAGTTTTGGACGTGGCTAGTTTACAAGAAATCCTTAAGCGGCATCAATAAGTTGTGGGTTATATGAATCCACCTGAAGCACAACCCGACGCGATGTAAGACTAGTTACGACATCTTTTTCTCCGTACTGGTTTCCACAATGTATCCGATGCTTAGTTTGCAGTTTCATTAATCAAGTTGATTTTTTTTTCAAGCTAAGTAGATGACTGTAGCTCGCTTCATCATGATCTGCTGTTTGCCATCATTGCCAGAGGTAAGCTAGAAGGTCAGAAGGGCTTATTTTAGATGGATTTGTCTAAACAGAGGTTAAATTCTCTATATTAAATACACGTAACCGTCATTAAAAATTTTTTTTAATCATGTTCTCTGCTGGTGATTCGAAACTGGGCCACTTGTGTTGTATGAGAGAATAAAAATATTTGCCGTAACGCACTAATGTAAGTGGGCTAAGTGCAAAAATGGATCAATTAAAAAACAATTTTTTTGCTATGGTTGCCTGTTTTAAGTTACTAGTGACATATTTAATTCGATTTCCAGGACATACGGCTTTCTAAGGCTCGAAATAAAAAATATGACAGAAATGAAACATAACACAACCGTCTACATTACCCCTAAGCTTTCATTAAAATCATCAAGAATTTACACCAAACTTTTTTATTATTTGTTAAAATTGTTTTTAAATTTTTATTACAATACAAAACAAAACAATTTACATTTTACTCTCAATGACAGCCATGCAAATAAATTAAGTGCCAATACATTTTAAGCACTTAACGCGCAAGCGTCATATATAAAAAGTTTACAAAAACTTTTTGACTCAGTCGAAATGACACTGAATGTAAAGAATACAACAAAATTTCATTAACATTTACAAAAATTCAAGTCAAGCACTTTGGCATTGTCATCATCATCATTATCATCTCCCACAAACAAAACATAATGAATCAAATTAAAATCACACACTTGAAAATGTTGCTTGCCTTACACATATGCACTGATTTAAATACGTTTTTTGTTGGTAACAGTTGATTGACATGTTTATGTTATGAATGATTAACACTTTACTTAAGTAAAAATAAAATAAAATTACAAGAACAGCACTATGCTACATAAAGATCGAAAATAAAATATTTTAGAAAAAATCTTAAGTTACGTTTAAAAACAAACCGGTCTTTCTGAAATTTATGCATTTATAAGCATAACTTAGCTGAACATTAACCCAACGGATTTGGAAGAGAAATAGGCCTTTTAAATGAAATGTATAAAAAAATCTAATGCTAAAGTAAAGATCACCACCACTTAGCAAGGATCTTCACCACTACGTAAAATCATGTGGAGGAAGCTACAGTGGATTAATCATCTACTTAAGCTGGAAGATAAAATTGATAAAAGAAACTGAAACAAAGAAATGGATGCTGTGTGGAAAGCCAATATACTCCCTAGAGAAGTGGCGGAGAAAAATAAAGTCATTTCAGAACCCTTAAGGAATACAAACACACTTTTTTATCCAATTTTTTTTTTCAATTTGTTCACGTTTAAAGCTGTTTTTGCACACTATTTTGCATAAGAGCCGTACCATATTTATGAATTTATTAAAAAAGCACCTCTTTGAACAGTAATGAAGATTACGGCACAATCCAACGATTTGGTAACAAATCTACCGTTATCTTCAGTTATTGCTGTGACTGCGTCAGAAACCGCAGCTCTTGTATAACATTTGGAAACATTTTCCACCAACCCTACAAGTGGAGCTAAAATTGAATTTTGCTAATGGTCTATATATCATATTTTGAACAACAACATCGTACAATTCACGATCACTTGTTTGGTTCGGTTATATTATCAATTTCATTCGATGTAAGTTTTTTCGAAAGCAAAACTCTACCCAACAAGGTTTTGGACTAAAGCAACTAAATATCTTTCCTAGGGTAATTTGGTGGGCTGAATTCAAATCCGTTTTCAGTTTTTTTTCATCGGGCTCAATTTTTTTTGTGGGCGTGGCAAATTTTTCGGCCAAAATATAGTAGTTATATCACTATATTTAATCATAACTTGAAAACGACTTGACCGATTTTCATGCAAATACCAGCAAATATTTCTTATTTATCTCCTTCCGTTGAATAAACTAACATACAAAATATTTAGCAAAATTTTGAATTAATTTTAAAGAACATGCACTGACCGGTAGAAGGGTTGATCATTCTAATGCTGAAGTGATAACCATCTTCTCCGCGACAAAACAGCATCGTAACATCGGTGAGTTTCAGACGCTTGTTACAGAACTATATCTCTACGGCGTAGTACAGTGTCAAGGAAATTAAACTGATAGCCAACGATTACAATTGAGACTTTGTCTATTGTTGGCGTATTAAATCTTCTTGCATAATGCCTTCCCGGTGTTTTATCTGCTCGAAAACAATATCTCCTGTAAACGCTCAACAATATCTCTACGCAAATGTGTAGAAGTACTGCAACGACGATCCGTTTCAATATTCGTGTATGTTACCCATAGAGTAATGTTACGTTTCAGATTAAAATGTTTGAGTTCTTTTTAATTGCGTCAAAATAAAATAAACACCACCTTGTTGTTGTTTTTCAGTTTTTAATTCCTCACTTTTTCTTAATACACTTTATCTTAATACAGCAACTATTTTTTTTAAACTTATTATTCGTTTATACAACATTTTTATTTACGCGTAAGCAAGACTTTGCTTTATGACTGCAAAACGATAAATATCTCGTCGTAGCAAAGCAGTCTCCTTACATACATAATTGCCTACAGTTTGAAAAGATCCGGAAATGTCTCAAACGCTTTCATATTTAATATCCGTTAATTTAAAACACAAAGCTAATCGAATTGGCAATGCCGTCAAATACACAAATCAGTACGGCAATACCAGGGTAACACATTATCAACCTTGACACAAACCAATAGACAAAAACTCCACAGTACAGTCCCAAAAGGCACTAATGTAGTGTATTTTCTTTTAAGGCATTTTTATTTTCGTAAAAGTAGGCATAATATTGCAAAAATAAATTTTGTCATACGGAACGATGTTATTTGAAATGTTGAGTTAAAGTCTTGAATCTTTGCCAAAAAGTGACTGGGAATGCCTGTGTCTCTACTTAGCAAAGAACACAAGGGCTCCGATAGTCAGCAAAATTTTTTCAATTTTACTTGTTTGTACAAAAACATAATTTAAACTTAAATGCCATGCAAGACCAATTGAAACTTTTCCATGGGAATATTAGTCAAGTTTGCATTGAATTTCGGATATATAGAGTCATGACATTCTGAACATCAAAATTATTATCCAGCTGTTGTTCGTCTATTTGAGAAACTCTATGTTCCATAACATTTGTGAAGTTACGTGTGCGACGCCCGTACATCTACGAACGATTTCCAACTGAGAACCAAAGAAATCAAATATAAAAAAACAAATATTATTTAGCAAAATTAAAAATCTGGCAACTTTATTTCAACTTTTATTCCATCACACTCTGAATACGATAAATAACAGTTTTAATTCAAAATTACTATCAGACTGCAAACTGTTTTTCATTACTTAAAAACACAATCAATAAGAAGATATGTAAGAATGTCATCTTACAATTACAGAAACTTAAACCATAACAAGATGAAGACGGGTTCGAGTCAGAGGACATGATCACTCCAAAAAACTTCATCAAAAAAATAAAGAAGATGCACCCTGACCTTCCAGCTTACCTCTGTGCAATAATGACAAACATCAGACGAACGATCAGGAAAAACGCTGCCTACTGAAAAAAAATACTACAATGATAAGTAAAGATCACCACCACCACTACACAATCATATGTGGGAGGGACGGAGAAAAAAAAATAAAACCAAACCAAAAAATATATTTTTAATATCAATGAAATGGGCTTTGTTGGAGAGAAAATTTTATAACAGCCGCCACGGAGTGCGCACAAAGCGCAATCTTGAACCCCAATTTTCGCATGCGGCCGTATTTCGTCAATAGCTCTTCGAATGTTGATCTCCAAGTGTTCAATTGTCTCTAATTTATCCACCATTACGTGAAATTAAAGTTTCTTTGAGAAATACATCCATACTGTTGGATCCACATATCGATAAGATTAATGCCAGCTAATTGAGGTACGAAAAAATTTCTAATCATGTCCCTATACTGTTTACTATTGACAATAATATTCTTACCATCATCGTTTTTGAACACATAAGGACCAATGTCTCTACCATTCCATAAAGCGAACCAGATAAGCGTACATCCGTAAGGTCAAAGTCATTAAAAACTAACGACCAATTCTGTACAGCAAAATCCCTAAAATTAGCTAAACTAACTTTATTACTTTTGAAGAGTGAATTTATACAGCAGACTATCTACTCTGGCATTGAAAAAATGGGAGAAGGTCACATAATATTAATATGTATTTATCGGGTGGTTTTTTAAGAGCCTTCGGATTTGATTATAAAACATAAAATTTAGAGAAATGTATGAAATTTTTATTTAAACCCATAGAACGATCTATATAATTCAATATTTAATGATGATTTCATGTAAATACTGACCGCGACTGCACCTCAAATGGTTCATACGCTGGGTCCAATTTTGGCATATTCACTCCATTCTATCGGCCGGTATCTCACAGATAAATTCTTCAGTAATTTTCTGTAGATGAAATGATGTTTCGACAAAAGCTTGTGTCCATGTCAGATAAAGCACTGCTGCCAACTCAAAGTTATAAACCTCTTAAAAAACACCCGATATTTATTTAAGATAAACTAACGAAAATAATAATAATAAAAATTAAAATTTCAGTATTATTTCAAGTGAAGTCAGGCGTATGAGTTTTAAGAAATTTAATTCAATAATAAATCATACTTTTTGAGTGTCATAGTATGTATGACAAATACAAAATTTCGTCATTATAAGTGGATTTTAAGAATTTAAACAATTTTTTTATTAATTTTTTTTAACAACTGCTACAGACTCATTTGCACGAAAACAAATTGAGACACATAACCAATTTCATCTGCAAATGGCATTTGCACCTTGAAAGAGAAAACGGGAACATTTTTTTTTCTTTTTTCTTGAAAGTTTTAACACATTAGGCACGTCGAACAGAGTGGGAGTGTAGAAAAACACGTTTCCAATTCAAATGTCACTGCATAAAATATTGCATTTGCAGAAACAAAAAATGGAAAAATGAAGTATGACAGAGTGTAGATAGTAAAAGGTGACCAAATAAATTTTTTTTATAGTTTATTTTTATATGGAAGTTAAATTGGTTTTACAAAGATTTTTATAAACTCAATGAGCATTAATGTAGCCCCATATGTGTGGGCATCGTTATCTTAATCGTTATCTTGTTTGCGGTTCCTAGTTTTATTAGCTTCGCATTTTCTTTTCGAAGACTGAAATAAGCAAATGTGATAATTTTACTAAAAATAAATTGCATTTACCCAACTTGCCCACACGAGTATTCAAGAAACAGGCTCAAAACCTAACAGTCCTTTTCGTATTTTCTTATGGCTAAATTTGACACGTGGCTTACGTTATAGAAATAAAGGGTCCGCCATCTAACGTTTTTTTTCAACTAGTGCTTATTTCGTGGTTTTATTGATAGAAAATTGTTCAGACCATGAAAAGCCCCTAAACTGAATTACTCAATGCAATCCAGGGAAAGAAAACTTCAGAGACTAAGGTAAGAGAGCGTGGAACAACTGTCGGCTTGGATAAATTTCAAATTCCTAACTCAAAGATTAAGCTTTTCAAATCATTAAATAGCCTGAAGAATGAGCTTATTTCACCTGTTTCAAGTCGGCAAACAGAAAAAAAAAACTTGTGATGTCTAGAATTATGTATAAGAGTCCCTGAAAAGTATATTTTCTCAGCACACGAAAACAACATACTATGGTCTGACGAAACGAAGATTAATTTGTTTATGCAAAATGTTATATACGAATAATATTTTAGTTACAATTCATAGCTTATTTGATTTTGATAAATAAAAATGTAAGAAAGTGTTAAGCTGCATACCTATTATTTGTGCCACCACTGCATGTATGTACATATCGTTCGTTCGATTTAACAACGTCATAACTAAAAAATGTGAATTTTTAAATAAGTATCTAAAAATATGCGCAGTATTATGACCTATATTGTGAACAAAATTCTTTCTGATTCGTACACAATTAAGAGCACAGAAGCCAAAATTATGTTTTTTGAGTTATGACACCATAGAAGTAAATGGGCGATGTCTTCTTGAAGTTAAAATTAATTTTTAAATAAATTTCTTATTATTTTACACACTTTAAGATATCAAAAGTTTAAAACCAACTAAGTTTCTCAAACATAAATTCTCTTCTACGAATTTCACAAAACGTTTAAAAATTTCTAAGAAAAAAGAATTTCATTTTAACCATTTAACTTTGATGATGGCCACCTTCAAATGTTCGTGACCTTCACAGAAAGACAGAGCATGAAACGGAGAAAGGGAGAGTAAAATTAAATTTAAACTTAAAAGTTAATAGAACACATTTCAAACTTATTTTTCTGTTTTCAAAAGATTTTCTTTTTTTTAAAGGAATGCGTTCAAATCGTGAGTTCATTTCGTTATTCTTCTATGCAATAATTTTAAGGACGATTCTTGAATATGCGAAAGACGGACAAAGCAGAGAAGGTTGTAAACAAATATAATTGGTTTAGTATTAAAGAAAAAAAGAAAAAAACAAAAAAGAACGAAAAAATATTTGGTAGAAAAAAATCAATAAAGATTTTCTTTTCTTTTAATTTTTTGTAATCTCTTGCTTCATCATCGTATATGTCAAGGTTCTTGCAACAGTATTAACTTACAACATATTGTTTTTATTTTATATTAGCGGCAATCACTCTTTGTTGTAAATTTGCACTTTACCACATATGCTCTGAATTTCAGCAGCAAAGAGTGAGTTTCTTTTGTAGAACATTTAGGAAATTAAAAATATTAAAGCAAATAAATAATATTTTTTTAATTTTGTAAAAAAAATATATTTTTTTTCAATATTTTATTTTCTTTACACCTATCCCTCTCTTTACATGAAGTTTTACACGGTATCGTTTGGAATGTGTCTACCGTGTAAAGCAGGTTTAAGTGTTTCGGGTACGAGTATATAAACAAAATAAAAAACATGGCTGTTAAGTATAGCAAACTTGCAATGGTGTTTTGTGTAGCAAATATGCATAAGTGTAACAAATGTCATCTTCATGTAATTTGTTGTTGTGTGTTATGCTAATTTTGTTACGTCTGCAAGACTTGCAAGGCCTGTTCTCAACAGAGAGTGATATCTCCCATTTTTTTAAACTTTGTAAAAAAATTTTTTTCAATTTTTTATTTGTTTTACATATAACCCTGTCTCTACATGAAGTTTTACACTACATCGTTTGGAATGTGTCTACCGTTTAAAAGCAAGAGTCAGTGTTTTGGGTATATAAAGAAAATAAAAAACATGGCTGTTTAAGTATAGCAAACTTACAATGCTTTTTTGTGTAGCAAACATGCATATGTGTAGGAAATGCCACTTTCATGTAATTTGCTGTTGTGACGTAGCAAATATGCTAGGTTTGCGACGTTTGCAAGACTTGCAATGCCTGTTTGCAATAAAGGGTGATTTCCACTATTTCCTAAGATTTTGTCAAAAAAAATGTATTTTTCAGTATTTTGTTTATCTTACACTTAACCCTGTCCTAACATGATTTTTGTACACGGTATCATTTGGAATGTGTCTATCGCGCAAAAACAAGTCTCAGTATTTTGGATATATAAACAAAATAAAAAACATGGCTGTTTAAGTATAGCAAGCTTGCAATGATTTTTTGTGTAGCAAATGCCATTTTCATGTAATTTGCTGTTGTGACGTAGCAAAATGTAGCAAATATGCTAGGCTTGCTACATCTGCAAGACTTGCAATGCCTGTTTGCAACAAAGAGTGATGTCACTTATTGTTATATTTTTATAATGAAATTATTTGCTTTTTTTGGAAATCTCTGCATTATTTTTGCTTAACATCAATTGTTTATCTGAACGGTAGTTTTACTGGTGCTCTCACACACTGTATTATAAATCATTTTTCGTATGACAGTAATTATTCCCTTCTGGTTTAATATTTTTCAAGGAATTTTATATAATTTTAGATTGTATTTCTATATAAATAAGTAAATGCAATCCGTAATATACCATATATGTTTTGCTTATAAATATGAGCCTCATGTTTAGTGTGAAACATTACACACATACAGTAGCGAGCAAAAGTGAGCAAACATTTAGAAAATTATTTGAAAAAACTTCTTAAAAAAACATAAGAAAAGAAAAAAATTCCTTAAAAAGAAACATTAATAAAAAAATTATATATAAAATTCCTTATTAGCTTAGTTTTGCACGTTTCGCTTATATTGGAAGTCAGTTGTGATTTTTAATATTTATTTTACAACTTTTTATTTTTTATAAAACTTTTAATGTATTTAGGCATACTCTTCCCAATCTTATAAATTCCCGATTTAATCGGAACGTGAAGGATTCCATGGCGTAGAGACAGGTACACACTAGAGTCCGTACTATAGCGGAGACAAGCAAATATGTTATAGCAACGAGCACACAAATCAGCTACAGATCTTAATCACATAAAAACTACTTATATATATAGCGTGTTCTTTATAGAGGTATAGAAATTTAAGTTAGCATTACTTTTCAAGCCGGCGACCGATTTAACAGCTGTCAAGTGATTTATTCTCAGTTTGTTTTGGCAATTCATCATGAATAAACTAAAGCCCGTCGTAGATTCGTCGAATGGGCCCAAAACGAGATTACTGTTGTTCCCGATTTTCATAAGCGAATTTTGTTTGGCGATGAAGCGCACTTCTGGTTGAATGACTACGTCAACAAACAAAACTGCCGCATTTCGAGTGAAAGTAATCCTCAAGTGTATGTGGAAACACCGTTACATCCAGAAAAACTTACTGTTTGGTGCGCTTTATGGGCTGGTGGAATCATTGGTCCGCACTTTTTCAAAAACGATGGTGGCCAGAAAGTTACAGTCAATGGTGATCGGTATAGAGACATGATTACTAACTTTTTCATTCCTGAATTGAATAACCATGATGTCCAGGAGATGTGGTTTCAACAAGACGGCGCAACATGTCACACAGCTCGTGCCACAATAGATTTATTGAAAGACACGTTTGGTGACCGTCTAATTTCACGTTTTGGACCTGTGAATTGGCCTCCATGATCTTGTGGCTTAACACCGCTAGACTACTTTCTGTGGGGCTATATAAAGTCATTGGTCTATGCGGTAAAGCCACAAACGCTTGACCATTTGGAAGACAACATTCGCTGTGCTATTGCCGATATGCGGCCACAAATGTTGGAAAAAGTCATCGAAAATTGGGCGTCTAGATTGGACTATATTCGCGCCAGCCGTGGCGGTCATATGCCAGAAATCAAATGCCACAAAATTATCCTTCGGATAAATAAAATTCATGACAATCGAATAATCCATCGTTGTTTTATTGCAACTTAAATTTCTATACCTCTATAAAAAACACCCCTTAAAGCTAAACAAAATATACATGTGCCAATTATGACAGTGCATATAAAAAAATTTAAAAATTAAAGTTACACAGCAAACTCCATTTGATACTACTGACGTCAGGGTTAAAATAAATAAACTCGTAATGTAAATTTTAATGATTGCACAATCTACGGAGAGGAAATGAATTCTCCTGTGTCAGAGGACAATAATGCCAAGAAAATCTAACAGGGATGCTAAAATTCAGTTTCAGCAGTAAAAACACAGAGTCAATATCAATCAAAATAAGACTGCAAACAAAACAGGGAGTTTTTCCAAGTACAGTCGAGACTCATACGAAGAAAATCTATCAAGAGAATTCCATCGTAAGCTACGTAAACTGAACAATAAAAACTGCTTCTGCACAGACTCAATTGAATCAATAATAAGGATTCCAAACAACGAAAGTATAGTGCAAAATTGGCCTAACAAGTGAAATGTATAAATGTCTTGAAATATAGGAATCAGATAATTTCTTTCACAAAGCCAATAACAGCTCGAGACTGACTAGTCGTCATACTAAGTTGATCAAGAAATTACAACTTCCAACACTACACTTAGATCAAAAGAGATTGTAACGGCAACCAACTGGCAAGAATAATTGTAAACTCGAACGGAATTATACACCTATGAGAGAAAACCATAAGTATGTTTACGTTTTCTCAGCTTAAGAACGATTAAGTTAATTCGGCTTTAATCAGCAAAAACATCAATACTTTGTTGCAACACAATCTGTCCGTAAATATCATTAGAAATACCATATAAACTCTTGAGACCTGGACATGAAGCGATTATGATAACAGTTAATTTTTTATATGTTGTTTCCTTTTGGTCATTATTAAAATACTCGTGGGCTTATTGAAAAAAAAAATACAATTTTCCAAATCTAAAAACAAATGGCAATAACTTTGGTAGAAATGCCGTCTGTTGATAGTTTTAGAAACTCTAGAGTTTACATAGAGAAAACAGTTCCAGCAGCTACCCAATAATTTTGCTACGTGTTATAAATAACGATAATTTAAAGTACACGTATGTGTACCCGGGGTCTTAAGAGGATAACATAATTTACCATCATCAGCATACATAAGAACACTATAGTCAGAAAATAAATCAGGAAGGTCTTTAAGAAATAACAAGAACAAAAGCATAACCAAATGGCTACCCTGTGGAACTCCGGAAGAAACATACTCAGTCTTATACCAAACTGTTACGTTTTTAAACTTTTTGAAACGTTGGATTTCATTTAAATTGTGTTAAAATAAAATAAACACCGCTTTATTTTGTTGTTTTACAGTTATTATTTATTCCACTATAACTTTTATACTGTTTGTCTTAATACAAAACTTAATATTTGTTTATACAACACTTTTATTTCCGCTTTAGCACAACTTTATTTACTGACAGCTAAACGATAACTAACTGACGTGTAGGTAAAGCAGCCCTTTATATACCTAATAGTTTGGAAGGTTCAGGGAATATCGACCATCTTCTATTTCCGTTAATTCATAAGTAACGTAAAGATGATGGATGTGGCAGTGTTGTCAAATTGACAGGGTGACACAAGATATACCAAAATCCCACAATGCAGTGTTGTATCTTTATTTTCGTAACAACAACAATAGCTCTCTGAAGGCTATAGGAGAAGTAAGAGTCTAACCAATGGTGAAGTCTATCAGGAATATTTATCACTGCAAGTTTATGAAGCAAAATCCTATCCTATGCTATCCTATCTTGTATAAATAACATCAGCGAGAGCATCCATAACAAAGCCCATAAAGACCCCCGTAGTAAATTCAAGAAGGTTAGTTACTAATGACGTACGTTTTAAAAAAGTGTGCTAAAAAAGTGACATTACAGTCTTCGTATGAAAAGAGAAATAATCAGTCACTACAACAAATGAGCCGAGACTAAAAAAACCACGTCGTTTTCAGTCAAAAAAATGTGCAATGTTTACGGTGTTCATGGATTACAGACAGTAAACAAAGAGTATTATTCGCCGAAAACCAAAATTAATGACAGAAAACTCGTAGATTTTGCACCATGAAAACAGTGTCGCACAGTGCAATTATTATTCGAAATTTTTTGACAAAAAATGCAACAAATACCATCCAACAGCCTCCGAATTCACTTAATTTGGCTCCCTGTTACTTCTTTCTGTTCAAACGAGTTAAAAAACCATTACGGAAATAACGCAAGAAGCGCAGTAAGCATCAATCATCGAGGATTGGATCATGTGCTGGCATAAGTGTGTTGCAGTCGATGCGGATTACTTTGAAGGGGACAATATAGATTTAGATGAATAAATTGCAAGAACTTTTTGATCAATGTGGTATTCGATCTACACGATTTATTCAAAAGTATATTAAAGAACCCTTTCAAAATACTAGGAAAATTACCAATTTTTAAAAGTTTGTTAAAGATATACGTCAAGGGACACAGTCAACACACCAGCACCAGGCCCTGGAAATGTGTAGAGTTTAGCCCTGCCAAAGACTCAAGAACAGATTCAAGAATAAATTTATGAATATTTGAAATAGGTAAACCGAAATAGGCGTCCTAGAATCTAAGCTGAGTCCAATTACTAAATAAAAAAACAAAATGGAATCTACCTGAAATATCGAGAGCTTTCGATCTGTTGTTTAATCAGCCATATAAAAAGCATATCGATGCGAATAACAAGCAGTTTATTTGGTGTAAACTCAGCGAACGTGTTTGAAAAGAGTTTGTACTCTGTGTGGAGAGAGTTTGTGAGGAGCAAGCTCGTAAAGCTCGTAGTGAAGTAAAAGTTAAGTGTGGATAACCTTTGGTTGAAAAGATTGTTGTCGAACCTAATGTACAACAACTATCGGGTTGAAAGATCTTTAGGAAGAAAGATCTCTCGAGTAATTGTTGTTGTTTATAAAGTTGTAAACAGAGAGAGTAACTAAGTATTAAAATTGTTATTGCTTGTAAAGAGGTTATAAGCAGTGGAACACAAAACTGTATCAATAATTAAAACCAGACCAAATTTTAACAGCAATCTACGAACTCATAAATACACGTTTTTAAAAAGGTCAAAACGTAACAATATTAAACAGATGTTGTTAAAAGCAGCAAACGCCTAAGAACAACATCGAGAACGATTAAGAATAATATGAGTGACAAACAACAATCCTGCATGACACCAGGCGTTTAGCTGAAGCCTTCAGAATAATTACAATTGTGGAGAACACCGCATTTGAAATTCTCATACATACATATGCATACATCCCAAATAAGATAAGAGGGACTTTTCTCCATCAATGTGCTGCACTCGATTCTATTTTTAGACTGATTGAAAGAGATTTACATTTGAACGCCGGTTCAGAACGGCAGACACCATTAGTTCGAGTAGTTTTTCATAGCGTAAATACTAACAACCAGTCAATAGCAATGTTATGAGATGATATCGCTGTTTCAAAATTGTCAGATGGTCTTCCTCTCTTAAAAATTTTTATAAATCTGTTGAACTCTGTTTGTATTTTGTCTGTAAACTGTTGCCTGCTTATATTCTTTTATAAATAACTCGCTGTTTGTTAACAATACAGCTCGATAACTTGTTTTTTTTTACGGTTAAATACAAGCTGTAATCAAAACTTTTGGTTTGAATTTATATTTCTTTAATGTTTCCTTCTAATTGCTTAGTACTAAATAAATATAAAAAGATGTGTTTTAATTGTTTAAGTATTTAAATAGGGTGCGCCAAATATTTTTTCCGTTTGCTATGAAAAAAACTACTGAATATTTTCTTAAATTTCTTTTTTTATTTGAATTCACAATCCTTCCGGTTAATAATGGAAAATAATTTCATTCAAATGGCCTCTGCTGGCCATGCAGTAGCTCATTATCGATTGTGTGCAGCTGTATTTCACCAATGGCTTCAAGAATATTGTCCTTTAAAGCGTCAATTATCTCTGCCTTGTTGACGCAAAACTTATCTTTGACGGCACCCCACAAATAATAGTCCAACGGTGTCAAATCGCAGCTCCGAGGTGGCCAAACGACATCAGCTCTGCGACTGATAATGCGATCTTCAAAACCAGGGCGCAAAACATCGAGTGTAGCTTCGGCTATGTGGCACGTAGAGCCGTCCTGTTGAAACCAAATGTTGCTAATATCCTCCTCTTCAAAAAACAACAAAAATTCGTTCAACATGGCCCGATAACGATCGCCATTGACTGTAACGGCCACTCCCTGCTCATTTTCGAAGAAAAATGGCTCAATTATTCCTCTGGACCAAAATCCGCACCAAACAGTGACTTTCGTCTTGGGTGTATCGGCTTTTCAATGTATGCGTGCGGGTTTTCTGTGCCCCAAATGCGAAAATTTTGCTTGTTTACATACCCGCCAAGATCAAAATGAGCTTCATCTGAAAAGATGATTTTTTTTGGCAAAAGCGGCATCTTCTGTAAGTCGATCGCAGGCCCACTTAGTGAAGCGTATACACAACCATATTTGTTCAGCGGAAGGATAAAGCTAATTATCTGTCAAATCAGACATGAGCTAAGTGCTACCATTCACGGAATAAGCATTAGTTGAAAAAAAAAACGTTATATTTTTGTAGGAACTTTTCAAATAAATTTTTCAACGTTTGTTAACTTTTGCTCTCTACTATGTGTACACCATGGTTATGAGCGGCAGTAGTCGTATTCCAAATATAAGACAAGCTCTTTGCTAATATTCATTAAAAAAGAAAAAATCTTATTATGATTTTATTGCTTTATGATCTCGCACTATGGCTTAGCTATTTCAATCTCAGAGTATGATAGCTTAGGTTAGATCTACCAGTCGTGGAAAGGAAGAGATGCGTGTTGTACACTTGGGTCGAAAAAATAATGGTGATGTCCAGAGAAACGTGATTTGGCGCATAAAATATGCAATAAAAATTCGAAAATATGATCTAAAAATTTAAAAATATGCTCTAATAAGTAAAAATTTCTTCTTTGTTTATAAACCTTTTTTTCTTTTGATTATAGATAAAAAAAAGCGGAATACAGAAATTACAATTTAGATGCTGAAATGCGGCTGATTGTGTCAGCCGCTACATATACCAGTATAAATTTTTAAACGTACTTATAACATCTTTTATTTATTATTTCGTTGACATATAATATGCAGAATATGAACAGCATATGAATCATTTAAATCTGCGGTTGCATTGTCATTTAATTCTGCGGTTGCTGTAACTTGCGTTTTGTAAGATTGCAAAAGAAGTGGAAATTTTTTTCTTTTTTTTACAAAAAGTTATAAAGAAATTCTTAGAGTATGAAGCCAGATGTGTGGCAGATGCCTAGCTTTGACAAAAGTAAGGCGTTAATTTTTTTATCTATGATAGACAAGAGATATTGTTACGTTTTTACCTTTTTAAAAACGTGTTTTTATGAGTTCGTAGATTGTAGTTAAAATAAAATAAATTTTGTTTTTGGTTTTAATTAAAAATCCTTTATTCAACACAGTTATGTGCACCACTGCTTGTAATCTTTTTACAGGCAATAACAATTTTTATTCTTAATTACTCTGTCTGTTTACAATCTTGTAAACAACAACAATTACTCTACAGATCTTTCTAGTTAAAGATCTTCCAACCCGATCGTAGCTATAACTTAGGTTCGATCGCAACCTTTTCAACCAGATATTATCCACACTTAACTCTCTTTACTGAGTTAGCTCCAACTAAACTGGTTTTTTACTTCGCTACAAGCTTCACGAGTTTACTCCTTATAAACTCTCTTCACACAAAATGCACTTGCTGAGTTTACTTTACTTAAACTCCACTCGTTGAGTTTACGATACATGAACTTGTTCACTGAGTTTACACCAAAGAAACTGATTGCTGTTCGCATCGATGTGCTTTTTATATGGCTGAGTAAACAACACATCGACAGCTCTCGAACCTCTCGATATTTCCGATAGATTCCATTTCTTTCTTTTAATTACTTTTTAGTTCTTTTGTAGCCATATTTGTTGTTGCTTCTTTATTGTCTGTTACTTGTTTTCTTTGCTGCTTAATTATTGTCGTTGCCGTGTTATTTTTATTTACTTTCTTTCTGCTAATAGTTGTTATTGTAGATTTGGTTATTGGCAAACAGCACGTATAGTCGTTCTTGCAGCTTTTGCTTATTTATTTTAGCCATGTAATAAACGCTGAGGTGCGCAACCTTGTCGTCGTAACAATATTATAAGAATAAGATTTATTTTATTTATTATTATTTTATTATCATTAGATTACATTCAAATTTCGTGTTTTTTTTTAGACCAGTATTATACTTCTCACTAATCTGTCCCAAAACATATTAATATATAGTTAACCAACCCATAGTGCATGTTTATATATTATATTATATTATGTTATCTTTGCGTACGTGTGTGGTTTCTCAATTCTCTTCTTTTGCATCAACTTGACCAACAAATACTTGCTTATCATTAATTTTCTATTTTTATTTCCGTTCACACACTTTCCTAACCTTCCACTCCTCTATTCTCTAGAATTTTGTTAAAACTTTTAGCAGACCCTCTCTTGTGCTTTCGGCCCCTTTTAATGTATTGGTTTCGAACTTTTCTTATTTTGGGTAACGTGACCTTATTGTTAAGAAATTTGTGTCATTCGAAACCAAAGCGCATAACAAGGCAATGAAGAAATACTGGCCAGAGAATGAAACGTAAAGGAAAAAGTTATCTTTTGTTCGCATAAAGTAGAGCTGTCTCAGGTATTCGTACTTAGAAAACCCACAGCAACAACATAAAACATGGGCTATAACTACAATAATAGAGGAAAATATATTAAAAAAAAATAAGAAAGAACAGAAATAACGATGATGACATACACACACCTTTCAAAGTACCAGCTAAAAGTTGGTCAAAAAGGAGATTGGCTTTGTTGCTGCTATTGTTGGTTGTTATTTTCATTTTTATTTTTTTTTTTTCCAATATTTTTGTTTGTATGTGTTGTGGTGGTTTTTGGTTAAAATGTGTTAAAAGTTTTCTTTGAATTTTCATTTTCTTTTCTTTTTGTTATTTTTGTTTTTGATGTTATTGTAGTTTGTTTCACTTTGTTGGAGTTTGTTTTCTCTTTTATGGACTGTAATCGTGTTGGTGCTTTGTTGTGGCGATAAACTTTTTGCAAAAATTCTTCTGATCTTTGTTGCAAAAAAGAGATTACGAAACTCAAGATTCATAAGATGGTAGGAAATGTTTTTGACCAATACTTTCATCCATTTTAAAATGATTATAAATTTTAAAGGCACATAATTGGGAGAAAAAATTCGTAAAAAATTGTAAATCTTTCTCAATTTTTTCGTCAATTTCGAAAGCAATCCAAAGAACTTGAATTTTTTTTACTATTTAAAGTAAACTAGGTAACCCGTGCGAATATTTCGCACCCCCAGTGGTAATTTTTGAAATATAAAAAAGGGTCCGTCATCTAACGTTATTTTTACAACTGTGCTTATTTCGTGAATGGTAACACTTAGTTCATTTCTAATTTGACAGATAGTTATTTTTTTTTTAATCCTTCCGCTGAACGAATATGGTTGTGTATACGCTTGAAAAACGCTGGGAAGATGCCGATTTTACCAAAAAAAAATCATCTTTTCAGATGAAGCTCATTTTGATCTTGGCGGGTATGTAAACAAGCAAAATTGTCGCATTTGAGGCACAGAAAATATTCAGTAGTTTTTTTCTATAGCATTAAAAAAAAAAAATTATTTAGCGGACCCTTTCAATATATTTTGTTATAAGAATGTTGCTCTTTCTATACGAATCTGTAACAGAAACAAAAATACCTTTAAATCCATTTACTCATGAAAATCTTCATTCTTCTGATAATTAAAATTTTGCTTTTGAAGTGCTTGACCATATAAAGGGTTCGCCTAAAAAAATTTTTTTTTGAAAATGCTATGAAAGAACACTACTGAATATTTTCTCAAATCTCTTTTTTATTTGGAAGTACAATCCTTCCGCTTAATAATGGAAAATAATTTCATTCAAATGGTTGCCCGGCTGGCCATGCAGTACCCTACACGATCGGTGCAATTTTTAAGCACATTATCGATTGTGTGCAGTTGTATTTCACCAATGGCTTCACGAATATTGTCCTTTAAAGCGTTGATTGTGTCTGGCTGGTTGGCGTAACACATATCTTTGACGGCACTCCACAAATAATAGTCCAACGGTGTCAAATCGCAGCTCCGAGGTGGCCGAATGACAGCAGCTCTGCGGCTGATAATGCGATCTTCAAAAACAGGGCGCAAAACATCGAGTGTAGCCTCGGCTGTGTGGCACGTAGCGCCGTCCTGTTGAAACCAAATGTTGCTAATATCCTCCTCTTCAATTTTTGTAAACAAAAATTCGTTCAAAATGGCCCGATAACGATCGCCATTGACTGTAACGGCCACTCCTTGCTCGTTTTCGAAGAAAAATGGCCCAATTATGCCTCTGGATCAAAATCCGCACCAAACAGTGACTCGTCTTGGCTGTATCGGCTTTTCAATGTATGCGTGCGGGTTTTCTGTGCCCCAAATGCGACAATTTTGCTTGTTTACATACCCGCCAAGATCAAAATGAGCTTCATCTGAAAAGATGACTTTGTTTTTGCAAAATCGGCATCTTCTGTAAGTCGATCGATCAAAGTAATGTTGCAATATTTCCCAGCGTTGTTCAAGCGCATACACAAACATATTCGTTCAGGGGAAGGATAAAACTAATTATCTGTCAAATCAGACATGAGTGTTACCATTCACGAAATATGCACTAGTTGAAAAGAAAAACGTTAGATGGCGAACCCGATATATGCCTTGTTAATAGCCAACAAAGATTATTTTTATAGCATTTTTTTAACGGAATAAATAATTTTCGTAGTGATTATGTACTTACTCAACTAAGTGTGTTAGGCTTAACCATCATTAGCATCAAGTTTTCGAATTAACATTATAACTGCATTATGCTTTGAAATCAATTTGTGAGTTGGTAAGCCGGATGGATTTAACTTACTTAACATTTCTGTTGGGTACATCTGTGGCCTCCTGTTCACTACAATCAAAACTTCTTCTCCTTTTCAAGTAGAAAATTAAAAATCATTTTTTTGGACACAGAATTGACGTTGAGTACAATTGAGAAACACCATAATTGTATCATAAATACAAAAACGATGCCTCGGGCCTTTTAGTTCTTTGTTTTTGTAAACTGTTGTAGGTTCCTAATCACAGTTCCCAAATTAGGCAACCATTCGGTAAAAGTAAGATCATTCAATCTCATATTTTAAGTCAACTTATTATTTTCAACATAAGACCATAAAAGTAATCCTTTTTCGATATTTTCAACAACGATTGTGCCATTGGCGTCTCGCACAACGGGTAAAACCTCGCGAATATCTCCATAAGAAAGGTTATATTATACATAATGTCCTTTAAAAGGCTATCGATAACGATTAGTGCACGTTTTGGTACCATTAAAATTTTATCTCAAATGATGAGATCTGTTTTACCCTGGTAGTAGCTATAATGCCGGTCTATGCAAGTGGTATAAAGTTCTATATTATCTGACCATTTAAATGGAACGACTCAGTATTACTTTTTTATTAAAACAATTACATTACATTGTCGACAATATGCAAAAAATGTTTGCCTTTCACTGTAAGTCTGGCTTGCATGCAAAGTCATGGCTGATTGATATTTAGAAGAAGAATGAAAGGTGCACTAAGTCGACTTAGCAATTATTGTTCAAATGGAATTATATATTTTTGATAGCTGGGCCCGATCCGTATTACTGGCCCCAAATGTTTCTTTTATGTTGCACTGTTTCTTGTGGATACTTTTGGTATAAAACTAGCATTCGATTTCTGGCTAGTTCGTTGTCTTCTGCGCGCTCCTCTTGTGTCTGCTGTGAGCGCAGCACTCTCATATAATTTATGTGTCGTGTACGGCCACCAATATTTGCACGTGAGCGTGGCATTTTGTACTGCAATTTACGTTTCTTATGATATTTTTTTTTTGTTATTGCTGGGGTAGAAAGGCTGCCCTTCAAAACTTGTTACTTTCATTTTATTGGGAATAATATATGTATTTACTATGGAGATCGGACGGTTATTGTTCGACCGGTTTTAGCCGCTTTTTTTGTTTAAGTCGACACCGGTTTTTCCAAATCTTAAGTTTTCAAATACCGAATAAACTGGTTGTTTGAACAAATCTCATTAAAACTATGCCAAAACGGTGTGTGGAGGCCATAAAAAACAAAGGTTATTACACAAAGTACTCAAAGTTGCTCCTACTCAAGGAGCTTATTTGGTTTTGTTGTTATATTACTTGATAGAGAAGGGAATTAAAGGTTTGTTATTATAAGTAGTTATTATATAGGTGCCTAAGATAAGAAGACTTAAATGTTTTACTTTGTATGAATCTATAAGTAATATACGAGTCCTTAATTGCCTCGACAAGAAAAGTTACTTAGGTTTCGAACAGCACTGCATGTATGTTCATGCACCACGTATTTAATAGTGTAAGTATGACTATGGTATGTTAGGTAAGACAACCAAGAAATCGCCGGTTCAAACTCAGGCCACACCAACTAACAATTTTCAACAGCGATATCACTTCACAACATTACTACCGACTGGATATGTGTATTTACGCTGTGAACAACTTCACTTAGTATATATCTGCCGTTCGGAAATGGCGTTTGTAGGTTGCTTTCAATGCGTCTAGTTGATCATTCAAGTGTGCATATCTTTTTCGATATTTGCAATAAAAAAACATACATACGTATTAAAATTATATTTATTTAAGTAACCGGTTATTCGTGTTAAAACAACCAGTTTATTCGATATTCGAAAAATGAAGATTTTGAAAAAACCGTATTCGACAAAACCCAAACAACCGGTTAAAATAACCATCCGATCGAAAAATAACAGTCCGATCTTCCTAGTGGTTATCAATATCAGAGCACTTACCCTCAGTAAAATTTTTTAACTCTGTTTTTAAAAATTCTGACGCTATTTCGTTGATGGAATGAGTTACGTTCAAATGCTGAAGAGTTTTAAGAGTTATTACCATAATGAAAGATAATATTGGGATCTCGTGGAACAAGGAAAAGATTCATTTCATGAATTAGCATAATTACCAAAGTGACGTAGCAATAACTCGAATATATATGGGCATGTAACAGCATGCTATTGATATAAGAATTTTTTGATATTTGCCTCATCGAAGTTTGAAAATAAAAATTCTTATTGGATATGTCTCGTGGAACAAGGAAAAGATCCATTTCATGAATTAGCAGAATTGCCAAAGTGACGTAGCAAAAACTCAAGTATATTATGGGCATGTAACAGCATGCTATTGATATAAGAATTTTTTGATATTTGCCTCATCGAAGTTTGAACATAAAAATTCTTATTGGATAGGTCAATAACATACACAACTCGGAGCAAAGGCAACTGAAATATCATTCCTAAACAAATATTGACGTCGATGTCGATAGCTGAAAGTCCACATGTCAACCTTAGTGTCTTCAAGGGTCGCTTATTTACCTTGTATTTCACCCTTTATCCTTAAATTTCGTTGTTTTTATAATTTTTCATTTTTAATTGCAATAAATCAAATGATAACTATCTTAACCACAATATCCTTAAAATAAATTTATTATAACCGAAGGATGTAATATGTGTGTATTATGTTTGTGTTATTAAGTTTGATTATTAAAGACTGTCAGTCCTTTTGATATGAGTTCTCATAAACATAAAAGAATAGTTAGTCAGTCAAATATTCAAATGATTTACGAGTATTCCCACACATGCAGAAAAGCATTAAGTTCTATTAGATGGCAATAACAAAGGACTCCCCTCCTCTGTTGTAATGAAACAAATTGTATGTAATTAATAACTTGGCTAATTCGAACAGAGCAGCAGATTGTTATATGAAATGGATAATATCGGGTGAGTTTTTAGCAACTTTCTTTTTGGCAACACTGTTTTTGGCAGCTCAGCTGTTTTGCGTGTAACATGTTACATAATATGCGTAAGCTAGCTTCAACCACTGTGTGAATACACACAATCAAATGTTTATAACTATAATGTACTTCAACTTTTCGTCAAGCTGCTTTCAGCTTCATATGCTTACGTTTTGAGCGAAATATGTGTGTCGGATGTAAAACAATAACGAAAGAAACACGCTGTGTAATGGATGCTCTTCATTTTATTCGTCACTGAAACAACGACGATTGAATATGCGTATCGGGTATATGCAGATTTTTTAACTTTTATTTAAACTGTGTTATTTTTCAGATAATACTTAAACTTTTTTACAAAATGTTAGAATTTTTATATTAAAAAAAAATATATAAAGGGTCCGTCAAATAATTTTTTTTTTAAATGCTAGAAAAAAAAACTACTGAATATTTTCTCAAATTTATTTTTTTAATTGAATGCGCATCCTTCCGGTTAATAATGGAAAACAATTTCATTTAAATGGCTGCCGCGGCTGGCCATGCAGTAGCCTACACGATCGGTGCAATTTTGTAAGCACATTATCGATTGTGTGCATCTATATATCACCAATGGCTTTACGAATATTGTCCCTTAAAGCGTCAATTGTCTCTGGCTTGTTAGCGTAATACTTATCTTTGACGGCACCCCACAAATAATAGTCCAATGATGTCAAATCGCAGCTCCGAGGTTGCCAAACGACATCAGCTCTACGGCTGATAATGCGATCTTCAAAAACAGGGCGCAAAACACCGACTGTAGCTACGGCTGTGTGGCACGTAGCGTCGTCCTGCTGAAACCAAATGTTGCTAATATCCTCCTCTTCAATTTTAGTGAACAAAAATTCGTTCAACATGGCCCGATAACGATCACTATTGACTGTAACGGCCACTCCTTGCTTATTTTCGAAGAAAAATGGCCCAATTAATCCTCTGGATCAAAATCCGCACCAAACAATGACTCGTCTTGGGTGTATCGGGTGTATCGGGTGTATCAATTTTACTTGTTTACATACCCGCCAAGATCAAAATGAGCTTCATCTGAAAAGATGATTTTTGATTCTGCAACATTACCATTATTTTCAAACTAATGTCGCAATATTTCCCAGCATTGTTCAAGCGTATACACAACCATATTCGTTCAGCGGAAGGATAAAACTAATTATCTGTCAAATCAGACATGACCACTAGTTGAAAGTTAGATGGCGGACCCTTTATATCTCATCCATTTGATGGGCCTTTAAATACGCATACAATATCAATTAGTGAACGCCTCTATTGGTCGTAGCAAAATGATCCTTTTTATCCCAAGTTTTCCAACATCTAAGTTAATGAAAAGATGATTTGGGCGCTGAAGTTTACCTTAAAGCTGTCAAACATGTGAGACTTGCTAGCGTATACTTGGCTTTTCATATATTTCCACAAAAAAAGTCCGGAAGATTCAAATGTAAAATTCTAGGTTGCCACTACAACAGTGTGGTATTGTTGAAACAAAATCTTTTGCTTACATTTGCAGACAGTTGAAGTAAGCAAAAACCACTAATATTTTTTTCCATTACCGCATCACTTCCCAAAAATGTGAAACAGGTACTAATAACTCAACTGAAATCAACTTCACTCTCAGATAACTATTTTCGTGTTCTTACTAACACAACTATTCAAAAAATTGATTAATTATTTGACAGACTTTGCCTATAGTCTTTGACGGTAGCTTAAGTTAGCAAAAGTATATTGCGTTTGGGCCTTTGCTGACAAACATGTTTAGCTTGTTTTATAATTTAAACATGAATTGACTTACAAACGAACAATGCTGTCCAAAATAGATAATTTGAAAAAAAACTGTTATATCCTACCATGTTATCCTTTATTCCCTACTAAACCTTTAGGTGCTAACCCATTGGAAGGCTTGTTGTTGGATTATTCAGTAGGGAAGGTATAACAATGGCTACACTTCCGCATCCGAAGAACGGTTGTTAGATTTTTATTTGCTCGTGGTTTTTATTTATTTTATTTGATTTTGTATCCTTTTGACGTAATGACTGGACGTTGTAGGATTTAGGGCGGATTTATTCTCCGTTCGTTTTCGCCTTATGTGAGACTCAGGTTTCTGAAAATGCTGATCCACAGGATTTTTATCTCCCCGGGAATCATCTTCTTACTTTCAATGGGGCCTTGCAATGTACGATCGCGATAATGTTGTGTTATAGTGCCAGCAACCACTTGGCATGTATGATACAGAATTAAACTGCCTTTGGGTTAAGTTCAAAATTAGGGCACATCTTTTGCATTTTGGGTTCCTGTGCAGAAGCCCAAACGTGGAAAGAGAAGTTTCTTTAGCTGGCTTTGACTCTCTTTCCCATGCCTATGAAAGTCCACCTTTTTTCGGAAAATTGTGTTTAACAATGAAGCTCATTAATGGTTGAATGGATACGTGAACAAGCAAAATTTCCGATTTTGGTGTCAGAAGCATTGCAAGAATTGTCAATGCAGCCCGAAAACTTCACTGCTTGGTGTGTATTATGGGCCGGTGGCATCATTGGACCTTACTTTTTTAAAGACAACGAATGCATGAACGTTACGTTGATTTACTTTTTTTTTGTATCATTTAATGTATTATTTGCTTAAATCAAATCCGAAGCTCCTAAAAAATCACCCGATACTTGGAAGGGATAGTGCTATTTTTTCATATAATAACATTAGTAAATAAAACTAAATATCAATAGAACATTTAAAATATGACATATAATTTGTAACAACGGTCTTATGGTGTCAAAAATATTTAACTTTTGGAAAAGAGTCAAATGGATTATAGAAAAGTATACACTATACCCCACACTCTAATGACCTTTTTAGAATGATACGAAGGCAGTATGATAATTATTTGAAAAAGTATTTTATTTTATACAATACCTTCGTTGGTCTTGGCTCTGCTTGACTATAACCTTAGAGTGAATAAACTTTGGTTTCAGCGTCATTACCTTGATTTTTTACAGCGATTATTCTCTTCGAATATTTTTGAATACTAAAAGGTTCACCAAATACATTTGATTTTTGGAAAACAGGGCGCAATACATCGAGTGTAGCTTCGGCTGTGTGGCACATAGCGCCGTCCTGTTGAAACCAAATGTTGCTAATATTCGGGTCATGTTAAACGAATTTTTGTTCATAAAAATTGAAAAGGAGGATATTAGCAACATTTGGTTTCAAAAGGACGGCGCTACGTGCCACACAGCTGTAGCTACTGTCGATGTTTTGCGCCCTGTTTTTGAAGATCGCATTATCAGCCGCACAGCTGTTTTTGTTTGGCCACCTCGGAGCTGCGATTTGACACCGTTGGACTATTATTTGTGGGGTGCCGTCCAAGATAAGTGTTACGCCAACAAGGCAGAGATAATTGACGCTTTAAAGGACAATATTCTTGAAGCCATTGGTGAAATACAGCTGCACACAATCGATAATGTGCTTAAAAATTGGACCGATCGTGTAGGCTACTGCATGGCCAGTCGAGGCAGCCATTTGAATGAAATTATTTTCCATTATTAACCGGAAGGATTGTACTTTCAAATAAAAAAAGAAATTTGAGAAAATATTCAGTAGTTTTTTTTATAGCATCTTCCAGAAAATAGAATTTTTTTATTGTCATTGTATGTAATGGGTGTCGTATAAGCGATTTTTCTTTAAATTCAGGAATATCACTCATACGCTCGGTGGAATTTTCGGCATTTAGAGCAAATTTTTTTTTGTTCAAAACTAATTACTTTCATTTTATTGGGAATGAAATATGTATTTACCAATCGACTTTCATGAATTATGAATAAATTTTTGAATAAATAATGAAACTAGTAAATACAGGGTGTCCGCCGGTAAGGTATACTAGTTTGTTTTGCCGTCATTTTGGTAAACATTAGTCTTGACAGTTCATATTTGGCAGTTGTGAAGTAGAGACGTGGCAAAGTTATTATGGAAAAACATTCAGCGAAACAACGTGTGTTAATTGTTAAAACATTTTATCAAAATCAATCATCGACTACTGTGACGATAAGAAAGTTACGTGAAATTTTTGGGAGAAACAACGTGCCAACAAGACGCACTATTTATCGTGTAGTGAATGATTTCGATGAAAGAGGGTCTGTAGCTGATAGGCCAAGCATGATCGGCTGAAAACATTACTGCTGTTCAAGAAAGTATTTAAAACAATTCATCAACCTCAATTCGACGCCGTGCTCAGGAGCTTGGTATTCAAAGAACAATTTTGGTCACGATTTTGCACGAAGATTTGCATTTGTTTCCATTTAAGATTCAGTTGACACAAGAGCTTCTTCCAGAAGATCATTTACGCCGCCTTTCATATGTCAATAGGAAGTTACAGCTCGCCCATGACAAGCCCGATTTTCATGAAAAAATCGTAATGAGTGACGTGGCACGTTTTCATTTCAATGGTTATGTGAATAAACAAAATAGTCGGTTTTGAGCAATGAGAAACCCTCAAATTATTCATCAGTCGGCTTTGCATCCATTAAAAGTGACAGTCTGGTGTGCAATTTGGTCAGGAGGAATCACTGGACCTTACTTCTTTGAAACTGAAAACGTCGTAACGGTAACTGTCAACGGGGAGTGATATGGTGATATGATTGAAAACTTTTTAATGCCACAACTGCATGTTTTGGGCTGGACTAACATGTGGTTTCAACAAGACGGTGTCACATCGCATACAGCCAGGATTACAATTACTGCGAGAATTACTGCGAGACCTCTTTCCGCAACAAATTATTTCAAGGAATGCTGATGAAGATTGGCCTCCACTGTCGCCTGATTTGACTGTTCCAGACTTCTTTTTGTGGGGCTATCTTAAAATCAAGGTTTACGCAAACAAACCAGAAACGCTGAAGCATTTCAAACAAAATTTTCGCGATGAAATTAATGAAATATCGCGTGAAATGTGTGAGATTATAATGAAAAGTGTGCTCAAAAAGCTAACAGAGGCGTGCATATATCTGATATTATATTACATACAGAGTTGCCGACATTAAATAAAATATTTATCAATATAAGACCCATTCTATTTCATATAATCGAAAATTATAAGCTAACAAAATAGTATAACTTTCTCAGCTTATACCCTGTATTTGGCGCTTTCTGTTTTTTGTTAATTTTCAGAAATCAAAAATATCATAATTTTTACAAAATTTTGACAAAAAAAAAAAAAAAAACAAAAGAAAACCAACGTTTTTTTTTTTCAACTAATGCTTATTTCGTGAATGGTAACACTTAGCTCATGTCTGATTTGACAGATAATTAGTTTTATCCTTCCGCTGAACGAATATGGTTGTGCATACGCTTGAATAACGCTGGGAATCTGGGTCCGCGATCAACTTACAGAAGATGCCGATTTTGTCAAAAAAAATCATCTTTCCAGATGAAGCTCATTTTGATCTTGGCGGGTATGTAAACAAGCAAAATTGTCGCATTTGGTGCACAGAAAACCCGCACGCATATATTGAAAAGCCGATACACCCAAGACGAGTCACTGTTTGGTGCGGATTTTGATCCAGAGGCATAATTGAGCCATTTTTCTGCGAAAAAGAGCAAGAAGTGGCCATGAGTGAGTTTACCAAAATTGAAGAGGAGGATATTAGCAACATTTGGTTTCAACAGGATGGCGCTACGTGGCACACAGCCGTAGCTACCGTCGATGTTTTGCGCCCTGTTTTTGAAGATCGCATTATCAGCCGCAGAGCTGATGTCGTTTGGCCACCTCGTAGCTGCGATTTGACACTGTTGGACTATTATTTGTGGGGTGCCGTCAAAGATAAGTATTACGCCAACAAGCCAGAGACAATTGACGCTTTAAAGGACAATATTAGTGAAGCCATTGGTGAAATACAGCTGCACACAATCGATAATGTGCTTAAAAATTGGACCGATCGTGTAGGCTACTTTATGGCCAGCAGAGGCAACCATTTAAATGAAATTATTTTCCATTATTTAACGGCAGGATTGTACTTTCAAATAAAAGAAATTTGAGAAAATATTCAGTAGTTCTTTTTTATAGCATTTTCAAAAAAAAAAAATTTATTTGGCGGACCCTTTAATATACCTTCTCGGCGAATACTCTGTATTTTGGTCATTTTCAAAAATCAAAAATATCATAATTTTTACAAAAAAAAGCATAAAAAAATTGTTATGATTTGTTTCTCAATAACTCCAAGAATACGGGTTATATTAAAAAATTATATTATAATGACTTTAAGATGGTATAATTTGGAATTAAGAAAGAAATCAAATGAGTCATATCAAAGTTAACATACGATATATAAAGCAGCCTCTTCAAAAATCTCACATTAAAAAAAATGAAAAAAAGAGAAAAACTTATCCATAGAATCTGAAATGCTGATGATTTTTAAAGTTAGGCGACCATATCTCATCAAAAAAAATATAGTGGTCTTGCAAGATCAGAATTTTTTTTTCCACTTGTTGCATAATGTAATTGATGTCAATATCCCCGCGTATATCTCAAAACATTGTTTTAATGGTTTTGTTGGTCGCGAAACCCTTCATAGCCTTTTCTGATGCACGTCTTCCAAAAGAAACCTACTGTTTAGATTGTTCTTTAGCCTCTGGTGTATTGTGATTGGTCCATGTTTCATTCACAATTGTATTCAACAGCAAAGAAATGGGCTAATATAAGCAATGCGGGCAATCATAGCTGAAATAGAATTTCACGAATTTTATTAAACTGTTAAAGCCTGAAAATTTCTTCCGAGTAAAACCAATTCCATTTTGAGACAATCGATACACTTAAAGATGAACGTTACATACTCGTACATATGTACATAAGCTCAAAAGCGCAATATATCCCACACAAAAGGTAGGGTATGCTTCAAAAAAGCTTTAAAAATACGCATACTTTTTTAAAAGCATACTTTTGTAAGTTGATGCCAATGGTTTTGTTACATTTATTCGTGGCTTTATGGTTGAAACATAAATTATCCTCAACACCAAACATGTATAAGCGTCACATCATTTTTTAAGTGTCAGCTATAGTGACAATTTGTTGCAAAGGTAGATACAGATACAGATTTTTTTATTTGCAACATGTAGATGTGTGTGTGGATAAATGAAATATTTAAG
Source organism: Wohlfahrtia magnifica (assembly GCA_023159175.1). Classification (NCBI taxonomy): domain Eukaryota; kingdom Metazoa; phylum Arthropoda; class Insecta; order Diptera; family Sarcophagidae; genus Wohlfahrtia; species Wohlfahrtia magnifica. Next base: position 1,643,889 of record JAKWBJ010000539.1, read on the forward strand.
CGCACAATCTTGGGTTCAAATTTCTATATGTTTTTTTGAATGTTACGTGTCAACAATAAAATCTTTTATACGAAAATTTCGAACTACACTGAGATAAAGCTTTGAATAAAAAAAAAACAAGAAAAAAATAATTTTATTTTTCAAAGGAGTTTTGGGTGTATTAAAACACGCTCTATCCTCGCCCAGAAGTATATACATAAGTCTGGCTCACAGACATTGCGACACAAATGCCGCAAAAACAAAAATTATGCCAGACAACGCTATTAAACCTTTAAAGAGGGAATACAAATTTTGATGAGGAAAGTGACGTGGCGTAATGGCAAGAGGCTACGCATACAATACAAGCGTACCAGGTTCGAGCCGCAGCAGAAAATATGACGAAAAAATTAAATTGTGGTTTCTTGTATTTAAAAAAGAGACTTCAACTTCCCTCCAGGCACATCCACCGAAAAAATAAAAAAATGGAAGAAACTCGCTGACATTGAAACTTTTATCACTGGCGATGATGACCAACATCAGCCGAATAATAACGAGAATACGCCATCTAGTGGAAAGAAAATTACAATGCTAAGTAACCATCACCACCACCAATTAGCAAGGTACTGGTGAACAGTCCGGGACCATTGTGGGGTCGAAGCTGAAGGCGGCACGTGTTTGTATATACACTCACGTGACGCTAAGCCTGACCAGAGGTATTCTGGTGTCACGGAAATCGGGAGCCCCAGGGATTCCGATCTCTGCCAAATTGCTTGGTAGGCCTTGTTATGAGAGCTTCGTGGTGGCTGTGGTTTAGACCTAAAGCATAGGCAGAGCGCGAGCTCTGTGTGGTGTTGCATCTCCTCAACCACGTGCTATGACCTATATCACGGCAGGAGTTTAGATCGTCTTTGACTTTTCACCAAGGTGTGAAGGTTATGAGTATCCTAGCAACACGCTTTCGAATTGGTACTCACTTGTGATATTCACTCGTGGTTATCACAGGTGGGTGAGGCAACGTGGGGTATGCCGCACGGCGAAGACTCACATACATTCAGATGACACTTGATCTGACCAGTTAGCAAGGATCTTCACCACTACACAATCATATGAAGGCGAGCTACAGTGGATTAGTCATCTACTTGGCCTTAAAGAAAAATCAACTTTAAATAATGAAACTGAAGCAAAGCCATTAATGATTTGTGAAAAGCCAATATGCTCCCCAGAGGAATGACGGAGAAAAAAAAACAATTTTGAAAATGTCTCGTCTTTTTGCTTTATCGACAGCATTGCTTACAAGCGAGATAGAATGAACTTAAGTAGACAAACATTTGTCCGAATTAACTTTATGAGGCGATCTCCTCACCAATTGCTGAAAATTCTATCCATGCATTTATCAACCACTGTCGATGAAACACATCAAGTTTTCTTGGTTTAGGCACACCCTACAAAAACTGCATGATGACGAAGTGTAATTAGAATGGAATCGAGAGAGATGACGTAGAATTGGTACACCCGTACGTATACTTAGAGTAAATAAGCGAATAAAGAAATTGCTTTCTATGGGATTACTTTGAGCCAAATAAAAACCTTAGCTTTAGATAGGCACATCTGGAAGACATTTTTTTATGGCTCTATGATCCCCTGTGCATTAAATTGGCTGTTGTTTTCCAGTATCTTATATGTATTGTCACACAAATAAGTTTGCGTTTATTTAATCGCTAAAAAAATCAATAAAAGCTGTAAGAACAACTCTATACGTGCTGTTTACAAATAACCAAATCGGCAACAACAAACATTAGCAGAAATAAAGTAAAAAAATAGAGTGGCAACAAGAAAAACTAACAGCGAAGAAAACAAATAACAGACAATAACAAGCAACAACAAATACTAAGAGCAGAAAGAAGTAGATGCTTGCATTCGCATGGCACATAAGAACTAAATAGAAAGTAAAAGAAATAAATGAATTTACCTGAAATAATGAGAGGTTCGAGGGCTTTCGAAATATTGCTTGCTCAGCCATATAAAAAGCACATCGATGCGAACAATAATCAGCTTTTGTGTTGTGAACTCAGCGAACGTGTTATTGGTTTGAACTCAGTGTTAAGAGAGTTTAGAGTGGTTGAACTCGGGTTGAAGAGGTTGTGATCGAATCTAAACTATAACTACGATCGGGTTGGAAGGTCTTTTAGTAGAAAAATCGGTCGAGTAATTGTTGTTCTTTACAAAGTAGTAAAGAAGAAGAAAGAGCAGAAATGAAGAATAAAAATTGTTATTGCTTGTAAAGAGGTTCCGAGCAGTGGTGCACAAAACTGTGTAAATAAAGAATTTTAATTAAAAACTAAACACAGGTTTTATTAATTTTTTTTTAACTACAATCTACGAACCCATAAATAAACGTTTTTAAAAAGGTAAAAACTCAACAGTATATTAAAATAAATGAGTTTGTATGCGGTTTTGTTTGTGCTAAACGGCTGAACGGATTTTTTTGAAATTTTTACAGTATTACTCTGTATGTCTGGGAAAATCTACAAGCTATATAAGTTTCAAAAATTCCAACTGTGCGGTGCCAAGCCTAAGCAAATATTTATATCTTCAAAATGGCGGGATATTACACTGCTGTGCATAACTAACAAGCTTATAGTTCAGATCATTTTCGAAAGTGTAACGCCACTATTGAGACAAGAACAAGCTGGTGTAAGATGACAAAAGTCCACTATGGACCATGTTGATACTCATCATCTCATTACAGAACAATCTGTGGCACTCACCACTGTAGCTTTGCTCTATAGATTTTAAAAAACCCTTTGAACTATGAAGTGTAATGAGTGCGTTAATTTGCAAGGGAGCTTCGCTTAAACTCATTGAACTCATTGAGGGTTTATATCGCAATGCATCTTGCAGGGTTAGAAATGGAAAGCTATTAAGCGGCCCAATAGACTGCTATTTAATATAGTTTTGAACTTAAACGTTTAGAAAGTCCTCTTCGGTGGCAGAGGAATAACATGTGGCTTGCAAAACAGATTAAACGACGTAGATTATGCCGATGATGTCTGTCGCCTGCTTCATAGCTTTCCGGTAACAAATTTCCGTAACAGTGGAGGCGGTAGGTTTGAAAATAAACGTAGCGAAGACTAAAACTCTACGTATTAATACGATAACAAATACGGGTGTTATTTGTTATTGAAACTGAGGAAATTGCTGATGTTGGTAAATTCTGCTATTTGGAAAGTATAATATCCGCAAACAACCGAGCGAGGTGATTAAAAACAGTTTGCAAAAAGCGTGTCGAATTTTTGTCCGTTTAAGATCAATTTTTAAATCATCCATATTATCGTTACGTACGAATATTGCAGTATTCAATGCTAATGCAAAATCTAACCTTAAGTATGGTGTGAAACGAGAACGCTGCCACTCGCGATATGAAAAAGTTGCAAGCGTTCGTGAACCTGTCTTCACATTTTTTGCCCGATAACTGTGTCTAAGCATACGCTTTGGCGCTGAAGGAATCAGGAACCATTATCGATTGAGATAAAGAGGCACAAGTGGCGCTCTTAGAAGACAATCGAATGGCATTAGTAAAATTGCCATATTTTGGAATCTACAGAAGAGCAGAAGCAGAGGCCGAAATGAATGGATACGTCAAAAGTTGGAGAGAAGTGAAGGCGCTAGCACAAAACAAAGAATTGGTCATAGAATTTATTGTGATCCGCTGTGGTATGGTAGGTAAGACATCCGCTTATCAACCAGAAGGTCGTCGGTTCAATACCAGGCTAGAACATCTTCAAAAAAAAGAAAAAAGTTTTTCGACAGCGGTATCACCTCATAACATTAGCTAGTAACTGGTTATGAGTATAAATACTATTGAATACTTCTCTAAATGCATTTGCCGTTCGAAGCCGGCGTTAAGCTGTAGGTCCCTTTCAATAAGATTCAAAATAGAATCGGGTGCAGCGCTCATTGACTGACAGAAGTCCCCATGTTCTTTCATGGAATGTTATGGGAATTAATATATATATGCTCCTTTTAGGATCGACTGGAATTTATTATTACATCTTCAAAATGGTAACAGTAATATCTCTAACTTTGGTCTAAATATCTTAAAAGTCAATACATAACGTCAGTAAAAAAGTGGACGAAGTTAGACAAGTAGGCATGGTGTGCCCAAGCAAACTAAATATTGATTTTTATATATCTAGAGGAAGTTTCTGAATTTGGTCTGAATCATTTTATAGGCAATACATATATACTCAAAAAAAGGGGGCGAGGCTGGGCAGCTTCTATTCATATTAATAAAGAATTTTTGATATGTGGAGAATAGTAATTGAAGCATCGCTGTTTATCCACAACAGACAAGAAGCGGGTGAGATTGGACAACCGGGTATTGAGCAAAGCACACCGGGCAAAAGGTATCTATATGCATACGTATAATAAATAAAAGTTAGTGGTGCTTATTTGAAGAGACTGTATAAAGCTTAAGAGCATTTTCTACAGTGTCCTTCTGGTTGGATTTGAGCCGGAAGGGAATAAAATGGGGAAAAAGGAAAAAATGATAACTAAGATAGTAAAGGGTTCGCCATCTAACGTTTTTTTTTCAACTAGTGCTTATTTCGTGAATGGTAACACTTAGCTCATGTCTGATTTGACAGATAATTAGTTTTATCTTTCCGCTAAACGAATATAGTTGTGTATACGCTTGAACAACGCTGGGTAATATTTCGACATGACTTTGAAAATCATGGTAATGTTGCTGAATGTGTGCGATGTGTTCAGATGAAGCTCATTTTGATCATGGCGGTTATGTAAACAAGCAAAATTGTCGCATTTGGGGCACAGAAAACCCGCGCGCATACATTGAAAAGCCGATACACCCAAGGCGCGTCAATGTTTGATGCGAATTTTGGTCCAGAGGCATAATTGGGCAATTTTTCTTCGAAAATGAGCAAGGAGTGGCCGTTACAGTCAATGGCGATCGTTATCGAGCCACGTTGAATGAATTTTTGCTCACAGAAATTGAAGAGGAGGACGACATTTGGTTTCAACAGGACGGCGCTACGTGGCACACAGTTGAAGCTACACTCGATGTTTTGCGCCATGTTTTTGAAAATCGCATTATCGTTTGGCCACCTCGGAGCTGCGATTTGACACCGTTGGACTATTATTTGTAGGGTGCCGTTAAAGATAAGTGTTATGCCAACAAGCCAGAGACAATTGACGCTTTAAAGGACAATATTCGTGAAGCCATTGGTGAAATACAGCTGCACATAATCGATAATGTGCTTACAAAATTGCACCGATCGTGTAGGCTACTGCATGGCCAGCCGAGGCAGCCATTTAAATGAAATTGTTTTCCATTATTAACCGGAAGGATTGTACTTTCAAATAAAAAAAGAAATTTGACAAAATATTGAGTAGTTTTCTTTTATAGCATTTTCAACTATTGACGCACCCAATAGTTAAGATAGTAATGTATATTGAAGTGGCGAAGCACGCCGCTTTATAACTGGAATAATATATAATTCAAGTTTGAATATGATTTTCTATTTTGATGTTTAAAACATTTTTTTATTTATTGATTTTACTTGATTTCATTATTTTTTTCTTATTTTTAAATATTTTTATTTCAGGTGTTCCCTCTCCTATTAGAAGATAAATTTTCAAATATATTTTCTTCTTTTATTACGAGTATTATCTGCCTCGTGGTAACAAAAGTATGCAAAAATAAAATTAAAATTTTTATTTCGAGTTCACAAGATCAGGCCTATGGTTAAATTATCGTGTGGTGCGTTGGTGTTTATTTTAATGGGATATTACATGGTTACAGCTGGTGTTGGTTTTGAAGCTGGAAGTGTTCAAATGTTTTGTTATCCTGTTAAGAAAACAAAAGCAATAAGCAGTTGTATTAATTCCATAAAATTTAAATGCAAATAAATTATTATTATACGTACATGGAAGGCGGGAAGGTGGGGAAATGGGAGTTTGAGGTCTCTAAGACTGGTATGGTATGTTGTTATGCGTTTATTATTTTTTTATTTATTTTTATTTTTATTTATTGTTACACAGTATGGCTGGTTCAAGCCAAATTTGCTTGGAGGTATGTGCGTTAGATATTCTATTCTACGTTAGCCACCACCCGCATTGTTAAGATTATGTTTCGTTGTAATTTACATTTAGAATCCTCTATAAAATATGTGTTAAGATTAGAAATTGTACAACAACAAAATAAAACAACAAGAAATTAAATTAAAGCAACAAATATATTTCTACGAGTACCATGCCATTAAAAATGACAATAAATTAGTGTGTGTAAGTACGAGTATGTATTTCGTAAATAATTTTTTTTTTTTTTTTTGTTAATAAATTTCAACAAAAAAAGTACAAGAAATTTAATTTTTAAATAAAATGTTCGAAAATTCAAATTTGAGTTTTGTCATTAAACAAATTTTTAAATATTTGTTAATAAAGGATCGAATTATTAATGTCTGAGGTACCTAGAGTGTACATTGCATTTTGCATCATTATTTGAATAAAGAAAACTCACTCAAGCAATATGTTGTACAACAGTGAGACCTGGCTGTGTCTAATATCATCACGCAAAAGTTACAAGTATTCACCAACAAGTGCCTTAGAATGATGTGCAAGATTTTCTGGCCTAGCACCATAAGCAACATAATCGTTATCATCATACCGACCAGGCGCTATTGTAGGACACTGCGACTCATGGGATATATTGTGCCCCTTCCGGTCTATCGTTTGTTTAGCAGATCTCCTGCTTTCTTAATGAACACCAGCGGATGCGAAACCCTAATGATGGATATAACACCCAGTGAGTCCATATGTCTCCCTAAACATTTACAATCTAATAATAATGAAGATCCCATACTAAAGCAGATAAGGCAAAGGAAGGGAGTGCTATCTGGGTTAACGTGAGTCTTCGCCGCGCTGGCATACCGTGCGGTGCCCCACTGGCACGAGTAAATACTATGTGCCCCCACCCATGATAAATACAAGGCGTGTTGTTGGGACACACATAAGGTGAGGAGTTGGAGACTATCTAAGCTCCTGCCGTGATATGGGTCACGGCACCCGGTTGAGGAGATACAACACCACACCGAGCTCGCGCTCTGCCTGCGCTTTAGGTCTAAACCACAGCCACTATGAAGCTCCCACAAGAAGGCCTAGTCAAAAATCGGACTCCCAATTCCCGTGGCACCAGAATACCTCTGGTCAGGCTTAGTGAGACGTGAGTGTAAATACAAACACGTGCCTCTGCCAGCTTCGTCCACACAACGGCCCCGCACTGGTCGCCGGTAAACATAGAAGTTGGGGTGGATTTGCCATACTTTAAGGAAAAATCCCAGTAGAAATACAAGGATGGCACTTGAGTGGAATCCTTAAGGCTCAAGGAAACGCGGTCGACCAAGAAACACCTGGTGAAGCACAATTATCTAAGAACTGAGGCAAAACAATTTTACATTTGAACAGGCAAAGACAACGTCAGCAAACCGTGTGTGATAGGGATGCTTTGTGGATGCTTTGCTTCTAAGAGGAGTAACAAAAAAAAAAAAAAAAAAAGACTCAAGCAATTGGTACAATCGACCTAAAGCGCCAGAATGTGTCCACTTTAAATTAGTTTTAAGCGATGTAACAGCAAAACACATGCCAACAACAGACAAAGTTCTCTCCTCTACACTATTTGTACTCCTTTTGGATACAGTAATATAGCAAACTAAAGTTGATGCTCTATTTAATACTCAGTGGTGCTAAAAATAGCAACTACACGATGTAGATTACGTATGTTGTACGTTGAGTGTGACCTCATGGGCAAGGTGTGAAATTAGTGCTCTCAAGAAAAGCCTTCGGTAAATCCCTAAAAACGGTTGTTGTACTTTCTACAAGGAGATACACGTTATCATGTGACTGTGTTTCTTTTATGGGTACCACCATCAACTTTTCTAAGGAGGTTAAGTATCTAGGCGTCATTCTGGATAGAAGGCTTAGTTAAAACCTGCACAGCGACCGTGGAAGCCTTGATTAGTTTGACACCGCTTCACATCCAAGTAATGGTCCCAAAATTCATCGGTAAGTCTGACAAGTCTACGCAGCTCAAAATTGAATGACTGTGTCGGTGTTGGTGTCCAACCGACACTTGTCGTTCCCACGGGAAAGATTTCTGATTTTCTGCCAGGCTGAGATCATAGCCATTGCTATATGTGCGGACAGTGGGTTTCAGGGTAAAACCATTAATATATTCTCTGACAGCCAAGCTGCCTTAATGGCAGTTAGTTTGATTCGTGTGACATCTAGACTGGTCAGATATTGCTACGGTACGTTGTAAAAGCTTTTGCTAGAAAATAGGGTCCAGTTTTTTGGGTTCTTGGACACTGGTAATGAAATAGCGGATGCATTGCTCAGAAAGGGTTCAATGACACCCTATATCGGTCCGGAACTTTGCTCTGCGGCACCATTTACTATCACCCAGAATTTAGTTAAGCATTGGGAAATTGCCAAATGCTTGAAACACTGGAAAGCTCAAAAGAGACTTCGAAACTCTAGTTGTCTTTTTGAGGCTTACGGGCCACTGTAGATTACGAGCGCATCTGAAAAGATGGCGGCCACAGATGTGCTCATTTGTAGACTGTACTCACAGGCATCCGAGACTGCAGAACACATATTGTGTGAATGTGTGGTTCTTTTGTCAATGGATGACAAATCCACCATTACGGTTTCAGATCTGTTGAACAAACTTTAGATTGGAATGGTTGCAATAGGTCCCATGGGTCACTAGGGCCTGCCATAGTGCCTTGTCGGTGTGATAATAATGATAATGATGTAGATTTCGCCGATGATATAAAATTTAATTTTTTAAAAAACTACTGATGCCGTTAATCTTAGATTGAGCCTCAGGATAACAAAACTACTACTGATAAAATCATCGATAACTAGGCTCACATTACTGGGTGGTGAACTAAACTGTTACTTGGTTAGCATGCTATGAAAAGTAACTGTACTAAGGAAGCCATCAATTTTTTATATATATATTTTGTGTATAAAACACAACCAGCTTTCCAAACATTGAATAAAGTGTGGCGTTCGAGCAGTACAACAAAATTAAGAAATTTCATCTTCAGTGTTATGCCGGTCCTTCTATATGGTTGTAGCTCATCAACAGGTTCTTACATATATTGTTACGAAAACAAAAAGGCCTAAAGAAAAGATACACCAGCAATAGTAAATTTTGAGCTATAAAACTCTATTATGGGATTTTTGTCTATTGGTTTATGTCAAGGCTGTCAATGTATCAACCGGCCAATACCGTTTTTATTAATGTTTTTAACAGTGTTAACAATTGCGTATTGAACGGTGTTACCAGTTTAAGTTTTGAATATTATTATCATTCATTTTAAATTAACGGACTTTAATAGAAAGTTGTAGTACATACAAGAACCTTCAAAACTGATGGCTGTCAAGTATATGACGAATGCTGCATTGCCTGCTTGAGTCAGTTATAATTTAACAGTCATAAAGTAAAGTCGTGTTAAGGCGTTAGTAAAAGTGTTGGGCAATTTTTATAAAGTGGAAGTTAAATAAGTACAGTATAAAGTAAGAGTGTAGAAATAAAGAGACTGTAAAATAAAACAACAACTGTGTGTTACATATTTTATGTAACGTAATTAAAAAGAACTCAAACGTTTTAAAAAGGTTAAAACGTAACAAGTTGAAACGTGGCCCCATCACCTTACATTTATTTAACTCTGATAGTGATTCTTAGTGGCATTTTCTGATCTTGTTTAATAATTAAAAGTGATGCTGACACTATCGCTATGGTGGTGTAGGAATGAAACATGTTTGTTAACAAATTTTCTTTTCTTTAATTTTTTATTTTTGTTTAAATTTCTTTATACCGTAAATAGGCTTTTCGTTGAGATTTTAAATAGTTCTTCGTTATCTGTTTTTTTATTTTAAATTTTTACTAAAAACAAATGCATTTTACTTTTCAATAAAACATCACCCTTTTTTACACTCAAAACTTCGTTTAATTAAAACTTCTGCTTTAAAAATTAGAAATTGCATTGTTGCCTTAATCTAATAAATCTCTCGAACAAAGACGTATTAAATTGGAGTTAAGATCTATATCTCACTAACTGTATTCGATGCGAGTTATCGTATAAGAGAAAGAAAGAAAAAATAAACAGACAGACAGACAAACAAATAAAAAAAAAACTTAAAAAAGGCTTTAGCTTTTAAGGACAGCAAACACAAACCACACAATAGGGGCCATGTAAAGAAGCACATCTTCAGTCCAACATGCTTTGTCGGCTTGTTCTTTTCCAATTAAGGCAAAATGATTATTGTGTGATAAGGATTTCTTTATTTCGATTGGCCAAACGACATAAAAAGCAGAAATCCCAAGGAATATACGTATGCATGCAAACAGCATGGAAAAAGACAATATAAAATGGTTCTTAAGTATAAATGTCCACTTATTCAATGACGGAAAACAAGGTTTCTTTTTTAGATTAGAAACGAATAGCACATAACTTTATAAAACAAAATGTAAAACATAAAGGGTGGTCCAACTATAATGCACGATTTTAATTGTAAGTCACACCTTAACGTCAAGTTTTTTGCCCAACTTAATTTGACATTTTATTTGTTCAAGTGTTTGACAAATTAAGCCATGGAGAGGTACACAATAGAGCAGCGCCTTAAGATTGTTGAAGCTTTTTATGAAAATGGGCATCTCAATCAAAAAGCATTTCGTGCACTTGGTCGTTTTTTGGTCAGCAATCGGGAGAATTGTTCACAAATTTTTAGCCAACTGGGTCTGTAGGAAATGTGCAAACACCTATCCAAGCTTCCTCAGCTCGTTCCACGAAAAACATTGCTGTTGTTCGCGATAGTGTGGCATAAGAGCCATAAGCTAAACTTGTCGTCCCCAACAATTGAAAATCTCAGGAACATCACTGATGCGAATTTTGAATAAAGATTTGAACTTACACGCTTACAAGATTCAATTGATTCAAGAGCTGAAGCCTACTGACCATTTCAAGCATCATCAATACGACTAATGGTTAGTTGAACAGACAGAAGTGAACGGTGATTTTTCAAAGAAAATCATCTTCTTTCACGTTAGTGGATTCGTCAACAAGCAGAATTTCTGAATTGTGGCAAATGAGAATCAACAAGTGATTGTTGATAAGTTGATGCATCCACAAAGAGTGACCGTTTGGTTCAGTTTCTAGGCGGTGTCATCAGATCGTTCTCCTTCGAAAATGAGGTCGGCCAAGCAGTTACCGTGAATGGTGTTCGCTATCGCCAGATGATAACGGACTTCTTGTGGCCAGAAATTGAGCATATGAGCCTGAACAATATGTGGTTTCAACAGCATGGTGCCACTTGCGACACAGCCAACTAAACAATGGTTCTTATGCGCGAGAAATTCAATAGCCGTGTTATCTCATGTCGTGGCGATGATCATTGGCCGTCACGACAATGTGATTTGATACCATTGGACTCCTTTCTTTGCTGGTACTTAAAAGAAAAGTGTAAGTGGAGCTAAAGGATGAGATAATACGGCACATTAACGACATTAAACCTCAATTATGTCTCAGAGTTATTGAAAATATGTATCGACGGATAGAGGTATGCCACCGAAGCCATGGTGAGCATTTGGCTGATTTTTTTTCACACCTAATTGTCATAGATTCCTCTATTAGAATAAAAAATATTAAGATAATTATCTGAAAATTTTAGTTTTATTTACAATTAACAAGGTGCGTTTTGGTTGGCCAACCCTTTATTTTAAAGATATTTTATCTTATTTTCTTTTCTATTAATGTTTTATTATTTGACTTTTAAAGATTTTGTATTTGTATACCCATAGAGCACTACTCTAGCATCTGTATTTGATATCTTTGGCTTTATTTTACAAATACCACCAACACTGAAGACACAAGCGATATTGACATTAATCGTTAATAATGTGGACAAACAACCCCTTATATCACATAATTATTTAAACAAATTTACCTTGAAAATGTCGATAATTTTCTTTGACATTAAATTGTTTTGAAAATCGTTTCTTGTAAATATTTAAAGTGACAATATTTATGGCTTTAATGACACATTGGTCTAGATTACCTACATAAGATACAGTGATGCTTACAAACGAATATGTAGGCAAATATAAGTGAATGTGTGCATACGAATACATACATGGATATTATTAATCAGTTTAAAGATATAAAAGGATTTAAGATTAGATTCGCTTAGAGAAATTTAGAATTTGATTGATATTGTCAATATACAAGTATAACACATGTGTATTACACATGACAATAATTTAAATTGCGTCTTTTTTATTTTATTTTCTTACACTCCGGGAAATAAGCGGTTGAAAATTACCGAAGTTTATACCAATTAGTATCGAAGTTGGGGTAACCCTATTCAAAAATATAAAAAAAAATAAAAAATCCAGTCATAATATGCCTCAGAGTCCATACAAAGAATTTACACAATATTTTTGTAACTAAAGATTATTTTGTTATTTAAAAAAAAATTTTTTTTCTCCTTCTCTCCTATAGGAAGCATATTAGCTTTTCACAAAGCATCCATTGCTTAGTTTCAGTTTCTTTAATCAATTTGATCTTTCTAGCCAAGTAGATGTTTTATCCACTGAAGCTTCCTCCATATGATTTTGCGTAGTGGTGAATATCGTTGCTAATTGGTGATGATCTTTACTTTAGCATTGTAATTTTTTCCCAGTAGGTGGCGCGTTTTTTCCTAATCATTTGTCAGATGTCAGAGGTATTCGGGAAGGTCAGGAAGGCTTTTTCTTTATTTTTTAAATAGGGTTGTTTGGAGGGAAGTTGAAGCCCCTTTATTAAACATTCGAAAGCTTAATTTAATTTTTTTTCGTCATGTCCATTGCTGGAAGCTCGAACCAGAGTCGTTTGTGTTGTCATGCGTGCGCTCTAGCCACTACACCACGCCAACTCTTTAAAACTACATTAAATCAAATATTATTTATTTTCACATTTAAAGCATAAGAGAACTGCTGCTCGTTGCAAGTGTTTTTGCGACAAATACTGCAAGACTTAACCTTTTTAAAAGGCTTGAGTTCGTTTATATTGCGCAAAAATAAAATAAAACTCTACTTCGTTGTTGTTCTTACGGTCTTTATTAATTCCACTGTAACTTTTATACACTATGTCTTAATACAGCAAATTCACTTATAAAGGGTCTGCCAAATAATTTTTTTTTTGCTATAAAAAAAACTACTGAATATTTTCTCGAATTTCTTTTTTTATTTGAAAGAAAGAAAAAACAATCCTTCCGGTTAATAATGGAAAATAATTTCATTCAAATGGCTGCCTCGGCTGGCCGTGCAGTAGCCTACACCATCGGTCCAATTTTTAAGCAAATTATCGATTGTATGCAGCTGTATTTTACCAATGGCTTCATGAATATTATCCTTTAAAGCGTCAATTGTCGCTGGCTTGTTGGCGTAACACTTATTTTTGACGGCATCCCACAAATATGGTCCAACAGTGTCGAATAGCAGCTCCGAGGTGGCCAAACGACATCAGCTCTGCGGCTGATAATACGATCTTCAAAAACAGGGCGCGTATCGAGTGTAGCTTCAGCTGTGTGATACGTAGCGCCGTCCTGTAGAAACCAAATGTTGCTAATATCCTCCTCTTAAATTTTCGTCAACATGGCCCGATAACGATCGCCATTAACTGTAACGGCCACTCCTTGCTCATTTTCGAAAAAAAATGGCCCAATTATGCCTCTGGACCAAAATCCGCACCAAACAGTCTTGGGTGTATCGGCTTTTCAATGTATGCGTGCGGGCTTTCTGTGCCCCAAATGCGGCAATTTTGCTTGTTTACATACCCGCCAATTCATCTGAAAAGATGATTTTTTTGCAAAATCGGCATCTTCTGTAAGTCGATCGCAGGCCCAGATTCCCAGCGTTGTTCAAGCGTATACACAACTATATTCGCTTAGCGGAAAGATAAAACTAATTATCTTACAAATCAGACACGAGCTAAGTGTTACCATTCACGAAACAAAAAATGTTAGATGCCGAACCCTTTACAACACTTTTTAGTTACGCTTGAAAGCGACTTTAGTTATTGATAGCCAAATTATCACTAACTCACCAGCCACAATGCGCCATCTTTTTATAGTACTTCATCATTTGTTTCGAATGTTCTAGTACAGACACGAATCTTCGATTTATTAATGTTAATTCAAATGGTCTAAAATAATTTTATAAACACAATAATTCATAGAACTGGCAACTCCATGCGAATGGTAGCACTCTTGATTAGTACAGATAAGCCTTGGTTTAAGTCATGACACATGCCAATAAATTTTATAGCTAAAAGCTTATAATAAATTATGTGGTGAATTTTGTGTTTGGCACTTTCATTTTCGTAACAATATCATATCTTAGGCGAACATATATATCATATATGTCGTTTATTTGCCTGCTGTGTTGAACTCGGCGCATTGGAGCAAGTAGTATATAATTAATGTCGGAAACATTGCTTTTATTTAATTTTAAAACTCTAAGACGTTTTGTATTTGGCACAACAAATTGCTAAATAATTTTTTAGTCGTAGTTGCTTTTGACTTGCGATTCATTCAGGAAATTTATTTAATCCAAATAACAAAACTAGCAATGCCTGTAAAAGTGGCCAAGGATTTGTTTTCCATTTTACGAAATGGCTGTGTGCTATTTGATCAAGCGTATCTACACCACCTATCGTGTTACTATAGTCAATAGTAATTTCAGGCTTATTTTTATTGTCAGGACGTGTCTTTATACGTTGATGTAATGATGGCAATAATAAAACTGCTCTATTTTTCTTTGGAAGGTAACTTAAGTGTCAAATTTTTTTGGTATCCTAATAATGAACTTTTTCTTGTTTTAATTTTCATGGTAGAAAATTCTATGGAATACAACTTTTGTTTTTTCTCAGTGTGCCGCTCAACCAATTCGAACGCTGTGAACAAAGTATCGAATGTGATGTTTTAATTTGTTTTCTCAGGACCTTCTTATCCAAGATAAGGAAATCCATGAAGAGGATATCAAGTTTCTGCATGACAAATCTAAAAAAATGTTGAGATAGTATTTGTCTGGCTTTGATGAAATATATTGTCGAAAGTACACTCGCCACCTGCACGGTACCAATTACATGTCAATTATTGAGTGAGAGCCAGGTATATACGACTTTAGCAAGTTACTATTGATGCGTTCCCACTTGGATAGTATCGATAATTTTGATTTTGGTTCACCATCGATGGTTTCTTTTACTATCGATACTATCGTCATATTCTTAAGGTAAATACGGAGGCCACTAAATATAGTCAAAGTCACATTTGGAAAAATTTGTTCGACGCAGGTTGTTAACCGTCTATAAATTTTATAGTTACATAGGGACACAGTTTAAAAGTTACTTAAATTTATATTTATTGAACTCAAATATAGTAAGAATTGTAACTAAAATATGTTCATAAGCACGGTTTTGCATTTGACCAAAACAAATTACTACCTTGATCAAAAAGTTCCCGGAATAACCCCTGTGTGACCGGAATAACCACCGCTGACTGCGTAGCTATGACGCTAAGATTTAGCGGATATATCAACACCAGATGTACCAAAAAACAAATAAAATAAAATCTGAACGATGGGACCGCCGAAGGGGTTATTCCGGGAACTTTTTGATAAAGGTAGTAATCTTCATTTCGTCAGACCATAACACGTTGTTCCAACTATTGCAGTGCAGGTGTTGCTTCCGTTTGCTTAGAAATCATACATTTCGAGGAGTTTTTTTCTTATTGTGCGACTGGAAACAAGAGAATAAGTTCTTTTTTGAAGCTTTTTGATAACTTGAAGGGATTAATCTTTGCAGTACGAATTAAAAATTGACAGTTGTTCTACGCTTTCTTTCCATAGTCTCTGCAGTTTTATTTTACTGGATCTTCTTAATTACTTTAGCACTTCATTTATTTAATTACTGGATCACTGTATACATAATACAATACATAAAATTTCATGACATACTGGAGAAAAATATAGTGTCCCTATTTCTTGTTTCAACACTGTATATTTGTTAATATTCTTTCCCTTTCACTTAAATTATAATATTGTTGCTACTAGTAGCACATAGAAACTATCGAGTGGGCTGACTATCGATAGTTTTGCAGCTCTAGATTCCACATATCGCGAATTGAAGCAAAATTTTTCCTCTGCTTTGAGTAGTGACCGACTAGATTTGTCATCAAAACTTATGTGGCGCAATATTGTTATAAGTCTATGTTCTGGCATGCAGGCTTGGAAAATGTTGCAACCAAGGTCCCAGAATTCTTCGTAACTCATTATACCAGCGTTCAAAAATATTATGCCACAAATGGAAACAAAGTTTATGACCATGGACAACCACTATAATTTTTTGATGCGCTATGATCGCCTAACTTAAAAAATCATTAGAATTTCAGATTCTATGGATAAGTACTTTTTTAATTTTTTTTAAATATTATTTTAATATTATTTCTTAATACACCCCATGTTTTTGTAAACATAACCATAACCATAATCATAACCATAACCATAACCATAACCACAACCCATATTTATATAATAAAATTTAATTGCGTTTCAGCAACGCTTTACCGATAGTGATTAAGACAATCAATTTTTTGTGCATAAGGTCATGTGTCGCCTCTTTCAGTAGGCAGCTCTTTTGAAATGATTAACAAATGTAATGTGACACTTGTTGGCCAATTTTGCTCTACCACTTGCAAAAAGAATGAGGCCTTTTCTTAGCCATCTCCGTTTTGTTCTATAGTAAGCCGTGGTGATGGCATGGCTTTCCGCAGTTAGAAAACGGTGCAAAATATCATTATGAATTCGCTTGAGCATTGTCAAATACTACTTTTAAGAGGTCACATGTTAGTTATTATGGTCTAGCTGAAGCTTTCGCGCAGCTCATTATGAGGATGGGGATTTCATAGCTAAATATTTATGTAAAATATGATCAATCCGTTCGATTATAATGCCTGCAGTCTGAGTCACCTTCACTATGTTTGGCGTGGCGTCATCTTTTGGTCTACCAATTGATCTCATGTTTTACAAAAAAAAAAAAAAAAATTAAAAATGTAGAAACTATTGTTAAAGCCAAGCTATGCATTTTTTATTTTATTTTTTCTGCTTTCAATGTGCAACATTTCATATCATTTTTCTTTGTTCATAAAAAATTTAAATGAAAAACTACAAAGGTTGTCATATTTTCATAGTGTCTTGCATTTTTTACAAAAAAAAAAAAAAAATATTTTTTTTATTCCTCCAAGGAACTTAAGATGCTCATCGATATACAAAGAAATAATGCGAAGACATTCAAAAGATTATAATGGCATCTGCATGTCAATTCGCAATAGAAATAAGGAAAA
Source organism: Wohlfahrtia magnifica (assembly GCA_023159175.1). Classification (NCBI taxonomy): domain Eukaryota; kingdom Metazoa; phylum Arthropoda; class Insecta; order Diptera; family Sarcophagidae; genus Wohlfahrtia; species Wohlfahrtia magnifica. Next base: position 1,661,331 of record JAKWBJ010000539.1, read on the forward strand.
AACGAAATTGTGGGTATTGCTTTGGTTCACATTTCTCTTATTATGATAAAATATTAAAAGTGCTTTACGAAAATGATTTGATACTTGGTACACACACACACAAAAACACATTTACACACACACACATACATACACACGACACGCTTACACTTTAGTAAGCAATTCAAACAAACCACGTGACAGATAAATTTGTTCATTTAATGTACATATGTTTGTATTCGATTTAGGGGATTGATGCCCTAGAACTGCACTTACAAGCAATAATGCTAAAGTTTGTTACCATTGAAATGTCTATTTGACTGTTTACGAAAAGACAATAACCACATTAGTTTCTACTACATATTCCAGTTTAGTTTTCCAATATTACTTTAAATTATTTGACGCTGCTCAAAAGTGTAAAGGAAATTGATTGTGTTGGTCTAACGTTCTTTTTTGGCTACCCGCTTGAACACGACATTCGATAATAACATCACTTTCGAACGTTTGGCAAACATTTCTCTGATAAAATATTCAAAAAAGACTATCGGAAGCGAAACGCAAAAAAAAAACTCATCGAGTTTACCCGTCGTTCAATTTGTGGCAGAAATCTTTCGATCTTAAACGCTTGCCTCTAATATCAACAGCAAGCCTTTAGCGAAATTTTCTCTAATGCGAAATTACTTTGTGTTGCTATATTCTGTTTTTGCTTTTGCTCTCTTCTGTTTCTGTCGTTACTTTTGCTTTTGCATTTTTTTTTTCACCGCTCAATGCTTAAAACGGGAGAAGTTTACTTGTTTTTTTTTTTTTTTAAAAAAAGAAACAAAAAAACAGTGGCGACTATAAGCAAGAGCACAATCTTCTGTTTTGCTTTTGCTCTCTTCTGTTTCTGCCGTTACTTTTGCGTTTGCATTTTTTTTCACCGCTTAACGCTAAAAACGAGAGAAGTTTATTTGTTTTTTTTTTAAAGAAACAAGAAAATAAAAATAGAAGAATATCAGCATATCTCCAATACGCGTGTTCATTTGTAGCTGCTTCAGTGGCAACTAAACGCAAGAGCACAATCTTCTATTTTTATTTTGCTCTCTCCTGTTTCAGCCGTTACTTTTGCTTTTGCATTTTTTTCACCGCTTAATGCTTAAAACGAGAGAAGTTTACTTATTTATTTATTTTTTTTTTTTTTTTTAAAGAGACACGAAAACAAAAATGGAAGAATATCAGCATATATCCAATAGGCGTGTTCATTCGTCGCTGTTTCAGTGGCGACTAAAAGCAAAAGCATAAGAATATATGTCAATTGAGAAGGCACAAAGGTCTTATGAAATGAATAGTAATGTTCTATGTTCTGCTAAGCATTTTTGTTCGGCAAAAACAAATCTTTTTGTTTCGAAAATTCTTCGCTAATAGCGAACAAACGCTATTGCCTATCTCAGTTCAAACGGGTATAGAGTATTTGCTTCTTTCCAGATTCATTGATATTTCTACCATTGTAAGGCGGCAATTGTATGAGAGAGAGTATAATGCTTGTCAAGGAGTATGTGAAAAGTGTGGGTTGGTGGTTAAATGGAATCTGTCTTCATTTGAGAGTTATCGGGTAATATTGGTTTTAATACATCTGCGTGTGTTTGTAAATATTAAAATGCAATCACACAACCACAAGACACTTTACGGTTAAAACAACTGTGTTCTCTGCTTCACAATTTTAGAATTAAATTGTTGATTTTAGAGATGCCCTACGTGTTCCATGATAATTAAGTTTTAAAAAAGGTTTAAGCGTTTGTTGCAATTTTGTTAAAATTGATCATTTTAAAACATTCATGAGGAGCCAACTTCAATTTAAGGCATTTGGTTTAAGTAAAAATACGTTTTTAAATATTTTCTTTTAAGTAATAGTTAAAGATATGATATGATAAGACATGATTGTTATAATTATTAAATTGAGTCGAAGAGGCCAAAATGGCCATGGCACTGCGACCCAAAAAAGTCTATTGTTCCAAATATTCATGGGTCAGACCCGACGGCGTAATAGACAGCAATCGGAGCAGTTTCCAGAAGATTTCACTCTAGCTTGTGTATGAAATTGGAATGTCTGCAATGGGTAGCCGACGAATCTGTTCAAGACTAATAAAGGGCCCCATAAATGTTCGTCCTCAAATGCTTGCCAAACCAACACATTCACAGAGAATACTACCTTGATGGAAAAGTTCCGGGAATATATTCAGAAAATTACAAATACAAGTTTGTTCATCTAAACCTATTTTGTCGCCTTCAAAGTAATCCTCTTCGACTGAAACACCCTTATTCCAGCGCTTGATCTAATCCTTGAAGCATTTTTTTTATTCGGTTTTCGGTATGTCCGTCAGTGCTTCCTGCGATTTTTCCATTATGTCCTTTTGGCTGCTGAAATGCGTTCGCCGCAATGGTTTTTTAACTCGATTAAACAAAAAGAAGTCACAGGGAGCCACATCGGGTGAATTCGTTGGCTTTTGGATGGAATTTGTTGCATTTTAGGTCAAAAAATTTCGAATAATGATGACACTGTGTTGAATGCGTCTTATAGCTTAACTTTGTGCCACACGTTGAGTATTTAACTACCAACTAGTATTTCTTTCAACATTTCCTTTTTTACTTTATTTTAGCATTTATTTACTGACAATTTTCCTTGCGTTTCTTTTATCTTCTTCTTCAATAGATTGCTGATGCAGTTACAATATTCCACTGCACTGCAGCTGTCGCAGACATTTTTTAGTGATGCATAGAATTGGAAATCTAATGTTTTATTAATATCTTCTTCTAGAAGATAGATATGTGTTGCGGGAATGCTTATTTCTTTGCATAAAACACGTACATTTGCACATATGCTATATGATCTATGCATATAAATGCATATTCATTTAAGTAACTGTATTGTATGTATACAAGTGCCATATAGTACTCGTATTAACTTCATCAAAATTCCCTCTTTTTTCTCTCTTTTGAAAGATTTTTTTTCCTTATTTTTTGCGGCATTTTTTTTTTTTTTTCTTGTACATAAAATTGAAAAACGACAAAGATTGAAAGGATGGTGTGAGTGAATGAATGATGAAATCAATAATTCTTTTTTTTTCTTTTTTCTATTTCTTTCTCAGCCACGTTCTATTTATTAAAGTTAACAATGTTGCCTGCTGCACGAAATTTTCTGCTGGGCTATGCCATCATATTTAAACATGGATTTGGTTCAATCGATTTCATTGGCAAAATACTCATGTCATGACCCATTTACATGCCTTTGAGTAAATTGCATAATTTTTGTCAATTATTTCTGGATTTATTTGTTAATATTCAAGACTTTCTAATGTAGGTTAGCACTTTAATATATTGATGTTAAGGCTTCTGTTAATGTTTTGGGTTTGTTGGATTAAAGTGACAAAGTAAATAGCAAAGAATTGCTTTGATGCGAACGAATTTTTTTTTATGAAATGAAAGTGTAAGTGTAAGCATTAAAATGTCAAAGAAATAGGCCGTTTAAGAGTGTTGCCAGATAGATATTGATTTCGTTGAACTAATTAAGATTTAAATAAAATTTAAAAGAAATTTAATTTCGAGAGGGGCCGATACAGAATTTTTAATATTCATTGTAGGTCTTTTACTGCTAATGATAGAATGAAATGACATTACTACTTATAAATATCAGGTACGCCATCTAACGTTTTTTTTTGAGTAACACTTAGCTCATGTCCGATTTGACAGATAATTAGTCTTATCCTTCCGCTGAATGAATATGGTTGTGTATACGCTTGAACAACGCTAGGAAATATTGCGACATTACTTTGAAAATCATGGTAATGTTGTAGAAAGTTTGCGATGTGTTCAGATGAAGCTCATTTTGATCTTGGCGGATATGTCAACAAGCAAAATTGTCGCATTTGGGGCACAGAAAACCCGCATGCATACATTGAAAAGCCGATACACCCAAGACGAGTCACTGTTTGGTGCAGGTTTTGGTCCAAAGGCATAATTAGGCCATTTTTCTTCCAAAATGAGCAAGAAGTGGCCGTTACAGTCAATGGCGATCGTTATCGGGCTATGTTGAACGAATTTTTGTTCACAAAAATTGAAGAGGAGGATATTAGCAACATTTGGTTTCAACAGGACGGCGCTACGTGCCACACAGCCGAAGCTACACTAACCTCAAGTGTCCCTATTATTTGTGTCAACACTGTATTACTCTTATTATTATTCTCTCCCTTTCACTTAAATTATAAAATTGTTGCCACAAGTAGTACTCAAAAGAATCTGATAGTATGCAACAAAACTATCGAAACTATCGAGTGGGCCGACTATCGATAGTTTAGCAGCTCTAATTTGAGGCCGCTTATATCACGAATAAGGTATTAATTTTAGTTTATACAGAACTGAAACTATAAATGTATCGTACAACCACAAACAGTTTTTCAGCTCTACTGAAAATTTATATATTTTATGTTAATACTCTCTTGTTGACCAAGTGCGATATATGGATTTGAAAAATGTATGCAATTGAAACTTATATAAGTTATTATGTATTTCATTTGAATTCTTATTGAAATTCGTTCAATTATTAGTTTAACTTTTATGCTGATCAAATAGGTTTAAAAGTGATATCTAGTTTATCACCTAAACAATTGTTTTTACTTTGGATTTAAAGAAAACAATTTATGTAGTGCTATACTAACGTTATCTAATACCGAACTAAAAATAAAATGTAAAAAAAACAATTTACAATTTTAGCTTATTTTTTTAGACCAAAACAAAATTTTTTAACCTTTTTAAGCTTTATGTCATTTTAAATTCTGGTCACACTGCATACGATGTATAAAACAGACTGTAGAAAAGGAAATTTATCCATAGAATCAGAAATGCTTATGATTTTTGAAGTTAGGCGACCATATAGCGGTTATCCATGGTCAGAAAATATTTTGCCATTTGTTAACTAATAATTGTTAGGTATTAAGTTATATTATAATCAATAGATTAAATAAAACCCTGGCAGTTCCCGATTCTTCAGCCAGCCAACGTGTCGGTTCTTGTGAAAACTCCAGATTAAATGCCTGACGCTGTTCATCATACGCCAATTATTTCTGTACTCCTCGCAGAAGACACGAAACCTTATCGTTGATTTGAATTTGTGGTAGATTAAGCTGGCTTTTAAGTATAGAATCAAGGGTTCACAATAAAGTGTTCTTTTTTTATTACAAAGTATGCAGACTTCTGTTTTGACCCCAGCTGGAAACAGAACTGCGTTACAGATTGATATTTTCTGTCTGGGAAAAGTTTTTTCTTTATAAAGAACAAAAGAAATAAATTTACAAAAATTTAAATTTTGTTGCTTTTCTTTTAAATAAAAGCATACATTTAATCTTAACAACAAAACGAACTGTATGTTTTGTTGAGAGAGATTACATCCTTAAGTTTTTTTTTTAGGATTTTCAGCTTTTCTATTTAAGCTTTAAAAGAAGACTTTAACAGGATTTAATATTTTCCATATTATTTGTGGTACTGCAACAGTTAACTTGTAAGAGACTTAGTTACAGTTGTTCTTTCAGGAGTAAAGCATACTTTACAACTGTTGCTTTTAATAGCAACAATTTTAATGTGCGAGAGCTGTGTAAAAAGTTTCGACTCTGTACTAAGTTTTTTTCATTTTACAACATTTTTGCTTTGCCTACTTCTCTTACAATAAAACTTTTCAAAATGATTTTGTTCATCCTTAAATTGTTACTAAAAGGAGCAAATATGGTAATTTTTGTGAAATTTAAATCGTCTTCTCTTGCTTCATTTTCATATTATTGATATAAAAAAATTTGTACTTCTAATATAACCCCACAAGCAATTTAAAACAATTATTGTTATGATGTATTCGTATTTTAACAAAACTACACATTTAATCTATTTAGAAAGAGAATTACAAAGGTTGGGAAAATTTGAGGTTAGAAAGTAAATTAGCTTAAAAACAATATATATATAGGATCCACCAAATAAATTTTTTATTTTTTTTTTTTTTTTTAAATGCTATTAAAAAAAAAACTACTGAATATTTTCTCAAATTTCTTTTTTTATTTGAAAGTACAATCCTTCCGGTTAATAATGGAAAATAATTTCATTCAAATGGCTGCCTCGGCTGGCCATGCAGTAGCCTACACGATCGGTCCAATTTTTAATCACATTATCGACTGCGTGCAGCAGTATTTCACCAATGGCTTCACGAATATTGTCCCGTAAAGCGTCAATTGACTCTGGCTTGTTGGCGTAACACTTATCTTTGACGGCACCCCACAAATAATAGTCCAACGGTGACAAATCTCAGCTCCGAGGTGGCCAAACTACATCAGCTATGCGGCTGATAATGCGATCTTCAAAAACAGGGCGCAAAACATCGAGTATAGCTTCGATTGTGTGGTACGTAGCGCCGTCCTGTTGAAACCAAATGTTGCTAATATTCTCCTCTTCAATTTTTGTGAACGAATATTCGTTCAACATGGCCCGATAACGATCGCCATTGACTGTAACAGCCACTCTTTGCTCACTTTCGAAGAAAAATTGCCCAATTATGCCTCTGGACCAAAATCCGCACAAAACAGTAACTCGTCTTGGGTGTATCGGCTTTTCAATGAATGCGTGCGGGTTTTCTGTGCCACAAATGCAACAATTTTGCTTGTTCACATACCCGCCAAGATCAAAATGAGCTTCATCTGAAAAGATGATTTTTTTTTGGCAAAATCGGCATCTTCTGTAAGTCAACCGTACGCAATATTTCCCAGCGTTATTCAAGCGTACACAACCATATTCGTTCAGCGGAAGTATACAACTAATTATCTGTCTAATCAGACATGAGCCAAGTGTTACCATTCACAAAATAAGCACTAGTTGAAAAAAAACGTTAGACGGCGAACCCTTTATATTTTTTTTTGACAAATTTAGTTTTATTCATATTAATGTTATATAGAAGTATGGGAATTAATAATGGAATATGATATCGGGCAAAAGTACACATCTAGCATATCGGCAGACATCCGGTCTTTCACAAAATTTTTGACCACATTTTGTTACAAAGCTTCGCTTATCTGGTTAAAACAGCGTCAAATTTCATCTTTCAAAGTATGAGTTGGTTATGTTTTGTTCACGTAAGCTCGGTCTTTAAAAAGCTCTCAAGAAAATAATCTTGACATCATGCAATAACTGAATTGTTTGGCTGGCTGTGTGGCTTGTGACGCCGCCCTGCTTAAACCAAAGGTCACTGATGTCAACATTAGCCAATTGTGGATACAAAAAACTTTTGATCATGGTTTGGTAGCGCAAAGAGTTCACAGGGACTGCGTTTCCTTGCTCATTTTCGATAAAATACGAGCCGATGATGCCGCCTAACCACAAGCCGCACTACACAGTCACCTTCTTTGGATGTGATGGATTTTCCAGAGCTGTTTATTTTGTGATTCCCATTTGCTTACGTAAACGCCTAATTGAAAATGGGCCTCATCACTAAAACTGATTTTTTTGAAAAATGTGTTGATTTCGTTCAGTTTTTCAAACAGCCAATTCACAAACATTCGACGCTTTAATCCTTGAACGAGTTGAACTTTATAAGCGTGAAGATAAAGATCTTTATGCTAAATATTGTGCAAAGTTCCTCTGGTGATGACCAATTGTTGCGAACGTCGATGAGTTTATTATCCAGGCTCATTCTCAACACTTTGCTGTACAGCGGTTATGCTTGCATCACTACGGCCACTACAAGCGTATTATTTTGATATATTGTCAGCAACAGTACCTTGAGCAGTCCCAGAAGGAGACGAATTTGACGAAGTGATACAGTAAAATTTTCACAATTTTGATAATTAATTTTCACCATTAAAATTCTTTGTTCAAGAGTTTAGTAGTAACCATACTCAAAATTTCCCAATTCTTTGCTAAATAATTGTTAAAGTTTGACTGCTCAGTTCCTGACATTTCATTATTTGAAAGCCAATTTACTTCCTAACCTCAAATTTTCCCACTCCGTATATGAGTATTAATAAAACTGCAGGAGTATGTGGAATATTTAATTATGTTGCTCATGGGTTTAGTAGGCTTGTAACCTAACAATGTATAACAACATTTACACAGTTGCCTGTAGTTCGCTAAATGATTTCTCTGTTTGGTCTCTAATTGTCTTTCACCATCTAATTTACTCTTCTTCGTCGACCTCGTAGGTTCCACTCTAGCATCGCATGAGAAATTTTTCTTGTATTTTTTTTAAGGGTGTAACCAATCCAGCCATATTTCGGCTTGTTAATTTCTCTGTTAATGCTTTCCTGATGACAAATTTTGCAATAGCCTCTTGGTGCTCAATATCTTTGGCCACCAAATTCTCAAAATATACCTTAGACCCCTCGAAGGTTTGTAACCTTCTTACAACACCGCTTGAAGTGTGTCTGGTTTCGCATAAGTTAAGTAAAGTTGACTAAACACATGCATTAGATATTTTGTTTTCGTTTACCTCAGTTATTATTGTCGATTTCCAGGCTGATTTAGCTCTACCAAATGCTTAGAGCGCAATAATGTATCCTGCCAGCAATGTCAATCGCTTGCATTGTTCTTCGCATAAAATCTCATTGACTTAGGTTTTTCACAGATTGTTACTTGCCCAACCTTTATAGATTCGCTCTCCAAAAAATTGATTAGCTGCCGCATATCGCTACGACGATCCTTTTGATGATAGTTGGAACGGATTTAACCTCGCAAATCATGTGTTTTACGACCTCAACACCGTCTCTTTTGACATGAAATTTGAGGACTTTGCTGCTACACGATGGAAACCCAAATTATTAACCAAAATGCTAAGCCCTCCGCTTAATCTCTGATGGTTAATTGGCAGTTATTGACCGACATTTCTTTTCTCATATCAATGTTTTTGTCGGTTTTCGATGTCGATGCTTATTTATCATCTTCGATTGATTCACGACCACTTTTGACCCGCTCGTGCCTCTGGTAAACCACTGTTTTCTTTAGAGAATCGTTGCCGAAACACTTGTCCAACATTTTTAATGTTCGCGCACCATTTAAATTCATTTCTAAAATTGTAAAAAATAGCCAACACAGAGAGATAGATGTACTCTGGCCTACGTAGATTTTGCAGATGTTAAGCTATGACGCTAAAATTTAGCGAGAATATCAAGAACATATGTACCAACTTAACACAACAAAAAAAAGAAAAAAACTCAAATCGGTACAATGGAATCGTCACACGGGGTTATTACGGGAACTTTTTGATGAAAGCTATGTAATTACGTCATTTCCCGGTACGTTCGAAAGCACATCGTTCAAAATACTGTAAAAATTGTCTTAAAACCATATCGATAACATTATGTAACGAATGGAAAAAAATTTCTAACCATGAATAATCACTTTATTTTTTTTGATGCGCTATGGTCGCCTTACTTCCATAATCATCAGCATTTTAGTTTCTATGGATAAGATTTTTTTCTATATATTCCATATATATATCATATCACATGTGATATATCTTATGTTAACCTTGAAATGATTTATTCGATTTCGTTAAGCAATATGTTAAAAAATATAAAATTAGAGCAGCATTTAGTCATTCAAACACCATGTTTTAACATAACCAATGTTTTTGGAGATATTGAGTGACGAATTATAAAAAAAAAAAAATTGGAAAAATTATGATATTTTTTATTTCTAAAAATTCAAAAGAAAAAAATATAAAAATTGCAGGTATATACCAGTTTCACTATTTATTCCTGCATATAATAGAAATAAAAAACCTTAATTTATGAAAATCGATTGGTAAATAATTATTTTATTCCCAATAAAGTGAAAGCAACTAACGGGTCCGCCATCTAATATTTTTTTTCAACTAGTGCTTATTTCGTGAATGGTAACACTTAGCTCATGTCTGATTTGACAGATAATTAGTTTTATCCTTTCACTGAACGAATATGGTTGTGTATACGCTTGAACAACGCTGGGAAATATTGCGACATTACTTTGAAAATCAGGGTAATATTGCAGAATGTGTGCGAAAATTGCGTACGGATTTTTGAAGAAGAGAAGCAGCGTCAGCTTCGTATGTTCGTTATCTTGTGAAAAAAGTGAAAGAAACTGGCATCCTCATCAATAAATCAAAGCGTGAAAAGCCAAAAACCGTGCGTACACCCGAGAATATTGCAGGAGTGGCAGAAAGATTGTCTGAAGCACCATCAACATCAATTCACCGTCGCCCTCAACAATTGAACATTTCGGAGACATCATTGAGACGAACTTTGCATAAAGACCTTGGTATGACGCCATACAAAGTCCAATTGGTTAAGGAGTTGAAGCCAACTGACCATCCAATGCGTTTTCGCTTCGCTAAGTGGGCCTGCGATCCACTTACAGAAGATGCTGATTTTACCAAAAAAATCATCTTTTCAGATGAAGCTCATTTTGATCTTGGTGGGTATGTAAACAAACAAAATTGTTGCATTTGGGGCACAGAAAATGAGCAAGGAGTGACCGTTACAGTCAATGGCGATCGTTATCGGGCCATGTTGAACGATTTTTTGCTCACAAAAATTGAAGAGGAGGATAGTAGCAACATTTGGTTTGAACAGGACGGCGCTACATGCCACACAACCGAAGCTACACTCGATGTTTTGCGCCCTGTTTTTGAAGTTCGCATTAACAGCCGCAGAGCTGATGTCGTTTGGCCACCTCGAAGCTGCGATTTGACACCGTTGGACTATTAATTGTGGGATGCCGTCAAAGATAAGTGTTACACCAACAAGCCAGAGGCAACTGACGCTTTAAAGGACAATATTCGTGAAGGCATTGGTGAAATACAGCTGCACACAGTCGATAATGTGCCAGCCGAGGCAGCCATTTGAATGAAATTATTTTCCATTACCAACCGGAAGGATTTTACTTTCAAATAAAAGCAGAAATTTGAGAAAATATTCAGTAGTTTTTTTTTATTGCATTTTCAAAAAAAAAAAATCGTTTGTCGGACCCTTTAGTTTTGAAAGTTAAAAATTTGTTGTTGCATGTGTCTATGTAAGAGGGTTGTATAAGTGATATTTTTTTCAAAATTCATAAATATCACTCATACGCTCAGTGGAATTTTCTAATGATTTTTGAAGTTGGGCGACCATAGCCCATCAAGGAAATATATTAAATACATGCCAAAGTAGAGCTGCAAAACAATCGACAGTACTATCGATAGTATTGATAGTTTTGTTTTTAACTGAACATCGATAGTTTTTTTTTTTTTCATTACCGATACTATCGTCAAATTCTATGACTAAATACGGAGGCCACTATATGTAGTCAAAGTCACTTTTGCAAAAATTTTTTTAAAGTAGGTTGTCAGCCGTATAGTTACATAGGGATACAGTTAAACAGTCTCTTAAGTTTTTATTTATTACACTGAAATGAAGTATGTATTGTAACTAAAATATGTTCGTACATTTTGCATTTAACCCAAACAAATTAATCTCCATTTCGTCAGACCATAGCATGTTGTTCTACCCATTACGGTGCAGGTGTTGCTTCCATTTGCTGAGAAATGATACATTTTGACGACTCGTCTAGCTTCCAAAAGCTTTTTTCTTATTGTGCAACTTGAAACAGGAAAATAAATTCATTTTTTAGGCTTTCTGATAACTTGAAGAGAATAATCTTAGAAGTACGAATCAAAAGTTTATCAAAACTGACAGTTGTTCCACGCTTTCTTCCTATAGTCTGTGTAGTTTTTTTCACTGGACCTCATTAGAGCACTTCAGGGTCTGAACAATTTTCCATCAAAAACTCCAATAGGTCAAATTTTATGACATACCGCAAAAAATTAAGTGTCCCTATAATTTACCTCGATACTATGTATTTATTATTAATATTGTTACGTTTTTACGTTTTTACGTTTTTAAAAACGTGTATTTATGAGTTCGTAGATTGTAGTTAAAATAAAATAAATTTTGTGTTTGGTTTTAATTGAAGATCTCTTATTCAAAACAGTTTTGTGTACCACTGCTTGTAATCTTTTTACAGGCATAACAATTTTTATTCTTAATCATTACAACTTTGTAAACAACAACTTCTACTCGACAGATCTTTCTTCCTAAAGATCTTCCAAGCCGATTGTAGCTATAACTTAGGTTCGATCACAACTTTTTCAACCTTTCCAACCGAGTTAGCTTCAACTAAACTGGTTTTTTTTACTTCACGAGCTTACTCCTTATAAACTCTCTTCACACGAATAACACACTCGCTGAGTTAACTTTACTTAAACTGCCACTTGTTCGCATTGATATGCCTTTTATATGGCTGAGTAAACAACACATCGAAAGCCTTCGAACCTGTCGATATTTCACGTAAATTCCATTTCTTTCTTTTAATTTCTTTTTAGTTCTTTTGTAGCCATGCGTATGTAAACATCCACCTCTTTCAGCTTTTAGTATTTGTTGTTGCTTGTTGTCTGTTATTGGTTTTCTTTGCTGCTTAATTATTATTGTTGCCGTGTTATTTTTTATTTACTTTACCTCTGCTAATGATGGTTTTTGTACATTTGGTTATTTGTAAATAGCACGTATAGTTGTTCTTGCAGCTTTTGTTTATTTACTTTAGCGATGTAATAAACGCTGTGGTGCGCCACCTTATTGTCGTAACAAAATTTTCCTTTAACTTAAATAATAATATTGTTGCCACAAGTAGCACTTAAGACTGAGTTAGTGAAAACGTATCGTGTACTTGTGGATCAGTTGTGAAATTCACTAACATAACCAAATCACGTTGCTGCTTACGTTTTCATTCTCACGTAGAAAGTCTACGGAATTTTGTTTTGTACGTTGCAAATGTCAACTTTGGCATTACTTTAACAATAAATTGCTGACTGAACTGGCTGCAGCGATACGCTGTCACTAACTATCGGGTCTGCCATCTAACGTTTTGAACAACTCTGGAAAATATTGCGACATTACTTTGAAAATGATGGTAATATTGCAGAATGTGTGCGAAAATTGCGTACGGATTTTGGAAGAAGAGAAGCAGCGTCAGCTCCGTATGTTCGTTATCTTGTGAAAAAAGTGAAAGAAACTGGCCAAAAACAGTGCGTACACCCGAGAATATTGCAGGTGTGGCAAAAAGTGTGCTTGAAGCGCCATCAGCATCAATTCACCGTCGTTCTCAACAATTGAACATTTCGGAGATATCATTGAGACGAATTTTGCATAATGACCTTGGTATGACGCCACACAAAATCCAATTGGTTCAGGAGTTGAAGACAACTGACCATCCAATGCGTTTTCGCTTCGCTAAGTGGGCCTGCGATCGACTTACAGAAGATGCTGATTTTACCAAAAAAATCATCTTTTCAGATGAAGCTCATTTTGATCTTGGCGGGTATGTAAACAAGCAAAATTGTCGCATTTGGGGCACAGAAAACCCGCACGCATACATTGAAAAGCCGATATACCCAAGACGAGTCACTGTTTGGTGCGGATTTTGGTTCAGAGGCATATTTGGGCCATTTTCCTTCGAAAATGAGCAAGAAGTGGCCGTTACAGTCAATGGCGATCGTTATTGGGCCATGTTGAACGAATTTTTGTTCAAAAAAATTGTGGAGGAGGATTTTAGCAACATTTGGTTTCAACAGGACGGCGCTACGTGCCACACAGCCGAAGCTACACTCGATGTTTGGCGCCATGTTTTTGAAGATCGCATTATCAGCCGCGGAGCTGATGTTGTTTGGCCAACTCGGAGCTGCGATTTCTCACCGTTGGACTATTATTTGTTGGGTGCCGCCAAAGATAAGTGTTACGCCAACAAGCCAGAGACAATTGACGCTTTCACTAACTCAGCATTCGATAGTATCGATAGTTCTTTTGCAAACTATCGAATGGGCCGACTATCGATAGTATTTTTGTTTGTTGCATAGTGTAATTAATAATAAGATTATCAAAACAAATTTTGCTGACACACTACTAATACGTAAAATTCAGCAATTTTTGAAGTGATAGTTAGAAGAATCTCTGACAACATTTTCTTAGAAAATCCAGTAATTCTCCAAACAAGAATTTTATGGCGAAAAAGTTTTTTTCTTACAATGTTTACTTGGTTTGTATTACAAATCGCTTCAAGTGCATGTGTATCTTATGCGGTAGATGTTATGCTCTACATACATACATATCATACTTGAAAACAAAACAGAATGCAACAGCAATAATTTAAAGTTAAAATTACTGAATAAGTCTTGCATGGGAACAACTACATGTACCTGCAACAGACTTTATCTTAACATTTGTGCTTGTATAGAAGGAAAATAGTTCTAAGCCCTGTAATCGGCGTAACATCGAAGTACATAAGTAAGAATGAAAGAAAGTTTGTAAAGCAATATTTCTAAGCGAAGTGAGCAAAGTAAAGGGATACTTACTAAGATATACCATATTTGTAAATATAATGCAGGGTTATAAGTCAAGTTTAACTAACACAGTGAATTGTTGTTTGCTTAACATTCACCAAAAGATTTCGAATAGATGTCGAAATATTATAATTTATTCTTATTTCGAAATTTGTTTGCTTAGATTTTCTTATAATGTGCCCAGACCCAGTTTTCCTGTTTGCCATCACAACTTGTTGAGTATAACGAGCATATAATCACTTCCGTATGTTGTTTAAAACAAGAAACGAAAATTGCAAGTTAATATAGTTGCTCAGTAATACACTGAAAAAACACACCGACAAATTGTGTAAATGTATGGCAGTATTAATGTGTTGCTGTGTTGTACGTAACTTTAAATCTTTAAGATTTAAATATTAACAGATTATTCCTTTAATGGCTTCGAAACCGCTGGTCCGGCAAGGCTGTAAGCTGTCATTTATTCAGTGAAAGGTTTGTCATTTATGAATATGGATCGTTTAACAATCGAAGAATGCGTAAAAATAGTTGAAACTTATTAAAAATGTGGTGATTCCATCGTGGCCACTTTACAAGTATTATGGAGTGATTGTGGTAATAATAATCGACCTACTGTGCAAGAATTTATCAAAATTATAAAGAAATTTGAAGGGACTGGAAACTTTACAGATGTGTTCAGCTCCATGCGTCATCGTAATGTACGCATTGCCGAAAATATTGTTTCTATTAGTGAAAGTGTGGCGAATAAACCGTATATGTGGTTTATACAGCTTTCTCAGATATGGAGCATATTTTACATCCCTTAAGGCGTATTTTTCATTTGTATTTGCATATAAATGGTAAATCAAGCAACAATTAAGCCTGGCTGAGCATTTACGGCGCCGTAGATATGCTAATTGAGAGCTAGAGCAACAGGCTTTCAAATCTGATTATTCGAGCAAAACTTTCTTCAACGATGAAACTAATTTTTTATTCGGTGGTTACGTCAATAATCAAAATTGTCGCATATAGTGCTCGAAGAATGCAAAAGTGATTGCAAAAAAGCCATTGCATCCGAATTTTTTTTTTGTGCCGTA
Source organism: Wohlfahrtia magnifica (assembly GCA_023159175.1). Lineage (NCBI taxonomy): Eukaryota > Metazoa > Arthropoda > Insecta > Diptera > Sarcophagidae > Wohlfahrtia > Wohlfahrtia magnifica. The sequence continues at coordinate 1,676,790 of JAKWBJ010000539.1, forward strand.
GTGGTATGGTAGGTAAGACACTCGCCTATCAACCAGAAGGTCGCCGGTTCAATACCAGGTCCGACCATCTTAAAAAAAACTAGAAAAAAGTTTTTCGACAGCGGTATTACCTCATAACATTAGCTAGTAACTGGTTATGAGTATTACTATTACTGAACACTTCTCTAAATACATTTGCCATTCGGGGCCGGCGTTAAACTGTGGGTGCCTTTCAATGCGTTTAAAAATAGAATCGGGTGCAGCTCTAATGCTCCTCCATGGAATTTTATGGGAATTAATATAATATCTGAAAAATTTTGCAGTTTGCACTATGGGCTGAAAATGTCATTGGGCCTTAAGTTTTCGAAAACCACGTTGGAATAGCCGAATAATCGACTTTTTTGTATTGTAATTGAAGATTTTGCATTGAACGCTATATGGTTTCAGCTAAACGCTGTCACGAGCAATACAACACGACCGAGTTTGTCTTTATTGCGGGAAAAATTTGCCAATCGCTTAATTTCTTGATTTGGCGATGTCAATTGACCACTAACATCATGCGACTTTAGACTTTATTTGTGTGGCCTAATCAAAGATCATGTCTACGCGCATAATCCATTAACATTGGAGTATTTGAAAAACAACATTCATGAAGTTTGCCGAGATAACCCCGAAATATTCGAAAAAGGGCTCGTGAACTAACTCAAAAGAATCGTCTGCTGCAACCAATCTAAAGGCGGTCATCATTCTGACCAGGCACTATTGCAGAACCTAGCCACCCATTAAATCTACTGTATCACTTCTGGTCTATAGTTTATTCAGCAGGCCTATTAATGAACACTAGCAGATCAGAAACCATAATGGTGGATATGTCTCCCAATGAGATCCTATGTCGCTCTATATATTTCCACCTAAGCCACATTCTGATGACTGTAAGCACAGTCTACAATCATCCATAACTGTGATTGCCATTATCTTCAGATGAGCTCTCTCAGTCTTCAATTGGCCTTAAGAAATTATGATAGGAGTCACCATAATATTATTTTTTGTATATAATGGCAAAGTTCAATCGTTATAACGAAAAAAAAGTTTCATCATCATCATAGTTTTATGTGTAGCGTGGTTTAGTGGTTACAAGCCCAGGTTCGACCACCAGTAAAGAACATGACGAAGAAATTTAGTTGTGGTTTTAAGTGTTTAATAGGGAGATCAGACGGTTATTATTCGGCCGGTTTTAACCAGTTTTTTTGGTTTTGTCGAATACGGTTTTTCAAAATCTTCATTTTGCAAATACCGAATAAACCGGTTTATTTAATACGAATAACCGGTTAAACTAAATAAGTATAATTTGTAAACGTCTGAATATTTTTTTATTGAAAATTTGCTGATCGTTTAACTATTTGTATAAATTTAATTATTTTTGTATATATGACAACCCTGAACGTCTCACAAAGAACGTGAAAACCAAGGCAGAACAAGAAAAATATATGCACTCTTGGGCAAAAATAACCTCTTCTCATCTTTTGTAAATAAATATTGACTTTTATATGAAGAATGATCAACTAGATTCACAAGTCCACAAACGCCGGTTCCGAACAGCAGATATATTAGTTAGTGAAGCGTAAATATACATAACCAGTCGCTAGTAATGACGTGAGATGATATCGCTGTTGAAAATTGTCATATGGTGTGACCTGGGAGTGAACCGACAACCTCTTGTTTGGAAGATGGGTTCTTACCCAACATACCACAGTGATACTTACACTATTAAATACGTGGTGCATACATTTACATCAGTGCTACTCTAAGTCTAAGCAAATTTTCATGTCGAGGCAATTAAGGACTCGTATATTACTAATCGATTTATTCAAAGTAAAACAGTTAATTCTTGTTATCATAGGCACCTAAATAACAACTACAAAACAAACCTTTAATTTCATTTTCTACCAAGTAATAAAGGGTCCGCCAAATAATTTTTTTTTTTTTTGAAAAGGCTATAAAAAAAACAAAACTACTGAATATTTTCTCAAATTTCTTTTTTTATTTGAAAGTACAATCCTTGCGGTTAATAACGCAAAATAATTTCATTCAAATGGCTGCCTCGGCTGGCCATGCAGTAGCCTACACGATCGGTCAAATTTTTAAGCACATTATCGATTGTGTGCAGCTGTATTTCAGCAATGGCTTCACGAATATTGTGCTTTAAAGCGTCAATTGTTTCTGGCTTGTTGTCGTAACACTTATCTTTGACGGCACCCTACAAATAATAGTCCAACGGTGTCAAATCGCAGCTCCGAGGTGGCTAACGACATCAGCTCTGCGGCTGATAATGCGATTTTCAAAAACAGGGCGCAAAACATCGAGTGTAGCTTCGGCTGTGTGGCACGTATTTCTTCAATTTTTGTGAACAAAAATTCGTTCAACATGGCCCGATAACGATTGCCATTGACTGTAACGGCCACTCCTTGCTCGTTTTCGAAGAAAGATGGCTCAGTTATACCTCTGGACCAAAATCCGCACCAAACAGTGACTCGTCTTGGGTGTATCGGCTTTTCAATGTGTGCGCGCGGGTTTTCTGTTCCCCAAATGCGACAATTTTGCTTGTTTACATATCCGCCAAGATCAAAATGAGCTACATCTGAAAATATGTTTTTTTTTGCCAAAATCGGCATCTTCTGTAAGTCGATCGCAGGCCCACTTAGCGAAGCGTATACATAACCATATTCGTTCAGCGGAAGGATAAAACTAATTATCTGTCAAATCAGACATGAGCTAAGTGTTACCATCCACGAAATAAGCCCTAATTGGAAAAAAAAACGTTAAATGGCGGACCCGTTACAACAAAATTATAACAGTTAATAATATAAAAGCAATATTACTTTTTCTCTTCCTTCCATCAGACAATAATTTTATAAAATTTTAATGCTTTAAATAACTAATTTGACAGCACTTTCTTTGCTTCTAAATTTTTAACTAAATTTTTCTTCTTAAACTTCATTAAACTATTTTTTTTATTTTTTTATAACGACGATTCATTCTACCACATTATTTGCATAAACTTGCTCATTTTTTAGAGTAGACATCGGTTTCTTTCACGTTTCTTGTTTTTTTCTGGATAATATTTGGCCCCAATTAATTTTTCCTTTTTTTCTTCATTTTTCTACATAACTTATCATATCCAAAGTTCGTTTAACAACGTTCTTAATCCACTGATTTCTCATCAACCAAATTTGACAATCAAAAGGTGGTGAGTTTTAACATAAGATCAGAGAAATCACTTGAATCAAATAATAAGATTACGCAGAGACTCTCTCTTTCTCTGTTCATGACGTAATAAAAATAAGTCTTTGTGTAAAAATGCAGTGATGTCAACTTAGTGCATTCGGCAAAAAGCACTAAAGTGACGCTTTTACAAATTCTAATTGGTGCTTTTAGTAAAACAAAGAAAAATCTTTTTTTTAAACTTATTTTTTAGTTTGTAAATAAGTAATTAAAAAAAAAAGAATTCTAAATGTGCATATTTATATTATAAAATTATTTTGGAATATTTACGTTTTCGCTTGGATTTGGCATCTGCTATTATTTGGTTAAGCTTTCTTATTTGGAAAAACTTTCGCGCACGGAAGAAAAGTGTTTTTGCCTTAACGTCTACATTGTTACTTTTCGCACTTGCAGAATACAAAGTAATTGAACGTAAAATGTCTTCCTCCGTCCAATTTTGCCTTGAAGAACTTCCATTTTCTAACTTTCTGATTTGTTCTTTAGTAAAAACTTTTTGTAGCTGCTTTTCCAATTGGCTCCTCCGATCTTCTGCTTTTAGAAATTCTTTTTTGAGAATATTTTTTTCATAAGCAAATTTCTTCTTTATTTGAAAAAGACATTGCCGAAGGTTAAAGACTTCGGTTTTTAAAGTTTTGCTGTATGTTGAAGTAAAATAATCATAATGTTTATCTAAATACAATATGTGTGAGCACTAAGAATCTTACTTATATTTTGTTAGAACTTTAACTAGATTTTTCAAAACTTCTACTTCATTCGTATTGTTTAAAGCTGCCTTTTCGGTTATGACTTTGTTCCCCTGAATTTTGAAATTTTCTGGGAAACCTAATAAGATCTCCGTGCCAGCATCATTTTCAATTTCAATGTCGTTTTCCATTGTGCTAACATTTTTCATTTTACTATCATTTTCCGTTGAATATTCTTCTAATAGGGTGGTCACAATGTTTTTTCTATTTTTTTTCTCTTCTTTGCAAACGATTTTGGTCACTGTTTTTTTGATTTCCATATATGCTTGGAATTGCGTTTGGGTTTAGAAATCTTCTTGCACCAAATCCTAACGGCTTATTTATTAGCAAAAGGAAGCTCTGTATCAAACATGTTTTACTTACCCATTTTTAATTTCATATCTCCTCTAAAATGAAGACTGCAAACTTTGTGAGATACTTTCAAATTTTTTTCATCTAAACGACAAAATATTAACCATCCTTTTCTAAGTTTTTTTCTTTTGGGAAATAAAAAAACTTAAGCTTGAGTTTTTATTTTTAGTATTTCCACAATTATACACTGCACCGTTCATTTTTACACTTTTTTTTACTTCAATTTTATTTATTTTTACTACTTTCAAGCACAATTTACTATGATGATGTATTTTAATTTTAGTGCTTCTTTCGAAAAATACGCGTTTTTTTCTTAGGTGTAGTGCTATTTGAAATATATTTTTATTACGTCGCGAGAGAGAACTTTACTCTCACGGTTTTAATAAAAAATAACGGGACTACTGTTTGCGTATTCTTATTATTTGATTGATGGAGAAATCAGAGATTACATGTAATTAAGTAGAGAGCGACTTTTACTAATAATTAAGTGCCAAATCTAATAAAAAAAACAAAAAGTGACATTAAATAGGATTTCTACAAGAGCTAATAAAAATATTAAATAAATTACCCATAGGAGGAGATGGCACCACAGGGAAAATTGGACAAATTCCGAACGAACATGTGTTGAATTAATTGTAATAACAAAACAAAGAAATTTCATATACTTTTCACAAGAACTTCTACAAAATAATAAAAATATCTGATTGCAGTAGATGATTTCAGCCAAAATGCTAAATAAAACCAAAAAAAAAAAAAAAATTAAATATTGATTCTCAGAAATAGATTCTGCTTAGTCCCAAATATCGCAAAGCTTACACAGGTTTGATGAAATTGTTTATTGCACTTTCAAATTTAAATTGATTAAAAACAGCTTTAATGTTGAAACAATTTTTATTTTAAACAACTTCATCGGTGTTCAGGGGTTGCTTAAATGGTGAAAATGATCAATTTAGTCAAAAAGATACTTCGGGGAAGCCATCATTTTAAATTTCCAATTTGAGTTTAAGGTGTGGCAATAAACAAAGACAACCTAATGATAAATAATTATTTGCGGCGAAAGGTATATTTGAAATGTACGAGTAGGTGGCGTTAAATATTAAAAATGTTATCTGTTATGCACTGCATTAACAACAAAATAACGACTATTGATAAAGTTTGAATGCATGGATATTACATGGTCAAGCAAAATTTTGACAGACGAGTGTGTAAGTGCATGCAAAGCTTTGGAGTCCTTTTGCCCGAGGTGTTATTCCATAAATAACCCTATACTATGCACTTTATGATTTAAATAGAAAATAACAATCAAAAGACTAATAACTGTGTTTTCTATTTAATTAAAATCTTGCATGAATTTTTGAACACCCTTTACATAATGCAGCGGTTCTTCTAAACGCATCATGACATCTAAACGATGTCATGGTGTTTTTTTTAACTGCCCGTTACATTTAATTCGATTAAGGGGCCTCTGGTTCATAGTAGCCCATACTATAAATTTCAGGACTGCCTCATATAATTCATATCGTTTTTTATTTTTATAATCGATTTTGTTTTTAGATTTCAAAAGATATTTATCAAAAACGTTTTATTTTATTATCAATGACACGTCCTTGCTGCTTCTCCATGTTACGCTGATAAATATCACTCCCTAGAGCTGTTACTTGCAAGACAATAAGAACAGCAAAGTTACAAAATAATACTAATTTACATGAAATAAAACCATTCTTGTTTGCAAGAGTGTGTAAGTTTTCGAAAACCTTCGATGTTCAATAGAAAGTTTTTTCTTAAAAAAAAACTACAAAATAACAAAGTAATACAATAAAAATGTAAATTTTCTTCTTTTGTTTTGCAACAAACATATTGTTGCCAGATATACACACGCACACATAAGCATTGATACACATTCTTCTCCCTCTTTGGAGTAAAAAATAAACGTGCTACCGCATGGGATAGGATAATACGCAAATACATTTTAGAGTGTGTGAGTGTACTTTAAAGTAAAAAATCGAAAAAATTATTTTATGGAGTGTTTGGATAGCATTTCCAATATTGTAGTCAAATTGTTGCCATACGCACTAACAAAAACAAAATTACACTATGCAGCAAATAGAAAACATTTTCTGACCATGGATAACCACTATATTTTTTTGATACGCTATGGTCGCCTAACTTCAAAAATCAGCAGCATTTCAGATTCTATGAATGAGTTCCTTTACTTATTTTTATTTTATTTATTTACTTATTTTTGGTTTATTTCAATGTTTCATACACAAGGTCTGAGTCTTAAATTGCAGTATGAAACTGAGCATATGTATATTGCATATATCAAGAAAGCAATGACATTATCAACTTAAAATTAATAACTAAAAATTAAAATAACGGCTATATAATAATAAAAAAAGAACGAATAACACAAATTTTAGTATAAAATTTAAGAAATTTCAGTATAAACCTAAAATCTTAGAACAATTTAATCTAAAGTTTAGCATAAGATTCAAGATTATGAGTATAAGTATCAAATGAAAATAAAGGGTCCGCCAAATATTTTTTTTTTTGAAAATGCTATAAAAAAAAAACTACTGAATATTTTCTCAAATTTATTTTTTTTATTTGAAAATAATTTAATTTAAATGGCTGCATCGGCTGGCCATGCAGCAGCCTACACCAGCGATCCAATTTCTAAGCATATTATCGATTGTGTGCAGCAGTATTTCACCAATGACTCCACGAATATTGTCCTTTAAAACGTCAATTGTCTCTGGCTTGTTGGCGTAACACTTATCTTTGACGGCAACCCACAAATAATAGTCCAACGATGTCAAATCGCAGCTCCGAGGTGGCCAAACGACATCAGCTCTGCTGCTGATAATGCGATCTTCAAAAACAGGGCGCAAGACATGGAGTGTAGCTTCAGCTGTGGCACGTAGCGCCGTCCTGTTGAAACCAAATGTTGCTAATATCCCCCTCCTCAATTTTTAGGTGAACAAAAATTCGTTCAACATGGCTCAATAAAGATCGCCATTGACTGTAACGGCCACTCCTTGCTCATTTTCGAAGAAATTTGGCCCAATTATACCTCTGGATCAAAATCTGCACCAAACAGTAACTCGTCTTGGGTGTATCGGCTTTTCAAATGCGACAATTTTGCTTGTTTACATACCCGTCAAGATCAAAATGAGCTTCATCTAAACACATCGCACACATTCTGCAACATGAGCATGATTTTTAAAGTAATGTCGCAATATTTCCCAGCGTTATTCAAACCATATTCGTTCAGCGGAAGGATAAAACAAATTATCTGTCAAATCAGACATGAGCTAAGTGTTACCATTCACGAAATAAGCAGTAGTTGAAAAAAAAAATAATTAGATGACGGACCCGATATATAGATATGGGTTAGCCCAGATATCTGAACACGTACTATGTTTTTGTCCTTCTATTTCAACCTAGAAGATAAGATACCTGAGGGATACTGTGGTGACTCCAAAAGGAGCAGTATTTCTATCATCAATTATCATTACCTTACCACACGCATATATGCGTGCAATAGCCTATACCTCCTGTGCCCCACTGCCACGCAATAAATAATTAAGTGCACAATTGCTTGAGAGTAGGTCCAGTTGCCAGCGTCAAGATACAAATGTTTCTATCGGAACCATTTATTGTGAATGAGCCTTAATTTTGTTTTTGTGTTCGCAATGACATCTGTCAAACATATTCAGTATACATTAAATCAGTGAAAGAACAACATTATGGTTTTTATAGTAATTTTTTTCTCCGTCACTCCTCTAAGGAGCATATTGGCATTCCACACAAAGTATCCACTGCTTTGTTTCAGTTTCAGTAATCAAGCTGAGTAGATGATTATTTAATCCACTGTAGTTTCCTCCATTTGATTTTGATTTAGTGTAGTGGTGAAGATCCTTGCTATATGGTGGTAACCTTTACTTAAGCATTGTAATTCTTTGCCCAGTAGGAAGTTTCCTGATTATTCGTCTGATGTTTGTCATCATCGCCAGAGGTATGTGAGAAGATCAGAGTGGTTTCTTCTTTTTCAATTTTTAGATGGAATTGCATGGAGGGAAGTTGAAGTCTCTTTATTAAACATTCGAAACTGCAATTAAATTGTTGTTCGTTATGTCTTCTGCTAAGGCTCGAACCTGGGTCGTTTTTGTTGTTATGAGCAACACTAAGCACTACACCACGCTACCCCCGTTCACTATGTTAAAGATGGCGAATTCTGTACCAGAAAATGATGATTTGCGGAAAACAATCATTTTTTTTTGTTTCATTCGAAGAAAAGTGCTGCAGAGTCGCATCGAAGGCTTGTCGAGGCATATGGTCATCATGCTCTTTTAGACGCAGCATGCAAAAAATGGTTTCGTTGGTTCAGAGATAAAGATTTTGACGTGAGAAATAAAGAAGTGGGAAGACCGCAAAAAAAAAGGGAACAGAAAGTTGTGGTGTACTACGAGCTTCTTAAAACCGTTAATACATATCGTTGTTGATAACAAATGATCATTTTGAACCAAGCATTGATCAAAAAACGCCCATAATGGGCCACAAACCACGAAAAGGTAATTTTGCAGCATGACAATGCACTTGTACATAAAGCAAAACCAGTTCAGAATACAATCAAAGCATTAGACTGGAAGCTGCTAGCCCACACGCCGTATTCACCAGACTTGGCTTGTTCCGACTACTATTTTTTTTATCATTGGGACACGCATTGGCTGAGCAGCACTTTAATTCCTACGAGGAAATCGAAAATTGGGTGACTAATTAGTTTGGTTTTTCAAAAGATGTACAAATTTAATGGCGTGGAATCCACGAATTGCCTGAAAGATCGAAAAAGTTTGTAGCCCGAAATCACTAATACTTTGAATAAATGGTTTTTACACTCCACTGTTATATGGTGTATACGTAGCGTATTCTTGCTATTTGCTTATGCCAGCTAATTTTGCCATTTTCTTTTTAATTGCATGGCAAATACATACATTCATGAATTAGAACGAGAAAACAATGCTGCTCGCATAAACAGAGATTGACTTTCATAAAAAAAAACTGTTGAAAATATCCCAAAACAAAGCGCGTAAGCTACATGTGTGCGTGAATATTTTTGTAATTTAAAAAAGAACAGCAATAACAAAATGATTTCGTACAAAAAAAAACAGCATTAAAAACAGAATCTCACACACACTAATGAATACAAGAAAAAATAAAATAAGTGTTTGTATGAAAAACAAAGAACCAAACACACTTTTACACATTTATGCTCCCTCTCTCTCCTTCTCTCTCTCTCTACACACATATACAGTCACATGCAGAGATTTCACATTGATCACGTTTGGCATACTTTTGTGACAGCAAATTCACAGATTGTTCAACAAACGCATACAAAAATATATTGTTTTGTGCTCTTCTTTATCTTTGTTGTTATTGTTGTCGTTGCTGCTTGTTTTTGGAAAAACAATATAAAAATTAAAGCGTAAGTGTCTATGTATGTATATGTAAGTATATGAGTTTAAGGCCACCATTGTAAGTGTGTAAGCGATTGCAGTTGCAGTTCAGTAAGTAGTAATCAGCTTTGCCAAGTTTACAAATTTTTGTAGATTTTTTGTTTTGAACTGAACAGTTTTGAAATTTCTTGTTTAAAAAATAAGTTTTTCTATTTCTATTTTTCAGTTTTTTACCTTAAATTTTGTTATTTTCATTACAATTTCTGAAGTAAGAATATCATCCCATTTGTTTACTATAAATGTGGGTTTTTTTTTACATCTTTAATACGACAATGTTATTATCCCTTTTTTAGATTACCGATCACAAAGAAAGGGAGAGTTCACATAGCGCGTGATATTCACAGAAAGAGTGTTTTTGTGCGCAGTAGTTTTAGAAATAGATTTCTTTTTTTAAGGAAGCATGGGATCATTCTACATACTTTCTAAGTACGTACGTATGAGTTATATTCATATCTGCTTCACTAATAATATATCATTCATACGAATGTACTTACGTAGTAATGGGATTCAGAGAATGGAATGAATGTATTCGCAATTGTAAAGTGTAAGTGTTGATTCAATCACATTCCAACCATTCGTATTATATGTTAGGTATTCGTTGCTTTTTATGAATGGTAGATGCCTTTCAGAAAAGACAAGTAATTTAGTATATGGATTTCGCAACGTTCACTCCTTTCATGCATTATCATGTGCTGCTTAAATAAAATAGAATGAATTGAAAACGATGTATTCATTTTTAGTGAACGTATTCGAAGCTACAAAATTATGCATGCCAACCGTTCTCTGATGCGAACCCGACATCCTTTTTTTTGCCAAATGATTTATTTTTCTAAAAGAACGGCGCAGATTATAAAAGTTCTGACCCCACTTATAGATGATTTTATTGCGTGTTTTTTAGTTTATTCAGTAAACTAAGCCTTTTTTATCTTCTCAATTTTCAAAATAACGGTATATCTAAAGAATAAGAGCTAACACAAAGAAAAGGTCAGCAACACTGGAATAAAAATGCTCATACACGGTTTACTCGCCGGATGTCTTGCTGGTCAGAAATAAATTGCCGAATTCAGGCACAGTGTCACTATGTCATATCATTAATGTACATATTGTTACGAAAATAAAAATGCCTAAAAAGAAAACTCACCACATTAGTGATTTTGTGACTGTATTGTGGGATTTTTGCTTATTGGGTCAAGGTTGATAATATTGTTAAGTTTTCACCTTTTGAAAAACGTGCATTTATGAGTTCGAAGATTGTAGTTTAAAAGAATAAATCTTGTGTTTGATATTCAATTAAAATCCTTTATTCAACACTTATGTGCACCACTGCTTGCAATCTTTTTACAGGCAATAACAATTTTTATTCTTAATTACTCTGTCTGCTTACAACTTCGTAAACAACAACCATTACTTGACAGTTCTTTCTTCCTAAAGATCTTTCAACACGATCGTGGCTATAACTTAGGTTCGATCACAAACTTTTCAACCAGAGGTTGCCTACACATAACTCCCTTACTGAGTTAGCTCCAACTAAACTGCTTTTTACTTCACTATTAGCTTCACAAGTTTTGTCCTTATAAACTCTCTTCACATAAACTGTACTCTCTGAGTTTACTTTACTTAAACTGATTGTTGTTCGCATCGATGTGCTTTTTACATGGCTGAGTAAACAGCACATCGAGAGCTATCGATATTTCTTTTTAGTTCTTTTGTAGCCATGCGTATGTAAACATCAACCTCTTTCAGCTCTTAGTATTTGTTGTTTCTTGTTTGTTGTCTGTTACTTGTTTTCTTTGCTGTTAGTTTTTGTTGTTGCTGTGTTGTTTTTTATTATTTTTATTTACTTTATCACTGCTAATGTTTGCTGTTGTTGATTCAGGCTATTTATAAACATCATGTATAGTTGTTCTTGCAGCTTTTGTTTATTTATTTTGCGAAGTAATAAGCGCAGAAGTTCCCAAGCTTATTTTCGAAACAATACGTTACCCTAGTAGTGCCACACTGATTTGTGCATTTGTCGGCATTGTAATTTTTTGTGCTGATGTGTGAAATCTCTCCTGTACAGGGATAAACCAGTCATAGTTAGATACTGTCAGATATACTGGAAAAAGTATCTAAAATTTAAACTCAAGGATAGACCACCTACAGTGTGGCCGCAGGACACATTTACATTAAATAGTCATTAAAAATTCCTCGTATTAAATATTTCGTTTATTTTATTAATATTTTTCTATTTTCAAACCTGGTATTTCAACACTGGATTTCTTACCTGGTATTTGTAAATATATTTAAAAATATATACGAGTATGTATACAAAGTTTCAAAATATACTTATTGCTCCGAAAATAAAAATGCCTAGAAAAGATACACAAACATTTGTAGATTTAGAACTACAATCTTTATTATGGAGCTTATTCTATTGGTTTGTTGCAAGGCTGCAATCACCCCTAGCACTGCCATATTTATTTTTGTTATCAACATTGTTACCAATTTCGTATTTAATTTTCTATAAAAGGCGGCGAACTGTGCTTAGTCAGTCAGTCGTAAATTAACAGTCAAAAAGCGGAAGTTAAATGAGTTCGACATTGTGAAGATAAAAGGATTGTGTAAAGTAAAATAGTGTTACAAAAATGAAAATGGCTAAAAGGAAAATACGCCTCATTAGGGACTGTATTGTGGGATTTATGTCTATTGGTTTGTGTCAAAATTGATAATATGTTACCCTGGTATTGCCGTACTGATTTATGTATTTGACGGCGTTGTCAATTCCACTATCTTTGAGTAACTTAATGTCACATACTTAAAATTAACGGATATAAAATAGAGAATATGAGAGCAAACTGTAGTCAATTGGGTATATGAGGAGGCTAATTTGCCTACGTCGATGTAGTTATTGCACTCATAAAATAAGGTCGTGTTTAGGCGTAAACAAAAATGTTGTTTAAAAGAATATTAAGTGCAAGATAATAAGTTGGAGACTGTATAGCTATAACTGTATACTTCAAAATGTGAGAAAATAAAAACTGTAAAATTACAGCAAAGTGGTGTTTATTTTATTTTGACGCTATTTAAAAGAGCTCAAATATTTTATAAAGGTTAAAACGTAACAATATACCACAATTAAAATTTTCAATTAAACCAAGTACAACCATAAAATTTGCTTAGTTTTCTTTTACGATCGTGACGGTCAAATAACAGCTGAGTTTCGTGCGAACGTGAAATTTGCTTTACAATAAATTTTTTGTTTCGGTAACGGCAAGGTACGTGACACCAGCCTATTGAAACCACATGTCAATGATATCTTTATCACTAATAAGAGTCCAAGATATTGCTGTCATCTTGTCTCGATCGAGTGCAGTATTCATTACCATATTTTCGTTACCATATTTTCGAGAATTAAAATGTCTAATCAAGTCTTCGTACCATAAACCGCTTTATACAATAACTCTTTTAGCTTAATAACTCTTTAGCTTTTCACAAACCCAAATGATACAATTTGGATTGTTGACATCCTTAGCCATATGAAAGTGGTGGCACGATTTGAAAAATTATTTTTTTAGTGAAGCAAAAAGTATTATTCAGTATGAATAATAATTTTCAAACATTTTTCTAACCAAAAATAAATTAAATTAAAAAAAAATACGCTTTACTAATTACACAGCCAACACTGTGTGTTGGATACACTCTTTTATGGTCGCCTTGTTTTGGTACAGAAACCTTTTTCTTTATTGACTTTTCAAGTAAAAGTGTTTCTTGTTTTTCCAACTTTACAACTTTAAAGAAATAACGAAAGAAGTTTCAATAACTTTCAAGGATTTCACTATATAATTTCGATTTCCCTTTTTATTTATACTCGTGGCTTGGTTAAATGCATTTCTAAAACAATAATTTTTTGTTTTTACAAACAGCCAGTAACCATGGGTGGTCTACGAAAATGTGCTGTTTTGTACGTTTTTAAGGACATATGCTGCACTTTGAAAGAAGTGCATTATTTTTACTTTTAAGCAATAACACAACGCATTTTTAACGTCTAATAAATTACAATTATTTTCTTAATAACCTTAGAGTATTTCCATTATAATAGAAATTTAAAAAAGAATTTTAACTTTAAATTTGATTTGGGAACTAATGAGAATAACCTGTTTTCATATAGCTTTGCTAAGTACATTTATAACACGGTGCGTCAGAAGATAAAAAAAATACCTGGCAAGTGGTAACATTTTTCTTATAAGCACTGCCGAGCAGAACAAGGGATTGTTTTTGAAATTTTCGAAACCCTTCCAAAATCTCTAATTACGGGTAAAAAATCGGTTTTTCGGGCCTTTATGAATGTACAAGTTAATAACTTAGCTGAGTATTACCCGATTTTGAGTCTCCTTTCGAATTTGGGAAGAAGAAAAATTAACCTTTTAGGTGAAAAACTGGGTAATATTCAGCAAAGCTATTAACTCATAAGTGCATGAAGGTCCAAAAAACCGGCTTCTTACTCATAACTCGGCATTCTGAAGGTGTTTCGAGAATTCTAAAAACAGACGCTTGTTCTACTCGACAGCGCCTATGAGAAAAGTAATATCATTTCCCAGGTATGTCGAATCGCTCATTTTTGTCGCACCGTTTAATACAGATGAGTCTTCAAAGCACAATAGATCAAAATGTTCCCAAAATAATGCCTGTGTTGCCGTTATATCGTTTTTTTTTCTTTTTTTTTTTTTTTTGTTAAGTTAGTACATCCGTTGTTGATATTCCCGCTAAGTCTTAGCGTCATAGCTAGACACCTGTAAAAGCTACGTAGCCAAGAGTACATATATCTGTATGTGTGTGGGCGATTTTTACAATTTTAAAAATGAATATAAATTTTCAACAACGAATTGGTATTGAATTTAGCGTAAAAACCGGATTTAATGGTCTGGATAAGTGGTTCGTCAACGTTTCTCTAAAGAAAACGGCCATTTACCAGTGGCACGAGTGGTTCAAAAGTGATCGCGATTCAACCGAAAATGATGAACACAGTGACAGGCCATCGACATTGAAAACCAACGAAAACATTGATAAAGTAAACGATATGTTGGTCAGTAACAGCAAATTAATCATCAGAGAGATAGCGGAAGACTTGAACATTGCCTATGAATCCGACCAAGACATTTTGGTTAATTATTTGGGTTTCTGTCATGTAACAACGAAGTTGGTAACAAAAGGCCTTAATTTCCTGCAAAAAAGAAACTGTGTTGAGGTCGCAAAAGACGTGATTAACGAGGCTTAATCCGATCCACATTTCTGGAGAAGAGACTTTGGAAACCTCAGTCAAATGAATGGCGTTCACCAAAAGAGCCGAGACTAAAAAAACCACATCATTTTCAGCCAAAAAAAGCAAGCTTTGGGTCTTCACGGATTACAAAGGTGTAGTGTATCATGAATTTTTGCCAGAAGGCCAGACATTAAACAAAGAGTATTACTTGGGGTTATGAGGTTATGAGACGTTAGCGTGAAGCAATTCGCAGAAAAAGCTAGAATTACGGGCAGAAAACGCGTGGACTTTGCACTATGATAACAATGATAACGTACCATCGTACAGTAACATCATTATTTGAAATTTTTTGACAAAAGATGCAATCAATGCCATCCAAAAGGCACCAAATTCACCTGATTTGGCTCCATGTGTCTTCTTTCTGTTCGATCAAGTTAATAAACCATTACGGGGAACGTGTTTCAGCAGCCGAGAGGAAATAATGGAAAAATCACAAGAAGCACTGATGGGCATGCCGAAAACCGCATATAAAAATGCATCGAGGATTGCATCAAGCGCTGGCATATGTAAGTGTGTTGCAGACGATAGGGATTCTTTTGAAGGGGGCGATATAAATTTAGATGGATAAACTTGTATTTTTAATTTTCTGATTAATTTCTGGGAACTTTATGATTAACTTGGTATTGCGAGATGAACAAGCAGGCTTCAGACCGAAAAGAATCAGCGCAGACACGGCCAACACTTTCCGAATAGTCATAGAACAGTATATAGAATGGCGTACCTTCCTGTATCTACCGTTCGTCGATTTCAAGAAAGCATTTGATATCATTAGACGAACTGCAATATTAAAAGCTTTAAGAACATAAGAAGTAGCCAAAAAAAAAAAAAATAATTCGAATGATTAAAGTGGATTACGAGGATGCAGAACTTTCTGTTCTTCACAACGGGATCCATTTAATCAATGCTGGATTCAAGCTAGGATGCCCACTGTCACTATCACCTCAGATATTAACCATCGCGCTGGATGACATAATGGGCACAGTCTGTTCACACCAACTCGAAGATATGGACTATGCAGATAACATTTGCCTACTCTCGAGTATGTAGACAGCATCTGCTATCTAAGAAGTATAATGACTACAAATGACGCTCCAGAAACAAACGAGTGGCGTTCGGACGACTGCAGTCAGTATGGAGATGCTCGTACATATCCAGACTGACTAAGCTTAGAATATTGAACTCATGTGTTAAATCAGTTCTCCTGTGTGACAATGAAACCTGTCTTGTATCGAATAACATCAGGCAAAAATTCCAGGTATTCATTAACAGGTGTCTAGAATCATATGCAGAATATTCTGGCGTAACATCATAAGTAACACACAGCTGTGGAACATGACCTTTGAGGAACCCATGCCGAAACAGATAAAGAAAATGAAATGGAGATTGATCTGCAACATCGTTTGAAAAAGTCCCAATAGTATCACCAATCGAAATCGTGGTCGACCAACAAGCACCTTTAAAAAACAAAGACTGGGCCACCGGGTTTTTTTGGGTTTTTGATGGGTTTTTGGGTTTTATTGGGTTTTATAACTGCTTCCTGATTTCTTTCAATTCGAAAATATATTTTATTTTTTAAAGGGTCCACCAAATATTTTTTTTTTTTTTGAAAACAGGGCGCAAAACATCGAGTGTAGTTTTGGCCGTGTGGCACGTAGCGCCGTCCTGTTGAAACCAAATGTTGTTAATATCCTCCTCTTCAATTTTTATGAACAAAAATTCGTTCAACATGGCCCAATAACGTTCGCCATTGACTGTGACGGCCACTTCTTGCTCATTCTCGAAGGAAAATGGCCCAATTATGCCTCTGGGCCACATTCGCCACATTCTGCAATATTACAATATAATATTACATTCTACAATATTACAATATTAATGATAAAACAAATTATCTGTCAAATCATACATAAGCTGAGTGTTACCATTCACGAAATAAGCACTAGTTGAAAAAAAAAACGTTAGATGGCGGACCCGTTACTAAAATTACATTGCTTTAATGTTGGTAATGCCATTTTGCACTCTTGGTCGGACCAAGGAAGCGTTGTGTACAATGGGCTGCTAAAGCTGACCACAATTACTTCAGTTGAACCGTGTATTATGAGAAAAACGGCCGGAATACAAAGACGTGATTAAGTTATTCTTTTGCACGACAACGCTCAGCCTCATATTGCAAATATTGCAATATTGCGATTGTCAGAGACGACCAAATGCCGCACCCACCGTATTCTCCGCACATTGATTCTTCTGACTATTGGCAAAAATATCTTTTACCATTTCACCGAATCACTTCTTTTCAAGAAATGTAAAATTGTCTTGAAAGTTGTATCGCCTCAAAGATTATAAGTTTTTCTGAAACGGGATTCGGAAATTGTCTCAGAGGTGAGAAAGTATGTAAACAGTGATTTGAAAAATTTTTATTTGGATTAATATGCTACTTTATTATCATTTTTTAACTAAAAAATAATGGACCAAATTAATTTGTACCCCCAATACGTAATTTATACTAAATTTTGTTGTAAATAAGCTACTAAAACATTTAAATAAAAACTCACCAGGGTTGGTGGTGGGTTTAATTGGGTTACCTAGTGGTTTGCCAATCCTGCTGAAAATGCACAATTTTCCAGGAACTAAGACAGAATGTAACATGGGAATAAGCAAAATCAACAGCGGTAAACCGTATAAGAATAAGATGCTTTGTGGAATCCATATGCTCCTAAAAGTAGTAACAGAACAAATATATGCTTCATATTGATGCTGTTGGACTAAAATTTAAACTTGATTTGGGTTTTTAACATTAATTTTGTAAAAACAAGATGATTTTAGATATTTTAGTAAAATTTTGAAAAATAACAAATTTTTTTTTTCGGTGTAAATTATAACTTTAATATCTTTGATATGGCAAATCACTTATTGACCTTAACTCATAGCAAGCAACACTAAGTCCTTACGCCATTATAATCAAAGATTATTTCACATTTTTTTAGTATCCTATCAGATTTCTAGTACCTCCCCGGCTAATCATGTATGAACATTTATTTTTTTATTTTTATTACTTTTTTTCCGTCACTTCTTTAGGGAGCATATTGGCTTTCCTCTAAATATATATTGTTTTGTTTCAGTTTCTTTAATCAATTTGCTATTTTTAAGCTAAAAAGATGATTAATTCACTGTAGCTTCCTCCATATGATTTTTATGTGTGTAGTGGTGAAGATCCTTGCTAATTGGTGGTGATCTTTACTTTAGCATTGTAATTTTTTCACAGTAGGTGGCGTGTTTTTCCTGATCATTTGTCAGATGTTTGGCATCATCGCCAGAGGTATGCGGTATGCGGCAAGGTAAGGGTGGCTTTTTTCTTCATTTTTTAGATGGAGTTGTCTGTTAAACATTCGAAAACACAATCAAATTTTTTCTTCGTCATGTCCTCTGCTGCGGCTCGAACCTGGGTCGTTTGTGTTGTATTGCGTGCGCTCTAACCACTACACCACGCCACCCCATGACCATTTATTACATGATTCTAATTTTCATGCACTCCTGTAAGTTTCCGTGTGTATGGCGATGAATGTACACTAACTTTACCTTCGTAAGTATCTGCGATAGGACACTATAACTGCTCTATATAGTCGCATGTACTATTATAGTGTCTTGTAAGTCAATCTTGTATATATGAGATGAGTTTGTAAGCTCACATTTCTTCTTAATATTCCTGCCACCTTTAGTGAAGCAAAATATAAAAATTGTAAATCCCATTTGGGATAAAAAAAGCGTTATTTACGATTGAAAATCATGGCCAGGCGAATGAAATAATTTTCAAATGAAATGCATAATTTACGCAATCTAAAGCACAATCATTTATTTACATTAATTTATTGATTTCACACACACACACACACATACACATTGGCACGTGCACGCACACTTACTCACTTATGCACTATTACTGTCATTTATGTAAATTTATAAACTGCATTCATTAGGTGAGTAAATGTATGAATACGTGTGCGTGAGTCTAATTATGCAAAACCAACAAATAAACAACAACAACAACAACCACAGCGACATATCTCAATACACAATAGTCCCATTTAAATTATTATTGAAATCCCCTGATCAAATCACTTAATGACTCATTTCAAATGAAACTTAAACTGAAACAAGAAAAAAGAAAACAAATCAAATTTAATCAATGTTTTAATGCAGTTTGTGTGTTGGTGTTTGCCCAAAACAAAAATAAAAATATACATACATACATACATACATACATACATACATACATACATACATACATACATACATACATACAAATATTCATTTACTTTGTAAATAATTTTAAAAATTTAATAATAATTTTTAATAAATGACAAAAAAAAGAAGAAAAATATTGAAAAAATATATTTCAAACTAATAAACTCGGCATGAAAAATGATAATGAAGTAGAGAAATAAAGTGGAAAAATATCCATTCTAAAAACTGTACATATCTATATAGGACGGGTCGATTTATAAGGACTAGGGAGATCGGACGGTTATTATTCGACCGGTATTAATCGGTATTTTTGGTTTTGTCAAATACGGTTTTTTCAAAATCTTAATTTTTCGAATACCGAATACCTAATTTAACACAAAGAACCGCTTAATTTAAATAAAGTCTAATTTGTATACGTTTTTATATTTATTTTTATTGAAAATAGGCTCACTGTTTAACTATTTGTATAAATTTAATTATTATTTTTTAAAGCGTCCGCCAAATAAATAATAATTTTTTTGAAAATGCTTTAAAAAAATTACTGAATATTTTCTCAAATTTCTTTTTTTATTTAAAAGTACAATCCTTCCGGTTAATAATGGAAAATAATTTCATTCAAATGACTGCCTGGGCTGGCCATGCAGTAGCCTACACGATCCGTCCAAGCACATTATCGATTGTCCTTTAAAACGTTAATTGTCTCTGGCTTGTTGGCGTAACACTTATCTTTGACGGCACCCCACGAATAATAGTCCAACGGTGTCAAATCGCAGCTCGGAGGTGACCAAACGACATCAGCTCTGCCGCTGATAATGCGTTCTTCAAAAACAGGGCGCAAAACATCGAGTGTAGCTGCGGCTGTGTGGCACGTAGCGCCGTCCTGTTGAAACCAAATATTCCTAATATCCTCCTGCTCAATTCGTTCAACATGGCCCGATAACGATCGCCATTGACTGTAACGGCCACTCCTTGCTCATTTTCGAAGAAAAATGGCCCAGTTATGCCTCTGTACCAAAATCCGCACCAAACAGTGACTCGTCTTGGATGTATCGCCTTTTCAATGTATGCGTGCGGGTTTTCCGTGCCTCAAATGCGACAATTTTGCTTGTTTACATATCCGCCAAGATCAAAATGAGCTTCATCTTAAAAGATGATTTTTTTGGCAAAATCGGCATCTTCTGTAAGTCGATCGTAGGCCCACTTAGCGAAGCGAAAACGCATTAACGCATCAACCATATTCGTTCAGCCGAAGGATAAAACTAATCACCTGTCAAATCAGACATGAGCTAAGTGTTACCATTCACGAAATAAGCACTAGTTGAAAAAGAACGTTAGATGGCGGACCCTATAATTTATTAAATAGAGAAAAATATTTTTTATAAGTAAAACATAACTCTCTATGTGATATAAAAAGTGTCAAAGGTTTTTATAGACTATTTTATTGTTATCAATAAATTAGAACTTTGTGTCATAAAAAGTGTATAGTTAGTGTCACTATTATTCTGCCACACAATTCAGTACATTACCTCCACTGAACGAAATGAATCGATTTACGCTTGAGCAACTTTGGGACAGACAAAAAAAAACATCTTTTCGGATGAAGCTGATATTCATCTTGCTGGTTACGTTAGTAAGCAAAATTGTCATATTTGGGACTTAGAAAACACAAACGTGGTCTAACAGTAGCCAATGCATTCATAACGAGTAACTGTTTGGCGTGGCCTGTGGATCGGAGGCATCATTGGTTCATATTTCTTAGAAAAAGAGGACAGCACATATCGCACCATGATAACCCATGTTTTTGTGCCCGCTGTTCATGGTATTGATGTGAACGATGTTTGCTTTCAACAGGATGGTGCAACTTTGCCACACATCTCATGCCACAATCGATTTATTGCGTCAAAAGTTGGATGGCCGTTTAATTAGTCGAAATCTTGAGGTCAGTTGGCCTATTTTCTATGTGGCGACGTTAAGTACTATTATTATGCCGACAAGCAATTGAAACAATTGAGTATTTGAAGATCAACATTCGTGATGTCATTGCCGAGAGACGACCCCAAAAACGCAAAAAAGTTCTCGAAAATTTCATCCGATTAAATGGGTTTTTGTGTGGCAAGTCTCGGTAGCCATATGAATGAAGTTATATTTCGTTTCTTACCAGAACAATTGTACTTCACAACAATATATAAATTTGGCAAGATTTTAAACAGTTTTTGTTTTATTGCATTTTTACGACAATTATTTTAATTTGATTCTGATAATCGATGAAGTTATTTGAAGAAAATATATCATAATCTTGTCTCAATTTCAATTTTTCTCGGCTTACAGAACTTACCGGATAACTTATTTGACAGTGTGTTTTTTATTCAAGCAGATCACAACAAATTAAATATGATATACACTAATGATGTGATATGATGTGATGTGATGTGAATTTTATACTTTTTTGCCGACACGTTTGCCACCTGGCGGGCAAGCCGCTTTTAAATAAACTGAATCCAGTGGTGCTAACCACTTTTTTCGGTTAGCTCTTGTTTTCGAAATATATCTTTATTTTTATTATTCGCATAACTCAAAAAATGTTTAGTTTATTGAATAAAATGCGAAAACTGAATTCGCAATAAAATTGGCTTTAAAACTAAATTTTTTTAATATTTGTATTTTATTAATGAAGCAGATATATCACTCATACGTACGCCAATTATTCATACGAATCGGTAGCATGTAATATTAACCAACTGTTCTTTTGGCAAAAAAAAAAGAACGAAATAATCTTTCTTAGATCTAAATGTGAGTATCACACACTGTCTGAATTCTCTCTCTCTCTTTTTGATCAGTGACCAAAAAAGAGGTAATTACATTGTCGCATGAAAAAAGGTGCGAGTAAACCTCACCACAATAACATTAAGCAAATGAGATGACGAACTTTTAGTTCAGAAATTTAAGCTAAAATGACAAAATTTAAAGTAAAAACAAAAAAAAAAAACAAAATGCTAAAGCTGCAAAATCTGCACAATTTACAGATTCACTTATTTTTTATACAAAAAAACTTCAAAATGCTTAAAAATCTGCAAAATGCAGATAAATCTGCGCATTTGACAACACTGCCTGTAGGGCACACACTATAAGAAATGTGCTATTGTGCTATTTGCACTCAATAGCTTTAATTTGAGTAAATTTCATTGCACTGAAAAAAAAACACTCAAACAATGGGAATTTCTTTTTAGATTCAAAAAAGAATATTTTTAAATATTATAAAAAAAAGCACATCAAACTTACAACACAATTTCTTTAGCAGGTGTTTTATATACAAAAGCAGACAGAGAGCATAGAACAGAGCGAGAGAAGGACATGCGCTTTGAAAAAATTCCCTTACACAAGACCGTGAGTATTTTAATTATACAAAAATTTGTATATAAAACAAAAACAATAACAGAGAAAATAAAAACAAAACATGTGTAGAAAAGAGAAGGTAAAATATCTAAATTATTGTTGTAAACAGATGTCTTTTGAGAGGGAAAAATCAACAAATGCCATTAAAAAAACAAGTCGAAGAAAAAACATAAGAAAATAAGTGTTAACTACTTTGTAAAAAACAAAGGCGTTGAAATTATTAAAAAAGTAGAAAAATAATATAAATATTTAAGCACTGCCTGTCTTTAACCCATCGCTGGCACGCACAAATATATTCGTCGTTGGTTGGTGTTAGTCATTGTCAGCACGAGTTTCTCGTGATAGTTCTAATATAACATACAACTTCTGGAAATAGCGAAGCGAATAACTTCATAATATTTAGGTTTGGCAGCGTATAGGTTAAATTTAAATAAAACAAAATGTATGCTGAATAAGGTCTTGCTTAGGTGAAAGCGTTTTTATTTCTTAATATTTGTTTATTTTAGTGCTTTTTCAGCATTTTTGTTTTCGTTTTTTTATAGCAGCGTAAGCAACACTAGATTTACAGGCAAAGATTCGCTTAATAGTGCACGAATATTTCCCACTATTTTTGAGAGCAAGAAATAACATTGACTAAGAGGACACAAAAACTCTATGGCAAACTTGGAAACTCTTTTAAGCACAAACTTTCTTGTTAAACGGTTGTAAAGCGCGGAAAATTTTACGAAAAATCTAACAAAAAATTATTTTATATACACAGAGAGGAAAGCAAATAATTAAAGGTGAAGAAAAACAAGGCAAAAAAATTCCAATACAAGAAAATTCATACAAAGCGAAGTGAAAAAAAAATCGTAAATTAAAAAAGCGAAAGTGAAATTTTAAATAAAAGAAATTAAAAAAAAAAAAAAATAAAAGCATTTTTAAACCTAAAATTATACTACAGATTTAAAGCCTTTTAATTATTCTACCTTTGCATTCGATTCTATAGTGTTTTTTGTTCTTTTTTTTGTTCTTCTACGTCTTGGCTATTGTGTTTTAAGTAATGCCAAACGTAGGTGTATGTGTACAATAGATTATTAAGAGAGTGTTGGTGTATGTTTTTTTTTCGTCAATTCACAATGGTGGGAAAATGTAATAGAAATTGGTGTAAAAAATTTACGAATTGAAAATCAAAAGGAAACTAACGATAATGTGTTACAAAATGTAGAATGTAAAAAAAACAAACAAATAATAAAAACAAGTATAAAAGAGAATACATAAAATACATATAAAATTGTTTTTTAAAAAAGATAACTAAATAATAAAAAAATAAAACAAAACGTGTCCTTAACAAAATAAAAACGTGCATAAATTTTATGGCATACTTTTAGGCTCACCTCCTTCCAAATTAACCCACGCCATGATAACCCCTTAAAAGCAATTGCCTTGAAGTACATTTTTTTTGCAATACAAAAAAACAAACACAACAAATAATGGAAGAAAGAAAAAACGGAACGAAAAAAATAAATTAAATGTGCACACAACAATAACAAAATAAGAATAACAAATAAAGTGAATGGTATATTAAAAAAAAAAAAAAAATAATATGCCATACTTAGTTTGGAGTGCACTTAAAACGCAGTAGCTGCAAAAACAATAACAATACATGGAGTGATATAAAAAAAAATCAGCAGCTACTACAACAATAAATAAAATCCCAATAACTTTAATGTTGTTATTTTTTATTCGTGTAAAGTTATTCCTTTTATTTTTCATATAACCACACTTACTCTCTTTCTTTCTCCCTCTTGCTAATTGTCTTTCCCTCTATTTTTGCCAACTCACCTCTTTTCAAAAATTTATTGCTTTTGCTATTTTACGTCTTACGCGCAAACAGTGTTGTTTTAAAAAATATATATAAACAAAATGCTTATACAAAAACAACTTCACATTTTATGCTGCTCTTAAGCCTACGAGTACATTGTAACGTTGTGTTGTTGTTTTCTTTTATTTTTACTTCGTTTTTATTATGCTTTATTACATACCACTCGTACTCATTTTTTAAAACAAAGTTGTTTATGTTCGCTTATGTGTTAGCATGTGTTTAGTGTATGTGCAGTGATTTATCGAATGTGGGTCAATAAGAGGAGGCCGGCCTTCATAATGTGCGTGCATTAAATGTTTCTAAACATTAAGTGGAAAAAAAAACAACAACTACATCAAGTAAAAAAAAATATGTTACATTTTGCTATTGTGTTCCCGTTTTGTTTTTTAGCACTTTCTCTTTTACTCTCTATTCGACCACACATGTGAAGTCATTAAAGTTTATACTCTCATTTCCTTTGTTTCAAACAACAGCAACAAAAGAACAGTGTGTGTGTTTCTGGGGCGAGTGGTGCATAAATTTAAGGTAAGATTTTTTTTATTCTTTTAAAATTAAATTATAATTTAAAAATATATACTATATAAATATTTACTAAATAATTTTTATTAATTAAAAGACATACAGAAATAATTTTACACCAAAGGTATTAAAATAAATAAATTCAAATCAGTAAAGTTATAAAAAAAGGTTTTTAGAAGAGCATCAGATTATTTAACATAAAATTAAAAAAAATTTATTTATAAATTAAAATTTACAACTTTTAGTCTGTTTTAAGGCCAAGTAATATGGAATTTTTTATTGTTTAAATGTCATCTGATAAATAATCATCACACATAAGCTAGTTGCCATTCAAATTTTCAAACACATTTCTTAAAATTTCTGCTTTAATTTCATTAAGTGCGCACACATTTTCATTAAAACTATGCAGCAAATAGAAAAAATGTTTCTGACCCCGGATAACCACATAAAGCTGGTATAATTTGGAATTGTGTAACATATGACATAACGAAATCGAATAAGTCGTTATCGTCAGATAAAGGGTCCATCAAATAATTTTTTTTTTTTTTGCTACAAAAAAAAAAACTACTGAACATTTTTCCAAATTTCTTTTTTTATTTGAAAGTACAATCCTTCCGGTTAATAATAGAAAATAATTTCATTCAAATGGCTGCCTCGGTTGGCCATGCAGTAGCCTACACGATCGGTCCAATTTTTAAGCACATTATCGATTGTGTGCAGCTGTATTTCACCAATGGCTTCACGAATATTGTCCTTTAAAGCGTCAATTGTCTCTGGCTTGTTGGCGTAACACTTGGCAACCCACAAATAATAGTCCAACGGTGTCAAATCGCAGCTCCGAGGTGGCCAAACGACATTAGCTCTACGGCTGATAATGCGATCTTCCAAAAAAAAAAAAAAAAAAACAGGGCGCAAAACATCGAGTGTAGCTTCGGCTGTGTGGCACGTAGCTCCGTCCTGTTGAAACCAAATGTTGCTAATATCCTCGTCTTCAATTTTTGTGAACAAAAATGCGTTCAACATGGCCCGATAACGATCGCCATTGACTGTAACGGCCATTCCTTGCTCATTTTCGAAGAAAAATGGCCCAATTA
The DNA here is from genome assembly GCA_023159175.1 of Wohlfahrtia magnifica. Classification (NCBI taxonomy): domain Eukaryota; kingdom Metazoa; phylum Arthropoda; class Insecta; order Diptera; family Sarcophagidae; genus Wohlfahrtia; species Wohlfahrtia magnifica. The sequence continues at coordinate 1,703,072 of JAKWBJ010000539.1, forward strand.
TGCCTCTGGACCAAAATCCGCACCAAACAGTGACTCCTTTTGGGTGTATCGGCTTTTCGATGTATGCGTGCGGGTTTTCTGTGCCCCAAATGCGACAATTTTGCTTGTTTACATACCCGCCAAGATCAAAATGAGCTTCATCTGAAAAGATGATTTTCGTGGCAAAATTGGCATCTTCTGTAAGTCGATCGCAGGCCAACTTAACGAAGCGAAAACGCATTAGACACAACCATACTCGTTTAGCGGATGGATAAAACTAGTTATTTGTCAAATCAGACATGAGCTCAGTTAACGTTAGATGGCGGACCCGTTACATATAACCAGTCGCTAGTAATGTTGTGAGGTGATATCGCTGTCGAAAATTATCAGATGGTGTGGCCTGGGATCGATCCGACGACTTCTTGATTGGAAGGTGGGTTCTTACCCAACATACCACAGTGACAGACGCACTATTAAATACGTGATGCAAAAATTTTCATACGGAGCTACTCGAAGGAGCTGTCGCGGAAATTAAGAATTCGTACATTACTAATAGTAAAAGTCAAACATTTAATTCTTCTTATCTTAGGCACCTATATAATAACTACTTATAATAACAAACCCTTAATTCCCTTCTCTACCAAATAATACGACAACTAAAACGATATTAGCTCCTTGAGTAGAGCTGTTCAGTACTTTGTGTAATAAACTTTGTTTTTATGGCCTTTGCACACCGCTTTTGGCACAGTTTTCATGAGATCTGTTAGAATTATTTATAGTATTGATTGCCAGTTTAATTTTAAGCTTTCCATCAGCTTCTGCTTAAACGAAGTGGTCCAGCTCTGCGCTTCAAGAATTAGAAACAATTTTATTTAAATAAAAGAATCGCTTAACCGGTTATTTGAATTATTATTAAACGAAAATCGGTTCATTAAAAAGTGCTACTTTTCGAATTATTCGAAATGCGGTTTTCGAAAAGAGTCGAAAAATCGATCTCCTTAGTATTTACCAATCGATTTGCATAAATTATGGTTTATTTTATTGCTATTACTGGAAAATATTTACTGCTTTCTCTTTTTGTGAGTTTTTAGAAATCAAAAATATCTAGCAGACCCGGGCAACTGTTGTTTTGCTTTCGAATTTTATTTTCACTGTAAGTCTGGTTTGCATGCAAAGTCATGGCTGATTGATATTTAGAAGAAGAATGAACGGTGCACTACATCGACATAGCAAGTATTGTTCCAATGGAATTATATATTTTTAATAGCTGGGCTCGATCCGCGTTGCTGGCCCCAAATGCTTCTTTTATGTTGAACTGTTTCTTGTGACTAATTTTAGCATAAAACTAACAAACGATTCCTGGCTAGTTCGTTGTTTCTGCGCACTCCTCTTGTGTCTGCTGTGAGCGCAGCACTCTCATATAATTCGTGTGTCGTGTACGGCCACCAATATCTGCACTGCAATATACGTTTCTTATGATATATTTTTTTTTGTTATTGTTGGGGTAGAAAGGCTACCCTTTATTTTCTTAACTGTTGCTTATTTACTTTTTTCAATAGCTTTCAATAATACAATTAATTTACTTCCACTAACACCTTGGGTTCATTTATTAAAACGTATGTAATATTTAATTTAAATAAATTAACCTTCAATTTAATAATTTCTTTTTTCGTTTGACACCCACGAAGTTTTCACGAAAAGAGTCGGCGTCGTGATATTTAACGCCGCTACACGCCGCCACACGCCGATCAAGCACCTAACGCCCTAATGCGCAAATAGAGTTTAAAAAAGTGTGATAGATATTTATTTACTTTTTTTAAACATATTTTTTTCACAAAAGGATGTTAGGTTTCAGTCGATATCAGGCTAATTAAAGCCTCTGCATGCTGATTAATGAACCAACGCCTTCAACGAAACACAGCGTACTGCAGTATTTCTTGAGTTACGGTTAAAACCAAATATTGCTCCATCTGTCGAACGAACTTCGAACTACACAGGAACACTCCTCACGCCCCATAGAACATGTACATAATTTTTGTTAGAAATCGGTTCAGTAGTTCTTGAGTTACGGTGCGAAAACACAAAAAACTAAATATTGCGCCATCTTTCGGACGAACTTCAAACTACACAGAAACACTTATCACGTCCCACAGAGCATGTGTATACAGTTTGATCGAAATCGGTGCAGTAGTTCTTGAGTTACGGTGCAAAAACCTAAAAAAAACTAAATGTTGGGCCATCTGTCAGACGAACTTCAAACTACACAGAGACACTCCTCATGCACCATAGAACATGTATATTAAGTTTAGTAGTTTTTGAATTTAGCGATCACGTCATTTTTATGTATGGAGATAGTGAAACTGGTAAATATTTGCTGCTTTTTCTATGCGTTGTGGAGTCTTAGAAATCAAAAATTTCATTAAAAAACAAATAAAATTTATCATTTGTTTCACAACAACTCCAAAAATATGGGTTCTATTAAAAAATGATATTAGAATGGCTTGAAGCTGGTATAATTTGGAATTTTTTATCATATGGCTTAATGAAATCGAATAAGTCATTCCAAAGTTATCATAAGATGTATAAAGCAGTCTCTTAAAAAATTTCGCATTTTAGGAAAAAAAAAAATTCTAAAGAAAAACTTATCCACAGAATCCTAAATGCTGATGATATTTGAAGTTAGGCGACCATAGCCAATCAGAAACATATAGTGGTTATTCAAACTACTTTTGTTTGTTGCATAGTGTTGTCTGTAGTTTTTCCTTTAATTCTACAGAATCACAGAAATTGGCAGATCGGCATTTTTTAATACTTTTTTGCCAATTTCACACTAAAATCTCTTTCAAGCAACTTTCGTATTTTTCCCAAGAAAATTCAATTAATTCCATTAATTGATTTATTCCTTAACTTAAAAAGTTGAAAGGATAAAAGGGAAACAATAGGAAGAGAAATAATGTAAAAGAAAATCTCTTACTTAAGCCTTGTTAATGGTCATCTAAACTAGAGTAGTCTAGTAAATGGGTAAATGGGAAAAACAGAACATATTTCTAAACAATTGTTGTTCCATTAAAAAACACAGCAGTTGCTTCATAGACACGAAACAGAAACTAAAATCCATATATGTTTGTTAAGGATAAAAAGATAAAAAGAAAACACTGATGAAAGGCTTATAGATAACAAATGTGTGGGGTAATACGAACAAAGATATGAAAAAATTAGAGAGTGAAGAAGAAATAAAAATTAAAAACAGAAAACAGAAAACTAAAGAGTACAAGCACATATTTGTATGTTTCTTGCTTTCTACTACTACTACTACTACACACACACACACAACTAATTTAAAATTGTCCAAAAAATAAAAAATACGACCAAGTCAAGTATCCATATACTACGTGTACATCTGCACCTATACTTACTTCAACGCCTACAATTACCAAAGCCTATTAGAACGTTAACGCATTTAAAAACAAATTCTTCGAAACAAAAGTTTTTGCTTTTTTTTAATGTTGTTGCCTTCTTCTTGTATGCAGGTGTGTGTGTCTATAAGTGTTTGCGTGCGTATAAGTGTATCCTTCTACGATTATTCTGTTCTTACAAACATACATAAAAATTAGAATTTTTTCCATTTGTTTCCTTTCGACCATTCTTGGTATTCGTACGATAATGTTATTTTTCTTTTGGCCCTAAAATAACTTCTACAGGAAACGAAAAAGCGATTTTGAAAAAACAACCATGAGAATTGTAAAAAACGCATAAGTGAAGGGCTTTAACTTGAGCCTCTTGAAATTGATGTCTTGTATAGTAAATATGTTATGCTACTACTGCACGCAATGCGCAAACAATTTATTTGGGCTGAAGGTTAAGATTTTTGAATAGAAAATAATTGTTTACACAACAAAATCCAGAAATGAAAAAATCTTTTTGAAAAGATCGGCTTTATTGATTTCATAAGAAACCGAAATCTCTAAGCGCGGTCGAAATTAACTTCTAATTATTCCATACAAATTTTGGAAGCAAGTTCCCTATTCGGCAAGCAATAATCTATCGGATGGGATATTTAAAAGTTAAAATTAAAACAAAAACGGTTTAAAATGTTGCCATATTTTCCTTTTTTTTGTGAAGTATAATTATTCCGGTTAGAAATAAAATATTTTTTCATTCATATGACTACCGTGGCTGGCCTCATAGTACTCTAAGCGATCGGACCAGTTTATGATAACTTTTTCGAGTATATTGGGTCGTATCTCGGCAATGGCATCACGAATTTTAGCCTTCAAATGTTCAATTATCTCTGGTTTGTCAGCATAACATTTGCTTTAACGGCGCCGCACAGAAAATAGTCCGAAGATTTCAAATGGCGGCTTCTTGTCGGCCAACTGACATCAACATTTCGGCTAATTAAATGGCTATCAAATGTTTGATGCAATAAATCGATTGTGATATGAGATGTGTGGCAACCAAACAGCATTCACATCAATACAATGAAGAACGGGAACAAAAAAATTGGTTATCATGGTGCGATAGGTGTCTCCATTGACCGCAATGGTTGCGTCGTTATCATTTTCACAGAAATATTGGTCACGTATGCCTCCGCTTCACAAACCGCACCAAACGGTCACTCGTAATGTATGCATTAGCTCTGGTTTGTCAGTATAACATTTGTCCTTAACAGCGCCACAGTGTCAAATCGCAGTTTCTTGGCGTCGAGCTGACATCACCAATTCGTCTATTTAAACGGCTATCGAACGTTTGACGCAGTAAATCGATTGTAGCATGAGATGTGTGGCAAGCTGCGCCATTCTGTTGACACCAAACATCACTCACATCAATACCATGAAGAGTGAGCACAAAAAAATCGGTTATCGCACACGCAGTCACTCGTGTTGGCTGCATTGGCTTTTGTAAGTGCACATTTGGGATTTTTGAGCCCAAATATGGCAATTTTGCTTGTTAACGTATCCACCAAGATACGTTTTTTCGTATTTTTTGTAATTTCCGACCAATCCTAACGTTGCTCAAGTGTAAATCGATTCATTTCGTTCAGTGGAGATAATATAGTAAATTTTGAAACAGAATAGGATAACATAAGAATATCCAGATTTGTAATAATGACTGGTACAAACCTAACAGAACCAGCGATAGATGGCCCACCCGCTACCTCACGTGTCGGCTATTCTAAGAAGCAGATCCCAAGTTGTAATTGGTCAAACAGCTAAACTTTAGTTTATACAAATAAACATATCAACTTGATGAGAATTACTACGTATTATGTTATTCTTAAATTTTTTTTCCAATTCTCCCTTATGATATATTCCTTTACTAATTCAGATTAAGGTTTTGCATGTTGAAGTCCTATATTCGTAGTAACCCAACAAACAATTCCACAAGTAAAATGTTAATGAGTTGTAATATAGGCTTATCATAAGAGATTTCCTACAACTATTTGTAAGCATACTTGTTAAAAAACTAAATACAAAAAGTTGACAGTTTTCAAATACTGCCTAAAAAATGATTCACATGATAATACCTTTTACAATAAAACTTGCAATACACTTAGTTTAAATAACAGTTGAGCAAATATGATTGCATGTGGTTTATTATCTCTATAGTTTTATAAGTGTTTTAGACAAATAATTTTTTTGACAATGTTAAAAATAACATATATATGGCAGGTAGGTAAGTATGAAAGAGGGTACTTAAGTACTCCAACCAGAAACCACAGAGGCCCATTGTGGAAAGAGCTTTCCCTGTAAAAACAATAGGAACAAAGAAAAGAAAGTAAAGAATAGAGAAATGAAGGACAGAGGGAGGAAAAGAAGAAGAAAGGAAGGGTTAAAAGGGGTATACAAGAAAAAGAAAACAGATGTCCCAAAAAGAACCTGTCATTATCTACAGAGCGAGCTTAGACCTGACAGAAAACCATCCAGGTCGCATATCATAGCCGATGCAATATCACTCAGACCATCAAAACAACGACCCAGCAACCTGAGCCTGTGTCCATAAAGAGTCGGGAGGTGGCAGAGGATATGTTCGACAATCTACGGCTCCTCCGTATCGGCGCAAACTCGGCAGAAAATTGGGATGCCTGCTTCCCAAGTTCCCGTACTTGTCCTCAGAACGCAGTGCCCAGTCACAAAACCTATCACAATTCTGAGAGATTCCTTCCTCAGATTGAGGACCCATTCCGTCCTTGAGGGGTCAGCGATCTCACAGACGAATCCATCAGTTCTATGCCCTGGGCCACACACGCTTTTGACAGTTCACCTGCAACTTCATTTCTCCAGCACAGTTTTACAATGCACACATCCAGGAGCGACGGGAGGGTACTCCTGCACAACGCAAGCAGCCTTGAGGCGACATGACGACCCATCAGCGCCCTGATAGCCACCTTAACGTCCATATTGTTAAGTTTTAACCTTTTTAAAACGTTTGAGTTCGTTTAAAATGCGTTAAAATTAAATAAACACCGCTATTTTTATTGTTTTACAGTTTCTTTATTCACTTTACTATAATTTTAATACTGTTTGCCTTAATAGAACACTTAATATTCGTTTATACAACACTTTTATTTCCGCTTTAACACAACTTTGTTTATTGACAGCTAATCGATAAGCAACTAGCGTGTAGACAAAGCGTTTTGGAAGGTTCAGGGAATATCAACCATCTTCTATTTCCATATTTGTTAATTCAAATTTAACGTAAAGATGGTCGATGTAGCAGTGCTGACAAATTGACAGAGTGACACAAAATATACTTAAATCCCACAATGCAGTGTTGTTATTTTCACCATCTCCCTCATCAGCCATGTTGCGCAAACACTCAACTGCTTTGAGGAAAGTGAGGATCTCAGCCTGAAAAACGCTGCACTCATCCGGGATACTAAAGAACAATTTTATGTCATAGCATTCCCTGGCCCGTAGAAACAGCACGGTTCAGCGAATGCACCCACAGTCCAGCCGCCCAACATGGCAGAATGTCCAGGCCTTAGTCAGGCCTACCTCGAAAATCATTAAGAATCTCTTAACAGCCCTATAACCTCCAGGGAGGTCAAGGCCAGGATAATATTCTTTTTTCTAGGCTTTTTTTATTATTGTTCATAAAATCTCAGTTGGACCGGAATCAGGGCTTAATGCTGGAAAATCAATCGCCCGAATTTTTATTGTAACAGGCATATATCCATATGCTTTTGGCTTAATGCATTAAAATTCGTGAAATACGATTTGGATGCACGGCTAATATTGCAGGGTTGGCAACCCAGCCGGGTTTTATCTGATATTATATTTTAAAAAACCCGGGTGTTTATTTACAAAAACCCGTAGTATATTTACAACAAAAACAATTAAATTTTACGCATTGAGGAATAAATTAATTCGGTCCTTTTTTAGCTCAAAAGGTAATGAATCAACAAATTTAACAAAATAAATTTCATAAAATCACTGCTACCTTCTTTTACTCGCTTCTAAGCCAATGTTCAAAAACTTTTTGTCTTTTTAAACGATACACCTAGAAGCTGATTATATATTTCCTCAAAAGAAGTGATTCGGTGACATGCCAAAAGATATTGTATCCGTCAAAGCACACAATATTCCCAAGAATCAGTATTTGGAGATTACGGCGAGTATGGCTTTTGATCGTTTTTAACAATTGTTTGGCAACTTTAGCGGCATAAGACCGAGGAAAACTTTGTCTGTCAGACTGTCTTTATATTACGGCCGTTTTCTAACAATTCACGGTTTAAATGAAGTAATTACTGTCTGCTCCGATCACCGAGTTTTAGTAGTTCACAGTACACAATGATGCCTTGATAAAAAAATTGAATTGTGCCAAAAAACAAAAATTACTATCGACTTGAACGACAATCGGAAGCACCCCAAAAACCCATCAAAAACCCCAATAAAATCCAATGGGTTGGGATTTATTTAAAAAATCCGGGTTTTTTCCAATTTTCTAATACTGTCATAGGGATGCTTCAGACTTTACAAAAATTTAAACCATATCTCTAATAATTTTTAAATTTTAGCACATTTTTAATAAAAAAAACCTCAAAGCTTTAGTTATAGCAAAATAGCAACAATAAAAACTGAAAAAATAATCCAAAAATATTTAAACAGCAGAACAAAAGTCAATATAAGAAATTGTGCCTTTTTGAATGCAAATTTATAATAAAAAGAAAAAAAGCAATAACAATAATAGTAAAGACAGTCAAAAAATAACAAAATATAAAACAAGAAAACTTACTCACAACAGTAACGAGTAAAGAAAAGAAAAGGGTGTCAATGAGTTTGTTTAGGCGCCAAAAAGTATACCATTGTTTTGGAAACATTAAGAAACCCTTACGCATATACTAAACACTGCTCTATACATGACATCCTAAACACAAACACACATCAAAAGAAAAGAGAGCTAACCCTTAAAGGCAGCATAAAAATATTTTTTTCCTTTCTTGTCCTTTGATTCATAAATTCATAGAGAACCAAAGGGTGTCAAGAGGAGGAAAAGAAGTTTTATCGTTATTTTGTTTCTAGGCAAATACTTGAGTATCTTTTTTTTATATATTTTCTCTTTCGCTTTTTGCTTCTTTTTTATTACTTTATGAGACAAAAAAGAAATGTCTTTATGACTATAAGTTTTTGGGTCACATCTGGCCTGACAGCAGAAATAACAAATTAAAGATGAAATCCTTAAGGGATTGTTAAAAGAATAACAACAAATATAAGAAGAAAAAAAGTGTTCTTTGTTGTCTAAATGTCTTTTTTGCCTAAAAGAAGAAAATATTTATTTAAATAAAATCGTTTTAAGGAATTTAATGTGATTATTGTTCTTAAGTCATAATGTTGATTCCCCATTTATGCCCTAAGATGTATTAACACATTTTAAACTGCCCGGAAAGTAAAATATATACAAACGAGATTATTTAAAGATTTAAAATGAATTGTTTTTTTTGTGTAAAGCTGCCCTTAAATACATAGAGCGGTTTTTAATGAGGATTACTATCATTTCTATCCTGTTTGGCCTCTTTCAGAAAATACATTACAGAATCAAGAGCAGTTTGATAATTTCAATTATTGTTTTAATTCAGAAATTAATCGGAAATAGCGGCGAGAGGTAAAATTTGATTTCGTAGTTCCATTTAAAGATTCTGTCGTAGTTACTGCATACATAACAAAAAACAAAATATCTCCAGAACGGTACAGCATATGTCTAGAGTTACTAAGAGTAGATATCAATCAATATTTCTTTTTGGCAAAATACCTTCTGACTAACTTCTAAAGAAAGGAAACATTACCGAACGAGAAAAGGGAAGAGCCATATCATTACTCAGTATAGTCAACAACATGAATGCTCACGCACTTATTAAACGTATAGTTAGATGGCTTATTCAGAAGAAAACAAGCCAGTTCTCATCTACAAATGTCCGACTAACTTCTAAAGAAAGGAAACATTACAGAACGAGAAAAGAGAAGAGCCATAGCATTACTCAGTATAGTCAACAACATGAATGCTCACGCACTTATTAGACGTATACTTAGATGGCTTTTTCAGAAGAAAACAAGCCAGTTCTCATCTACAAATGTGCTGTGTCGACTATGTTGACAGCCTAAGACTAATGGAGATGAACGTTGTACTTAATTTAACTGCTAAGTTAATATCTTTCATGAGAACTTTGAATGCAAACGCTGCGTGTAGCCTAGCGATTTTTTGCAATAAAACAAAAACGGTTGGGAATTTTGCCAAATTAATTTTTTTGTTTTGAAGTATAATTTTTCAAAATCGAAATGAAATATTATTTCAATCATATTCGATCGGACCAATTTTCGAGAACTTTTTCGAATACGACCCCATCTCGGCAAATCAAATCTCTTCAAATGCTCAATTGTCTCCGGCTTATTGGCATAACACATGTCTTCAACGGCGCCCCACACAAAAAATAGTCCAACAATGTCAAATCTTTCGCTTCTTGGTGGCCAACTGACATCACCATTTCAGCTAATTAAACGGCCATCAAACGTTTGACGTAATAAATCGATTGTGGCATAAAATGTGTGGCAACTTCCACTATCCTGTTGAAACCAAACATCGTTCACGGCAATACCATGAAGAGAGGGCACAAAATGATCGGTTATAATGGTGCGATAGGTGTCTCCATTGACCGTAATGGTTGCTCTTTCCTCATTTTCAAAGAAATGTAAGCCAATGATGCCTCCGCTCCACAAGCCGCACCACACAGTCACTAGTAATGGGTGCATTGGCTTACGTAAGACCACGTTTGCGTTTTCTGAGACCCAAATACGGCAATTTTGCTTATTAACGTACCCACCAAGATGAAAATATATTTCATATACCGGGCACTGTTGGTCCTTCTCTGCGAACGAATTTTATACGACACTTAAGTGCAATTTGCGACCAATTGTCTTTGTTTTGGAAATAAATTTCCAATAACCCCCAACATTGCTCAGGCGTTAACGATTCATATCGTTCAGTGAAGAAAATATACTGGATTTTGTGACAGATTCGCCAGATTCGAAATAACCGCTGATTCAAATTTAGACCGACCACCCGAAATTTACAAATCTTTCTTTTATAAGTTTTTTAGTATTGACTAGACTCTATTGTTTATAGACAATTGCTTAGGGATCACGTTGATGGCTTTTCTATATTCAAGCCTCTTTTGAACGAACTGTACCTTAAGAGTACGGCCTGAACTCGATAAATCACTTTTTAGCCATTCATATTGATGATGCATTCCTTTCTTTATATCTATCAAGCTTTTCTTTAAGTTACGATTTGTATAATTAATTAATTAATTATGAAATCAATTCTTTTAAATTCAAATTAACAAAGTGTTCTGTTGTTAGTGGCTGTCAGAAACACCCTAATGTACAAGGTTTCCTCAAAATTCGACAATAGAACCAGTAATGGTTAAAGAATAAAACTATTGTATTGGGTATACAAAAGGTCAAATATGTTAATTTTTATGCTAATTTACATACAAACATAGATGACTTTTCATAATTTTTTAGTTTTAGCCTTGTCTAGGCTACGGGGGCTTAATGATATTCATTTTCATTTCGAGTTTTGCTTTTTTATTTTAATTTTGGCAATTTTCAAGGCCATGTAGTATGCGCTTATTATGTTTTCTTTATTGCTTTTTTGTTTTTTTCTTTCGAATCGTTTTTGTTTTAGTTTTCTTCTTTAATAATATTCTCTTCATGTTATTTTTTATTTATTTTAATAATCTCGTCTTTTATTTAAAGAAAAACAAAAACAAAAAGAAAACGAAAACGAAAACAGAAAACAGAAAATATCCCCTTTAATGTTAAATTGTTTTGCTCCCACAATATTCCCTATTTGCTGTACATCAAAAAAATACTTTAATTTTGTTTTCTTTTTTTCCTGTCTCCACCTTTCTCTTGTTTAATAATTCTCTTTTGTGTATATTTTTCTTGCTTTTCTCTTTTTTGATTTTCATTAATTCGCCCCCATTTGACTTCTTCTTACTTCTTCTTCCCTCTTGCCTTGCTAGAGTCTTAACTTGTCGTTACATTCCTCCATACAATTCGTCCTTTAAATGTTTTGAGACTTTAATGTTTTTGTGTGTATGCATGTGTATGTATTTTCTTTTTTTCAAATGTATGTATGTGTGTATATGGCTTTATCTGTGTGTAGTTGTTGTTTAAATTCTCAGACGGTTTTGACAGGATTTGGAAATGTTAAAACCGTATTGGTTGATATTTCTAAAGCTTCTTTTACTTTTCTTATGTGTGTGTGTGTTTGTTTGTGTTTATTAGTATGTACATATGTATGCACGTGAATTTTATTTTATATTTATTTGTATTTTTTCCCATAGTTCCTCAATGTTTATTTAAGAAATTGGATTTAAAACATTTTCTGTTTTTATGCTTTTCATCAAATAAAAATATTTTTAAATGTTATCCTAGATAAATGCCTCGATGAAGTGGTAAAGTACCTAAAATACATTTTTTTAAAAGAGAAAAAAAACTGTATAATTCGGTTACAGCATATAAACTGCTTGTTTTGCAATCGGTTCATAATAATTAGAAATATTCACGTTATTACACGTTTAACATGTAAACAACTTACAGGAAGTTCTGCTTTAATCGGGGCTTAAAAAATTAATTAAGCGATGTGCCATTGTGGTAACAAGAAGGTCGTCGGTTCAATACCAGGCTAGAACATCTAGTAACTGGTTATTAGTATTACTACTAATGAAAACGTCTCTAAATGCATTCGCCGTTCGGAGCCAGCGTTATAATTGTAGGTCCCTTTCAATGAGTTTAAAAGTATAATTTGGTGCAGCTCATTGACTGAGAGAAGTCCCCATGTTCCTTCATGGAATGTTATGGGAATTAATATATGGTAAGCGATTGATAACAGGCTTGGGTTTCATCGTACACAGCACATAAAATGGCTGCGAGCTTGATAATCGTTTTATATTAGTACGTTAAATCGAGTGAGTTCTCAGTTTACAGTTTACATCCTAAATCGGACTTGAAAATATCGTCAGTAATAACGTCACCTTAAATCGAAAGAAGCCTTTTAATTAAGTAATCGGTTGGCGTTTTCACAAACAAATTTCTTTCAAGTCGGTTTTTATCGATTTTGTTTAGAGGTTCAAAACACTGAGGTGGCAATACTATTTCTTTTGACATCCGATTTAACAGCTGATATCGGGTGTGCCATATATCGGTTGAAATTTGAACCAGCAGTTATTTCGACTCTGGCAATATTTATGTCATTCTATTCTGTCATGAAATTCAGTATATTATCTTCACTGAACGAAAAGAATCGATTAACGCTTGAGCAACTTTGGGATTTATTGGAAATTTATTTTCAAAATAAAAACAATTGTTCGATAATTGTACGAAAATGTCGTACAAAGTTTGGTCGCAGAGAAGAACCAATAGTGCCCGATATACGCAAGTTTAGAAAATTCTTGAAACTGGTTTCCTTTTTTGAGATAACAAAACGTAAGTGTGCTCGTACAGTGCGTACACTTGAAAATGTCAAAACTGTGGCTGAGAGTGTGCGTGAGTATCCATAAACTTCACTCGCCATCGTTTTCAAGAATTGACCATTCTCGCACCAGTTTACGTCGAATTTTATGAAAAGATCTCGTTATGACACCTTATAAAGTTCAATTGGCTCAAGAATTAAAGCCGCATGACCATCCGTATCGTTTTTACTTCGCTAGATGTCTTTTGCCAAAAAAAAGAAGTCAGCTTTTCGGATAAGCTCATTTGATCATAGCGGGTACGTTAATAAGCAAAATTGCTGTATTTGGGGCTAGGAAAACCCAAACGTGGTCTTACAGAAGCCCATGCAGCTATTAAGAGTGACTGATTGGTGCGGCTTGTGGAGCCGAGGCATCATTGGCCCATATTTCATATTTTGTAATCATTACAGTCAATGGAGACACCTATCGCTTTTCATAGTATTAATGTGAACAGTGGTGCAAATAATCACATTTCATACCACAATCTATTTATTTCGTTAAATGTTTGATGGCCGTTTAATTAGCCGAAATGATGGTGTCAGTTGGCCGCCAAGAAATTGCGATTTTATACCGTTTGACTATTTTATATGGGGCGACATTAAAGATGAGTGTTATGCCGACAAACCAGAGACAATTGAGAATTTGAAGGCCAACATTCGCGAAGCTATTGTCGAAATACGACCCCATACACTCGAAAAAGATCCCGAAAATTGTTCCGATCGAACATGGTACTGTGAGGCCAGCCGCGGCAGCCATATGAATGAAATAATATTTCGTTTCTAACCGTTGCAGTTGTACTTCACAACAGAAGAATAAATTTGGCAAAATTTCAAACCCTTTTTGTTTTATTGCATTTTTAATTTAAACTTCTAAATTGCCCACCCTATAATATTGTTACGAAAATCAGGTTGGACACCTCTGTATTTATTACATCGCCAAAATAAATAACCAAAAGCTGTAAGAACAACTATACGTGCTGTTTACAAATAACCAAATCGACAACAACAAATATTAGAAAAAATGATGTGAATAAAAATAGAGCGCCAACACCAAAAATTAACAACAAAGAAAACAAGTAACAAGAGCTGAAAGAGTTAGATTTGTACATTCACATGGCTACATAAGAACTAAAAAGAAAATAAAAGAAAGAAATGGAATCTACCTGAAATATCGAGAGGTTCGTGAGCTTTCGCTGTGTTGTTTACTCAGCCATATAAAAAGCACATCGTTGCGAACAACAATCAGTTTATCTGTAGTAAGTTCAGCGAGTACAGTTTATTTGGTGTAAACTCAGAGAATAGAGTTTATTTGTAGTATACTCATCGAGTACAGGTTGTTTGTTTGAACTCTGTGTGAAGATAGTTTATAAGGAGTAAACTCGTGAAGTGAATTTTGAAGTAAAAAACCAGTTTAGTTGGAGTTAATTCAGTAAAGAGAGTTAAGTGTATATAACCTCTGGTTGAAAAGGTTGTGATCGAACTTAAGTTATAACTACGATCGGGTTAGAAGATCTTTAGATGGAAAAATCAGTTGAGTAATTGTTGCTGTTTACAAAGTTGCAAATAAGGGATTTTAATTAAAAAATAAACACAAGATTTATTTTATTTTAACTACAATCCACGAACTCATAAATAAACGTTTTTTAAAAGGTAAAATGACTTGTGGAAAATTCCTGTTGCCGAGATTACGAACGGTAAATAATTACCGATTTTTTTTTCCATATTCGCTTGACCTCAACTGCCAATTCTTCGTATTTCGTTAACTTCTTCTCTACATATTTTTTTTTTTTTTTTTTTTTGTATATTGCTGTCTCCTGGCACACTTTTCTCGATTAGATATGTGGTTTTTCCTTTTTGTCAATTAAAGTGATAACAGGTTTATTATTATTTATGGTTTAATCTGTTTGAATGCTAATATCCCAGTACAATTTAAGATTTTCATTTTCTCTAATTGCAACTGGTTAGTATGCATAATATGGTTGGTTGTTAGTATCACCTAATTGGTTTCTTAGTATATGTAGTATAGTGCGTACCTACCAGAGTTTGGCGTCCTGAGATAATGTGATCGATGTTCTCTATTGACTTATGGCATTTTCTGCATCTGTCATCTGTTATTCTACCATCCTTCACAACATATTTGAGTTCAGTTGCAATAGTTTGATCTTGAATGGCGATGTTGAACGCCTCTGTCTCAGGTTGAAGTCCTCCTCGTTTCAGCCACAAGTATGAATTACCAGAGTCAACGTTTATATCTCTCATTATCTTGGGATGTTTACCGTGTATTTCTTTTTCGGACCATGTTGTTATCTTATCATGGATTGATAGTATCACAATAGTTTCGTCCATGTTAGATAGATTGAGTGGTGTATATCCTCTATCTGCAAGTACTACGGCCTTAAGTAAGGTATTTGAGTTTACATGAAAGAATTCCCTAAGATTTTTCCTTTGTCTAGCATGAAGTACCTTTATATCGATTAGGCGGCCTCTTCCTCCAAGGGATCTTGGTAGTGTATGACGTTCTTTACTTGATTTTGGGTGGTGTTTATGTGCTGTATGAGTATCTTCCGTAGTAGGATCTCAATATTCTGCAGGTCTGTCTGAATCCATTTAATGATTCCACATGAGTAGGTAAGTACTGGTATGACCTATGTATTGATAGCTTTGAATAGGTTTCTAGAGTTTAGATGAGTTTTCATTACAGATTTAAAGCGTTTTGTGAGGTAGTCTAGCGTGTTTTTCATAGAGGTATAGAAATTTAAATTGGCATTATTCTTCAAGATGGCGATCGATTTAGCAATTGTCAAGTGATTTTTTCTCAGTTTGGTTTGGCAATTCATAATGAATAGATAGATTCTTCGTAGATTCGTCGAATGGGCCCAAACCGAGATTATCGTTGTTCCCGACTTTCATAAACGAATTTTGTTTAGCGATGAAGCGCACTTCTGGTTGAGTGGCTACGTCAACAAACAAAACTGCTGTATTTGTAGTGAAGGTAATCGTCAAGTGTATTTGGAAATTGACTGTTTGGTGCGATTTATGGGCTGGTGGAATCATTGGTCCGTACTCTTTCAAAACGATGGTGGCCAGAACGTTACAGTCAATGGTGATCGGTATAGAGCCATGATTACTAACTTTTTCATTCCTGAATTGAATAACCATGATGTCCAGGAGATGTGCTTTCAACAAGATGGCGCAACATGTCACACAGCTCGTGCCACAATAGATTGAAAGACACGTTTGGTGACTTGGCCTTCAAGATCTCGTGCTTTAATACTGCTAGACTACATTCTGTGGTGCTTTGTAAAGTCATTGGTCTATGCGGTAAAGCCACAAACGCTTGACCATTTGGAAGACAACATTCGCCGTGTTATTGCCGATATACGGCCACAAATGTTGGAAAAATTCATCGAAAATTGGACGTCTAGATTGGACTACATCCACACCAGCCGTGGCGGTCATATCATATTTAAAATGTAATGCCACAAGATTATCCTTCGGATAAATAAAATTCATGTCAATCGAATAATCCATCGTTGTTTCATTGCAACTTAAAGTTTTATACCTCTATAAAAAACACCCTTTATTTAAGATTTTTTTTAATCTTCGCGTGGTCTATTCGTATATGTTGCTGTATTCCCAGGTATTTATAGGTTTCATTTTTCTCCACTCTATTTAGTTTTTCTTCGTTTATTTTTGTTGTTTCATCCGTGGCTATCCACTGTCCCCGTTCTACATGTTGTGTCTTATATTTATGAACACCAAACTCCATTTTTATATCTGCTGATATTTGAGATGTGATATTCAGTAATTGTCTTAGTTCCCTTTTAGTAGCTGCATATAGTTTAATATCATCCATATATAGCAGGTATGGTGCGTCATTGAGAATGTTAGATAGTGGTTTTAAGCACATACAGGACCATAGCGCGCTAAGGGAATATTCCCCTTTTGATCTGGATCATGCTGGTCTCTATTGTTTCAGTTTTCGCCCTGAGCATAATCCGTGTTTTCCACTTTTCCATCATATTTTCCAGAAAGTTTACAAATATGGGATGTACTTTGTGTGGTACCATGTCAAAGGTTGTTTTGTAATCTATATAGCTGGTGTGTAGATTTCGTTTTTCTTTGATGGTTTGTTGCATAATAACAGTATCTATTATAAGTTGTTCTTTGTTCTACGAGTACGTGGGGTGATTATATATTTTATTGCTTATCAGCGATGTAATTATTTTATAGATAGTAGGGAGACATGTAATGCGGCGGTAATTAGCTGGGTTTTGGGTGTTTTCGTTCTTTGGTTTAATAAATGTGATTCCTTCTGTTATAAAATCTGGACAGTTATTTGGGTTCTGTATAAGTCTATTTATTGTTGATAGGAAAGTTTTGTACCAATAATTCGTTAGGTGGTCTATTCCTGGGCATTTACAGCTATGTGTGTGCTTGATGGTTTCAGTTAGCTCTTCCTCTGTAATCATAATGTCGCCTTGCTGTATTGTATTTCCATATCTTTGCTCTTCTTTGATCATCCAGTTGCTATCTTTCTTATGTTGCGATGGTATTGACCATATATTTTTCCAAAAGTCTGTAATTTGTTCTTTGTTGGGGGAACAATGTCATAACATCTTTCTCAGTCAGTTTTCTGTAGAATAGTTTTTTGCTATTCATAAAGTTTAAATTATCTATTCTACTTGCATAACTCTCATTGTATCACCGAAGTCTCGCAGAATATACGGCTTGTCTTTGTTTACGAGTATAACTATCTGTTAATTCCTGGGTGTTTTCAATGGAACTTCCTGTTATTCTACTGATATGTCTAAGTAGATTCCTGGATCTATTTCCCTTATTATATTGTGTTAGTCTACGTAGTTCCATTCTAATTGTGCTTATTTTAGCTTCAATTAGTTTTTTGCCATTTTGGTTTGTAGTTTGGTGTTATTCGATTCGGATTTCTAGATACAGGTTGTTTATTTAATTGTAGTATTGTGTTTGCTGCAGAATATATTAGTATTTGTAAGTCTCGGAGATCAATAACGTCTCTACAGAAATATTTCAAAACATCGTTGTTCATTACATATATCATCTTGTGTGTATTAGTTTATTGATTAGTTTTGGTAGGGGGTTTCTTATTGTGACATCAATCTCTTTCAATTTTCTTATATTTTCTTGGAGAGTTTCGTATATTATCTGTCTTATTTCTGGATATTGACTTACATTATCCGCTTGACCCTCTTGCTCTACATGAGGTACATTTATATCTACTGGTTTTCGGTTATTTACTTGATTTATATCGCATTGATCTTCTAGCGGATTTATTGCTGCATCCTTTATTCGTTGTTCTATTATTGCATTGTTGGTAGTTGTTTGATTTATTTTCATCAAAACTTCTTCTTTTATCCTTTCTGTTACAGGCTGTGAGAGTTTGTTACTACTCGTAGCTATTATATATCTATTCTGATCCGCTAATCTCTGCGATGTTATGATTCCAGCCAATTGTGTATATATACTTATGAATAAACTCAGAAATTCACCACGATAGTCAGTATTGTTTCGAGTCTGGTACTCAAATAATAACATCGCATATTATTCATGTTCATTTCATCGGTCCATAATATGCGTTGTCTTGGTTTTCCAGCCTTGGTGGCTGGAAACACTGTTGGCTTCATGTATGGTTTCCGTTTCGTCATCTTGATCGGGCTGTACCCGATCGTACCGATGCTCATTAGGGGCTATTTGATTAGACATATTCATGTAAAAAAAATCACAGCTTCGCTAGTGCTGGCGTTTTTTTTAGTCCGCCTGCCAAAGACTTAATCTCAGCCGTTCACTGAAAATCAAACTGACCAGGGTACCGCTCACTATGAGACCGTCGTGCCAGGGTTTTTTTTCTTAGCTCGCCCGTCATATCCAGTTTAGGATATGCCCCTGCGGGCCATTACTATTATTATTATTTTGTTATGAAATACCCCAAAAATTGACTCTTTAGTCCCTTTTTCAATTTCCTGTCACCAATTTATAGTTTTATGGTATTTTCTTCAAAACAGAATTTTCGATGAAGTTGTTTTTTAGTTTAGTTTTCTTGTTTTATCCATTCGTTCTAGCTGTCATTTCATTGCTTATCGTTGGTAGATTTGAATAAATATTTCCCATTTAACAGTTTTTTTCTTCTATTTTTTTTTTTTTTTTGGAAAAAGCTTTTAATTTAAAACAAATATTATTTCTGTTAGTTTTTCTATTTTTGCTTTTATTTCTTGGATCATATCTAACATGTAAATTGAAATATTCTCTTAATGAATTTTATATTTAAACGAATGAATGAGAGGAATTTTAGCTGTGAGGGCTAAAAGATCAAAAATAAGCTAAGTATGTCATAAATTTTACAAATTTAATGGATTTTTTTTTAATTCTCCTAATTAGTAATAAATGTTATAAAAAGTTTTATTGAACGAAAATGTCGAAAATAACTTGATAATTCCGTGACTTTTTGTATTATCACCACAATAGCTTTTGAGGCTCTCCCTTTGCAGAGCTACTATCGAATTTTAAAGAAGCTGCTTCATTTAGATTGTTTGTGACTGAGGGTAAAAGCAGACAACCTCGTTAGTTTCACAAATTTGCATGAATTTCGTATTTCGATTAAATTTAAATTTTTACTTAAAAAAATCATCAATCTGCAATCAAAAAAGACTTGATAAGTAATGCTAGGACTCCATACTCATTACTCCATTGAAGTCGTAGCTTAACACAAGACGTAAAGCATTCAGTCGGCTAAAGGAAGGTCGTAATATATGAATGAATCTTAACATATCACATCAGAGACCAATAAATAATTAAAGTGAGGTTGGCTTAGGACTAAATCTCGCTAAAAGCATGGTCATGTTATTAGTTCTCAAAAGAAGAAGATGATGATAGAGAGGAGAAGATATAGTGATAGATATGGAGATAGAGATGTGCACCAGAGGTGCCCAATCTTAACCTTTCCGCAAAATATTATTAAAAGAGATGAAAGGGATATGTTCGTATTAAGTTGGCAACGTAAGTGGGAAAACTCATCGAAGGGAAAACGGACTTTCAGGCTAATAGATAGATATGTGGAAACGGAGGAAACATGGTGAAATGAGCTATAATCTAACCCAATTCCCTCAGGTCGTGGAGGCTTTAGAAAGTACTTATACCGATGTGGACACGACGACTTTCCCAGGTGTCTTGATGAGGACGAAGATGCGGACCACGTTGTATTCTACTGGCCACGCCTTGCCAGGGTCCGCAGCCTTGTCGAGATATGTTTAGGTGGAAGCATTCACGCGGAGAATATCGTCAATTTTATACTTGAATCCGAGGAAAACTGGTATACGGTGAATCAATGTATCGGCAGAAAGGACCAAATACTACGTGGAGCCGATGCACAACGAAAATGTGCCCAGGGTAACGGTTCCAACAATGTACGAAATGGCAATATACAGCCATAAAAGGCTTACCGTCCCCATGAAGTAATACCGAGATGTAGTTGCATGAGGTTCAGATGTGTTTATGGGGTTATGTTTTAGTACGCGCATGCTATACAGTACGGGCTGTAGGTATCTTCTGAAGATTCCACACTTCCTACGTATCAAAAAAAAGGATAGAGATAGAGATAGAGATAGAGATATAGATGAATATAGAACCAGAAATAGAGAAAGAGGACATAAATTGAGAGTCTAAGAGGGGAACTTGTCCAAAAAGAGACCATTTAAAGCCACAATTGACAGCTATGTAGCCTACGTGAACCAGTCATTGGACATAATAAAGAACCACATATTTCTCTGCCCGTTATTTGATGCGGTATTCTCTCAACGCAGGCATATCGTCTCTTACTTTTTCGCACAGTGTTCTGAAGTGAACTGTGTTCCAGTAAAGGCTTTTTCATCGGTCGAAACAACTGGTAGTCAGAACTGGCAAGGTCTGGTCTATAAGGCGGGTGAGCAAAAATTCCCATGCCCTGTTTTCCAGATAGTTTTTGACCGGTCTCGCAACATGTGACCTCGTGTCTGCTTGAATATTCTAGTCGTTTTCATCGAGTATTCATATTCAGTACGTTCTCCCTGTGATCGGTTGACCCGATTTCAACAGCTCATAATAAAACACACCTTTCTGATCCCACCCCATCCCATTTATTTTTTTGCACTTGGGATTATCGTAATCTATTCATTTTTTATCACCAGTAACAATACGATGCAAAATTTTTGTAGCGTTCAAGTATCATTTCCGATATGCAAATCGCCTTTCAACGTCTCTCGGCTACAATTGAATGTATTCCAATGCTTTTAAACGTAGGCAAATGGCTTGTTGTGTGACTCCCATTGATAATGCAAGTTCTTCTTGCGTTTGAAAACAATCTACGTCGAGTAATGAATGCTCCCAATTCCTCATCTTCAAACTTTTTCGGAAAAACGAAAATTTTTTCAGGCAGTCCTAAGCCTATCCAAGCGAGGCCAAACATTCTCCGTCACTCGATTAATATGTTAATAATCTGCACGATCCAAACATGTGGAAAGTAAGTCACAGTTTAACATGAGCATCGCTATGTTGTCGTACTCCGCGGTGACCAAGGCAAGACGAGTGAATACACTGCATCTGTTAACGCCCCCACATATAATTACGATCATCTGTGAGGACTAAGTTCTAAGGCATGATATTTGGACATGACTTTCACCCTGGTAAAGTTTCGAAGTTTATATAAACTTCTACCGATCTATGGGTCCCGGCACCCCGTTAGGAATGTAACTCCAAGCATCGCGCGATTTGGATACAAACCACAGCAATCTCGTGGCTCTCACAAGGAGATCTTACGGTAGTTAGGCAGGAACCTAGGTCGCTACCACTCCTAACTCATGTAGTACCAGAATTAAGCCCCCACCAGGCTTCGTAGCATAAATGCTGCTTTGTCAAATGACTCCGGGCTGGTGGCCAATAAAGCCACAAAAATTAAAACCAACAGTACTAAACAGCAATAAGCAAGAAAACAATCACACAACCAGAAGGGCATACCGCAGGCCAGTAACCAACAGAGTACACTCAAATAACTGCAGATGATGCTGCAAGAGAACTCGTTATTCATTAACCCTAGTATCCCACTGCGAGCAAGCTTGCCGAGCCTTTGTACAGTCCGGTTCGACCCCAATTACTCACCAGCGGTCACCAATTACTCCTTTACGAAGATTCCCATTGCCCTCAAACGCCATTAGGATATAGGAAGGCTATAAAATACTATAAAACGCATATCCCCTACTCTCACCACAGGCCGTAAGCGATCACATTTCCTTTAATGACCTACGCCCTCTAGAGTGACACCTGAATCAGTCGCCAATGCATTTCCAGATCAGATCCGATTTGTATAATCACCACGTAAGAGACCTTAGCGCGGACGGGCTGACGGTTATTATACGAACATATATACCAAGGCAAGCAATACATACTGAAAGATGTAAACATCTGTCCAGTTTCCTAAATGATATATTAAGTCCAAGCTTTCCGGTGAACAATCAGAGTAAAGGACATTTTTTTGGCTAAGCCAAAGACGGTTAAGCCAACTACGTCATGGCCGTAGTTTCTAAAAAGTACGTCATATTATTTTTATCGATTACCTTGAAAAAAGATTGCCGGTTAATATTGTTTAGAGTTTCTTGACAGATTCTGTATTGCTTTCAAACAAGTAGACACAAAAATAAGTAAAAAAAAAATTGTAAACTGCACTTGTAATGCTTTGTAACATCGATTTGCAATCATTTTAACCTCACTTTTTATAAAAAAAAACTTCTGTTCACTTTCGTTATTTCTCTAATTAACACTTCGCTTTTATTGCAAATTTTAACATTTTAAAGCAAGCCAAGCTGCAACTGAACTAATTTACGTTTCCGTAAAATGTCTGATTCTTCGTATTAAATTCAATTTCCTCTGTTTTGTTGAAATAATGAATTCTATTTCGTTGATTATTAAATGAATTTTCTTTGTATTCAATTAGTTATGCAAATATTTGTTGCTTTCAATAATATGCAAATGCATTTTTAAATGTCATAGTTTACTAGTACCCCATGACGTATGATTGTTATGGCAATACTATATCATGTTGATATTAATCATACGCAGCGTAGAAAGAAAACTTGCATTCTTCTTCACTTTATTTATCTGTTTTCTCTGTTCTGTTATTTCTATCCATTGCCAGAGTGTGTAATAGATGTTGTTGTGTTTGTGCTTTTATTCTCTTCGTTTTCAATTATCATTTCAGACGTCATCACTTGGTTGTGTTCTGTGTGAGAGAGAGCGCACACAATCCTTCTATAAATTGTTTTTGTTATTGTTGTTGCTGTCTTCTTTCTTCTATTATTTATATGCAAGAGTTCAAGGATACTTTTACGTTACGCAAAAAAATTTCACAAACACACATAAACATTCATTGGCAAATGTATATGCAAGTAAGTGTATATCTATTATAAGCAGCAGAGTCACTAACACTCACTCATGTATGCATGTTACAGCGAAAATGCCTTAAAAATGTGCTTCTCTTTTTCTGATTCACATCGAGATACTCTCAATGGTTCATGGGTACATGTGTGTGTAGAAAAACAAAGGCCATTTACATCATATACCAACACCCACAGTGGTATGCATTTAAATGATAATAAACTCTTGCACATATACAGCAGCGTTTACAATTACAGAAAACAGAAACAAAAACAAAAACAATAAGAAATTTTATGCATTTACATATATGGAAATATTTTTTGTTGTTTTTCGGTATTTTTGTATATCATATACAATAAAAAATGTGCATATAGATGCTCACTCTTACTTTGTACACAGACGCATATATGAGTATTGGTATATATGCTGCTGTGCATAATTGTCTTAAATGTCGTATTTTGTGGTTAAATATGTCCTTGAGGCAGGAAGCAAAAGAAAGGAGCTGTTGATATTGTACATACAACTAAACGAAAATACAAAAAATGCCGAATTTCCATTAAATAGAAAAAATACGAGAAAAGCATTTTTAATAATGAAAAATATTCTACGATTTTATTTTTTTTTTAATGAAATAAAATATTTTGATGTTGAGTGCATAGCCAAAAAACAGATGGCGTATTTCGTTATATTCATATTCATGTGAATACCTCAAAAAGCATAATTGTTACATTGAGTTTCTGAAAATCTAAGATCATTTGTTAATAGATCTTTGTATGCTAATGCTATTCACTGTGATATATGGCCTGAAAACTATATTGATCAAAAATTTTCCGGATTTTATTCATCTAAATGTACAGTGGTGGTCAAAACATTTGCAATTTAAGCAGAATTCTAGCTCTTGAATCACCCATTTCTTTCCGATTTGTTTAAAATCCGAATTCTGCATGATTATCGTACCGGAGTTTCAAGCAAAGATATGTAACTAAAGTGTTTTATTCCAAAATCAACAATTTTTCGAAAAGTCCATAATGGCAATATCCATATGTGCATGATAGTAAGACTTCGTGTAACAACAGTGCACGAAGACAAAAAAATCAAGAACTTTTTTGTGAAATATCATAAGATAATAACAGGAGCAGCAAAAACTGAAACTCCCATTAACATTGGTATTTCAACCATTAAGAGAAGAGTCAGAAAATAAGGTATCAAAAGCTATAAGGAGGAAAAAACTCCCTTAAACCCGAAAGTAACAGAGACAATCGTCTTATCTTCGTACGAGCACATGCGAACTGGAATCCACAACAATGGGGTATAATATTGTGGTATGACGAGTCTCCGAGGATTAAAAGGAAGAATTAGTGTTGCAAATGTTTTGGCCACCACTGTATATTTTCCGCTTTAAAGTAATCCCCATCGACTGCAATCCAGCGCCAGCGCTTGATTCGCTTGGCTTATATTCAGTTTTCGGGTTGTCCATCAGTACTTCCAGCGATATTTTAATTATTTCCTCTTGGCTGTTGAAACACGTTCCCCGTAATGGTTTTTTAACTCGATTGAACAGAAAGAAGTTACAGGGAGCCAATTCGGTGGCTGTTAAATGGTATTTCATAGCATTTGTCGTCAAAAAATTTCGAAAACTGAGGGCACATTGCGGCGGTGCATGATACACGAGTTTTGTGCCCACAATTCTAGACTCTTCCGGCGAATTGCTTCACGAAAGCGTCTCATCACAGCCAAATAGTAAACTTTGCCTACTGTCTGGCCTTTTGGCAAAAATTCAAGATGCACTTCACCGTGAGCATTACCTTCTCTCAATTGACTGAATATGGTTTCGACTCATTTGGTGAACGCCATTCACTTGCCTGATGTCTGGATTGCATGTCGTACACTTATAAACCCACGTCTCGTCTCCAGTAATGATCCTTTTAATGACTCACAGTCATCGGGGTCAGCCTCAAAAATCATGTCTTTTGCGACCTCAACACGGTCTCTGTTTTGCATGAAATTGAGGTCTATTGGCACCAACTTTGCTGCTACACGACGGAAACCCAAATCATTAATCAAAATATTTCGGACGGATCCATAGGCAATATTAAAGTCCTCCGATATCTCTCTAGCGGTTATTTCCCAACATTTTTTTACTTTATGAATGTTATCGTCGGTGTTCTATGTCGATGGCCACTGCGACCACTATTGAACCGCTCGTGCCACTGGTAACAAGCGTTTTTTCTTTAGATAATCGTTGCCGAAATACTTTGCCAACATTTGCAACGTTCGCGCACCCAGTGAACTTGGTGCATATTAAAATCCATTTCTAAAATTGTAAAAAATCGCCAATTCACATAGAAATAGATATGCTCTTGACTACAAAGCTTCTGCAAATATCAAGCAATGACGCTAAGATTTAGCAGCAATATCAACAAAGAAAAAACTCAAATTGAAATTGTGGGACCGCACCACCGGGGTTATTCCGCGAACTTTTTGATCAAGGTGGTAGAAGACAAAGATCGCAACGGTCAGCTAAATAATTTCTAAAATGATGAACTGTTGTCAGGCTTAAGAAGAATGTGTAAAAATCAGTAGAAGATATTTCAAGATATTTATGAGCGAAAGGATTTATACAAAAGCATGGAAATTGAGTACCACATGAGCTAAAATCAAAAGACACTGAAGCATGATTTTATATGTTCGAAATGCTGCTTGAAAATCACAAAAAGAAGTCAGTTTTTACATCGAATCACTTCGAAACTCAAGAATTCTTATGTCAAGCACAGTCAACCAGCTGAATCAAAAAAAAAATATATATTCATGGCGCCAAGGTAACGTTAAGCATTTGGTGTGGCCAGAAAAATCCCACTATTCCGATCGTCTAAATAAATTGTAATTTGGAGACCATTTTTTTTTTTTTTTTTTTTGGCTATTAATTCGATTTGTATTTATTAAACTAATTTCCATTCTAATATCATACCATTTTAAAGTGTCATAAATTGATATTTATTTGTTTTAATTTCATAATAAAATCTACTCGTATTTTCCCCGCCTGCATGTAGACTGCAAGTCACATGTCACTTTGCAGACCACTTTATATGAACGCATTTGTGAACGAGTATCGTTATTTCTAATTGCATTTTAGTAATAGAACTGAGGAAGTAATAATAAAAAATAAACGAAATCAAAATAATTGAATTATTTCGTGTAATTGAAACTTTAATTTCCGCTACAAAATCATATATAAACAAACAAGTGTCTTTGTAAGTGTTTGTGTATGTTTACACATATTAACAAAAGTTTATGTAACAAATAAAACATATGTAGATTGCAGCTTATGTGTCTCCGTGTATGTATACAAATTTGTCACCTTAAGCATTTTATGGTGTTTCAATTGGGTGGATTTGTATTTTTTAAATAGGATTTTATTTTCAGTTAAAAAAATAATTTTTTTAGATTAATTTTTTATTAAATTATCATTATTTGTTGTTTTTACTTTATTTTGTTTGAGAAAAATATTTACAATATGAATTTACATGAATTTATTTTCTCATTTTTTATTTTTGTTTTATTTTATTATTATTTTTTTACATGTGTAAGTTAATAAAAATGTTTCGCAAATATATATAAAAGATGCATATTTTTAAAACTAAATAAACATAAATAAGCCTTGTAAGCATTTTCGATCTTTTTTAAGTTTTATTTTTGTTAAGTATTAAAAAAAAGTTAAAAAAATATAATAAAAAAATTTATATAGGGTCCACCATCTAAAGTTTTTTTTTCAACTAGTGCTTATTTCGTGAATGGTAACATTTAGCTCTTGTCTGATTTGACAGATAATTAGTTTTATCCTTCCGCTGAACGAATATAGTTGTGTATACGCTTGAACTTTGCTTCGCTAAGTGGGCCTGGGTTCGACTTACAGAAGATACCGATTTTCCCAAAAAATCATCTTTTCAGATGAAGCTCATTTTGATCTTGGCGGATATGTAAACAAGCAAAATTGTCGCATTTGGGGCACAGAAAACCCGCACGCATACATTGAAAAGCCGATACACCCAAGACGAGTCACTGTTTGGTGCGGATTATGATACAGAGGCATAACTGGGCCATTTTTCTTCGAAAATGAGCAAGGAGTGGCCGTTACAGTCAATGGCGATCGTCATCAAGCCATGTTGAACGAATTTTTGTTCACAAAAATTGAAGAGGAGGATATTAGCAACATTTGGTTTCAACAGAACGGCGCTACGTGCCACACAGCCGAAGCTCCACTCGATGTTTTGCGCCCTGTTTTTAAGGATCGCATTATCAGCCGCAGAGCTGATGTCGTTTGGCCACCTCGGAGCAGCGATTTGACACCGTTGGACTATTATTTGGGGGGTGTAGTCAAAGATAAGTGTTACGCCAACAATCTAGAGACAACTAACGCTTTAAAGGACAATATTCGTGAAGCCAATGGTGAAATACAGCTGCACACAATCGATAATGTGCTTAAAAGTTGGACCGATTGTGTAGGCTACTGCACGGCCAGCCGAGGCAGCCAGTTGAATGAAATTATTTTTCATTATTAACCAGAAGGATTTTACTTTCAAATAAAAAAGAAATTTGAGAAAATATTCAATAGTTTTTTTATAGCGTTTTCAAAAAAAAAAAAAATATTTGGCGGACCCTTTATATTTTGGGACTTTTTATTTGAATTTTATCTTAAAAAAATCTTTTAATATAGGGTGGGCTATTGAAAAGCTTAAACCTAAAAATTCAGTAAAACAAAAACGGTTTGAAATATTGCCAAATCCATCTTGTTGTTGTTTTTTTTTTTTTTTTTTTTTTTTTGTTGTGAAGTACAATTGTTCCATTTATAAAATGAAATATTATCTCATGCACATGGCTGCCGCGGCTGTCCTCACAGTAGCCCATTCAACCAGACCAATATCCAAGAACTTTTTCGAGTATGTGGGGTCTTATCTCGATAATGGCATCACGAATGTTGGCCTTAAAATGCTCAATTATCTCTGGTTTGTCGGCATAATATTTGTCTTTAACGGCGCCCCCACAGAAAATAGGTGTCAAGTCGCAGCGTCTTGGCAGCCAACTGACATCACCATTTCGCCTATCAACTATTTGTCGCCATAAGTCGAAGTGGCACATCAATACCACGAGGAGCGGGCACAAAAACATGGGTTATTATAGTGCGATAGATGTCTCAAGTGATCTTAATCGAAGGAGGTTGTTTGAAGCCTCCTTCAAAAGCCGCACCAAACAGTCTCTCGTCAAGGATGGAAGGCTTCTGTAAGACTACCTTTGTATTTTCTGAGTCCCAAATATGGCAATTTTGCTTATTAACGTACCCACCAAGATCAAAATGAGCTCCATCCGAAAAGATTATTTTAAATGATGATAAATTTCCAATTAATTGCAACGTTACTCAAACGCAAATCAATTCATTTCGTTCAGTGAGGAGAATATACTGAATTTTGTGACAGAATAGAATCACATAAGTATTGCCAGATTCGAAATAACCGTTGGCTCAAATTTAAGCTTTTTAATTGCCCACTCTATACATCTGGTTCTTTATATGTAATTATACACGTAAAAGTGTATATTTATAACACAAAAACGATCTTCACTGTGATGTTGTACAAAAATATATTACAAATTAATCGTTTAAAACTTCTGTTTTGCTGAGAGGGTGTTTGTTCTTTGGGGTAATTTGGGGTAATTTTTTTTTTTTAATTTGGGAAGGATGAGAAAATATATTAATGCCAGCCCTGATCTCATCCAACATGAAAATTTGCATTGTATTGTGTGAAAAGGTCTATATTCTATTACGATTGTAGGAAGGGGAAAACAGCTATTAAGAATGTCAATTTCCTCCAGACTTCCATCAACCGGTGCCTACGGCTCATACAACATGTGGAAAAAATTAGTTATCACAGCAAACCATGGTTTTAAAAGTGATCTCAGAATCTTCCTTTGTCCGCTATTAGCTATGTTTTTACATAGTTTTAAAGTATCGTAATGAAAATAAAAACGCATGGATTTTGGTGTGATTTGCTTAAGCAATTCGGATTCGGATTCTATTGATAAAGCTGGCAGCTAAAGTTGCAATCTGCTGCTGTATGATAAACTTAAATCAAGTAAGAAATACCCATTTCATGGATTAATACAATTAAATTTAAAATATTTATTTATAAATAAAATTAGTCAGTTTTTTTATAAAAAGGATCTCCTTGTATATTTTTAAGTGAATTCAAAAGTGATTAAATTGGAAAAATGTATCTGAAAACGATAATACGCAGAGATTAATAGCAAAAAACTTGTATAAGAATCAAACGGTATTCTGGAACACAGAGTTTGCAGAAAATGCGAGCTGAATTATACAATACGTTTTCAATTGTAACAAATCTATAAGCAAAGTCTGGTTCTAATTGCTTATATAAGCAAGACAGGCAAACAGAAAAAATGAATTTATAAGGAACTAGGGAGATCGAACGGTTATTATTCGACCGGCTTTAACCGGTTTTTTTGGTTTTGTCGAATACGGTTTTATTAAAATGTTCATTTTTCGAATAGCGAATAAACCGGTTATTTTATTACGAATAAACGCAAATATGCTCATACACTTGAGCAACAATAATTTTTTCTCAGTTTCTGTAAATTAATATTCATATTTTATGTATGGTAAACGATGATCAAGTAGACTCATTGAAAATGATCTACAAACGTCTGCTCCGAACGGCAGATGTATTAGTAACTAAAGTTTTTCACTGCCTAAATACTAATAACCAGTCGTTAGTAATGTTGTGAGGTGATACCGCTATTGAAAATTGTTAGATGGTATGGCCTGGGATTGAACCAAGGACTCTTTGTTTGGTAGGCAGGTGTCTTACCTAACATGCCACAGTGACACACACTATTAAATATGTGGTGCACACATTTATGTTTTTATAAATAGATGTCTTCTGAAGTGTGAAAATATTTTGAAACCGTTGGAAAGGGTCGCTCGCATTTTGCGGAGTCGAGTTCGCTATAGACCATTCACAAGGAGAGACCCATTAAAGAGACCATAAGGCTGGACATGGGAGAGTCCCAGAAGAACGATCCCCACATAAACACCCAAAAATATCAGTTACCTCATTTACCTCAACTAGTACGCTTGACGAAGTTAATCAACTTCGAAAGTGACATATCCCTAAGACAGTCCAGATCATGGAAGCGACATGAACCCAAATACTTAAGTCTAAGCTCCCATGGAGCAGGACAGTCGCAGAGAATGTGTTAAATCGATTCCTCGTATAACCAGGTTATTCTATGCGCTCCGATATGCGACCCATTATACGATGACCGGTAATTATGCCCGCAAAAGACCGATCAACCCCCTTCCAAACCTAAGAAAAGTCATATTTTTTTCCATGAAAAAAGAAGTTCAAAGCATTCTGTGTATTTCACAAATGGTGATATTGGTCCACTTGTGCTCCATCCTGCTCAGTGCCCGTTTATCCCCCTGTACGAGAGACAGAGAGGATCCTATAGTAACGCACTCATCAGCAATTGCATTTCCTCGGATGCCCGCATGACTTGAAATCAACATCATTTCGATATGATATCGTTCCAGATGGGTCAGTAATCATCGCGTAATCTGAGAGACTCTGAGGTCCAGATCATCAAAATAAAAACAGCTGGAAAAAATTAATCACTAAATGAAATATTAGGACCTTGTGTTTTCGAGGAAGAAATGTTTAAGGCCTTAAAAAAGCCGAACGTTGTTCCAGCATTCTTACTTGCTAGACACTACGACATGGTACAAAAATTAACAAAATTTTAGAACAATTTCATTTTAACAAAAGAACCGGTTAACCGGTTATTTGATTAGTTCTTAAACGAAAACAGGAAATCGAAAATTTTCGAATTATTCGAAAACCGGTTTTTGAAAAAATTCGAATAATCGATCTCCTTGTAAAGAATACATATTAAAGACTCCAATTTTTTGGCATAGCGTGCTTGGGACAGATGATTCTATGATTAGACTTAAATATTCTTGCTGTATCATATTTGCATGTCATAACCCTAGCGTACAGCTAACATGCATATGTACTCTGCCCACCTTTAAGTCGCTAGAAACTTCGCGAATGATTTGGAGATGCTTATCGGCGAGTGGTAAAAGTAGTATAATACTTTTGGAAGGGAGAGCAACTGCAAATGTCTCCCTAAAAATTATAGAGGAGATTGCAATAGCAGAAGGTAGACGACTAATAAGCAAAAACTTCAACCTGTACAGCTCAATGCACCCATCAACACTGCAAATAACACTATGCAACATATGGAAAAAATTTTCCGAACTTAGATAACCACTATAGTTTTTTGATGCGCTATGGTTGCCTAACTTCAAAAATCATTAGCATTTCAGATTCTGTGGAGAAGTTTGTTTTTAGAATTTATTTCTAAAATGTTAGACTGTTTCGGACTTCCTATAATAACTTGCAAATGACTTATGCGATTTCATTAAGCCATATGTTGAAAAGTTTCAAATTTTACCAGGCTAAAGTCATTCTAATATCATTTTGTAATATAACCCATATTTTTTGAGTTTTTGGGAAACAAATCATATTTTTTTTTTTTTTTTTTTTTGAAAATTAATGATAATTTTGAGATACCGCCTTAAACCGTATAACCATACGCGAGGTTAAACTATTTCAGCTTTTATGAGCATGAGATGAAAGTTAATCACAAAAAGTATATATTAATATAGGCTGTCATTTATATAGGCACTTATGTAGTTGGGCTCAATGACGAAAAGTCTACCTGCAGTATTATTATTATTATTTTCGTTTTGACGTTTTGCTATGTCTACGTTTCGTTTATCTGTTTTAAGAGATAATAAAATATTTATTGTTTTTCTTTTTTGAAAAATCGATTTTTAATTTATTTTTGTCAATGAAGAACATCGTACCTATTAAAATAGTTATTAGAGGAATTAAAGAAATACATACTTATGTGTGTATGTATGTATGTATAATCAAATGTAATCAATTCTGTCATCAATTAATAAAATATTAACCAGCCAGCATTTCTTTTTGCTTGGAAATCCTTCATCAAATTCGAGTCAATTTTGACACCTCTGTGCTCATTTTCTGATCAAAAAAGATACTATTGTCGAAAGAAAATTGTTCCTAGCTGCGACCCGCCTTGATGACTCATTTATGAATCTTTTTCGATGTTAATTTAGAGTCATTTTCGAACCATTTTCTAGAAGTATTTAATACTCACATTATAAGCTTCCGGATGATTAATTTGAGATTGCTAGCGCACGCAACACAACACGTCCCAGATTCGAGACCTAGCAGAGGACATGACAAAGAAAAATTTAATTGTGTTTTCGAATGTTTAATAAAGAGCTTCAACAACTCCATCTAAAAAATAAACAAGAAGCCCTCCTGAGCTTCCCACATAACTCTGGTGATGATGACAAACATCAGACGAATGATCAGAAAACACGCCACCTTTTGGGAAAAAAAATTACAATGCTAAAGTAAAGATCACCACCAGCAAGGATCTTCACCACTGCGCAAAATCATATGCAGGAAGCTACAGTGGATGATCAATTATCTACTTAGCTTGAAAGATCAAATTGATTAAAGAAACTGAAGCAACGCAATATATGCTTTGTGGAAGGCCAATTTGCCCCCTAGAGAAGTGACGGAGAAAAAGAAATACAATTTGTTATTGTATTTGAAAACAGACTCTTTTTAATTATAAGCGCGAATTGAGTCCTTTATTAATCATGTAATTGATTAATCAGTTTTTAATCATCAAAAGCACTGGAAAAAGACTTAGCAGGTGATTTGATAACATTAAACTTAAAAAGAAATAAATTATATTTTTTCTTGGTAGCCCTGTCCAGACGTAACATCGTATTACTTTGTCTGCTGTTTGAATTACTTATACGAATTACTCTGTTCACATGACATATTTCTAGTTGGTTTGTACAGTTTTTCTTCTTTTTGTTGCTTTTGTGTTCAGTGCTGCGAGCAGATATTGCTTTGTTATCTTAGTTTGCTCTGCTTATATTACTTTTTGTTTGTTTACTATGCTTCACTGCTGGTAATGAAAAGAAAACCTATAAAAATTTGAGATCACATTGATTGTTAAGTATTTCACAATGTAATAAAAACTGTATTATTTACAATATGGATGATTCGATCTAAAAATTTTTTATAGAGAATTAGGGTATAGTGCTCATAATTGGGGGTTGAACTGTGAATAAGAGAGTGAGTTGCGAATGTACTTTAATATTGTTGAAGACATTTAGTAATTGTAGTCCAACAAAAACCAACGATGTTAATTAAAAATAAAGAAAAAAGCTTTCGGTGAATTATCTTAATATTTTTAATATGATAGGAGGTTCCATGACAATTATGTGTGAAACGAAGTATCGGCCAAAGGCTCGTCTTGGCTTCGATGGCATCATATCTCTAACCAACGGTCCATATTTTCAATGACTCTGAGACATAATTGTGGTTGAATGTCATTAATGTACCAAATTATCTCATCACCTTTTCTTTAAATATCCCCAAAGAAAGAAATATAACGCTGTCAGCTCCCATGATCGTGGCAGACAAAAAACATCGCCACGGCATGAGATAACACGAACATTGAATTTCTCGCGGAAAAGAGTTATTGTTTTGTTGGCTGTTGGAACCACTCAACCACTGGCCACAAGAAGTTTGTTATCATCTCGCGGCAGCGAATATCATTCATTGTAACTGGTTTTCCAACCTCATTTTCAAAAAACTAAGGCCCGATGACGCCGACAGACCCGGTTTGCTGAAATTTACGCGCAATTTCCACAGTTGTAGGTACATTTGGTCGATTATGTTGACCAAAACAATCACGAAGTGTACCTCTCCATCGTTATATTTGTCAAACACTGAGACAAATAAAAATTTAATTAAATTGGGCAAAGAATTTGACGTTAAGGTGTGACTCTCAATTAACATTGTGCATTATGATGGGATCACCTTTTATAAGTTTTTGATTACGCACAATTACTTAAAATAAATTTAAATGTAGATATTACGGAGATCTGATTACTATTCGACCGGTTTTAACCTGTATTTTTGGTTTTGTCGAATACAGTTTTTCAATATATTCATTTTTCTAATACCGAATAAACCGGTTAATTTAATACGAATAACCGGTTTATCTAAATATTGCTAGTATTGCTTCTGCTTATTTTTAAAACGAGGTATTCCAGCTCTGCGCTGCAAGAATTAGGAACAATTTTATTTGAATAAAAGAACCGGTTAACCGGTTATTTGAATTATTATTAACCGAAAACCGTTTTTTTAAAGTGATACTTTTCGAATTATCCGAAAACTGGTTTTTGACAATAGTCGAATAATCGATCTCCCTATTAGATATATAAAAAATAATAACGGTGAACGATATTTATATTGAATCATAACGATGACTTGAAAGGATGAACACACAAAATTTTAAAATAATTAATTAAATTTATCAAACTTCCCTCGTAAAACAAAATTAATGTGAATATTTATACGTACGTATATGTATATGTGTATGTCTGTGCATGGTATGTAGAGATATCATAATCAATTTAATAAATTATTAAATAATTACTTTAATCAATTGTACTCGATATTAAGCAATTGCGAAATCAAGTGTTCAATGCCGTTAAGCTTAATTGCTCTAAAGAAAATATATATGTAAGTGAAGGAGAATTTGTATGAAATAAATGGCTTTGGTTTTCAGTTAACTAATGTATTTGAAACAAGAAGTAACATTTAAATAAGAAATAAAATTTATTAGTGGCCATTACATTTAATATTGACGTCATTTCATAGATTTAAAAATTTTTTTTTTTTTTTGTCATAATTATTGCCAGCGTCATCATTACAATCATTTAGTAATAGTCATAGCCATAGCCATAGTCATAGTCATAGTCATAGTCACAGTCATAGTTACACACTATTGTCATCATCATCATTAAAATAAATGTAAAAGCTCAAGAGGTCTATTACTACACTACATACCTGATTGTGTTAAAAAAGTAACAACAATAGTGAAAAGGGGCTTAAGTGGCAAAACAAAGTGGAAAATTTAATTGGATGGAATTAATGCTAAAAATACAAAAGGAAAAGAAAGCATTCAATAAAATTAAAGAAAAAAAATATAATAAATTTATCATCTTTTAACAACACTCTGCTACAAAATGGAACAAAGTTGAAAAACCTGGAAAGAAATACTATTTTTCTGATAGCCGATATCGAGTACAACAAGAATCTGTTTTCAAAATCTAAGGTTACGTGTAAAAAAGCCGATTTTTCCTTTCTTCATGCATTTATAAGTTTATAACATAACGAAATATTAACCGATTTTATGTTTGCGAGCGGTTTTGAAAAGCAGACAAGAGACCTTTTTACTGATATTGTTATGCCTAAAAAGAAAATACACATCAGCGCTTTTAAAACTGTATTTTCTGATTTTGGTATAATTGGTTCTAATGTGTCACCCTGTCAATACCGCACTTATTTGTGTATTTGGCAGCACTATCAATTCGACCATCTTTGTGTGTTACATTTGAATTAACGGAAACAATTAGAACATTCGGAAGTAATTTAAATGCCATATAAAAGGTGGCGCCTTATGCGTTAGTCATACATTTATAGTTTTGCTGTCTTAAAATGTTGTCGTGTTTAGGTGTAAATAAAACTGCTATATGAAGTTGCTGTAATAAGATAAACTGTATAAAGATAGAGTGAGAAAATAAAAACTGTAAAAGAACAACAAAGTGGTGCTTATTTTAGTTTGCTCAAATTTACAAGAACTCAAATGTTTTAAAAAAGGTTATATAGCTTAACAATATATAAGAAAAATTTTTTTTTTTGGTCAAAATTAATAGGCTTCAGTTATGGCGGTAATCTCTTTATTCGTGTGAAATTTCTTATGGCGCGCATTTGGGCGAATACTTTGGATCTGGGAACAACTTTAAATTCAATTCAGTTATTAGTTTTGTCAAAAATTATTATGTATGAGGATGTATGAGGATGCAGAACTTTCAGTTCTTCACAGCAAAGTGGAAGAAATATGCTCCTAAGAGGAGTAACGGAAAAAAAATTTTGTTTATTTTCGGTAAGAGCATAAAAAAGCAAAATTAACATTGGAAAGTTCATTCATCTTAATCTATATTGCCCGCTTCAAAGTAATACCCATCGACTGCAACACACTTATGCTAGTGCTTGATGCAATCGTCGAAGCATTTTTTATATGCGGTTTTCAGTTTTTCCATCAGTGCTTCCTGCATTTCTTCCCTTATTTCCTCTCAGCTGCTAAAACGCGTTCCCCGTAATGGTTTTTTAGCTCGGTTG
Source organism: Wohlfahrtia magnifica (assembly GCA_023159175.1). Classification (NCBI taxonomy): domain Eukaryota; kingdom Metazoa; phylum Arthropoda; class Insecta; order Diptera; family Sarcophagidae; genus Wohlfahrtia; species Wohlfahrtia magnifica. Next base: position 1,739,875 of record JAKWBJ010000539.1, read on the forward strand.
AACAGAAAGAAGTTACAGGAAGCCAAATCAGGTGAATTTAGTGGCTATTGGACGGTAATGATTACATTTTCCGCAAAAGAATTTCGAAATATTATGGTACTGTCGGACGGTGTATTATCATGATGCAAATTCCACGAGTTTTCTGCCCACATTTCGGCGAATTGCTTCATGAAAACGTCTCATAGCGCCCAAATAATACTCTCTGTTTACTGTCTGGCCTTCCGGCAAAAATCCATAATGCACTACACCGTTGTAGTCCTTGAAAACCGTGAGCATTGTCTTTTTTTTTTCTTGACTGGAAATGGTCTCGGCTCCTTTGGTGAACACCACTTACTTGCCTGATATCTGGATTGCGTGTCGTACACTTATAAACCCACGTCTCGTCTCCAGTAATGATCATTTTGATAAATGGGGGATCGGTCTTTTGCGACCACAACGCGGTCTCTTTTTGCATGAAATTGAGGTCTTTTGGCATCAATATTGATGCTACACAACGGTAACCCAAATCATTAATGTTTTGGACGGATCCATAGGCAATTTTCAACTCCTCCGCTATATCAATTTGCGGTTATTGGCCAACATTTCTTTTACTTTATCAATCTTTTCGTCGGTTTTCGATGTTGATGATCTGCCACTTCATTCATCAACGTTGATTGAATCACGATCACTTTTAAACCGCGTGTGCCACTGGGAACAACCATTTTCTTTAGAGAATCGTTGCCGAATCACTTTTCCAATATTTGCAACGTTCGCTCACCATTAAATCCGTTTTTTACGCGAAACTAAGTACAAGTTCGGTGTTGTAAACTTAAATCTATTTTTCCATTGTAAAATATCACCAACAGATTTTGCAAATGCCAAGCTATAATCTAAGATATAGTGGGAAGATGAACAAGAGATCTATTATTCCGGGAACTTTTTGATCTAGATGGTATCTTAAAAAAAAAACTACACTAAGTTATAAGTACATGCTTAAACGTAAAATAAGGTACACAAAGTCTATCGATAGACATACATACATACATACATACATATTGTTACGAAAATAATGTTGGGCACCCCAGCGTTTATTACATCGCTGAAATAAATAAACAAAAGCTGCAAGAACAGCTATACGTGCTGTTTACAAATAACCAAGTCTACAACAACAAACATTAGCAGAGGTAAAATAAAAAAAAAATAAATCGGCAACAACAATAATTAAGCAACTAAGAAAACAAGTAATAGACAATAAACAAGCAACAACAAATACTAAGAGCTGAAAGAGGTAGATGTTTACACACGCATGGCTGCAAAAGAACTAAAAAGAACTAAAAAGAAAGAAATGGAATCTACCTGAAATATCGAGAGGTTCGAGAGCTTTTGATGTGTTGTTTACTCAGCCATAGAAAAAGCACATCGATGTTAACAAAAGTCCATTTAATAAAAGTTAACACAGCGAACGAGCCTTGTTGGTTTGAAGTCAGCATAAACAGAGTTTAGGGTGTTTAATCTCTGATCAAAGTTAATTTAAGTTGTGATCGAACCTAAGTTATAACTACGATCGCGTTGGAAGATCTTTAAGTAGAAAGATCTGTCGAGTAATTGTTGTTGTTTACAATCTTGTAAACAGGCAGAGTAATTAAGAATAGAAAATTGTTATTGCTTGTAAAAACGTTACAAGCAGTGGTGCACAAAATTTTGATGAATAAGGGATTTTAATTAATAACTAAGCACAAGATTTATTTTACTTAAAAAGGTAAAAACCTAACAATAATAATGAGATCAAATTGTTTGGTATTTTAAAACTAAAGCAGCAGGAATTTGATGACCTTCACAAACTTTTTGTTTAAATAAGACCGGACTGTAAGCATATGAAGCCTATTTCATTCTTTCGTTTTAATAAATCAATTAAGTGATAAACTAGGGATATTCCATTAACAAAAAAAGAGAAAGTTCGTAATGTGTTCGTGTACCGAATGAGTAATTGGTGTACAAGGGTCTGAAGTTGTACCAAAAATAGTACAATTAATTGTTCGAACTTTTTCAATCCTGTTTTGCAGTCTTTTAAACTGTTTCAAGTTATATTTATATTTACAGTTATATTTACTAATTAAAAGAAATTCTTAATTTATTCTCAATAAGACTCTAAGCACTAGAGAAATTTCATAACAATCCACAACAAAACCTGCTCAGAACTTAAGAAAACCTAAACATTTTTCTAACTTATCTACTCAACTATGAAAAGAATAAAATATAATTAAGAATTTATTTATAATCTTATAATAATAAGATTAAAACTTTAGCATTCTTAAGTATGTGTTAGAGTTTTTTATTTTATGCATGTGCATATGTATGTATACGAGTACATGTGTGCACTAATACATGTGTATAAATGGGTATATTTTAGAACAATTATAATTGTATGTGTTGTACTCGTACAAAGTGTATAGTGTTCAGTTAATGTTGAAATAAATTGTTGACTATTATTTTTAATTATATTTGTGGCTTTTGTGCTTAACAGCAACAACAACACACATACACACACGCACACACACACACACACACACACACACACACACAAGACAATTATCATCATAACGATGATGATGAAAAAGAATTATTTTAGTTTTTCCTGTTTCCCTCTTCTACGTGGGTTTTCATTTAAAAGCATTTTATTGCATTAAATGTTTGATTTGGTGAAAGTTATTTCTGTGTGTGGGTCTGTGTTTTTAGTTTTTCAAAATCACCAAAATTATACGTAGAAAATAATTATTATTTATTTGTACACTAATGTATACGTTAATTTTAAAGACTTAATAAAATGTATACATTTAATAGTCATACGTAACTTTAGAAATTTAATATGCAATTGAAATATATAATTAGAAATTTGTATTTAAATCTTATAATAATTTTATTTTGTTATTGGATTTTTGTTGAATCATTTGTTAACAATGCACGTTAAGGTAGTCCGAACAAATTTCTGGAGAGAAGACCGTTTTTGAAAATGATACTTGAAAACAATTTTTTATAGGCTTTAATAGCTTACATTTTTCTTAGTTGAACTATTTATACATTTCTTTTTTTTTAATTACTTTGCGTTTGAGGAGGGCCCTCAAATTACAAACTTCAGAGTAAAAAAAAATATTTAAAAAATTTGGCTTTTATTCCACCAACTTCGAACGGTTATAAAACATGAATGCCATCAATTTTATTATTATTTTTTTTACGTTTAGACATATGTATGTAAAGAGGCCGCCAAATAATTTTTTTCTTTTTTTTTTAAAAGGATATAAAATAAAACTATGGCCATGCTGTAGCCTACATGATCGGTCCAATTTTTAAGCACATTATCGATTTTGTGCAGCTGTATTTCACCAATGGCTTCACGAATATTATCCTTTAAAGCGTCAATTGTCTCTGGCTTGTTGGCGTAACACTTATCTTTGACGGCACCCCACAAATAATAGTCCGACGGTGTCAAATCGCAGCTCCGAGGTGGCCAAACGACGTCAGCTCTGCGGCGGATAATGCGATCTTCAAAAACAGGTCGCAAAACATCGAGTGTAGCTTCGGCTGTGTGGCACATAGCGCCGTCCTGTAGAAACCAAATGTTGCTAATATCCTCCTCTTCTATTTTTGTGAACAAAAGTTCGTTCAACATGGCCCGATAACCATCGCCATTGACTGTAACGGCCACTCCTTGCTTATTTTCGAAGAAAAATGGCCAAATTATGCCCCTGGACAAAAATTCGCACCAAACTGTGACTCGTCTTGGGTATATCGGCTTTTCAATGTATGCGTGCGGGTTTTCTGTGCCCCAAATGCGACAATTTTGCTTGTTTACATATCCGCCAACATCAAAATGAGCTTCATCTGAAAAGATGATTTTTGATTCTGCAACATTACCATGATTTTCAAAGGAATGTCGCAATATTTCCCAACGTTGTTCAAGCGTATACACAACCATATTCGTTCAGCGGAAGGATAAATCTAATTATCTGTCAAATTAGACATGAGCTAAGTGTTACCATTCACTAGTTGAAAACAAAATCGTTAGATGGCGGACCTGATATACACATGTCGTTACACTTACACTAACTTAAACTACATGAATTCAAGTAATACGACCGCTGTACGACCAATTTAAAAAAAAAATCGAATTTTTTCTTATAAAAAAAAATCAAAATTTAAGTTTTCAAGGCTTGGATCTTTTTCCGGCAAAGGTTCGCAAGCCTATTTGTATATGGGTTATTTAGCACAAAGTGTGTAGTTTCCAGCGATACTGACTTCGTTCTGCCCAATGCCTCCCACTAGAAAACTTTTTTTTTAATTTCATGCTTTATTAGAATTTGTGTTTTGTTATGTTTTATCGAAGTAAATAACACTGTGCGAAAAACCAACACCTAGGATATGATGCTATTCTTCTTATAGGCACTATCGAGTACAACACGAATCTTTTTTTGAAATTCTTGAAATACCAGCAGAATCTTGAGATACGGATAAAAAAACCGGTTTTTGGTACATTAATGAACTTAAAAGCTTATAAGTTTTTCAGATATTATTCAATTTTCAGTTTCTAAGCGGATTTGGAATAAAGAGAAACAGACCTTTTAATTGATATAAAGGGTGGACCATTTAAAAGTTTAAATTTAAAAATGCAATAAAACAAGAATGGTTTGAAATTTTCCCAAATTCCGGTTAGAAATGAAATATTATTTCATTCATATGGCTGCAGCAGCTAGCCTTACAGTACCCCATTCGATCGGACCAATTTTTGAGAAATTTTTGGGGTCGTACGTCGGCAATGGCACCACGAATGTTGGCCTTCAAATGCTCAATTGTCTCTGGTCTGTCGGCATAATCTTATTTTTACCGTCGCCCCACAGAAAATAGTCCTACGTTGTCAAATCGTAGCTTCTTAGCGGCAAACTGACACCGCCATTTCGGCTAATTAAACGGGTATCAAACGTTTGACACAATAAATCGATTGTGGCATGAAGTGAGTGGCAAGTTGCACCATCCTGTTAAAATCTAACATCGTTCACATCAATACCATGAAGAGCGGGCATAAAACAATCGGTTATCATGGTGCAATGGGTATCTTGATTAGCCGTAAGGGTAGCGCCGTCCTCGCTGTCAATGAAATATGGGCCAATGATGCCTCCGCTTCACAAGCCGTACTAAAGAGTCACTTGTAATGCGTACATTAGCTTCTGTTAGACCAAAATTGGGTTTTCTTGCTTATTAAAGTAACCATCATGCTGAAAATGAGCTTAATCTGAAAAGATGTTTTTTTTTGGCAAAATCGATATCATTCTGCAGCTTCTCGCTGGCCCTTCTAGCTAAGCGAAAAAGAGCGGATGGTTATGTGGTTCCAACTCTATAATCAATTGAATTTTGAGACCGAGATCTTTTCGCCAAATTCAACGTAAGCTGGTGCGTGAAATGTTCAAATCTTGAGAACGATAACGAGTTGATGTTGATGAATTTTCTAGCACAATGCCAACCACAGCTTTGATGTTTTCTTGTGTACGCACTGTACGAGCACGCTTACATCTTGGCGCATCAGCAAAAAAACAGTTTCACGAATTTTAGCAATAAATTTGCGTATACCGGACACTGTTTGTGCTTCTCTGTGACCAAATTTTGTATGACATATTCGTGCAATTTCCGAGCAATTGTCTTTATTTTGAGAATACATATCCAATAAATCCCAATGTTGCTCAAGCGTAAATCTATTCGTTTCGTTCAGTGGAGACAGTATACTTTATTGTGTGACAGAATAAAATGACATAAATATTGACAAATTCGAAATAACCGCTGGTTCAAATTTAAACCGCTATATGGCCTACCCGATATAACGCAATGCTAAAGCCAAGGGCAAATCAAATATCTGAACTATAAGATATAGTATATACACGCTTACAGTTTATTATCTAATGATAATTTATTAACTAATGTGCCGCTGTGATATGATAGGTAAGACATCCGCCTACCAACTAGAAGGTCCTGGGTTCAATACCAGACCAAACCATCTGAAAAAAAACCTTTTTTAACAGCGGTATCACCTCATAACATTAGCTAATAACTGGTTATGAGTATTACTTACTATTGAAAACTTCTCTAATGCATATGCTATTCGAAGTCGGCGTTAAACTGTAGGTGGCTTTTAATGACTCTTAAAATAGAAACGAGTATTACTCATTGACTGAAAGAAGTCCCCATGTAGTTTCATGGAATCTTAAGGGAACTATTATTTATAATTGATGAAAAAGATATTGACTTACACATTTCTTAGGCAATTGTGATATTTGTATGCGAATTACGAATAATGAAAAAAAAAGTAATACCAGCCAGATATACGAATGGATCAAAGGAGCCAGCTCGTCATTGTAAGTTTAAAAATAAAAAATATAAAAACCACCAGTTCAGAGTTCCCACTTTCAAATATTTGATAAATGATTCTATATAAACATTAAGCAAATTGTAGTTGACAACCTTTTATAGCCATTTCAACTTAAACTTAATACCATGTTCATACATGCGTTTTCATTGAGTGAATTAATTTTTAAATTGCGTTCACGCATAACTCAATTAACGTGACACAATTAGCATTTGACAGCTGAAAATGCTAAGGCACAGTTTGTGCATGAAAACTTCAATTTGTGAATTTAAAATATGGAACTTAGAATTAATAGGACTTTTGCTATAAACTCATAGACGGAGGCAGGCTATACCACTACACGACTACAATAGCCGTCAGCAGCATTTGTAGTCTTGTAGTCAGCTACTTAAATATATTAGAAACGACATCATAATAAGCAACTAATCTAAAAAAAGAATTTTACAAATTTAATTTTTTGATAAATAAAATTTAAAACTACAGCTGCAGCGACTTCTTTCAATGCGCATTTCTTTTTTTAAATTTTTACCAGCTAAAACCCGGCGTGATTCGCTACCCCTATCTTTGTTGTTTTTTGTTTAACTATTATCTTAGTTATAATTTTTATCTCTTTTTCCTAATTTTAGCCCCATCCGGTTCAAGTTCACATGGTTAAGGTAGCCTGTAGTTACTTCCAGAAAGACACTGCAAAATTTCAGGATAATCGGATCTGATCTTTCAGTCGTCAAACTAATACACATTCAATTTTATATAAAAGATGTATGTATATGTAGATAGATTTTAGCCATTGTGCTTTCAACAATACCCGCTTTTTGGCTAATGTGTATAGATAACGCGGCTTTTATAGTTGTCGCTCTTGACTTATATAATATTCAATATATAGTATGAATGGAAGGTCCACGCTCACTTACCCAATCTCGCCCAGTTACTGACTGATGAGGTATATTTTTCACTATGCTGCTTAAACCTAATTTAAAAACTGTTGCTGTCATTGTTCTCAAGATATACAAACATTAATATCTACTTTGTAAGGGAGGTACCACGCTTACTTGTCAAATTGACTATTGACTGTAAAGTCATTCAGACCAAAGATTAAACTTTAGGTTTAACCGTTTTCAAGATATGGTTAAATAAATATTTATTATCCTCTTGTCCAATGCCGTTCACTTATTGATTGATGATTTGTATTGACTATGAACTCAATCAGACCAACCTATGAAACTTTAGCTGTAACCGTTCTTCAGATACCATATACTAAAATCAATATATACTTTGTATGGGAGGTAACACGCCCACTTGTCTAATTCCGCTTACCTTTTGACTGATGATTTTTATTGACTATGAATATATTTGGACCAAATTTGTAAGCTTTTTCTGTTACCATTGTAAAGATATAGGCAAATAAATACTAAATTTGTATGGGCGTGGCACCGCCCGGCTGCAATTTTTGAAATTTATATTGCCCAAAGTTTATTCCAGACATACAGAGATATAGCGAAAGAAGAAAAGAAAATCGCTTCAGCCGTTTAGCTGCCTATAAGACTCAAACAAGCAAACAAACATACATAAACATAACATAACATAACATAACATAACATAACATAAACGTAGAATTTATATATAAAATTATTATAACGCAAGAACAAATACATACATTTTTTTGGTTAACAATTCTTTTTAGCATTTGAATTTTTTTTTTGAAATTTTTTTTGGCTAATGAAGCAAAAACAGTCATGTAGCCGTGTAGCTGTGCTGCTGTTAAAATAATCGTATTCATATAAACGTGTGTATTTTATTTTTTGTAGTATGAAGTCGGTAGCTTGCTACCGTCTATGTGTTTAAAGCATTAAGCGTTAAAAAGAATGTACAAATTAATGAAAAAACTTAAATTCAATATTAAAAATTTTTTGTTTACTTTTTTCGTTTTGATAATATTTTATTTCTTATGACATTTTACAGTATGAGATGTCGTTATTCATACAACCTTAAAAATATTTTTTTACTTGAGTTTTAATATTTTTCTACAAAACAAAATGCTGCCAGAGCCGTTGTTTGTTTGTTTTAAATAATAAAATCTTCTTATTTCAAGTCGGATAAAAGATATTATTTTTAAGTTCTTATTTTATTAAAAATTAACGATTTTAATAAATCCTACTTGAAAATTTATACGAATATAAAGGGTCCGCCATCTCTCTTTTTTTCAACTAGAGCGTATTTCGTGAATGGTAACACTTTACTCATGTCTGATTTGACAGATAATTAGTTTTAACCTTCCGCTGAACGAATATGGTTCTGTATACGCTTCGCTAAGTGGGCCTGCGATCGACTTACAGGAGATGCCGATTTTGCCAAAAAAAATCATCTTTTCAGATTAAGCTCATTTTGATCTTGGCGAAAATTGTCGCATTTGGGGCACAGAAACATGCACGAATACATTGAAAAGCCGATACACCCAGGACGAGTCACTGTTTGGTGCGGATTTTGGTCCAGAGGCATAATTTCTTCGAAAATGCGCAAGGAGTGGCCGTTACAGTCAATGGCATCGTTATCGGGCCACGTTGAACGAATTTTTGTTCACAAAAATTGAAGAGGAGGATATTAGCAACATTTGGTTTGAACAGGACGGCGCTACGTGCCACACAGCCGAAGCTACACTCGATGTTTTGCGCCCTGCACCTCGGAGCTGCGATTTGACACCGTTGGACTATTATTTGTGGGGTGCCGTCAAAGATAAGTGTTACGCCAAAACGCCAGAGACAGTTGACGTTTTAAAGGACAATATTCGTGAAGCCATTGGTGAAATACAGCTGCACATAATCGATAATGTGCTTAAAAATTAAACCGATCGTGTAGGCTACTGCATGGCCAGCCGAGGCAGCCATCTGAATGAAATTATTTTCCGTTATTAACCGAAAGGATTTTACTTTCAAGTAAAAAAAGAAATATGAGAAAATATTCGAAAGTTTTTTTTTTATAGCATTTTCAAAAAAAAAATTATTTGGCGGACCCTATATATAGTTGTCACTCCGCACTGAACGTATTTTTAAACAGAGCTGCCACTCCTTACATTACATGCTTCACACAGAGTTGAATATTAAATTTTATTTAATAAATTGTACAATTAAGTACTTATTGAGCAATTTATAAATTGTGGTTTTGTATAGTACATTGAGGTCAATTAAGGCCTTAATTGTGCATAATCTCTTAATTGGCAATTAAAGCTTATGTGTGAACATAATATTACTTTGTTTTCGATCATCAATATGAAGAAGATAGTAAAAGGTTTTAAGTTAAAGACTTACTCAAGCAAAAGTCGACTTAAGTGTGGGCCTATAAATAAGGGCCAATATTTTTATGAATTTTATTATTAATTTTATTATTAATGAAATTTTATTATTAATGAAATTAAAAAAAAATATATTTAAATATTCGAAACGTATTTATGTTCCTTTCTTTTTGTTTTTTATAATTGCAGAGTTCTTGGAACTTTTTTCTAAAATCGGTAAGTTAAAGAAAGTTGTGATTTAATTTACGGTTTGCATTAAAATTTGAATTGATTTTCCAAGAACGTTTTGAAAAGATAAAATTTTAAATAAAAAACTAATAGAATTTTTTATATTGAAAAAAAAAAATGATTAAAATAACAACAAACTGTTTCATAAGAAGAAAACCAAGCAGACACAAAAAATTGTTAAATAATCAGTGAATATGTAACGCAAAAAAACAAAATCTAAAAGGACTATGAAAAAGAGAAAATCTAAAAGATATAAAAAATTTACCATTGAATTAGCAACACGGAACCTTGATACTTCTTAAAAAACAAAAAAAATAACAAAAAAAAGCAAAAAATATTTTTAACTTTCCTTTCTTTTTTCCCCCTCACTTTTTTCTATAGATTATTTTTTCTCTAAGGACATCGTAGGAATCGTATAAACCAAAAAAGAAAAAAAAAAACTAAAAAAGGAAAAAATTCAACAGAAATAATATCAGGCAACGATTACCTACTCCTACGCTTATACGTTTCGAAAACGAACAAATTATTTGTTTGTGACCTTCATGCACTTAAAGTAGATTTTTTTTTTTTTTTTTTGTTGTTTAACTATTTCATAATGGAAATTTTGCAAACATTCACCCACGTAAAGCTACTGGAGAGGAAGTATTACAAAAATAAATTTATCCTTAACAAGGATCTGAACGAAACTCAACTCAACATGTAGTCACGTTAGTCTTTTTCCAATTTGTTAGATAAAAACAAAAACAAGAACAAAAAATAAATAAAATGAAAGAAATTATTATCAACGAAATAGCAGTCTTAGTTTGACAAGGTTTTACGCAACAAAACGAAATGAATAAGAAAAAAATCAAAAATCAATTGGGTTTAAGCAAAAAATTAATTCCTTTAAAGCGCTTATGACAGATTCAGTTCACGCGAATAATAAAGGGTCTGCCAAATAAAAAATTTTTTTGAAAATGCTATAAAAAAAACCTACTGAATATTTTCTCAAATTTCTTTTTTATTTGAAAGTACAATCCTTCCGGTTAATAATGGAAAATAAATTCATTCAAACGGCTGCCTCGGCTGGCCATGCAGTAACCTACACGATCGATCTAATTTTTAAGCACATTATCGATTGTGTGCAGCCGTATTTCACCAATGGCTCCTCGAATATTGTCCTTTAAAGTGTCAATTGTCTCTGGCTTGTTGGCGTAACACTTATCTTTGACGGCACCCCACAAATAATAGTCCAACGGTGTCAAATCGCAGCTTCGAGGGGCCAAACTACATCAGCTCTGCGGTTGATAATGCGATCTTCAAAAACAGCGCTCAAAATATCGAGTGTATCGGCTGTGTGGCACGTAGCGCCGTTCTGTTGAAACCAAATGTTGCTAATATCCTCCTCTTCAATTTTTGTGAACAAAAATTCGTTCAACATGGCCCGATAACGATCGCCATTGACTGTAACGGCCACTCCTTGCTCATTTTCGAAGAAAAATGGTCCAATTATGCCTCTGGGCCAAAACCCACAACAAGCAGTGACTCGCCTTGGGCGTATCGGCTTACAATGTATGCGTGCGGGTTTTCTGTGCCCTAAATGCGACAATTTTGCTTGTGTACATACCCGCCAAGATCAAAATGAGCTTCATCTGAAAAGATAATTTTTATCTTTTTTCATTCTGCAACACTACCATGATTTTCAAAGGAATATCGCAATATTTCCCAGCGTTGTTTAAGCGTATACACAACCATATTCGTTCAGCGGAAGGATACAACTAATTATCTGTCAAATCAGACATGAGCTAAGTGTTACCATTCACGAAATAAGCACTAGTTGAAAAAAAAACTTTAGATGGCGGACCCTTTATATTGATGGAATACTTGCTTGACATTATTGGATGCTTACCCAGATAAACTGACTACTCTGATTATGATTCGGACTATGTTGTGTTTGATAGATAAATATATGTTTTGTGCTCTATTACAAAACGTTATGCAAACTTGAATTGCGCATGAACGTCCCTAATCGGTTCTTTGAAGTGATTACACAGTTGAGCTGTTTATCTCTTATTTGAATTTTATTGAAAATGTTTCGGACGCATACACTCAGAAAACCATAAAGTCCATAGTGACTGTACCATAAATAATGTAAGAAAGAAGAATAAGAAGTAATCAATTTGAAAGTAAAAAAAGACGCCAGTATGTTAGGCGAGGTGGGGTGGTTCCCCTCATCCCCCCTCTAGAGTGAAGGACTCAGAGATTTGGCACATTATGATGCCACAAGCCTAGATTTTCCAAAATAATTCTCGCAATTTCGAAGACCTTCATTCTGTGTACGTCGTCTGGTAGCAAGGACTAGACACTGACACATGAGCTGAAAAACACTCTCCTTCTTCTCTTTAGAACCCCAACTCCTGCAAAAATCTTGCGAAGGTATGCCAAGTCTATCGGCATGCCTCCAATCAGGGTTGGCAATTCCCTGGGTAACCAAATTAAGTCCATCAGCGTTTTATGGGTTTTTTTATTTAAAAGTATTCGTAGTTTATTTACAACAAAATTTGGAGTAATTTACGTATCGGGCCTACAAATTTATTTGTTCTGTTTTTGACGTAAAACAGATAATGAAATAACAAATTTTTCAAATCCCTGCTTACATGTTTTCTACACTTCTGAGCCAATTTCTGAATCCCGTCTCATAAAAACTTCTTGTCTTTTAAGGCGCTCCAACATTGAAGCCGATTTTGTATTTTTTCAAAGGAATTGATTCGATGGCATGTTAAAACATAAACTTATACCTTTTTATAGGGCAAAGGAAGTTTTTGAAAATGTTGGCCGTAAATCGAAATAGCTTCTCTTACAATTTTTTTTTAAAAACGGATAATCCACATTTAACCATAGAACGAGGTAAATTACGCTTAAAGCGAATGTGTTCCATAACACAAACAGGTTGTCATAGCGCAATGCAATGTCAGGAAAGCCTGTATAAAGAGGTGTGAGTATATTGTGTCTGTCGCAACAGCTGACGGAGCTATGTTCGGAGAATACGACGATTATTTTGAAACTTTTGCGGCATGAGGTCGGGTCTTATCATGTTAAAGAATATCATGTCTGTCTCTATATTCCGGCCGTTTTTCTCATAACGCACGATTCAAGCCAAGTAATTGTAGTATATGCGACCACCCAGTTATAGCAGTTCATAGTACGCAGTGACGCCTGAAACCCACCAAGAGTGCAAAATTGCATTTTTAATAGTAACACAGCGTGATTGTGTAAACAAACAAAAGATAGTGTTGACTTGAACGAAATTTTGAAATATTGAATTTAAACCCAATAAAACAGAAAAAAACCCAATAAAACTCGGTTGATTGGGTTTATTTTAAGCCCGGTTTTTTGTCAACCCTGCTCCAAATCAAGCAATGACCTGTGAGAACCGTAATTGATGGTCATGCAACTTAGAGAGAGAAGTCATTTAGTCCTCTTTTCATTGAGGTCGATCCAGCAGATCCCGACGTTGCGCCAACGAGATTGAGCATCTCCATACTTTAACCGGACAATATCCAGCTTAGCCGCGCAATCTGGACACCAATAAGAGATTCTCGTTCTAAAATATTAATCTCAGTACCCGCCATGGCTATGTGTTCCCGAAATCATACAAAAATTACCTTCCAATACGCCGAGATTTCCATGAGAAACCTGCGAAACCTGGAATAGGATTGATATCTAGGTGACGCTCATAAGGAACCCAACTTTTCAGAAGACTCTCGGAGAAAATTCCACCATTTGACAAGTATTGCGCAGCCCTCAGCATAGCCATTACCTTTGCCTGGAATAAAATGCTGAGGTAAAACAGTCTAGTATCAGAATTTTTAATGATACTTAGGCGCCCTGCACCTCAGGACCATCGGTATAGATCTGAAGGATGTTTTGAGAAAACTCCTGTTTGCCAGAATTCTTCAATCTGCTATCGAGAAAATTATGAGGGACCATGCAGCCAATACGAATATATCTCTGGTCCCGCAGCGTGTTCATAGTCCAGATCAGGCCAGCTTTTAGCCTGCATTTAGCCTTACTTAGTCCTCTACTTCAGAAGAAGATCGGTGGGAAGAGAGTCTAGTATAGCAAATAATTTTTTGGTTAGAGGGCAGTATAGGGCACTGGTTATCAGGACAGTTGCCTGCCTGCGCACTCTGTCTATCAGGTTACAATGACTCTGATACTCACACACCGTTTATAAGCACCATAAAGTAGAGTGGGTTCTACTATGGCCTGATGACAAGTTTGAACCACAATTTTTTACCCACGGCCCTTTTAATAGAATGAAGCACTACGGTCGCTTTTGGGGTCAAGAAGTATAAAAATAAAAGATTAAAAACTAGAAGGACCTAAACTCCCTGAGATTCAATCAATCCTCTTAAATCAATGAGCTATGGCTAGTGGAAAATCGAAGTATAACAGCAGTATACGACAGGGAAGTTAGGGTTTAGATCGTAAACTGACCTAAGAATCGATGCCTCCAGCCCGAAAGCATAAGACAATGACTTAATATGTATTCGATCGTCTCTAACTCTTCCACTTCTTCGTACAGTCTACAGTAATCAGTGTCAGTACTCGCCCGTTTAAGAGGCATCGAACGGATATCGCAGTGGATCTTAATAACGCCCAAGTCAGCCTCAGTGCCACTTTATTCATAGAAAGAAGAGCAGATTTGACCAGCCTTTACAATAAAGAACCTCTCGAGAACACTAATTTAAAGACTTAATAACAGCAAAACGCAGTCTTCAGGCTGTTAACCGAAACCAATATTTAGTCATTTCATTGCCAGCATTACCACAAAGACCGGGTACCCAGCAAAATTGAACGTTTTTCAGAGGAATACCGATCCGATCCCATCGAGAACGAACTGAGTGCTTTGAGAGTCGCCTGACTAAACACGACCAGTAACTCAACGCCTTTCTAACTCCAAAACTTACAGCCTGGAACACACTGCACTGGTTACTTAACTTAAAAGAACACCTAAATCAGGTAGATCGCAGTAGATTCCAGCATCGGTGAATTAACCCGTCTTGAATACGTCTACAAAAAAAACGCCAAACCAACAAGAGAAAGGCTGTATCCCCGCCAATCATCCCTGATAGTTATCATCGCCTCCACCACAGTCTTAACACTCACAGAGTGCACTCGAACACCCTACGGTATACTCAGAGCAACAGCACAAATCCTTGTAACTAACGATGATCTAAGGAAAACGATTATTTTCTTAAAATCGTTTACCAAATTTTCTCTTTTCATCTTTGGTGCACAAAAATTATTTTTAGCAAAAATAATATTTTCCCTCATTTAGAGGCTTAATCCATTTTAATATTAACCCTCATAAAACTGCATTTTAAGAAACAAACACTTTTTGTTTGATAATCCAGTTTTGCTGAAAAGAAAAACTTGCCATATTATCAAGTTTTATATGCTCTTTTATAGAGTCTTATAAGCTAACTAGTGACCAGTACAAGGACCTTTTAATGCACACAAATATCAAATGTTTAGTTTACCCTTTAAAAATCCATCTCCCTCTTACTGTCTGTCTCTCTGTCTGTCTTTTGCTTACATTATTTGTCGAATTTATTTCAGGGAAGAAAGCAGGGAATTATGGTTTTCTCATTTACTCATTGAAGTATTTGAATATGAATTTTTAACTTACAAAACCACCATAAACATTTCTTTGTATCTCTTTTTAGTATAAAGAAAAAATGTTTTCCTTTTTTTCTTTTATGAAAACAGTAGACTTTTTTATTTTGAAGGGTTGAACCAGGGTCCTTAAGAAAACCAAAATATTCAAGCATCCAGTCTTGTCTTTTTGACTGCAGCCATTGTAACTTTCGTGGCCAGGCATTGATTGTGTTTTATAGGGAAAGAGAAATATTTTCTTTTAAATAAAAAGGACTTTCAAAAAAAAAGTGAACCAGATAATGGTGGTGTATTTAATGAATTTCAATTTAAAATCAACACATGTTTTTTGGTGGTTAAATTAAAAGCCAACCATTCTACTCATTTTAGAAAGTATGGTATTGTTGAATAATCATCTAATAGCACGGTGCTAAAGCAAAAAAAGAAAAAAAAAACTATTTTTCTGTTAGAAACTGATGAGTACAACAAAAATCAGAATCTTAAGGTTTCTTCATGTACTTATATGGAATGCATTAATGTGGTTTAAAGATTACCTAGATTGCAGAACATATAGGGTCAGGATAAGTAATATCATTAGTGATGAGGTACCAGTAGATTGTGGCATAACTCAGGGTTCGAAACTTGGGCCAATACTTTACTTAATATACGCAAATGAGTTGATGATGTATACTCTTTGTAACAACGCAGTTTTTGCTTATGCTGACGATACTACAGATATCATTTCGGATAAGAATATTAAGCATGACACAGAAATAATAATGCAGGAACAACTTGATATTGCGAGCAAATGGTGTCATGACAATGGGCTTATAATAAACGCGTCCAAGACAAAATTGATGCATAAAGGCCAAGACATCTATCTCCTATCATACAGGATGTTAAACTTTATAGTAACGATTGACTTCATAAGACAGTTTTGATTCCAAATAGAAGGGATGAATCCTGCAGCACTACAATAGAATTAGTAGAGATCTACAAATTTTTGAAAATGCTATAAAAGAAAAACTAACAATCCTTCCGGTTAATAATGGAAAATAATTTCATTCAAATGGCTGCTTCGGCTGACCATGCAGTAGCCTACACGATCGGTCCAATTTGTAAGCACATTATCGATTGTGTGCAGCTGTTTTTCACCAATGGCATCACGAATATTTTCCTTAAAGCGTCAATTGTCTCTGGCTTGTTGGCGTAACACTTATCTTTGACGGCACCCCACAAATAATAGTCCAACGGTGTCAAATCGCAGCTCCGAGGTGGCCAAACGACATGAGCTCTGCGGTTGATAATGCGATTTTCAAAAACAGGGCACAAAACATCGAGTGTAGCTTCGGCTGTGTGGCTCGTATCGCCGTTCTGTTGAAACCAACTGTTGCTAATATCCTCCTCTTCACTTTTTGTGAACAAAAATTTGTTCAACAAGGCCAAGGATGTATTGGCTTCTTAATGTATGCGTGCGGGATTTCTGTGCCCAAATGCGACAATTTTGCTTGTTTACATAGGAGCTGACGGTGCTTGTTTTCTTCGAAAGTCCGTACGCAATTTTAGCACACATTCTGCAGCATTACCATGATTTTCAAAGTAGTGTCGAAATATTTCCTAGCCTTGTTCAAGCGTATACACAACGATATTCGTCCAGCGGAAGGATAAAACTAATTATCTATCAAATCAGACATGAGCTAAGTGTTACCATTCACGAAATAAGCACTAGTTGAAAAAAAACTTTAGATGGCGGACCCGATACTAAATCACATTAGCTATTGCCCAACGTATGATGTGCTCAGACAAACATATTTTTCACTCGCTGAATCATATATAAGGCATGGGAAAGTTCTCCCCAATGCAAGATGCTGCAAAAAACACAGAACCAGCTACTAAAAACCCTGGAGAAGAATTTCCAATTTTTGAACAGCACACCACCCTAGAATGCTATTGTCGTTAACGGACGAACGCGTTGCACAACACAGATGAACGTAACAAATCTCAGCACTACTAGAGACCTATCTAGAAAACTAAACTTATTGATCATTAATAGCATATATCGCATAACATTGGTAGATGATTTTTATAAGGATAGTCGATTTCTAAAACCTATTGATCACAATCACAACACTCGATGTAATGCACAAGGAAGATATACGGTAGAACGATGCAACAATGAATTCGGAAGAAGTGCTGTAAACGTAATGCTGGGCCAAATCTTCAACAAAATTCCTGTGCAAATAATCAACGAAAATTTTGCAATGAAAAGAAAAAAGCTTTTAAAAAACTATTTAATTTTTTTGATATTTTGTCTCTCATCAACATAGTTTTTTTTATTATTATATTTATTATAAAGGGTGCGCCAAATAATTTTTTTTTTTTTGAAATGCTATAAAAGAAAAACTACTGAATATTATCTCAAATTTCTTTTTTTATTTGAAAGTACAATCCTTCCGGTTAATAATGGAAAATAATTTCATTCAAATGGCTGCCTCGGCTGGCCATGCCGTAGCCTACACGATCGGTCCAATTTTTAAGCATATTATCGATTGTGTGCATCTGTATTTCACCAATGGCCTCACGAATATTGTCCTTTAAAGCGTCAATTATCTCTGGCTTGTTGGCGTAACACTTATCTTTGACGGTACCCCACAAATAATAGTCCAACGGACTATTACTTCGCAGCTCCTAGGTGGCCGAACGACATCGGCTGATAATGCGATCTTCAAAAACAGGGAGCAAAACATCGAGTGTAGCTTCGGCTGTGTTGCACGAAGCGCCGTTCTGTTGAAACCAAATATTGCTAATATCCTCCTCTTCAATTTTTGTGAACAAAAATTCGTTCAACATGGCCCGATAACGATCGCCATTGACTGTCACGGCCACTCCTTCCACATATTCGAAGAAAAATGGCCCAATTATGCCTCTGGACCAAAATCTTCACCAAACAGTGACTCGTCTTGGATGTATCTGCTTTTTAATGTATGCGTGCGGGATTTCTGTGCCCCAAATGCGACAATTTTGCTTGTTTACATACGGAAATTCGTATGCAATTTTAGCACACATTCTGCAACATTACCATGATTTTCAGAGTAATGTCGCAATATTTCCCAGCGTTGTTCAAGCGTATACACAACGTTCAGCGAAAGGATAAAACTAATTTTTTCTGCTAACAAAGCAAATGTAAACGTAAATAAATAAATAAAAAAATTAAAAAAATAAAATAAAATAAAATAAAATAAATAAATAAAAATATCGGTTGGGTCATCTATTGGCTTAAATTTCAACCAGCAGTTATTCAGAATCTGACAATACTTATATCACTCTATTCTGTCACACAATTCGGTATACTATCTCCACTGAACGACGTCAAGCAACGTTTGGACTTATAGGAAATTTATTTCCGAAACAAAAACAAATGGTCGGAAATTGCAAAAAAATCAATAAAATTGCAAAAATCATTTTTTCGAATGAAGCACTTTTTCATTTTGGGAGGGTAGTCTAATAAATAAAATTGCCATATTTGTGGCTCAGAAAACCCAAACGTGCTTTTACAAAAGCCAATGCACCCATTACGGGTGACTGTTTGGTGCGGCTTGTGGAGTGGATACATCATTGCGCCATATCTCTTTGAAAATGAGGACGCCGCAACAATTAGTGTAAATGGAAACATCTATCGCACCATGATAACCAATTTTTTTTGGCCGTAGTATTGAAGTTGCCACACGTCTCATGCCACAATCGATTAATTGCGTAAAACGTTTGATGGCCGTTTAATTATTCGAAATGTTGATGTGAGTTATCGCCAAGGCTATTTTCTGTGGGGCACCGTTAAAGACAAGTGCTATGCCGAGAAACTAGAGACAATTGAGCATTTGTAGGCCAACATTCGTGATGCCATTGTCGAGATATGACGCCATATACTCGAACATGCTCTCGAAAATTTGTCCGACCGAATGGGCTACTGTGAAGCCAGCCACGGCAGCCATATGAATGAAATAATATTTCATTTCTAACCGGAACAACTGTACTTCACAACACAAAAATAAATTTGGCAAAATTTCAAACAATTTTTGTTTTATTAAATAGATATATTAGAGATATTAACCGGATTCCAAGTGGATTTAAAAAGAAAGGAAACCGATATTTTAAATGATATACCACCTTGATCAAAAAATTCCCGGAATCTTTTTTTTTAGAAAATTAAAAATTAATCCCCATCGACTGCAACACACTTATGCCAGCGCTTAATCCAATCCTCGAAGCATTTTTTATATGCGGTTTTCGGTATGTCCATCAGTGCTTCCGGCGATTTTTCCATTAATTCCTCTAGGCTGCTGAAACGCGTTCCCCGTAATGTTTTTTAGCTCGATTGAACAGAAAAACGTCACAGGGAGCCATATCAGATGAATTCGGTGGCTGTTGGATGGTATTTATTGCATTTTTCGTCAAACAATTTCGAATAATGATGGCACTGTGCAAAATCCACGAGTTTTCTGCTCATAATTCTGGTCTCTTTCGGCGAATTGCATCGCGCAAACGTCTCATAACGCCCAAAAAATAATCTTTGTTTACTTTCTGTTCTTTAGGGCAAAAATTCATGATTCATTACACCGTTGTAATTCATGAAAACCGTGAGCCATTCACTTGCCTGATGTCTAGATTGCGTGTCGTACTCATAAATCCATGTCTCGTCTCCAGTAATGATCCTTTTGATGAATGTGAGATTGGACTCAGCCTCGCAAATCATGTCTTTTGCGTTGTTGTAAATTTCAATCCATTTCTAAAATTGTAAAAAATCGCCAACACACATAGAGATAGATGTACTCTTGGCTACGTAGCTTTTGCAAATGTCAAGCTATGACGCTAAGATTTAGTGGGAATTTCAACAAGAGATATAACAACTTAACAAAAAAATAAAAATCAAATTGGAACGGTGAGACCGCTACGAGGGTGTTATTCCGGAAACTTTTTGATCAAGGTGGTACGAGCCCTAACCACTTTTAATTCGTACAACAAGGACTTTTTTTTACAAAATCAACATACATTTAGAAAAATAGTATTGGCTGCGCCACAAAGGTTATATTTTCTGAAACGTTATTTTATTATCTTTAAATTAAAAAACAACAAATTTACAAATGGGATAAATTTTTGAAAATACAAACTAAAGCCAAACTTCATTAGTTTTACCAAAAATTACTTGGCCACTATTAATTCGTACAGTGGCTACTTTTGCTATTTAAATTTAATTCCTCTTTCCTTATTCATACCCACTCAATAACTTATATAAGTATAAGTGAGTACATATCATTCCAATTCAACTACTCATACTCAATCATGCTCAAAATAACGTTGATTCATAAGTATAAGTAGCACTGAGTATAAATTAAACGGCGTATTCACGCTAATAGCTACTCATATTCATATCATTCATTCATTTCTCAGAAAATACTCATAATACTTATAAATAATTCGCATGAGTACACTCATAAGTATTTATCAATATAAATAAAAGTAAAAAATGAAAAGTATGAAAAGCAGTTTTTGATAAAATAGGTGCTTTGCTGACTGAGCAAGTTTTTTACTTCTTAACTTTTGCTTAATACTTTTGAAAGTTTTCAGCAAGCATTCAGCAACACTGTTGTTTAATTTGAAGCTAAAAACTGAAGCAAAACAAAAAATTTCATCAATTTGCTTATGCTTTTTACTTTTGCTGTGCAGTTTTTCTTACGTTTTAAAAAGAGTCAAGCACTTTTTAACTCTGAATAAAACAAATTTTGTTTTTAAATTAATAAGCTGTGTTCATACATATGTTCCTTTTTCATTGAACGATAGCGATATGAATGATAAAAATAAAACTTAATTTGAGTCAAAAGAAATATACAAACTTTTCCAATTTATTTTTCAACCACACCAAGGAGCAAAACTTGAATTTAAAGTTTAACTAACAGGTGTAATCCTGTCATCCCAAGCATCTGAAGCTGTAATATAATAAAAATACATGCCCTTCTAACCCGTGAAAACCCGAAAATCTTTTCTATAATACCAAAAACGCCAGCCTAATGAAAATTCTAAGAATTTAGCTTAAGAGTTATGATTTTTATGACTTTAGTAATACCCCTACATGCTGTCATTGATATAAGCTACTGTTTTATTACGTATAACCTTACTTTCTTAAATCGTTTCATCTAACTATGTAGGTATTAAATTAAACTTAAAATGGTAGTAAATTTATTGTATTTTCTTATAACAAAATTTAATATAACAAAACCCACTATGGCTGCAATTTAATTATGACATTAAAAATATTTATGTATGTTGCCCTTGAGAATATGTTCTTAGTGTAGTAGAATCTGCAAAAACCAACTCATTCTACGATGTGGGAGCAGCACCCACGTTATAGCTAAATGCCGCACAAACTACTACACAATTTAACCGAAATTGAGTTTAAAACTGAAGTCTATCAAGAGAATGAAAGAATGTCTACCCTTTTAGTTTGTTTTTCATTCAATTGAACAAAAAGAAAAGGATTTTGTATTTTCGAAAGAAAAATTGAAAAAATAAATAAATAAATCGCTGCTGTTGCTAGTGCTGCTTTTAAACTTGTTTAAGACAACAAAGTTTTCTAAGAAAATGAAAAATTTTCTTTCTTTTTGTTGTTGTATTTTAATTTTCTTAGATTAGGCGAACAAATACCGGAGGGAGTTGATTTGCAACAAGGTAAGAAAAAGCCCTAAAAATGTTGTTCAAATAATCTTACAATTTTTCAAATTTTGTCACAAGCCTTTCTAATTGACAGTCTATAATGCTATGTACGAGTATGTATGTTGTGTACTATTAAACTTATTAAGCACATGTTTCTAAACATTTAATTGTTGTTTTCGTATAAAACATTTAAAGACATTTCATTTTTAATATCCGCAAACGGTAGCTCAATATTTGCAAAGCTATATCCCTACCTACATAGTTAGTTCAGACATTGTCATATACCGCACATTGGGTATTTCATACTTAAAGTGGAAATCAATTCAGAGAGCCCTTCTCGAGAACTAAATTCAATGGATTTTGATCTACTTCAGTTAGAAATGTATAAATAAATAGTTTTTATGCATACTTTAATGGAAATTTTTAGTTTACTTCTCTTTTTTCTTTTTATCAGCAACATTATCATTATCGTTGTCATCATCATTACTCTATTGAAGACTTTCAGAATTTTGTTCAAATATTAATTAGCTCAGCGCTTCTTGTGGAAAATTATTATAATTTTTTCTTTTAACTTTCTCATATTGGAAATAAGAAGATCGGAAGCCACTGGAAGTGATCTATATCTTGAACATTTTCGTGAAAAATTCTCTCTATACTTTTTAAGTCTCTATTTCGAGCTCTACTGACAACTAGTCTATCGGTAATAAGGCATGATTTATTATTTCTGGTCCATAGATTAAATATTTGTGAACAATTGGTGGATATATTTTCACAAACTTTTTTCCTGTATCAAGTGCAAATTCCCGGAAACTGTCAATATTTATTTGAAAACCACTTGAAACCGGTACCATTATTACATACATTCGTTTTATTTAATTGTCGTCAAGGCTTGTTATTTGTGCCGCAATGTCTGCAGTTTGAAAAACACACCTGACAGTGTTGCCGTCATTGGAATTTTCAAATCCAGGCTTAGGCTAATCAATAACCACTGGCTCTGTTAATTGAAACAACTTTCTTTTCATCTTCAGAACTAGCGTGCCACTTCGTTATTAGATGTTTATACGATAAATTAAGAAGCCACTCGAAGAATCGAATCCATTCATGAAGCATAGAAAGGCCGGGTTTTTACTGATTTTAAATAATATTACAATTATTGAGAAAAGTTCACAAATGCCTACGTGGTTCATAAAAATACTTTGTTATGTTTTAGAGCAAGTAGTTGTAATACATATCTATGTATTTCATTTATCTATAAACACAAATCAATTTATTTTCAAAAGGAGCAAATAGCAGCAAGATTTTTTTTATAAAACCAACACCCAGGGGATGGCCCCTAATCATGCAGTGCATTGTACTGGTACTAGGTAAATAGGTTATTAGAAGGAGGACAGAGGGAGTAGTGTTTATGGACGTTAGATTTAAATTTACTCATGTCGTAAGTGGCAGGAAATACTTTCGCTGGAAGATAATTCCATAACCGAACAGTGCGACCAAAGAACGAAATCTCCCTATAATGCGTTGTGCGATTTACTGGACAATCAACTACAAATGGAAGCGCTCAACGATAAATACGAGTACTTCGTAAAAATATATGATTTTTAGGAATTAATTCCTTAATTTCGTTAGAACACATCCCGTATAGTATCGATAGAACAATGAACCACTAGCCACATTGCGACGGTGCTACAACGAATCATTGATGAGCATCTTCGCCCTCTCCTGTACGCGGTCGAGAAGCTCCAAAATAGACTTTGGAGCAGCGGCCCATACATGAGAGTTGTATTCCATTTTGGCTCAGATATAGGTCTTGTAAATATTAAAGAGATCAGAAGGAGTAAAGTATTTCTTGCACCGTCTTAAAAAACCAAAACACTTGAATGCTTCTTTCGACACTTGAAATATGTGATCATTCCAACCAACGTCACAGTGAATTCTCATGCCCAGAACATCAAGAGCATCTGATTCCTCAATATCCACATTACCCATTGACACAGATGCAAAACACACCAGCACGTCTGTGTGTTTAAAAATACATTGGGACTTGCGTGCATTAAAAACGACCCTGTTCGCACGACCCCACTCGGAGACCTTCACCAGGTCACTTGTGAGTGTGTCGTTCATATTCATCCTTCTCGCCCCAACCTCCAAAAGGCGCGGTCTACGATCAAAAGAATATGAGTGACAAATGTTGCTGTCATCCGTAAAAGAGTAGATAGGATTAGAATTGGGAAGAAGAAAGTCGTTAAGAAATATTAGAAAAAGTGTAGGAGATAGAACAGAGCCTGAGCTTACCCAGAACTCTTCGGATGAGACCCCACCTATAACCATCCTTATAGAGCGATCTCTGAGAAAACTCGATATAAATCGAGAGAAGTGACTTTGGCCTCGTGCCAAACTCTATCAAACGCCTTTGAGATATCCAGAGCCACAACTTTACTCTCGCCGAAACCATGGATGGACTTGTTCCACTTCTCCGAGAGCAACGTCCGAAAGGACGTACTGACATTCGCTAAGCAAATCGTTGGACTCCAAATATCTCGCAAGATGGTGATTAATCATACTCTCCATAACCTTGGAGAGTACGGCTCAAACTACTATTGGACGGTAGTTCTCATGTTTATTAGCCTCGCCATTTTTGAGGATTAGCGTTACATTAGCAACCTTACAGCAAGATGGTAAAATACCGGCGCGATATGACGTACTGAAAAGGTGAGCTAATGGACGCGTAAGTGTCGAAGAGCACTGCTTCAGGACCAATGCTGGTATGCCATCCGGCCCAGAAGACTTGTTAACGTTGAGATTTGCAAGGACCCTTTTTACAGCACGGTCTCGAAAGAATATACTAGGCATAGTTGCTGATACTTTTTCAAGTTCGGTCTAAGTACTGCCGCACATGATAACCTCGCCTGTTTGCGAAGCAAATCAGTACGGGCACATTTATTACTGCCATTTTGCACGTCAGACTAAACCAAGATTTGTTTCTGGGTTTAATCGAAAGTTTTTTGGATGGGATGAAAATATCTATCGCTAGCCTTATTATAGAGGTGGCGTGGTGTAGTTGTTAGAACGCACGCATAACAACACAAACAATCCAGGTTCGAAGCCCAGCAGGGGACATGGCGAAGAAAAAATTTAATTGTGGTTTCGAATGTTTAATAATAAATAAAAAGGCTTTAACGTCCCTCCAGACAACTCCATCTAAAAAATAAAATAAAGAAAAACAGCGCCCCTGACCTTCCCACATACCTTTGGCGATGATGACAAACATCAGACGAATGATCAGGAAAAATAGGCCACCTACTGGGAAAAAATTACAATACTAAAGTAAAGATCACCATCAATTAGCAAGGATCTTCACCACTACACAAAAAAAATTATTATGGAGGAAGCTACAGTGGACTAATCATCTGCTTAGCTTGAAATATCAAATTGATTAAAGAAACTGAAACAATCTCTGGGTCTGAATATATGGTCATCTCGTTTAGAGATGCCCGGTATTCACAACGCTACACTCTTGAACAAAGAATTTTAATTGTGAAAATTTATTATCAAATAGTGAAAATTTTACTGTATCACTTCATAAAATACGAGCAGCTTTTTCTCGTAATCAGGCTCCTTCTAAGACCACTGTGTGTAATTTAATCACTAAATTCGAGGCTCATGGTACTGCTGCTGACAATAGAGCACAACAATACGCCCGTTGTGGCCGTAGTGATGCAAATATAACCGCTGTACAGCAAGGCGTTGAGAATGAGCCTGGAACATCAACTCGTCGACGTTCGCAACAATTGGGCATCACCAGAGAAAAGATAAAGATCTTCATCTTCATTACAAAGGCCGATTTCATTTGGACGGTTATGAAAACAAACAAAATTGTTACATATGATAACAAATTTTTTGTGGCCACAATTGGCTAATGTTGACATCAGTGACCTTTGGTTTCAGCAGGACGGCGCCACAGACCACACAACCAGCCAAACATTTCAGTTAATGCATAGAAAATATCACGGTCGCGTAATTTCGCGATGTCACAATATCAATTGTCCGCTTCGTTCTTGTGATTTAACGCCGCTGGATTATTTTCTCTGGGGCCATTTAATAGACCGGGTTAACTTGAACAGACCGCAAACATCTGACACTCTGAAGGATGAAATTCGGCGCTGTATTGATGAGGTAAGAGAAGCTTTGTTGCAAAAGTGCTTCAAAATTTTGTGCAAAGAGCGGACGTCTGCCGAAGTGCTGGAAATGGAAATTTTCCAGACATTATATTTTAAACCATCAACCAGTTCGCTGCAGCCTTTATCGCCGATAACTCGCCTGTTAGACACTGAGGTGGTCCGGAAGTTTAATGATTACTCCCACCTCTTATGCAGGATTAAAGACACCGCCCCCAACATATTCTGTCCGTATATACCTCAACATAACCAGTTCAAACTACCGACTCTGTTAAGATGAACATTCCATCAGATATCGTAGCCAAATACCGCTATATAGCCGCATGTCCATGATCCTTGACAGTCCATGCTCTCCCTATCCTCAACCTTATCGCAGACATAATGGCCATCTGTTTAGTTTTTCACAGGTAGTCAGTTCAGCAATACAAACAAGGCTTGCGAAGGCGTGTACGCGAGCGCAGCTGTAATTACTAAAAATCCTTTAATTATTTAATCGCGAAATTTTTGCAAACGAAAAGTATTCCCAACAATTTCTCAGCAGTTTTTCATTTTTCTTAGAAACCATCGATTGAGCTGTTTCCTCAACAGTTTTCGGACTAACTGTTCCTTCAGCATTCTCTATTAATCTTCAGTCTATCTGTTCCCTCTAGAGTTTGGGGATCGGTTGTCCCACTTAACCCGAGGCATTACCAAATAATACTTTGATTACATTTATTATGTGGTATTCCTTATAAAACCATTGTAACATAATCAGCCACAATGTATTCAGTTCTAAAACAAGCAAAAATAGTGTCTCTGTAACGAGCCAAGATTCCATTAAAAAATCAATGCTGTCAGTTTGGTAGGTTATTACTGTGATTGATTAATTCATTGCTAAAAAAAGAAAGAATTGGCTAAGTTTTATGGACATGACTAAGTAACCTCTAGGGACGACAAAAGCATTTTACAATTCTTGTGCGACAAAAAAAATTTGTACCGTTTCTCAGTTGCAGTAAATTGTTCTCTTAACCCTTTAATGCATTTGTTGTTTGTATATAACATCACTATTTGAAAGCACATTTCTTATGTCAAACGATATTCGATTTTTAAACGAAGTAATATAAAATGGAATTCTATGCCTTCAGATTAGTTTTTCTCCCAATTTAGCTGAAGTACAAAATGTTTGTGTTTCTTATTGTAATTTTCGTTCAGTTAAGTTTGGTGATTTTCTCGATATATATTTTTTGCAAAATTAGTGCCAACCTTTTTTATAAAATCTTACGATAATTCAGTGAAAATTTTTTTCCAGATACAATAGTCTATAAAGAAGTGAAAGACAACAAAAAATTATAAACATTTTAGTCAGACGATTTATTGGGACTATAATTTAACTGTTATATATACAATATGGCGCATGAACGCTGTATTTCCTTTGGTATTTTGTTTTGCAATTTTTAAAAATTCAAAACTTCCTCTTCACTCCTTTAATTACTTTTTTGTCAACTATGAAACGACAAGAGTGTTTACCAGCGAGTGAAATGGACGCTTCCTCTCAGTAGATTCAGAATGATATCAATAAGAGCGATCTCAGGGTACTAACGGTCGCCGTGGTCTTAGATACCATCAGCTTTTTAAGAAATATTGAGGATGATCGGTTCTGTATGACCTGTGCTGAAACATCTGACCATGTACTGTGTGAGTGTACAGCTATCTCGGCTCAGAAAATTAGTTTACTAGGGGATGCTGTGCTGACTCTGAAAGAGGTTTTTTTTCTCTAACTAAATATGATTTCTGGCTTTATTCGCAGCGTCAATCTAATATGGTGAACTTATGTGGTTACAAAATAAATTCTTTTGGGGCGCAACGAATTTAGGCCCTAAACAATATTTTGAGTTTAATTCGCATTATTCTATTGAGGCAAAACCTAAGATACCATTGATCAAAGCCCAATGAATTACAGAAATCAGGGTTTAGAGCTAGAAAAAAAAATAGTTATTACGTTTTCTGTGGATTCTAAAGGGTCCGCCAAATATATATTTTTTTTTTTTTTGAGAAGGCTATAAAAAAACTACTGAATATTTTCTCAAATTTGTTTTTTTATTTGAAAGTACAATCCTTCCGGTTAATAATGGAAAATAATATCATTCAAATGGCTGCCTCGGCTGAATATGCAGTAGCCTAAACGATCGGTCCAATTTTTAAGCACATTATCGATTGTGTGCAGCTATATTTCACCAATGGCTTCACGAATATTGTCTTTTAAAGCGTCAATTGTCTCTGGCTTGTTGGCGTAACATTTATCTTTGACGGCACCCCACAAATAATAGTCCAACGGTGCCAAATCGCAGCTCCGAGGTGGCCAAACGACATCATGTCTGCGGCTGATAATGCGAACTTAAAAAACAGGGCGTAAAACATCGAGTGTAGCTTCGACTGTGTGGCACGTAGCGCCGTCCTGTTGATACCAAATGTTGCTAATATCCTCCTCTTCAATTTTTGTCAACAAAAATTCGTTCAACATGGCCCGATAACGATCGCCATTGACTGTAACGGCCACTCCTTGCTCATTTTCGAAGAAAAATGTTCCAATTATGCCTCTGGACCAAAATCCGCACCAAACTGTGACTCGTCTTGGGTGTATCGGCTTTTCAATGTACATATGCGAGCGGGTCTTCTGTGTCCCAAATGCGACAATTTAGCTTGTTTACATACCCGCAAGATCAAAATGAGCTTCATCTGAAAAGATGATTTTTTTTTGGCAAAATCGGCATCTTCTGTAAGTCGATCGCAGGCCCACTTAGCGAAGCGAAAACGCATTGGACACAACCATATTCATTCAGCGGAAAGATAAAACTGATTATCTGTCAGATGAGACATGAGCTAAGTGTTAACATTCACGAAATAAGCTCTAGTTGAAAAACAAACGTTAGATGGCGGGCCCTTTAGAATTAAGGGGGAATTAAAAAAAAGGAATTACAGTCGAACTTCTATAATTTGAACTTCTATTATTTGAATTTTCTATAAGTTGAAGCATATCTCGTGACAACAGCATCTTGGAGAGAAAATCTATCTGGTTTTACTTCTTTAACTTGAACTTCCATAACTTGAAGAAAAAAAATGTTCCTTTTTGATGGAAAGAATTACCGAATAAGCCGGTAATAGTGAATATACGTTCATTTCAACTTAAATTTCTATAAAAACTGCAACATTTTATGCAAAATTACTTTAAATTGCCAACACTGAAATGTATGTATACGAGTATATACATACATAGATAAGGCAGTACTATTGTGTTTATATTTCGGTAAAGTCCCTAAATAAGATTTATGTGTTAACGTACAAATTTATTTGAGTTAATTAAGAAGAAAGAACATACAATACATTATATAACAGTTGAAAAAAAGTTTAAATTAATAAAAGAAATAAGCAGTGGATCAAAGAAAAAAGACATGGCAGAAAAATATGGCATTTTAGCGAGTATGGTTCCTATTATCTTCAGAAACGGGGAAAAAATATTAAATTTTGTTGAATCTGGAACATGAAATGAAAAAAGCAAGAGAATAAAAAAAACCAAGATACGATATCATAGTCAAAGCTCTTTTTAAGTGGTTTACGGCAACAAGAGACCGCTGATATGCCGATATCTAGAGGAATATCAAAGGGCAATGGCTTGAGTATGCAAAGGAACTCAATGGTTGGCTGGATAAGTGGAAGATAAGGTAGTAGTCATGTATGCTATTTGTTGTTTTCAGACATGGTGTTTGTAACAAAAATGCTTGTGGTGAAAGCAATCAGGTTTCCAAGGATTACTGCTAGAAATGGAAAACTGATGTGTTACCTTCTTTGTTGGAAAAGTACAGTGAACGTAAAATGTTCAATGCGAATGAGACTGGGTTGTTTTACAAATGTCTTCCTGACAAAACACTAACATTCAGAAATAAGAAATGACAGGGAGGAATATATGGAAAGGAACGTGTGACAATAATGTTGGCAGCAAATATGAATGGAATAGAACAAATTACAATTTTAGTGATAGGAAAAAGTAAGAAGTCTCGTTGCTTTCGTGGTGTCAAGTCGCTACCCGTCGATTATAAAAGTAACAAACGGGCTTGGATGACATGCCAAATTTTTGAAGAATGAATGGTGAAGTTAGATAAACAAATTTCTGCTGTTGGAAGAAAAGTGCCCGGAACAATTGAAATCTATTGAACTGGCATTTTTTCCACCAAATATGACATCAAAATTACAACCCCTTGACCAGGGAATAATTCGATGTTTGGAAGCTCATTATCGAAACAGAATTTTAAAAGAAGATATAGTTTGAATTGAAGCAAATTCTAAACACGATATTAATGTGCTAGAATGCAATCATCATTTATCATGAGCTTGGAATATTGATGTCACCAGCCAGACAATTTCAAACTGCTTTACAAAGTCTGGATTTGGGCAACACTCAGTGTGAGATGAAGAAGATGACTTACCTTTGGTATTATTAAATGATTTTACCGACAAAGAAAATGTTTAAAAAATAACTATGAAGCCGGGCTATATTTGAATTAAGTAGAATCTATAAGTCGTACTGTTCAAGACTTGGAATTCTGGATATCCAACTGATGAAGATATTACTGATGAATATGCCGTCGAATCAGAAGCGCACTCTGGAGAAATAGAAGATAGCGATGGGTATGAAGTTGAGAAAACAGTTAGACAACCGTCCAGACAAGTTAAGAACGATTAATTTAAGACTTTAAATACAAATGAAATGAATCACTTTTTGCTCAGAGCAAATGTGAACACATTGAGTAAAAAATTACTGAGTATATTAGTAAATAAATAAATAATAAATTGGTATTAAAAGTAGTTGTTATTTACTTAATTTGGAATATTTTTAAATATAATTCCCAAAGTTAAAGTTTCTATAAAATCAAGTTTTTTTCTGGATAATGGTGGCTCAATTCATAGAAGTTCGACTGTACAACTCTTAAAATGTAGAAACCTATGGAATAAACCTGTGTTGGTGTTTAGGTAGACATAGAGTCTCACTGGGTGTAATATTCACCACTACGCTTTCAGATCTGTTGATGTCCATTAGGAAAGCAGTAGATCTGTTGAACAAACTATAGACGGAAGTGGTTACAATAGATTCCTTGGTTCTCAGTGTCCTGCGATATTTCCTGGTCAGGAGGATAATAAAAATAATGAAATAATCCTATGATATACGATGTAGATATATAAACCGCTTGAAATACTTCAGAATACAAAAAATATTATTAAAAAAAATATATACATAAATCGATAACTTTCTTCTAAGGAAAAAACTTGATCTTTTTACTCCGTTTATGCGCCATGTTGTATGTATACAACATTTTCTAAAAACTTCGATTCTAATATGAAATGAACTTTTGTTAGTTTCTTTTTAACTTATTTGACCGCATTATAGTCGGAAACAAAGTTAACAAAGTTTGGTGCATGAGAGGGTTAAGCTTTTAAGGAAAAACGGCAAGTGTTCCTATTATTTTTACCATGACTATATATCATATATAAATTTTTTTCTATATTTTTGTACTAGCCACTTGCCCACTGTGTTCAATTTCTTTTTATTTTCACACGTTTTATGAAATTCGTTGTCTCTTTTAAAATTTTCTGTATTTTTTGTATTTATTTATTAAAAAAAATCATTATAGTTTTTAGCAGTTTTCGTGTTAGTTTTTAATATTTCCAATTGTTGTTGGCATAGTTCTCTACTATATAAAGGGTCCGCCAAATAAATTTTTTTTTGAAAATGCTATAAAAAAAAAACTACTGAATATTTTCTCAAATTTCTTTTTTTATTTGAAAGTACAATCCTTCCGGTTAATAATGGAAAATAATTTCATTCAAATGGCTGCCTCGGCTGGCCATGCAGTAGACTACACGATCGGTGCAATTTTTAGCACATTATCGATTGTGTGCAGCTGTATTTCAACAATGGCTTCACGAATATTGTCCTTTAATGCGTCAATTGTCTATGGCTTGTTGGCGTAACACTTATCTTTGACGGCATCCCACAAATAATAGTCCAACGGTGTCAAATCGCAGCCCCGCGGTGGCCAAACGACATCAGCTCTGCGGCTGATAATGCGATCTTCAAAAACAGGGCACA
Source organism: Wohlfahrtia magnifica (assembly GCA_023159175.1). Taxonomy (NCBI): domain Eukaryota; kingdom Metazoa; phylum Arthropoda; class Insecta; order Diptera; family Sarcophagidae; genus Wohlfahrtia; species Wohlfahrtia magnifica. The sequence continues at coordinate 1,772,418 of JAKWBJ010000539.1, forward strand.
AAACATCGAGTGTAGCTTCGGCTGTGTAGCACGTAGCGTCGCTCTGTTGAAACCAAATGTTGCTAATATCCTCCTCTTCAATTTTTATGAACAAAATTTCGTTCAACATGGTCCGATAACGATCGTCATTGACTTTAACGGCCACTCCTTGCTCATTTTCGAAGAAAAATGCCCAATTATGCCTCTGGACCAAAATCCGTCTTGGGTGTATCGGCTTTTCAATGTATGCGTGAGGGTTTTCTGTGCCACAAATGCGACAATTTTGCTTGTTTACATACACGGCCAAGATCAAAATGAGCTTCATCTAAACACATCGCACACATTCTGCAACATTATCATGATTTTCAAAGTAATGTCGCAATATTTCCCAGCGTTGTTCAAGCGTTTACACCACCATATTCGTTCAGCGGAAGGATAAAACTAATTATCTGTCAAATCAGACATGAGCTAAGTGTTACCATTCTCGAAATAAGCACTAGTTGAAAAAAAACGTTAGATGGCGGACCCTATATATAGTCAAGTATACACACACACACACACAAATACTTTTTTTTTTTAAAACCAAGGACTGATTTATCAATATTGATGTCCTAAGCTCAAGGCAAACACTTGTGTTATGGTTTTTAGCCATTAAAAAATTTCATATATATTTCTGAGTATATTTGTGTATGTGTGCGTGTGTGTGCATATGTGTGTATAGACTTGTGTTCTTTTAATACTGAATTCATTCATTTACATGTTTGTTTATTTTCTCTTTCATTTATAGTCGTAGACTATCTCATCGCTTTTTGCTTGTTAGTTGTTCCCTCTAAACCGGTATTGTTATTATTGTTACTGTTATTATAGAAGTGATAGTTGTTTTGAGTTATTTACATTGTTGTTGTTACTATAGTTTTTGCCTGCTCGCAATTCTGTTGTAGTAGCAGCAGCAGTAGTAGTAGTAGTAATATCACTCAAGTTGAAAACATGTTAGAAGGATTCATCATCAATTCGTTTACGTTTCTTTTTTTTGCAGCACAAAAGCAAAGATAGATTCCGGCTATATTATGTCAATAAGTGAAAACGCATACATGCATCAGCTTATAACATACAGTGTGGGACAAATATCATTGACTATTTCAGCTAGTTTTCAATTTTAAAAGAAAACTTTAGGGCCAACAAGTAGAATGCTATCAACAGACTTTTTTTCTAAAGTGATTGAGACAATTTGGCTATTCCGTGATAAAGTCATCAAAGAAGATTAATTGTTTTTCCAAATATTTCTCATCTTTGCTTGATTCGAATCACAAAAACTAAATCAAGGGGCTCAGATTGAAAAAAGTACGCTGGATTGGAGAGCAGTTTGTATCTCAATTTATGTAGCCATAGTGCCTACAAACGTGTGCATCCATACATTATCCAGATGGAACAGCACTCTACTAATAAGGTTTTTCGTCTTTCATCCTGCACGGTTCAATCGATGTGAATGGCACCGCTTTTATCCTAAACATCTACCTTCCAGCTTCCAGATCCAAATTAGCCTATTTAGAGCTTAAATTTTGGTAGCTTTTTTTTTAAATCCAGCTCAAATATATGAACAGCTCTAGCCATAGAAAAGTCGTACACCTATATCGGATGCAATTTAATTTCATATTGAGTCAATAACGTGCGTCCCCTAGATTTAAGCCACAGTCACTAGGTGTTCTTTTACAAGGTTCACACCCAAACGAAAGGCTTGGGTGTGAAGGCTTCCTAGAGAATCTCTGTACTGGTGTTAACACATGCAAACCTCTGTTTTAACCCAAAAACTTTTATAACATTTGCACGATGGACTTACCAGAGGTAGATCACCTTTATCTACTCGAAAACTTTAAACCAGAGGCGTGATACATCACCGAAAGAAATTTAATTACATTTGTTCTATTATAAAGGCACCAAAAGGTCACTCTACATTTTCAGCATCCAATCATTAAACTCTTATTGCTGTTCTTGGTCCTTCCGCTCTCATTTTTGTACCCGCACAATACTCAACTGCAAAATAACGGTTGGATCTGTGAGGAAGCGACAACGAATCGGAATTTCCTGTTGTTCGCTATGGCTACTCTGTTTTATTCACTACTTTGATGGCTTTAAGTTTAAAGCGTGTAATTATGCTAAAACTTTACTTCTGAGATTTGAGAAACCTACAAACTGAAGCCATTACGACGATCTACTTTACGAAATAATTCAAGATACGTACGGCATCGATACAGAATTTCTATACATGGTTAATACAAAGTTATTTTTTGGCACGCGGTGACAACAATTGTCTTGTTAGCGGCTGAAGTACCACAATTTTTTTCAGTTTTTTTTTTTTTTTGCCTATTGTTGTGCGCAATTTTCCATGTGATAGTCAAAATTCTTGAGGATGTAGAACAGTCGACAAATTCGAATCGTTTTAATACTGCTGCTAAGGCAGCGTTTTTTTTTTTGACTTGAACGACCCAAGCGGTTTTTTGCGTTTTCCCTCCAAGAAGCATATGGCTTCCACAAAGCATATGCATCTTAAAGCGTTCACCGTTGTTGATTTTGCTTCTTACCATGTTAGATTATTGCGTCATAGTTCCTGGTTAATTGTACGTCTTCAAGTGTTTCTTGGTCGAGCCTGATTTCTTGATTCTTGAGGATTCCACTTGAGTGATATTCTGGTGATACTATCGGAACTTTTTCAAATGATGTGACCGATCCACTCTTGTTTTATTTTTCTTATCTGCTAATGGGTTCCTTATTAGTCAGGTGCTACAGTTCTGTGTTGCTCATGGTGTTAGACCAGAATATTCTACATATGATTCTATGGCTTTTGTTAATGAATCTTATGGGTGATGTTATTCTATACAAGCCAGGTTTCACTGCCATATAGCATAACTGATTTAACACATGAGTTCAATAATATATAATATGTTGTTCTTTTTTTTAGAAGTTCATGACTTAAACCAATGGTGTTCATTCCATAGAACAATTGTTGACGTTCAATTCACGCGTATTCTTACGCTCTTGTTTAGTCGTCAATTAGACACCGGCGAAAGCACATGTACGCATATTCTTTTAGGCACAGAAAAATAATTTAAAACATTCTTACGATCTTGCTTTTAGTTGCTTCTGAAACAGCAGCAAATGCACATGTGTGGCAAATGCATATTGATATTGTTTTTAAATTTTTTTAGAGAAGTAAATATATTTCTCTGATATTTCTCTGAGAGAGTAATAATCATGCTCTCACCAACACAACTACATTTTTATTTTTGCACATGCCTGCTTTACACCTCCATTGGTCAGAGCTAAATTTGTTTTAAGAAACGAATTCCACCTGCTCTTAATTTTATACAACACACTGTAGTTTTTAAATCATTTCTACTTACACACAACAACATGCCTATTTACATATATATTGTTGTTGTATTGACATAGTTGTTATATTTGTATTAAAGTTAATATTTTTTATTCAAAAATCGTCGATAAAAAATTTCTCTTTCCTTTATTGGTATTTGTATATTTTGTAGTATAAGTATTTGTATTAAAGTATTTATACACGTGTGTGTTTGTGATTTTCCTGAAAAATTTTCTTTATATTGGCCATGTTAATGTATAGCGAAGGCGTTTACAATTGGCGCCAAAGGTAGGTTTAAACCGAAAAACTAAAACTAAAGGAAAAAAACAAAAAGTAAAAGGCCATCAGTGCTGTTTAACTGACAGTTTGGCTTTGAAGTTATTAACAAACCAAAACACCCAGAGAAAATAAAGGGGCGCCATTAAAATTGACTCTTTAAAGTTTTTACACACACACATGCAATTGTAAAGGAAAGGCGAAATTGTTATCGATTTGTTTGTTACTTTAGGTGAAACCCTAATAAATAAAGCTTCTATTGGCTATTTAACTTAAAAATGCGAAATTTTTTAAAAGATAACGTATCGTTTAAAACTGCTTTATCTCTTCATAATTTTTATTATATTTTGGAGGATAAACATCTGTAATATATTCTCGTTTGGTCATTAAATGAAATAATATTGTTACGTTTTAACCTTTTTAATGCGTTTGAGTTCATTTAAATTGTGTTAAAATCAAAGAAACTCCAGGTTTGTTGTTGTTTTTACGGTCTTTATTAACTCCACCATAACTTTTATACTGTTAGTCTTAATATAACACCTAATATTCGTTTATACAACACTTTTATTTTCACTTTAACACGTCTTTATCTTACGACAGCCAAACGATAACTAACTGACATGTGGGTAAAACAGCCCCTTTATATACCTAATTGCCTATAGTTGGGAAGGTTCAGCAAATATCGACCATCTTTTATTTCCATATCCGTTCATTCAAATGTAACGTAAAGATGGTCGATGTAGCAGTGCTGCCAAAGACCGTCGATTACTTACCAAAGCTATAAATTTATTTTTTCGTTACTCCTCTTGTAAGCCTATTTATGGCTTCCGCAAAGCATCCTGTTTGTGGAATAGTACTAGTCCTGGAGTCTCTCTAGAAGAATCTTTCTACGAAATGAATGAAGTGGGTCGTGCAAATTTTTGAGCCCTTTAAGGCTCCAGAGCCGGATGGAAATTTTCCATCTCTGATTCAGAAACCCCTAAATATTTTCCATGATCATCCTGGGGTGAATCCCCGACTTTGAGCTACGGTCGAGCAGGAGTGACGTGTGCGCTGGTGTCTTTAACTACTTATTGTCGCAATTTCGAAGTTGTTATACATGATGGTGAGAGTGGGACCATTGGGTTCCTAGTATCAACCCCGGCTGTTTACAGTGGCATACGGATTAGTTTACGATTGATGGTGGTGTGAGAGCCAGGATCTTCGGACCCAATACCAAAGCGGAGGAAAATCCATGGAAAAGTGGCTCTGCGTTTTTTAGGCAGAAATCCAAGCTATTTCCATCAGCGCTCATATAATATACGCCGTGAAATCCGCGCGCTTCTGACAATTTATCTTCCGATAGTCAAGTTGCACTAAGGGCCCTCTCTTCGGAGTATATATACTCGAGACTGGTATTCGTGTGCTGCACGAATCTTAACACACTGGTATTGGGGAACAGGGTACCGCTTTGTTAGCTCTCTGGACTTACTGGTGTTATGGGAAACGAGTTCGCTGACGAACTGGCAAGGAGGGGCTCGGCCACTAATTTTATGGGACGAAATCCGTACTTACTGTGGTATTAGGTGGTCCACGATGAGGGAGAAGATCGACGATTGGGAGAATGGGCTATGCTCGTCATGTTGGGTACGCTCGTCATATTGCCGGGTCTGAGACAGGCAAAGCGAATGATGAGACCCTTCATCTATAACAGAGAGTTGCGCCATAAGGGCAAAAAGACTATTAGGAGACTTTTTTTCTTCCTGACTGACCATTCCTTTTTTGAATATCACCTCTTCGTCCTTACTGTGTGTGAGTGTAGGGAGGAAGACTATCCGACAGAGCATATTTTCTGTGTATGTATTGCTTTGGCAAGCATTTGGAGACGAACTTTTATGGAGCCCTTTAATGAGTAGATGGAGGTATTGGCATCTTCATACACCAGGAAACTGTTACGATTGACGCTTCCAGACTGATCGGACAGTCATCAGCCCAGTGGTATTGAGTCGATGGGATTTCTACAGCCGTCGACTATTACGCTGGTGGTTTCAGCACACTAGATCGCTCTGCATCGCAGTGCAATGGCCAGTTTTGCCTCTTCGACTCAATTTAATAATAATAATAATAATACTGGTGACGAAAATTGATCCATTACAATAACTCTGACCGAATATCAATGGCGCTTAAATAATGGTCTGTATTTGTTGGAACCAGAAGAGTACCATAAGCTTCTGAAATTAAATGAAATAATCACAGAGGAAGTATAACGAAAATAAACGATTTGCTTAAAGAGAGCATAAGCCACGAAAAAACCTGGAATGTGCGACCAGACATGAATTCATAATATATTATACACTGTTAACGCTTAGCTTCATGTTGCCAAACCAGTTAAAGACTATTTTGAAAATAGTGGTTGAGTAACTTTGCCTCACCCACCAGACCTTGCCCTGTCCGACTACACGGTGCGACAAAAACAAACGAAGTTGTAATACTTACTTGAGAAATAATACTACTATTCCAAGAGGCGCTATCGAGTAGAAGGTGGATCTGTTTTTAGAATTTTCGAAATACCTGCAAAATCTCGACTTACGGGCAATCGCGCACGTAAAAGCTAATAACTTCACTAAATATTATGCGATTTTAAGTTTCTTTTCATATTTGGAAAGAAGTGAAGCAAACAATTTTTTTTTAATAATTATCTATACATTCTTCAAGTATAGATGAGTTTTTATCTGTTTTTCTTCTTTCCAAGTTTGAAAGGAAACTGAAAATCGGGTAATATTAAGTGAAGTTATTGGCTTATAAGTGTGTGATGATCCGAAAACACGGTTTTTTACCAGTAACTAAAGATTTTTCCAAAAACAGACCGTTGTTCTACTTGATAGGATCTATCAGAAAAATAGTATCACTTACGGTTTTTTTTACTGCCCGTGCTAATATAAGTTTCGAGCGATGCTCTCACTGAAGGAAAAAATAGGATCTTTGAGTCCTGAAAGATGGAAAAAGATTATAGCGAGCAATAGCTAATACTTTAAATATTCGTTGTGTTACAAATCCCGCATTTTTAAGTTATACAACTAATACTTATTTTATTTATTTTTTTTTTTTTTGTTTGCTCTCCCTTACTTACCAATTTATTTGTTTTAATATTTCCAACACAAATATTTCCTCAAATAAAATACCTTTGAGAGCCAAAACAAAAACGTTTTGTTTTTTATGTTTAAAATATGTTTAAAACATAAAAGTCATGTTTGGTTTCTCTTTAGACATAAATACCAACGCTACTATATGTTCTTTTTTTAACATTTGTGGATCCATTCAATAGTAAGATTTGTTCAATTGGAAGTCGTTTTCTTTTGGGTTTTATAAGATGTAATTTTAATGCTTAAACATAAAACAGTTTAGAGGAATTCGTATTTAGTTTTTCAAGAGAAGTATGGCGTTGATAGGAATTCTTCTTCATTTTTTAACAGATGTTTCAAAATGATTCTGTAAAAGGCCTAGAGGTAAAATATTCAATACAAGCTGTCTTAATATATAAGTAGTAGCGAGCATTCAAAATGCAACTATGCTTTCGTAATTTGAAATTTGCATTCTATCACTAACAATGGTATCCAATTCCAATTCTGAAAATTGAAAAAAAAGTTAGCTACGATCTATGTATCTCCGATCTGGTACTTTGCAGGCCAAAAAGGTAAACTGGCCCTGAAGCCTTGATACCTTGGCTATAAAGCTCATCAGGTCTGATTCCCCCACAATTACATCTTAGGCCCGACATTGTCATATATTTTTGGACGATTGTTTTAAATATAATTACCAGTTATAAGAAATAAATTTCATTTGTTATTGTTACTGTATCTCTCTAATGATATTTTTTCTAATTTTTACAATCCTTTACCTTATTTTGGTTATTTTTACACCAAATTATGTTTTATAATCCACGATTGTGGAAGTAATGTTAACATAGCAGACTTTGTTAACTTAACAGAAATATTTCGTATTCGTATTTATCTTCACACAAATTCTGTTAACTTACACCAGTTTTTGTTATGTTAAGAAAAACGTAAACGGTCCACCATCTGACGTTTTTTTTTTTCAACTAGTGCTTATTTCGTGAATGGTAACACTTAGCTCATGGCTGATTTGACAGATAAGTTTTATCATTCCGCTATGGTACGAATATGGTTGTGCATACGCTTGAACAACGCTGGGAATCTGGGCCTGCGATCGACTTAAAGAAGATGCCGATTTTGCCAAAAAAAATCATCTTTTCAGATGAAGCTCATTTTGGTCTTGGCGGGTATGTAAACAAGCAAAATTGTCGCATTTGGGGCACAGAAAACTCGCACGCATACATTGAAAGCTAATACACCCATAACGAGTCACTGTTTGGTGCGGATTTTGATCCAGAGGCATAATTGAGACATTTTTCTTCGAAAATGAGCAAGGAGTGGCCGTTACAGTCAATGGCGATCGTGTTTGCGCCATGTTGAATGAATTTTTTAAGATCGCATTCTCAGCCGGAGAGCTGATGTCGTTTGGCCACCTCGGAGCTGCGATTTGACACAGTTGGACTATTATTTGTGGGGTGCCGTCAGAGGTAAGTGTTACAGCTGCACACAATCGATAATGTGCTTAAAAATTGGACCGATCGTGTAGGCTACTGCATGGCCAGCCGAGGCAGCCATTTAAATGAAATTATTTTTCATTATTAACCGGAAGGATTGTACTTTCAAATAAAAAAAAGAAATTTGAGAAAATATTCAGTAGTTTTTTTATAGCATTTTCAAAAAAAGGAGTTTATTTGGCGGACCCTTTATTTAACTTTCGTGTTTAACTTCACATACATAACATTTTTGCGAGCATAAAAATGCAACGTGCTGCTAAAGTCATCAAAATCATATCATTTATTTAAAAAAATAGTTTGATAGTCGAAGTTGTTTGTTGTTTTCAATAAACAATTATCAGACGATAGATACAAACAGTTATCAAAGTGACAATAATATGAGCTTTGGATGATGGAATGACCACGAGCGAAGTTGGCGACGAGCGAAGTTGGAGTCCTATTCGGAGCACACAAATCAACTGTTAGTCGAATTTTCTTAATTTATCTTAACTTAATTTCACTCTTCTTCTTAATTCTGAAAAATTTTTTATGACTTTTTGAAAAAAAATGGCTCTAAAATTGCGCCAAAAAATTTTTTTCTCAGTTAAGTTGTGAATAACTGCGAAACTGTTGAAAAAAGCAAAAAATTATGTTCAAGAGATTTATCGGAAATTTTGTTCCTACACGTTTGATTGTATTTACAACCAAATCGGTGACATAACTACCAAAAAGTGGGCAAAAAATTTGCCACGCCCATAAAACAAATTTGAGCCTGATGGAAAAAAACTGAAAACGGATTTAAATTCGGCGCATCAAAATCATTATGTTGTAACGAAATATTCGTTACATACAAGAAATTATATTTTTTCTATAATTATTTGAATTATTAAGTTTAATTTAAGAATATTTCCATTATTATTTGAAATATTATTATTAAGTCAAGAATAGAGTATTGTTTGTTTTATATTTGAAATATGTATTAATTATTGTGTGCCGCTCTGTTATGGTAGGTAAGATACACGCCTACCAACTAGAAGGTCGTCGATTCACTACCAGGTCAGACCATCTTAAAAAAAAAGAAAGAAAATAAGTTTTTCGACAGCGGTATCACCTCATAATATTAGCTAGTAAATGGTTATGAGTATAAATACTATTGAAAACTTCTCTAAATGCATTTGCCGTTCGGAGCCGGCGTTAACATGTAGGTCCCTTTCAATGAGTTTAAAAATAGAATCGTGTGCAGATCATTGGCTGAGAGAAGTCCCCATGTTCCTTCATGGCATGTTACGGGAATTAATAATATTGTTACGTTCTTACCTTTTTAAAAACGTGTTTTTGTGAGTTCGTAGATTTTAGTTAAAATAAAAAAAAATTTGTGTTTGGTTTTAATTAAAAATCATTCATTCAACACAGTTATGTGCACCACTGCTTGTAATCTTTTTACAGGCAACAACAATTTTTATTCTTAATTACTCTGTCTGTTTACAAACTTGTAAACAACAACAATTACTCGACAGATCTTTCTACTTAAAGATCTTCCAACCCGATCGTAGTTATAACTTAGGTTCGATCACAACCTTTTCAACCAGAGGTTATCCACACTGTTTACTGAGTTAGCTCCAACTTAACTGGTTTTCTCTTCACTACTAGCTACACGAATTTACTCCTTATAAACTCTCTTCACACAAACTGCACTCGCTGAGTTTACTTGACTTAAACTGCACTCGCTGAGTTTACGACACATAAACTGATTGCTGTTCGCATCGATGTGCTATTTATATGGCTGAGTAAACAACACATCGAAAGTTCTCGAACCTCTCGATATTTCAGGTAGATTTCGTTTCTTTCTTCTAATTTCTTTTTAGTTCTTTTGTAGCCATGCATATGTAAACATCTGCCTCTTTCAGCTCTTAGTATTTGTTGTTGCTTCTTTATAGTCTGTTACTTGTTTTCTTTGCTGCTTAATTATTCTTGTTGTCGTGTTATTTTTATTTACTTTATCTCTGCTAATGGTTGTTGTGGTAGATTTGGTTATTTGTAAACAGCACGTATAGTTGTTCTTGCAGCATTTGTTTATTTATTTTAGCGATGTAATAAACGCTGTGGTGCGCAACCTTATTATCGTAACAATATTAATTATAAGAGTATTTGAACAATGTTACGACTTTAAGAGAAACCAGTATGAGAGGAATAGATGTAAGATAATAAAAGAACATATTGAGGAGTTAGTGATTGATATAGGCTTCACTACTACTTCAGTGCCGTATTGGTGTTCGGACACGATCGCAAGTTTTTATAGCTTCGATGGTAGAAGTACACCAAGCAGGTCAACTCCGGTAGTGGTAGAGGGATACTACTGGTTACTACAGCTATATTTCCTAGATCTAGTAGTAGTAGGAGTAGAGAGATACTACGTGTTACTACAGCCAGTGGTATTAGTAGGGCGACTCTACAAGTTATTATAGCCATAGATCTCAGACCAATTAGTGGTAGGGCATAGGGATACTACTGGTTACTACAGCCATAATTCCCAGGCGTATTAGTCAGTAATACTACTAACGAACGCAAAAAATTAAAAACTAAAGTTTTAGAAATAAAAGAGCAATTGTATCCGGATACCTGGTTAAGCACGTACGGGAACATTTTAAATCAGAAAAAATTGTACTTTGCCGGTGATGTAGGTGTTGCTTTGCTTAAAACAAAAATTGTTAAAATAAATAAATAAGATATCGTTAAGGTAAAAATAAAACAAAATTAGTTTTCTTGAATCCTAGTGAACCCCTGAGGTCTACCCCAGCAGAATCGGTTATAATATTTTATATTTTATTTAAAGGCGAGAAAATTGTTTGTTTTTTGTAGACCAGTGCTTTCACCCGTTTTCATTTTGTTAGGAAACGTTAAGAACTTTGCTTAAGCATCGGTCTATGGATGTTTTTACTACTATTTTGCAATTTTGCTGTTATTTGCTGAAAACCATGTGCTACAACCGTACGAGAGGACCGCCATGAGGTACTGATGGGATGCTATATTTTATGCGGTATTTGGAAATCTGTTCGTTCATTTGTTGATGCCAATATTTTTTTCTAATATTGATCTTAAGACCTACTGCATATGGGAGAAATTTTGAGCTAGCAAACACCCGCCATAGACCTAATTTTTATCAAGTAGTTGTTCTTTCAAGGACCACCGAATACTGAGTGAAATTTTATTTCCGTGCATGATCAGCCTCTGTTAAGTCGTTTCAAATCTTTGCTTACGACCATAAGAAAAAACATATAGAAAAAATAATATTGTTACGTTTTTACCTTTTTAAAAACGTGTATTTTAGAGTTCGTAGATTGCAGTTAAAATAAAATAAATCTTGTGATTTTCAATTAAAATCCTTTATTTAACACAGTTTTGTGTTCTACTGCTTGTAACCTTTTCACCATCAATAAAAATTTTTATTCGTAATTACTCCTTCGGTGTACAGTTCTTTCGACAGATGTTTCTACATAAAGATCTTCTAACCCGATCGTAATTACAACTTAGATTCGATCACAACCTCTTCAATTATAGTCTAACCACACCAAACTCTCTTCAAACAAATAACACGTCCGCTGAGTTTACACCAAATAAGCTGATTGCTGTTCGCATTGATGTGCTTTTTATATGGCTGAGTAAGCAACACATCGAAGGCTCTTGAACCTCTCGATATTTCTTTCTTTTATTTTATTTTTAGCTCTTATGTAACCATGCGAATGTAAACATCTAAGTTTTTCAGCTTTTTGTTATTGTCTGTTACTTGTTTACTTTTCTACCTGTTTTTGTTGTGGCCATTTTATTTTAATTTACTTTATTTCTGCTATCTGTTGTTGTCGATTCTAGCTATTTATAAACATCATGTATAGTTGTTCTTGTAGCTTTTGTTTATTTATTTAAGCGAAGTAATAAACGCAGGTGTTCCCAATTTTATTTTCGTAACAATATGATAAACTATTTTTAATACAAAAATCACGCAATTTTTAAACTGCCCTTGTAAGAGTAATCGTCGTCATTATATGAAGTCAATAAGAAATTAATTAAATACCATTTATCTTCAATATCTGTACGAAAATAATTTTCAGAAAAACAAAAAATCTGAAAAACAAAAGAGACCAAAAAAAAAATATTAGAATTTTTTTTAATGGCATTTAAAAATGAATATTTGCCAGACAGTCTATATGGGGCATGACTATTGTAATAAAAAAAAATTTATTATAATTTTTTCTTTGTTTACTGGCTGCCAGACTGTCTATCTGTCTGCTATGGTTGTCAAATAAAATAAAAGAAGCAAATCTCTAGCATTTCGGTCTTCAGAGGAAGGCACTAGCAAGTAAAGACATAACCATCTGAACACACAGACACACACACATTTGTGTATACGTATATCTGTTTGTAAAAACACATACAGTCGTACATTTTGAAAGGAATGAAATGAAATGATTTTCTGTTTTTGCTTTTTTTGCTTTTTTGCTTTTTTAACAAATTATTGTTAAACATGCAAAGGCATTTTTTGATTGTGAAAATGCAATTAAAATATTCGAATATTTTCCTTTTATTTTGTTGAAAGGTATGGCTGTAAAAGCTTTTGTTAAGTTTTACTCTTCTCTGCCTTATGTTTTGTCTATCTCTCTCTCTGTCTGCTTGTTTAATGGTTTATAAATCCCGGCTTATGTTTTATTATTATCCTTATGATAAATGTTAATTTCCCCAGTGATATTACTATCGTGTTCCGTTTACATGCAGAAATTAAAAAAATATTTGCTTTTTTCTTATTTGCATTAAAATGGACTTTAAAGATTAACGAACACAAATGTTTGAAAATTAAAATTTACAATAATAGTGATTGGAGTGTAAGGTGTGCTTCAAAATGATAAGGTCACCCTAATATTTGCTCAATTCATCCAAACTATAAAATGTTATGACATTATTCAAAACAATTCTACGTTCAAATGAGTGAATAATAACCCCATTTTGCTATGAGAGATGTACCGCTATATTATATTTATTTAAATTTATGTAAATAAGTGCAAAATTCAATGCGTCAAAATAATAAGCATTTAAGCAATTAAGAAGCAATTAATCTAATCAGAAGGTATCACAATTGCTATTATTATTATTATTATTATTTTAATAATTTATAATTTAAATAATATCTGCGCGACATGGGTTGCTAGAAACCTTTCTCACCTTATGAATAAAGACAAATTGTCGCACTTCATGAGTAGGGATTGAGTATCCGAAAAATGGCGAAAAAACTGGGACGATTTTTGTGCGTTATACAAAATTTTGTCAAAAATAGAGAAAATTATGAAAAATTAAAAATCACGGGTCGTCCAAAGGTCCTGACTGCCCATGAAACTCGGCTTATTTCACGAAAGGCTTCGAATTCCATTCCATTCCAGCACAATTCTAAGAACTATCAATGCACAGCCAAACCTTATTCGAGCATAATTAAAAAAAATTCCCTGTCTGACTAAGCAGCATAAGATTAAGCGCAAGGCCTTTGTGTGGCAACTAATTGGCATCAGGTAAACTTATTTTTAAAAAGGTTATAAGATATTCCACACATTTTTGGATTTGTAGGTAATTTTTTCTGATGAGAAAAAATTTAGCCTGGATGAACCAGATGGTTTCAATTGCTATTGGCGAGATTTAGGGAAGTAGGCCTTGTTTTTTTGCAAACGAATTTCGGCGGTGGCAGTTGATGGTTTGGGCTGGCTTTAGCTCACATGGTAGCCTGGAATTCTACTTTTCTTCCACTCGAATGTATAGATTAGAGTACCAGGACATTCTGTCTGAACGTTTGCTGCCTTATTTAGCCCACAATGCTGACAAAACCTTCACCTTTCAGCAAGATAACGCATCAATTCATGTCAGAAAGTCGACCAGACAATGGTTTGAGGAGCACAATATTAAAGAACTGAATTGGCCAGCACATTCCACCGACTTAAACCCCATGGCAAATTTGTGTGGACTGTTTGTGAGTAATGTTTATGCAGACAACAAGCAGTACCGGACAAAAGATGAACTAAAAGAGGCAATCTGCAACAGCTAGCGCGAAATCCACTCCAACGTCCTGGACAATTTAGTAAGTGCGATGTCATCCCGTATTTTTAAGACAATAGAAAGAAATGGGAACTGCATAAATTAAAAATAATTGATTAATGCTTAGTTTATATAAAAGTTTGGATAAATGCATCATTAACCTTATAAAGACAATATAATGGTACATTTCTAAGAGCAAAACCGGCTTATTATTCACTTATTTGAACGTAGAATTTTTTTTATAAGGTGACCATACGTAACATTCTATAGTTTGGATGAATTGAGCAAATATTAAGGTGACCTTATCATTTTGAAGCACACCTTATTATAATAATGACTTATTGTATGAAATAACCCGATGAGTCAATACATAACATCCATCAAATCCTGTTGTGAAACTGCAGATTTTGTAGGATTTGATTAAAATCGCTCAATTATTTCAACAATTTAATGGAGAAAAATATACAAACACTACGTTTGATCAGCAGAACCTAAATTTATATCAAAAGTAATGGCCACAATATTAAACAACCGGTACATAATTCGATCATGCTACAGTATAAACCATTAGGTTATATTTTACGATCAATCTCTTTTTCTTTCACTGATTCGGGTGCTCAGGGAATGGCTCCTATTCAAGTAGTACATATGGTAATAGAAAAAGTTATTTAGGGAATTTGAAACAAGTGTCTATGCATTATGAGTTTTTTACAGCGCAAATAAAAAAAAAAAAAACCCGCGCGGAAAAACTTTTCCACAACTAAACGTTACGACTAAAGAACAAAATCTCTTTGTAATGCTCTCTGAAAGGTGGAACAGGTCCATTCAGGGTTGTGGCCCTTGATATATCAAAAGCGTTTGACAGAGTCTGACATGAGGCTCTCATTGCCTTTGGTGTCGGTAGTTACTTCTCTTGATTCATATCGAGCTTTCTCATAAATCGCACTATAAGAGTGGTTATAGATGGGCTCTAATCCGACGAGTTCAATTTAAGTTCAGGGGTACCGCAAGGTTCTGCTATTTCTCCAACTCTATTTCTTATATTTCTTATCGGCTTCTTTTTCTTACTTTTCTTTACTTTCTTTACTATTCTTTTGATCGTAGGCCGAGCCTTTTAGAGATTGGGACGAAAAGGCGGAATATGAACGACTCACTTACAAACGAACTGTCGAAAATCTCTTAGTGCGTGTAAGACCCAATGTTGTCTTCTGACACACAGAAGTGATGGTGTATTGGGATCTGTATCTATGGGTAATATAGATATTGAGGAATCAGATGCTCTTGATGTTCTGGCATGAGAATTCACTGTGACGTTCGTTGGAACGCGCACATATTTCGAGTGTCGAAAGAAGCATTCAAGTGCATCGGTTTTTTAAGACTCCATCTAATCTCCTTAATATTTACAAGACCTATAATCGGCCCAAATTTAAATACAACCCTCATATATGGGCCGTTGCTTCAAAGTCTGTTTTGGAGCTTCTTGACCGCGTACGGGAGAGGGCAAAATTTCTTATTAATGACGGTAGGGTAGCCAACTCTATCGATTCATTAGAGCATCATGGCAATCTGACGTGTGTTTCATTGTTGTATCGGTACTATAACGGAATGTGTTCAAATGATATTAAGGAACAAATTCCTGATAATCTTATATTCTTACGTAATACTCGTATTTCTTGTAATGATAAACAATACATAATACATTGCGACGATACTCTAATAAATCGATAGAGTTGGCTGCAATAACATCGCAAATGAGTACCTTTGCCCTCGCCTGTAATTTATCTAGAAGCTCAGAAATAGCCTTATGAGCACCGGCAAGCACACAACAGTCTTATGCCATTTGGGGTCGGCTATAAGTCTTGTAAATCTTAAGGAGATCTATTGGAGTGAAGTTGTGCTTAAACTGTCTTAAAAAGCTGAGTTATCTAATACTTCTTTCAACACTCGAAATATGTGATCGTTCCAACTAATATTACAGTGAATTCTCATGCCCAGAACATCAAGAGCTTCTAATTCTTCAATATCTACATTGCCCACCACGTCTGTGTCTTAAAAAACAATATATGGTCTTGCGTGCAATAAAATTTATCCTATTCGCGCGATCCCATTCGATGACTTACACCAGGTCACTCTAATGACCGTCACTCCTCTAGGGATCATATTGGCTTTCCACAAAGCATACATTGCCTTGTTTCAGTTTCTTTAATCAATTTGATCTTTCAAGTTAAGTAGATGATTAATCCACTGTAGCTTCCTCCATATGATTTTGCGTAGTGGTGAAGATCCTTGCTAATTGGTAGTGATCTTTACTTTAGCATTGTAATATTTGCCTGATCATTAGTCTGATGTTTATCATCTTCGCCAGAGGTATGCGGGAAGGTCAAGGCGCTTTTTTATTTTTTTAGATGGAATTATCTGCATCCTTATTAAACCTTCGAAACCACAATTAAATTTTTTTCGTCATGTCCTTTGCTGAGGCTCGAACCTGGGTCGTTTGTGTTGTAATGCGTGCGCTCTAACCGCTACACCACTTCACGCCAAGAGAAGTAACTACTGACACCAGAAGAAGTAAGTTTGGATATGAAAGCATCATGTCAATCCCTATCAAACGTCTTGGTGACATCCACAGCAGCCCTTACTCTCGCCATGAATTGGTGACACGCAAATTGTGTTACTAGACTTTTGCCCATATTATTTTTATTTAGTACTAACCTTCAAACGATACGTATATAAATTTAATAGCAATCTGACTATTGATTCGTGAGTTATAGCAGTTTCTGTGCAGCAACTTTTGTTATTGAACAAAAAAATAAATTGAAAAAGTAAATTTTGAGTTTTGATAAAGCATTGCATTGAGTTTTGATAAAAAAATACAGTGGAAAAATAGCTTGATAAACATTATACGAACTCTCTACCAGTGACTTTTTCCTGTTTTCAGATCTTAAGAGAATGCTTGCTCAAAAAAAACTTAAGTCCAATAATAAAGTAATTGCAGAAACTGAAGTAACTTTTCACGAAAAAGAGAAATGGTAATCGTTGTATCGCCCTCGAAGGCAACTACCACCTTTATCAAAAAGTTCCCGGAATAACCCACGTGTAGCGATTCCATCGTTCTGATTTGAGTTTATTTATTTATTTATTTATTTATTTTTTGTTAAGTTGGTACATCTGTTGTTGATATTCCCGCCAAATCTAAGCGACATAACTTGACATTTGCAAAAGCTACGTAGCCAATAGTACATTGTATGCTGGCAACGAACTTGTATTAAGTTTTGCGTAAACCATATATTTAATGATGAGCGAACGTTGAAAATATTGAAAAAGTGTTTCGGCAACGATTCTCTTAAGAAAACGGTCGTTTGGCTGTAACACGAGCGGTTCAAAAGTCGTCGTGAGTCAATCGAAGATGATGAACGCAGAAACAGACTATCGGCATCGAAAACCTACGAAAACATTAAAAGAAATACTGGTCAATAACCGCAAATTAATTAGCGGAGGACTTGAACATTGCCTATGGATCCGTCCAAGACATTTTGGTTAATGATTTTGGTTTCAGTCGTGTAGCGGCAGTTAAGTTTCACAAAAAAGAGTCCGTACTGAGGTCGTAAGAGACATGATTTGCGAGGCTGAATCCGATCCCACATTCAAGTGAATGACGTTCACCATATGAGCCGAGAAAAAAACTACGTCGTTTTGGTCAAAAAAGAAGGCAGTGCTCACGGTTTTCATTGATTACAACGGTGTAGTCATGAATTTTTGCCTGAAGGCCAGACAGTAAACAAATTTTTTGTGCATTATGAGACATTTACGTGAAGCAATTCGCTGAAAGAGACCAGAATCGTGGATATTGCACCATGATAACGCACCGTCGCACAGTGACATAATTATTTTTCGACGAAAAATGCAACAAATACCATCCAGCAGCCACCGAATTCACCTGATTTGGCTCCCTGTGACTTCTTTCTGTTCCATCGAGCTAAAAAACCATTACACGGAACGCCTTTCTGCAGCCGAGACCGAGCAGCCGACATACCGAAAACCTAACATAAAAAATGTTTCGAGCTTAAGTGTGCTCGCTGGTTTCGGTGTGTTGCAGTCGATGGGGATTACTTTGAAGGGGGCAATGTAGATTTAGATGAATGAACTTGTATTTCTTAATTTATTCTGAATAAATTCCGGCAACTTTTTAATCAAGGGGATATGTTGAAATCGAGTTTTGTCAAAATGTTGTTTTTTTCTTATTTATGATACGTACTTATTGAGTGACCTGCTACTACAGCACGTTACCTCATTATTTTGTTAAAAATATTTCTAAAAAAGTTTTAACTGCCTGCGCTTAGTGTTTATTTATTATTTTGTTCTGTTCCCGTTTATATGTCAATGGTCCAACAAATGAAGCTTTTATTGCCAAAGGGAATATGTTTCTTCCTACTGCAGCTCTTATGTCTTTATGGATTTCAAAGCAAATTATAAAGTAAAGCGAAATAAAAAAAACCTTCAGCAACAAAAAAAAAAAAAAAAATTGAAAAGCATTCAAAATGAAAGAAAGAAATTTATCATTACAGTTCACGTACGACATGCGTTTTGTTTATCTAGAATCCTTCAGGATAATAGGCAAAATACACATTAAAACTGGTTCATCTTTTCATCAATTTGCTTACAAAGCATTTACATACAAAAAATGTATGTAAATTAAGATACTATGACATGATTTTAAAATTTTAAACGTAAGAATGCTTTTAAAGCTTATCAGAGCTCAGATCAAGTGACAAAATTAAATGATTTTTTTTACTTTTTTTTTAATAAAAAATTATTATTTTTTTCTTCTTTTTATTTTACTTTTATTTACCATTGAGACCTGAGTACCTTTTAAATAAAATTTCGATGTGTTTTGCATAATAATGAGATCATTTATGCTAAAATGAACCAGTAAGCAAACAAAAATAAATAAAAATCTACTATTTGCAACACTAAACCATGTTTGACTTGCCTTATAATTTTAGAAATGTTCGACCGATTTCAGAAAAACGTAGCATAGATTATAAGAAAGTATGTTTCTTTTTTGGAGTTGTGGGATATGGAAAACTTTTTTGAAAACTTTACTAAAATGGCTGTAAGCATGCATGATCATATTTGGTGAAACCTAACATGGTATTGAACGTTTCAGAGAGGTATTTGCCAATCTATTTATTTATTTTGGGCTGTGGATGAAAATTTTTTACAAACTAAAATGGTATAAAATTCATTTTAACCTTTAACTTATGACATTGGGGTAAATTCTACTCTGCTTTCTTATTTCATTAAAAATTTTTCTCTGCTGCACGCTATTGATATTATATTCTCAGTACCCTCATATAAGGTTGTGCTTTTGTTATCAGTAGTGCTTGACTTGTCGTAACTTAGAGTCAGATAGAGATATTTGAGTCGAAGTGTAAATTTTACTACACGTCGTCATTTGTGACATATTTTCATGGAATATATATTATTACCACATAGTATTTTGTATGATTTTTATATGCAAAATATTTTACCACCACATCGAATTTAGCGCTTGTAATACACATCTGCTATGGAGATCGATTATTCAACTTTTTTCAAAATCGGTTTTCGAATAATTTAAAAAAAACGGTTTTTGATTAATAAGTATTCAAATAACCGGTTAACCGGTTCTTTTATTTAAATAAATTTGTTCATAATTCTTGAAGTGCAGAGCTGGGCCACGTCGTTTTAAAAATAAGCAGAAGCTAACGGAGATTTTAAACCTAAAGTAGCAATCAAAACTAACAATAATTATTATAATTCTCATAAAAACTAGCCTAAACGGCGTGTGGAGGCCATAAAAAACAAAGTTTATTACACAAAGTGCTGAAAGTGGCTTAAGTTTAGAACAGCTAATTTCGTTTTTGTTGTTGTATTACTTAGTAGAGAATGGAATTAAAGTTTTGTTATCATAGTTGCGATTTAGGTGTTTTTTTTAATTAATGATCTTCCCAATATTATCAACTTTGCCAACATATTGATGTATGCTGATGACGTAAAAATATTTTATTCTTTTAATGATTATGTTCAAAATGGTCGAAATAACTTTCTTGTGTGGCGTAAACACAACATATTGGTCCTGAATTAAAATAAATATAAATGCATGCGTTTCTCTGGAAGTAATGTAATATCTGCAAATTATTTACTGGGTGGTCACCAATTGGAGTTACTGGATGCATTTGTTGATCTCGGCATTTTACTCGACAGTAAATTAAATTTTATTCATCATATTAATTTGACTGTGAACAAAGCTAAGGAGTTTTCTGATCATTACATTACGAAACAGCTCTTTGTTTCACTTGTAAGATCTATTTTGGAATACGGATCAGTTGTATGGATTCCTTACTATAATTATTTATATCACTCGCACTGAATCTATTCAGAAACGTTCCCTTCGTTGGAATTATTTGGAACTGCCTTCTTATACTTGTAGACTATCTTGAATTTAATTGCCTACGCTTAAAAGTCGGCGTACCATGTTAAGTGTATTATTACGAAAATAAAAATTACACACTGCATTCTGGGATTTTGATATATGTCAAATTGGCAGCAATGCCACATCGACCATCTTTACGTTACATTTCAATTAGCGTATATGGGAAATAGAAGATGGTCGATATTTCCTGAACCTTGAAAAATGTAGGCAATTAGGTATATAAAGGGCTGTTTTACCTTTACGTGAGTTAGTTATCTGTCGCAAGTAAAAGCGAATATTAAGTTGTTGTAAACTGTATAAAAGTTATTGTGTGGTTAATAGAAACATAACTGTAAAACAACAAAATAAAGGGGTGTTTATTTCATTTTAATGCAATTTAAACAAACTTTAGCGTTTTAAAATGGTTAAAACATAACAGTACCGTTTTTGATGAACCTTATCAATGGGAATATTTGTAGTGAGTTTCTTTTAGAAAGTTAAGTTTAATGTCGCTTGTCGATATTCACGTCATTATAGACCTATTTAGGTTCAAATATATAGATCAAATTATGCTATAGCTGATCCATTATTTACGAGATTGTGTCGCCAATATAATTTTTTGTGCGAATTTGTTGAATTTTCATTAAATATTCATAATTTAAAGCACAAAATTATTATTTTTTTAATACTTGATAAATTTTTACTTTTTTTTTCCTTTTTTGCCGTATCAAAAATGTAATGTAAAATTTTTGTAATATAAGATTGTACTTATTGGCTTATTGACTAAATTGAGTAAATAAATGAATAAAAGATAACAATAATACAGTACTTTGAATAAATCTATTAGTAATATACGAGCCCTTAATTGCCCTAACAAGAAACGTTACTTAGGTTTCGAACAGCACTGTGTGTAAATTCATGCACCACGTATTTAATAGTGTGTGTGTCACTGTGGTATGTTAGGTAAGACACCCACCTTCCAACCAAGAAGTCGTCGGTTCAATCCCAGGCCACACCACCTGACAATTTTTAACAGTGATATCACCTCACAACATTACTAGCGACTGGTTATGTGCATAAAAAGCATATCTTTTACTATCTACCTTGGTCTTCACGTTCTTTGTGAGTCATTCAAGGTTGTCATATGTACAAAAATAATAACTTAATTTATACAAATAGTTAAACGATGAGCAACAAAAAACTATACCAAAAAATACGTATAAAAATTTTACTTATTTAATTTAACCGGTTATTCGTGCTAAATCAACCGGTTTGTTCGGTATTCGAAAAATGAAGTTTTTGAAAAAAACGTTTTCAACAAAACCAAAAAAAAACCGTTTAAAACCGGTCGAAAAATATCCGTCCGATTTCCCTAACGTCTCTACATATGTACGTAAACGTAAGTTCATATTACAGGGTGCGACAAAAAAAAAAAAAAAAAAAAAAACTGGCAAGTGGTACTATTTTTCTGATAGAAATTGACGAGCAGATCTGTTTTTTGAAATTTTACGGATAAAAAACTGGATTTTCGGACGTTCATGCACTTATAAGCTAATAACTGAGGTGAATATTACCCGATTTTAAGTTTCTTTTCGGATTTAGATAGAAGATATATAGGCCTTTTATATATGCTGTTTAAGTAACCTTGAGGAATCTGGAATTTCTTATTCCATTTTTTCCACGTTTTTCAACTTTAGATGCGTTTTTTATTATAAACTAAAAAAAAAAAAACATTGTTACGGAAATTCCAAAATATGATTTTTGTTGTACCTTGTAACGACACGTTTTCCGCTCGGATGCCGGGGTAGGTCAGTTTCCTAGGTGAGAAGCCTAGAAACCCATGTCAATTCTCGGTCATAAGTAAAGTCAGGGATGGCTGAGTTTCTCGCTCAGCACGGTCACCCAATAATGATCGATTTATATGGCCACCAGGTATCGTCTCGGTCGCAGTGGCTCACCATACTCCGACAGAGTTTTAATCTTGTTCCCTTAGTCATGTCCAGTCTTACTGTCGTGGGAAAAAGCTAAATATCTGGGTGATCACGGACATCCCAATGGTGATCAAGGTGTCTCGCCTCCTAGATTGGCTCAGTTGCAGCGGTTCAATGTTAATGCCAGATATGATATTACTGGAGCCAGTAGTATTATTTTCTTCAAATTATTTAAGTACATTTGCTCGGAGTACCACAAACAAAACTAACTTCACGCCCTGAAGCTGAACACCAACTGTCCTCTTGCTTGGTTTGTTCGCCCTTTTATACCCTTGTCACTGATATGAGATCATATATGTTCACACCGACAGTGATGTTTGCAAAATCATACCAATCATATTCGCAGCTGCGAGACTGAGAGCGAACATCCGGCCAACACACAATCGGTCGCAGCCAGTGCTGCCAACTTTTTATGATCAAAACGCGCAGACCTAGTACTCAAAAGCCGCTAAAAAGCACTAAATTACAATTTATGTAACTATTTGTAATCCAAACGCGCTCTAAGAAAGCGTTAATAATATTTAAACCTAAACCTGAATAAACAACGCATCGAAAGCTCTCGAACCTCTCGATATATCAGGTAGATTCCATTTCTTTCTTTAAATTTCTTTTTAGTTCTTTTGTAGCCGTGCGTATGTAAACATCTACCTCTTTCAGATCTTAGTATTTGTTGTTGCTTGTTTATTGTCTGTTACTTGTTTTCTTTACTGCTTAATTATTGTTGTTGCCGTGTTATTTTTATTTACTTTATCTCTGCTAATGGTTGTTGTTTTAGATTTGGTTATTTGTAAATAGCACGTATAGAGTCGTTCTTGCAGCTTTTGTTTATTTATTTCAGCGATGTAATAAACGCTGTTGTGCGCAACCTTATTGTCGTAACAATATATATACTTATACAATTCAACATAAATTAATTCAATATAAAAATAACAATGGGAATGTTCCTCATAGTGATATAAAGGGCAATAAAAATTAGATAATTATACCAATAATTCAGATATAACTAATAATGCAAAGAATAATAACAAAAAATTAAAGTAGGTTGACCCAAAAACGAAGCCGGCTGACTTTTATCGTCACAACCTTTAAAAAAATGTTATCACTTCCCAGGTATTACCATTTCAATCCTTTTTGTGGCGTAGTTTTTTCTTGTACAATTGTATTTCATGCGTAAAAAATAGAAAAATTTCGTTTTTCTTGTATAACTTTAGTTGTTGTTTTTTTATGGGCTTTGTATAGCGTTAAATATACTTAAAAAAAATCTTATTTTACCAGGCTGAAATAAAGACTTAATTCTACAGCATAAGGTTGTTCAGTCTCTTTTGAAGCTCATAGTAGATAGCAAAATGATACCACACTCCACACTATCCACCAACTATTTGTGGTTTAATAATTGGCATAGCAGGGAGTATGGTAAGGCCTCATACTTATAGAGAAATCGAACGAGATTCACCAATATTTAAATTGTCGTTGATTTCTCTTTATCTATTTTAATGGTTTTGGTGTTATATTTATTTGTACGTGTTAATTTATTTTTTTTCGATATATTTATTGACAGCCCCGCTAACCCAGCATACTTTTTGACATCACTCACCATACCTTTTATGTCCGTGTGTTTATGTGCGAGAAGGTAGAAGTTGTCGAGAGTTGTCAATAATTCGAGATACATGGATCATCACAGTGTCGAGAATGACGGTAAAAAGAAGTGGTAAAAGGAGTGGTTGTTGTCCGTGGCGTAAACGGCAAGTTGCACCTTCGTACAGACTTCTGATATAAAATTTCATCGTACTTACAAGAAAGCTTAATGGCATAGTACAAACAATAATCTAGTCGACTTAATTTCTTTAATTCCGTTTTGTTCTATTTAGCATTTGGAAATTGTTTAAATTGTTTATAATCTCATGGGACTCTGCCACATATCTACTACATTCATATGTAATACGAAAGGTTTTAGTGAATTATTTTAAACAGGATACAATGGCTGCTAAAAATATCCCTAAAGCTTTAGTTATTGTTCATATGTAATAATGTGAAGGGAATATAAAATATTTTTTATATGAAATGAAAATAATCAACTGGAAATTATTTAATTTTATCGTCATCATCATACAATTCAATTCAACTCAATTGTTTAACACAATTTTTCATGTTCATGCTGTTCTTGATACTCTTGCTGTTGTACATGTTTTTGGTTTTGGTTTTGGTTTTTGTTCATTGAAAAGCAACAGCAACTTAGCCATGAATTAGATACAAATTTCATATGCTTTCATAACTTGTACGAGTATTTTGCAAAAATCGACTATATAATACCCTACGCAAAAAAATCATGAATGACTTAATACTTTCAATGCAGCACAGCTTTCGTTAATTCTTATCTGTTACTGGGCTATTTTTGAGCGAGATGATTCTATTATATTGGTTTTGACAGCTTTATCAAGCAGACAACATCGTCCAACGAAAATAAAAATTCAAGAAAAAGTATAATAAATACAAAAGCGACCTCATGCCATTATCTTTAGTTTTAAAAGCAGTTCATTCAGTACCCCCGTATCTACTGTTTATCGATTTCATAAAAGCAGTTGATACCATCAGACGAACTGCAATAGGGAAAGGACTGAAAACAGTTAGTCACTGGTTTACATGGATATTCGCCGCGCTGGTTTATCCCACGATACCCGAGGCACGGGTGAATATTACGTCCACCAACGCTTCCCACCTATGATAAAATCACAAGTGAATACCAATTTCAACAAATTCACGCTAAACCGTCACACCGTGGTGGATATTTTCTAAGTTATTTCTGTGATGTGGGTCATGGCGCCCTGTTAGGAGTGCAACACCACACTAACCTCACTCTCACTCTGCCTGAGCTTTAGATATAAAGCCACACAGCTACCATGAAGCTCCCAGAAGGGGGCCTACCTAAGACAAGCTGGGATCGAGATCCCTGGTGCTTCCCCGACTCACGTGGTACCAAAATACCTCGGGTCAGGCTTCAGTCCCCTAAAGGCTACGGACTGGTGACCGGGAAAGAGCACTAAGAAAAAATGTGTACTCCAAAAAAATAAATCGAATTACGAGTTTCTTCACAACGAGGACTTCGCCAAACATTCCACACCAAAGCTGGAGTCAAGCAAGAATGCCCACTATCACCGCAGCTAATCGCCATTGTACTGGATAGCATAATGAGCAAAGTCTATCTCTTAAGCAGAAGATAAATAACATGACGCCAACTTGAAGAATTGGACTATGCGTATAACATTTGTCTAGTTTCGCATAAGATTTTCAATATGCAGTCGAAACGGCAGTGTTGGACTAGCACAGAAAACATCCTACTACAAACCAACTAAAGTAGTGGAGTATGTATATAGATTCTTCTATGTAGGAAATACAATGACCACAAATGGCGGCGCAGAAACAGACCTAGACAACAGGTTCAATAAAGCAAAGCAGTCAGCATGGATAAGCTCGCATTCCACTTTGATCAAAAACTTCCCGAAATTTATTTAGAAAATTAAAAATACAAATTTATTCATCTAAATCTGTATTGCCTCCTACAAAGTAATCCCTATCAACTGCCACACACTTATGACAGCGCTTGATCCAATTCTCGAAGCATTTTTATATTCGGTTTTCGGTATGTTCATCATTTCTTCCTGCGATTTTTCAATTATTTCATTTCGGCTGCTGATGGTATTTGGCTGTTAGATGGTATTTATTGCATTTTACGTTAAAAAATTTATAATAATGATGACACTGTGCTACGGTAGGATATCCACGAGTTTTCTGCCCACAATTCTGGTCACTTTAAGCGAATTGCTCCAATCATCGCAAGACACCCAGAAAAATTCATGATGCACTACACCGTTGTAATCCATGACAACCGTGGGCATTACCTTCTTTTTTCAACTGAAAACGAAGTTGTTTCTCAGTCTCGGGTTATTTTATTAACACCATTCACTTGCCTTATGACTGAATTGCATGTCGTACTCATAAATCCACGTCTCATCTCTAGTAGTGATCCTTTTGATAAATGTGGAATCGGACTCTGCCTAGCAAATCATGTCTTTTGTGTCCTCAAAACGGTCTCTTGTATGTTACACGACGGAAACCCAAATCATTAACCAAAATGTCTTGAACGGATCCATAGGCAATGTTCAAATTCTCTCCTATCTCACTGATGGTTAATTTACGGTTATTGACCAACATTTCGTTTACTTTATCAATGTTTTCGTCGGATTTCGATGTCGATGGTCTGCCACTGCGTTCATCATCTTCGACTGGCTGACGACCACTTTTGAACCACTTTTGCCACTGGTAAACGACCGTTTTCTTTAGAGAATCATTGTCGAAACACTTTTCCAACATTTCCAAAGTACGCGCACTGTTTTTGCGTTTTTTACGCCAAATTTAATACAACTTCGTTGTTGCAAATTTAAATCCATTTCTAAAATTGTTAACACTCGCCAACGCACCTAGAGATAGATGTACTCTTGGCTACGTAGCTTTTTCAAATGTCAAGCTATAACGCTGAGATAAAAATAAATGTACCAAGTGAACAAAAGAAACACAAATCGGTACGATGGGACCGCCACATGGGGTTATTACGGGAACTTTTTGATCAAGGTGGTATATCTAGGCGGACTGAGCTCACAATAAACCTATTCTGTTGTGTGGCAAGGAAACCTGAAAAAAACTGTAGGTGTAGGAGCATGGAGACTTCTCTCAGTCAATGAGCTGCACTCGATTCTATTTTTAAACTCATTGAAAGGGACCTCAGTTTAACGTCGATTCCGAATGGCAAATGCATTTAGAGAAGTTTTCAATAGTATTTATACTCATAACCAGTTACTAGCTAATGTTATGAGGTGATACCGCTGTCGAAAAATTTATTTTTTCTTCTTTTTAAGGATGGTCTGGCCTGGTATTGAACCGACGACCTTCTGGTTGGTAGGCAGGTGTCTTACCTACCATACCACAGCGGCACATAAGGAGAAGAAAATGAAGATGGTTCGGTCACACAATTCGAAAAAGTCCTGATAGTATTGTATGAATATCACTTTAGTGAATTCCTCGAGGCGCAAGAAATCGTTGTCGATCAAAAAACACCTGGAGTGGCACACATATCCAGAAACTAAGGCAGAATACTATATTATGCGACGAGGTAAAATCAACAGCGGTAAACTGTGCTTTGTGGAAGACATATGCTCCCAGGGGGAGTAACAGAAAGAAAAAAATAGTTCCATTGTAGTTCCGTCATTACAAATGAGATGTAACGTTCAAAAAAATTTTATATTATAAAATAAAAATTAATGATGGGTTAAGTGACAGTAGAACTGTTTTTAAAGGGTCCGCCAAATAATTTTTTTTTTTGAAAATGCTATAAAAAAAACTACTGAATATTTTCTCAAATTTCTTTTTTTATTTGAAAGTACAATCCTTACGGTTAATAATGGAAAATAAATTCATTCAAACGGCTGCCTCGGCTGGCCATGCAGTAGCCTACACAATCGGTCCAATTTTTAAGCACAATATCGATTGTGTGCAGCTATATTTCACGAATGGCTTCACGAATATTGTCCTTTAAAGCGTCAATTGTCTCTGGCTTGTTGGCGTAAAACTTATCTTTGACGGCACCCCATAAAGAATAGTCCAACGGTGTCAAACAGCTGATAATGCGATCATCAAAAACAGGGCGCAAAACATCGAGTGTAGCTTCGGCTGTGTGGCACGTAGCGCCGCACCAAACAGTGACTTGTCTTGGGTGTAACGGCTTTTCAATGTATGCGTGCAGGTTTTCTTCGTCCCAAATGCGACAATTTTGCTTGTTTACATACCCGCCAAGATCAAAATGAGCTCTATCTGAAAAAATGATTTTTTTTGGCAAAATCGGCATGACTTACAGAAGAAGTCGATCGCAGGCCCACTTAGCAAAGCGAAAAAAGCGTATACACAACCATATTCGTTCATCGGAAGGATAAAACTAATTATCTGTCAAATCAGACATGAGCTAAGTGTTACCATTCACGAAATAAACACTGGTTGAAAAAAAAAACGTTAGATGGCGGACCCTTTATTTATGTCTGAAAGTCATTTTAAGTTTTTCATTGTAATCATAGATAGGTCTAGATCTTTTACAACACATACTTACCCGTCTTTATTAGGTGCTGTAGGTTTTTTAATTTTTTCATAAAATTCTTGCCAGTTTTCGTTTAACAAAATTAACACAACAGACATAACAGGCATAATAGACAAGCACAAGACATGCATAAACAAAATTTTATTGATTATTTTTCTTTCTTTATACACCAACCTCCCCCCGACACCCGCTTCCATTAAATTTTACTCTTCTCTCCCTTTGTGTGTGTGTGCCTTAAAATTCTTTTCTTGTTTTTCAAAAACAACTTCTCTCCTTCAGAACACTGACAATGAAAACGTTTTTCCTTATTGCTGTTGTTGTTGTTGTTGTTAACAATGGTGATTTTATGGAGGTTTTTGCTTTTAAATATTTAAAGTGATTGCAATATTGCTGTTGTTCTATTTGTTGTAAGTTTACAATAAATGTTGTTTTTTTTTTGCTTTGCCTTATTGTTTTGAATGCCTTAATAAATAAATAAATAAATTATTTTATGCATTTTAATCTTAATATTTGAACTGTGAGTGGATTGTTTTCATTTTGTATGTTCTTGAAAATGACCTTGACGGCGGGAACTTCTTTAAATGTCAAGATATACTGGAATGTTGCATAATAACAATAATATGACAGTGCGTGTTAAAAAAATAAAAATAAAAACTTTTGTAAAATGTGAATATGAAAAGTGATTTTGATTATCTTTTGCTCAGAAATAAATCGAAAGAAATAAATATTTTTACAAATGCCGATACATGGTCGCTGCTCAATGAACCTGCGAAGTATAACTTGAAGACTTATAATAAAACTGGAAGACTGACTACGCCAACTATGTCTGTCTCCTGGTTCCACTCAGGAGCAGCTAGTTTTTCTTTAGGCAGAGGAGTACACAGCAGGTTTGCAATTAAACATCTTAAAAAAATATATACGAATCTACGCTTGTAATATCGGTAATAAAAATTTGAAGGTAATTTCGTCCTTTTGCTATTATTATATATCGGACTAAGCCCCGTTTGAAAATCTCTATATATCCCATCCAACACGAAAATTAACATTTTTAACTCGTATCTTAAGCCTAAACTGTTATATGACTTCGAGTCGTGGAACCTTAGGTCTCACATACGGATGTTAATACCATCCAGGTCTGAAACAATACACAATCATTTCTTATGAATAAAACACATCAAGATCCAAAAACAACGAAGTTTTATGAAGGAAATGAGGGAAACATTATACGAAAGTATACATTGGAAAACCCTAGCGGCATGGCAAAAGAAAGAGCAGCAGAAGAAATAGAACACAAGCGCAATATCAATAGTGGTGTTATACAGGAACCACCACCTTGGGATCATCCTCGCATTACTTCGGGATGTGGATCATTTACTGGTCCGTGCAGTTTTGATGAATTTTTCCAGTCCTCCGTCCTTCATACATCTGTTATGCTGTGTTTTCTCTTATATATGGAGTATTTGGATAGAGTCAAGTCTAATTTTAGAAGTAGTTAGATAGTTAGTTACGACGGGTAGCCAGACACATCCACCCCACCTGGGTCCAATATTGATGCCACTGTGATACCCATCAGTAATCCAGAAAATGAACAACCTACATGTCCGCGTCCTGGTCCGATCCGAACCAACCCGACGCATGTAAAAAAATGAGATCCTGCCTATATTCACACCGGCCAGATCCGACAAGGCATCCAGAAACGAACCGCCACAGGAAGCGCTCGACAGTCTCCTCTTCCTCCTCATCCTGACAACCTCTACAGTAGTCATTGATCGGCAAACCCAATCTCCTAGCGTTCGCACCAGCCACCCAGTGCCCGGTAATCATAACCACAAGAGTTCGCAGCCTATAATAGACTCCGAGCGAGCCCAATCAGAAATGGGCCAGATCTGCCTCGATACAGAGCACGTGGGTTCATCATCCCACCGTAGCTGTGCCCTGCCCAACATGTACCGCATGACCATAAGTTTGCAAGAGGAGAGTGACATCCCAATTGAGTGGTCAATCTTCTCATTTCTGAGGAGAGAGCCAGCCCTCGCAAGTCCGTCTGCCACACAGTCCCCCCGGATGTCTGAGTGACCGCTTACCCAGATAATCTCTAGGTCTGAATGTCTCACCATCTCGTTCAGAGATGGCCGGCATTCACACACCAGTCGCGATATCAAGTAGACAGCGGAGAGCGCCCTGATCGCAGCCTGATTGTCCGTACAAATTCGGATATCACTGTCGTATACATCAACCAGTCCACTGCCCTCTTTATCGCCGAGATCTAATAGCCACTTGGCTATCAAAGAGAGATTTATATCATATATACATATATCGGGTGGGCCATCCATCGGTTTAAATTTGAACCAGCCGTTATTTAGAATATGGCAATACTAATGTCATTCTATTCTGTCACAAAAATTCAATATATTATCTTCACTGAACGAAATGTGTCGATTTACACTTGAGCAACGTTGGGTTTTTTTGAAAACGTATCTCCGAAATAAAGATAAGTGGTCGACAATTGCAAAAAATCAAAACAAAAAAATCCAAAAAATTGCAAAAACATCTTTTCGGATGAAGCTCATTTTCATTGTGATGGGTACGTAAATAAGCGAAATTGCCGTATTTGGGACTTGAAAAACCCAAACGTGGTCTTACAAAAGCCATTGCACCCATTACGAGTGACTGTTTGGTGCGGCTTGTGAAGCAAGGGCATCATTGACCCATATTTCTTTGAAAACGAGAATGGCGCAACCATTACGGTCATTGGAAACACTTATCGCACCATGATAACCGATTTTTTTGTGCCCGCTCTTCATGGTATTGCTGTGAACAATGTTTGGTTTCAACAGATGGTGCAAGTTGCCACAAATCTCATGCCACAACCGATTTATTAAGTCAAAGATTTGACAGTCATTTAATTAGCCGAAATGGTGATGAGAGTTGGCCACCGAGAAGCTGCGATTTAAAACCGTTGGAATATTTTCTGTGGAAAGCCGTTGAAGATAAGTGCCGACAAACCAGAGACAACTGAGCATTTGAAGACCAACGAAAATTGGTCCTATCGAATGATATACTGTGTGGCCATTCGCGGCAGTCGTACGAATGAAATAATATTTCATTTCTAACCGGAGCAAATGTACTTCACAGCAAAAAATAAATTTGGCAAAATCTCAATTGGATTTTTAAATTTTAACTTTCAAATGGTCAAACCTATATAAAGGGTCCGCAATCTAACGTTTTTTTTCAACTAGTGCTTATTTCGTGAATGGTAACACTTATCTCATGTCTGATTTGACAGATATATAGTTTTATCCTTCCGCTGAACGAATATGGTTGTGTATACGCTTGAACAACGATGGGAATCTGGGCCTGCGATCGAATTACAGAAGATGCCGATTGTGCCAAAAAAATCATCTTTTCAGATAAAGCTCATTTTGATCTTCGCGGGTATGTAAACAAGCAAAATTGTCGCATCTGGGGCACAGAAAACCCGCACGCATACATTGAATAGCCGATACACCCAAGACGAGTCACTTTATGGTGCGGATTTTGGCCAGAGGCATAATTAGGCCATTTTCCTTCGAAAATAAGCAAGAAGTGGTCGTTACATTCAACGGCGATCGTTATTGGGCCATGTTAAACAAATTTTTTTTTACAAAAATTGAAGAGGAGAATATTAGCAACATTTGGTTTCAACAGAACGGCACTACGTGCCACACAGCCGAAGCTACACTCGATGTTTTGCGCCCTGTTTTTGAAGATCGCATCAGCCGCAGAGCTGATGTCGTTTGGCCACCTCGGGGCTGCGATTTGACACCGTTGGACTATTATTTGTGGGGTGCCGTCAAAGATAAGTGTTACGCCCACAAGCCAGAGATAATTGACGCTTTAAAGGACAATATTCGTGAAGCCATTGGTGAAATACAGCTGCACACAATCGATAATGGGCTTAAAAATTGGATGGATCGTGTAGGCTACTGAATGGCCAGCCGAGGCAGCCATTTGAATGAAATTATTTTCCATTATTAACTTTCAAATAAAAAAAGAAATTTGAGAAAATATTCAGTGGTTTTTTTTAATACCATTTCAAAAAGAAATTATTTGGCGGAATCTTTATAAATAGTCATCACTTTGGCCTGTGGACCACCCAGGCTAATGAATAATAATTCTCATAAGTGGATAAATACAACTTATATTGCTTTTTTATGCAGATTTCTAACCTATCTTTCTTCTTTTTTGATTAACTAAATTGAACAAAGACCATATTAAGACTGTCTCTCAAAATTATAAAACAAATGTTTGTTAATTAGTTGAATTAAGTGAAACTATTTTAAATATTAAACAAAACTAAACTAAATCTCTTCTTTGTTCTTTAACTTTAGCAATTCTTCGAAATTATGCTACTCGTACTACCTATGGTCTTACTCACATAAAGTCATTCGAATGTTGAAATGAAATGCAGGAAATAGAGAAAATTAGTAAAAATAAATAGAAGAAATAAAATAATTGTATATATTTAAGAGCACTAATTGCTAGTAAGAGAGAGCGAGAGAGAGGCAGAGAGAGATAGAGAGAAAGATACTCATAATGTCTAATTGGAACAAAACGAAAAATTAATCGAGTTGAGATGAAGAATTTGTTGGTATCTATTTATGTACACAAATATACAACAAACACTATTAAATGCACAGGAATTTTTAGAGAGAGAACGACAATATAAGAAACTAACACACACACATACTATTTGAACTTTCAAATATTAAACTTGTATCTTTATGCTTAACGCATACAGACATATGTACATACCACTTACACATGGAGTTAAATGTTTAATTATACAATTTTGCGCATGGACTAGGACACAATTACTGTATTTAACTCACACATATACACTTATACCATACACTTATGTGCTGTTACAATAAATGAGTGAATGAGAGTATACTCATAACATGAAACTTTTCTGAAAATTAAGCTGAAAGCAACTATATATTAATAGATATGCTCAAAGCTGCATAAAGCTGATCTTGACAAGGGTATGGGATCATTTTTAATACTATTGATGTAGTCGACCATACATTATTATTATTATTATCGAGTTATAAAAGTACTGCGATACTACATCGCTTGTACAGCCCTCCATCTATATAGGCTTTACCTATAATATCTCCCACAACCTCGTATATCTTACAAAACTCAGGATGTCGATTGATACCAACCGCGATAACTCCCTACCTAAAATCTGAATCGCATCCAGATACTTCCTCACAGAGTGCATCAATGCCTTACAAGTACCCCATTTTACCTAAATGTGTATTTATCCCTAAATGACCGGTCGGCTCATTCTCAACAATTTGCTTTACAGCGGTTATGTTAATAGTACCGTGAGCCTCGAATTTAGTGATTAAATAAAGCACAGCAGACTCAGATGGAGCCTGATTACGAGGAAAAGCTGCTCGAATTTTACGAAGTGATGCAGAAAATTTTCTCCATTTGATAATAAATTTTCACGATTAAAATTCTTTGTTCAAGAGTGTAGCGTTCCATAGTTAAAATTTGTCAATTTTTTATTAAATAAATATCAAACGTGCCGTTCGGAGCTGGCGTTAAACTGTAGATCCCTTTCAATGAGAGTCTAAAAATAGAATCGGCTGCAGCTCATTGACTGAGAGAAGTCTCCATGTTCCTTCATGGGAAATTATGGGAATTAATATATAATATAAGTGCCAAAGACTGACAGCTCAGTTCTTGACATTTCATCATTTGACAGCCAATTTACTTCCTAACCTCAAATTTGCCCACCCAGTATTTAGAAATTAGTTGCTGGAAAGTTCTGGCTGAACTGCCTTAAAGAGCAGACGTTGACGCGTACAACTACCATTTGCCTTGATCGATCATGCCATAGCTAACGATTTGTAATACAATAAATGATAAAAATTTCTTAAAAATTACGCACTTTTAAGTCTAATACCCAATAATAGTATTTTAAATAACCAACACCTCTTTGGTAAAAAATATTATTGTTCCTATCAACGCTTTATAACAATTTGTTGAGAAAATACTAATGAAAGGATTTTAAAAGAAAGAAATATTGGTTTTGGACCAAACACTCAAAATTTTGACAAAAAAGTTGATTTAAAACCGAATTAATAAAAAATAAATAAAAGTTTGGTCAGCATAAGATTTGCTGTTTTTGTTTCTATTGTAAGACTTTCTCAAATAGTTTAAACGGAAACAGAAACAAAATGAAAAGAAAGAAGAAAAAAAAAAACAACAAAATCCGAAAATTAGTAACAACATGCTGTGCTATGGGCTATTTATGTATGTTTACCACTTTAAATGTGTTTATGGCTGTATGCGGATGTATGTGTATATGTTCATATGGGTATGTGTGTGTATGTATAAGAAAAAAGTATGTTCCACTAAAAATAAGTGAATGAACTTTTGTTTTCTGCTTAAAAAATCTTATACGGTTGTCGGTACTTTTCTAAAAAAAAGAATATTGCGAGTAAGAACAGAGTGAGAGAGAGAGAAAGACAGAGAGAGAGAGAGAGAGAAATAAAATAAAAACAAAATGACTACAAAACTCAGGACGTTTGTGCAATTTTCTTAACCATTAACACAACACAAGCGCATGTAGGTAAACAACTACAGACACACATTAAGGCATAAGCTGACAACGAGACTTAGTGTGTATGTAAGTCCTAGTAAGAGCTTAGTTATATGTGTACGTTTATAGTTTCAGGTTATTTTCAGTTGCTGTTCCTTTTTTTGTTTGTTTGTTTTTGTTGTTGTAAATGTTGAATACATTTTTACCTGCTTTTTTTTAGTAAAACTTGTTTTACTTGTATGTGTGCATATATGTGTGTGCAAGAGAGCGAGCTGTATATCATTAGACAGACTATTTATAGTTGTAGTGGTTAAATTTTTTATGTAGTTTTTTCCTTATTTTTTGTTGTTATTGTGTTTAACAGACAAGAAAAGTAAGAGATGAAAATGAAACAAAACTAGACATACCATTAGTTTTTTGCTTTGGTACGTGCTTAAGGACATTTTTATGCTTTTGACGATAACTCTCTGACCCGAAAACTAGAAACGTCTAAGTGTGAAAGAGAAACGCAAAGGCAAATGGTCCAATAATATAGAGAAAAAGCAAGTAAATAGACAAATTAAAAAAGTTTTCATATTTAGTAGTTTTTCTTCCTTTCTACCTCTCTTTCCCTTTTATTTTGTTCAGTTTGTTTTTTATGCATGAAATAGTATGCGAAAGGTAAACTAGAATCCTGTGTTAGTAGTCATCTGTATTATAAAATATTTAAATTTCTTATTTGTAATATTTTGTTTAAAAAGTATAACGTTAAGGGAATCGTGGGAAAAGAGGTCTGGTAGAGTATTTTTCTATTGTCTAACGAAAAGTGAGCTCCTGTACTGTTCTAGAGTCTAGAGTCATAAAGACACTCTTTCTGAAGAACGGATATTTTTTTTTTAACCCTCAAGTTTATATCGTCAAGTCTTGAGTTTTTTCTCGAAGGGGGAAAAAGAGAATCGGAAAGAGTACAGACTTGATCGTACCGTCATTAAAATACAAACACCAAACATGTAGATTTCATATTCGTGTGTGAGCGTGAATGCAAGTTCAAGAAAATCTAAGAAAAATTGATCAGTCAAACTTGATGAGTCTGAATTAGGAGTTACTGAGCCTCTTAAAGTGCAGAATATGAAAATGTACTTTTGTACAACATATTCCAGTAAAAGATGAATCTTAGCAAACAAAAAAAAAAAAAAACTTTCCTATGAAAAGCTGAATCTTTCTGTGTTCCAAACTTCAACAAAATCGGTACAATCGTTAATAAGTGATTGACTCACAAACAAACAAACTAACAGGAAAATTTATATGCGAAAAGAAAATCTAAATCTAGTTCAGGGATATGGGGAATCGCAAGCAATTGCGATTGCAAGCATACACTTGGTGTCACAAAGCTTTAGTTGATGCGCAGAACCTTATGTAATAGGAAGAATTTGGAAGTAATTGGCCGGGTGAGTTCATCAAATATTAAACTCCCTTCTACCTACTTATATCGCAAGTGGCAATAAAAACTTTCACGAGAAGACTATTCCACAAACGAGCGCTACGCCAAAAAAAACGAATTCTTTCAACAATCAACTACAAAGGCATGATTACTGTGAATTAGTATCTGAATTTCATTAGAACACATTCCGCTATAGTACCGATAGAACAATGCAACACATGCCACATTCCGACAATGTTCTACTGAATAGAGTTGTCTAACCTAATAAGCATTTTCGCCTATTCCTGTACGCAGTCGAGAAGCGCCAAAATATACTCTGAATCAACGGCTCATACATGAGAGTTGTATTGCATCTTGGGTCGGATATAGGTCTTGTAAATATTGAGAAGGTCAGATGGAGTGAAGTATTTCTTGCACCGTCTTCAAAAACCGAGGCACTTGAAGGCTTCTTTCGACACTCGACCAACAGTCAGTTATCACGCCCAGAACAGCAAGAGCATCTGAATGCTCAATACCCACATTACCCATGGCTACAGATGACACCACACTACCACGTTTGTGTGTCAGAAAACAACAGTGGGTCTTTCGAGCATTGAAATCGACCCTGTTCGTAAGACCCCACTCAGAGATTTCCGCCGAGTGGGTTATGAGGCTCGGCCTACAATCAAAAGAATACACCACCTTGATCAAAAAGTTCCTGGAATAGCCCCCGTGTGACGGTCCCATCGTTCCGATTTTATTTATTTATTTATTTATTATTTTTTTTTTTTTTTGTTAAGTTGGTACATCTGTTGTTGATACTCCCGCTGAATCTCAGCATTATAGCTTGACATTTGCAAAAGCTATGTAGCCAAGAGTACATCTATCACTCTTTGTGTTGGCGATTTTTTACAATTTTAGAAAGGGATTTAAATTGCAAGAACTTGTATTAAATTTTGCGTAAAAAATGGATTTAATGGTGCACGAATGTTGCAAATGTTGGAAAAGTGTTTCGGCAATGATTCTCTACAGAAAACGGTTGTTTACCAGTAGCATAAGCGTTTCAATCGAAGATGATGAAAGTAGTGGCAGACCAGCGACATCGAAAATCGGCTAAAACATTGATAAAGTACAAGAAATGTTGGTGAATAACCGCAAATTAACCATCAGAGTGATAGCCGAGGACCCGAACATTGCCTATAGATCCGTCCAAGACATTTTGGTTTATGATATGGGTTTCCATCATGTAGCAGCAAAGTTAGTGTTAAAAGACCTCAATTTCATACAAAAAAATAGACGTTTTTAGGTCGCAAAAAACATGGAAACGAGACGTCGTTTTATGAGTACGACACGCAATCCAGACATCAGGCAAGTGAATGGAGTTCACCAAATGAGTCGCGACCAAAAAAAAGCACATCGTTTGCAGGCAATAAAGGACGCAATGCTCACGGTTTTCATAGATTACAACGGTGTAGGGCATCATGAATTTTCGAAATTTTTTGACAAAAAGTGCAACAAGTACCATCCAACATCCACCGAATTCACCTGATTTGGCTGCCTGTACCTTTTTTGCATTCCATAGAGTTAAAATACCCTTACAGGGAACGCGTTTCAGCAGCCGAAAGAAAATAATGGAAAAATCGCAGGAAGTACTGATGGACATACCGAAATCCGAATACAAAAAATGCTTTGAGGAATGGATCAAACGCTGGCACAAGTGTGTTGCAGTCGATGGGGACTACTTTGATGGGGATAATATAAATTTAGATCAAGGTGGTAAATAACAAAACTTGCTGTCATCTGCTTAGGTAGGATTGGAAGTGAGAATAAGAAAGTCGTTTAATATATAAAGTGGAAGAAAGAACAGAGCCTTCCTGTAGCTCTGAATATATCCTGCGCTCGTCAGATGAGATCCCATCTCTAATCAC
Organism: Wohlfahrtia magnifica; assembly: GCA_023159175.1. Lineage (NCBI taxonomy): Eukaryota > Metazoa > Arthropoda > Insecta > Diptera > Sarcophagidae > Wohlfahrtia > Wohlfahrtia magnifica. Next base: position 1,811,203 of record JAKWBJ010000539.1, read on the forward strand.
TTTTATAGAATGATCTCAGATAAAGCTCGATATAAATTGAAAAACGTGACTACCGACACCAAAAGCAGAAAATTTCGGCACGAGCGTTATTTTATTCTGTGACAAAATTCGGTATATTGTCTCCACTGAACGAAATTAATCGATTTACGATTTATGTAAAAAATTTGGTCGCAGAGAAGGACCAACAGTGGCCGGTATACGCAAGTTTATTGCTAAAGTTCGTGAAATTGGTTTCATTGTTGATGCGCCAAGACGTAGGCGTGCTCGTGCAGTGCTTATAACCGAAAATATAAAAGCTGTGGTTGAAAGTGTGTGTGAGAATCCATCAACATCAAATCGTCATCGTTCTCAAGAACATTTTGCAAAAATATCTCGGTATGTCGCCTCACAAAGCTCAGTTGATTCAAAACTTGAAGCCGTATGACCATCCGCTTCGTTTTCGCTTCGCTAAGAAAATAATCTTTTTCAAAACTATCATCTTTTCGGGTGAAACTCATTTTGATCTTAATGGCCACATTAATAAACAATACTGGGGCCCAGAAAACACCAAACGCGGTCTTACAGAAGCCCATGCACCCATTACAAATGGCTGTTTGGTGCGGCTTGTGGAGCGGAGGCATCATTGGCCCATATTCCTTTAAAAATGAAATCGGTGCAACTATTACGGACAATGGAGATACCTATCGCATCATAATAACCGACTTTTTTTACCAACTCTTCATTTTATTAATGTGAACGATGTTGGGTTTCAACAGGATTGTGCAACCTGCCACACATCTGATGCCACAATAGATTTATTGCGTCACACGATTGATGGCCGTTTAGTTAGTCGAAATGGCGATGATATAACACCGTTGCACTGTTTTCTGTTTGGCGCCGTTAAAGACAAGTGTAATGCCGACAAACCAGAGACAATTGATGGCCAACCATCGTGATGCCATTGCCGAGATAAGACCACATACAGCCGAAAAATTTCTCGAAAATTGGTCAACTCGAATATTTAATTTCTAACCGGGACAATTTCACTTCACAAAAAAAAAAAAAAATTTGGCCAAATTTGAAGCCGTTTTTGTTTTATCGCGTTTTTAAATTTAAATTTCCCATATTTCTATATAATTATGCATTGGATCCTCTGTACATAGGGACTACTCGTATGTTAATTTTTACTTCCCATACCATAATTGCTTAAATAGTGTAACAGAATATAACTTAATATCTGAAAATTCTTCCGAAAAGTGTGGTATTCCAACTATAATTCTCTAATAGCAAAAGCTTTTTATTCATCCATACTTTTCAATAGATTCCCTACCCTGTACTTCTTTCTCTTTAATTTTAATTTTAATTTATTTTTTATTTTTTTGTGTCTCTTTAATTTATTGTTGAGATACAGTAAAAAGCAAATAATAATTACAAGTCTATATTATTGTCCTGTAAATACACCTGCAGCCGCCAGTCAATGTATACTGAATTATTGTCTCACTTTTATGTCGCAATTTATTTTCTACTTGAATTAATTGCCAACGAAAGTATAATGTGAACGCAAAATTATTATTGAAATTGCAAACAAAAGCAAATGAAATGAAAATAAATGAGTAAAAAAATTGCAAAATAATTACAAAATGAAAAAGAAGAACAAACAAACAGACGGACAGACACATTTAAAAAGTAGGAGACATAGTGGATAATAAAGGATATTATCTTGTTTTAAGTTGAAAATTCGTGAACAAAAGCAAAAGCAGAAAATTATTTTTATTTAATAAAGGAAATAAGTATGAGAAATTGGAATAAATTAATTTAAAAAATTATGATTGATGGCGGCTGTTATTTAATTCAAAAAGAATTTGATTTTGTTATCGACATCATAATCTTAAATGGCTGCAAATAGTTTCGCAGCGGGTGTGGAATTTACTCAGATCAGCTGGCTTGCAGACTACTGTAATATAATACAAGCCGTACTTTTGGACTATATATTCAATAGGGACATCTCTATATTAAACGATAGCAAAGCGGTCTGTAAATCCGTCTACATAGCACATCGAAAATTGTTCATGAATACCATGTGTTACTTGGATAATATCGGGTAGTTTGTTTTACAAGTTTAAGTCATAATAAAACGGGGAAATACATTTTTAATATCAATGAATCGGACTTTGCTGGAATATTTTATGACATTAATGCTTTAATACCATTTCAGCCATGCGATTTCCATGTTTTCAATTGTATGTGAAATCGGCCATGTGACTACTACGGCTGACGCGTACACTTCTTGCATAGTGTAATCTGGTGTTTTTTTCGTTATTTTCATAACTTTAAGTTGGCAACACGATACAATATTATCGAATGGTGAAGCGCAGATGCAAAGATGGAGAGAATATTTCGGGGAAATTAGCAATGACATGAAATGAAATTAGCACGACAACGAAATGTACCATAACAGCCCTATGCAAAATACATTGAACATAGCATGTAGCCGTCCCAGTTTAAATGAGATAAAAGAGGCAATAACGAAGTTGAAGAATAATAAATCTTACAGGCGGACATTACAATAGCAGATGAATTACTACGACCTCATATCACATCAGCAAGGGAGGAAGTCAGGCATCATTGTGAAACTACCTAAAAGTGGCGACTTGAAAGATTGCAATAACTGGAGAGGAATTACTTTGCTTAACACCATATACAAGATGCTAGCAGTCATAATACAGGGAAGGCTTCAGAGTAAACTAGAGAATATATTGCGTAACGAACAGGCAGGATTCCGGCCAAATAGAAGCTGCGTAGACCAGGCCAACACCCTACGCATCATAATAGAACAGTTTCTAGAATGACGTACACCTTTATACCTACTGTTCGTCGGCTTTAAGAAAGCCTTCGATACCATCAAAAGGACTGCTATATGGAAAGCATTGAGAAGAAAAGGGGTACCCAAGAAAATAATACGAATAATACGAGCAATGTACGAGAATGCAGAACTCTCGGTTCTTCACAACGGGAGCATTAGCAAACCATTCCATACTAACGCTGGAGTAAAGCAAGGATGTCCACTCTCACCTCTACTATTTACCATCGTACTCGATGAGATCATGAGCGAAGTCTGTTCACAAAGGAGAGGTATAACATGGAGTCTCTCACAAAAACTCGAGGAAATGGATTATGCAGATGATATTTGTCTTCTCTCATACAAGGTCTCCAACATGCAGTCAAATTAAATGACTTAGAAAAACTGGCTCACAATGTTGGCCTTGAGTTAAATATTAAGAAAACTAAAGCTATGAGAATTAACAACAATAGCACAGAAAACATGATACAACAGGTTCGGCTAATAGAGTATATAGATAGCTTCTGCTATCTTGGAAGCACAATGGCAACAAATGGCGGTGCAGAAATAGACGTTAACAACAGGCTCAATAAAGCAAGGTCGGCATTCGGACGATTACAGTCAGTATGGAGAAGCTCATACATATTCCAGGCGAACCATGCTCAGAATATTCAACGCATGTGTACAGTAAATTCCGTTGTACGGCAGTGAAACCTGGCTTGTATCTAACACCATCACGCAGAAGTTACAGGTATCCACCAACAAGTTCCTTAGAATCATATGCAAGCAACATAGATCTATGGAATTTAACAAACGAAGAGCCCATACTGAAGCAGATAAGGCAAAGAAAGTGGAGATGGATTGGCCATACTTTAAGGAAAAATTACGGTAGCATTACAAGGATGGCACTTGAGTGGAATCCTCAAGGATTTAGGAACCGCGGTCAACCAAGAAACACCTGGTGACACCCAATTATCCAAGAACTAAGTCAAAATAATCTTATATGGGAAGAGGCAAAGACAACAGCAACAAATCGTGTAAGATGGAAATGCTTTGTGAAAATCCTGTGCTCCCAAGAGGAGTAAAGGAAAAAAAAGTTGGCAACACTGTTTTATGTGACAACAGATTTGGCAGCTGATAGTTGCTTTTTGTTTAGTTTCATTTGACATTTCAATGGATAGATTTACACCAGAGCAACGCTTGCAAATTGTTGAATTTTTTATCAAAATTATGGTTCCGTTCGTCAAAATTCAAAATTCAAAATTTTGTTCTCCAAAGAAGCCCCTTTTGGAATATATTAAAATAACGAGTATTTATTGAATTGTGTAAAAATACAAAATTTTTAAAATTAAATATAAAAATATTTTAAATGACGACAGTCTATGTATTTACTCAATAAAAACATGGGACAAATTGATTGAATATCGGTATACTATTCCTAAACTTGCTGAAATAGCATATCCGAAACAGCTTTAATCTACTAATTGGTGTCTTTTTTAGAGATTCAAGAATTTGAGTTAGCAACACTGCCTTATGTGACAAGCGGTTTAACAGCTGATAATGCTTGCAAATTGTTGAAATTTTGTCCATTTTTGTTTGAATAGGTTACTAAAAACGCAGAATTGTCGCATTTGGAGTGAAGACTGGTATAGGATGACAGAGCCATTTGTCCATATGTCTTCAAAAAAGATGATGTTCGGAATGTTACTGTCAAAGGTGAACGATATAGGAACATGATTAGAAATTTTTTCGTATCTCAATTTGCTGGCATTAATCTTGCTGAGATGTGGTTCAACAGGACGGAGCCACATGCCATACAGCGCATGCTACAATTGATTTACTCGAAGAAACATTTAGTGAAAGAGTAACTTAACGTAATGATCCAATTAATTGGACACCAAGATCGTGTGACTTAACCCCATTGGATTATTTTCTTTTGGGTTTATGTCAAAACGCTTGTCTACATCGAAACACCACAGACAATTCAACACCTCAAAATCAACATTCGGAGAGTTATTTTATATATAATTTGCTTCTCAATATCTCCAAAAATATTGGTTATGTTTAAAAATGACATTAGAATGACCTACAGCTGGCATAATTTGGAATTTTTTAACATATCGCTTAACGAAATCGAATATGTCGTTTCAAAGTTAACATAAGATAAGCAGTCTTTTCAAAAGTCTTACATTTTAGAAAGAAAATTCTAAAAAAAAGCTTATTCATAGAATCTGTAATGCTGATGACTTTTAAAGTTAGGCCGACCATAGTGCATGAAAAAAATATGGTCGTTATCTAAGATATTTTTGCTTGTTGCACAGTGTTATTGAACCATAGGACATACAAAGTAACAGAATAGCTGATGAACTTGCGTAGGTAGATTTTGGTATCTTTTTAGATCTGTTGGTGTTGCAAAACATTGTTTGCATTAAATTTTAAACCAAAATATCATTTCAGACTAAAAACATTAAATTTTGTTCAATAATTTTGTCACCATTTTTTAATTTGTCTACATTATTCCTTCATTTCCTCTTCACAAAACTTCTTTCTCTCTCTCTCTCTCTCTTTCTTTTTTCAGCACATATTTTTCACTTAAATTGTGTGTGAAGACTATAAATAAAAAAATAAATAAAAAAATAATGTTTTGGCAATATGCCATTTGGCATTTATTACACATTTTACATGCCATTTACATCGCAAATGTATTTAAAACGTAGACATACGAGGGTCACTAGTAAATTTCTAATAATTCTATTTTATAAAATCGGCTTCAAACTTTAAATCTAAAAGATTTGCACATTCTTTTCCACAAAACTTACATAATCATGCCAATAACTCCAGTATCCACCCTCGTATCTACAGATTATATGTAAACACATACTTTAGTATGTTGATGTATATATAGATTTAACACTTCTTTTTAATAATTGAGACATTTTCGAATAAAACACGACATGACCATAAGTTGTGTACTATAAATGGCGTTTCACAAGGCTAAAAAACGATGAGTTATATCTTTTGGACTTGTGTAGCAATAAGTTAGAGAAGCGAATTTTAAATTGTGAAATTGGAATCTTAATGAAATACTAAAAATTCCAAAATATGAAAATATGTGCTCTGTTGAAGGTACATATCGTGAGCATAATTGAATATATGTATTAAAAAATTTGGTTCGTAAGTTTTAATCAACAAGCCTTCTATATAATCTGTCAACACAAACAGTTTGTTAAACATTATTCGAATTTGTTCAGTCCTTAGCGTTTTCGACTATTAAGGCTATTCAGCTACGACTACCATATGAAGGCTTCTAAGCTTTATCACTGTTGTATTTCAAAAATGCTCTCGTTATAAAACTGCATCTCTAACTACTTTGACTGGGAGCTTCGAAAGGTCGCTAAAATATTCCATGCTTAGAAAGCCTGGATGGTATGCTTTAAGTACAGAGAAGTGACACAATAAACTAAACTTGCTTAGTAGAATAATTGTTAAGCAGAAGACACATGCTGTCGATATAATTTACAAACCTACAGTAACACGTGATAGTTGCCATTACGTCACGTATTCGCGTGCTTGCAATTCTTACAAGTTGCATAGCTTTATCTTATTCTAACGGACCAGACAGTCCTCGTTTTTTTACAGCAAAATGGACAAATACTGGCGTGATATGAAACACTGAAAAGTTGAGCTTGCGCGTCCATGCAAGCGTCGAAGAGCCCTACTTCAGGACTAGTGCTGGAATGCCATCAGGCCACTTGTTAACGTTGATATTTGAAAGAACCTTTTTAACAGTACGGGCTCGTAGGAATATACTTGCATAGTTACTACTGCTCTCCGGCAAGTGAGAATTAGTCGCAAACATTTCTTTATAAGAACAGGTATCGGAACTAGTGCTGTTTCTTAGACTTTTAACGAACGACCAAAAGTTTTAACTTCCTTGCGGAAAAGTAAAAGCACGAAGTCGCTGCTCGTATAGAGCCTTTTCCCAACTAAGTACTGCGGCACATAAAGATCTTGCTTATTTGCGTAGTGCATCATTACAGGCGCTTCCTTTCTAGATCTGACTGCTAGCCTGCCCGTTTGCTTGAATCAAGATTTGTTTCTTGATTTAATCGTAAAATATTTTGATGGAATAAACACATCTATCTCCAGCTTTATTATTTTCACGACCGTCTCTGCCAAGCCATTGATATTTGAGTCAAGGAAACAAAGTTTCTAATTGAAATGCCCAAAGAAATTGTTGGGCTCAGCCCAATGCAAATTTTCGTTTCTTAGCTGGAGGTGAAACGTCATGAAAAGCGGGGAAACGAAAAAGGGGAAGAAATGTTATAATGATCGGAATTACTGAGAGATGTAAGGGCCTCAATTTCCTACTTTTCAGGGTGTGAAGGGAGGAAAAGGTCGAGGGTGTTGTTTTGATGTCATCTAGACACGATATATGTTTGCAGTACGGCAACAATCAAATAAGCCACCGTTGCATTTAGTGACTCATAGGACTTTATTGGCACCTAAAATCGATTGCTATTCGAATATTTCCATCACATATCTAAAGCATATTTCCTTAATGCAGACATTCTTGCTTTTTTTTTTGTCGGGGAATCATGTCTACATGTGTATAAGGTTCTGTTTCCTTTTGTTAAATGCAAAGTTATCAGAATTTATTTACTTACTTTTTTTTTGTTTGTTTTCAAACAGTTATAGAAAATTGTATCTTTTTTTGATAAAAGTACCAAATGTATGAAAAGTACCTTTTATGCTAAAAAATAGTTTAAGTTTTCTTCATATCATTTAATGTAAAAAAAATTCTAAAATTTTTGAAAAAACACAAGTACTTTATTCTCAATTTAATACCAAATTTCAACTTAATTTTCTAGTTTCTAAAAAAGTCATTCCTGATATATTTTTCCTTGTACAACATATTGTATTGTGGTGATGCAGCATTTGTTGTTTCAATTTGATATTCCGTTTTCCGTATTTCGTATTTCATATAAATATTTTCCAATTCAGTTACAGACACTCATTTTGGCAGAACGCTTTAAATGCTTTTTGAAGATGAAACGTTTAGAAAAAATTTGCTGAAATTATGCCAAAATATGCACACAAAAAAATACCATACCAGACAGCTTGACGTTACTTAGCATTGTTATTTGTTACAGCAACAAGAGCAACAACTGAAATAGCAAAAAAAGAAAGAAATTAATTTAAAATTTAGAAAAAAAAGAAGAAAAAACTATTCGCTGAGGTTTGGGTATGAAAATGAAAATTAAAAATAATATTTATTTTTAATTAAAAAGAAATATGAAAAACCATTCAACAAGAATGCCAAAGGAAAGTAAGTAAAAAAATTTTTGATATGGTATGTGGCACCGTGTAACGAATTAAAGTGAAATGTATTGCAAATGTTTGCTTTTCTAAATATATTTCTGTGTTTCTTTGCAAATACTTAGACAAAATAAATAAATTCCTCAAAGCTTTCACTCAGACTACAATTTCTTTAAAATAAAAAACAGGCTTTGATATTATTGCTGAGGGTGCACACAAAATTTTGTGCAATTAATAGGATTTTATTGCTTAAAAATTTCTTTAACCATGGAAGCGGAAGAACGAAGCTTTCCCAGTTGAATAAATACAAGGAACTCTATCTACTAAACATCCTGAAAAAATTGATTTTCTAAAACAAATTTTAACAAATAAAACAGTCTTACGCTAAATGATCTTATTTTTATCAAGTGAAATCAAAGCCTTCAGCTTCGGCTGTGTGGGACGTAGCGCCGTCCTGTTGAAAACAAATGTTGCTAATATCCTCCTCTTCAATTTCTGTGGACAAAAATTCGTTCAACATGGCCCGATAACGATCGCCATTGACTGTAACGGCCACTCCTTGCTCATTTTCGAAGAAAAATGGCCCAATTATGCCTCTGGACCAAAATCCGTACCAAACAGTGACTCGTCTTGGGTGTATCGGCTTTTCGATGTATGCGTGCTGGTTTTCTGTGCCCCAAATGCTACAATCTGGCTTGCTTACATACCCGCCAAGATCAAAATGAGCTTCATCTGAAAAGATGATTTTTTGTCAAAATCGGCATCTTCTGTAAGTCGATCGCAGGCCCACTTAGCGAAATTGTTCAAGCGTATACACAACCATATTCGTTCAGCGGAAGGATAAAACTAATTATCTGTCAAATCAGACATGAGCTAAGTGTTACCATTCACGAAATAAGCACTAGTTGAAAAAAAAAACGTTAGATGGCGGACCCGGACGATTAAATATCTCACTAATCTAAAGCGTAATAGGAACCTAGCGGTTGCTGATAGAAATGATACACTAATAAGGAACAATGATGCACAAACACAGAGATGGAGAGAATATTTCAATGAAATTAGTAACATCACGAACACTACTGAGGACAGCGAAAAGGTTAAGAACATAGATGAGGATAACTGTTTAAGAATACCATGCAACCCTCCCAATCTGAATGAAATAAAAGAGGCGATTGGTTTGCTGTCTCACATTACATCAGTATGGGAGGAGGAGAGGCTGCCTCTTACGTGAAAAAAGGGCATCATAGTAAAGTTACCAAAAAGTAGCGATTGAAAGACTGTAATAATTGCAGAGGAATAACTCTACTTGACAGCATATATGGGATACTTGCAGCCTTTATACAGGGGAGGCTTCAGAGCAGAATAGACAACATACTGCGAGACGAACAATCTGGCTTTAGACCGAATAGAAGCTGCATAGATCAGGCCAACACTTTACGAATAATCATTGAACAGTTCACAGAGTGGCATACCCCCCTGTATCTACTGTTTGTCGATTTCCAGAAAGCGTTTGATACCATCAGGCGAATGGCTATGTGGAAAGCACTTAGAACAAAAGGAGTACCCCAGAATTAAATTCGAATAATCAGAATCAGAGCGAACTTTCAGTTCTTCACAACGGGAACAACAGTCAACCATTCCACATCACTACTGGAGTTAAACAAGGATGCCCACGATCACATCAGCTATTCAACATCGTGCTGCATGACATAATAAGTAACGTTTGTTCGAAAAGAAGTGGGATCACATGAAGTCTTGCACGGCAACTCGAAGACTTGGACTATTGTTTACTCTTGCATAAGATTTCCAATATGCAGTCGAAACTGGAGGACCTAGAAAGATTGGCTCGTAGTGTTGAACTTGAGATAAACATCAAGAAAACCAAGGCCATGAGAATAAACAATACGAGCACGTAAAACATCATGCTACAGGGTCAACCAGCCGAGTATGTAGATAGCTTCTGCTATCTAGGTAGCGCAGAAACAGACGTAGATAACAGGCTCAATAAAGCGAGAGCGGCATTTGGACAACTACGCTAAGTATGGAGAAGCTCACATATATACAGGCGGACTAAGCTTAGAATATTCAAATCATGTGTTAAATCAATACTGCTGTATGGCAGTGAAACCTGGCTTGTATCGAATAACATCACACTGAAACTCTAGGTATTCATTAACAAGTGCCTCAGAATCATATGCACAATATTCTGGCCTATCACCATAAGTAACACAGAACTGTGGAGCATGACTAATGAGTAACCCATACTGAATCAGATATGGAAAAGAAAGTGAGGATGAATCGGTCAAACCATCCGAAAAAGTCCAGAGAATATCACCACAATGTCACTCGAGTGGAATCCTCGATGCTCAAAAAATCGCGGTCGACCGAAAAACACCTGGAGACGTACAATTATCCTAAAACTGAGACAGAACGATCTAACATGAGATGAGGCGAAGTCGCAGTGAACCGTGTTGGATGAAGATGCTTTGTAGAAGCCATGTGCTGCCAAGAGGAGTAACGGGAAGGAAAAAAAATCTTACATCGCTTCTTAACTTATTGGACCAAATCAATAAGCGCCAGCAAATTTTAGATCCAGTGCCCTTTGATATCGATAAATTTTATAAGCGCTCCATGCACCAGAACGTACTTACTGGAATAAAGATTCAATACAAATTATTTTTAAGCAGTACCAGTATATGGAATTTCAACTCAAAGATGTCATTACAGCTATTCGTCAAGCCTGTATTCTTTCCTCTCTAATATTTCTGGTGGTAATAGACGAGTTAAAGACTCTGCACCAACTAACTATCGAACATCCAATTGACTTGACTTATATTAATGAAACAGAACCACATGCACGACAAAATAAATAACAAACAAGCCTGCACATCAATGCGTGTGAACATTTCACAAACTGATTGCCTTTTTCTTGAAATTAAGCCTACTGGTGAACTAAAACGTTTTTTTATTCTGGCAGCCAAACAACAATAAATAGCAATACTTAAACGAATACCGAGTCTTGCTTTACCAGGGCAAATAGCTTATGCAAAATATAGCGATGTAAACAACTATCATCAGCGCAATATTAACTTTGTACTTCCTTAATGCAGCGAAATAGGCTCGTGTCAGTGAAAGCAACGATAAAAATGTTAAACTTTTATCAATCGATGTCATATTAATAACTGCACAGAATATAAACTCACATTTGTATTACAAACACTGAGCTTTATAGCACAGCCATTGCCTTGGAGATGAGATTTCCAACATTGTTTTTAAGTGAACCTTCATTGCGGGATCCGACATACACTGTCGCAACACAAGGTCTCGACTCGAACTCGTATAAAACGCGTTTTAGTAGTAGACAGAGAGGGATAAGATAAAGTCTGTTAATAAAACAATCAGCGTGATGCAGATCAAAATTTTAGCTAAAAATCCTAGCCAAACTAAGACACTTTGTGTCACCTAAGCAGCACGATAGCAATGCTCGAATATGTGTACCATAGCTTTTTGTTAAGACTGTTACAAAATTGATTTGAGTACCTTGTAATTTATTAAAATGTTAAAAAGAAAAATAAACTCTACAGTAAAAACGACCATTGACCACCAAATAAATACAAAAGAGCTTGTTTACAAATAAGAATAATTTACAACAACAAAGTAAACAGATAACGAAACAAACAAGAAGCAACAACAACACAATAAACACTGAAACAAAAAAGTTGTTTACCATTAAACTCCTTTACAAGAACTAAAAAGAAAGAAAAACAAAGAAATGGAATCTGCATAAAATAGCATGTTAGCTCAGCCATATAAAAGGCACATCGATACGAACTTTAGTTAGTCAGTTTAAGTGGAGTAAACTCTGCAAACGAGTTATTGTTTTGAACTCAGTGCAAAGAGAGTTTATGTGTGATAAAGTCTGATTGAGGAAGTAGTAATCGAATCAAAATTACAAGAACGATCTGGTTGGAAGATCTTTCGTTAGAAAGATCTGTCGAGTAAAGGCCCAACATAATATACTTTTGCTACTTAAGCTACTGTCAGAAATTCAACGAAAGTCTGTCAAATACCTAATCAACTTTTTAATGGCCATAAAGTTTTTTTGAATAGTTGCGTTAGCGAGAATATGAAAATTGCTATGTGAGAGTTGAGTTGAATGGGTAATTAGCATTTTTAGTATCTGGATGAATTTATTTTTTATTAAAAATATAAAATTTTTAAAATTTTTGTGAAAAAATGTAAGTGTTATCAGAAAAATAACACAGTTTAAGAAAAAATTTAAAAAAATCTGCATACACCCGCTACGCATGTTTAATCGTCGCTATTTCAGTGAAGAGTAAAATCAAGAGCATTCATAGCACAACGTGTTTCTTTGCCTATTGTTTTACATATAACAGTGCGGTCAGGTTCGTTCAAAATGTAAGCAAATGAAACAGAACGAAACTTGACTAAAAGTTTGTTAAGTACATTATGGTTATAAACATTTGATTGTATGTATTTTCACGGTCGTTTTAGCTAGTCTACGCATATTATGGCTGGGCCTTAAATGTTGTTGTTTACAACATTGTAAACAGAGAAGTTATTCAGAATAAAAATTGTTATTGCTTGTGAAAAAGTTACAAGCTGTGGAACACAAAACTTTGTTAATAAAAAATAATTTAATAAAAACCAAATACAAATTTATTTATACTTTAACTTTAATAGGCGATTTTAAAAGATAAAAACCTAACAATACATATTTTAGCTGTCTGTCTGTCAAAAGGAGAGCCTGGAGTTTCGAGTTGATGAATTGAATTGACTTTGACTCGCATACAGATTTTTGTAAAAAAAAGTCGGTGAAAAATCATAAAATTTTAAAAAAATCTTAAACGAGGCTGACTAGAGTTTCGGTAGTTCACATACAACATTCAATAGCTATTTTCTTAAATGTAAGATAAGTGTCTTAAACATTTATTATATACTTTTCTCCTTATTTATCTCTCTTTTCAGACTTTTACATTTCGGAATCCAAGTTCAAGAACTGAATTTAAGCCCACATTTAGAAAAATGAAAAAAAAAAATGAATAAAGGAAATGAGTAAACTATGGAAATACCCGTATCAATGAGAACACCATTAAAATAATTATAAAATGTAAGTCGTTAACGAAAGACGCCGAAAGAAACTGCTAAGAATAGTAACTTAAAACATATCAAAACCATGTGCCATTTTTATAGAATATTAAGTAACAATTTAGAACTAAAAAACAAAAAGAGAAATCAAAAGGACAGCAATTCAAGGAAGAAAATATATAACAGCAGCTACTCCAGTAGAGTAACAGCATAAAATTTACTAACAAATTGCCGGCAACTACAAAAAATAAAAATAAAAAGCAACAACAGGAAATTATAATTAGAATTTTAAAGAAATAAAATGGAGAATGTACACGTTTATGGCGCACCATCAATGCCCAGAATAGTTCAAAGCAAAAAAGCCACAACCATATAATGTTACTTTAACAAATTGTTGCAACTTTAACTGCAGCCAACAGCATAAAGAAAATATTTTTTTTTTATTTTTTAATTAAAAATTAAAAATAAAAATAAAAACGAACCTTATTGTTGAGTTTAACAGCTGCTTTCAATATTTTTACGAAGCACTACATACTGTGTGTGCTGCTCATCGTGTATTTGTTGTTTTGTTCAGGCCGGACATTCAATAATGCAATTTTCTTGCAGCAGGAAATAGTTGACGGAAGTTTATAACGGCCATTGACAAGCCATAACAATATTGTGAATCTCTGTCTCTCTCTCTCTCTTTGTCTTGCTTTCTCTGGTCTTTTCTCTTTCCCTGTATTACCAAAAAACAAACAGCATTTACAGGCTCTATATATAGGAGGCAACTGTAAAACCAACACTACTTACTTCTTCATCTACCAACACACATTGTACTTCAATGTATGTATGTATTGGCCGTTTACTGTACTTTTCGTAATCCATGACATTTATAAAACATATAAGGAAGGAAAATGCATTTGTATGCTTGTGTGTATGCTTGATTGTGTAATTGTGTGTGTCCTTGTTGACCAAACAACAGCAAACGAACAGTTTTCGGAAAAACAATTTTAATCCTTTCAAGGTTATTTCCCAAAAAAGCTACACAGAAATATAGAAAATTTTAATGCCAAGGTATCAGTGATGATGATGATGATTTGTAACGGAAATGCAACCATTAAAGGATCAACTTACAAAATTTAAGTAAAAATACTAAGAAAAAAAGAAAACAACAACAACAACAAAAAGGAAATCTAATTTTTACTAAAAAGAGAGAAAATCTAATCCAAAAGCACTTTCTAGTAAAAAGACAAACAAACTAAACTTCTCGAAAAATTATTACTTTTGCCACTTATTTGTTAGCCTTTTAAGTTTTCATCAAAAAAAAAAAAAAAAAAAAAAAAAAAAAAAAAAAAACAATTGCAAATAGCAAACTCTTCTATTTCCCTCTTTCCCACCCAAACCTAATGACTACTGCGAAAAGACGTACTGGCAATAGTGCGACATTTGTTGCCGACAACAATCATCATTATACACCATTGGAACAACAGCAGCAACAAGAACAACAACAACAACTACAATTGAACCAACAGCAAGAGCAACAGCAGCAGCCACAACAGCAACACTACCACCAACTGATAACACAACAACACAATTACAATCATTATCGTCATTATCAGCAATACAACAATAACAACAACAATCAAAATAATCATGAAAATCAACGTTTATTACAACCAGAATCATCATCGTCATCGTCAGCAACAACTGCCACATCTTCGTCACCACTATTGCTGTCCAACACCTCGCAATATCAACGCCCATCAGCGGCGACGACAACAACAGCAACACAACGGCATAATCATCACTACGCGAACTATAATTCAACATCAGCCTGTACAAGATTATCACAGTCTTCAGCAACGAATGCAACGGCAGCAGCTGCAGCAGTTTCAACAGCCACATCATCCTCATCGTCAGCAGCATCAGCATCAGCATCATCATCATTATCGAGCGCGGCATCAATTATGCGTGGAGAGTGTTCGGTGAAATTACCGCTAGACATTTTGTAAGTAGTAAATGGAAATCAAAAAAAAAAAAAAAATTCTTGATAATATAAGCCAATAACGCCAATTACAAAAACTAAGAATCTATTGTCGAAAACAAATTCAAAATTTATTCGGCAAAGTTGTAACGCCTACAACTCTAAACTAAATTAATTGTAATTTGAAGTAAATATTCGAAACTAATTTTTTTTTTCACCGAAATACTTAATTGTCTTTTAAAAAACAATTTCTTGATAACTAATTGATTTTTCAATTCGAACTACATTTTTCGTAACAAAATAACGCAAATAATTCATATGAAAATTACACTATGCAACAAGGGCAAATACCTTTGATATTCAATATATTTTTTTGATGCGTTATGGTCTCCTAACTTCAAAAATCATCAGCATTTCAAATTCTATGGATAAGTTTTTTTTTAATAACTTTTTTCCTAAAATGTGAGATATTTCAAGAGGCTGCTTCATACATCTTATGATAACTTTCAAATTACTCATTCGATTTCGTTAAGCCATATGTTAGAAAATTTAAAATTATACGAAATTATACAGCGGTTGGCAATACTTATGTTATTATATTCTGTCACAAATTTAATTATATTATCTCCACTAAATGAAGTGATTCAATTTATGTTTGAACAACGTTGGGTTTTATTGAAATTTTATTTCCAATAAATTTTATTGTCGCTGTGGTATGGTAGGTAAGGCACCCGCCTACCAACCAGAAGATTGTCGGTTCAATACCAGGCCAGACCATCTTAAAAAAAAAGTTTTTCGACGGCGGTATCACCTCATATCATAACATTAGTTAGTAACTGGTTATGAGTATTACTAACAAAACTCCTCTAAATGTACACAATTGGTCGGAAATTGCAAAAAAAATAAAAAAAGATCATCTGTTCGAATGACGCTCATTTTCTTCTTGATGGGTACGTTAATAAGCAAAATTGCTGTATTTGAGGCTCGGAAAACCCAATCGTGGACTTACAGAAGTCAATGCACCCATTACGAGTGATTGTTTGGTGCGGCTTGTAAGGCAGAGGCATCATTGGCCCATATTTCTTCAAAAATGAGGACTGCGCAACCATGATAACCGATTTTTTTGTGCCCTCTCTTCAAGGTATTGATGTGAGCGATGCTTGGTTTCAACAGGATGACACATATTTTTAGCCACAATCGATTTATTGCGTCCAACGTTTGATGAACTATTTTCTGTGGGGCACCGTTAAAGACAAGTGTTATGCCGACAAGCCAGAGATAAATAAACATTTGAAGGTCAACATTCGTGATCCCATTGCCGAGATACGGCCCCAACTCCAAAAATTGGTTCGATCTATTAAATTTTCAAATTGCTCGCCGTATATTATATATGTATAATAAGTCTAATAATATTATATATGACATGGATAAATTAATGGGTCCGCCATTTAACGTTTTTTTTTTTTCAACTAGTGCTTATTTCGTGAATGGTAACACTTAGCTCATGTCTAATTTGACAGATAATTAGTTTCATCTTTCCGCTGAACGAATATGGTTTGTATACGCTTGAACAACGCTGGGAAATATTGCGACATTACTTTGAAAATCATGGTAATGTTGCAGAATGTGTGCGATATGTTCAGATGAAGCTCATTTTGATCTTGGCGGGTATGTAAACAAGCAAAATTGTCGCATTTGTGGCACAGACAACCCGCACGCATACATTGAAAAGCCGATACACTCAAGACGAGTCACTGTTTGGTGAGGATTTTGGTCCAGAAGCATAATTGGGCCATCTTTGTTCGAAAATGAACAAAAAGTGGCCGTTACAGTCAATGGCGATCGTTATCGGGCCATGTTGAACGCATTTTTGTTTACAAAAATTGAAGAGGAGGATATCAACAACATTTGGTTTCAACAGGAAGGCGCTACGTGCCACACAGCCGAAGCTACACTCGATGTTTTGCGCCCTGTTTTTGAAAATCGCATTATCAGCCGCAGAGCTGACGTCGTTTGGCCACCTCGGAGCTGCGATTTGACACCGTTGGGCTATTATTTGTGGAGTGCCGTCAAAGATAAGTGTTACGCCAACAAGCCAGAGACAATTGACGCTTTAAAGGACAATATTCGTGAAGCCATTGGTGAAATATAGCTGCGCACAAACGATAATGTGCTTAGAAATTGGACCGATCGTGTAGGATACTACAGGATTGTACTTTCAAATAAAAAAAGAAATTTGAGAAAATATTCAGTAGTTTTTTTTTAAAGCATTTTCAAAAAAAAAAAATTATTTGGCGGACCCTTTACAATATTATTTAAACAAAACAACAAATTTCTGAAGTTCATTTTCTAAATGACAAGCCCAAGATTTGGTATTTCAAACACTAATAAAAATTGAGTGCTTTGTGTGTGTTTTACATATAAACATACAAGTCACTCAACTTGTTTGTCGCACGTCTTTTTACGCACGTCTTCTGGAAACAGGCTGTTAGTCTCTCACGATATTTGTGGCTAAATTGTTTGCCTTCATCTATTACTTTTGGTATATTAAGATCTTCATGACTTGTCATACTAAAAACAAACCACGGTGCGTTAACGAAGAATCTCAGCGTTTTCGATTGATATCTGTGTTCACTTTCATGGAAATTCTGACAGTTCCCCATATTTCCGTACATAAGTATATATCGGTTTTAGTTTTTTTTTTTACATTGATCTTTTTAAAAAGTTTGAGTTCTTATTAAATGCGTCAAAATAAAAAAAAACACCACGTCGTTGTTGTTTTTAGTTTTTATTTCCTCATTTTATCTTTATACAGTTTATCTTAATACAGCAACTTATTTATCTTGCACTTGATATTCGTTTATCCAACACTTTTATTTATGCCTAAGCACGACTTCACTTTGCGACTGCAAACGATAACTATAACGATGTAGGCAAAGGAGCCTCCTTAGAAACCTAATTGCCTACAGTTTGGAAAATCCTCTATTTTATCTTCGTTAATTTTAAACATTTAAGATTCTGTTACCCAAAGATGGCCGTATTGGCAGTGCCGTCAAATACACAAATCAGTACGGCATTACCAGGGTAACACATTTACAAGCCTTGGCACAAACCAGTAGAATAAAATTCCACAATACAGACCCTGATGTAGTGCATTTTCTCTTAAGGCATTTTTATTGTCGGAACAATATAGTAAGATTTTGTTTCTGTGTTTTAAATGTGATTTAGGTGCTAATAACCAAAAGAGCTTTTTTGTTTTAAAGTTTGGTTCCTGTTTCTGAGTTTTCCAGGTTACTCTCCTATCGATGTACAATCCTAAGTAATTGACGCATTCGAATTACAGCATTAGCTCACTTAGTAGATACACGTTTGGGCAATTTCCTTTTCTCAAAGAAAACGTGATGTGTTGAGATTTAAACTGTTTAAACAAGATTAGTTGCATTATTTTGTGAAGATTCAAAAGCTAGAATTGCGGTATTATCTGTGTACGCCACAATTAGTACATTATCGACATTATCGAGAGTTGGTAGGGAGATCGGACGGTTATTATTCGACCGGTTTTAACCGGTTTTTTAGTTTGGTTGAATATGGTTTTTTCAAATGTCAATTTTGCGAATACCGAACAAACCGGTTATTTTAACACGAATAACCGGTTAATTTAAATATGTATAATTTTTACATGATTTTGTATTATTTACTGCAAGTATGCTCTTTGTTTAAGTATCTTTTTAAATTTAATATACAACGTCTCCTTTTTATACTGTATAGGACAACTTTGAAAGTCGCATAACTTTTTCTCATTTTCTGTAAATAACTATTAATTTTTTATATATGGACAATAATGATCAACTAGACTCATTGAAAGACACCTACAAACGCCGGCTCCGAACGGCAGATGTTATAGTCAGTAAAGTTTTTCAAGCGTAAATACTCATAACCAGCCGCTAGCAATGTTGTGAGGTGACACTGCTGTTGAAAATTGTCGGGTGGTGTAGCCTATGATTAAACTAAGAATTTGCTAGTTGGTAGGCGGGTGTCTTACCTGGCATACCACAGTGGCACACTATTAAATACGTGATGCATACATTTATGTTTCAACACATGTCCTCTGAAGTGTGAAAATATTTGGAAATTAATTGAATAAGTCCGCATATATTGGGTGTCCTGAAATACTACGCTGAAAAAGCTGCTTGACGCAAGGCATTATTAACCACCTTCAATATAAAGGGTCCTCCAAATAATTTTTTTTTTTTTTTGAAAATTCTATAAAAAAAACTACTGATTATACTGCAACTACTGATATTTTCTCAAAAAATCTTTTTTTATTTGAAAGTACAGTCCTTGGAAAATAATTTCATTCAAATGGCTACCTGGGCTGGCCATGCAGTAGCCTACACGATTGGTCCAATTTTTAAGCACATTATCGATTGTGTGCAGCTGTATTTCACCAATGGCTTTACGAATATTGTCCTTTAAAGCGTCAATTGTTTCTGGCTTGTTGTCGTAACACTTATCTTTGACGGCACCCCACAAATAATAGTCCAACGGTGTCAAATCGCAGCTACGAGGTAGCGCCATCCTGTTGAAACCAAATGTTGCTAATATCCTCCTATTCAATTCGTGTGAACAAAAATTTGTTCAACATGGTCCGAACACTATCGCCATTGACTGTAACGGCCACTCCTTGCTCATTTTCGAAGAAAAATTGCCCAATTATGCCTCTGGACCAAAATCCGCACCAAACAGTGACTCGTTTTGGGTGTATCGGCTTTTCAATGTATGCGTGCGGGTTTTCTGTGCCCCGAATGCGACAATTTTGCTTGTTTACATAACCGCCAAGATCAAAATGAGCTTCATCTGAGAAGATGATTTTTTTGGCAAAACCGGCATCTTCTGTCAGTCGATGGCAGGCCCAGATTACCAGCATTGTTCAAGCGTTTATATACCCGCCAAGATCAAAATGAGCTTCATCTGAGAAGATGATTTTTTTGGCAAAATCGGCATCTTCTGTCAGTCGATGGCAGGCCCAGATTACCAGCGTTGTTCAAGCGTATACACAACCGTATTTGTTTAGCGGAAGGATAAAACTAATTATCTGTCAAATCAGACATGAGCTAAGTGTTACCATTCACGAAATAAGCACTAGTTGAAAAAAAAAACGTTAGATGGCGGATCCTTTAGTATGTTTATGAGATTGACGTTATTGTGTAACAAGGAAAACTTGATTCTATTTCAAGCAGTCCCTAGGCGCTGGCAAGTAGAACTCTTACAAAATACCCTGTAAGAAATAAAACACTGGATAAAATATTAGGACGTTGCAGTGTCGGGAAAGAAACTCCGGCCTAAAAAAGCTGAACTTTGTTCTTGCACTCTTACTTGCTGGAAACTTCAGCATGGAACAAAAATTTATCAATTTTATTTGCTAATGCAACAAGAATTGAGAAGAAGTTTATTTTAATAACAGAACTGGTTAACCGGTTATTTGATAAATTTATAACCGAAAATCAGTTTTCTTAGAATAGCAATTTTTCGAATTATTTGGCTTATCTGATGCCAAAATTGTGTTCCTTTTGAAACACCAGCATTAACGGTATATATTTTTGAAAGACTTTCATTTTGCTTTACCTAAAAACATCTCTCAGTTAAATAGGATTTTAAAAGTATGAACTCGTAGAATGGTGTTGGGAGTATATTCTTTAATTTCTAATCTACTTACTATGCCTCACTTTATCGCAGGCCTGCTATATGTTTCTAATATGATTATTTATGTGTTTTATTAATCCAAAAAGGTACATTGATTCAAACAAGGAAATAAACATCTATAATAAGTTCTTTAAAATCTTTCATATATTTTGTAAGAAATTGTTTAAATATCATGAATAATTTGTATTTAATTCAAATGCTTCTTATCTAAAATACTATGCTATTAGATGGTTGAAATAGCAATTTCGTTTCGTAAGATAATATATTAAGTTTAAGTTTACATTGTGTGATAACCATATAAACTGGTTTAAGATATAATTACTTATTCCTGGTTGTCCCACGTACAGAAAATTACTTTTTCACTTATCTAATAATTGTATACTAGTAATACATATGTGAGCTATGCCAGTACCTTTCTGTTTAAATTCGTAAATCTTAGTATTTGTGTGTTTTTGTGTATCTGTACGTCTGTGTTTATGGCATGCATTGTGGTAATTAAGTTTACTTTGTTGTTGCTGTTGTTGTTGGTATTAAATACCAACCAAAGCACACGTTAATAAATTCACACAAATTCCCACAAAAGAATTCATACATACATTTGTACTCGTATACATACAAATAAATTGTTTATTTCTTTGTGTGACTGAAAAAAATTTTATGTTATTGCCTTAACTGTCTGACTATATTTATTGTAGTTGTTGCAACAACACCAGCAACATACCAACAAAAATTAAACAAAACATATAAACTCGTCATAAAATTAACATAAAAACAGTTAAAATTAAAATAATATTTATTTTGACACACGCACACTCCTGCAAAAACATGCATAACATTTTTTAAGCGCCTGTGCATATACTAAAGTATTTATACATTTGTTTATACGTGAATGTATGGTATATGATTTATATCAATGTGTTTGATAGTCAAACTCAACAACAACATAAATATTTCATTAAATAGAATTTGTTTTTTATACAAAATATTTATTTAAAATTATTTTGTTTATAATTCATTTTATACTCCCCCCCACACCACGTCACTGTTTGTATATCATTTCGTTTACCTTTTTTAAAAAGAGAAATAATTTACTGGAACTTTTTTTCCGATTACGTTTTAATTTTCGTTTTATTTATTGTTTTTAACATGTATTCTACAGCAAAATTAAGCAAAAAACGAAAAACGCAAAAAGAGAGAAGTGGAAAGCGTGTTGAAGTTCTTCTTTAACACGCAAATTAATGCAAAATTTTCGTTTCATTGTTATTCCAAAAAAGACTTAATAACATATTCGTTAGCATTTAAATCAGTGGGTGGAACGAATTATTTATTTATTTAATTTCTCTTTCAACATTTTGCCATTAAAAAGCATTTTGGTTATGTGTACTATACGAAAACTCCCCAAACGGTTTTAAGTAAATAATTCTGTTAAGCTGCCTGGTTGTCCTTTTGGTTTTGTAAATATGCCAACATTTTAGAATTTCATTAAAG
Source organism: Wohlfahrtia magnifica (assembly GCA_023159175.1). Lineage (NCBI taxonomy): Eukaryota > Metazoa > Arthropoda > Insecta > Diptera > Sarcophagidae > Wohlfahrtia > Wohlfahrtia magnifica. The sequence continues at coordinate 1,833,606 of JAKWBJ010000539.1, forward strand.
TAGATTATTAATCATGATTTATTAAATGCAAATAAAATAAACAAATAAATATTTATTGTGTGTGTTTTGTATGATTTATTTACATTTTTGGATTTTAGTATTTGAGAATAATGTTGACAAAAATTTCGATTTGTTTAATTAGTATTCAAAATGAAGAAGTTTAATAAACAAATTTAAGTATCAATGGATGTGCAAACTGTTCGTGTTATCAATATTACCAATTAGATTACGCGAGTCTAAAAACAGAAATGACAATTATTGTCTGTTAAACCATATAGTTCTGCTTTATATACATCGTTTATTTATACAACGTTTTTACTTTTTAAAAACGTTTATTAATGAGTTCATAGATTGCAGTTAAAATAAAAATGAATTTGTGTTTGGAGCAGTTCTTTTAGCGCGGAATCCATATGCTACCAGAAAGATGGGAAAAACTAGTGGCTAACGATGGACAATACTTAAAATAATGTATCAATTCATTCCTTTTTATTATAATAAACGTCTTCTTTAGGCAAAAAAATCTACACTATTAACTTGTATACTCAATGATAGGTGATGCAGTCTACTTGTGCCAACAACCGACCTCGCTATAAAATAATAATACGTGGTGGAGAGCATACCAGCTGGCAAGACAAGTACCGTAGAAACCATTAAGACAATCCACAAAATACTATTGGATTGCTGTCGTTTAAAGCTGCTTAAGTTACCTGAACCGATAGGCATGTCAAAAAGTGCTATTTATCGTATATTTTTTTTTCGTCACTGCTCTAAGCAGCATATTAGCTTTCCACAAAGCATCCATTGCTTTATTACAGTTTCATTAATCAAATTTATTTTTTAAGCCAAGTAGATGATTAATCCACTGTAGCACCCTGTATACGATAGTGTAGTGGTGAATATCCTTGCTAATTGGTGGTGATCTTTACTTTAGCATTGCAATTTTTTCCCAGTAAGTTTCGTTTTTTTTCTAATCATTCGTCTGCTGTTTGTCATCATCACTAGAGGTAAGCTGGAAGGTCAGAAGGACTTCCTTTTTTATTTCTAAATAAAGTTGTCTGGAGGGAAGTTATATTATATATTAATTCACATAACATTCCATGAAGGAATACGGGGAATTCTCTCAGGCAATGAGCTGCACCCGATTCTATTTTTAGGCACATTGAAAGGCACCTACAGTTTAACGCCAGCTCGAAAAGGCAAAGGCATTAGAGAAGTTTTCAATAGTAAGTAATACTCATAAGCAGTTACTTAGCTAATGTTATGAGGTGATACCGCTGTTGAAAAAACTTTTTTATTTTTTCAGATTACCTGGCCCGGTATTGAGCCGAGACCATACTAAAGCGGCAGGGAAGTTAAAGCCTATTTATTAAACACTTGAAACCACAATTACATTTTTTTGTTACATCCTCTACTGGGGCTTAGATTTGATCACGACCTGCTCCAACAATTTATTCAAATTGAAACTCTCTTCACACTGTCCTTACTCCAATTACGAGTTGCTCTGAGTTTACACCAATAAACCGCCACGATGTGCTTTTTATATGGATGAGTAAACAATACTTCGGAAGCTCTCGAAGCTCTCAATATTTCAGGTAGATTTAATTCCTTTACATTTCTTTTTCTTAAGACCTTAAGGCCTAATTACACATAACTTAACATAATGTCATAACTGTAACCATAGTCGAGACAACCATAATTAAATAGGTAGGTTATGGCCTTATGGCATATCACCACTAGTCGAACACATTGTTGCCAATGTGGTGAGTTAGTTATACGTTAGTTAGTCACGTCTAATTGAGCCTTTATACCAGGCATGTGCAAAAGTAAAAATGTAGTTGTGTTAGTGAGCACATGAAAATTACTCTCTCAGTGAAATAAAATTGACGTTTAAAAAAAAAGAAGAAAAAAAAATTAACGAACATCCGCCGCACATGTGCATTTGTCGCTGTTTCAGTGGCAACTGAAAGCAAAATCGTATGAACTTTTTTAAATTATTTTCTGTGCCAAAAAAATACACGTACATTCTCAGCACATGTGCCTTCGTCAGTGTTTCATTTACTACTAAAGCAAGAGCGTAAAACTACGTGTGAATTGAAAGCGAACAATTGTTCTATGAAACGAACATCAATGCTTTATACAGTGATCTGATCGTAAACGTCTTGTTTGTTTCAGCGCTTATTGTGTTGTTGTTTCTTATTTGTTTCGTTGCATTCTTGCTTTGTTGTTGTAGTTTATTTTAATTTGTAAACAAGCACGTTGCTGTTTTTGTGGCTTTTGCTTATTTTTTTTTTAGCAATGTAACAAACGGCAGTGATTCCCAAACTAAATTTTCGTTACAATATGTATTCTTTTTGCTCGTAGAAGGAGCATAGAGCTGTCACAAATAAGTTCCATGCCAGCTTAACTTAAGAAGCGCTGCTTCCAAGTTAATTTGCTATATCCAGATATGTTTTAGGCGTCCCCTGCGTCGTTTTCTCTTCAGGTTTTAACAGATGACAAGCATTTTTTCATAAAATCATACATATTTTGGATATTTCGTGTCCCAATATTATATGTTTTGCATATATTTTGCACTGGAGTTGAATGGGCTTAGTTTTGTCCACCTTGATATAGAGTATAAACTCCAAACGTCTGATTGGCCTTGTCGACTCGGTGGAAACCATCATTTTTGAATCTATCACTCTTATCGATTATACTACTTAGGTCGTAAACCAACCTACATCCTCTATTATATTTCTTCTGACGGGACATGGCTCGCTCGGTGAAGTTTTGCGTAATATGGGCCTTAGTGGGACTGCAGCTTTTAGGTTTGTTGTTTTGCTGGGTTGCTCTTATTTTTGTTTTTTTTTTTTATTGGCCACCAGTTCGGAGACATTTTGGACTTTAACTGGAGACTTAAGTCGGCAGCAAGGGCCCCTTGTGGAAGTAATGCGGTTTATACCCAAATCACGTGAAGAAAGCTAGATCGGTGTGGAGTAACACTTTTCTAAGGTGAAAGTCATGTCTAAATAACATGCTTCGAATTTGGTGGTGTGGTTTTTATTATATGTGGGAGTGTTTGTGGACGCATTGTATTCAATCGTGCCTTAGGAACTATGGGGTATGCCGGCCTTTAGATACTCACGTTAAACTTCTTACTTAATCGGGGTCCGCCATCTAACGTTTTTTTTTTTCAACTAGTGCTTATTTCGTGAATGGTAACACTTAGCTCATGTCTGATTTGACAGACAATTAGTTTTATCCATCCGCTGAACGAATATGGTTGTGTATACGCTTCGCTAAGTGGGCCTGCGATCGACTTACAGAAGATGCCGATTTTGCCAAAAAAAATCATCTTTTCAGATGAAGCTCATTTTGATCTTGGCGGGTATGTAAACAAGCAAAATTGTCGCATTTGGGGCACAGACAATCCGCACGCATATATTGAAAAGCCGATACACCCATGACGAGTCACTGTTTGGTGCGGATTTTGGTCTAGAGGCATAATTGGGCCAAAATGAGCAAAGAGCGGCCGTTACAGTCAATGGCGATCGTTATTGGGCCATGTTGAACGCTTCTTGTTCACAAAAATTGAAGAACAGGACGGCGCTACGTGCCCACAGCCGAAGCTACACTCGATGTTTTGCGCCCTGTTTTTGAAGATCGCATTATCAGCCGCAGAGCTGATGTCGTTTGGCCACCTTGGAGCTGCGATTTGACACCGTTGGACAATCCAGAGACAATTGACGCTTTAAAGGACAATATTCAGTAGTTTTTTTTATAGCATTTTCAAAAAAAAATTATTTGGCGGACCCTTTATTTTTTCGTTATTATCACGAACCCTTCCTGTATCTACTGTGCTTGGGCACAAAGTTTTGTCCACCTTAATACTAATTTTTAAACCTATATGAGATGTCGTATCATCCGTTTCTTAAAGGAGACAGACATCGTTGACATAATCAGTATCTTCCAGCCTTTTTTTCTAGCTCTCTTCTCTACACAGTTTCTAATTCCATTACTTGATACAGGAGATATGTGGTTATATAGGAAAGATGATAACACACCCTTCCCCGCTTTGATCATACGTATTCGTGGAGTACTTTAATGAAATAAAACATCAGATGTTTTTGAACTGTGGACAGAATTGCTACTGAAAACGCTCTGTCACTCTATTTCCAAACTAATTGCGGTGTACCCGGGTCATTAGCTGAACGAAACGGAATCGAAGAAAATGGACTTACCCTTTACACTTTCTCTGTGAATGTCCGAGTCTGACGAGCAGACGATTGCTATACTTTGGCGTACTTTTTTCAGTGATTTGGTACAGTGCGCAAATCTTCTCCACTTCATAGGCAGCTCTCTTTCGTTATTTCTTAGGTGGTTCTTTACCTATGCTCTGGCTTGGTTTCAAAGCAGAACTTTGGTGCTAATTGTTGTTAACATCGTCCTTGTTAACCAGCCAGCTTACTTACTTGCATACATTCAAGCGTTTAATGAATAAACATTTTACTGTATTTTAAATATTTAAAGTTTGTGTTTATGTATTGTACTAATAAAAACAACGGTTGTATTAGAAAATCCTAGTAAATTCGTTTTCTAGCGCTGTTCTGCTAATGTCAAGTATGCACAGCAACATTTTTTCTCTAATTTTAAACCGAATTAAATAGTTCTCCATACAAAATTTTAAAAGCGAGTCAGCCAAATTGTAGGCAATTCAGTGGATTACTATAAATTAAGTTGTACTCTAATTTTATCGAGAATGGGTCCACGCTAAATTTGCTTATATTATTTCCTAATAAATTTGTCTATTTTTAAACACAATTTACTGGAAAATAACAAAACAATAAATAAAAAGTTAGCACTTTAAGAGCGAAAATCATCAAATCAATTTACAAAAGTGTCATGTGAACGGGGTAATTTGTATAAGTAGTTCAAACAGCGAACAAAGTAATTCCAAATCTCCTTATATACCTATTTTTGTGATATAAAAGTTGGTCCGACCAAAACGCACGATGTTAATTCTAAATAAAACAAAAAGTTTTCAGATAATTGTCTTAATATTTTTTATTATGATAGAAGGCCCATGACAATAATGTGCGAAACAAAATAACGGCTCGTCACGGCTTCGGTGACATACCTCTAATCGGCATAATTGAGATTCAATGTCATTAATGCGCCGAATTATTGTAGCCTTTAGCTTTTGAATTGTTCTTGGCTTAGTGACGTAGACTTTTTCTTTAAAATATCCCCAAAGAAAGAAGTACAACAGTGTCAAATCTCATGATCGTGGCGGCAAATTAACATCGCCACGGTATGAGATAAGATGGCCCTTGAATTTCTCGCGCAAAACAGCCATGGTTTAGTTGGCTATGTGGCAAGTGGTACCATCCTGCTGAAACCACATATTGTTCAGCTCAAAATACTTAATTTCTGGCCACAAGAAATCCGTTATCATCTCGAGATGGCAAACACCATTCACGAGTCCAGGTTGACGGCTTTTCTGCCACACTATTGCGAACAATAGCAATGTTTTTCGCATAACGAACTGGGCGAACATGCACTGGTGTTTCCACATTTCCTACAAACCCGGTTTCATGAAATTTTTGTAAAACATTCTTCCGATTGTGGACACATTTGGTCGATTATGCTGACCAAAAAAGTCACGATGTGCCCGGAATGCATTTTGATATAAACATCCATTTTCGTAAAAGCCTTCGTAGTTGAATTTGTCAAACATTGAAACAATGAAATGTCAAATTAAGCTAAAGTGTGACTTACAACTAACATCGTGCATTAAAGTATCATAAATTTTGCGTACCATCAACTAAATCTACAGATCAATTTCACGGTTCTTTTGTTATAAGTTGTACACCCACACACTGGTTCAAAAAATGCTATTTCTTATCCAAGTATTGGCCTTAAAAATGCTTTAAGACTACAAATTGCTTGTCATTCTCTCATCACGATAAGACTTATTGTATCATCTGTCGGCAATAACCTTAAAAATAATATCAATTCATTATTTGAAATAAGAAATATTTATTAAATAAATAAACTACGCCCAGATGAAACTTTTCCATTTGAAACAAGAAAACAATATGATGAATTTCAAACATTTTTTCACCAACAAATCAGCCAGTTTAACAAAATTTTCCTATTCATCAATATCGTATTTTTTTCTCATTTCCTACAACACTTACTTGTTTTAAAAGTCACCACACCACTTGAAATGACCCTGACGAAAAAAACAATTTTTCATGGCATTTAAGTTCAAGCAGACAGACAGACAGACACATACACAGGCATACTGTCATTCAAAGTTTATAAAATAATAAAAATTTTAACACGTAAATATCATTATGAATCACTTGCACTTAAAAATTGTTATTGAGTTAATGAAAAACAAAAAAATAAAAAACAACAACAAAAATTAATAATGAAAAACACACTTGAAGTGTGCAATTATTTGCATTTAATTTATACACGAAAAAAATTGATGTCCTTCCTCACACTGTTGTTTCACTTTATCCCTTAAATTAAGACTTTATATGAAAACAAAAAAAATATATGAAAAATATGAAAAAATATCGAGTGATTTTTTAAAGGTTTTCGGATGTGATTAAAAAAAATACATAAAATTTAGCGAAATGTACGAAATCTTTTTTTGAGTCGGTAGAACGATCTCTATAATACAATGTTTAAAGCTGATTTCAAGAAATGTTGACCGCGGCTACGCCTCAGATCGTTCATACTCTGGGTCCAAATTTGGCATACTCTCTCCAACATAGCGGCTGATATATCACAAATAAATTCTTCCATATTGGCTTCCAGTCAGGGTTGGCAATCCACTGGTTAAGCCAACTAAAACCACCCTGGTTTTATTGGGTATTATATTTAAAAAAATCCCAGGTGGGTTTTTTATTTAAAAGTTTTCGTAGGTTATTTATAACAAAAATAAGTGTATAATTACTAGGGAGATCGATTATTCGACTTTTTCCAAAAACCGGTTTTCGAATAATTCGAAAAATAGCACTTTTTAAAAAACTGGTTTTCAGTTAATAATAATTCAAATAACCGGTTAACCGTTTCTTTTATTTAAATAAAATTGTTCCTAATTTTTGAAACCGAGAGCTGGACCACGTCGTTTTCAAAAAAAAGCAAAAGCTGACGGAGAGCCTAAAATTAAAGTGGCAATCAATACTAACAATAATTCCAACAAATATCATAACCATTAACAGTTGTTTGCTAGATGCTTATCTATATTTTTGGAATTTTTTAAATTTTACAACAAATAAAAATATCAAGAACAGTTGCGTACGGTTATGGGTCTACTAATTATGGCTACAGATATTGCTATGGCATTACGTTAAGTTACATTTAATTGACGACCGACTTTTTGTACTGGGCACTATGTTTCTTTTTTCTACTTTTCCTAATTATAATCTTGTTGTTTCATATATTTTTTTAATTTCATTGTATTTTTAATTGTAATTTTAAACATGTATACCCATGTTTATGAAAGAAAGATAAATAAATAGAAAACAAACATATCTGTCTGTCTTTTAATTTCACAAAAGTAAAAGATTTTGGCAAGAGCACAGAAGAAGTGAAAAATGTTGTGCCCATCGTTCAATTAAATGCGACAGGTTTGTAAGGAAAACGTTCTTAGTTTTATTTTCAGTTTTCTTTAATTTTTTTCTTACGATTTAATAGAAATTTAAATGTGGTTGAAACTGTTTAAGGGGTATAACTAGTGCCCTAGCTCACAGTCAGTATGACTTGTAATTCAACAGCTGAAAACAAATATTTCTGACAAATGAACATTTCTGAAACAAGCTTGAATACTCAAAAACTTTTAAGAATACACTGATTTTATGTCATTTATGTTTTAAACTATTATATCAGCTTATAAATTTTTCTATCCATGATCTGTCCCGTAACACACGATGAAAGATTTTGCAGAAAGTCGGAGTTTGTCGATGAGAGGAAAGAAATTAATGTAATGGCGTACACTCTTTCATATGCTCTGAAATTCTCTTTTGTTATGAAATTCCCAATTCATATAACAACAATGTTGTTTGAAAATCTTAAATTTCATTGAAATAAATATCGTAGTGTAGATGCGAATGCAAGTTTAAAAGAGAATTAAAGAAAATTTCTGCAAGAAAACCATGGTACATATTATAACTTTTGGTATCGGGATCCTTATACAATTTCGAAACAATTTGAGATCAATCACTTACTGTAATGATATAGGATTTTTTTAAAAGAAATTTGGATTGGCTCACCGATATTAATAGTGTAAAAAAGTGCTTTTTACATAGTGCCTTTTTTGTCTGATATTTATTACTGTCTAATTGGTATTTTCTTTGTAAAAGCGAAATATCACAAACACCCTTGAACAAAAAAATTATGTTCTTAATTATGTAATTAGTTAAGGAATAATTTCTAAAGGCATGTCGTAGTCAAATTTTTAATAACAACTACGAGTTAATATGCTATTAAACCTTTGCCTCTTTACTTAATATTATAAATTTCTAGGTAATTTTAGGTATTTTGGCGATTTTCTTTTAAATAAACGGTATACGAAAAATAAACATTGACAATCCTACACAAACGTAAAATGTCATAAATGAGTTGTGTTCAGTTGTGAGAGTTAGAAAAACAGTGTTGTAAAGTATTTTCATACAATTTTGAATACCTTTCTATATCGTACGCACGTGGTAAAAGTTGAAAAAGTTGGGGTCCGCGTGTCGTTTTATATATTCTTTCCGCATCTTTTTATAAATTAAGTTTGATTTAAAATACAAATATGGGTAAACCAGGATTCGCACCAAAAGGTGGTGGCGGCGGAGGCCGTGGTGGTCGTGGTGGAGGCGGCGGTGGTGGCCGTGGCGGATTTGGTGGTCGTGGAGGTGGCGGTGGCGGCCGTGGAGGTGGCGGTGGCCGCGGTGGATTTGGTGGTAGAGGTGGCGGTGGTGGTCGTGGAGGCGGTCGTGGAGGCGGTGGCCGTGGAGGTGGACGTGGAGGTGGTGGCCGTGGGGGCGGTGGCGGCTTCAAAGGTGGCAAAACAGTTGTCATTGAACCACATCGTCATGAAGGTGTATTCATTGCCCGTGGCAAAGAAGATGCATTAGTTACACGCAATTTCGTTCCTGGTTCGGAAGTCTACGGTGAAAAACGTATTTCAGTTGAAACAAATGGTGAGAAAGTTGAATACAGAGTCTGGAATCCTTTCCGTTCAAAATTAGCCGCTGCTATTTTGGGTGGTGTAGACAAAATACACATGCCTCCTGGATCCAAAGTTTTATATTTGGGTGGTGCATCAGGTACCACGGTGTCACATGTCTCTGACATTGTTGGCCCTGAAGGTCTAGTCTACGCCGTAGAATTTTCACATCGTTCTGGTCGTGATTTAATAAATGTAGCAAAGAAACGTACAAATATTATACCCATCATTGAAGATGCTCGTCATCCGCACAAATATCGCATGCTTGTCGGTATGGTTGATACGATTTTCGCTGATGTAGCCCAACCCGATCAGGGACGTATTGTAGCTCTGAATGCTCAACATTTTCTTAAGAATGGCGGTCACTTTGTCATCTCCACAAAAAACGAAGTTTATTACATAAATACTGAAAAATGCTTAAGTATCGAACAGCTACTCAAGAAGCTAATTTCAGTTTTGTTGTATTACTTGGTAGAGAATAGAATTAAAGGTTTGTTATTATAGTTATAATTTAGGTGCCTAAGATAACAAAACTTAAATGTTTTTATTTGAATAAATCTATTAGTAATATACGAGTCCTTAATTGCTTCAACAAGAACATTTGCTTAGATTTAGAGCAGCACTGTACGTAAATTCATGCACCACATATTTAATAGTGCTTGTGTCCCTGTGGTTCTTCCAAGCAAGAAATCGTCAGTTCAATCATAGGCGGCAACACCATCTGACAATTTTCAGCAGCGATAACACCTCACAACAGTACTAGCGACTGGTTATGTGTATTTACGCTGTGAAAAACTTCACCAACTAACATATCTGCCGTTCGGAACCGGCGCTTGTGGGTTTGTGGGCTTTCAACGAGTGATTATTCTTCATACATAAAATTTAATATTCATTTACTGAAGATGGGAAAAAATTATTTTTGCTTAAGAGTGCATATCCTTTTCGATTTATTTTGGTTTTCACGGTCTTTGTGAGACGTTCAAGGTTGTCATATATACAAAAATAATTAAATTTATACAAACGGTTAAACGATGAGCATATTTTCAATAAAAAATATACAAACGTATAAAAGTTATACTTATTTAAATTAACCGGTTATTCGTGGTTAATTAACCGGCTTATTCAGTATTCGAAAAATCATTACTTTGAAAAAACCGTATTCGACAAAACCAAAAAAACCGGTTACAACCGGTCGAATAATAACCGTCAGATCTCCCTAATATTTACGTATTGAGACCAAAAATTAATTCGGTTCTCTTTTTAGCTCAAAAAAGATAATAAAATAACAAATTTATCACATCTCATCTGTACCCCAACTCTGAACCAATTTCCAAATCCCGTCTCAGAAAAACTTTTAGTCTTTAAGGCGCTCCAACTTTGAAGCCGATTTTATATTTCCTCAAAGGCAGTGATTTAATGACATGCTAAAAGATAAACTCTTACCACTTTATACGGCCGAAATAGGTTCTGTAAAAGTAGGCCGTAAATCGAAATGCTGTAAAACGAGATGAATACCATCTTGATCAAAAAGTTCTTGGAATTTATTCAGAGAATTAAGAAATTAATGTATTCATCCATATCTATATTGTCCCCTTCAAAGTAGTCCTCATCGACTGCATCGCACTTGTGCCACTGCTTGATTCAATCCTCAAAGCATTTTTTGTATTCAGTTTTCGGTATGTCCTGTGTGACGCTATGGTATGGTAGGTAAGACACCCGCCTACTAACCAGAAAGTCGTCGGTTCAATACCAGGCCAGACCATCTTAAAAAAGAAAAAAGTTTTTCGACAGCGGTTTCACCTCATAACATTAGCTAGTAACTGGTTATGAGTATAAATACTATTGAAAACTTCTCTAAATTCATTTGCCATTTGGAGCCGGCGTTAAACTGTAGGTCCCTTTCAATGAGTTTTAAAATAGAATCTGGTGCAGTTCATTGACTGAGAAAAGTACTCATGTTCCTCTATGAAATGTTATGGGAATTAATATATATTTCGGTATGTCCATCAATGCTTTCAGCGATTTTTCCATTATTTCCTTTCGGCTGCTAAAACGTGTTCCCCGTAATGGTTTTTTAACTCAATTGAACAGAAAGAAGTCACAGGAAGCCTAAGCAGGTTGATTCGGTGGCTGTTGAATGGTATTTGTTGCATTTTTGGTCAACAAATTTCGAGTAATAATGGCGCTGTTCGACGATGCGTTATCACACTGCAAAATCCACGAGTTTTCTGCCCATAATTCTGGTCTCTTTCGGCGAATTGCTTCACGCAAACGTCTCATAACGCCCGAATGATGCACTTCATTATTGTAATCCATGAAAACTGTGGCATTGCTTTCTTTTTTGACTGAAAACGACGTGGCTTTTTTGGTGAACGCCATCACTTGCCTGATGTCTGGATTGCGTGTCGTGCTCATAAACGTCACATAACCTTCAAAAATAAAAATTTGCTCAAACGTGCAACGTGGTGTGTTTCTATTCGCTGACTTGTCCTTAGGAATGTCTATAACATTACATCCCATGCTGAAAATGTACGAAGTATCGAGTTATAACAGCGTAAAGGAATGTGTTGGAATTCTTAAACGAAAATACGATTTTAGTATTTTTTTTTACTTTGGGAACATTTATTTGACAAACTGTATATGGTGTTGTAAGGTATTTATACAAACTGCTGTAAAAAGCGATTAACACTAGAAACACCTTTTGTATATGTGAACATATTGGCTTTCCATAAAGCATCCATTGCTTTGCTAAGTAGATGGTTAATACACCATAGCTCACCTCCATATGATTGTGTAGTGGTGAAGATCCTTGCTAAGTGGTGGTGATGACCATTGTAATTTTGTTTACGTCTGATGTTTGTCAACATCGCCAGAGGTATGCGGGAAGGTCAGGGGGCTTCTTCTTTATTTTTTATATGGACATGTCTGGAGGGAAGTTGAAGCCTCTTTATTAAACATTCGAAACCACAATTAAATTTTTCTTCATCATGTCCTCTGCTGGTGCTCGAACCTGGGGCGTTTGTGTTGTTATTCGTGCGCTCTAAACGTTACATCACGCCAACCCCATGATACTTCCCATAAAAACGTATGGACGTAAAAACGCTTTCAGTTACACAACTGTTACAGCTGTTTAGCGGAAAGTAATTTTTTCATCTGCAGTATGAATTTGGATTCAAACTTATGAACATGTTATTTAAATTACTCGAGTTTTGTGGCCACATTTAGATGGCCGAAATGCGAGATAAGTATTGAAGCTGCCCAGCAAAGCTTGAAATCCCATAGAAGTTGCAATGAGGAATAGCAAAAGGAGTCTATGCAGAATATACTTTGCTATTGCCCAGCATTTGACAACTAAAAACTCATATGCTTGGTCAAAGAAGATTGTACAACAAAAATAGTCCCACAACGGGCAATTTAGACAAAATCCATTCACAGCGTACTCTTTGGTACCCAGTAAGCTACATCACGGATATATAGTGAAATCTTCTAAAAGGCTTATTCTTAGTTGCGTTAAAAACAAAGAAAAAACAACAAGAGTTTGGTGACTCTTCTGACAAAACTGGGTTCTACTTCGTTTGCAAGAAAGGGTTTATTTGTTTCTTCTTAAGCTATTGGGCAAATAAATATGATTTTTAGAGAGATTTAGAGAGATTTTAGAGAGATTTCCAAAAAATATATTATTTTTAATCTCCATTCGGTTTTATGCAGTGTTAATTGTTTAGTTGTTTAAAGGAGCTATAAAGTCACTTAAACGGTCACAGCAAATCAACGCAATAGGCCACTTAAAGCCATTTACAAATACTTATGATCATTTTTCTTTCTTTTCTTTTGTACAATAAAACAAAAAATTCTTAATGAAAACTAGCTAAGAAAATAGTTGCCATAAATAAAAAGACTATCGTCGGTTTTTTTTTTTTTTTTCTTCAACGAACCTGTAATTACCTTTAATAAACATGTTAAGCAATCATTTTGATTTTTTTTACTACCCTTTTAGTCCAATGGTGACAATAAAAAAGTCAGGAAAATGTAAAATAAAAAAACAAATTGCCTTTAAAACTAAAAGTTACTGACAGCTTTTAGCAAAAAAAAGCAAATAAAAAATATTAAAGAAACGTTTCACTAAAGAGTGGCAAAAATATGTTATTACAGACACACACACACACACACACACACACACACACACACACACACACACACACACACCGCAAAGAACCTTTTAACAATATAATGAGACATTTTTCATATTTGGAATTTATCACATAGTCAAGATGACAGTGGATAGTTTTTAAAACGAACAATTATATACTTTTCGGCAAGAAATGTATTATATTTTGTAATATACCCTCGTTCAAGCTTAAACTGGTTAGACGAAGTTTTTTTTAGTTTTTTTTTTTTTTATTCCCTCCGAATAATAATTATTTCAAGAGCCTTAAAATAGGTGCTTGGCTCTCTTTCTGAACCAAATCTCCAAATCTCGAAATTAAAATACCTGAAAAGTAATACCACTTTTCCGATAGGAGCTATTGAGCAGGACAAGGCTCTGTTTTTGAAATTTTCGAATCACCTCTAAAATCTCAAATTACAGTCAAAAAATCATTTTTTGTGCCTTCATGCACTTATAAGCTAATAACTTAGCTGAATAATCAATTTTCACGGGGTTTCTTAACCTTAAGTCTCACGGTATTTATAACTTAATCTTCCTTAATTAAGTGATAAATAGTACGGTGCCTATATTTTAAATAGTACGCAAAACCGCATGTCAACTTGAAAAATGTGAGAAATACATCCATTTTCTTCAAGGATACTTAAACACCTATTACGAAAATCAAGTTTGTTCTGTTTTGCACTTCCAAAAAAAAGTAAATAAAAGCCAAAACAACAACTACGTGCTTGTTTACAAATGAAAGTAAGCTACAACAGCAAATCAGGCATACAACGAAACAAATAAGAAACAACAGCAACACAATAAGCACTGAAACAAGCAAATTGTTTACCATTGAATTGTTTACCAAGAAGTAAAAAGAAAGTAAAGTAAAGAAATATAATCTACCTGGAATATCGAGAGGTTCGGGAGCTTTCGAAATATTTACTCAGCTATACAAAAAGAAAAAAAACTTCGAAGCGGATATCAATTGGTTTATTGGGTGTAAACTCAGCTATAAAGTTTATTGGGTATAAGCTGAGCGTGAAGAGGGTTTCAATGGATGAACTCTTTTTGAAAAGGTCGTGATCGAATCTGCGTTGTAAATACGATCAGGTTGGGAGATCTTTAGATAGAAAGATCTGTTAAGTAAAGTAGAAAATGTTACTGCTTGTGAAAAGCAGTGTGACACAAAACTGTGTTAATAAAGATATATTTAATTCAAATCAAACACAAATTTATTTTTAATTTAACTGCAATTTACCACTTACTTAATAAGCGTTTCTAAAAGCTAAAGACGTAATAATATCCTCATTTTCACTTATTTTCAAATCCGAAAGGAAACTTAAAATCGGTTATTGTTCAGCTAAGCAATTTGCTGATTATTGTAAGTGCATTAAGTGTCGGAAAATCGTTTTTTTTACCTGTAACTAGAGATTTTGGAGGTATTTCGAAAATTCCAAAAATAGTTCCTCTATCCGGCAGTGTCTATCAGAAAAATAGTTTAACTTGCCAGTTTTATTACCAGAGTTTGCAGCCTCCTGGGTAACTTAATTAAACCCACCCGGGACTTATTCAGCGTAGGCAACCCAATTAAGCCCGCCCGTATTTTATTGTGTATTATATTTTAATAAAACCCGGGTGGGTTCTTTTATTTAAAGGTTTTCGTAGATTATTTAAAACATAAATAAGTGTCATTTAACTGTTGGAACTACAAGTTTGTTCCTTTCCACTCTCCTCCCCTCTAAACCAATTTCCACATCACGTCTCGGAGATGATTCTCGTCTTTTAAGGCGCTCCTACTTTGAAGCCGATTTAGTATTTCTTCGAAAGAAGTGATTCGGTGACATGCTAAAATAATAGCTCATACCTCTTTATACGGCCTAGATAGTTTTCGAAAATCGAAATACCTTTAAACGAGATGAATATGTGTTGCATTTGCTTCCCTTATACTTTTTGTTAAAAAACGGAGTATCCAATTTGCGCTTAAAGCGAATGTGTTTCAAAATTAAAACAGGCTGTTATAGCGAAATGCCTTGTAAAGAAAACCCAAATAAAAAGGTTTGAGCAATGTTCGGAGAATACGGCGGATGCGACACTTTATCGTTTCTAATAATTGTTTTGAATCTTGTCATGCAACAGAATAACTTAATCATGTCTGTCTTTGTATTCTGGCTTTTCTTCTCATAACTCATGGCTTTAACGAAGTAATAGCAGTCGGCTTTAGCAGTCGCTTTGGTCTGACCACGAGTACAAAATTGCATTATAATTTCACTTAAAAATAAAAAATATTGCCTAATTCAACGAATCTAGGAAGCAGTTATAAAAGCCAATAAAACCAGGGTTGACAATCCACTGGGATTTATTGGGTATTATATTTAAAAAAACCCGATCCAATTACTTCAAAAGTAGTGATTCGGCGACATGCCAAAAGATATTGTATCCCTCCAAAAGCCGATAGTCAAAAGAAGCAATGTTCGGAGATTATATAGGGTGCGGTATATGACCGTATCTAACAATTTTTCGGCAAATTTTGCGGCTTAAGTTCGAGCGTTGTCATGCAAAAGAATAACTTAACCATGTCTGTCTTTATATTCCAGCCGTTTTTTATAATGCACGATTCAAACGAAGAAATTGCAATCAGTTCCCATCGCCAAGTTTTGGCATCTCATAGAACACAATGCCGTCTTTTTCCTACCAAGTCTGCAAAATTGCATTTTTAAATAAAGAGTGATTTTTTACCAACTTTCTTTTAGGCAATACTGTTTTTGGCAGCTCAGCTGTTTTCGTGTAACATGTTACAGTCCACCGTGTTCAGTTTGGTCTGCTATTTAACCATGAATCGACTTACAATCGAACAACGCTTGCCGATTAAAGAATTTTATCATCAAAATTCAAGGTGTAGCGACGAAACTCATTTCTGGTTGAATGGATACATGGATAAGCAAAATTGCCGTATTTGCCATATTGCAAAAATGCACTATTTGGTTTATAGGCCGGTGGCATCATTGGACTGTACTTTTTCAAAGACGACGCAGGCAGGAACGTTGTAAATTTTTTTCCCAAAATGGAGGAGCTGGACTTACATGACATGTGGTTTCAACAAGACCGTGCTACATTCTACACAGCACGTAAAACAATTTCCTAATTGAGAGGCGAGTTCGAACAATAAATTTCAGGTTTGAGCAAGTCAATTGGCCGCCTAGATCATGCGATTTAACGACTTTAGATTGTTTGTTGTGAGGCTATGTTAAGGCTCATGTCTATAAGGACAAGCCCGCAACGGTTGACGTACTGGAAGCCAATATTGAAGAATTTATTCGTGAGATACCGGCTGGTATGTTGGAGAATGTATGAACAGCATTTGAACCATTTGAGGCGTAGCCGCAGTTAACATTTACATGAAAGCATCTTTAAACATTGAATTATAGAGATTGTTCAACCCATTAAAATAAAGATTTCATACATCTCTCTAAAGGTGTTACAAAAATCACTCAATAGCAAAACAACATAATTGTACTAACAAACAAAAAATATTGTTGAATTGAACGATATGTGGAAGCAGTTATAAAACCCAATAAAACCTAAACAAAACCCATTAAAAAAACAGAATAAAACCTGGTGGGTTGGGTTTTGTTTAAAAAAACCCGGGTTTTTGCTAACCTTTAATAAAACCCAAAAAAAAAACAAACTCAATAAAGCCCGGTGGGCTGGGTTTTTGCCAACCCTGGTTATTTCTTCTAAAATAAAAATAAACGAGCAAATAGTCGCAGTTCTTAATTCAGTCCACAGATTTTTCTATAGTTACTACACACGTGCACATCCGTCATATGCTTTGAGAGAACAGCTTTGTGCGTTTTGTATTTCGGAAGATGATAATGAGTTTTTGCTTTAAATTATTAAAGAATCTGTTTAAAAACCTTAAATAAAAATCACCCCTGCCATGAATAACATGGGAAATTTCTATTCCCATGAAATTTTCATTCCCCTTGAAGGGAATATTACTATCATTTAATCTCTCATGAAATTTTTGTTCCCTTTTTACAAGCTATCATTTTACGTTGAATGTTAACAAAAATAAATAAAGAAAAAAATGTGTGAATTTTTATTAAAAAGTAAAATGTTTACACAAAAATGATTATTATTAAAAAAATTGAATAAAAAGT
The DNA here is from genome assembly GCA_023159175.1 of Wohlfahrtia magnifica. Taxonomy (NCBI): domain Eukaryota; kingdom Metazoa; phylum Arthropoda; class Insecta; order Diptera; family Sarcophagidae; genus Wohlfahrtia; species Wohlfahrtia magnifica. The sequence goes on from JAKWBJ010000539.1 coordinate 1,851,121, forward strand.
AATTAAAATTAAAACAAACTCTTGCAAAGCAATTATCATGCAAAGAATTGCGCAAACAAAAGCTGGAAGAGAAGAAACAAAACAAAATTTTCTTCAGTAAGATGGACGGAAAGAAATAAGTGACTATGGCCAAACAGTAACAATTTTAAAAATGGCTTAAATGCCAAAAAGAATAGAAAAATAAAAGTAAAAGTGTATATATATCCCGATGTCATACCTATCAAACAACTTCCATCAAATAAAAGTAAAAATTAACAAACCAAAGAATTAAGTGGAACCGATAAGGGGGCCAGGTGAGGGTGGATTTAATGCCATATTCGGTAGAGGCTAAGAATCTGATGGCTCAGAGGAGGTATTCGATTCAGTTGTTGTCGATTTTTTTTTTTTTTGTGAGCGAATTTTAAAATTCAGCCAACACGTCGTTTAAAGTAAAGGAAATAAATATTTTACTCTGCACTTTACAACGACTTATATTATTTTGCACCTTATAAACACTTCTAGTTCCAAAAAAATTAACAAAAACTTTAATTATCCAATAAAAGAAAAAAACACTTAAATGATAAATGCAACTCCCAGCAAAAATGAGGTCAACAAATCAATTGAAAAAGGGAAAATACTATTAACGATCAGGGGAATTCTTACACGGCTATCAATCCCCAATGAATTAACAGAAAACATTTCATGAGAAAATTATTCATGATTTCAGTTGTGGGAAATGGGAAAACATTTCGAGTGAATAATTATTCATGATAGTGGTGAATATATATACTACATATATATAGGGTCCACCAAATAATTTTTTTTTATTTATTTATTTATTTTTTTTTTTTGAAAACAGGGCGCAAAACATCGAGTGTAGCTTCGGTTGTGTGGCACGTAGCGCCGTCCTGTTGAAAACAAATGTTGCTAATATCCTCGTGTTAAATTCTTGTGAACAAAAATTCGTTCAACATGGCCCGATAACGATCGCCATTGACTGTAACGGCCACTCCTTGCTCATTTTCGAAGAAAAATGGCCAATTATGCCTCTGGACCAAAATCCGCACCAAACAGTGACTCGTCTTGGGTGTATCGGCTTTTCAATGTATGCGTACGGGTTTTCTGTGCCCCAAATGCGATAATTTTGCTTGTTTACATACCCGCCAAGATCAAAATGAGCTTCATCTGAAAAGATGATTTTTTTTGGCAAAATCGGCATCTTCTGTAAGTCGATCGCAGGCCCACTTAGCGAAGCAAAAAAAGCGTACACGCAACCATATTCGTTCAGCGGAAGGATAAAACTAATTACCTGTTAAATCAAACATGAGCTAAGTGTTACCATTCACGAAATAAGCACTAGTTGAAAAAAAAAACGTTAGATGGCGGACCCGTTATATACCCCGATGACATACCCATCGATCAACTTCTATCAAATAAAATTAAAAATCAACAAAACAAAGAATTAAGTGGAACCGATAAAGAACAAGGTGAGGATGGATTTAAACCCATATTCTGTAGTGACGAAGAATCTGATGGCTCAGAGGAGGTATTCGATTCGGTTGTTGTCGATTTATTTTTTTTTTTTTTTTTTTTTTTTGTGAGCGAAAATTTAAAATTCAGCCAACACGTCGCTTAAACTACAGGAAATAAATCTTTTGCTCCGCACTTTATAGTGACTTATATTGTTTTGCACTTTATTAACACTTCTAGTTCTAAAATAAATGAATAAAAACTTTAATTATCCAATATAAGAAAAAAATACTTCAATGATAAATACCCAACTCCCCAGCAAAAATAATGTGAATAAATCAATAGGAAAAGGAAACAAATTTCGAGGGAAAATACTATTCACGATCAGGGGAATTCTTACAGGGATAGCATTCCCCACTGAATAATCTGAAAACATTTCTAGAGCAAATTTATTCATGATAGTGGTGAATATTTGTTGGTAACTGTTTTAATCTTAGAACAAATTGTATAACGATTTTGTTGGCCTAGAGAACTACATATTTAGGTTTTCGATAGAAAGTCATTAGAAAAAACTCACTACTTTGATTATTGTATTGTAATGAATACATGATTCGTCCTCAGTTACAAAACAAGAGCAGATTTCATTGAAATTAATTACAATAATTATTCTTTTACTCCAAGAAAAAGTTTAGAGCTGTAACAATGGAGTTCTATTTTACGCTTCCATTTACTGCAAAATAGAGCAGTTCCATTTTATTATTTTTATATACGTTATACTAACCATCTCATTGTGGAGCATAGTGATAACCTTTTTAAATAAAATTATGTATCTTCTGTCACGTATTCAAAGATTTTACTGTTCACTTAACAGCCTTATACTACTATTTATAGTAACAATAGTCTTTAAACGTTTTTTTTTGCAATTTTCTTAACTTAAGTGCATGTATTCCTCCTGTTATGGCACTTATTTAAACTGGTATTTACCACATGCTTCAAAAACTTCTTTATTTAGTCTCCTGGTAGTGCAACATGCTATGCAATCTAAAGTATTTACTTACTTTGTGCCCAATTTTTAATTATACTATGCAGGATGCATTTATTTTAAAAATTAACGGGTTATGTATACTTAAACCAACCATTTGTAACACCATGTACAATAACATTACCGACTACTTAGTAAAGTGGCTTAAAGCGTCTATTATAGAAGTGGTTTCTTTAACAAACAAAAATGTTTCTTAACATGTTTGTGGCGCTTTTTTTTTTTGCCACATTTAGAGTATATTTCTATGTGTGATACTCTTTTCATGCACCTGATCGTGCCGTATTAATGGTGACACACATTTTTGTAGCGCTTTTATGCTGTCAACATGCTTTAGACTCCTTTTCATTCTTAATGTGAACTGACATGAAATAATGCGGCTGATGGCTTTTATCGCCACTTCCATAAAAAAGAGGAAAACTCATATCAAAATATAATAAAAGATGAAAGAAAATATTTTTAAAGTAAAATTGAAGAAACATACACACAATACTCAAAAAACGAAAAAATGAAATTGGAATAAGTAACACCGTGCAACGAAAGAACATTCAGAAGACTTAATTTGGAAGTGTGGCAAATTGGCATTCACAACTAATTGACTTCATGGGATTTGCTTTTTAAACCAAATTTTAGTAAGATTTTTGCTTATTTAATAGCAAAATCGGTAATACAACCAGGGTGAACTTCCACTGCCTCACATCACATCAGTATGGGAGGAGGAGGGGCTGCCTCCTACGTGGAAGAAGGACATCATTGTATATACAGGAATGGCTTCAGAGCAGAATCGACAACATATTGCGAAACGAACAAGCTGGCTTCAGACCGAATAGAAGCTGCGTAGATCAGGCCAACACTTTACGAATAATCATTGAATAGGCCATAGAATGCCGTACCCCCTGTACCTACTATACCATCAGGCGAACGGCTACATAGAAAGCACTAAGAACCAAAGGAGTACCCCAGAAGATAATTCGAATAATTAGAGCGATATATGTGGATGCAGAACTTTTAGTTCTTCACAACGGAAACATCAGCCAACCATTCCACACCAATGCTGGAGTTAAACCAGGATGCCCACTATCACCTCAGCTATTTACCATCGTACTGGATGACATAATGAGCAACGTTTGTTCGAAAAGAAGAGGGATCACATGGAGTCTCTCACGCCAACTCGAAGACTTGCACTATGCGGATAACAGTCAATGCAGTCGAAACTGGAGGACCTGGACAGATTGGTTCGTAGAGTTGGGCTTGAGATAAATATCAAGAAAACCAAGGCCATGAGAATAAACAATATGAGCACGAAAAATATAATGCTACATGGTCAGCCAGTCGAGTATGTAGATAGCTCCTGCTACCTAGGAATGACTACAAATAGTGGCGCAGCAACAGACGTAGATAACAGTCTCAACAAAGCGAGAGCGGCTTTTGGACAACTGCTGTCAGTATGGAGAAGCTCACATATATCCAGACGAACTAAGCTCATAATATTCAACTCATGTGTTAAATCGGTACTGCTCTATGGCAGTGAAACCTGGCTTGTATCGAATAACATCACACAGAAACTCCAGGTATTCATTAACAAATGCCTCAGAATCATACGCAGAATATTCTGTCCTAACACCATAAGTAGCACAGAACTGTGGAGCATGACTAATGAGGAACCTATACTGAAACAGATAAGGAAAAACGGAAAGAATGTCACTCGAGTCGAATCCTCAAGGTTCAAGGAACCGTGGTCGACCAAGAAGCACCAGGAGACGCAAAGTTATCCAAAAACTGAGACAGAATAACCTAACATGTGAAGAGGCAAAGTCAACAGCTTTAAGCCGTGTTAGATGGAGATGCTTTGTGGAAGCCATATGCTCCCAAGAGGAGTAACGAGAAAAAAAATACAACCATGGTTGGCAACCCAACTAATCCAACCCGGTTTCTAATGGGTATTATATTTAAAAAAATACACGGGTGGGTTTTTATTTAAAGGTTTTTTTCAGCTTAAGAAAGATAATGAATTAACAAATTTATTAAAATAAAAATTTATTAAGCCTTTGCCAACATCTTTTCCCCACCCCTGAACCAATTTCCAAGTCCCATCTCAGCAAAACTTTTAGTATTTTGAGGGATCCAACTTTGAAGCCGGTTTAAGCCAATAGTCATAAGGAATTATGTTTGAAGAATACGGCGGATTCGTCATTTGATCGATTATAAAATATTTTGACAACTTTTTAAACTTGAGGCCAAGCGTTGTAATGCAAAAGACTAATTTAATCATGTCTGTCTTTATATTCCAGATATTTTGCTTATAATGCACTGATTAAACAAAGTAATTACATACCCCCATTGAGTTTTAGCAGCTTATAGAACACAGGGCCGAATGCAGTCCTAATATCTGAAAGATTTGAACACTGACATAGAAAATGCTCGACAGTCCTTTTCTCTTGCTCATTCTTACAGTAATCATTGAACAGTAGTCTCCTAGCTTGCGCACTAACTACCCAGTGCCCCATGATGACAGCTACCAGAAATCGCAGCTTAATAGCGATAATCTCAAGCTTGACTTTGAACGATTCCGATCATATAGAAACAGATTTGTCTTAATGCAGAGCACGTGGTTTCATTCGTCTACCGTATCGGTACCCCGCCCAGCATGTATCGCAGAACCAGAAGTCTGCAAGAGGAAAGTGGCATCTGGTCAATCTCCTCGTTTCCAAAAAGAGAAAACCTTCTCTCGCCAGTTCGTCCGCCACACAATTTCCCCGGTTGTCAGAGTAGTCACTTACTCAGATAATCTCTAGGTTTGAATGTCTTGCCATTTCGCTTAGAGGCCATCGGATTTCACATACAATATCGAGTAGATACCGGAGAGCACCCTGATCGCAGCCTGTCTGTCCGTTTAGATTCGGATATCAACATCAAATACCCTTTAGTACATCTGACAGTCCGCTGCCCTCTTTATCACTGAGACCTTCACCTGTAGAACAGTGCAGTTTAAAAGTTTAAAGGATACCTTCACCACGTATGTTGGAATAAAAGCAACGCCCACGTTCCCTTTCATGTATATCTCTCAAGAAACGGGAGAGATACACATTGAGAACACATTCTATCCAGAAAGTGCCTATGACATTTATCAAACCATGCCTTCGCCATCCTCAACATTATCGCAGACATAATCGCCATCTGCTTAGCTATCAGGTACATAGGAAGCCATTTCATAAGTTATAATAAACAAAATTAAATTTTCCAAGTGAAGGCTGGTATGGTGAGGTGGTTAAAGGGGCTGGAATACTCAGAAGAAAACATGACGAAAAAAATGAATTTGTGATTAAACACTTGATTCAATAAAGAAACTTCAATTTTCCTCCAGACAAATCCTCCTGATCATCCAGTTTTCCTCTGGCGATGGTGGAAAACATCAGGAAAATAATAAGAAGAATACGTCACCAACAGGGAAAAAATTACAATGCTAAGTAAGGATCGCCACCACTTAGCAAGGATCTTCACCACTGCACACAATCATATGGAGGCAGCTACAGTGGATTAATCATTTACTTATCTTGGAAAATCAACTTCATTAATAAAACTGAAACAAAGTAATAGATGCTGTGTGGAAAGCCAATACACTCCCTAGAGGAGTAATGGAGAAAAATAAATTAATTATCAAGCAACGATAAATGTTTTTAACGCAAAGAGCATATCGTCGACATTTTAATGTGAGAAGTTTGCCCTCTGACACAATGATTCGGTGTTCAGTTTATAGTCCCCACCAACGTGGCAGCGTAAGATATATTCCCCAAACCGGTAGACCACGTCTCATTCGCTCTTCTGAAAATATTGACCGTGTAGAGCAAATTGTTAACGAAACACCAGAAACATTTACTACTTCTTACCAAGGATCTTCACCACTACGCAGTTATATGGAGGCGAGCTACAGTAAGCTAATCATCTACTTAGCTTGAAAATCAACTTTGTTAACAAAACTGAAATAAGGCAATGGATGCTTTTTGAAAAGCCAACATGCTCCCTAGAGGAGTGATGGCGAAAAAAATTTTGTTTTTAAATTTGCCTTTCACATAGTTTAGCTTGACCAATTAAAATTTTGTTGTTGAGTTTTAAAATTTTTGTAAGGTATGTATGAATAACAGGGATTGTACGTATTGTTACGAAAACAAACAATGCCTAAATAATAAAGATACACTAAATTAGTACAGTGGTAGTCTTAGCTAAAAATTTTATTATGGAATTTATTGGTTTGTGTCAAGGCTCTCATATATATGTCACTGCCCTAAATGTCTGTGCTATTAAGAGTGCTATCACTTGCGTTTTTAGCGGTATTGCCAGTTTGATTCCTTTTTGTAATTTTTTGATTTTATTACCTTCTAAATTTAACGTAAACAAGAATATTTGATACTGATGATGATTTGCTATAAAAGGTGAAACATCGCGCTTGGCAGTTCAGTTATAGTTTGGCAGTCGTAGTGTTGCTAAGAGTCGTGTAATGAGTATACTGGTACATTAAGCCGACATTGAATAAGTTGGAGGCTGTACAGTTATAATTTTAAATTAAAAAATTAAATTCGCTGCATTTATTTTATTTTACGAAATTTAAAAGAACTCAAACGTTTTAAAAAGGTTAAAACGTAACAATATGTATAATGGGAAACCATCTTTTGACCTGGTGTTCCCATAATTTCCTTCCCCTTAATTTAATTAATTTTCTCACTATTGTATGCCTTAGCATTCCTCCGCATTAAGTCTTGTCTCTTATGACGAGAAAGACTTTAAAAGAAAAATCCCGGTTGTCATCATAGAAAAAGAGATTTGTGTCAACCACAATTAGGCATGATCAGACAAATACAAGCGTTAAAATTTAATTATAAAGAATAAATATATTTTATATACAAATAGAAAGAGAAAAAAATATGCATCCACACAGCTACCTACAGACGGTTTGTGATAAAGGACTTTACCACAAAAGAAGTTTTCTCTGCTCCATTCAGCTTGACACTTGAGAAAATGTAATATTTAATTACAAAGCCAATTATGATTTAAATGTCAAAATAAAACTTAATTACTTCACTTTACTAAGGGCTGAATAATAAAGGGTCCGCCATCTAACGTTTTTTTTCAACTAGTGCTTATTTCGTGAATGGTAACACTTAGCTCATGTTTGATTTGACAGATAATTAGTTTTATCCTTCCGCTGAACGAATATGGTTGTGTATACGCTTGAACAACGTTGGGAATCTGGGCCTGCGATCGACTTACAGAAGATGCCGATTTGGCCAAAAAAAATCATCTTTTCAGATGAAGCTCATTTTGATCTTGGCGGGTATGTAAACAAGCAAAAACTCGCATGCATACATTGAAAAGCCGATACACCCAAGACGAGTGATTGTTTGGTCCAGAGGCATAATTGGGCCATTTTTCTTCAAAAATGAGCAAAGAGTGGCCGTTACAGTCAATGGCGATCGTTATCGGTCCAGAAGGATATCAGCAACATTTGGTTTCAACAGGACGGCGCTACGTGCCACACAGCCGAAGCTACACTCGATGTTTTGCGCCCTGTTTTTGAAGATTGCATTGTCAGCCGCAGAGCTAATGTCGTTTGGCCACCTCGGAGCTGCGATTTGACACCGTTGGACTATTATTTGTGGGGTGCCATCAAAGATGAGAGTTACGCCAACAAGCCAGAGACAATTGACGCTTTAAAGGACAATATTCGTGAAGCCATTGGTGAAATACAGCTGCACACAATCGATAATGTGCTTAAAAATTGGACCGATCGTATAGGCTATTGCATGGCCAGCCAAGGCAGTCATTTGAATGATATTATCTTCCATTATTAACCGGAAGGATTGTACTTTCAAATAAAAAAAGAAATTTGAGAAAATATTCGGTAGTTTTTTTTTATAGCATTTTCAAAAGAAAAGTTTATTTGGCGGACCCTTTACTTTCCATTAAATGATGTGGGGAAAACTTTTCTTAAAGCAATTACACGTGGTATACGCGGTGCAGTATATGCCGAGCATTTTTGTAATTTTATCTCAGTTTCCATTACATTTTTGAAAAATTTAATACTTTTTTGAGTCAAAAACAGTCAACCACAAAATATGAGTACAATTAGCATAAAAACCAAAAACAAAACAAAAAACAGAAAGTGGTGTTTCACATATTAAAGCATTTTCATTATGTTCGATATGAGCGTAGTAATGATGGCTTCAAACAAACAAAACAAAGAGTTTATTTTTTAAAGCTAATGACGTTGTGAAAACCACAATAACTAAAATTCTAAAATTAAAAATTCCAAAATTCCAGAACATTAAAACCGCTAATGTACTCTGGTTGAGGTTTTAAAACTTTATATGGTTCATGTTTTCACTGGTTTATGTTTAATAAAATCTAATGGTTTTATGGTTTGAGTTGAATGTTGTTTTTTGTAAAAGGGTGAATAGATGGACGATGTTTTTTTTTTTAACGAACAAATTACTGCTTTAATTAATCATTGTTATTATCATCGTGACTAGGCATTCTTGCAAGGCACTGCAACTCTTGATCAGATCTGCTCTCATTAGACCCTATGTCTTTCTAAACATTTCCATCTAAACCATCCTTAAATTACGAGACAGTTAAACATTTCGCACGTTAGGTCGTTTTTGGAGTATGCCTCGGCTGTCTGTAATCCTTATTATCAGGTTCATATTAATTCCCTGCAGAGGCCTAAGGTGGAAGTATGTATCCGCTATACTTCGGACGGTAGTGTGTATGCGGTCGGGTGAGAGCGGGTAAGTGAATGATGGGATCGTTCATATAAAAACAAAAAAAAAACTACTTTGACAAAGTGTATCATAAATTCGTACAAAGTTAACCGTTTAAAATTTATAATTTGAAATTGTGCTTTTCATTAAAATCATTTTAAACTACAAAAATTGTAGTTCTGATAAGCCACACATAGATTTTACATTATAAGTGAAAACTAAGCTTTTATTCCCCTTTAAATGCACTGTAATGAAATATTGAAAACTGATTAAAATTTATAAGGCAATTGCCCTCAGCATTAAAATCTGTAGATAACGTTATCAGTGCATTTTATTGCTTTCATGGTGTACGGTTGGAATTTTTGAAAAATCTATTTCTGTGCTTAATTTGCTTTATATCTTCAAAAATAAATAAAAAATAATAAAAAAAATTTACTTTTAATTTCAACAAAAGACAACTTAATTACAGTCATACTTCGTCAAAGCAATAACTAAGATCAATATAAACATACTTTTTTACAAAAAAAAAAAAAAAAAATTAAAAATTATTATAAAAAAATATTTTATTTTTTTTCTTTTCAGATGGTTACCAAAATCCGCCATGAGGCCTGTTGGCCCCGATGCATCACACAGCGATTGTATATTGGTCGTTGGTGTTTCCCGTCCCAAATTAGCTGTAGTCTTTCTAACCGTCATGTTGATATCATTGTTTTTGACATTTCACGTATTATATGACAGTGCGGTCTATAATATACAGGCAGCACAGGCAGTTCACGAGCACCATCATCATCATCATCGTTTAGCCTTAATTAGTTCAAACAATATTGGCAATGGTAATGCAGTAGGCAGTGTTGGTGGCATTGGCAGTAGCAGTAGCGGCAATTTTAATAATTTATACAATAGCAACCGCGCTAATCATATGCCTCAGGATTTTAACATGCGTAGTAATAACGGTGGTGGTGGTGGCTTTGGTTTAGGGATTAATGGTAATAATAAACATGCAACGGATATCTCATCATCTAATCAACAAATCAGTCATCCTATGGTGTTTCCATCAAATCGTGTACATTTTCCCAAGACCAGTCGTCGTTTACCACAGGTAAGATTATTTTGTAATTCTTTTTTTCTTTCTTTCAATTACACAAAGAGCAATACACAGACAACAGAGTGGGGAAAGAGTTTGATTAGAAGGAGCACGGAATTGTATTTTATTTCACTGAAATAAGCTTACAAATGGGCCTTAAGTAGAAAAAATATGTCTGAAGAATTAGTTATTGAACACATTTTACGTAGTTTTTTTATTTTCTAAAATACTTTGTTAAATACTAAAAACCCATAAAATGAATTGTTTTATACATGTTTTATAACGGGTCGGCTTACAGAAGATGCCGATTTTGCCAAAAAAAATCATTTTTTCAGATGAAGCTCATTTTGATCTTGACGGGTATGTAAACAAGCAAAATTGTCGCATTTGTGGCACAGAACACCCGCACGCATACATTGAAAAGCCGATACACCCAAGACGAGTCCCTGTGTGGTGCCGATTTTGGTCCGGAGGCATAATTCGAAAATGAGGAAGGAGTGGCCGTTACAGTCAATGGCGATCGTTATCGGGCCATGTTGAACGAATTTTTGTTCACAAAAATTGAAGAGGAAGATATTAGCAACATTTGGTTTCAACAGGACTACGCTACGTGCCACACAGCCGAAGCTACACTCGATGTTTTGCGCCCTGTTTTCAAAAAAAAAAAAAAAAAAAATTATTTGGCGGACCCTATACATGTGTCTTGTGAAATAGGCTACTCATTTTATGTCCATCCACGATATCAATACGGTTACTACTCTAATCTTCACAGGCGTAAAATAACTGTTACACTTGTGTTTATTAATGTTACGTTTTTAATATTTTTAAAACGTTTGAGTTCTTTTTAATTGCGTCAAAATGAACTAAATACCACGTTGTTGTTGTTTTACAGTTTTTATTTCCTCAGTGTTACTTTATACACTTTATCTTAATACAGAAACTAATTTATCTTGCACTTAATACTCGCTTATACACAAATTAATCAACACATTCATTTACGCCTAAACACGACTTTACTTTATGACTGCAAAACGATAACTATATCGATGCAAGCAAAGCAGTCTTCTTATATACATATCTGCTTACTACTTATATACCTAACTGCCTAGGGAAATATATTCAACGCTCTCAAATTCTTTATTTTGTGCCCGTTAATTTTAAACATGTAAGATTGTGTTACCCAAAGGTAGTCGAATTGGCAATGCTGTCAGATACACAAATCAGTACAACATTACCAGGGTAACACATTAACAACCTTGACACTAACCAATAGGACAAAATCCCACAATACAGTCCCAAAGGCACTAATATGGCGTATTTTCTTTTTAGGCATTTTTATTTTCGTAACAATATGTTGCCATTTTAGCTAAATAGTCTAAGATCTCATATCATATCAAAACATCTTATCATCTTTTATAGAGAGAAGAAGCTTTTAAAAAGGTGTATCTTAATCCTTCTAGGTCGTTGGAGTTGAGTTGTGTCTTCATTAGAGCGCACGCATAACAACACAAGCGGCATAGGTTCGAGCCCCAGCAGAAGACATGAGGAAATAATTTAATTGTGGTTTCGAATGTTTAATAAAGAGACTTCCACTTCCCAAAGAGATAACTCCATCCAAAAAATAAGGAAGAAGTCTTCTGACTACTTAGCTTACCTCTGATGATGATAACAAACATCAGACAAGTAATCAAGAAAAAACGCTATTTGCTGGGAAAAAATTACAATACTAAGTAAAGATTAGCACCACTACTTAGTAAGGATCTTCACCACCACACAATCATAAAGGGGGAAGCTACGGTGGATTCATTATCTACTTAACTTAAAAAATCGTATTGATCAATGAAACTGAAACAAGGCGAATGGAGAGAGGTTTTGTGGAAAGCCAATAAAAGGTTTTATAATCAGAAAGTTCAGACAACATCACAATATTTTTCCTCAAGGGTAACCTAATCAATTTGTTACCCAAAAAACTTTAGAGAGCTGTTTGGAGACAGTCGATGTCAGATGGTCTGGCAGACTTACAAAACTAAATGGAAGTGAACTACAGATTGCTTCTCCTCCGATCTACAACAATTTCTTCATAAGGATTGAGGCAATACCGTAATCTCTTAACTTAAATAAAAAATTCATTTGAACAAATTTTTGCGCCTTAAGCACCTTCAAAGCTGCTGGTGTTACTCAGTCTACGCTGGTGGGCTATCCCGTTTATAAATAACCGGCCAAAGATGTTTAGTTTAATTTTCCAAAAAAAAAGAAGAGAGTCCTGTTAGTAACAAAAAAGTCTACTTCTTCACCAAATCCACTATATGGTAATCGATGTATCGCTGCCTATTAGGTAATAGTGAGTTATGAGCCCTTCATTTTGAAATAACGCTTTGAGACGCTTTAGAATCTAAACATACTTTTAATCTCGATCTTAAGCCGGATGAATAGAACGCCAAGCTGTTGATTAATATTGAAAGGAGACAACCTGAAATCAATCTTAGATATCATCTATACTAGACAGCAGATATCTCTGGAAACAGCCATTAGAAATTTCTCAAAAAAGAGCCAATATTTCCAAGCAAATAACCAACGACACGGAAGAAAATGTTCGACACTTTTACAGCGTTTACGTCAGAGGAATATGCACTATATTTCTCATCACGGCTTTGAATTAAGTAACCTCACTTTTTCCTATCATTTTTTAAAAGGAGGTCACAAATCATGTAGGACATAGTAAACTCCGATCGTATTCCTTATATTAAAAAAATAAGATGATGCATACGGTAGTTATCGGCTGCTTAACTGTGGCAATGAGAATGATGTCTTTGTAGGCCTTGATGATCACTTTTATGTGATGAGAGTGGCTGCATCTTCGTTTTCTTCCTTTGCATGGCAGTCCGGGGTGGACCATTGCTTCCTGAACCTATTTCCTTCCAATTTCGTACTCTCATCTTACGAGTACTTAAATCGTTGCAAACTGCTCAAGCCATTTTTTTTTTTTTTTTTGGGCGTCTTTGGCTGCGTGTGCCACTTAGATTTCTGCTTTAGGCTTGCTTTGCTGCTCTTTCTAGAGGCATCCGTTCAATATACCCTAGACATCTTATTCGCTGAGACTTGACGTGTTTGACGACGTTACGACCATCTATTATTGCATTCAGTTCTTCGTTATAGCCTATCTGAAATGTGCCATTTCGTAAAATTTTTCGTTCCCAAGTAAACAGTTGTGCGACATCAACAGCCTTGTTGGTCAATACTTTGAAATTGTAAACTAGAACAGAACGGGATCAGAAGATACTCTTCCACACTTCGGGTAAACTTTTTGCTCCCCAAATTTGTTCAACGAGTTTTAGCAGTTCTCCATGTAAATTTTATCCGCCTGACTTAATAAGTTCAGCTATTATCGAGTCTTCGCCAGTGCTTTTATTGTGTTTAATTTTTTTTTTATTTCTCAATTTAATATCATTTAAGGTAGAGGTTGGAATGTTGTTTTCAGCAGTGAGAAATATACTTTCAACGGCATCATCAGTTACCATCAGCACGTATGAAAGTTTGTTGAAATTCTCTTTCCAAAGCTATTTCATTCGACTTTTATCTCCTATAAGACAACCATTCGTTTCCTTGACTAAGTCCATCCTCGATTGATACGCTTAAGTATTTCGCTTGATTTTTGATTCATGCCTTTGAACCCATATAGGGTTGAACTCCCGAACCCGTATTGTTTTTCTAATGGAGCTCTAGTTCGGGTAAACCAAAAGCTGCAAAATGAATGACTGCGTCGGTGCTGGTGGTATTGGACTTAACTGAGACATGTCGATCGCTTTGGGGATCTCGGTAAGGGTTTCTTAGGCTGAGAACATGACTATTGCCACATGTGCGGTGATCAACATAGACAGTGGGCTCAAGCGTAAGACCATTAATATATTCTCTGACAGTCAAGCTACATAAAGAGCACTTGGCTCGAATCGTATGAAATCATTGGCTAGAGAAAGTTTCATGAAACCCTAGGTAGGTAGGTAAGGTAGGAAAGGCGGTACCGAAAGTACCCCACCCAGGGACCACAGTGGTCCATTTTAGAAAGAACCTTTCAGCTGATAAGAAGAAGACTGAAGAGAGGAATTAGAAAACAAATAGAGTGGAAGGACAGAGAAGTAAATAGGAGAAGAAGAAGAAGAAGAGGATCAGAAGACGCATACAGAAAAAAGAGACGGATGCACAAAAGAGGAACAGGCATCACCTAAGGAGCCAGCCTCCAGTCTCCTCTGCTCCTCCACGACTCCTCCACTCTACGACGGGCCTAGCTATCACTTAAAGAAACCATGCGGTGGTTTCACCAACACACCTGCCTGTTTTACACCACAAGCCGCGCCCGCTCTGCCAGTTCATCTTCAATCTCGTTGCCACTTACGCCAGCATGCCTCGGAACCCAGCACAGTTTAACGCTGCACACATCCAAGAGCGAGCCAAGGATACTCCTGCATAATGCAACCAGCCTTGAGCTGACATGGCGACCAGTCAGCGCGCTAATAGCCGCCTGACTGTGCATGTAGAAGACCAAACCATCCTCCACAGCAGGCAAGTTGGGAAACGCTCAGGTGCTCTGAGAACTGCGAAGATCTCGGCCGGAAAAACACTACACTCATCCGGGAGTATAAAGGACAATTTAATGTCACAGTCCGCCACGTAGACTCCCGCGCCAGTGCCCTCCTCGGTCCTAGATCCATCTCTAAAGATAGCGTGGCCGTCGAAAAGTCCATCAACCCCACGCCAAGACTCTCTATCCGGAAAAACTGCCGCAGGGCATATGCCGAATTCGCATTTTCTGAACTTATAGTCCGTTGAACCAGCAAAGGTCACTAAATGTGCACCCCAGTCAAATCCCCCCAAAATGGCAGAGTTCCATAGCCCAGAGCCTTGGCCAGGCCCTCTTCAAAGATCCTCAAAAAACTCCTAGCAGCCTTTCCCTTCACCACAACCTCAAGGGAGGTCAGGCCCAGGATAATCTCCAGCGCTGCCTGAGGAGTACTTCTAAAGGCAACACAGCTATGTACCTTATTTAGAAGCCTCCTCCGACTGGCATTTTCCAAGGCTGTCTACCATACCATACAGCCATAGGTGAGGACAGGTATGACTATGGAGTCATAGATCCACTCATCCACTCAATCCACTCACTCCATCCCAACCCCATCTTCTACCAATGGCACTTCTAACCGTATAGTAGGCGTTAAAGCCCTTAATCATTCTCAGAAGGGTATTCTCCCTCCAATAAATTTTCTATACAAGAAAACTCCAAAGAACTTTCCTGCCTCCATGAAACCCTATATCGGTCCGGAAACTTACTGTGCAGCACCACTTACTACTATTTTCAATCTAATCAAATTACCAGACGCTTGGAACACTGCAATGTTCAGCGGGGTATTCCCCAGTCTAACGCTTCGATTAATCCGCTATTAGGACGTCGTTATAAGTTTCTCAATTATGGCAGGCCGGACAAACCACTGTTGACTAAGACCGAATCTGAAAAAGATAGCTGTCACAGATGTGGATGTGTGTAGACTGTGCTCACACATATGAATGTGAATGTGTGAGTATTGATAGTTTTAGATGGAAAATTTTAGGTGGACATATGGCCTCACTGGGTGACATATCCACCATTATGGTTTCAAATCTGTAGTTATGCATTAGGAAGGTGACAAATCTTCTGAACAATTGGGTCGCAATTTCTTGAAATAGTGACTGGTCCGTAATGATAACAATGCAGAAGTTAATAGTCTTGGAAATAGATTTTTGGTTTATAAGAATGTGGAATCATAGATAATAACGGTAAATATGTAATTGTGTAAACCTGTTTTTCAATAAAGAAAATTTTTGCTCTAAAATATTTTTAAATAATTCTCGGATAAGTTTTGGACGACCTACTATTTAAGAATATGCTGAACACTTTTAATATATATGTTCTCTTTTATTTTTTAGAACAGCGCAAATATTTAAAATTTATAATTGCTTTTTATTATAGGGTCCGCAAAATAAATATTTTTTTTTTAAATGCTATAAAAAAAAATTAATGAATATTTTCTCAGATTTATTTTTTTGTTTGAAAGTACAATCCTTGCGGCCAATAATGGAAAATAATTTCATTCAAATGGCTGCTTCGACTGGCCATGCAGTAGCCTACACGATCAGTCCAATTTTTAAGCACATTATCGGTTGTGTGCAGCTGTATTTCACCAATGGCTTCACGAATATTGTCCTTTAAAGCGTCAATTGTCTCTGGCTTGTTGGCGTAACACTTATCTTTGACGTCACCCCACAAATAATAGTCCAATGGTGTCAAATCGCAGTTCCGAGGAGACCAAACGACATCAGCTCCGCGGCTGATAATGCGATCTTCAAAAATAGGGCCCAAAACATCGAGTGTGTGGCATGTAGCGCCGTCCTGTTGAAAACAAATGTTGCTAATATCCTCCTCTTCAATTTTTGTGAACGAAAATTCGTTCAACATGGCCCGATAACGATCGCCAATGGCCCAATTATGCCTCTGGACCAAAATCCGCACCAAACAGTGACTCGTCTTGGGTGTATCGGCTTTTCAATGTATGCGTGCGGGTTTCCTGTGCTCCAAATATGACAAATTTGCTTGTTTACATACCCGCCAAGATCAAAATGAGCTTCATCTGAAAATATGATTTTTGATTCTGCAACATTACCATGATTTTCAAAGTAATGTCGCAATAGTTCTCAGCGTTGTTCAAGCGTATACACAACCATATTCGTTCAGCGGAAGGATAAAATTAATTATCTATCAAATCAGACATGAGCTAAGTGTTACCATTCACGAAATAAGCACGAGTTGAAAAAAACGTTAGATGGCGGACCCTTTATTAAGCTCCTCCTCAAGCAGCGCATTTATCAAAGACCATATTTATTTCTTAGATACCTTGAATTATTACCCCTACAAAGGATAAAAATCATTTTCACTTTTGCGAAATTTAATTAAATTCATACAATTTGAGAAACAAAAATTAACTCACAACCTTTGTGCACCACTAAACCAAAAAGGTTGTTATTTTTCAACATTCTTATCAACTTAATGAACAAAAAACAAAAATAAAAAATTAAAAAATATTATTTTATGCCAAACGAATCTGTAGCTAAACGACAATTGTCTTAATTTCATTAAACTAATTGCAGTAATTTTTGTTAATTTTCATTTCCCAAAGTTATTTGGCGTTTATGAGTCCGTACAGAAGTCGGAGAAGAGTAGAAGCAAAGCCAACAATAAATGGCAAACTAAATAGCCTTTAATAAGGGTCAGTTAGCATTAACGCCAAAGAAAACTAATTAAATTCATACCGATTTATAATTTGTTTCCGTAAGAAAATATTTCATATTTTTTACCATTTATTTTGGACGGTTTAAGCACAGCAAACAAAAAGAAAACAAAACTATTTCATGTTTTTGAATAATTTGATAAAAACAACATCGTGACCCTCTAAAATGTCTTTAATTTATTTAATTTTATTTGATTTCCTTTATTACAGGCGCTTATAATTGGTATACGAAAATGTGGTACACGTGCCCTTCTAGAAATGTTATATTTGCATCCTCGCATTCAGAAGGCTGGCGGTGAAGTACATTTTTTTGATCGTGATGAAAATTATATGAAGGGCTTGGAATGGTATCGCAAAAAGATGCCACATTCATTTCGTGGACAAATAACGATTGAGAAAAGTCCCAGTTACTTTGTATCGCCAGAGGTAAGTTTGTATTGCATTTTTATTTTTTACAAACAATACTTAAATGAAATTTCCCTTTTGAAACGATAAATCAGCATATGCTACGTATACGTAATATTAAATCAAATCAATTAATATTAGGTATACGCAGCATATGCTCGTGTACCCTATATAGCTGTGGTGTAGCACCAAGCCAAGGGCCAATGTAAAAATATTTACTTTTGAGAAAATTGTAATTAAAGTTTTTTTTAATATTTAAGTTCATAGTAATATTGGATAGCAAAACCTTCACAGAGCTGTTCTGTTTTGACAAAATGAAATAAAGCAAGACAAGGAACCTAAAGCAACGACTAACTCAAAATAGCAAAATATTGACATTGGCCTGAATATTGAATAATGACCGAGCCACAGATATGCGTATATCTAGTAGGGCAGGTTGATATAAAAATCACCCAAGTGACAAGGTAAATCGTATTCTAGGGATTAAAATAAGAAACTTTGGCCCAGGAACATATCTCTAAAATTAATTCTGAATTTTCTTATTTTGACCCAAAAGGTAAAATTTTCAAAAGTCCCACTTTGACCCATTTAAAAAGCCCTAATCAAGTCTAAATGTATTACTGACCCCCACTAACATTGTAGGGCCGACCCTGGAACCTTCCCGGGGGTCCCTATACAAAAGTTTCAAAAAATCACCATGTCGTTCCGTTCCTTATATATGTGACAGAATGTTTAGATTAGTAGACGTTGGATCAACTTGATTTAAATATTCTTTCAATGTATCGTACGGAATGCTTCGCGTGAATAGTGGTTCAAATGCGTTATTTTCGTGTAATTTGTGCAATGAAAGTTTATATCTGGTTTTTTATAACCTCTAAGCTCCGTTGGGTCTTCAACATCGGCTCGATAGCGTTGAATATTCTTTATAACACAGTCTCGCTTTTCTTTGCTATCATCAAACAACATTAATAGCCAGATATTTTCCGAATGCGCATAAAATAAAATATCTTTAACTACTTGATTGACAATACTGCGTAAAGGAGGTTGTAGAAACCGTGACCAACTAATGAACCTTAAAAATAATAGACTACCGTACACGACGAGCTGTAATACTTGATATTGAAGTACATTGGCACATAACAATTAATTATAAGTTCAACCAGAATCTGTGAATTTCCGGATGGATTTTCCGTCGTCACATATAATCGTAATAATCTAGCGGCCTTGGTGAGCCAGCGAGAATTTTCCCTGGTTTGATGTTACCTAGATCTACCGAAACCACGCCGCTAGAAATTGCATGGGCAATGTCATAAAAGTACTTTGAATTGGTGGAAAATTCAGTTTTTTCTGAAGCAGGTGCATATTTTTAAACGCAATTTTCTCCAATTTTCCGTTCACCATATATAGTAAAATAAAGTAGTAGTCAAATAATTAAAAACGGTTGACAATTATAATAAATGAGTGATAGGAATTTCTTACCGGAAGCATTTCACAAGTTTCAAATTGATTGCTCAGTTTTCCGATTGTCGATCTTGGTCCAGAACGAAAGTTTGTTGAAGTGTAGAAGGCAAACTAACCAATGTAATGGTCTTTTTAACAGCAATTCAAATCGTCGTATAATTCCACCGTGTGGCCCAGTATTTGTTGGCTCACCATCACCATTAATACACTGGAGCATATTCCTATAAACGCACACTACTTTTTTTTAAAAAAAAAGGTAAAAATTAAACAAGACAATATTTAGGGGGCTTTAAATTTGTGTATTAAATTAGTTAAGACTTCACTTAAAATATTGTTTACAAAAAAAATTCATTTGGTCTTTAATTATTATTTTTTACTTAATTTTCGATATTAACAGCCATTTTTAAGGGTATTTTCCTATAAACGCACTTTAATGTTTGGGCCATTGTAGCATTATTAATAATGTGTGGATGATCCTTTGTTATGGATTGTTTCAAAAATACGGTCTGGCATTGATTCCACTAATTTTTTAAGCTGATCGGAATCAATTTCCTACCAGACTTGCTTAATTCTTAGTTTCAGCACTGTCACAGTCTTTATGCCTTCATTCTTCCTTCCTTCATCCCCACAAGTTTTCCATTGGGTTTAAGTCCGGACTACAAGACGGCCAGTCCAACAAAGGAATGCCATGTTCATTGAACCAAGATTTCGATTGCTTAGAAACATGGATTGCAGCACTATCTTCTTGGAAAATGCAATCTTCATCCATTTTTCGTCCATAAAAGAGAGAAGAACATCTTCCAACAGTTCGTTATAAATCGAACTATTCATTTTTGTCGGAACAAAACAAATTTTCGACTTGCCAACTGCAGAAAACGCTGCCCAAAATATAACACTGCCACCACCGAAATTACGTTTTGACATCCGAACATCTTTAGATCTCAAATCGTGCCAATAGCATGAGTATGAGTCTGGACCGTCTAAATTAAATTTTTTTCGTCACAGAAAATTACTTTTTTCCACTCATCTGTCCATTTCATATATTTTCTTGCGAATTTTAGACGATTTTCTTTATGGTGTTTTTTTAGCATTGGTTTACATTTCATTTTACATAAAATGTGTGCAACGTGTTTGGAAGTCACAGGAAGATTTAATTTATTCCTTATTTGTGTGGAATTCAATTTGTTGCGGGTTGCTTCTTGTTTTATTAGATTAAGTTGTCTTCTTGTTAGTTTTGTATTACCCTTTGCTGATTTGCGAACTCCATAATTTTGACCTTTCTTAATGAAATTTCGCACCACACTTTCCGAACGACCGATTTTACGTCCAATTTCTCTATTATGACAAAAAAGTTCCCTTAGGCATATTTAAAAGTGATGAAATTTATTGATTCAAATAGGAAAAGTTACAGTAAATTGAGATATTACTATTAGAAACGTACCTTTGGTTGAAAAAAAACTAAAATTGGTAATATTTTATTTTTGGTAACTTTTTTAAAAACAAATTTCGAGTGTGCGTTTATACAAATCTTCCACTTCAAATAGCACCAAGAACATTTGATCGCATAATTAAGGCAAACAAGAAAAATAAGAAAAAAAAAATTGTTTACTTTTAAAAAGTACCGTTAAATTGTCTCTCATTAAAATAGTTAAATTTTGTTTTTGGATGAGAACAACAAAGATATAACAAAAATACAGAAAAAAATTAAGTGCGTTTATAGGAATATGCACCAGTGTATATCCAGTGATACATTTTTATCGTAGAAAAAATCATTTAATTTGGCTGTTTTATATTCAGCTGTTTTACATTCAGCTGTTTCATGTTCCAGTCTTAAGTAACCAATCAATAGAGAACCTGGTTTTCTCAAAAAAATAAGATGCGCTTCTTTTACCATCCTCGTATGGGCAAAGTTAGTGGGGGTCGGTCATACATTTAGATTCGTTTGGGGCACTTTAACAGGGTCAAAGTAGGATTTTTCAAAATTTGACCTTTAGGTTAAAATAGGGAACATCAGAATTCAATTCAGAGGTATAGTTCCGTGAGCAAAGTTTCTTATTTTGATCCATAGAATACGATTTTCCTTGTCACTTGGGCCATTTTTTGCGTCCCTCAAATCGCCCCGCCCTAATATCTAGGCTTGACGGATGGTTTTTTCTCGCTTGATTAAAAAAAAAATTAAAGCCAGTGAAGAATCACGAAAAAATATATTTGTCAAGATTTTTTAAAGCATATTTTTAAAGTTTTCCTTACACACAGTTTTGTTAAAGCTATTAAGCATATTAGTGAACTTAAACTTAAGGCGTTTTAACTGTCTTTGTTTCCTAGTTTCGTTTATCTAAGAAAATAATAATCAAATTTTTAAAATAATGAAAACATTTTTAACATTTTTTCATGGATGTATGTATGTATGGTATATTCGTCAATGTACCCAAGCCACACCCCAAACCCCACAATTATCCAATATACTCCTAATTCTCTTCCATTGAGGTACCATCTCTTCTAAAATGATGTTCTTATCGCTTTTCTCAGTCTATTGAACTGAAAAAACACATTGTCAGAGGTTCTCAGTCAGCTTTGTCACTGTAGAAACTGATCAAATACGTATGGGTTCGAAGTCATTTTCTATATTTGAAACGAGCTTTTTTGAAACAAATATGTGCCATTTTGATTGAAAATCTTTTACCATTTTTGAAGCAAAGCCATTATTCCATCAGAACATCTAGGCCTCTATGAAATTTAAATTTTCACAATTAAGAACGCCCTGCAGAGATAAAAAATATGATAATCTGAAGGTGCAAGGTCTGGATTCAGGTTCGAGCCCAAGCAGTAGACATGACGAAGAAAAAATTTAATTTTGGTTTCGAATGTTTAATAATAAAAAAGGGATCAACTTCCCTCCAGACAACCCTTCCAAAAAATAAAGAGAAAAAAAACAAGAAGTCCGCTGACTTCCCGCATACCTCTGGCAATGATGACAAACATCAGACGAATGATCAGGAAAAACACGCCACCAACCATGAAAAAAATACAGTGCTAAAGTAAAGATCACCACCAATTAGCAAGAATCTTCTCCACTACGCAAAAAATCATATGGAGGAAGCTACAGCGGATTAATCAGCTACTTAGCTTGAAAATATCAAATTGATTAAAGAAATTGAAACGAAGCGATAAATGCTTTGTGGAAAGCCAATATGCTCTATGACGAAAAAAAAACAAATACAAGTTCTGGGCTATATGATGGATGCATCAAAACTTTCTACCTGAGCTGTCATAGTTTCTGTCGGGTCATCAAAAATGTGACAGCAAAGATCACAATCAATCGTCCGGCCATATTTCTACTATGGCTGCATAATTTATACTAAAACGGGCTCCCATCTTTCAACTACGGCTGCTTATTGCTGCATAATTTATATTAAAACAAGTTCCCATCTTTCTACTTTGACTGCTTATGTCTGCTCAATTTATACTAAAACGGGCTCCCTTCTTTTTATTATGGTTTCTTAATTTATATTAAAACGGGCTTCCATCTTTATACTGGGGCTGCTTAATTTATTTAAAACGGGCTCCCTTCTTTATTCTTTGACTGCTTAATTTATATTAAACGGGCTCCCTTCTTTCTACTATGACAGCTTTTGACTGCTTATTTTTGACTAAAACGGGCTCCCATTTTTACTATGGCTTATTATGTTTGCTTAATCTATACTAAGACGGTCTCCCTTCTTTCAATTATGGTTGCTTATGGCTGCTTAATTTTTACTGAACCGGTCCTGTCTTTCTATTATAGCTGCTTATGGCTGCTTAATTTATATCAAAACGGGTTCCCTTCTTTATTCTGCTGCTTATGTCAGCTTTATTTATACTAAAACGGGCTCCAAATTTTTATTACGGTTGCGTATTTATGGCTGCTTAATTTTTACCAAAATAGACTCCCTTTTTTCTACTATGTCTGCTTATGGCTGCTTAACTTATACTAAAACGGTCTTCAATCTTTCAACTATGGCTACGTATTTCTGTTTAATTAATTCTAAAACGTTTCCCCTCCTTTCTACTGTGGATGCTTATGCCTGCGTAGTTTATACGAATACGGACTCATATTTTACTACTATGACTGCCTTATTGATACTAAATCGGGCTCCCTTCATTCAACTATGGTTGCTTCAGTTATACTATACAAAATGGGTTCCCACATTTCAACTATGTCTCGTTAACTTATAACAAAATTGAGTTCTCTTGTATGCTTATCAACTCTGTTTAAAAGTTCCAATATAAATTTTGGTCCAATAATAATGCACGATGTTTATTGTGAGTCACACTTTAACGTTAAGTTTTTTGCCCAACTTAAGTTGACATTGCTTTGTTTCAGTGCTTGTGAGAAATTCAACCGTGAAGAGGTAGACAATTTAGCAGCGCGTTAAGATTGTTGAAGCCTTTTACGAAAATGGGCGTTCAAATCAAAATGCATTTCGTACACTTTGTGATTTTATTGGTCAGCATAATCGACCAAATGTGTCCACAATTGCGCAAATTTCAGCAAACCGGGTCTGTAAGAAATGTGTAAACAGCTGCGCATGCCCGTTGTTCCCGATAGCAGCTATCTAGCAGTTGTCGTGCATGGTGACTCAGAATCATATTATATTCGAATAAAACATGAGCATCGATCTGCTCGTCAGTCCGTAGGTTCTTTCAATCATATTTCGGATCGGATTTTTCAACAAGCATTTTGATTTCCAACTGCGACATATTGGAATAATAGAACAGTTCTGACCTTTTAGTAGTTGAAACACATGTAGGTGTAGATATGGCAAATTTTATTATTAAAAAGAATTCGCTCTAAAATCATATAAAAATACTAAAAATCTACTAGGAATGAAGAACGAATATGAATGGAGGGCCTACAGAAGCTTTATTTCGTAAAATTTGTATAATTGCCAGTCAACGTAATCGACTTTCTGCAACCGCTTATAGTAATGTGTGGGATAAAGTTAAGTTAACTCTATATGGCTTCATAATGCACTATTGTTACAATATGATTTGCTTGATCTAAGCAACATATTTAAGACATGATTACAGTGTTAAGGTAGACTTAAATTGATCAATTCATCGACCAGAAAATACAAATTTGCATAAAAATTTTACTTTTAAGTATTACAAGATGCAACTGATCTATGATTTTAAGCTGGTCGACCATATATTTTACTGTATATTCGTTCAACTCATTCAAAAACAAGATGAAGTTTTTTTCATCTGTCTAGATACGTCAACAAACAAAGAAGAAAAACAACAAATTTTACCAATTTTCTACAACTCATTTAATTCTCTCATACAATTCAATTTATTTTCTTATTTCGTCCTTTTATTTCAAATTTTCTCTTGTTGCTTTTCAATTGATAAACGAGCATAATATTATATTGTTATCCCTTCTTTTTTTCCATTTTTGCTATGTTCTGTGGAACATATTTTCAAGTAATTGTCTTCAATTTAAAAGAATAAAACTTTTCATAAATTTTATTTTATTTTCCTTTTTTTTGTATATTTTCTTCTAAAAGCTACACACGTGCATACTAAAAAGAGTTTCACTTATGCTGTTGCATTTTGCTAAAATAGAATAGAAAAATTGCTCTGCTCTGCTTTTTTGAAACATACAAAAAAACTTTCTTAAAAAACTAACAACGATAATTGGAAGACTACAGAGAAATAGAATCAACGCTAAAGATGCGTCTCAAATTTCAACTAGACTTGGTTAGAAGTCATAAATCTTTATTATTGACATTACTATTCATTAGTAGATGACGTTTTATACTTATGTACTATTGTGTGTATGTGTGTGTGTGACTGTGTACGAAAATACTAACACAGAGAACTACTTTCACATATACAAACAACCATACTAGACACTGCAATGGACAAATGGATTGTCATATAAAACACTTACGCAGGCAACGATGCCAACAGTGACACCAACACCAACACCAATATTAAAACCAACTCCAGCATTCTTAGTTATCTCACTATTAACGAAACATAAAAGGCATCAGGAGATGATTCAAAAACGAAATGGATTCAGACAGATAATAATAGGAATGCACTCATACTTGAAAATGAATATTACTGGCAAATTTTTAAAGATTCTACACCTGATATCTTGATTGTAGACTAACTCATTTGAAAATGGCATAGGGTGAGTGCACCTAAGGTCGGTATGTACCAGTAGAAGACAAAGTAAAACTATCTGAAATTTAAAAATATTCTCAGCTTTCTATAGGTTGAAAACAATTTTTGCTTAGATAAGTATTTGGAGTTTCTGTGTGCTGTTTTTCGATACAATCCAGGTTTCACTGCCATACAGCAGTACCGATTTAACACATGAGTTGAATATTCTGAGCTTAGTTTGTCTGGATATATGTGATCTTTTCCATACTGATCGCCGTCACTCTCGCTTTATTGAGCCTGTTATCTACGTTTGTTTCTGCGCCACCATTTGTAGTCATTGTACTTCCTAGATAGCAGAAGCTATCTACATACTCGACTGGCTGACCCTGTAGCATGATGTTTTCCGTGCTCGTATTGTTTATTCTCATGGCCTTGGTTTTCTTGATGTTTATCTCAAGCCCAACACTACTGATCAATCTCTCTAGGTGCTTCAGTTTCGACTGCATATTAGAAATCTTATGCGAGACTAGACAAATGTCATCCGCATAGTCCAAGTCTTCGAGTTGGCGTGAGAGACTCCATGTGATCCCTCTTCTCTTCGAACAGACCTTGCTCATTATGTCATCCAGCACGATGGTGAATAGCTGAGGTGATAGTGGGCATTCTTGTTTAACTCCAGTATTGGTGAGGAATGATTGGCTGATGTTTCCGTTGTGAAGAACTGAAAGTTCTACATCCTCATATATCGCTCTAATTATTCGAATTATCTTCTGGGGTACTCCTTTGGTTCTTAGTGCTTTCCATATAGCCGTTCGCCTGATGGTATCAAACGCTTTCTTGAAATCGACGAATAGTAGATACGCTATTTTATGGACTGTTCAATGATTATTCGTAAAGTGTTGGCCTAATCTACGCAGCTTCTATTCGGTCTGAAGCCAGCTTGTTCATCTCGTAGTATGTTGTCTATTCTGCTCTGAAGCCTTTCCTGTATTATGGTGTTAAGTAGAGTAATTCCTCTTCAAATATTACAGTCTTTCAAGTCGCCACTTTTTTGTAGCTTTACAATGATGCATTTCTTCAACGTAGGAGATAGCCTCTCCTTCTCCCATACTTTTGTGATGTGAGGCAGTAGAAGTTCAGCTGTGGTTGGGATGTCAACCCGTAGAATTTCCGCTGGTAGTCCATCTTCGCCTGTCGCTTTATTATTTTTCAATTTACCAATCGCCTCTTTTATCTCATTCAGATTGGCAGGGTTGCATGGTATTCTTAAACTATTTTCCTCATCTACTCGTATGTTCTCAACTATTTCGCTGTCCTCATCCATCTCTGTGTTTTGTTTTGCGCATCATTGTTCGTTATTAGTGTACCATTTTTATCAGCAATGGCTTGGTTTCTATTACACTTTTGATTAGTGAGATATTTAATCGTTTGTTGTAGTTTTCTCATATTATTCTGGCCAGCTGCTACTTCTGCCGCTGTTGCCAGTTGTTCCAGGAACTTTCTTCTGTCTCTTCTTGCAGCTTTCTTTACTTGTTCTGCCAGCGGATGGTATTGCTACCCCGAGGTATTAGTGCTATTCAGCTGCAGCT
The DNA here is from genome assembly GCA_023159175.1 of Wohlfahrtia magnifica. NCBI lineage: Eukaryota > Metazoa > Arthropoda > Insecta > Diptera > Sarcophagidae > Wohlfahrtia > Wohlfahrtia magnifica. The sequence continues at coordinate 1,878,366 of JAKWBJ010000539.1, forward strand.
TTAGTTCGCTTCTTTGAGAAGCCAGGTTCCAAGTGTAATCTGATATCCAAACTTTGATAGTATTTTCCTTTAATTAAGGACAGTCTTTCGGTTTTTACGAATATGCCTGTTTTCTTAACAAAAAATTACTGGAAATACCCAATTAATAATGTCAATAATTACTTTAAAAAAATAAATTTTCAATCGGAAATGTTTTTTAGAGGTAGAAAGCTGTTTGAAATGTGGCTATAAAAGTGAAAGAGTTGAAAAAAAAAATTCACTAATTTGAAGCGATGCCGGCAATAGGAACGAAAAATTTGTAAATGTTTCAGTAGCCGGCATTAGATTGGCGACTACTAGAACACCACTGAAAATCAGTTGCTCCTATGGTCGGCAGTGACTTTTATTTCTAATTTTGTTAAGGTTGAGATCTCAGAATACGTTAAGACTTCTAGGAATAACAATTTATTAAATCTTTATATTATTTTCAACCTCATCTCAAGTAACATTGGCCAATGATCAATAATTGTAGGCACGATAGCCATATTAGAATCTGGCCTCATCACTAGCCAATAAAGTCTTAATAAAACTAATGTTGGGCTTTATTTTGTAGCAAAACATGACCACTAAAAGGGTCAATTTGTAATACAGAGAGTCCAGATCCGTGCTACCAGAGTTGGCAAATTGTTGGGAGCCGCGTTTTAATTATTTTAACCTTATGGGCAGTCTCAAAATCCTGTTGTAAAATCTGTAGTTGGTTTTGGAAAAGGGAATGATTAAGTGGCTTCATATCCACTTTCAAAACGAATTTCTGATCAACTTTGGCTGATTTTTTGATCCCTTGTACACAGAAATGCAAGTCAGCGACCTCATAGTAAACTGGATTGCCTTTTCGACGCGTGGGGTGAGCTCAGATACTTCTCTAGACTAATGTGCTTACGTCTTGTCATTGCGTTTATTGTACTTTTTTAGTTCGGTCCATAGTATCATCGTACCTCTTCAAAAGGCGTTTGGATTTTTCTACAAGTGTGCGGTATTATGTTTTAAAACCCCAAATTCAAGTCTATTTCAATGATTCGATTCATGAACTTTTGCGTGATATTAATTTTACGTATTATGACTTTCTGTTTTCGAAGAGGACATCGCAGAGGTCTTGGTTTTAAAGCTTTAATGATATGCTATGTTCGAACTGTAACTGAGCGGCTTGAGAGGATGCTGATTATGTGACCGGTTCATGGTAAAAGCTGACACATTTTGAAATTCCTGTTATAGACTTGAGCTTTAGGGGTTAGCTTTCAGAAGCCTTATAATATAATTCCATATGATTTATTCCATTGTTTTTAGCTTTAAAATGTAACCTATATATTCTTCCCTATATGATTGATCTTATTGAACCTATAGAATATGGAAAACATTTATTTTAAATAAGTAACAGTTTGAAATCAATCTTGATTCATTATTTTCTGTGTTAAATATGATGTGCCACATAGTATGCCGAAAACTGGAAAATTAGTGTCGACTCCTGGTAAATTTGGTGTTTTTCACAAAAATTAAATTTCTCAATTGCAATAAAAAAATACTTAAATTTAACTTAATAATCTGAAGCAAAGCAAGCTAATGAATTGTAATTACTAGTCATCAATTCTATACCGCATTCACAGGCGTAAGGGCATTAGCTTGAAATAAACAAAAGTCTTAAATTGCCTACTATTGTTACATCCACCCAATACTGAATTGTAGAATAAAACTTTTTCTATTAACAAGGAAGAAATATTGGCTTTTTTCAGAGCATATTTTTAGAATTTTTAGGTCATATTTACAAACTTTTAGTGCCTTTCTTATGCGCATAAAACAATTTTTAAGAGCATTGTGTCGTAATATAGGGATCAGTGTATTTCCTGGACCATCTCTTCACAAGGTCAAGAACAGCTCGAGTCTTACTAGTCGTCATACAAATATGATCAGGAAATAACAGCTTCCTATCTAATATTACACCTTGATCAAGAAAGGTTGTAATGGTGACCAAGTATTATACACCTACGATAGATCCATCAAATTAATTTAGCACCAATCAACAAAAACATCAATATATTCTTGCAGAACACTCTGCATACAAATATCGTTCAAAGTATAAAATAATTTACCATCATCAGCACACATAAAAACACTATAGTCAGTAAATAAATCAAGAAGGCCTTTAAGGAATAACAAGAACGAAAGCGGACCCAAATGGCTGAAAACAGTACGACCAAAGTCAAACTTACCGCTCGTATCCAATGAACTCTTCACGCTCTTAGATTAACAAAAATCAAATTCAATTCGCAGTAACAGCATCGGATGAAAAACATCCTCCGGGACATATATAGGACTTATACGAAATTCGGTCGAAAGCCCAGTCACTATCCTCAGGTTGTCTGTGGACATTCCTCTGCAGGATTCAAATCTTCTCCTGTTAATGTTACCCAGACATGGTTCTTATTTTTGTTGATTATGCCACTCTCAAGCCACAAAAGAGTTCTGGCCGCACAGGTGATGTGGAAGCTCCCTTTCTGGGCAGTTCATCGGCCATTTCTGTCTCAGTCTCTCTGTAGCTCTCTCCAGGTTAAATAAAGATCATCTTTCATTTGCATAAACTTCTGCCTGAAATACACTGGCGAGTTTATTCTCTCATATGTTCAAACACTTTCTGTCTTTAAACCATCTATGTACCACAAAAGTGGCCCTTCACTAGAGGATTATGCAGTGTCCAAACCCTGTCACTCACTTCTATTACCCAGTTTTGCCCTGAAGCATTTGTCAAAGTCATAGAGTTTCATGATCCTGTCCACAAGACTGCTAAGTAAGGAGTAGAGTACGAGTACTCGGCCAGTCGAGTTAACACAACCTCCGCATAACATCGTGCCCAACTTGTGGCCATTTTTTTCACTGCCAAATGCAGCGGACTAGGGTTCAATAGCCTCTGCCCACATGTTAGGGGCGGCTGTAGGCATGTTGGTGCACGCTTTGGCAGAATCGAATGTTAGAGTCTAATCATCTGCTTATCTTTAAAAGAAAAAATTAACGAAACCGGAACGAATTAAAATGAAAAACTCAATATAATTTAAAAGCAAAGTTTTACTCATAAAAACCAATTGGAAATTTATCAAATCCATTAAATGAAGGGTCACAAGTGATTTCATGCAACACAACAAAATGAGTTTACCTGCAGAACTTTGCTAAATTTAACAAACCGGCTTATTAAAGTAAATGCGTTCATTTGCAAACCTATTTTCAGTGCTCCATGATAAAATATTGTTAAAACAACAATCAAAATTTTATATACAATGCACACTTTTAAAGCTCTGCTTAATCTCACATAACATATTTCGCTACCAACAATACTAACCAACCATACTGTGAATAGTTAAAATACCTGAGGGAATCTATTGATAGTGAGTGCCCGTGTGAACAACATTCAAGTGCAATAATGCACCAGGCACTCATACCACATCTCCCTCTACACTTTAGCAGCTCCAACGAAATATAATAAAAATATTTTGAAATTTATCTGCTTTTCTATAAAAGAAATTGTGGATCCAAATGTATGTGAGTGTGGTTGGTTAGGTTATGCCTTTAGTGCTTAAAGAGAAATAAAAAATTAATATTTTTTTTTTTTAATTTTTTTTAATTCTGAAAAAAAAATACAAGCAATGTCTACATGGTGACTGACATATAAAATATTGGTACACACTCACAAACATTTCGACTGACATAAATTGAAAATTATCAAGAGAAAAAAAATCAAAAGAAAATACAAACCGAATAACGTTGAATAAATTTTATATGAGAAACGCAATTTTTTATAAGAAAAACGTTGTAGTTTTTCCCCAAAAATATTATCGAAATGCGAAATAGCAAAAGTATAAAAAGAAAAAATTATTGCCAGAATTTCATTTAACAAATTGCTGAATATCAATTGAAATTGTAATTGAAAATTGAATTTTATTTTATCGTTATGATCCAAAAAAAAAAAAAAACAAACCCCGACAGCATTCTATGACACTGACAATATAAAAGTATTTATAATGATGTTGAAATGCACTTGCTGTTGAATAAAAAATGCTTGATTTTCGCTAAGTGTAGTGATAAAATGCGATGGATATAGGATTACCAGATGGCCTTGATTTCGCTTTATTTACAACAACTGTTGCAACTTGTCAAGAATCAGGATTTTTAAAAGCTTATTTTTTAAAGTTTTCCTTACACAAAGTTTTTCAAAAATCTATTAAAAATCTGCCTAAATTAATGACAAAAAACGTTTTAAGTGAATTTTTTTCCAAATTTTAGTTATCGAAATAATTTATAATCAAATTTTTTTAATACGAGTATGCAGGTGTTAGAAAAAGTTTGATCAAAAATGGAACACCCTTTTTTTGTAGTTGAAACGAACTTTATTAAACTAAATATGAGTCACTTTGATCGATAACTGTTCGCCAATTTTAGGTTAAAATCATTTTCCCATTTGTGTAAAACTACTGAGCGAAAAACTTATCCAATTGTATTTAGTGGGACTCTATGGAATTTAAATTTACACCCTTAAAAGAGTTCTGCAGAGATTAAAATATCATCAAGGCATGTGCAAGCTCTGGTTATTATAGTGGATGCCTCAAAACTTTCCAGCCAAACTCTTTCAGTTTCTGTCGAGTGTTCAAAGATGTGTATTGTCTGACGTTGTCTTGATATAACACAAGACTTTTTATATTGTTTAGTTCTGGCCGTTTTATTTGAATTTCTTGTTTCAATCTTATTAATTATTGACAGTAGAGATCATAGTCAATTGTTTGGCCAGGTTGTAGAAGCTGGTAGTGACCAATTTCCTTTCAATCACACCACAAAACTGGCTTCCTTTATCTACTATAGCTGCTTAATTTATACTAAAGTGGGCTCCTGTTTTTCTACTATGGCTTCTTAATTTGTACCAAGCCGGGCTCCCATTTTTCTACCATGACTGCTTATGGCTGCTTAATTTGTACCAAAACGAGCTCTCATCTTTCTACTATGGGTGCTTAATTTACACTAAAACGGGCTCCCATTTTCCTACTATGGCTTCTTACGGCTGCTTAATTTGTACCAAACCGAGCTCCCATTTTCCTGCCATGACTGCTTAGGGCTGCTTAATTTGTATCAAAATGGGCTCCCATCTTTCTACTATGGGTGCTTAATTTGTACCAAACCGAGCTTCCATTTATTTACTATGGCTGTTTATGGCTGCTTAATTTATACCTAACCGATCTCCCATTTTTCTACTATTGCTGCTTAACTTATGCCAACTTCAGCTCCCATTCTTCTACTAAGCTGCTTATGGCTGCTTAATTTGTATTCAATCGGGCTCATATTTTTCTACTATGGCTGCTTAATTTGTACCAAAACGGACTTTCATCTATCTACTATGGCTGCTTATGACTGCCTAATTTTTACCAAATCGACCTCCCATTTTTCTACTATGGCTGCTTAATTTGTACCAAATCGGGCTCATATCTTTCTACTATGGCCGCTTCGTTTATACTAAAACGGGTTCCCATCTTCCTACTATGGCCTTCGGTAACCAGTCTTTGTGCCGTTTTGGGGCCGAAACTGGAGGCGACACGTGTTCGTATTTACACTCACGTGTCACTAAGCCTGACCAGGTATCCTGGTGCCACAGTAATCGGTAGCCGCAGGGTTTCCGATTTCTGCCCGATTGTTGTGTAGGCCCCCTTATGGAAGCTTTGTCGTAGCTGTGGTTTAGACCTAAAGTGCAGGCAGAGTGCGAGCTCGGTGTGGTGTTGCATTTCCTCAACCGGGTACTGTGACTCATATCACGGCAGCAGTTTAGATAGTCTCCGACTCCTCACCAAGGTGTGAAGGTTATGAGTGTCCTAACAACACGCCTTCGAATTGGTACTCACTTGTGATATTCACTCGTGGGTATCATATATGAAGGCGTTGGTGGACGCTTTGTATTCACCCTTGCCATTGGGGCAACGTGGGGTATGGCAGCTCGGCGAAGACGCACGTAAACCCAAATAGCACTCCTACTATGGCTACTATGGTTCCACCGGTGACCAGTCCGGGGCCGACAAGAAGACATCTTTCTGACGTCGCGACAGATTTGAACAAGAGCTCGAATGGAAAACAATTCTGCCCATAGCTGGTTTGAAACCAAATTGAGTTCGATCGATGTGTTATTGTCATTTCTTATAAAATTTTTGATATATCGGGTGGTTTAAATTTGAACCAGCGGTTATTACGAATCATTCAATACTTATGTCATTTTTTCTGTCACAAAATTCAGTATATTATCTCCACGGAACGAAATTAATCGATTTACTCTTGAGCAACGTTGGGATTTATTGGAAATTTATTTTCAAAACACAGATAATTGGTCGGAAATTGCAAAAGAATCAAAAAAAAAATCATCTTTTCAATTGCAGCTTATTTTCATCCTGCCGTATTTGGGGTTCAGAAAACGCAAATGTGGTTTTACAGACACCAAATGCAACCATTACTATGGCTTATATTTCTTTGAAAATGAGGATGGCGCGACCCTAACGGTCAGTGGAGACACCTATCGCACCATCATAACCGATTTTTTTGTGCCCGTTTTTCAAGGTATTCATGTGAACAATGTTTGGTTTCAACAGATTGGTGCAACTTGCCACACATCTTAGCCACAATCGCTTTATTGCGTCAAACGTTTGATGGCCGTTTAATTAGCAGAAATGGTGATGCCAGTTGGCCGCCAAGAAGCTGCAAATTGACACCGTTGGACTATTTTCTGTGGGACGCCGTTAAAGACAAGTGTTATGCCGAGAAGTCAGAGACAATTGAGTATTTAAAGGCTAATATTCGTGATTCCATTGCCGATATACGACCACATACACTCAAAAATTAGTCCGATCGAATGGGGTATCGTTCATGTCTAACTTCACAACAACAAAATTAGTTTGGAAAAATTTCAAACCGTTTCTGTTTTGTTGCATTTTTAAATTGAAACTTTTAAAGGCCCACCTTATATACTCTTAAGAATATATGAAAATGTAATTCTTCAGACATGTAAACCAGTAGTCCCGACATTTCTCGGCAAGTTTAATAATTTTTTAAATTTAATTTTCTCAAGTGTACTCATACAACCAATTCAAAGCCAATTCCTTTCTTATTATTTTGTACTCCTTTCTTTATTTTGAGTGAAGAATGCCAATAGAAATCCTTTAATCCTTTTCAATTAAAAATTTTAACCAGAAGAACACTTAACAATTTATTCAACTGCTGCTTTGTGCTGCTTTCAAGCACACACTCGAACAAAAACTTATTCATTGTTGTTGATGCCACATACAGCATCATTACATATCTTGGTGTCATTCCTGACTTTGTCACCGTCGGCGAAGCTTCAGTTTACTTCGTCTGTGATCTTTGCCGCACATTATTGTCGTCCCTGATCCACTTTACTGTTACTCTGCTATCTAGGAAGTACAATGACTACAAATGGCGGCGCAGAAACAGACGTAGATAACAGGCTCAATAAAGCGAGAGCGGCATTTTGACAACTGCGGTCAGTATGGAGAAGATCACATATATCCAGATGAACTAAGCTCAGAATATTAAACTCATGTGTTAAAACGGTCTGCTGTATGACAGTGACACCTGGATTGTACCGAATAACATCACACAGAAACTTCAGGTAGTCATTAACAAGTGCCTCAGAATCAAGTAACACAGAACTGTGGAGCATAACTAATGAGGTACCCATACTGAATTAGATAAGGAAAAGAAAGATGGGGATGGATCGCTCACACCATCCGAAAAAGTCCAGAATGTATCACCAGAATGTCACTCGATTGGAATCCTCAAGGCTCAAGAAATCGTGGTCGACCAAAACACACCTGGAGACGCACAATTATACAAGAACTGAGACAGAACTACCTAACATTGGAAGAGGCAAAATCAACAGTTGTAAGCCGTGTTAGGTGGAGATGCTTTGTGGAAACCATATGCTCCCAAGAGGAGTAACGGAAAAAAAATCTGAGGACCCTAGATGGATTCCACGTTTGCAAACGGTAGAACTTATGGTCGAATGGGCGCAAATGTAGCGTCCATAGTGAGTATAGCTTTTTTGTACTAAATTTTATTTTTAGTCAATTGGAGCACTTTTTCTCTGATCGTCCAATATTATTCTATGAAAAGTTTGGTGCCATTTTTGCTGGTATCAGCATAAAAAACCTCTGACCCTTTGCTGCTTATGATTTGGTGTGGGGTGGGTCCTCATGGTTTTTTATTATAACTCGTCTCCTAATGTCACACGATAACATTTTAGCCTTTCGTCGTTATCTGTGTTTAATGCAGATTCCCGCAAAGAGCAGCTCTTCTTTTCTGTTTTCACACGTACGTACTCGCACTCATGGGCAAAAAATAAAAAAAGTAAGCGAAGAGAACTAAGAAGAAAACGAATGGAAAAATACAGTGCATTTTGGCCTGAGTACGAGCTGTCAAATTACTACCACAATTTAAAATGCATTAATATTAGTTTGCCGGACGCTGGTTTAATGACAAGCAAAACAAGTTAATTAACGCAGCATTAGTCGATATCGATGCTCTATTTCCTTCCAGAAAAAACAAAAGTTTTCAAACATATTTTTAATGTTCAAACCTCGTTATTTAATTAACTTAAAATACCCATTAATTTAATTACAATTACACAGAAATACATTCATTTGTGCACAGCTCTGTGGATAGGATGGGGGGATAAACATTTGAAAGGAAATAATTATTTGATGTTACACAGTTAATAATGGGCGTTTCAATCGAAGTTCAACCACAATTTATTGTAAACATCCTGATAAATTAGAAGGATTTGTAAGTAATTTTCAAACGACAAATAAAATGATATTGAAATGCATTAGAAATGGATTTGAAATTTAATTCATATATGCAATAAAGTAATTAATTTCTTATTTAAGAAATTAAAACCATCTACAGTTATTTAAGTATGTATATGGATGTGTTATAGTTGAATGTGAGAATCGTGATATGGCAACCGGATATCCTTTGTTAACACTATGAGTGTCTTAAACCACTTACATGATTAATTTCCATTTTAACTCTTTCCAAATTGTTAGCAGTTCGTTAGAAAATACAATAAAAATATTTAATTTATTTAATTGCTTTTCTAACATAAGCTTTCTTAAATAATCATTCCAATACCCTACACCAACATGCTTGAGTGTTGTCCAAATAAGAAAATTTTTGAAATTTTGCTAAACACAGACGAACAATTCTATTTTCGATGTCAGTGTACTCATTACGTTTTATTTAAAGAATATTTTAGAAGGGTCAGCTGCTGCCTTCGATGCATTATGTAGTTAACATAGATTAGCGCGAGAGTCGTATAGCAGATATTATGTTTTGACCTTTTAAAAACGCTCATTAAATGAGTACGATGGCAATGATCAGATTGCAGTTAAAATAAAAATAAACTTGTGTTTGGTTTAATTCAAAAATTCTTTGTCAACACGGTTTTGTATTCCACTGTTTGTAACCTTTCACCAGCAACAATAATTTCTATCTGTAACAACTTACAACTTTGTAAACAACAACAATTACTCGACAGATCTTTCCACCCAAAAGATCGCCCAATCCGATCGTTGTTACAACTTAGGTTCGATCACGAACTTTTCAGCCAGAGATAATCCGCATTAAACTCTTTTTGTTGAGTATACAAGTTAATAATGTCGATTTGGACAACATATGGCATAACTATCACATATGGTTTGTGTCAACACTAGCATATATGATATTTTGGAGGGTAAACATCTGTCACTATAATTCCGTATTCGATAGATGCCAAACTGTAAACACACTTTTTTTTCAATCACTATAATAATGTCAAATATTTGTATAAAAAAGACGTTTTGTAGGCGAGTCTGATAACCTTCTTTTATTTGAAGCAAGCGGCTGCTGAAAGTTATCGATTGTTGTTACGGTTAACATGTATCAACTCAGAAAACTATGAACGATGGTTTGCACGATTCAAAAGTGGTGATTTTGACACAGAAGACAAGGAGCGGACCAGGTCAGCCGAAAAAACTATTTTAAAGATGAGGAATTCGAAGCATTACTCGACGAAGATTGTTGTCAAACGCAATAAGAACTTTTATACTCATTGGGAGTCACACAACAAGCCATTTCCCAACGTTCAAAGGCATTATTATTCTGTCAAAAACAAGGAATTTGGATCCGACATATAAATTGAAGCCGAGCGATGTTACAAGGCGATTTTGCGTGTCGGAAATAATGCTTGAACGTTATAAAAAGGAGTCACTTTTGCATTGTATTGTTACTGGTGATGAAAAATGTACAAAATGGGATAACGCGAGGTGCAAAAAGTCATATGTAAAGCCCAGCCAAATCAAAGCCGAGGCCAAATATCCAAGACGCCAAGATAATGCACTGTATTCGGTGAGATCAGAAGGATGTTTTGTATTAAGAGCTGTTGAAATCTGGTTAGACTATCACATGAGACCTGTAACGAATACAATAGCTTCATTAGAAGAAACCAATCAACGAAAAACGACCGGAAGATTCGACCAGACACGTGGCCATAATCTTTCATCATGACAACGCACGGCCACGTGTTGTAAGACTGATCAAAAACTATTTGAAAAACAGTGGATGGGAAGTTTTAGTTCACCCGCCTTATAGCCCAGACCTTGCCCCTTCTGACTACTATTTGTTTCGATCGATACAGAACGCCTTTACTGGAATACACTTCACTTCAGAACACGGTATCAGATTGATTGATTCATTCTTTACCTCAAAACCCGAGCAGGTATCCATATGCTTTCAGAAAAATGGGAAAAAGTGTGGCTAGCGATGGATAATATTTGAAGTAATGTATCAATTCATTTTTCTGATCATTCTGATTTTTCCTAAGATTACGTTTAACTTTTATACCAAAAAATTAGGATATTGATGACTTTGCCACCAGAAAATCATTTATTTTTATAAATATTACTAAATTCAAGAAAATCTGATTCAAGAAAATCCGAGCATATGAGATGGTGCTGGTAGCATCAAACACTTTTATATAAAGGGTCCGCCAACTAACGTTTTTTCTCAACTAGGGCTTATTTCGTGAATGGTAATACTTAGCTCATGTCTGATTTGACAGATAATTAGTTTTATCCTTCCGCTGAATGAATATGGTTGTGTATACGCTTCGCTAAGTGGGCCTGCGATCGACTTACAGAAGATGCCGATTTTGCCAAAAAAAAATCATCTTTTCAGATGAAGCTCATTTTGATCTTGGCAGGTATGTAAACAAACAAAATTGTTGCATTTGGGGCACAGAAAATGAGCAAGGAGTGGCCGTTACAGTCAATGGCGATCGTTATCGGGTCAAGTTGAAATAATTTTTGTTCACAAAAATTGAAGAGGAGTATATTAGCAACATTAGGTTTCGACAAGACGCCGCTACGTGCCACACAGCCGAAGCTACACTCGATGTTTTGCGCCCTGTTTTTGAAAATCGCATTATCAGCCGCAGAGCTGATGTCGTTTGGCCACCTCGGAGCTGCGATTTGACACCGTTGAACGATTTGGGGTGCCGTAAAAGATAAGTGTTACGCCAACAAGCCAGAGACAATTGACGTATTAAAGGACAATATTCGATAAGCCATTGGTGAAATACAGCTGCACACAATCGAAAACGTGCTTAAAAATTGGACCGATCGTGTAGGCTACTGCATGGCCAGCCGAGGCAGCCATTTGAATGAAATTATTTTCCATTATTAACCGGAAGGATTGTACTTTCAAATAGAAAAAGAAATTGGAGAAAATATTCGGTAGTTTTTTTCATAGCATTTCCAAAAAAAAAAAAAAAATTATTTGGCGGATCCTTTACATGACCTTCATTTGTTAAAATAAGGTTGCCGCACTTAAGATAGTCACTGTTTACTTAATGAAAAGTATCTTTTTTTGCTTATGAGTGAATAACAGATCGATGGTGGCTTAGATATAATGAAGTTAGAGCAGTCCGAAGTATGTAAATTGGGAACAAACAACATTTAACATTTTAAAAATATTCAATTAATTTTTTAAATTTAAATTTTTATTTGGCATGTGTGTTGTGCTTTTTTAAAATTTCGATAAACAATCTTCGTCGACATGATACTCTTATGGAATACCAAATTATTATCAAAGTGATATCGACGTTGATGTTGACTCAAAAGTGACAACGATGTGGACCAAGTCAGATAGAATAAGGATGAATGTCTCCAAAAATATCAATTATTTTAAAAAATTATAATAAAATAACTTAAAGCTGGTATAACTTTGAATTTTGTAAAATACCGCTTAACGAAATCGAATAAGTCATTACAAAGTTATCATAAGATGTATGAAGCAGCCTCTTCAAAAATCTTACATTTTCGAAAAAAATTCTAAAACAAACTTATCCATAGAATCCGAAATACTGATGATTTTTAAAGTTAGGCGACTATAGCGCATCAAAAGAATATATTAAATATCACAGATTATTTTTTGCTTGTTGCGTAGTGTAACCAGTTACCACCTAATGCTCTGATGAAAAATTTGTTCGTTTTCAGAAGGGTGGTGGCATGTGCGAGTATCTTACGCACCATCTCATAGCGGCACACAAATAAAGTAAGGAATGTAGACTGCCCCTAATTACCCCAAGCTATTATATAGGAGAATTATCATTTTAAAAGAATATTCTAGTGAATGTATCATGTAGTAGCTAATAACTGACTATACAATTTTAACCTATTTTTCTATTTCTGCTAATAAATTTTTATTACCGGTTATTTTGTTCTCATATTATTAAATTCGCTTTTTCTTTCTCTCTATTTAATATCACATTCAAATTGGTTAGTCTGCGAAAAAAAAAATCATTTTTAGAATTTTTATTGTTAGGATGGTCATAAAAACAAGAAATTACAACAACAACAACAACAACAAAATTGAAGGACAAATAAAATGTTGTTCATTAACTGTGGAATAGTGAATGAACAAACGATTTTACTAAAAATTTGTGTGAAACAAAAATTTCATTTGAGACGAATCACAAAAATTAAAAACGCAATACAAAAAATGTATATATAGGGTGTTTTTTATAGAGGTATAGAACTTTAAGTTGCAATAAAACAACGATGGATTATTCGATTGGCATGAATTTTATTTATCCGAAAGATAATCTTGTGGCATTACATTTTAAATATGATTTCTGGCATATGACCGCCACGGCTGGCGCGGATGTAGTGCAATCTGGACGTACAATTTTCGATGACTTTTTCCAACATATGCGGCCTTATGTCTTCCAAATGGTCAAGTGTTTGTGGCTTTACCGCATAGATCAATGACTTTACATAGCCCCACAGAAAGTAGTCTAGCGGTGTTAAATCACAAGATCTTGGAGGCCAATTCACAGGTCCAAAACGTGACATTAGGCGGTCACCAAACGTGTCTTTCAATAAATCCATTGTGGCACGAGCTGTGTGACATGTTGCGCGGTCTTGTTGAAACCACATCTCCTGGACATCATGGTTATTCAATTCAGGAATGTAAAAGTTAGTAATCATGGCTCTATACCGATCACCATTGACTGTAACATTTTGGCCACCATCGTTTTTGAAAAAGTACGGACCAATGATTCCACCAGCCCATAAAGCGCACCAAACAGTCAGTTTTTCTGGATGTAACGGTGTTTCCACATACACTTGAGGATGACCTTCACTCCAAATGCGGCAGTTTTGTTTGTTGACGTAGCCATTCAACCAGAAGTGCGCTTCATCGCTAAACAAAATTCCCTTATGAAAATTGAATATTGAAAAAAAAATTCACTTATGAAAAATGAAAATTGCACTATTTGCAAGCGTTGTTCAGGCGTGAGTGTATTCACGATGAATTGCCAAGCATCTATTGCTTTGTTTCAGGTTCTTTAATCAATTTGATATTTTAAGCTAAGTAGATGATTAATCCGCTGTAGCTCCTACTCCATATGAATTCTTTTTTTCTTTTGTTATGCGAGAAGGGTAATGGGGGGGGGCTTTTTCTTTATTTTTTTTTAGATGGAGTTGTCTGGAGGGAAGAAGTTGAAGCCATTTTTGATTATTAAACATTCAAAACCACGATTACATTTTTGACTCGTCATGTCCTCTGCTGGGGCTCGAACCTGTGTCATTTGTGTTGTTATGCGTGCGCTCTAACCACTACACCACGCCAACCTACATACATACATAATTTGCGTAAAATTTTTTAACATATTTTATTAAACAAAATGTGTAAAAAAAATAATTGTTTAATTTTAGGTCGAAAACAGTCGACCTAATTTTTAACAAAAGTGGTTTAGAGTGTATATCAAACTATTAGTCACCTTCAGACGAACGTGTAACCACTGAGGGTTTCTCGGCTATTGGCTATCTAATTACCTTCCTAAAAAGTTCTGTAATAGCGATACTGTTCACATTATGTTAGCACTTCATTGTTAACATTATAAAGGATAGCTTCCACAAACCTCCTCTAGTGAGCATACTAGCTTTCCACAAAACATGTATCGCTGTGCCTCAGTTTCATTAATCAAGTTGATTTTTTAAGTTAAGCGGATGATAAGTCCATTGTAGATCCCTCCATATGATTGTGTAGGAGTGAATATCCTTGCTAATTGGTGGTGATGTTTACTTTAGCATTTTAATTTTTTCCCAATAGGTGAAGTTTTTCTCCTAGGATTCGTCCAACATTTGTCATCATCTTCAGAGGTAAAAGCTTGAAGGTCAGGTGGGCTCTTATTTTTTTATTTATTTATTTTTTTTTTTATATGGAGTTGTCTGTAAGAGTTGAAGCCTCATTATTAAACACTAGAAACTACAATTAAATTTTTTTATGTCCTCTGCTGGGACTCGAACCTGTGTCGCTTGTGTTGCTATGCCTGCACTCTGACAACTACGCTACCACACTCGCATATAATAATAAAAGGATGTATTTAATGTAGTAATAGTACTTATAGCCCTGCCAATTGGCTATCGTTTTACCGTTATTGTCGACTAAAAAGTTATTTTGTGTCCTACTGTAGTCACGAAATATGACACATATAGTCACCTGCACACACCCAACAGTGCGCCCTCGCCGGCAAATGATGTTCAGTTAACCAGAATCGTCCACTGACAGTATTCAACTCCATATATAAATAGTGGCAGGCCGAAAGCCATGTTTAAACAGCAATTTCATCACCCTCCAAATGACGTCGAGTAAATCTCTAATAAGAAAAATTTAATCTTCTCCGCGTCCGTTTTTTTTTTTTTTGGCTTTCCACAAAACATGCACTGCTTTATTTCAGTTTCAGTAATCAAGTTGATTTTCAAGCTAAGTAGATGATTAATGTACTGTAGCTCGCCTCCATATGATTGTATGCAGTGGTGAAGATCTTTTCTAATTGGTGGTGGTGATCCTTACTTAGCATTGTAATTTGTTTCCAGTAGGTGGCGTTTTCTCCCGATCATCCGTCTGATGTTTGCCGCTATCGACAGAGGTAAGCTAAATAGTCAGGGGGTTTCTTTAGATGGATTTGCCTGCTAGGAGGTTGAAGTCTCTTTATTAAACACGCAAGGCAATAGTTAAATTTTTCTTTCGTCATGTCATCTGCTACGGTTCGAATTTGGCCCGTTGCTGTTGTATGCATCCAAACGTTCAATTGATCACATTAAAAAATGTCCAATCTAATCCTAGATAATGCAACACATTCCCACAAAATGTGGGAATCAACTCAATCTCTTTGAGGAGACGTAACCAGTTGAGATGATATATCAGATAGTAGTGTCCTAATAGAAATTAATTAGTTAATAAAAAGCTTAGTCTACAAAATGAAATCATAAGCACAAACATAATTCTTAATTAATTTAAAAAAATAATAATTTTAAATTTATTTTTCATCAATAAATTATATTTTTTATATCAAATTTTCCATTATTTTAAAACAAATTTTAAATTTTTCAATAACTATGTATTTTTCAAAATTATGAGTCTAATAATATAAGGAGAGAAAAAACGAAGGGAGAAAGAGCATAAAAATTATCATCAATTATTTAAACTACGACATTAAATTAAAGTCCCATTCAACATTTTCTTGCTGTTTTAAACCCATTTATTACAACAAAAATGTTTAATTGCATTACTTGCGCTTCAATTTGTTTGTAAATGCCCCCTAAAAATATGTACAACGGACTGCAGTAATTTACTGAAACACACACACATGTACGAGTATGCATACATACAATAATGTAAATACAAAAATATATTTCTGTAGAGATAATTTCAAATACAGACAGACTTTTTTTATAAATAAAAAAGTAAAATAAACTCAATATTAATACAATCAGACTCTCATTCATACACACACTGGTACACTGGCACTGGTATACAGGCAGGCAGGCAGGCTGGCAGACCAATTCCGGCATAAATTTTTTTTTAATATAAAATGGTAATGAAAGGGTAGAAGTAAAAGAGTATAAAACAGTTACACACAGAAATTTACTCTCAGGCACACACAGTATAATTTTGTAGCACAATCAGTGTTGCCACTGAAAAAACACTAAAATGCTACCAAAATGCTTTCAAAAATCTACCAAAACAGATATAAGCCTACCAGCCCTTAAAAACCATTAAAGAACCATATTTTTGATATCAATAAGAATTTTTACTAATATAGTATTAATTTTTTACAATTTTACCTTTAACGTACCTTATTTTCTTGCACACTGTATGCGAGGTTTTGAAAACATTTTACGACAAAAACAAAAAACTTAAGTAACAGAAATAAAATGTGCACCATATTTAAAGCGTCAAAAAAGTGTACGAGAAAACAATTCCTTAAGAAGAGAATATTTTAGTACTCGGTTTCTTATCCCTCTGCTTAAACAATAGCACCTAATATTCAAGAAATAGATTCCACTAGATTTTTATTAATTCAGATAAGATTTTCTGGCATTTCTCTGTTTTAACGGATTTTAGCGTATTCTTGTTACAACACATTTAGCAATTATTGCTTGGAAGTGAGAAAAATAAACCAATCTTTGAATGTTCTTATGATGTGTTTAGAATAGAGCTGCAAAACAATCGATGGTACTATCGATAGTCTTGTTTCTGGCTAACCATCGATAGTTTTTTTTTTCACTATCGACACTATCGTCAAATTCTAAGAGTAAATACGGAAGCCACTAAATGTAGTCAAGTCACATTTCCAAAAATTTGTTCGACGCATATAAAGGGTCCGCCATCTAACGTTTTTTTTCAACTAGTGCTTATTTCGTGAATGGTAACACTTAGCTCATGTCTGATTTGGCAGATAATTTGTTTTATCCTTCCGCTAAGCGAATATAGTTGTGTATACGCTTGAACACCGCTGGGAAATATTGCGACATTACTTTGAAAATCATGGTAATGTTGCAGAATGTGTGCAGTGTGTTCAGATGAAGCTCATTTTGATCTTGGCGGGTATGTAAACAAGCAAAATTGTCGCATTTGGGGCACAGACAATCCGCACGCATACATTGAAAAGCCGATACACACAAGACGAGTCACTGTTTGGTGCGAATTTTGGTCCAGAGGCATAATTGGGCCATTTTTCTTCGAAAATGAGTAAGGAGTGGCCGTTACAGTCAATGGTGATTGTTATCGGGCCATGTTGAACGAATTTTCGTTCACAGAAATTGAAGAGGAGGATATTAGCAACATTTGGTTTCAACAGGACGGCGCTACGTGCCACGTTTTTGAAGATCGCATTATCAGCCGCTGAGCTGATGTCCTTTGGCCACCTCGGAGCTGCGATTTGACATCGTTGGACTATTATTTGTGGGGTGCCGTCAAAGATAAGTGTTACGCCAACAAGCCAGAGACAATTGACGCTTTAAAGGACAATATTCGTAAAGCTATTAGTGAAATACGCTGCACACAATCGATAATGTGCTTAAAAATTGGACCGATCGTGTAGGCTACTGCATGGCCAGCCGAGGCAGCCATTTTAATGAAATTATTTCCCATTATTAACCGGAAGGATTGTACTCTCAAATAAAAAAAGGATTTTGAGAAAATATTCAGTAGTTTTTTTTATAGCGTTTTCCAAAAAAAAAAAAAAAAAAAATTATTTGGCTGACCTTATAGTTATATGGGGACACAGTTTAACAGTTTCTATTTACTGAACTCAAATAAAGTATGAACTGTAACTAAAGTATGTTCGTACATACGATTTTGTATTTGACCAAAATAAATTAATGTTCGTTCGTCAGACCATAGCATGTTGTTCTAAATAATACGGTATAGGTGTTGCTTCCGTTTGCTGAGAAATGATACATTTCGAGGACTCTTACACATAAGTCTAGCTTCCATATATTTTTTGTCTTATTGTGCGACTTGAAACAGAAGAATAAGTTCATTTATGGGGCTTTTTGATGATTCTGAAGTTTTCTCTCACTGGATCTTATTAATTTAGAGCACTTCACGGTCTGAGCAATTTTCGCTATACATAAGGATTAATTTTCCATAAAATTTTTCTTTAATACCTCAAATTTTATGACATATGCTAGGAACACAATTGGGGCGAACGACGAATTTTTGATCGCGAATATTCATCGCTAAAAATAAAACACATTTGTGTATATGAAAACGCACACATTCATAGCGTACGACGAAATTCGCCGAACGCGACGAATTAAAATTAGATTTAATTTTAACTCATTTGCCGGCGAACGACGAATTTATCAATACAAAGTGACCATGTTTTCTTTTAGTTCTTATGTTTTTTTTTAGAAAATAAAGGTTTTTTTTAATTTTTAAATAGTGTTTATGTAAATTTTAAACCATTTAAATTAAAAACTTTGAATAGTTAACTATTTAATTGTTTTAGAGAGTTTTTTTTTTTATTAATATTTTCATTTTTAACCATTAGTTTCGAAGTGGTCACCCTATCACCTGTGACTGAAAACAAAACTGACAATTATTGTGGATAGAGGCGATTTGTGAATTTAGGAGGAATTTTAAATAAATAAATAAAAATGGATAAAAGTGAAATAATAATTGAAAATGTGCGACAATATATATGTTTATACAATCCGTTATCTAAAGACTACAAAAATGTGCAAAAAAGAATGAAATATGGAAGAGAATTGGCGACATAGTAAATCTATCTGGTAACAAACAAAAGAAAAATAAATAAATAAATATTGTATTGTAATAAATATTGTGTTCTTTATCTTCATCTCTCATGAAGCTCACTCCAGATCGCTTTACAAGTTTCGTAAATAATTTTTCTGACAGTCGATACGCCTAATTTATACGTCCATGCCAAAAATTGTGTACTGCAGCCATGAGCAAGATATCTAACAGTACATAAATAACTGTTTAAAATATTTTTTTTAACAATTAATTACATTCGATTTAAGCCCAATCGCGTCTCCTCATCAATAGGTTTTCTTTTTGAAAACCTTTGTAGGCGACTTCTAAGCAATTTTAGTAAAACATTAAACCTTTCAACAGTCATCCATGTAGCTTTGAAGAAGTGTTCTTCATTCTTTAACTTAAAATCTTCAAAAACGATTCTTTGAAATCCAAGATTTTCTCTATTTATGTTGACTGGCCGTACCCACCATCTCCTTTGTAAACGTTTACGTACAAGTAAATACATTTTCACCATAATAAACATCATATTTTTTATTTTCATAATTTTTGAAAGATTTAACACGCTTTGATTCATATTTTGTTTTTTTTTTTTTCTTTATTTTTCCGCGCAAAAATCAAACAACTTTGTTCACAAAAAATAAAGAACTATATTTATCATAACAGATGTTTTGTATTCGTCGTTCTTATTCGTTGTTATTGTGTTTCATACGACGAAATTACACAGCGAATTTTAGCTGACGAATTCTGCGAGCTGAGCGAAATTCGTCGTTCGCCCCAATTGTGTTCCAAGCAATACTGGACAAAAATAAAGTGTCCCTATTATTTGCTTCAATACTGTATATTTATTATTATTCTTTCCCTTTCACTCAAACTCTAATATTGTTGCTACAAGTAGTACTTAAAAGAATCCAATAGTACCGACAGTTTTTTTGCAAACTATCGAAACTATCGATAGTTTTGCAGCTCTAGCTTAGAATCATTGTCTTGTTAAAGGAATCAAAATCTTTGTACTCATGATTTCTTCACTTTGGTTACTTTTGGTTACTTATGGTAATTTGTACAAAAAAACAAACTTCACCAGTACATTCTCATGCTTTTACTAAAACCTCCAACAGGCTCTACTGTGGATATAAAATTTTTTTAAAGTTATTTTCTTTTGGTTCACCATATTTTTATGAGTTTTTTCTAATCAAACACATGAAATGTTATTTAATAGGTAAATGGGACATTATTCTAGAAAGAAACATCTTTAGTTTTCTATTTTTTTTTTACAGAATTTAAGAAGTCACTTTTGAAACGGCTTCTGATATTTTAACATCACTTTTTTGTGGACTTATCGTCCCAAAATTCTCAAAGTTGACCATCATAAAAAATTTAAAAAAATGCGACTTATGTGGTCCCTTTTACACCTGCAGATGTGCTTATATGTAAATTTTATTTAAATCAGTTCGGTACTTTAGGAGTAATGCGACTATGATATTAAGCCGAGGCACATAGAATATGTTCTACTTTCTATTTTTTTTTTTCTTTTTTTTCGTTAAATTTATGTGATGGATTTTCCCTCCGAAGATAAAAAGGTTTATGTATTTTTCGAATGAGGTCGACTTTGTAGGCTGCTGAGGTCTCTGGTTAATACAGGGTGTCCGGCGGGCAGGTATACACTACTTTGTTTGTTTATAATTTTTGATTACATTGTTACGAAAATGAAAATGCTAAAGACAAAATTCATCACGTCAGAGCTTATTATGAGCTTTTAGCTAAAAAAATTTATTGCCTTGTGTCAAGGCTTAAAAAACTTCTAAAATTATCTGCACTAATTAGAAGCGCTGCCAATGCATGAATCGTTTACTTTTTGTTATTTTAGACCAGTTTGAATTAGCGTCGAAAAATCGAAGATTCGTGTCCGTGCTAGAATATTCTAAACTATGATAAAATACTATAAAAGCGGCGAATTGCGGCTGGTGAGTTAGTTAGTTGTGAATTGGCTGTCAAGAAGTAAAGTCTGTTTAAGGCGCAAATAAAAAGCGTTGTTAAAGGCGAATTTGGTGTATTAAAGTACAGTGGAATTAGTGAAGAAAGAGACTGATTGTAAAACATTTAAAATAAAATTGGGTTTTATTTTATTTTAAAGCAATACAAACGAACTGAAACGTTTTAAAAAGGTTAAAACGTAACAATATGAAATAGAATGGATCTAATATTGATAAATGTTTTATTTAATGTCGCCAATTATGTATGGAATACAATATCAGAGGCGGGCATTTGCCTCTGTTAGCCTCACAAATGCCAGCCCTTTTGAGCACATTTTTCATTACATTCTCAAAAATTTCACGCGTTATTTCATTAATTTCATCACGAATAAGTTTTTTGAATTGCTCCAGCATTTCTGGTTTGTTTGCATAAACCTTGCTCTTCAGATATCCCCACAAAAAGAAGTCCGGAGTAGTCAAATCAGGCAAACGTGAAGGCCAATCAACATTAACATTCCTTGAAATAATTTGTTGTGGAAAGAGGCGTCGCAGTAATTCTATTGTAATCCTGGCTTTTTGAAACCCAATCTTAGTCAAGCCCAAAGCATGCAGTTTTGGCGTTAAAAAGTTGTCAATCATATCATAATATCGCTCCCCATTGACAGCTACCGTTACACCGTTTTCAGTCAAAAGTTCAAAGAAGTAAGGTCCAATGATTCCTCCTGACCAAATTGCACACCAGACTGTCACTTTTAATGGATGCAAAGCTGACTGATGAATAATTTGAAGGTTTTTCATCGCTCAGAACCGACTATTCTCTTTATTCACATAACCATTCATGAAAATGTGACTCGTCATTCATTATGATTTTTTCATGAAAATCGATGATAGATTTTGATAAACTGTTTTAACGATTAAAACAGGTTGGTTTACGGAATATTTTTCCATAATAAATTTAACACGTCTGTACTTTACGACTGCCAAATATGAACTGTCAAGACTAATGTTTACTAAAATGGCGGCAAAACAAAGTAGTATACCTTCCCGGCGGACACTCTGTATTGAACACTAATATTACAAAACTAATACAAGTAATAAAATATAATAACATTTTTTATATTATGAAATCCTAAAATTAGTGCAGTGGTACGCTGTACACTTTTGTGAAGCCTTCCGTTTTTTTGGCATAACTTTAGTTATTCCAAGAATTCATTTATTATTTTTGTGAGTTTTGTAAAAACCTTAATTACAGTTCGAAAGAAACATAAAATAGGCTAAATTGTAAAAAATGGGAGTGTACACTTTATTTTGACTCTCATAGTAAAATTATTTCTGGTGTTTTTTGCTGTTAATATGCGAAAGATGTTACAATTGTGCTTTTTACTAACTTTGATTTGACTTTGACTAATTTAGCACTATTTCAAAATTCCCCATTCGAATCAAAATAAAATAAAAGCCAAAGAAAAGAAGTAACTGTTTAGACTGTCTCCAATCTAATCCCACCGAAGGATAGGTATATTGAAAGAGTAAGCTAGACAGAAATGTAGCCTGAAAAATCTTTTTAGATTCCAATCTCAACAACTAAAGCTAGATTCACCCACTGTTTCGGTGCAAGAATTTTGTACCGAAACCATTTTTTTTAATATGCAGTTTGACGTTTCCATATTTGAGAGAGAGAGAGAGAGAGAGAGAGAGAGAGAGAGCAAAAGAGAGTTAACTTGCTTCGGAACAATTTCAGCTTGAATTGGTTTAATTCAAGTCGAATTTAACAAGGTGGTCTCATTCGGAAAACGAATACAACACTGTATACAGACTTTAACGCTCTGTCAAAATAACTTAAGACTGTATTAAGCAAATAGTAAACAAATTAACTGTCTGTCACATATATTTGTTGTAAAAAAATAGTAATGGCGAATCGTTTTGACATATAGTCACTTATCAGCTGTTGCTTAAGTAGCAACACGCCTTGGTTTAATTTTAATTTTTGTTCCGAAACAATTGAACTGTGCTGCCAGCTACTTCAATTTTTTAAGCAAAGTTGAACTGAGCTGCCACATCATATTATGTATGTACGAGTATAATACATTGCATATGACTTGTTTTGTATTGTTTGTTTTAAAAAGTAACTGTTGATTAATGTTATTATATTCAAAATAAAATTAAATAAATATTACCGTGGAGTTAAATGAATCACTTGCATTGAAGCTTATTTCAGAAATAGAAAGGCCGGGCAGGGAATGTATTATAAAAAATAATAATATAATAAAAAAAATAATTTAATAAAAAAGTAATAATTTAATAAAAATATAATAATAATAAAAGTTACGAAAACAATCATATGAAGCAAGGTGTGTGGTTAACTATAGCAACCTCTATTGAAATGGGAAGTAAGTTAAATTCTGTAGATGATTATCAAAACCATTCAACAAGTTGTGTTTAATTAATTCCAAGAAGCGAATGCCAAGGACTTTGGAAGAGTTTGCGTAGAAGGTATAAAACAGCTAAAAGCAATTAATGTACAATTTGTTTATTACAAAATAACTAATATAGTGTGACACCAACAAAACAATCAAATTGCAATCATCTGCTACAGTGCTGTCAAATTGTAAAACTGACACGCCTGGTTTACAAAAATATTTCATATGGTAGCCTTGTTTTTCCAGAACAACTGTTCGAAGGGGGTAAATCGTTTCACAACAAACTTTTAAAAAAATAAAAATGGGTGACTCCAGCCTAATAGTCTTTTCCGTTCATTTTGATAACAAAAATCAATTATTAATTTTTTCTATGGTAAGTTCTTGGCACAAATAATCTTCCACTGTCAATTTTTTGTTAAGTTTTTTACACACACATGGACATACATATGTATGAATGTATTTGTATAAACTTTGTTTGCTTTCGATTTTTGTTTATGCGATTGGTATTGGGTATCGCTGCTCTGGAGGCTCTTCTCACAGCACGTTGTTGTTCGATGCGTATTTCGCGATTTTCTTGTAAATAATTTTGGTATAAAACTAACTTTCGATTCCTGGCTAGTTCGTTGTCATCTGCACGCTCCTCTTGTGACTGCCGCGAGCGCAGCACTCTCATATAATTTGTGTG
Source organism: Wohlfahrtia magnifica (assembly GCA_023159175.1). Taxonomy (NCBI): domain Eukaryota; kingdom Metazoa; phylum Arthropoda; class Insecta; order Diptera; family Sarcophagidae; genus Wohlfahrtia; species Wohlfahrtia magnifica. The sequence continues at coordinate 1,902,617 of JAKWBJ010000539.1, forward strand.
TCGTGTACGGCGACCTTTATTTGCACGTGAGCGTGGCATTTTGTACTGCAATATACGTTTCTTATGATATTTTTTTTTTGTTATTGTTGGGGTAGAAAGGCTGCTCTTTATTGTCTTACCTGTTGCTTAGTTACTTTTTTTAATAACTTTCACTTTCACTTAAAATGTATGTAATATTTGATTTAAATAAATTAATCTTCAATTTAATAAGTTCTTTTTTTCGTTTGACACCCAGGAACTTTTCACGAAAAGAGGTTATGTATGAGTCGCTGTCGGGTTACTTAACGCCATTACACGCCGCCACATGCCGATCAAGCACCTAACGCCTGCGCAAATAGAGTTTTTACCATAGAGCATGTATATACAGTTTGGTCGAAATCGGTGCAGTAGTTCTTGAGTTACGGTGCAAAAACACAAAAAAACTAAACATTGTGCCATCTGTTGGACGAACTTCAAACTACACAGAAACACTCCTCACATCCCATAGAACATGTATATTAAGTTTGGTCCAATAGCTTTTGAGTTTAGCGATCACGAAGATACACGTCATTTTTATATACATATATAGAGATTTTTATTTGCGTTTTTAGTTATTTTTTTTTTTTTAATAAAAAACGATTTAGTACAATCGGATTGAAAAAAGTACACTTTTTCATGAAAATTAATACAATTTGCAAACAGTTTTTCGCAGCCCTGCTGTGTAGACTTTTCTTTTTCTCTGATATTAGTTTGTTTGCTTTTCGTTTATAGAAAACAAATAGAATGGCGAGCAATTAACAAATTTTCAAAAATCTATCAAAATTCTATTTGGTCTACCATCCTACCAAGCGAAAAATATTCTACCAATTATGGTAGAATTCTACCAATAGTGGCAACACTGAGCATAATAAACACTGCTTTTGTTCATTCTCTCTTTTGTTTGTCGTTTGTTTTTTTTTTAATAATAAAACTTGACCGGTGGTATTATTGTGTGCATTAACTAATACTACTTTACTTGTTCACTTATATTCATTCTCTTTCTCTTATACATACACACACACACACATAATTTTAACTGTCAGTATACATTAATGGCTAACCATTATAGTAACTATTACAAATGCAATATTTTAGCTATGGATTATTTTGTTTTTGTTTCTTTTTTAATAACATCGGCAGGCAGCAGTTGCTTTGAGGTTTCTTTCCCTTTTAAGTTTTTGAACCCTTTTATCAGTTTTAGTGTAAAGTTTGTTTGCCTGTGTTGATGTGAATAGTTGGGATTATTTCTTTTAACACTAATAGATTTCATTGTTTTTTTTTTTGGCTTTATTTCTTTCGAAAAGGATGGTTCCTAAGGGTAATTTACTTGTGAATAGAAAAAGGAGTTGCTACCAAATTAGTTTGGAAATGATATATTTAATGAGTTTTCGGTTGTTAAAGTAAAACTGAAGTTTTTTTATGCTTTTTAGCATAAAGAATTTTAAATAAAAAATAAAATAAAGCATAAATTGAAAACATAAAATTAGTTTTTTAGAATCGCTCAAAGGACAGGAAACTTTTTTCCGTAGTAACATACCTACAATACAAAATTTGTAGGAAACTGAAATGAATTTCTTTGAAAATAAATAATAAATTCTCTTTGAAATCTCTTTTATCAATTTGTTAAGCAGTCTTCTCGTAATACATCTTAACTAATGTTCTTTCGCATTCTTTAAGCATTTTGGATAGGCCCTCTTTTAAAACGGGGCAACTTTGTAGGCTGTTGTGCTGTTATCTACTATAGAACAATAAAAACACGTAGAGAACCAAATTTATTAAATATGACAACTAATTTTAAGGTTATACAGTACCGTCGACTGAATTTGAAAAAATTCAAATACAATAACAGGTCATTCAGTAAGTCCGTAGGATGACAGATGGATGACTTTACTAGAATTTTTTTCCATATGATTTTTATTTTGTTCTAACCTTCCAACGATACGTGTATAAATCTGACAGCAATCTGACTATTGCTTCGTAAGTTATAGCATTTTTTGTGAAGCAAATTTTATTACTGAAAAAAATGCAAAAAAAGTGAATTTCGAGTTTTGATGAAAAAAAAACAGTGAAAACCAAACAATGGCTTAATAAACGTTATTCGAACTCTGCTCCATTGAGACAATTGTTAGAGAAGTGGATTGCTGAATTTAAACGTGATCGTACCAGCACAAATGATGGAGAGCGCAGTGGAATCACAATTTAGCATGTAATTCCAGAAAACGTCAAAAAAATCTACAATTTGATTGTGAACAATCGCAAATTGAAATTGCACGAGCTAGTTAACATTGTAAAGAAATCAGATGGTAGTGTTTTTAGTATTTTATACGAACATTTTAGTATGAGAAACCTCTGTACAATGTAAGTGCAGCGTGAACTCAGATTCAACCAAAAACTAAAATGGAAAACGATGGCTAAATTGAATGACTTGGGTTTCGAATCGCTAGCGCACCCACCATATTCTCCAGATTTATCCTCCAGCGATTTTTTCCTGAAATAAAATCTCAAGAGAATGCTTGCTGAAACGATATTTAAGACCAACGATGAATAATCGCTGAAACTGAGACCTATTTTGACGAAGAAGAGAAGTAATACTATAAAAGTGGTATTGAAAAGTTGCAAAATCGCTATACTCGTTGAATGCCCTCGAATACAACTATTTTTAATAACAAAATCAAGTTTTGTCTAAATTTTGTTTTTTTCTTACTTATGCTACGGACTTATTGAATGACCTGTTACATCTTGTTCGGTCAACGGACAAAGTCCTGTTGTCTATAGTCATTAGTTCGATAATCAGGCAGATAGTTAAGTAGGTAAGTTGGGTTAGGTTATATAAGTGGTCACTCGCGATTACGTGCACACTCGGAGGCCCTACGGCTCATTGTGATACCTTTTACAGTCCCATTGAAGAGGCGGAAAGGACGGATATGAAAGAGTCCCAAGAGAGATCCTTAGCTAAAGACCCAAAAATTTCAGTTCCCTTGACGAAGTAAATCAACGTCAACAGTGACACATCCTTAAGACAGCCCAGATTATGGAAGTGACATGCACCCAAGTGTCTTAGTCTAAGCTTCCATAGAGTGGGACAGTCACAGAGAAGGTGTTCTACCGATTCCTCCTCCTCCGCATCTCATGCGCTCTGACATGCGGCCTACCATACCATACCCGATAATTATGCCCGAAAGAAGCCCGATCGATCCCTTCCAAACCATCTATCCAACAAACTCGACAACTAACATAGAGGGGCTTGCACGTTCCTCTGCACAAGAGAAAGAAAGGAATTTTATTCCTTCGGATATCTGCATGACTAAAAACTCATATCAGTTCAAAGCGATTCCGTTCTAGCCGAGCCAGTGAGAAAATGTAGTTGAGAAGACATTTCGATTTAATCACGTAAGAGTTAAGAGCATTGATTAAGGCAAGCCTGTTTATGTAGATCTTAATAGGCCTTAAGATTTAATTCCTGGATATGTCTAGCAGCGCTGCTATAGTGTTAACCTCCGCCTGAGGTCCAGATCATCAGAGTAGAAACCCGACCCTGTACCCATTTCCATCTCCGAGCCATCGGTATACACCGTGATTGTGTCATCTCGAAGCACAGAACCAGCTCTCCACTCATCACTAAAAGGTAGCTGTGGTAAGTTCTACCGAAGTTCAAAGTAAGTATCGCCCAATCTGTTCGACGCGTGAGGATTGATCCGCCCACTTTCTGTAGGATAAAATCGTGTCCAATGCAAACGTGCCTCAGTCCACCTGACCAAAGTACTACTATCTTGTGCTGACTATGTCTGAACATTCACAGTAAGAGTCAAAGATTGTCTCTTTCTCTCAGAAATGATTCTGCAGCTTACGACCTAGATCAACTAGTTTCCGGAGTAACACCCGTGTAATGGTCCCATCGTTCCGATTTGAGTTTTTTTTTTTTTTGTTAGGTTGATACAACTGTTGTTGATATTCCCGCATTTGCAAAATCTATTTAGCCAATAGAACATCTACGTCTATGTGTGTTGGCGATTCTTTAGATATTGGCCGATATATTATTTCACACATAATTGCCATAGACCCTTCTATCATAATAAAAAAGATAAGATAATTCTCTAAAACCTTTTTGTTTTATTTACAATTAACATCGCGCATTTTGGAGGAAAGCAATATTTGTGTAGCTTGTGATGAGGATGCTAGAGGCACTGTCTAGGTTTTCTGAGAAATAAATCACAATTCCTCGGAAACAGAACAATTCCAGACCTTTCTCTTTACTGAATTGGATGCCGAACATGCAACAGACCGAGCTCCAGCCTAGATGGATGTCTGCGAACATAAGACAGTATTTTAACTGTCTTCTTCCTTCAACCTCACTACCTACCTATTAAACGCTGAGAAAAAACTTAAATTAACTCATACAGGGTGGGCAAATTTGAGGTTAGGAAGTAAATTGGCTGTCAAATGATGAAATGTCTAAAATTGAGCTGTCAACCTTTGACACTTATTTAGTAAAAATTGGGAAATTTTAACTATAGAACACTACACTCTTGAACAAAGAATTTTAATTGTGAAAATTTACTATCAAAATGGTGAAAATTTTACTGTATCACTTCGTAAAATTCGAGCAAATTTTCTCGTAATCAGGCTCCTTCTGAGATCGCTGTGCGTAATTTAATCGCTTAATTCGAGGCTTACAATACTCTTGCTGAGAGATCAAAACAATACGCTCGTAGTGGTCGTAGTGATGCAAACATAACCACTTTGCAGCCAAGTGTTGAGAATGAGCCTGGAACATCAACTCCTCCACGTTCGTAACAATTTGGCATCATCAGAGGAACTTTGAGCAACATTTTGCATAAAGATCTTCATCTTCACGCTTATAAAGTTGAACTCGCTCAAGAATTAAAGCCAGCTGACCATTGTTTGCGTCACACGTTTGTGAGTTGGTTGTTTGAAAAACTGAACAAAAACAAAGCTTTTTTCAACAATATCATCTTTAGTTTTTTCAATTAGGCGGTTATGTAAACAAATAAAATTGTCGCATATGGGGCTCACAAAATCCACAAACAGTCCTGCGAAAAACCATTATAGCCAAAGACAATGACCATATGGTGCCGTTTGTGGTTAGGCGGCATCATCGGCCAGTATTTTTCGAAAATGAGCAAGGAAACGCCGTCATTATGAATTATCTGCGCTACCAAACCATGATAACCAATTTGTTGTGGCCACAATTGGCTAATATTGACATCAGTTACCTATGGTTTCAGCAGGACGGTGCCACAAGCCACGCAGCCAGCCAAACAATTCAGTTATTGCGTTTGAAATTTCCCGACCGCGTAATTTCTCGATTTGACAATGTCAATTGGCCGCCTCGTTCTAGTGATTTAACGCCGCTGGATTGTTTTCTCTGAGGCCATTTGAAATACCGGGCTTACGTGAACAAACTACAAACAACTGATACTCTGAAAGATGACATTTGGCGTTACATTGACGAGATAAGCGAAGCTTTGTTGCTAAATTTGGTTCAAAATTTTGTGAAAAGAGCGGTTGTCTGTTAAAATGCTAGAGATGGACATTTGCCCGACATCATATTCCACTATTAATTCCCATATTTTTATTTAATATTGGTATGAGTAAAACTCAATTTGTCAAAAAAATTTGTTTTTAAGCCAATTTATTTCCTAACCTCAAATTTGTCCACCCCTATGCTTACTATGGTATTAACATAAGCAAAGTTGGAATCAGTTCCAAATAAGTTTCTCCTATTTTCTTGCCGAAATTTTTAATTCAAACTGAATATGATTTTACCACCAAACGAAAGTCGTCTGTGCTTATTAAAACCTTATCTTTTTAAAAAATATCTACTAATGTTGGCCATTGTAATTCGAAATTTGCTGTTTAGCATTCGGACAAAAACGTATCTAATTAGACTCATGGCATATGATTGCCAGACTATGGAGTCGTTAAGTGGCCAGAGGCCTTAACAACGACATCAAAAACAATAAACAAGAGGGAGATTCAGGCTCAAATTACAAAAGCCGCTTGAAATACAGACACAAAGGCTAATGAAACCATTTATTTACAAAAAAGAAGCTCAAATATGCGTTTACCTGTCCGTCCAACTGTCTATTGTGAAATTATACATTTGTCCTGAGTAAAAGACAAATAAAAGAATGTGGTTTTTGTTACTGTTGTTACTGTTTTTGGTCAATATATTCCAATGATTTTAAATATTTGTTCTTCCTTTTTTGTGTGTATTTTTGTAGGTGCCAGAACGTGTACGAGCCATGAATGCCAGCATTAAATTGTTGCTGATTGTACGAGAACCGGTGACAAGAGCCATTTCTGATTATACTCAATTACGAAGTCATGCAGCAACAGCCACTTTGCCATTGGCCAACGAACAACAGCCACCAACATCAACATTAACAGCATCCGCATCAGCATCATCGACTAAAATATCATCAGCATCAGCATCAACATCGCATTCAATGTTGTACAACAAATTAAATGCTGGTTACTCTTCATCACAGGTATATGACAATTCATTAGGTGGTGGAGGCGGTATTGGTATTGGTGTTGGTAAAGGTACAGTAACTGCTGGTGTTGGTTCAGGTCATGGCATTAATAATAATAATGTTGTCTATGGCTCAGGTGCCGGTGGCCTAAAAACAAATTTAAAAAATTCCTATAAAAATCATCGCCAGTATGACACCACCACCACATCGAGTCCACAAACAAGTTCAACAGCACAAATTCTATCAAAGTAAGTATGTGTTTGTGTGTGTGTATGTATATATTTATAACAATTTCATAAAATTCTTTATAAAAAAAAATAGAAAAAAAAATTGTTAAAACACTTGTTTATCAAACGATTGTAATTTTTTGTTATTTTTTTTTAAGATCCTTTGAGGAATTGGCTATATTTCCAAATGGCACCGTTAATGAGTCCTATCGCCCTCTGAGCATTTCCATGTATCATTTACATTTGCATCGTTGGCTAGAAGTCTTCCCACGTGAACAAATTTTAATCGTTAATGGTGACCGTTTAATAGATGATCCGGTTTCGCAGTTAAAAAAGATTGAAACGTTTTTGGGTGAGTATCTTTGAAATAAATTGATAGTTAAAGAGAAATGAAGAATCAATAATGGGTAACAAAAATCAGTAAATAAAGAAGAGGAAGAGCAACATTGCCATTTTAAATGAAAGTAAATGTTGTGTCACTTTCTTTTGCAAAAATAAGAGGTTAAACACTGTTTTAGGACAAAAACAAGACTTATTTCTTCACATAGACCCTTTATCCCAACTTTCTCACTTTTGTTTAAAAAAAAATTGTCATCAAATGCAATTAATTTTTTGCCAAATTTATTAAAATTTTAGAGGATGTCTGCGGTCATTGACTGTTGGAAACATATTTTGGACGCAAACTGCCTAAAATTCAACGATAGTTCAGTAACAGTTGACGGCAATAGTGCTGCAGTCAACGATATTAAACTGAAAGTAACGGATGGGTCATCTATCGGTCTAGATTCGAATCTGGCAATACTTATGTCATTGTATTCTGATACAAAAGTCAGTATATTATCCCCTCTGAATCGATTAACGTTTGAACAACTTTGGGATTTGTAGGAAATTTTTTTCCAAACCAAAGACAATTGGTCCGAAATGGCAAAAAGTAAAAAAATAAAAAAATTATTTTTTCGTATGAACGTACGTTAATAAGTAAAATTGCCGTATTTGCGCCTCAGAAAACCCAACCGTGGTCTTACAGAAGCCATTACGAGTGGCTGTTTGGTGCAGCTTGTGGAGCGGAGGCGTCATTGGCCCATATTTTTTTGAATATGAAGACGGCACAACCATTACGGTCAATGGAGACACCTCACGCACCGTGATAGCCGATCTTTTTGTACCCACTATTCATGGTATTGATGTAAACGATGTTTGGTTTCAACAAGATGTCGCGACTTGCCACACATGCGACAATCGATTTATTGCGTCAAACGTTTGACGGCCGTTTAATTAGCCAAAATGGTAATGTCAGTTGGCCGCTAAAAAGATGCGATTTGACACCGTTGAACTATTTTCTGTGGGGCGCCGTTAAAGACAAGTGTTATGCCGACAAACCAGAGACAATTAAGCGTTTGCAGGCCAATATTCGTAAATCCATTGCCGAGATACGACCACATGCACTGGAAAAAGTTCTCGAAAATTGCTGCGATTGAATGTGCTACTGTAAGGCCAGCCGCGCCGGCCATATGATTGAAATAATACTTCAGAACAATTGTACTTCACAACCAATCCAACATCTTCATAAAGAATTCAACAGCTTGTCCTTCTTATAAAGTTAACTAACTTCCTAGGGACGACTTTACACTCTAATGCGTCCCATATAAATACGAAGGAAATCGTTATTCTACTGATTGCTCTCCTATAATTCTTAAGCTACTAACGTGGCTTGTGCACGACTTCTGTGATCGGGAACGTGCTTGTTCTGCTCTCAATTCTGGTAAAATTATTTTCGATTTTTGTTCGCGAAAACCTTATTAATAGTGCCTAGCAATGTTATACTTCTCCAATTGTCTCGATCAGTTAAATCCCCATTCTTTGGTAATTGAACGATGATTCCCTCCTTAATTGAGCAGCAGTTATGTGTCTATTTAAGTTTTCTGGCACAGTCACTACAAAAGCCGAGATATTTCCAGACTAGAATAATATAAAGGGTATTGTTTTGACTTTATCTTCCACGTTTCTGAATTACAGAATATACGTCTCTATGATGTCTATTGTTTGCTGCTTTTTTGGATTCGTCAGCAAATGTTTTAACATTCAAGTGAATTGTTCTTGGCTTAATGACATAGATTTTTTCTTTTAAATATCCCTAAAGAAAGAAGTCCAACGGTGTCAAATCACGTGATCGTGGAGGCTATTTTACATCGTTACGACGTTGGCTGCGTGGCAAGTGGTATCATTCTGTTGAAACCATATATTGTCCAGCCCAATATCCTTAATTTCTGGTAACAAGAAATCCATTATCATCTCGCAATAGCGAAAACCATTCACCAGTCGAGATTGACGGTTCTTCTGCAACACTATCACCAACCACATTTCCTACAGGGACGATTTGCTGAAATTTGCACATTTTTGCTGAGCAAAAAAATCATAAAGTGCACGAAAGGCAATTTGATTTGAATGCCCATTTCATGAAAGGCTTCAACAATCTTAACGCACTGCTCAATTGTGTACCTTTTCATGGTTGAATTTGTCACAAGCACTGAAACAAAGAAATGTTGCACCGGCCTTAATTATGGCATTTCGCCTAATGCAGCTTTTTATTTTTTGCTATTTTCTAATTAGAAATAATTTTTTTTTTTTTTTATTGCAAATTTAATATCCATCTCTGGATATTTTAGATTTTTTTTTTATTTTTTCTAATGAAAAGTTTGTTACCTACAGCTAAACTTGCATTTTTAATCAACAATTTTAATTAAATTGTTGTTCAATAAAATCACCCGCAACATACATATGTTTATGAATAATCGCACACGTTCCTCCTCTTCGTATGCCTTCATACAGAAGTCAAACTATAAGAAACGTTAATAAATAATTTTATTGCCAGACCATATCCTGCTCTTCTTTTTGTTTTTATTTGACTCATATACGAATTATATCCTTATACTACATATAGTTTAATACATATCTGTCTCTGTTTCTCTCTTTTTCTTTCTCTCTTCTTTTGTTGAATATTTTAATTTCGTATGCATTGCAGGCATTGAACACCGTATTACCAGCAATCATTTCTATTTTAATGAAACGAAAGGATTCTACTGCCTGCGTTACGATAGTGGTGATCGTTGTTTACGTGAAACAAAAGGACGAAAACATCCACATGTCGATCCGGTTGTCATCTCAAAGTTGCGTAAATTTTTTGCTGAACACAATCAACGTTTTTATGAATTGGTTGGTGAGGATTTAGGTTGGCCCGAGGAATAAAACAAGGCAACAAAAGCAACAATTGGCTGTTTTAACACAACCACTATAAGAAGGAAAAGAAGAAAAATGAAATGCAGCAGGTGTATCACAGCACTGCATATATGTATGTGTGTGCGTGTGTGTGATTGTGTAAAAAGGATGTATGTATGTATTTAATTTTGTATGTATGTATGTACGTATTTGTTAGGAGTAAATTATAAAACGTAGTTAGCAATTGCAATAAATAAACTGAAAACAGGATAATGAAACCAACCTATCTACAGTGAGTGTTATGAATGCCATATAAAGAGCTGATCCAATATGACAAAAAACATAAAATAAACACACCGAGAGAAATTATAATGCAGAGTATAATGAAATTAAATCCTTATTTTTTACTATAACGCTGACTATGTTGATTAAAAAAAAAAAAGAAAAATATTGAGAAAAACAAAAAACGAGAAAAAAAGAAAATCCAACCAACACCGGTATATGAAATTTAATTAAAGAAAAAAACTAAAAGAATTATTTGAAATAAAAATATAAAAACAAAATGAAATAAAAAAAATAAAATAAATATTTTGAAAATGAAAACAAGCGCAGCAATTAAGAAAACAAGGACTGAAATGCAAATATTTAGTAATTTTTTTTATAATGTTTTTTTCTTTATTTTATTTAATTTTTTACTTTAAACATGTAATTTATTTTTATTTGTCCTTGAGTTACAGTTTAACGAAATATATTTTTTATTCGGTTTATGTATTAATTTCCAACTGTTTTTTTGAATAGAGAAAAAAATAAATACTTCTCTTACGATGAAAGTACATTCATATTTATACTAAGACAGCTTTTCTACTTTGCTCTTAGCTAAAGTGGTACCACGGTAAAGCGTTTTAAAAGAGAACTTTATTTAAATAGGCATCTATTTATCCTAAATGGTCGTACTGCGTTAGATAAAGCGCAGCTATATCCACAAAATACAGCATTAACTAGTTATCATAGCACTTAACTTGCGAGTAAGAGGGTGATCTTGGCTTGCTACGTAAGCAACAGCTGATAAGTGACTACTTGTCAAAACGATTCGCCATTATTATTTGTTTACAACAAATATATGTGACACACAGTTAATTTGTTTACTATTTGCTTACTACAGTGTTGCATTATTTTGACACAACGTAAAAGTCTGTTTACAGTGTTGTATTCGTTTTCAAAATGAGACCACCTTGTTAAATTCGTCTTTGTCTAGACTATTGCTTTAATCAGGAAACCAAATGAATTCTCTTAAAAATTGTTTTATACGCATAAAATATGCACTAAATATCTGTAAATATGGCCTAAAAATTTTAAAAATATGCTCTGAAAAAAGCAAGTTTCTTCCTTGTTAATAGAAAAAGTTTTATTCTACAATTCAGTATTGGGTGAATGTAACAATAGTCGGCAATTTAAGACTTTTGTTTACTTCAAGCTACTGCCCTTACGCCTGTGAATGTTGTATAGAATTGATTACTATTTAGTAACGCAATTCATTAGTTTGCTTTGTTTCAGGTTATTTAGTTAAATTTATATTTTTTTTATTATTTGCCAGTAGTCGGCACTAATTTTCCAGTTTCGTATGATATACAAGATTGATTTCAAACCAATCATATAATGAGCATCCTCTCAAGCCGCTCAGTTACAGTTCGAACTTAGCATATCATTAAAGCTTTAAAATCAAGAACTCTGCGATGTCCTCTTCGGAAACAGAAAGTCATAATACGTAAAATTAATATCACGCAAAAGTTCGTGAATCGAGTCATTGAAATATACCTGAATTTTGGGTTTTAAAACGTAATACCGGAAACTTGCAGAAAAATCCAAACGCCTTTTGGAGAAGTACGATGATAATTTGATCAGAAAAACCTTGCTTACGGATGAAAAATATTGACCGAACCAAAGAAGTATAAAAAACGAAATGACAAGATGTAAGCACAGTAGTCCAGTGAAGTATCTGAGCTCACCCCAGCTTACTATGAGATCGCCGACTTGCATTTCCGTGTACAAGGGATCAAAACATCAAACAAAGTTTACCAGAAATCCGTTTTGAAAGCGGTTATAAAGCCAAAACCAACTGTAGGTTTTACAATAGGATTTTGAGACTGCCCATAAGGCTAAAATGACGCAAACGCAGCTACCAAAAAATTTGTCAACTGGGGAACCCTCATCTGGATCCTCTGTATTACAAATTGACTCTTTTAGTGGTCATGTTTTACTGCTACTGAAACATTTACAAATTTTTTGTTACTATTGCCGACATCGCTTAAAATTAGAGAAAAATAATTTTTATTTCCGCTCTTCCACCTTTATAGCCATATTTCAGCAGCTTTCTACCTTTAGAAAACATTTCCGAAATTTAATTATTTTAAAGTAATTGTTGGCATTATTAATTCGCCATTCCCACTAATTTTTTGTTCAGAAAACAAGCATTTTCGTAAAAACCGAAAGACAGTCAATTATTCGAGGAAAATACTGTCAAAGATACTTATCTAAGCTCAAATTTTTTTTAACATAAAGAAAGCTGAGAACATTTATAAATTTCGTATAGCTTTACTCTATACATGTATACATATGATCATATAGTCATTTGAAATCCAAAAGCCCCTCAGTTACAAAAAAATTAAAATTATGGTGCAACCTTTCGGACTACAGCAATTCTGTCAACAAGCCAGCAAAACTTTTACCACATACATCTTCGATCCGAGACCACATGCAATGTAAATAAGACCCATCCACCGCTTGTATACAATTCCTATTTACATTTACACAGCGTTGGCCGAGACCCTCGGAAGGGTCCGATGGAACAGACATTGTAAGTGAAGATTGGATGGTTTCAATACCACAGACATTGTAAGTGAAGGTTGAATGGATCCAATACTACAGACATTGTAAGTGGAGGTTTAATGCTTAATACGTTCGTATATATGATGCAGTTCATTAGCAATCCACGTAATTTTTGTTAGTTCAGTTTAAAACATTACTTTACGTCTGTCATTAATAGCAAATTTCAGTTTTTATTTAACATCTCAATACTTATATTTAACGCCGATGCGACGATGAGAATAGTTTTTATTTGTTTTTTGTTTAAAAGTTCGGTTTGACGCAAGAAATTCCAAATAATCGATAACTCAGAAATGCCATGACTTGGTCAGAATTTAAAGTAAAAATTTTCTTTTTGCTGTATAAATATTAAAAATATTTTGCAACACAAATATACTCTAAAAATATTAGAAATATGCTCTAAAAACATTTAAAATGCTCCTTAAATACAAAAAATATATATAGAAAACGTGCTCTTAGAACTGAAATATTCAAAAAATGCTGCTAAAATCACAATATACAAAACTATGCACTAACATATCGATGCCAAAATTCATAAAAATTCCTGAAACGAATAAATACCTTACATTCGGCTTGAATGGATGCATAAGAAAACACATGCAATTGCATATCTCTACTTGCACTGAGTATAATATTACTTTCTAAATACGTTTGTACTTTGAGTACATTAATTGCAAGCTCAAATGAATCTCGGTTGCTTGTTCTGTATTAATAAGTCTTTATTATCCAGTTTGTTAACAACTGATTTACTATTTTACAACTATTACTTCATAATTCTGTCTACCGTAATCGATATTTCTTTACTAGAAATTAAAAGATGAACATTATGCTGGTGTTACATGCTCTTTCACGCGCAGGTTTGCTTCATTATTAAAATCATTGAAAAACATTTGAATATTTGCTATTCATTTAAGAAAAATATAGTTCTAATCTTAAAATTCAATTATCAATTATAATCAACAGATCAACGGTGGTTTCAACTCACAAACTTTCGAAAGTAATTCGAGAAGTATATTATATGACATTTAAATAAAGTAACATGAGCATTAGCATGTGATTTATGTTGACTTAAAAATTATAAATTCTTTCTGCAAACTTTTCATATATTTCACACTAGTCTTAAGCAAACAAAGCCTCTAATTTTTTATCCTTGAACTTCTGTTTGCCGCATTTTTCTTATCCCACACACATCAAAGTCGACTTGAGTTAAAGATGATTTTATTAAAACGGTTTTCCCTACAGGTATGCTCTAAAAAAATTAAAAGTTCGTAAAACGTCCTATAAATGTTACCTTTTTGATCATAAACTGTTCACATTCAATACTTATAAAATTAGCAAAAATAAGAAAGTCTTAAGAAACATTTCAGATTGCATAGTTGCAAATATAAATCACTTGCATTTCGAATTTATGCATATACTCACAAGATTTGCAACGTTATTTTTATTTTCATTTAAATTAATTTTAATATCTTAAGTTCCGTTATATATACCCAGCACCCTGTGTTATGCTACAAAAAGTATATATATACCCTGTAGTCAGCCTAGAGCTATATGTCCATATGTCAATACTCTTTTTCTAGCGTCAACTGCAGTAGTTAAAATGTCAACATCTTTCTATTTATGAGCAAGTAAACATACGTTAGAGATAACAGTACTAGTGTATTTCTGGTGACATTGTCACCAGTTATTTCTGAGAGTCACTAAAATGGACAAGAGTCATCTATACAGCTAAAGTCTACTACGACATTTTCAATGACAAGCTCATGTTAAATGTCAATAGATGACTACAAGGGCTGGTCAGTAATACTACTGACAATGTCACTAGTAAAACACTTATATTTCATTATTGGACAAGAGTCGTCTATACAGCTAAAGTCTACTACGACATTTCCAATGACAAGCTTATGTTAAATGTCAAAAGATGACTACATTGGCTGGTCAGTAATACTACTGACAATGTCGCTAGTAAAACACTTATGTATATTTCACTATTGGCATTTTCCGCAGGGTATTTTTACGAATTACTCAGCTAAAGAGTATATGATTTAGACTACATGACTTATCAAATCTTTAAAACTCCTCAGTGTATGTATTTACTTGTATTCAGGGTTGATTACAATACAGTACAATGGCTTCCTTAAGAATTTAAGAACTTCTTTGCTATAGACTATAAAAATATCCGATCATCAGCTGATTTAAAAAAAAATTTTTTTTAAATTAAATATTTTTAAATATAATTTTTTTTTACTTGTATGCCTTTATTTTAATTAAAACATATATTCAGGCATACAAGTGATGTTTTATTTGTTTCTGTATTGTTTGCAAAACAAGCAATATTTTAATTTTGTGTATGTGTAATTTTAGTATTGCTTGACTTTTTGGTACCCTATATCACTAATTAGGCTTCGGATAAAACTAGAATTTATTGGCTAAAGCTGTTTTACTTTTGTGAAATCTTTTACATGCAAACGAATTACAATATTTTTAAAAAGAGAAACTTATTTGAACTACAATTATCTACAATAATTTGGATTGGGGATCGTAAGGTAATTGCAAATTTCTTTCAGCTGCGTCTGTCTAAAGATAGTGCTTATATTTAGATCCAACTTTCTTATCCACCTGTCTTATCCAAATATATCTGGTCTTCCAATTTTTGGCTTCTCTATGGATTCTATTTGCACAGTGTGCCTAATCCATCTTCGTTTTCTCAATTATTGGCATTTGGTGTTGCTGTAAAAAATTTTCGATATTGTGTGTGAATGCGGAGTTGACATTCTAACCAGCTGCGTACCATGAATACATGCACACGAGGTTCAGATGTTAAGTTTCGCTTTGAAAGAGATGTGTGGAGATCGACAAATTGGGCTTAATCTACCTAAAGATTGGCTGCTTTAGGATAAAGCTTCCTCCCAATTTAAAGGCCTCTAGTATTACTAGTGTTGACACGAATAGTATTTATTTTGTCGACGTTTACTTGCAGTCATTGTCTGTATGCTACTGCCTGTAGAGAATGCAGCTTACCCTGAATTGTATAAAACCTGTGAGCCAGGCCTATTCGAGATCCTCTAGTCTTGTGTTAAGCCCATAGGCTGTACACCTTGCCGAGGAAAAGGTTCCTTGTAATACCAACTCGAGTACAACTTTTAACTGGATGAGGATGATAATTCATTATATCGATAATTT
This sequence comes from Wohlfahrtia magnifica, assembly GCA_023159175.1. Lineage (NCBI taxonomy): Eukaryota > Metazoa > Arthropoda > Insecta > Diptera > Sarcophagidae > Wohlfahrtia > Wohlfahrtia magnifica. Next base: position 1,918,641 of record JAKWBJ010000539.1, read on the forward strand.
TCCCAAGAGTCCATCTATTTTATACCCGCCATAAATTTCAACATAATAAGGCATCCAAGACTGCAGCTGTTACAATAAGCTTATAATACAACGCCCTTAATACCGGAATTTTATACAATGACACCAGTTCCCGAGAACTCTACTCTAAAATAATACAAAGTTGCAATTCAAGACTTCATTGCATGGGCAAAATATTTCCTCATTTCATTTACGGATTAATAAGCTCTTACTTAGTTTTAGGTCCCTATTATTATTCTCAATTAAACCCAATTCGATCCTCCGAAAATGGAGTCACTAATTCGGTTCGGACTCTTACTCAGGCTCGAACACCAGATGTGAATAGGTTACCAGAAGCATATTCAAAGACTGAGTCAATCGATTGTATTAAAAGTGGCTTGTAGACTGTTACGAACATCAGCACAAATCCAATAAAAACATTACATATTAAATATTGGGTGTGTAAGTGTGCGTTAAAAAAAACCCTAAAATTTGTAAAGGTATATAGGTTGTAAGCTACAGATAAATAAAAACAACCCACTTGGCAAATTATCATAAGAAAACCTTGTCTTTGAAGAAGTTTTAAGAAATTTTTGAATTTGTTATTGACAATTCTTAACGATTTATATTTTCGTTAACGATATTGCTAAAGAAACTTTTGTAAATAGTAACCAGATGAGAAACAATAGCCTTGAATTGCCTTCAATCAAGCTGTAGAAAAGAAATTTGTATCTATGACATAACAAACAAGTCTTCGAAACATTCCTAATATCACCTAATTTTCTTGTGAGACTGTCAATTTTCGAGCATGTCTTATAGACAAGGCCGACTGGGAAATATATGGTATGTGACGCGTGTTTATATCGAAATTCAATAATACATATAATATTTATATAAGAATATTTCAATTTCATATAAATTTCTTTTTCTCTTCTCTATGTAACAAAATGTTGTATAATAAATGATTTTCTTTTCTATTTTTGCAAATAAATTTGAAATATTATCAAATATTTGTACAAGAAAATGAAACCAAATCTTGTTGACATACAAAATATCTAATGTTAGTTTAAAATCTTTTTTTTTATGGCATATGTATAAGGGCAAACAGAATATACCTTAAGGCTTTATAATTTATACGAAAATGTAGCATATTTTAAGCAGTAAATATGTTTTCAATTTGTTTAAGGTTATTTTAAAATCAAATTTCTTTTGATAACTAATTTTATACATTTTTAGAAGAATTTCTAACACACTTCAAGGCTTTTTAATTTATAAAAACCCCAACATACTTCTAGGGATTAATATGTATTGAATAATTTTAACTTATTTAGCTTTGATAAGGAAAAACTGATATCATTAGAGAATATATAATTAATTATATTAAGTCTTAAATGACAAAATTTGGGGGGCGGGGTTGCAAAATAAGTTGTCACAATATTCGATAGTATTTTACAGTGTAAAATATGTGAATTCCATAATAACTAAAAGAATTGTGGCCTTTATTCTTACCTTTAATGGTTTTACCTTTAATGGTTTTTTCATATTTTGGATAGTGTAGTGTAGGCGCATTCGGTTTCCAATAGAAGCTCTGCTATATAACATTACACTGATTCTAAATTCTTAGTTATAGGAATTATATCAATTTCTCACGTAGTTCCATTAAATAAGAACTTATTCTGGAAGGTTAGCAATACTTTATAGTCAAATTCACTTCTCTCGATTCGTATCAAGCTTTCTCAAAAATCGCACTATAAGAATAGTTATAGATGGAATATCATACGACGAGTTTAATATAAACACAGGGGTTGCACAAGGTTCTGTTCTTTCTTATTTTCACTTTCAATCCTATCTACTCTTTTGCAGATAAAAGCAACATTTGTCATTCATATTCTTCTGTTGGTGAACCGTGCCTTTTGGAGACACGCTTACAAGGGACCTGTTGAAAATTTCCGAGATGGGTTGCGCGCATAGGGTCGGTCTTAATGCACTCAAGATCCAATGTTAGTTTTTGAGACACAGACCTGGTGGTGTTTATGGGTAATGGTATAAGTTGAGGACACAGATGTTCTTGATATTCGGGGCATTCGAATTCACTGTGGCGTTTATTGGAACGTTCACATTTTTTGCGTATCGAAAGAAGCATTCGAGTGACTCGGGTTTTTAAGATAGCGCAAGAAGTACTTTACTTTATTTGATTTTTTTAATATTTTTACATGAACTATATACGACCCTAATTGGAATACAACCCTCATGTATGGGCCACTGTTTCAACGTATATTTTTGAGCTTCTCGACCGCGTACAGAATAAAGCGAAAGTCCTCAACAATGACGGTAAGGTAGCCAACTCTACCAATTCAATAGACCATCGTCACAATGTGGCGTGTGTTTCATTGCTCTATCGGTACTAAAACGGAATGTGTTCTGACAAAATTAAGGAACTAAGTCCTAGTAATCATGTATTTTTACTTAGTACTTGTATTTCTCGCAGAGTTCATCCCTTTGTAGTTGATTGTCCAGTGAATAACACAACGCATTATAGGAAGAATTCGTTCTTTGGTCGCTCTGTTCGCTTGTGTAACAATCTTCCTGCGAATGTCTTCCCTGACACTTATGGCATAAGCAACTTTAAAACTAACGCCCATAAACACTATTTTCTCTATCCTCCTTCGCATTACCTATTTTCCTAGTACCAGCACAGTGCACTGTATATGTAGGACTTAACCGCTGAGTGCTGTTCTCAAGGGGAAACAAATAGACTCAAAATGATCTATATAATCTTAGTTTTATACTACCAGAACAGATTAAAACTTTCTATTAATGGATACTCTGGTGCCCAAAAAGGAATAAAAAAATCTCGAATTCAAATCAAAGACTTAATTATGGTAACACAGGCAGAGGGATCTTTTGCACCTGGAGAGAACTAAATTAAATTGCCAACCAATGTTTTTAATAATACAATAGAGGTTTAAATAGTTCTCAATACATGAGCAAAGTGAAAACGGTACTGCAACAACAATTATTAGTTAGGAAAGATTTTTCACTACTGAAGGAGGACACTACATAACAATTAAATTGAATTTCGCCAATTACAAAGTTGCCTTGAAAAAACCTCATAAGATCGAACAAAAAAACTACATATGAAAACTTGTTAATTCCATATAAAAAAAGCAGGCTGTATTTGACCTGACCTAAGAACATGCACAGTGGGATGTGTGTCATTAAAAATAATATATATTTTTATTTTTTTTTTATTTTATTATTATTTTTTTATTTATTTATTTATATTTTCATTATATTTTTTTAACCATCAAGAAAAGAAGAAAACGAATTGTAAATTATAAAGCAATATTTAATTTTTTAATTTTTTTGATACATATTCTAAGTAGAAAAAAATAAAACCAAATTTAGGAAATTATTAGAAATAAAAAAACCGACAAAATTAATTAACAACAATACATATCAACTAAAGACACAAAATAAGTTTATTAAAAATAAAAAACAAATACTTATTGAAATAACCTAAAAAGTTAGTTTAAAAAAAAAGAAGTTAAGCAACTCAATGTGATTTTTTTTAGACATTAAGTTTAAATTATAACTTAAGAAAAATATATATGCAAACATTTTTAAAATGTTTAAAAAAATAAATATTTATTTTAAATGGCTGAATATATAAGTGCAGAATTTTAAAAAAAGAAAAGAAAATTAAAATTAAATTCTAGCATATGTATATTTTAAATTCTTAATTAAGAAAGAATTAAAATATTATTAAATGATTATTAAATATTAATAAAATAAAAAGTTACTAAATTTATTAATAGTTTTGAAATATAAAAACAAAGTCATAACGCAAAACATATCAATTCTAGGCATTAAATTAAATATAAAATGAAATAGAATTTAAGAACAAAAACCAACAGCAACAACCAAAGAAATCGATACATATCAGTTGGGTTATTACCCAGCAAAAAAAAAACACACACAAAAAATATAGTTTTAAGGCATAAAAAACTCCTCCTTTTTAAGAATTACAAATAGAAAAATACTTTATTGTTATCAAATTATGACAAGAAAAAGAAAATTAGAAACAAATACACATAAGAATACATAAATATTTAATAAAAATATACATATACTTTATTAAATAAAAATAATAAGTCCAACTAAACTTTATATATAAATATTTGAATAATTCAATATATTTTATTATTTTTATTAAAAATTTTGAAATACTTAAGAGAAAACTTATTTATATGTCCTTGACCTTTATGTCAGCAGCATCATACACGAGGGTATACGAACGAGCATGTATTTGTGTGTATATGTACATGCACACACTTTGCCTGACAACACACTTTTCGTTAGAACTTAGTATCAATAAAGCCTTTCTTATCATTATGAAAATCTGTAGGTGGAGAACCCCCAAAATATATAATCAGTTCGCACTGAAAACACTTACCCCACCCCATCATGGACACTCAAACTGCTGCACTACCATCAATTACTACTTTATATGTTTGAGACCTTCTGCATAAAGTGGTAGAAACCAAGCTCACTTGTGAGCTGATTTTATTAAGTTACAATGGGTAGCCAGACATTGGTTCAGCTCACATGGGTCCAATCACACTGATCACACTGTGATACCCGTAGATGATAACGTCCAAGCGGACCAACCAAACGCTTGCACAAAGGAAGAAAACTTTGGTCCAATATGGCATGAAGAAACGGACTGTCAAGACAAACAGTCCTAGTACCCGAAAGATTCGGATACTGACATAGGAAATGTTCGACAGTCTTCTCTTCTTCCTCATCCTGACAACTCACACAGTAATCATTGAACGGTAGACCCAGTCTCCTAGTAGGCGCACCATATGCTCAGTGCACAGAGATAACAGCCACCCGGATTCGCAGCATAAGTAGCGAGTCCGATCGTATAGAGGCCAGATTTGTCTCGAAATAGAGGACGTGGATTCATTCTCTCACCGTATCAGTGCCCTGCCTAACATATACCACAGAACCAGAAATCATCAAGAGGAAAGTGGCAACCCAACTAGATGGTTAATCTCCTTGTTGCCAAAGAGAGTGACCCCTTAAGCAGATAATCTCTAGGTCTTAAAGTCTTGCCATGTCGTCTAGAGACGCCCGGCATTTACAAACCAGTCGCGATGTCGAGTAGATACCAGAGTGCGTCTTGATCGCAGCCTGACTATCCATACAGATCCGGATATCAACATCATCCACCGCCGTCTTTATCGCCGAGATCTTCGCCTGTAAGACTCTGCAAGGGTCCGGAAGTTTAAAGGATTCTCTTACCCTGTATGCAGGAAAAAAGACACCAACCGACCTCAATAGAACCAGGATGAATTACCGATTCTGATGAGATGCACACAGCGAGCATTCTATTTGGATGTATATCAATCCACCCCACCAAGGATGTTATCCAAGTAACGCAAGATGGCTGCATGCCCATGTCAGACGATGCATTAGCTATCCTCAGGTCCAACGGAAGCCAGTTCAACAATACAAACAAGGTTTTTGAAAGAATGGACCAGAGTGCACCTGTAATCATCAATGCCACACTTTGCAGAACCATGTGAAAGATTTCGCTATATATGGACTTCTCTAGAGATTTCCATCAAACAACAGCACAATACATAAGTATGGACTTATCTGCCGTGTCTGAAATTTATTTGGAATTCTTAAGATTGAGACCACAGCATGTACAGTATAACGTTCGCACTCGCCGCCCTCGCCACTGTATTCTGGAGCCAGGACAGCTTGGAATCCGGAGTTACCCCCAGATACTTCGCGTTATCCGACAGTACCAGTTCTGTCTTCTCTGGATAAGCGCTCAGCCCATTGTCAGTGCTTCACACAAAAAAGAAGGCCCAGAGATGCCTGAATTCACTGCGACATTGTGTCGAGAAATTTACCCTAAACAGCGGATTTTAGTTCTAATAACTTAATCGAAGCTATTATGGCATTGCCGCAAGCATCTCGGAGAATTAATCGAGAATCGTGTACAAATCTGTACAATTAACTTCTATAACCACTATGTCCCCATATAAATTGAATGAAATTACTTCTTCACGTTAGTCAAGTATCAATATGGACAAACAATGGGAAACTCCATCGGCTTTTAGGTGAACTTTCTCATTGTCTTTGTCATTCAATTATAACATTCTCTTACTCAGTCTGATGTACATTTCTTTCCCATGATTAGGAATTGTCCTTAACTCATTATACAAAAATACTGCTTATTTCGACAGTGATCAGGCGATTACACACTCTCAGACAACAGCTGTTCTATAAAGAAGACGTTTTTATTTATTAATTTTTTTTTTTTTTTTTGGCGGTTATTCTTTGTACCGTTCTTCGAGTTGGTGCCACATAGAAATTTGTGAATGGCGCCCATATCTTGCCAGAGCGTTAGTTACATCAACGGCCTTTTTACATACGTATCTAAATAAGAAATAAATGTAGGCTGGGTTTGAGACTCCATTTGGATTTAACATTTGATAGCCCAGATATTCACGGAAATGACAAGAACAACAAATTGCAATATCTCTGCTAAAAGGTTTTCAATTACACTCAAACAATACCATCAAATTTCAGACTGATGTTATATAAGTTCTAAAATATATTTTTTTACAAGGATATATATCCTGGCGTGTTGCTGTCGACACAAAGGTTCAAGTCAGTTTTTTTTTTTCGTTTTTAGAGAAAATAATGCTGTTTATTACTATTTAGGCATAAATAATTTTCATTTGTTTTTTTAGTTTTAAACTGCACTGCCTTAAATTTACAAATAAACTAAATATAGAGAAAAAATTTGAAAAAAATTTATAATTTTTTACTGCACAGTTTATTTTATATGATTTTGTAATAAAAAAAGAAAATTTTTTATATTTTTTTTTAAATGGCATTAGAATTTTAGTGCAAAACAAAAATAATTAGATTTATTCAAATAGAAAATTTATTGTTAAATTTGTACAAAAATTAGTAAAAATAAAAATGGAGAAGTTAGAATATTAAAAAATAATAATAAAAATAATATATAACAGACATGAAATTCATGTTGGCATCGTATACCTACTCGTATAACCATTATACATAAACATTTATAAAATAAATTTGATTTTAAATTTCATTTTTATTTTAAAACTTTAAAAAACTTTGAATTAAAGGCAATGTTTAAAGGAATTTGTTTTCAAATACAAAAAAATGTTCTCATTTTTAGTATAAAAGGCTGAGGAACAACGCTAGTTCGGTTCCTGCTCTTTTAAAGACTGACCTCACAAGTAATTCTCACTTGTTGGAGAGCGTTCAACCACTGCCCGAACTTGAAAGAGTATCAGTAACTATGCCTAGTACATTCTTTCGAGCTCGTGCTTGCAAATCTCAACGCACTGGTCCTGAAGCAGTGCTCTTCGACGCTGGCGCGTCCATTAGCTCAATTTTTCAGTCCGTCATATCGCGCCGGTATTTTTCCATCTTGCTGGAAGGTTGCTAATGTAACGCCAATCCCCAAAAAGGGCGAGGCTAGTAACCCTGAAAACTACCGTCCAATAGCAGTTTGTTCCGCACTCTCCAAGGTTATGGAGAGTATGATTAATCAACACCTTGTGAGATATTTGGAGTTCAACGATTTACTTAGCGATCGTCAGTACGGTTTCCGAATGGGCCGTTCTACTGGTGACCTGCTGGCGTTGCTCTCGGAGAAGTGGACAAGTCCATTCATGGTTTTGGCGAGAGTAAGGTTGTGGCTCTGGATATCTCAAAGGCGTTTGATAGAGTTTGGCACGAGGCTCTCATTTCGAAACTTAATGCTTTTGGTGGCGGTCGTCACTTCTCTCGATTTATATCGAGTTTTCTCCGAGATCGCTCTATTAGAGTGGTTATAGATGGTGTCTCAACCGACAAGTGCAGGGTAAACTCAGGGGTACCGTAAGGCTCTGTTCTTTTTCTTACTCTTTTTCTAATATTTCTTAACGACTTTCTTCTTCTCACTTCTAATCATATCTACTCTTTTGCGGATGACAGCAATATTTGTCTAGACCGAGCCTTTTGGAGGTTGGGGCGAGAAGGATGAATATGAACGTCACACTCACAAGTGACCTGGTGAAGGTCTCTGAGTGGGGTCGTGCGTTGTTGTTGTTGTTTTTTAACACACAGTGTTCTGTCATCTGTGTCAATGGGTAATGTGGATATTAAGAAATCAGATGCTCTTGATGTTCTGGGCATGAGAATTCACTGTGATGTTCGTTGGTATGATTACATATTTCAAGTGTCGAAAGAAGCATTCAAGTGCCTTGATTTTTTGAGAGGGTGCAAGAAATACTTCACTCCATCTGATCTCCTTAATATTTACAAGACCTATATCCGAACCAAAATGAAATGCAACTCTCATGTATGGGCCGGTGCTTCAAAGTCTATTTTGGAGCTTCTCGACCGCGTACAGGCGAGGGCAAAGATGCTCATCAATGACGGTAGGGTAGCCAACTCTATCGATTCATTGGAGCACCGTCGCAATGAGGCGTGTGTTTCATTGTTCTATCGGTACTATAACAGAATGTGTTCTAACGAAATTAAGGAATTAATTCGTAAAAATCGTACTCGTATTTCTCGTAGAGCGCATCCCTTTGTAGTTGATTGTCCAGTAAATCGCACAACGCATTATAGGGAGAATTCGTTCTTTGGTCGCACTGTTCGGTTGTGGAATAATCTTCCAGCGAAAGTATTTCCTGCCACTTACGACATGAGTACATTTAAATCTAACGTCCATAAACACTGTTGCCTCTGTGCTCCTTCCAAAAACCTATTTTCCCAGTACCAGCCAACGCACTGCATGAGTAGGGGCCATCCCCTGGGTGCTGGTCTTATATAAAAATAAAAAATAAAAAATTACTATTTTGCTTTAAAAACAAGACGTAAATGGCCTGTATCACTCACTCTCATTGAGAAAGAAAATAACTAAGAGTTCTTCGGAAGACGTAATCTGTCTTATTTGATTCATGGTATACGCTAAAAGTTTCAAAATGCTGAGTCTACCAGGGTGTCATGTCAGTCCATATAAGCACGGTCAAATGGCGAACAATACTTAACGGACTGTTCAAGGGCAATTCGAAGGCTGTTTATGTGATCGTTACATGACACTTTACTTGACGACAATTTCCTTTAATTTTATAATATATTTTCTTAATTATTATTATTTTTATATTATAAGTTCATGATCCATAAAAATCAACCCAAAAAAAAGAGCAAAACAAAGAACCAGAAAGATTTAATTGAAAACCAACCCAACCAAAAAGAACAATTTCTTTTAAGAAAAAAACAACGAAAATATAAATATATTTGTTTAAAATTATTTTTTTATTTTATATTTATTTAATTTTATACCAAAAAAATAAATAAATAAATAAAACCAACAAGAGAAAAGAACAAATTTTTTTATTAAAAATAATGTGCAAAAATTTATGCATAATAATCATGTTAAAAATAAAAAACGTAGACAAATTACATTTAAAAAATATAAATTATTTTCCTTTTTTTATAAGAAATATAAAATAACGAAAATAATTTAGAAATAAATTCATTATTCTAAATGTCTAACATTTTTTCCTGTCACACATATACTTATGCTCGTACTTATAGAAGCATATTATTTTTAACTAAAATTTCATCTTAAAATAAAATGCGATTTCATTCTTAAACTAAAACTACTATTAAATCCAATAAAAGAAAAATTATAAATTAAAAAATATATATACATATGAAACACTCTTACATACTTATACTTGTAACTTTGATGTACCTTAAACTGTATTTCTTCTCTCTATCTACATATAAATATATAATGATATATACATATATAAAAATAATAATAATAATATAATAAAAACAACAACAAAATCTAAAAAAAAATTAAGAGAAAACTAAAAATCTCTAACGTATACATATCAAACATTAAAAATCAAGCATATCAGCAAACATGTACGATACTTTAAAACAAAAAATTATAATTAAAAATACCAAAAATTATATTTAAAAACTAAATTCCAATAACAAAAAAAAAAAAACTTAAATATTTTTTATTTTATTTTTCTCTCAACTTTAAATAAATGTACTTATTTATTATTCTCGAATAACAACTATAATTAAATTTCAAAAAAAAAAAAAAAAAAACTATGAAAACTAGAAATAAAACTATTCAGAAATACAAAAACAAAATCTAAATTATATGGCTAATTTTAGTTTAATTCTAACGCATGAATTCTATGAATGTAATTTAAAAGAAATTAATTTAAAAAATAAAAATAAATAAAAATTAAAAAATAAAAAAAATGTCTCATTTTTTGTACATTCTATGGCATTCGATGAGCACTCAGCTCAGCGATAATTATAATGAAAATGTCAGTATCTATCAGGGTTGGCAAAAACTCGGGTTTTTTTATTGGGTTTTATACTGCTTCCATATTTCGTTCAATATTTTGTGTTTGTTTATAAAGGGTCCGCCAAATAATTGTAATGGTGGTGTATTTAATGAATTTCAATTTAAAATCAATACATGTTATTTGGCGGTTAAATTAAAAGCCAACCATTCTATTCATTTTAGAATGTATGGTATTGTTGAATAATCATCTAATAGCACGGTGCTCAAGCAAAAAAAGAAAAAAAAAACTATTTTTCTGTTAGGAACTGATGAGTACAACAAAAATCAGAATCTTAAGGTTTCTTCATGTACTTATAGGAAATGCATTAATGTGATTTAAAGATTACCTAGATTGCAGAACATATAGGGTCAGGATAAGTAATATCATTAGTGATGAGTTACCAGTAGATTGTGGCATAACACAGGGTTCGAAACTTGGGCCAATACTTTACTTAATATAAGCAAATGAGTTGATGATGCATACTCTTTGTAACAACGCAGTTTGTGCTTATGCTGACGATACTCCAGTTATCATTTCGGATAATAATATTAAGCATGTCACAGAAATAATACAGGAACAACTTGATAGTGCGAACAAACGGTGTCATGAGAAAAATTGATGCATATAAGACCAAGGCATCTATCTCCCATCATGCAGGATATTCAATTTTATAGTAACGATTGCCTTCATAAGACAGTTTTGAATCCAAATAGAACGGATGAATCCTGCAGTACTACAATAGAATTAGTAGCGACCTACAATACAAATACTTGGGGATATACGTGGATTGTAATTTTAAATAGAAAACGCACATCAAAATGCTACGCACCAAACTCCGCAAAACTGCATACATAAAGGGTACGCTAAATAATTTTTTTTTTATTTTGTTTTTTTGAAAATGCTGTAAAAGAAAAACTACTGAATACTTTCTCAAATTTCTTTTTTACTTAAAAGTACGATCCTTCCGGTTAATAATGGAAAATAATTTCATTCAAATTGCTGCCTCGGCTGGCCATGCAGTAGCTTACACGATCGGTCGAATTTTTAAGCGCATTATCGATTGTATGCAGCTGTATTTCACCAATGGCTTCATGAATATTGTCCTTTAAAACGTCAATTGTCTCTGGCCTGTTGGCGTAACACTTATCTTTGACGGCACCCCACAAATAATAGTCAAACAGTGTCAAATCGCAGCTCCGAGGTGGCCAAACGACATCAGCTCTGCGGCTGATAATGCGATCTTCAAAAACAGGGCGCAAAACATCGAGTGTAGCTTCGGCTGCGTGGCACGTAGACCCGTCCTGTTGAAACCAAATGTTGCTAATATTCTCCTCTTCAATTTTTGTGAAAAAAAATTCGTTCAACATGGTCCGATAACGATCGCGATTGACTGTAACGGTCACTCCTTGCTCATTTTCGAAGAAAAATGGCCCAATTATGCCTCTGGACCAAAATCCGCACCAAACAGTGACTCGTCTTGGGTGTATCGGCTTTTCAATGTATGCGTGCGGGTATTCTGTGCCCCAAATGCGACAATTTTGCTTGTTTACATACCCGCCAAGATCAAAATGAGCTTCATCTGAAAAGATGATTTTTTTGGCAAAATCGGCATCTTCTGTAAGTCGATTGCAGGCGCACTTAACGAAGCGAAAAAAGTGTATACACAACCATATTCGCTCAGCGGAAGGATAAAACTAATTATCTGTCAAATCAGATATGAGCTAAGTGTTACCATTCACGAAATAAGCACTAGTTGAAAAAAAAAAACGTTAGATGGCGGAATACAGTGACGTTGTTTTGGCATTTATAGTGCAATTTTGCACACTTGGTGGAATCAAGGCATCATTGTGATCAAAGCAGACTGCAATTACTGCGTTTGAATCATGCATTATGAGAAAAACGGCCAGAATATAAAGACAGACATGACTAAGTTATTCTCTTACATGACTCGACCCCATGCCGCAAAAATTTTAACACAATTATTAGAAACGATCAAATGCCGCATCCGCCGTATTCTCCGAATATTGCTCAGTCGGCTGTTGCGACAAATACAATATACTCACATTTCTCTTCACGGGCTTTCTTTACATGGCATTTCGCTATACCAGCCTGTTTGAAATATGGAATACATTCGCTTTAAGCTCAAATTACCTCGTTCTATGATTAAAAAAACCACAGATTCTCCGTTTCTTAACAAAAGTGTATGTGAAGCATACTCAACACATATTCATCTTGTTTAAAGGCATTTCAATTTACCGCCTACATTTTCAGAAATTATCTGGGCCGTTTAAAGAGGCATGAGTTTATCTTTTAACATGTCACCGAATCACTTCCTTTGACGAAATGCAACATCGGCTTGAAAGTTAGAGCGCAAGAAGTTTTTTTGAAACAGTATTTGGAATTTGACTCATAGCTGGGGAAAAGATGTAAGCAATGATTTGATCAATTTGTTATTTCATTATACCCAATAATACCCAATAAAACCCGGGTGATTGCCAACCCTGGTATCTACGCACTTGTTCAATCTATCAAAATCAGTGTTATGTTCAATCATTATTAAGCAGTAGCTTTACCCATCCAGCGTTGCCCGAAAATCTACATATATGTAACACATGTGCGGAACAGTGCCAGGCCTAACAAATAGATGGCGCTGGTCAAATTGCATTCACCTTTATTCAGTTAGTTTGTGAGTTATTATGCTAAGAGTGACGCTACTTTTGTTGTTTTCAGACCAATGGATGAAAAACAATTTTGTGTTTTAATTCCAACCTGCTTCTTAATGGGAAATAATAGCGTTTGAGCGAAGCAATGGCTTGAAAAATGTTACGAAGACTACGCTCTATCGTAAATAACAATAAAACGTTGGTTTGCTGGTTTCAGATGTGGTCGTAGAGAGGAGGTAACACTAGAAAACAACAAAGAAATCTTCAAACTCATTTTGACGATTGAAAAGTGAAGTTGCATGAGTTAGCTGACATCGTAAAGATATAAAGAGCTGCCACGCTTCTCCTCCTTACTAAGTGAAGTTAATTTTGTAATTTTTTTTTTTTTGAGTTTGGGATTACTCCATTCCCCCTTAGTAAATAACAATGGAGAACAACGCCAGCAAAAATTAAATCCAGCAGGATTATACGAGGGCGAATTGACATTTCCTAGAAATTACGATCTGTCAAACGTCAGCTGTTAAAATTATAGCCAAATTCATCGATTAGTTTATTTGTTGCAGTCGTTTGAAGTAAGCAACTTTTGTGTTTCTTGGAAAATGAAAAAAAATAAATTTCGTGTAGTGATTAAACACTATTATTTGAAAGGCGAAACGGCGAAAGAGACAAAAGAAAAGCCTGATAAACATTACGGCGAATCTGTTCCGTCAGATTATATGGTAAAATATTGGATTGCTGAATTTAAGCGTGGCCGAATAAGCACTATCAACAGGAAGGCCAAAGGAGGTGGTTACTGAAGAAAATATCAAGAAAATCCTCGATATCGTTATGAATTATCGCCGGTTCAAAATCCGTGAGATTGCTGAAACGGTAAACACATCATATGAACATGTGTTCAACATTTTGCATGAAAATGCTATCGGCAAGATGGGTGCCGCGTTTGCTCAGTGTTCAACAAAAACGAGTTCGACAGATCACTTCATAGCGGTGTTTGGACGTGATAAAGCAAAATCCTGCTGATTTTTGGTGTAGATTAATAACTGTTGATGAAACGTGGGTCCACCACTAAGCACCTGAAACCAAAAATCAATCGAAGCAATGGGTGGAAACTGGTGGAAGTGCTCCGAAGAAGGCGAAACAGCGAAATCGGCTGGCAAGGTTATGGCCAGTGTATTTTGGGATGCACGCGGAATATTGCTCATTGATTATCTTGAAAAGGGATCCACAATCACAGGAGAGTATTATCGTGCATTATTGGATCAATTGGTTGATGCAATCAAGGAAAAACGACCACATTTGAACAAGAAAAAAGTGCTCTTTCTTCACGACAACGCACCAGTTTACACAGCATTAGATACGATGCTAAAACTACGATAAATCCACTTCAAATTGGTTGATCATCCACCCTATAGTCCAGATTTAGCCCCTAGTGACTTTTTCCTGTTTCCAAATTTGAAAAAATGGCTCGCAGGAAAAAGATTCATCTCAAACGAAGAAGTGGTTACCGAAACTAATGCGTATTTTGAGGAGATCCCAAAATCGAATTATTCAGATGGTATAAAAGAGTTGAAAAATGGTCTTACTAAGTGTATTGAGCTAAAAGGAGACTATGTTGAGAAATGAATGGTTTTTGAAAAAAAAAAAAAAATTGTTTTTTCCTACTTAGGTAGCTTCAATATCAATCCGCCCTCGTAAGTTCACATCGATTTCTTCCAGGAACTTGATAAGTGAGGTGTATTTGTCAGTTTTGTCTCTTCTAACATATTCGCTTAGTTCATTGTAGTTGAGTAAGATCTTGTAATTAGATCTTTGTTGAATATATTTCTGACATATAAAAATAACGTGTGTATCATCCTCAGATAAATTGCAAACCTCACATAAACCATTATCAGCCTGTCATCATCATTGTGGCCTGTCATCAACCTGTTTATTTGTCCAATCTGTCTAACATTTATGTAAGTTAGTTTTGCATTTTTCAAACCACGGTTTCTTCAACAAGGAAGGTAATATTTTGCCATAGTTAACACCTTTTCTTTTTCTCAAGCATTCATAATTTCGTTCCCATTCTTTGTAGATTCTCCGTTCAATTTCCTTTAATGCATCTCTTCTCGGCCATTTTATTACCAGTTCTATAGCCTCAGTAGTAGCTCTTTTAACAGCCTCATCTACAATTACATTCCCAATAATGCCTCTGTGCGATGGAATGTAATGGACTTCTACCATTACAATATGAATAGCCTCGTCAATCAGTTTGAAACATATGTTGTTGTTATTCGGATTTTGCAAGCTCTTGCAACCACTTTTACTATCAGTTAGAATAACAACATACCTGAACTGCTTCGCTATTGCCATTTCAACTGCCTTCATGATTATAAATAATTCAGCAGTCATAGAGGAAACCACAAGAGGAATTTTAAAAAATTCAGTGGTGTTTGAGACCTGATGGAATGTAGCAACCCCTACTGCTTCATCTCTAATTGAGGCATCTGTAAAAATTATTTCGCAACCTTTTATCAGAAGCTTCTCATTTTTTCTGAGAAATATTTGTTCGATTATTTCTGGATTGAAATTAGATTTGTTGTAGTTTGCATTGCCATAAAAACGATGATATTGATCCACATTCTGCAGAATTTTTCTGTATTTTTTGAAATATTTCTACAGGCTGGTCTTTATTGACTTTTATATAAGAGGGAGAATTTTTAACATGTGCATTTTATGATAAAAAATATTCACGAGGTCCTTTGTAGCTCTCAATTCCACTCGATATTCCGCCGGTAGCTCACATGCCATGTGGTTATAATACATGAACCGGGGTTGATCTGATAAGACCTAGTGATTTTCAAATCTAAAAGTTCAGACAAGTCTTGAATTTAGCCACTGCTGATTTCTGTAGATGTTCAAAAGACGAAGCCGCATACTCTACTTTAGAGCGTGTATATACTCTATAAAACTGCATAGATTTTTTTGGATCCACATCAAACCTACAATCAATTATTTTTTGATTTAATGTGCAACTTAGTTAGCAAGATATACCGCAAAAAACCAAAACCAAAAATCTAATTTTAGGTATTACTCTAAGCAACCAATGAAAAAAATTTTCTGACTTTGGGCAACTACTTTATATATTTTTGATGCTCTATGATTGCCTAACTTTAAAAATCATCAGAATTTCAATTTCTGTTAATAAGTTTTTTTTAGAATATTTTTTAAAACAAAAAATTTGCTTTAAGAACAAAAGCAATGGGCAATCTGACGAAAAGTCATTAATTGTGGACGTTTTTCCCCAATTTTAACGTCACCGAGGTAAAATTTTGGAAAAAGCATACCCTATAACACTTCTGTTATCTGTGCTTAAAATTTTATTAAAATCGGTTCAGTCGTTTTTGTGTGATTGAAAGACAAACAAATAAACTTACAAAGAAATTTATAATATATTACCACAATGATCACACAGTTCCCGAAATTTCTTCAGATAGTTAAAAAGTTTATACATCTAAATATATATTGTCCCCTTCTAAGTAATCCCTATCGACTGCAACACACTTATGCCAGCGTTTAATCCAATCCTCGAAGCATTTTTTATATTTAGTTTGCGGTATGTCAGTGCTTCCTGCGATTTTCCCATTATTTCCTTTCGGCTGCTGAAAGGCGTTCCACGTAATGTTTTTTTAACACGATTGAACAGAAAAAAGTCACAGGGAGCCAAATCATGTAAATTCGGTGGCTGTTGGATGGTATTTGTTGCATTTTTCGTCAAAAAATTTCAAGT
Organism: Wohlfahrtia magnifica; assembly: GCA_023159175.1. Classification (NCBI taxonomy): domain Eukaryota; kingdom Metazoa; phylum Arthropoda; class Insecta; order Diptera; family Sarcophagidae; genus Wohlfahrtia; species Wohlfahrtia magnifica. The sequence continues at coordinate 1,935,500 of JAKWBJ010000539.1, forward strand.
ACTAATGGCACCGTGCAACTGTGCGTTATCATGGTGCAAAATTCACGAGTTTTCTAGCCACAATTCTGATATCTTTCAGCAAATTGCCTTACGCCCAAATAATACTCTTTCTTTACTGTCTGGCCTTTTGGCAAAAATTCATGATACACTACACTTTGTAATCCATTTGTAATCCTTTAACTGAAAACTAGGTGGTTTTTTTGGTCTTGGCTCATTTGATAAACGCCATTCACTAGCCTGATGTCTGAATTGCGTGTCGTACTCAAAAACTCAGGTCTCAGTAATGATCCTTTTGATACATGTGGGATCGGTTATAGCCTTCCAATTCATGCCTTTTGCGACCTCAACACGGTCTCTTTTTTGTATGAAATTGAAGTCTTGGCAATGTTCAAGATCTCCGCTATCTGTCTGATGGTTAATTTGCGGTTATCGATGTTCTGCCACTGCGTTCATCACCTTCACGTTCATCATCTCACGACCACTTTTGAAACGCTCGTGCCAATGGTAAACGACCGTTTTCTTTAGAGAATCATTGCCGAAACACTTATCCAACATTCGCGCATCATTAAATCCGTTTTTTCGCAAAATTTAACAAAAGTTCGTTGTTGCAAATTTAAATTCATTTCAAAAGTTGTAAAAAATCGCCAACACAACGCAGGTGTATTACAATACACCAGAGATCAAACGGTAGTCAAAACAGTGGGTTTTTTCCACCAAGACAATGCATAAGTTTACACATGTGCAGTTTATATTGCGAATTGCTGCCTCGTTCTAACTTTTCCCCAGACTTAGCCACGAGTGACTATTTTTTGTTTAAAAACCTTAAAAATGTCTCGGCGGAAAGAAATTTGACTCCAAAGATGAAATCTTATAGCAAAAAAATACCTGTTTTGACGATCTTGACAAATCTAATTTTCTGGAAGGGATACAAAATTTGAGAATCGTTCGATAAAGTGTAAAAAGTTTAAAGGAAAATGATTTATTTTATCCAAAACCTCTGCTTCAATCAAAAAGTTAGGCACTTATTGACCCGCTCTCAAATGTCGAAGATAGCAAATGAGTCAAGTCATCAAATTCCTAAATGCCAACTATAAAAACGAACAATAATTGACTTTGATTCATCAATTAAATCTTGAAGTCGATTTACATTTAATATTTCTAAAGTTTGAATTAAATGGTCTCCCAATTTTGTGACTGGCAAAGGATGGGTATGAGCCCCATGACCTTGCTTGTAGCTAGAACTGTTTTTGCTTCTTTTGGATTCGATTCTTCGTATCCATTTCACTAACCTGACTGTCCCTGAATCTCAGCTTTGAAGTGGTGGACTTAATCGATAAATAATTCATGTTGATATCACCTTACAAGTGCAATCCCTATCAATGTGCTGCAGCCTAGTTGAAATCGATAAGACTCTATCTAACATATCGTGTACATAAAATGTATAAAGTTTTAAAAACTTTCCAAGCTTTTATATTGTTAAACATTCTCTGTTTTCCTTTAAAAAGTCCGAATTGTTGGAGTGCGGTTTAAGTATGTGCTAAACTGCAATTACCAGCGGCTAAAAAGAAATGGTAGAAGAATTTGATAAGCAAATTATTCCACTTGGTGACTCAAATATGAATTTTACAGCAAGTGCACACCAGTCTTACCGAATACAATGAATATTATAAATTTCTTGCGATAGTCGGTTTTTAATTACTGATATCTTCCATACATTACATTTGGTAAGAACTAAAACCCGAAGCACAAAGATTTTATCCCATTAATAGTCAAACGAAAACAACAAGGAAAACTATAAAAAGCAAACAAATTACAAAAGAATTATTAACAAAATTTCGATAACAATTTAAAAATAATTTGATAATATAACGAAAAAATAATAATTTTATATTAGAATTGGAGACTACACTTCTCACTACTAAAAACCATAATGTTTTGTTAACTATAAATTTCTATAAGTTGTCAATAATTAAGTGTTCCCGAATTGGCCTTGCGGCTAATTTAAGTATTAGGTGTTTATTGCAGTTAACAAAAACAAAAAAAAATATTTTTAATATTAATGAAAATTTTATGAAATTAATATAATTTCTGCCATCTGACCACCACGTAGAGCTGAAAAACTATCGATAGTTCGCCCATTCGATAGTTTCGACAGTGTGCAAAAAATCTATCGATACTATCGGATTCTTTTAAGTACTACGTGTGGCAACAATATTACCAATTAAGTGAAAGGGTAAAGAATAATAATAAATATACAGTGTTGGAACCAATAATAGGAACAGTATCTTTTTTTCAAATATGTCATAATATTTTATGTATTGAAGGTTTTTGATAGAAGAGTAATCCTTATATAAAGCGAAAATGTTCAGACTATGAAGTGCTCCAAAATTAAAGTAATGAATGCGATCTAGTGAAAGAAAACTGCAGAGACTATGGGAAGAAAGCGTGAAGGAACTGTCAGTTTTAATAAACTTTTAATTGGTACCTTAAAGATGAATCCTTTCAAGTCATCAAAAAACCTTAAAAATGAACTTATAGCTACAGTGTCAACTCGCACAACAGGAAAAAAACATATGAAAGTTAGACTTATTATTTAACCAAACTTATTAAACCAAAACAAGTAAAATAAAAGCAGCTGTTTTAAGAGGTACCAACAGTGCGAGCGCAAAAATTTGCTTTTTTCTTTGGTTATTTTAAAAAATTTCAAAATCAAAGAGAGCCATACGACTGCCAAATTTTTATTTGTAAAACATTGTTATGAAAATGAAAATGCCTTAAAAGAAAATACTCCACATCAGGGCATGCATTATTGGATTTTATTCTATGGGTTTACATCAAGGTTTTGAATGCGTTACCCTGGTAATGCGGTACTGATTCCTGCAGTTGACGATACAGAGTGTTTTTTTTTAATGTTACATGTTTAAAATTAACGAGTATAAAACAGATGTGTAAGAGCGTTTGCGACATTTCCGGAACTTGCAAGCTGTTTGCCTACAGTCAGAGGCTGCTTTGCCTACGTCGATATTGTTATCGTTTAGTAGTCATAAGGTAAAGACGTGCTGAAGCGTAACAAAGTATTGTATAAACGAATATTAAGTACAAGATAAATAGGTTGCTGTATTAAGATAAACTGTATAAAGTTAAAGTGAGGAAATATGAACAACAAGGTAGTGTTTTTTTATTTTGACTCAATTAAAAAAAACGGAAACGTTTTCATAAGGTTAAAACGTAACAATATCTATATACTTTCTATTGAAACATCTTTACAACGTTATTTTTTTCTATTATTAACAAACGCTGCACTTATAATGGGCATAGCTTTCTCATCCCCATATTTTCAATCAATATACAAAATGGTGGCGTGGTGTATTGGTTAGAGTGCATGCATAAATAAGCGGCCCAGGTTCGAATTTCAGCAGAGGATGTGATGAAAAAAAAAAATAATTGCATTTTCGTTGTTTAATAAAGAGGCTTCAACTTTCCTCCAGAAGAAGAAGCTCCTGACCTTTCCTGACAAACTTCAAACAAATGGTCAGAAAAAATTTATCTACTGAGAAAATAAAGATCACCACCACCACTTAGCCACGTTCTTTCACCACTAAATAATCATATGGAGGGAAGCTGCAGTGGATTAATCAACTACTTAGCTTGTAAATTAACTTGATTATTGAAACTAAAACAAAGCAATGGATGCTTTGTGGAAAGCTAATATGCTCCCTAGAGGAGTGACGGAGAAAAAAAATATTCGATAAATAGCACTTTTTGACATGCCTATCATTTCAGGTAACTTAAGCAGCTTTAAATAACAACAATCCAATAGTATTTTGTGGATTGTCTTAATGGTTTCTACAGTGCTTGTCTTGCCAGCTGGTATGCTCTCCACCACGTATTATTTTATAGCGAGGTCGGTTGTTGGCACAAGTAGATTGTATCACCTATCATTGAGTATACAAGTTAATAGTATAGATTTTTTTGCTTAAAGAAGGCGTTTATTACAATAAAAAGAAATGAATTGATATATTGTTTTAAGTATTGTCCATCGTTAGCCACTACTTTTTCCCAGCTTTCTTGTAGGATATGGATGCCGCGCCAAAAGAACTGTTCCGGTTTTGAGATAAAGAATTAATCAAGAAGAGTGTTCTGTATCGATCGAAACAAGTGGAAGTCCGAAGGGGCAAGATCCGGACTATAAGGCGGGTTAGCCAAAACTTCCCATCCACTGTTTTCCAAATAGTTTTTGACCGGTCTTGCGTTGTTATGATGGAAGATTATGGCTCGTGTCTGGTCAAATATTCTGGTCGCTTTTCGTTGATTGCTCTCTTCAAACGAATCAGTTGTGTTCGGTACAGGTCTCCTGTGATCGACAGCTTATAATACAAAACACCCTTCTGGTCCCACCAAATACAGAGCATTACTTTGGCATCAAGGATATTCGACTTTGGCGATGATTTGGCTGGTTGGTCGGGCTTTATATATGATTTTTTGCGCTTAGGGCTATCGCAATGTATCCATTTTTCATCACCAGTAACAATACGTTGCAAAAATGACTTCTTTTTGTAGCGTTCAAGCATCATTTCCGACATGCAAAATCACTTTTTATCGTCTCTCGTCTTCAATTCATATGGGACCAAATTTCCTTGCTTTTGACTGAGTCGCAATGTTTTTAAACGTAGAGAAATGGCTTGTTGTGTGACTACTAATGATAATGCAAGTTCTTTTGGCGTTTGGCAACAATCTTCGTCGAGTAATGCCTCAAATTCGTAATATTCAAACTTTTTCGGCTGATCAGGCCTCTCTTTGTCTTCTGTGTCGAAATCATCACTTATGAATCACGCAAACCATCGTTCACAAGTTTTTTGAGTTGGTGCATGTTGACCGTAATCTTCTTATTTTTCTTCGATAACTTTAGCAGCCGTTTTCTGCAAATGAAAGAAGGTTATCAGACTTCCCCACATAACATCTTTTCTAGGCACAAAATTCGACATTATTATTGTGATTGAAAAAATATGTGTGATACTCGTAATTATGCCATATGTTGTCCAAATTGACATTATTAACTTGTATACCCAATAGTATTAAAAAATACAGTGAACCAACATTATGCCATTATGCCGTAATCACTTTAAACGTTGATTCCATTTTTTAAACAAAATTTAATGACAACTCTTTAAGCAATTCTCAACTCTTCTAATCTTTTATTATATGTACGTACGTATGTAAATAAATAGAATATTTTAAGAATATATTAAAACATTTTTTAATTTTTTTTCTCTTTTTAAAAAAAATTTCACATTTCAAAATTAAGTTAAAAAAATTAAAATTAAAAATAAATTATACAATTTTTTTTTTCTTTTTAAATTAACGACGATTTCGATTACGCCGTCTTTTGGCATTCTGATGAGATTGATAAGGGTGATTTACTTTATGAGTATTGGAATTATTCAATAAGTATTTCTTTCGCTTACTAGCACTGCTCGTCACGTCTAAATCGGGACTGGTATCATCATCACTACGTTCAGCTATTTTCGGTGTTGCAGTTTGAGCTGAAATGAAAACCTTTTAGATGTCAAATGTAGTACAGAAAAGTAATACAAAATAGGAAAAAAATTACCTTCAGCTGTAGAATCCTTACCAAAGGCAGTGGGATAAAAGTTGGAAGGAAAACCTTGTGGTGAACCTAAATTGGAGGAGAGCGAAAAAAATTTAAATAATATGTACGTTTCTGAAGAAGGAAGACATAATTAATTTTGACAAAAGGAAATGGGATAATTTTTTGTAGGGTATGGTAATGTTGTAGAAAATGGTAGAAAATTACGAGGGCAGCTTAATAATTTAATTTATTTTTCAATGCACTATCTTTTAAGGTGTCGCCCAGATCATTTCTATGAGAATCTTCGAAAGCGTAACACCTCTATTGAGACAAGAGCAAGCTGGTTGTAGACCACAAAAGTCCAGTGTTGACCATGTTAATATTCATCGTATCATTACAGAACATTCTGTGGAGTGGTGCTTACCACTGCATCATTGCTTTATAGATTTCGAGAAAGCCTTTGACACACTGATTTATAAAGTGAACTGGAGTATGCTGGCTTGTAAGGGAGTTTCGTTGAAACTTATTGAACTCATTAAAGGCTTATATCGTAATGCATATTGCAGGGTTAGTCATGGCAAGCTATTAAGTAGAAGCGGGTAGAAGTAGGAATTGGAGTCCGGCAAGAGTGTGCCCTGTCACTAGTGCTATTTAATATAGTTCTGGACTCTGTTCGACGTCTGTGGGAAAACAAGTGGACTGAAAAGTCAGCTGAACGACATCAATAATGCGGATAACATCTGTCTCCTGGCTCATAGTTTTCTTGTCCTTGTGAAAAATTTATGTATCGTAACGGATGCAGCAGGTCTGAGAATAAATGTAGCGAAGACTAAGCTCTTCCTATTTACGCGACGTCTCGGGAATTGTTTGTTATTGGCACTGAGCAAATGGAGGACGTCCGTTAAACTGCTACCTGGAGAGTATTATACCCGCAAACGTAGGATCGAGCGTGATATTGAGAATCGCTTGTAGAAATCGTGTCAAAATTTTGGCCGTTTAAGATCAATCTGTATATCACCCATATTATCGTTACGTACAAAAATTTCAGTATTCAATGCCACTCGCACGACAAATTGAAGCCGAGTTGAACGGTTGCGACAAGAGTTGGAGAGAAACACAAAACATAGAGTTGTTCGGGAAATGTATCCAGGCCCTATGCTCCTTTTAGGATCGATTGAACTTATTATCTTTCAAAAGAATACTGCTTACATTAGGTTGTTATCTATTACAGTACTGATTTTCTGAATTGCCGAAAAAGATTGACATGAAGTGGTATTGGATAATTAGAAAGGTGACCAAGTCTATAGACATATTGTTGAGTGAGGAAATAAAAACTGTAGAGCAACAACAATGTGGTATTTATTTTATTTTGACGCAATTAAAAAGAACTCAAACATTTTATAAAGTTTAAAACGTAACAATATTAACTGAGTGGAATATTTGGATCAATAAATGCTGTAAGGTTCGATATGTGCCACGATAGCTCATACTCGAACTTAAGCCCAACATGCATACACTAAAGACTAAAGAACAATCAAAACAGATTATTTGGTTGAACATGTGTTAAATAAGGTTTAAATGGATCCGGGGGTTTATAAAATCATGTCTACAATTGTTTGAGATCCACGCTGTCTTATTAACAACGATCATCTTTAAAAAAGTGACACGATAACTGACGAATATTATCCAAAACAACCTTATGTAGCGATGAAAAAGTGGCTATTCAATCAAGATAAAGCATGGGTGTACACATGCGTAATTGACTGGTTCTTATTTTCCAAAATGAGGAACCTCATTTCTTAGCAGAAAAATCTTAATGGAATAAGTCACTTTGGCTATCTGGATGGAGAACATTTCTGGGGGTGTTTCGACCCAAAATTTACAACAACAATAATTGGTCCTTACAAATAAGGCAAATCCTATTGTGGCCGGATGCGACACGCCTACCCCTGATGCAATCTGCCTAAAATTTTCCGTAACGCATTGTTTGGCTAGGTAGAACATTTCTGGGAGGAGTTATAGAGCAATTTCGTACTTTTAGAAATTAGGAGCACCCTAACGTATATAGATAAAAAGAAGTCGTTTGCCAGATGGTTGTCGCCAATGCTTTCATTCGATCATTGGCGCCAATTTTAAACTATTAATGAAATATAAGAACAATGGGCCTTTTTAGTTGAAAGTGTAGCAACGTATTTAGGGTAGATTTCAAACAAGCGATGTCATTCACACTGATTACCTAGAGACGGATTAAGTTAATACCACAATGCATGAGTACCACTTTAGCAGAAATCTACGAAATGGGTATTCAGCATAATCTCCAGATGAAGCTTCTTGCGATTATTAACTGTTTCCAAACTCCAAGAAATGGCTGGTGATAACAGATGTTTAGAGAAATTCAGAGGTCATTGCAAAAGCAAAAGCTTATGTATTTTGTGTTTCTTGAGAAATTTAAGCCTTATATGTGTGTGACAGGGTACCCTGGTACCTCCTTGTATTTTAATTTTAAACTTTTTGAGAGCTCCTAACTTTTGTTTATATTCATTTTTTATATTGATGATATTTGTGTCTCAGCGTAGGAGGAAGTGGTAAATCAATCTATTTTTAACAGCCTTAACAGGGTCCCGGTACCCGGGTACCACATTTATGTATTTTAACATATTTTAATATGAACATGCTAATTCTTATTTAAATTTATGAGGCAACATATTTGATGGCAGAAATTTTCTGTTTTTTTCACTGTTCCCACCACAGTAAGCTTCCATGGACTTAACGTCTGGGCAAGTTGCAAAAAAGTAAAAAATTATGTATAGATATACTTCTGCCAGAATTTTTGTATAGACTGAATAGGTCTCAGACTACTTTTGACTACATTCCTTTGGCGATCACCATCAGCTAGCTTATCCGTATAAATTTGGCTTTTGATAGGGTACGAATTTCTCTAGTCACACACCGAGAAAGATCCTAACACATTTGTGGCTTCGATGGCATGTATTGTGTGAACCGAGTACATTCTCTATATCCAAACAATTGTTCATCAACGATAAAGCTCTCGCCTGGCTTGTAACTTTTATATAAGTTCTCATAAAGCATGGTCCAAATGTCTCTAATGGCTGCTCATTTATCAATTTCAACACGCTTTGCCCGAGTTTCTTTGTTATCAAAGCGAATAAAGCGTAAAAGTAGTCTAAATATATCACGGAACATTGCTGCAATAGTGGGAATTATTTTGGTTTCCATAATTCTGATAGATATTCCTAAAAAAAAAACGTATGGCTCTTTTTCTGTAAATTGTATAAATATTTTGTTTGCTGAACGATCACAGGAATTCGGATATTTTATTTCCAAGTTTATTTTATATTCATCAGTAACTTTTTTCCTTTTATATTACTTTCGCGCAAAAATTATATCACATATTTCCATGGATAAGATCTTTTTTAATACATTTTTAATTGTATACATATTTACGCCAGTCGCAGGTCGACAACGTTGGCGTAAAATACTAATATTTTAAGTCTGGGATGCGTTTCATCCTTACCACTAAGCTGATTGTTAATTTCATGCTCTTTGTGATCATCAGAATCGTAAAAGTCCTCTTCAGATTCTATACATCTCTGTTGCTTTACATCATCTTCGTATTTGTATTTATGTAACGAAACGTTTTTCGCGTTTTCACATGCAGCTTTCATATATATGAATTGTATAATAATATGAAACTGCATATATTCTCTGTACGGTACCCGGATACCCTGTCACTCTGTTATAATATTATTATTATTAGTCAATGAGCTGCACCCGATTCTATTGCTTTGCAGGAGTTTGATTTAATTCTATTATTAAATATATTAATTCCCGCAATATTCCATGAAGGAACATGGGGACATCTCTCAGTCAATGAGCTGCACCCGATTCTATTTTTAAACTCATTTTAAACTCATTGAAAAAATGCATTTAGAGAAGTTTTCAATAGTATTTATACTTATAACCAGTTACTAGCTAATATTATGAGGTGATACCGCTGTCGAAAAACTTTTTTCTTTTTTTTTAGGATGGTTTGGGCTGGTATTGAATCGACGACCTTCTGGTTGGTAGGCGGGTGTCTTACCTACCATACCACAGCGGCGCAGTCTTTTAAAGTTGTTTTTTTTTTTTGTCACACACATAAGGGTTAAAAAGAAAAACGTTGGAATGAATGCCTTGAGCTGAAATGAGGCTGCATTAAGTAATAAATAACTTTTTGATTTTAAAAAAGCTACGGAATTTATCCAATTGCTATTGTAGAATAGAAAAAGCTTTTAAATGTGTTGTACGTTATTCTTAGGCAAGGAAAAAATGCAAAACTGGAACAAGATCAGGGTTGTCAGATCTGGCGATTTTAAAAGTTATTTGGCGTCCTAATTTTCGTTTTGGCGAGATGGCGTCTTTTTGGCGATTTGTAAATTAATTGGCGATTTTGTTGGCTATTTTCGATACGAAATATTAAGAACGAAAAATTAAAATTATTATTTTGGTATTTTTATGTATGAAATTCGCGAACATGGTCATGTTAATGTGTCGAATATAGATGGCAGCCGAATTCCAATTGTGTTGCCTATATGGAACTCAAACTAATAGAAATTTAGGTTCCAGTTTACTTATGTAATGCAATTTTCGTCAATTGGGCAACGAAATATTTAAGTTCATAAATGGTCCGAAAATAGCTCTAAGCTTAACAAATGTGGAAAAAATTAATGTGCTCGCTTGAAAAATTCACACATATGCCTACATTAGGGCTATGAAGTATATAATATCATCATTTAAAAGATTACTTCTCCTCTCTCCAAATCCACAGAGAAGCTTAAAATCGGATAGTATTCCGCTAAATTATAAGTCTATAAGTGTATGAAGGTACGAAAAATCGTTTTTTTACCCTTAAAATAGTATAACTTTTCAGGTATTTATCTTTGTTCTTTTTTGTTGCATAGTGTAATTTAATTCCAATACAAGGCAAAGTGAAATGTGTTGAAGAAAAATATATAATAATAATGAGACTACATATCTATATCCAAAATGTATTTTATATTAACCATAAAAGTTATTTTTTATAGCTTTCTAGCTAAACTATAAACTATGTTATAGTAACCATTGTACACTTTTTGTTTTTGCTAATATTTTTGCTTCATACAATTAACAACATATATTTATTGCGAATTTTTTGCACTTTTGGCGAAATTTAAGAATTCGGAAAAAATAATTTTTTATTTGTTTTAAAAAATGTTTTTTCATTATTTTAAAAAATATAAATTTTATTGCCAAAAACTTAAAAAAAGATGATTTGGCGATTTTGGCGATTTTTGAAATTGAATTTGGCGAAAAAGCTTAAAAACATCTGACAGCCCTGAACAAGATATGTATGTCATACTTGTATCGCAAACGAAAATTAAATAAAATCTATGCAAAAGCAATAACAGAAAAAATACAGAGATGGGAGTTTAATTTTTTTATCTTATGTGATTTAAAAAACAGTTCCTTAATAATACAGGAATGGAAGAGTAAAATTTATTAAAAATTTTGTGTTAAAAAAAAGATCGAAAATTTTTTGTACACAACAAACAGATGTCGCCCTTCTAAAGATATAAAATGGAATGCAATTTCACCCTTCTAATGATATAAAATGGAATGCAATTTAACTTTGCAGGAAATATGAAGCAGAGATGTTAGAGCATGAATGGTGATGTGAAAAATGTTATAAATTTCGAAAAACAAAAGAAGAAATATAAAATTTTATTAAACCAACCAATTGGACTATAGAAAATATCTTCTTCGGATGTTGCCGGTGTCAATTGTACCGAGTATTTTATATTTTCCAATTTGGGACGTGAGCTGTGATGGGTAATTTCGGTTTTAATCGTTATAGACCAATCTATTTCTAGAGACGTTTGTGTGGTTATGGTTCTATAACATTTTTCTTCCACTATTGTATTATCTGAATTTAAGGTTCCTACCAAGGGTGGGAATATAACAATAACACAATTTTTAACAAAATATGATATTTTTTTTACTTTCAACAAACTTACCATTTTTACTGCTGCTGCCTACAAATGGAAGCTTCACAGATGCTGCCGATTCATGGCCGGGTGTAGATTTTTTTTGGTCCTCTTCGTCTTTTAAAGGCACAGCCAAATGCTTTTGTGAATTAGTTTTGGGTGTGGATGCGAAGTTTTCTGATGCTGTCGGAAAAAAATTTGAATAAATGCGAAAGAAATTGCATGTAAAAAGGAAAACCAAACAATAAAAGAATATCAAGCAAAGAAAAATAAGCAAAATTTTGAATTTCGTTTTGAAACATGATTTTTTTCTTTAAGAACAAAAAGAAAATTTCTAATAATTTGTAAATTTTTAATTTATTGAAGAAATAATAAATTTTAAAAAAATATTGTATAATATTAAGGCTAAAAATTGATTATTTTAGTGGGAATTTTACAGTAGAATAATAAGAAGTTGCATTCTAAAATACTAAAAACCATTACCGACTTCGCTGGTTGGTACAGCATTTGATTCGCTGGCACCATTGTTTGTTTGTTCTGTCGGCTGTGATGAACCATTTTCATGGGCTGGCATTTCTTTAGGTGACTGAATTTGTTCGTTGCCTGTCTCAACATCAGATAAAGGCTCCTTCACAGGTTTTTCTTGTTGTTTAGCATCACCGTTTGTTATGATTTCCGCTTCTTTGTTGTTCGTATCTTCAATTTCCGTATCTTCAACTTCCGCAGCTTGGATTTCCGTATCTTTGCTTGCAGACTCTTCAGCATCACATGTTGCTTCGGAGGATATCTGTAAGAATTTTAATTTAAATTTATAGGTAAATTATAAAACAAAAAGAAAAAATATATTGTCGGTCATATTCTTTATCAGGTATCAGGCGCAATAAAAATTGCTTATAAGCTTTTTAAACTGCGAGTTAATCAAAATAATTCCTACCTCTGGATTTTCCTCTAATGTTACTTCTTCAGTTGACAGACTGCTGGTAACGGAATCATCATTTTCATCATTATCATCAATATAATCATCATTTTCTTCATCTTCTTCTTTTGGGACATAATCGGAATCACTCTCTGAATCAACTTTGGCATATTTTTCTAACAATTCCTTGACAGTTAAATTTAAATCGCTACTGTCTTCATCTCGAGGTCTTTTTGAGGTGGAAGTTTGTTCAGTCTTACAATAAAAACTCTTCATAAACTTTAAAAAGTTTTGCATAGAAATTAAATAATGTTTTACCTTTTGCTTAGTATGCTGGTCCATTTGAATCTCCACAAGAACATGTGTAGTTGACGCTGCACAATTTGGACCCGATGTGCAAATGACACTGCTTAAAAGATTTCGCAGTTTGCCTATAATAGAGATATTTCTGCCTGACATAGCTATAGCTTGGTTATCGAGTTCTTTTTTTTGAATCGCCTTTAAGCCATGCATACGTAAGGCTCTCACGTCACGTCGTTTGTTTTGTATAAAGTTCACCATATTACGAGCTGTTACAGCCTGGTAACCCATAACAGAAGAACCAATGGAAAGACAGATGCGAAAAACACGCAACCAAAAAATAAGAGTAAGAAAAATTAACCAGGGTAAGGGACGTTCAAGCTCAAACTCGGGATCATCTTTCAAAAAAAAAAAAAAAAAAAAAAAAAAAAAAAAACATTAAGAACAATACTCATACAATAAACACGATATTTCTACTTACTCTGAGGCAAACTCCACTTGGCTGTCTGCTCTAGTATTTTCATATAACTATCAGCTTTCTCGGTAACGTATTGACCAATACGGGTACTGGCTAATCCTTCCATTATTTGTAAACCATAATCCTTCAATGTTTTATTTTGCGGTACTACGATTTCTTCAATAACATCATCATTAGCATGGGTAGCCGTAATAGGAGAACTTGCAGGTTTTTGATTTTTCGTCGGCTCAGTTTCAGAAGCCATGTTTGGTCTGCTTTACAATTGTTTGTTTTGATTTTGGTAAATCGTGAAACTTTAAAGAAAAAAAATAAATAAAAACAAAAAAATAATTTTTAGTTTAGTGATTCTTATCAGCATTTGTAGCATCATTTAGTCCAGCAACATTCTAGTGATTTTGTCTTGGCTATTATGTTTTTACAGTTCTTATGACTAATATATAAAAAAAAAAAAAATATTTTTTTATTTAAAAAAAAAAAAAAATATTTTTTTATTTTTTTTATTTTAAAGTGAAATGTACTTTGTCCATGTTTTGTTGTTATTTTTATATTTTGATTTAATTATTGTCATTTTATACTTTTGCTTGTCTCTCTATTATGTGAGATAAGACTGAAAAATCTTTATTTCTATGTTGTAGGAGGCGCTCGTTTTGCATTCATGAAATGCGTGGATTTTAACAGATAATTTAATTCGAATTGAATGGAAGATTTCTTTTAATAAATATGAAAAAGGGAAAAAAAGTAAATCGATTATTTTCAGCATAATTTTTTAAATTATTATTATAAAAAATATATTTATAAATAGAATTATTAATTTTACAACAGATACGAGTAGATGAACCAAAACAACAACGAATTATTGTTACGAGATGCATGAACCTTTTTGGAGTTACTCAACATATTGGTTTCAAAATTAACCGATCTGTAGCTTGAAGAATCTGATTTGTTGGAAAGTGGCAACCTTATAAAACGTATGTATGTTTTAAGTTTTACAGCGTCATGTTGTTTAGGAAACGTAAACTTTCATTTACTTATAGCAGAGCTAGATTTTACTTCGTAAAAGAACAGACTTTTATAACTATAAATTATAAAGTGACATAAATAGTTCAAATGTACGAACCACTACCCTGTTACCGCCACTAGGTTCCCACAAATTATCTCAATTATTTTTCTTTTTTTTGTACCGACCAGGCAAGGATGAAATATACATTTTTTCATCCTTCCCAAATTTCGGAAAATTTCCCTATCTAAAAAGAAAAAAATCCTTTTAAACTAAATAGTATTTTTATAAACGTTTTAACCTTTTAAAATATTTGAGTTCTTTTAAATTGCGTAAAATAAAATAAATACGGCGAATTTGATATTTTACCATATACTTGTTTATATAACTTCCATTTTACACAATTTTACAGTATACAGTATCCAACTTATTTATCTTGCACTTAATACACTCATTATTCAATACACCACCCTTAGTACGACTATGACTGCCACACTATAACTGACTGACCTAGGCAAGCAGCTCCCTTACATACCTGACTGCCATCAGTTTCGAATGTTCTAGTACAGTCCTAAATCTTCTAAAACCTTCTATTCAGCTACGTTATTAACCATAAATTGAATTGGTAACGCTGTTAAATACACATATAATTACGGCATTACCTAGGACTATAGTGGACTAATATCCCACAATAAAGTTTATTTCCGTAACAATATTATTATTTATTTGTGTTAATAACAGTGTTACCAATTGCATATTCAACGGTGTTATCAATTCTATCACTTTAAGTAACACGGTCTTACATTCTTAAAATTAACGGACATGAATAGAAAGTTATTTGCTTTGCCTACGTCAGTAAGTTGTAATTGAACAGTCAATAAGTAAAATCGTGTTAAGGTGTAAAATGAAGTGTTGAGTAAAATTTGTACATTAAGTGCAAGATAAATAAGTTGGGTATTGTACAAATAAGTTACTGTATAAAGGTGGTGTATAAATAAAGGGACTAAAATAAAACAATAGCAAGAAAGAGTGGTCCAACCATAAAGCACGATGTTAATTGTGAGTCACACCTTTACGTCAAGTGTTTTTCTCAACTTAATTTAACATTTATTTGTTTCAGTGTTTGATAAATTCAACCATAGAGAGGTACACAATTGATCGGAGCGTTAAGATGGTTGAGCCTTTTAAGAAAATTGGCGTTCAAATCAGAATCATGCACTTCGTGATTTTTGTGTCAGCATAATCGACCAAATGTGTCCACGATAGGGAAAATTGTGCGAAAATTTCAGAAAACCGCGTCTGTCAGAAATGTGGAAACACCTGTGCTTGCTCGACGAAAACATTGAGGTTGCGGAAAACATTGAGGTTGGCAAAGCAGTTACTGTGAATGATGTTCGCTATCGCGAAATGATTACAGACTTTCTGTGACCAAAACTTGAGGGTATGGACCTGGACGATATGTGCTTCAAACAGGATCGTGCCACATGCCCCAAACACAGTGAAACAATGGCTCTTTGGCTCGAGAATTTCATGGCCATGTTATCTCATGTCGTGGCCGTATTAATTGGCCGCTACGACCATGTGACTTGACACCGTTGAACTTCTTTCTTTGGGGATATTTAAAAGAAAAAGTGGACTCCAATAAGCCAGGAACATTAACGACATCAAACCTCAATTTTGTCTCAGATTCATTAAAAGTATAGACTGATGGATAGAGATATGCCACAGAAGCCGTGGCGAATGTTTAGCCGATGTTTTCAAACACATTTTTCACACATATTTGTCTTAGCTTAGTCTAGTATAATAAAAAATATTGAAGTAATTCTCTTAAAACTTTCTGTTTTATTTACAATTAACACTGTGCGTTTTGGTTGGACCACTCTAGCGCGGCGAAGTCCCCGTTCAGCATTACAGTGTTCTAAGCAAGCATATAACAATTTCCTAATCCTTGACTAGATTGCGGATGGTAGTAAGTGGTACTGCGCAGCAAGTTCTTTTAATTACGACTATAAAATATTGAGTGACAGAGCTTAGGACGTACGAACTACTACCTCCTTTCTCTTAGCTGCCACAAAGGACCTTAATTATTTTCCTTCTTGAAGTTTCTTAATCAGTTTTCGTTTTTTCAGTTAAGCAGGTGATTGGTGTACTCTAGCAAGTGCTAGGTTGATAGTGCTGCTATCTGTCGTTGTCTTTAAACAACGCCTTCCGCTATTTAGTGTGATGGAGGTCAAAACAATAAATTAACTGGAGAATCGTGTTCGAAAAAGGCGAGGACTGTTTAAATTGCAGGGAGGACCATGTCTTTTTTAAAAACGTAAAACAATCAGTGGTGAGTATTATTCTAACTGATTACAGCGTTCAAGTGATAAAATTAAGAATAAAAAAACACATTCGGTGAAAAATGGTATTCTGTCGTCAAGACAATGTACCAGTTCATACATCTACTATTGCGATTGTCAAGATCAATGAACTAAGGTTGGAATTGCTTCATCACGTACCTTATTCGACAGATTTAGCTCATTCGGATTATTTTATATTTTCAAAAATAGCTCCGTGATAAGAAAATTAATTTATTAACAATAAAGGTAAACGAAATTTTTCAAAAATTCCAAATGTTCAAAACTTGCCATAAAACTGCGAATATTTTTTTAATAAACCAAAGAATTCCACTCATATTTAGTTATTTTGGTAAACCTAGTCCCATTTTCAGATTTACAAAAAGAACAGAGAAATATTATTCGATTAAAGTTGAATAATAATAATGCAGCCACCCAAGATGGTTTACTTGTGGAAACGTTAGGAGCTGACATCACAACCGCAGCTTGATAACTACGGCCTCATAACAAATCAGCATGAGAGGAAGAGAGGTTGTCTTCAATTTGAAAGAAAAGCATCATTGTGAAGCTATCAAAAAGTGGCGACTTGAAAGCCCTCGATACCATTAAACGGACTTGTCATATGGAAAGTACTGAGAAGAAAAGGTGTACCTTAGAAGTTAATGAATAAGAGCAATATATGAAAATGCAAAACTCTCTGTTCTTCACAACGGGAGCATCAGGTAGTCATTTCTTACAAAGCTGGATGTCTACTTTCAGCTCTACTATTCACCATCGTACCGGATGAGATTATGAGCGAAGTCTGTTCACGGAGAAGAGGTATAGCATGAAGTCTATCACAACAACTCGAGAGCCTGGATTATGCAGATGGCATTTGTCTATTCTCACATACGATCTCCAACATGCAGTCAAAATTAGACGCCTGAAAAGACTAAATCGCAGTATTGGACTTGAGATAAATATCAAGAAAACCAAAGCCATTAGATACAGGTCCAACAGATTAAGTATGTATGTAGAGAGTTTCTGCTATATGGGAAGCGAAATGGCCACAAACGACAATGCAGAACCAAACGATAGAAACAGGCTCAACAAAGTAAGAACATCATTTGGGCGACTGCAGTCAGTATGGAGAAGCTCATATATATCCAGGCAAACCAAAGTTAGAATATTTAACTCATGTGTAAAGTCAATTCAGTAGTACGGCAGTGAAGCCTGGCTTATGCTTAAAATCGTCGCCAAGGCATTAAGCAATGAGTGCCTTAGAATCATATGCAAGATATTCTCTGGCCTTACACTATAAGAAACATGGAATTTGACAAATGAAAAACCCGTACTGAAGCAGATAAGACAAAGGAAGTGGAGATGGATCGGTCATACCTTAAGCAAATATTTCCATATTATTACTGGATAACTGTGCTGCTGATGACCTCGCTAAGGCGGGCACACTTCTTCCGGACATTCATTAGGAAATGAAAGTGTGGGACGCTGACAAAGTTCGGACAGAATGTGCTTTATAACCAGATTTACCTGGCTCAAGTTGGATATGAAGCGTACCAATCATCTCCCCTCTTGTAGTCATCCTCACGGGCCATTGCGTCATGGTAAGGCACGCACAAATGCTGCGCTTACCTGCAAATAACTTTTGTCGTGATTATGGATTGGCTGAGGAGGAGGAAACCGTGGTACACTTTATCTGCCAGTGTCCCCCTCGCCTAAGGCGGGGGCTTCTCACACTGGGCTCTCCCTTTTACGATGGCTTAGCGGAACTATCCATCCTTGACATCATATTCATTAGACTGTCAGGCTGGTTTCTGATCTAATCCAGCGAAGTGCTTCTGTGCAGTGCCTCTGTATGATCACCAGGATTCTGCTCAGCAGGTCGCTATGCGTGCTCAAGTGTTTCTTGCTGCCACTCCTTCCTATCTCCTACCTACCATTACAAGACTGGCACTTGAGCGGAATTCTCAAGGATCAAGGACCCACGGTCGATCAAGTAACAACTGGCTACGCACAATTGCTCCAGAACTAAGCAATCAATCTTACATGGTAAGAGGTAAGGCAACGGCGGAAAGCCGTGTAATATGAAAATGCTTGGTGGAAGCCCTATGTTTACAGGAGGAGTAATGAAAAATTCAATTTTATAAAATGCAGATAAAATAAAAAAAATTAAATAACGGGTCCGCCATCTAACGTTTTTTTCAACTAGTGCTTATTTCGTGAATGCTAACACTTAGCTCATGTCTGACTTGACAGATAATTAGTTTTATCCTTCCGCTGAACGTATATGGTTGTGTATGCGCTTTTTTCGCTTCGCTAAGTGAGCCTGCGATCGACTTACAGAAGATGCCGATTTAGCCAAAAAAAAAAATCATCTTTTCAGATGAAGCTCATTTTGATCTTGGCGGGTATGTAAACAAGCAAAATTGTCGCATTTGGGGCACAGAAAACCCGCACGTATACATTGAAAAGTCGATACACCCAAGACGAGTCACTGTTTGGTGCGGATTTTGGTGCAGAGACATAATTGGGCCATTTTTCTTCGAAAATGAGCAAGGAGTGACCGTTACAGTCAATTGCTATCGTTATCGGGCCATGTTGAACGAATTTTTGTTCACAAGAATTGAAGAGGAGGATATTAGCAACATTTGGTTTTAACAGGACGGCGCTACGTGCCACACAGCCGAAGCTACACTCGATGTATTGCGCCCTGTTTTCAAAAAAAAAAAAAATTATTTGGCGGACCCTATATAAAAATGCTGTAGTAAATATCTCAAGCTCATATCACAGAAATAGTAAACGTCACAGAACCATTAAGCCGCTCTCGTAGAACATGTGTGGCTTTGACCAGTCAGCCAGAACCTGAATATTTCTGTTGTTTTAATGCTTTCAAAATGTCACACAATAAAACAAACAAAATAGTAATTAATAATAATAATTGTTTTTTTATTTTTTATTAATTTTTTTTTGCTACTTTTGTTGGAAGTATTTTTAGTCAATTATTTCATTGCCCGAAGAAGAAATAAAATAATAAGTAAATAAATAATAAAATTATCAATTGACAGAAAATGAGATCAAAAGTGTATCGAAGAAACCAACAATTTTTTTTCTTAATTTAAAAAAGCGAAATTAAACAAAAAAGTGCAATACGAAACGAAAAGTAAAAAAAGAAGACACTTATAGGCAAACAGAAAAGAAGATGATCGAAACTGGAAAGGTTGGTGCAAAAAAATCGTTTTATAATTCCAGCAACATGTAGAAGAGAAGTGTAAAACAATATCTGTTAAATAGTACCGGTATAATAAAATTATAAACTGGCATCAATAATGTTTAATTAAATTGATGTTTAAATTCTATTTACAAATCAATCAATCAATAATTTTTTGTTTTTTTAATTTGTAAGTTAATTTAAGACGCTAAAATCTTATTGGCATTGACCTTTTGCCATAGACTGTTAGAAATTATAATAAAAATAGACAAAATTTACAATCACCTCCGCTTAAAAGTGTGCCCATGTAAAACTAAATAGAAATTAAAAGCTACTTTATACCTAAATGATAACGGTTCTTATATTACAGGGTGCTGAAACACTTACCGTTTGTTTTAGTTCAAAATTATCTTTTAATATTAAAATTCTGCAATAACCTGTTTTTTTTTATTAATTTATATTAAATTTTTATATAAAAATCGTTTTCTTATTATTACAATTATTAAATAAAAAATTAAAATTTATTTGAAATTATTTTTGAAACACAAACGCAGTCCAAACAGACTTGCACCACAAATGTTTTATTATCAAAAATCATAAACTAATCTGCCATACAATTAACAAACAACTGAAATCGTTTGTCCAATTAAATCAGAAAATTTTGCAAATTTTTGTTTGTTTTAAAACTCGACTTATCTGTGCATTTAATCTCTTCCCATGTTTTGAATCTCTTTTTGTTTTGTCTCTCGGTAACATGTTATGCCCTTCATGTCGGTGTTGCCAATTTAGCGCCTTTGAACTACCAAAAACGACGCATTTTTTCTTTGCAGCGCTTCTGTAGAAAACGTTTTAGGTTAGCGCTTTTCTGTTTGCAATTTTTTGTAAGATGTAGAAAGTCACTAAATCCAATAAACTCATTAATTCATATAAACTGTGGACTTCATGCTGTGAAAATTACGTTTTTCCAGAAACGTACCTCAAATCAAAAGACCCAATTTTGAAGACTTATAAGTTATTTAAAGTAAAATAGAAAAATGAAATATTTTAAAGAAGAAAGCTAGAAACTTTAATTACTTAATTAACATACTAAACTTGTAAGTTGTTATTATTAGATCCTTTAAGGATGCCAAGGGGATCATAGGGTCATGACAAATTCCTTCGATCCACGCCTATTTAAGTCCTAATCTGGTTCCAAGTCATTTTATGAGAAACAGCATCTCTTTTAATCTGTCCTTTCTAGGAATAAGCTTTTCTTCAGATTCTTCCGCTTTCCTGTGAGTGTGTGGCAAGCTTAGCTAAGCCGTAGTTTGGTTTTCTCAAAGTGCGCACAAACCATTTCCTTCATTACATCTTGTTTCTGGCCAGAATACTACCTTGATCAAAAATTGTTCAGAATTTATTCAGCAAATTAAAAATACAAGCTCATCTAAATCTATATTGTCCCCTTCAAAGTAATCCCATCGACTGCAACACACTTATGCTAGCGCTTGATCCAATCCTCGAGGATTTTTTATATTCGGTTTTCTGTATGTATATCAGTGCTTTCTGCGATTTTTCCATTATATCTTCTCGGCTGCTGAAACGCGTTCCCCGTAATGGCTTTTAATTCGATTGAACAGAAAGAAGTCACAGGGAGCCAAATCAGTCAAATTCTGTGGCTGTTGGATGGTATTTGTTGCATTTCTAGTCAAAAAATTTCAAATAATGATGTCACTGTGCGACGGTGCGTTATCATGGTGCAAGTTTTCTGCCCAAGATTATAGGTTCTTTCGGCGAATTACTTCACATAAACGTCTCATAACGCCCAAATAATTCTCTTTGTTTACTGTCCGGCCTCCTAGCAAAAATTTATGATACACTACCCTTTTGTAATACTTCTTTGGGTAAAAACGACATGGTTTTTTCTCGGTTCATTTTGTAAACGCCATTCATTTGCCAGATGTCTAGATTGCGTGTCGTGATGAATGTGGGATCATATTCAGCCTCGAAAATCATGTCTTTTGCAACCTCAACACGGTCAAAATTGTAAAAAATCGCTAACACACATAGGGATAAATATACTCCTGGCTACGTAGCTTTTGCAAATTTCAAGGTATGATGCTAAGATTTAGCGGAAATATCAACAACAGATGTACCAACTTGGCAGGGTCAACTTACAGGTTCATCTACGTACTCTAGGTGTACAAACCTTGAGTTAAGTCCCCAGACTATATCACGTTGCAACACATAATCGAGGACAACGTTAAACAGCAATGGAGAAAGAATACAAGCTTGTCTAACACCAGCTCTAATAGGTATTTTCTTTATGTAACACCCAAACCCAAAAATGAAGTAAAAGTTTTTTTGCTGTTTTGTTTTAAGTTGTTTTTAATTTTTTAAGCAATCGTTCAAATTATTAAAAAATCTATTTAGAAAATATTTTTGAATTGCAGTATATTTTTCTATTTGTAAATATTAACGCTTTTTTACAGCGCGTTTTGATTACAAATAGTTATAAAATTTAAATTTACTGTTTTCTAGCGCGCTTTGATCAAAAAAGTTGGCAGCACCGCTTCATATTCCCTTTATATTATGTTATCACTGTTCTGTCTTTTTCACTCTCTCTGTCACTGTTTTCAATTTAAACAAAAACGAAGGTTGTGATCGATCATATGTTAGCAGTCATGTTTTACCCTACATTCCAAAAACTATTCGTATTTTTTTGTAGTGTTAAAACTAAAGGTGTACCAAAAATTCAGAAACAATTTAACACTACGTTATAATGTTGAAAACAGTCTTGACTATATCAAGTTCTCCCTTCGTTTGGCTAGTTAATGTGGTAGTTCACTGAACGCAAGTACTGTTTTTTTTTTTTTGTCTAGACCACACCACTCGTCAGATGTATTGGACTTACATCGTGATGCATAGAAATATATGCGTTATAACTCACCAAGATCGGATAGTATAAAGTTGTCCAGGAAATTGTTTTTTTTTTTTTTTTTGACAGCTAGGACAGAGCAGTGTATTTGCAGAGAAGATAGAGGACTATTTCTTCATTTTCCCTGTCAATGCACTGAGGCAATAGTCATTAAAGGAGAGTACTACCTCGCGTGCTTACCTAGCTTCTAATATTCAGTTATTAATGTCTATGATTATAGGGCGTTTTTTAGCTGCATGAGCACTATCGATATCGATAACAATGGTTTGACGGCAGAAAATATTAAACTGTGTTGACATTTCTGTTCAGTAAGGTTTGGCAAATTATTATGAATCGTTTAACGCCAAAACAAAGCTTCCAAATTGTGGAAATTTACTTTGAAAAGAATAAATATGTTCATAGAGCACTTCATCCACTTATACATAACCTGGTTAAACGGCTGCGTTAAGATGCAAAATTGCCATATTTGGAGAAAAGACAATCTTCAAGCCGATAACAAATCACCACTACATCCATTAAAAGTGACTATTTGGTGCGGTTTACACGCTAGCGGTATCATCGGTCCATATTTCTTTCGAAGTGAGCAACAAACTGCCGTTACGGTGAATGGCGAGAGCTACCGAGCCAAGATGACTAATTTTTTTGCACAAATTATTCCACCAAGAAGCCGCAACTTGCCATACAGCGCGCTTTCACTAAATCAATTTGGTAAAAACATTCTTTCTAGAAGTGACACATTCGCTCCTCCTATCTAACGCCTTTGAATTACTTTTGATAGGGCTATGTTAAGTCATAGCTTTATACCGATGAACCTAGAACTAATGAAGCATTAGAAACCAATATTTAAACCACCTTTGAACCATGCGACCAAAGTTTTTTGGAAAAGTAATCAAAAATTGGACTGATGGAATGAACCATATAACTCGTAACCGCAGCGGACATATGCCGGAAATCATATTTAAAAAATAAATGCCATAAAATTATCTACCAGATTATAATAAAACAAATTTAATTCCAACAATATTTCTGTTTTGTATTATCATTTTAAGTTTTCATACTCTTAAAAAAACACCCTATATAAGTTGGATAGTTCGTTTCTCAATTAAGGACGACGATTTGACTTAGCTACCCTGCAAGTATTTAACAAAAAGTTTATAATTTTCTGTACTAAGTCGCTATTAAGTCCGATACATTTACACAGTCCAACAAAAATGTAGCTGCAAATATGAAGTTTTTAATTTAATTATTTAAAGGTTCGGCAAAAAAAAAATACCTGGGAATAGAGCTGCAAAACTATCGATAGTCGACCTATTTGATAATTCCGTTAGTTTATTATAAAACTTTCGATAGTATAACGTAGTGGCGTGGCACAGGTTAGAAGGCAAGTAGAGGACATCCGGCTCCGAGTGTTTAATAAAAAGATTGCAGCCTCAAGACAAATCCATCTAAAGAAGCCCCCTTGACTTTTCAGCTTACCTCTAGCGATGATGAAAAACATCAGAAGAAAATGCTCTACTGGAAAGAAATTGCAATGTTAAGTAAGGATAACCACCACCACAATTTAGCAAAGATCTTAACCACTACACACAATCATATGTAGGCTAGGCTACAGTGGATTAATCATCTACTTTGCTAGAAAATCAACTTCATTACTGAAACTGAAACAAAGTAGTGGATATTTTGTGGAAAGCCAATATGTTTCCTAGAAGAGTGATGGCGAAAAGTATAGAATTCTTAAAAGAAAGCTTTGAGTCCTCCTCTGATATATGTTTTTATTGAGATGTGTAAAAAAATATTATTTTTTATTTTTTAACTTAATTTGAATACTAAAATATGTGGGAAGTTTAAGATTAAGGAGTCTTATAAACTGCCAAAACATACCTTAATAATAACCAAAATTACTCCTTTTTAGCCTCTAAGTGCAAAATTTGTGAATGTACTTCTCTACAATAAATTTTCTTGGATAATGAATGTGATACTAAGTTCGCACGCGACTTCGGATTACTTCGTTCTCTTTTTGTATTACTTATCTGGATTCTTCCATTCGCACAGCGAGCAACCATTGTTTTGTTTGTTGTCTTTACTACGTTTATTTTATTTTCTGTTTATTTTTTGTACTTGACAGCATACTTTAGGGAGGTAAATTTAATAAATTTGCATTGTTAAATGTATAAAAACATTTTAAAACATTTTGATTAAGTGCTAATAAGTATGCCAAACTCTTTTAATCTAAGCTTATAAAATTAGAAATGACACTGAGAGTAATAGAAATAGAATTCCTTGCAATTTGAATAATTCTCTCTTAATATTTCGTATGGAAATTTATGTAATTAAGCTCAATTGGGGTGGCGTGGTGTAGTGGTTAGAGCGCACGCATAACAACACAAACGACCCAGGTTCGAGCCCCAGCAGAGTGGACATGACGAAGAAAACTTTTAATTGTGGTTTCGAATGTTTAATAATGAAAAAAGGCTTCAACTTCTTCCCTCTAGACAACTCCATCTAAAAAAAATAAAGAAAAAAGCTCCCTGACCCTTCTTGCATATCTCTGGCGATGATGACAAACATCAGATGAATGATCAGGAAAAACACGCCACGCCACCTACTGGGAAAAAATTACAATGCTAAAGTAAAGATTACCAGCAATTAGCAAGGATCTCACCACTACACAAAAAGAAATCATATGGAGGAAGAAGCTACAGCGGGTAAAATATCTACTTAAAGAAACTGAATTAAAGCCAATAGATGCTTTGTAGAAAGCTAATATGCTCCCTAGAGGAGTGACGGAGAAAAAAGTGATCATAATGGGGGGGGGGGGGGTGGGGGGTTATATTATGAATGAGAGAGCGAATGATAAAAATGTTTATGCGAACATGGCATTAGCACACGAAGAGCTGTGCTTTAAAAAGAACAAAATATCCTTTGAAAAAGGTTTATCCTTCGATAGTATCGCTAAAAAAAAAAACAACAATGATAGTCCATTAAAAATAAAACTACTCCACTTAGCAAGTGGTATTATTTTTTCAATAGGAGCTACCAAAATCTCGAGTTAAGCGTAAAAATCCCTAACTTCCTGCACTTATAAACAAATAACTGAGCTGAATAGTTATCGATTGTAGATTCCTTAGCGTATTTTTGAAAAAAGACAAAAATGTTGAAAGTATTTGATACAAAATGTATATGCTTTGGAAAAACCCACCGATGCCTCATTGTTACGTAAATGATATATGTGTGTATGTATTATTTTAAAGGAATGTTTCTTTTCCTTTAAAACCGCTCGGAAACTTAAAATCGGTTAATCTTCAGCTAAGTTATCAGTGCGTTAAAGTACGAAAAACGTACGGCTTCGCAAATTTGAAAGGCACATTCCTGTTGTACTCGATAGATGCTATGAGAAAAATAGTATCACTACCCAAGTTCTTCGTCTTCTTTCTATTTAGTAGTGCCATGTTATTTCTTATTTTTTAATTTCATAAAGTGTTCTTTGAAAACTTATTGAAAAATATGATAATAAATTTTACTTTTTAAACTATTTATAGAAATTTCTAATAGATTTACTTCCTTTATACATACATATAATTGATGTAAATAATTTATGCAAAATATTTATAAACAAATGAAGTAGTTTTTTTATCTGCTAATCATGTGTGTTTTTTCCTCAAAATTAAATTCAATAATTTGTCATAATTAATTACTGATCAAAATGTTTGCATGTGCTTGTGGGGGTGTTTGTGTATGATTCAATAAAAATAACAAAATTTTTGGAAAAGAAAAACAATTCATAAGAAATAAAAGAAAAATAAATATAGGCCACATGCTGCCCACTATATAATGCTTATAATATACACCATGTTACAAAAGTTTTTATACGATTTACAAAATATATACAGGGTGTCCGCCGGGAAGGTATACTATTTTGAATTATCGCCATGTTTACCAAACATTAGTCTTAACAGTTGATATTTGGCAGTCGTGAGATAGAGACGTTGCAAATTTATTATGGAAAAAAATTCAGTAAACCAACGTGTTTTAATCATTAAAACATTTTATCAAAATCAAACATCGATTTTCATGAAAAAATCATAATGAGTGACGAGGCACATTTTCATTTGAATGGTTATGTAAATAAACAGGATAGTCGGTTCTAGGCAATGGAAATCCCTTAAATTATTCATCAGTCACCTTTGAAACCATTGAAAGTGACAGTCTGGTGTGCAATTTGGTCAGGAGGAGTCATTGAACCGTACTTCTTAGAAACTGAAAACGGCGTAATGGTAACTGTCAATGGGGAGCAATATCTTGATGATTGGAAACTTTTTAACGTCACAGCTGCATGCTTTAGGCTTGACTAACACGTGGTTTCAAAAAGACGGTGCCACATCGCATACAGCCAGGATTACAATGGAGTTACTGCGAGACCTCTTTTCACAACAAATTTTTTCAAGGAATGGTGATGTTGATTGCCCTTCACGGTCGCCTTATTTGACTGTTTCGGACTTCTTTTTGTGAGGATATCTGAAAAGCAAGGCTTATTCAAACAAACCAGAAACGCTGGAGCAACTCAAACAAAATATTTGCTATGAAATTAATAAAATACCGCGTTAAATGTGTGAGAATGTAATGAAAAGTGTGCTCAGAAGGGCTCGAATTTGTGAGGCTAACAGAGGCAGGCATTTATCTGATATTGTATTCCATACATAATAGCCGACATCAAATAAAATATTTATCAATATAAGATCCATTCTCTTTCATATAGTCTAAGATTATAAACAAACAAAGTAGTATACTTTCCCGGCGGACACAAGTACAAGTTCATACACTGTTTGCATTTAAAAAACAAAAAAACAAAATAAATACATACTATCACTATACTACTTCATAAAAATGTTAATGAAAGTCTACTTACGGTCGGTTATATTACATTACGTTAGACAAATTTGCCAAATTTGGTTTATTTTGAATAAATTTGCAAAAATTTCAAACAGAAATGTAACACAACCATCGTGGTTCGAAGATCTAATGACTCCATTATTAGATTGTGAAAGTCTATGGTATAAACAATAATACAAAATTACAATACTAGTGGATATTATGGAAGTAAGCGAACAAATAGTCGGCTATATACGATAGTAGTATAGTAGACTTTCATAGCGATGTAAATACGAATGAAAGTATCTATTGTTTTAAATTAGTTTAATATGTACAATATTTTGTGCGGAAATTGATTTAATTTTTATATAATTCTGTTTTCTGAATAATATTGT
Organism: Wohlfahrtia magnifica; assembly: GCA_023159175.1. NCBI lineage: Eukaryota > Metazoa > Arthropoda > Insecta > Diptera > Sarcophagidae > Wohlfahrtia > Wohlfahrtia magnifica. The sequence goes on from JAKWBJ010000539.1 coordinate 1,963,529, forward strand.
TGTTTTTTATTTTCTGAATAATTTTGTTGTTTTTTATCAAATCCCAATAAATCTATTTTGCTGTAAAGCTTTAACAAGATAATTAATCGTATATAGACTTTTACAACACAGTGTATATAATTTTATTTCTTTATTTTAGTTGCTTTAGTATTTATCTAATAAAATAAAATAATTCACATCTGTTTAGCAAAAAATTAAGTTGAATAGACGCGAATAACGTTAAACATAAACAATTAAAACTAACTTTGCTCTTTAGTTTCATAAAACTTATATCGTTTTTTACAAAACATGTAAAATTTTAGCGCCCTTTGCCCTTAAATAATTTGTTGTGTGTGTGTTCTTTTCCAATCATATTTGCCAGTTATACAGACAGGCTACAAATGTTAATAAATCATGATCATTAAATCGCTTAAAAACGATTATATAAAATGTACTTGTTTTTTATAGGGTATACTTTTAAGAGCTTAACTCGCCTAACTTCAAAAATCATCAGTATTTAAGATTCTATGGATAGGTTTCTTTTTAGAATTTTTTTTCAAAATGTGAGATTTTTGTAGAGACTGCTTCATATATCCTATGATAACTTTGAAATGACTAATTCGATGTCGTTAAACCAATTTTGTGAAAAGAGCGTACGTCTGTCGACGTGCTTGAGGTGGACATTTGCCCGACATCAGATCCCCATATTTCTATTTTATATTGGTATGAATAAAACTGAATTTGTCGAAAAAAAATTGTGTTTCTAAGCCAATTTACTTCTTAACCTCAAATTTGCCCACCCTATCACCCTGTAAAACTTGTTGTTATTTATCTATACAGGGTGTCCAACGGGAAGGTATACTACTTTGTTTGTTTATAATTTTAGATCATATGAAAGCGAATGGATCTTATATTGATAAATGTTTTATTTAATGTCGACAATTATGTTTGGAATACAATATCAGATAAATGCTCGGCTCTGTTAGCCTTACAAACGTGACCTCTTTTGTGCATATTTTTCATTGCATTCTCACACATTTCACGCGGTATTTCAATAATTTCATCACGAATATTTTGTTTGAGCTGCTCCAGCATAAACCTTGATTTTCAGATATCCCCACAAAAAGAAGTACGGAGCAGTCAAATCAGGCGACCGTGGAGGCCAATCAACATCACCATTCCTTGAAATAATTTGTTGCGGAAAGAGGTCTCGCAGTAATTTCATCGTAATCCTTTCTGTATGTGATGTGGCACCGTCTTTTTGAAACCACATGTTAGTCAAGCCTAAAGCATGCAGTTGTGGCGTTAAAAAGTTTTCAATCATATCACGATAGCGCTCCCCATTTTGAGTTACCGTTACGCAGTTTTCAGTTTCAAAGAAGTAAAGTCCAATGATACCTCCTGACCAAATTGCACACCAGACTGTCACTTTTAATCGATGCAAAGTTGACTGATAAATAGTTTGAGGGTTTTCCGACTATTCTCTTTATTCACATAACCATGCAAATGAAAATGTGCCTCGTCACTCAATATGATTTTTTCATGAAAATCGATGTTTGATTTTGATAAAATGTTTTAACGATTAAAACACATTGGTTTACTGAATATTTTTCCATAATAAATTTGCAACGTCTCTGCTTCACGACTGCCATATATGAACTGTCAAGACTAATGTTTACCAAAATGGAGACAAAAAAAGTAGTCTATCTTCCCGGTGGACACCCTGTACTTCAAAAAACAACAAATAATAATAATTGGCAAAATTTCAAAGCGTTTTTGTTTTGTTGCATTTTTAAATTTAAGCTTTTAAGTCGCCCACCCTACAGAATGGCGTCTTTCTACTATTTGTGCAATCTGGAAAATTCTTCCGCACATACGGTAGTTGTCACATGTCTGGCTAGATCATCTGTTATGCTATTTACCGCAATATAACTGTGACCCGGTACTTATAAGATGGAAATATTGTACTGCTCAGTCATACTTAAACAGCCATTTGTTGCGTTTAATCGAGAAATGTTTGTGGGAAAAATTCCATTACAACTGTCAGATTTTGAAAAATTCATGAAAAAAAGATATGCCGCCCTGTACGAATATGTTACAACTGTCAGATTTTGAAAAATTCATGAAAAAAGTGATGCCGCCCTGTACGAACATGAATTTGAATGAAATTTTTAATCATTTACAATAAATCCAAAGACATTACATACCATATGTTTCATTCAATGAACAAAAAAAAATTAAATTTTTCTAAACTTATATTGTCTAAAGCTTAATAATTATTAAATGTAATTCTTTAGCAATATAGAAAACATTTACCACCTGCCCTCATATATTTGTTTTTGTTCAATTCTGTTTTTGTCTCAAAATCATATGTTTTCTCTGAAAGCACAGAAAATTTTAAATGAGAAAAAATTTTTGACAAAGTTTCAAGCACGTTTCCAAACACTTTTTAAAATTCTTATTCATTGGTCTTGAATTTATAAGCAAATGTGTGTCATTAACCTTTGAATCAAAATGGCGGCAAAACAAAGTAGTATACCTTCCCGGCGGACACCCTGTATCAGTAATTAACACAACACTGCTACAGAAAACCTTTTTTTTATTAAAAAATTTAAATACAAAAAATACCTTAAGAAATACCTTAAGTTTTTTTTTTTTTTTGTTTTAAATAAATACATATGGGCGGTACGTGCGCTCGTTGTCCTATTTTGTCCAAATTTCGCATATATCTACATTTGGCCTTAATAAGTGCCTGCATGAAATTTCATTTATGACGACTTTTACTCTTTTTGCCCATTCGCTCTATGTGGACGACGCACTGTTCGCTGTCTTGTTGGAACCAAATGTCATTGATTCATTCAGCGTGGCTCGATAGCGCTCGCAATTCGAGGTAAAGGCATATCGAAAGAAATATGGACCGATGATGCCTCCAGCGTATAAGCCGCAACAAACAGTCAATATTAATGGATGTAATGGTGATTCGTTAACGGCTTGAGGTTTGTTTTATCTCTAAATACGGCAATTTAGCTTATTGACGTAGCCACTTAACCAGATAAAACCTTTACCTATATGTCAACACAGTTTGACATTCTCAGCCGTTAAAACACTGTTTTCGATATCGATAATTTTCATGCAGCTAAAAAAAAACACCCTATACTTACGCAGTAAGATGATTCGATTGACACTCCTATTTATAAGGTTTGACGATCATGTTATTGTTAACCTTACATTTATTAAGGAAACTATCGTTTTATTTTTAACAACCCATAGTGATGTAAAATTTCAAACAAATAAAATTACAAACTAATTAGGCCTCCAATTTATAAATTCTTTATTTTTCCGTTAGATTTTTCTAACCCTTCAAAAAACATTGTTTTTTATTTTTTATATCCTTTAAGCAACACATATAAAATATTAAGCAGAAAACAAAGCTTTTCTTTAGAATGTAAACAACAATTTTCTCTCTTCTATTTGGTATCCCTCTCGCTACTTCTCTCTCATATTTAAAATAAAAAAGTAAAAGCTCTTCAAATCATAACACAACAATCAGACTAGAAAATCAGTTGCATGTCTACTCTCACAACTAACGGTAATCGAAATTTAACGGAGAAACGTTTTTTCATTTGTAAAAAGAAGTGTGTGGAAGAGTGGATAAAAAAATATATAAAAATTAATTTAAAATGAAATAAACAACCACAAGAAAGGAAATTAATGATAATAGCCAATAGGAATAGGAAAAATCTATAAACAAAAATAATATATTTAAATAAATACCATAAAAATATATAATAATATATGTACAAATGTATGTATGTATATATGTGTTAAGCAGAGAAAAACAAAATAAAATTGTTTTTATTTATAAAATTAAAACAGAAAAGAAAAAATATATAAATAATAAAATAAAAAATTAAAAGGATACAACCATAAGCCAATTTTTATCTTAAATCGAGTAAGACGAAGTCTGCCACCATATTAAATTTACACATACACATCATCATATATGCATGTGTGTGTGTATTGTTTATATCCAGTGTCATATGCTGAGCCAAACGAAGAAAAACAGAGGAAATCAAGAAAATCTTACACTCAGAGGCCTAAAAGTTCTGTAAATAAAACAAATGTAATCAAAGAGAGTGTTCTTGTAAAGAAAACGTGAGAGAGAACCTAACGAGTAATGTGTAAGTGTGTGTTTTATTTAAAGAAATAATAATAAATAATTGATATTTGTGTGTGGCTGCGTGCCTATAGCATATGAAAAAGGAAAACAAAAACAAAATAAGTTGGGTGTTAAATAAGTTGGTTTTGAAAGCAAAATGAAACAACAACAACAACACCAAAATGAAAAACAAAACAAGTTGCTTAAGTTAATAAAACGTAACAAATAAACACAAATACTATAAGCCTAGTTTGCTTTTGTGTATACGTGTGCGTTTGCTCTGTTATTATTTCTCTCCTTCTCTCTCTCTCTCTTTCACACGCTTTATGTTTCTGAAATATGCCTATGCTTACGCCTTCCATTAAGGCAAATACTCATTGCAGTATATACGTGTAGTGAAGTGTAAATAATCATAGTGGCGTTTATTGTTTATTATTTTATTCAAAACAATAACAATCTCTTTTCATAAGAAAAAAATCAGCGAGAGTGAGAGAGCATTATGACAACAAAAAGAAAAGTAAATTAACAAACTCTTTAAACGAAAGGGTATTAAAAAAACTAATAGTAACAACAAATGCAAGCATACTTATAATAGAATACAATAGGGGGCAAAATGAAGCTATTCTTAAGCTGGGATCACACGATTGGCACAAATGCAATGATATGACACAATTTAAGATCTAATTAGTCTAGAAGTAATGTAGACGTGACGTGTCAGCTGATTCGATAACGAAATGGAGAACACATACACATGGTTAGTTGTTCTGTAAGGAACGTAACGTAGACGTAGTGTTTCTGTTTTAAACAGAACTTGTTTACGTTTTTACTTTACACACAACATCAGCTGACATTGCAAACTGAAATAGAAAATTTGTGTTGACATAGAAGTATAAGCAAAGAATTCGAGCTTAATTTAATAAATAAACAAGAATTTTAAAGTGTATGGTTTAAATAATAATCAAAGGGTCCGCCGAATAATTTTTTTTTTTTTTTTTTTTGAAAATGCTATAAAAAGAACTATTGAATATTTTCTCAAATTTCTTTTTTTATTTGAAAGTACAATCCTTCCGGTTAATAATAGAAAATAATTTCATTTAAATGGCTGCCTCGGCTGGCCACGCAGTAGCCTACACGATCGGTCCAATTTTTAAGCACATTATCGATTGTGTGCAGCTGTATTTCACCAATGGCTTCACGAGTATTGTCCTTTAAAGCTTCAATTGTCTCTGGCTTGTTGGCGTAACACTTAACTTTGACGGCACCCCACAAATAATAGTCCAACGGTGTCAAATCGCAGCTCCGAGGTGGCCAAACGACATCATCTCTGTGTGGCAGGTAGCGCCGTCCTGTTGAAACCAAATGTTGCTAATATCCTCCTCTTTAATTTTTGTGAACAAAAATTCGTTCAACATGGCCGGATAACGATCGCCATTGATTGTAAAGGCCACTCCTTGCTCATTGTCGAAGAAAAATGGACCAAAATCCGCACCAAACAGTGACTCGTCTTGGGTGTACCGGCTTTTCAATGTATGCGGGCGGGTTTTCTGTGCCCCAAATGCGACAATTTTGCTTGTTTACATACCCGCCAAGATCAAAATGAGCTTCATCTGAATACATCGCACACAACATTGCAACATTATCATGATTTTCAAAGTAAAGTCGCAATATTTCCCAGCTTTGTTCAAGCGTATACACAACGATATTCGTTCAGCGGACGGATAAAACTAATTATCTGTCAAATCAGACATGAGCTAAGTGTTACCATTCACGAAATAAGCACTAGTTGAAAAAAAAAAAAAACGTTAGATGGCTGACCCTTGATTAAATAACAATAAACTCAAATAAAATGGATGATGAAAATTTAACATTGTTGGTGCAAAAGCATGAATTAATTTATAATTTTTTTTTTGTTTTGTTTCTTTTCTCTTTTTCTGTTTGTACACACACAGTTGAAAACAGCTGACACGTTTTTTTCAACCACACATAACGTTTTGATAACGTTAGTTGACGTCCCGTCTACGTTACTTCTAGACTAAACGCAAGTTTAAAATTCTCGCATTTTATTATACGATAATAAACTATTGTACACAATTTTTATTGGTGCGTAATATTTACTACGATTGTCACACAAGAACATAATAAATATTGACGTACTCTTGAAATTTTTTTTGCCGCATGATGATTGCCTGTAAAGCCGTCACACATTTGCCGTAGCAATAGTTGGTCCATTGCATAAATCATGCGATCCCAGCTGTAAATACCATATAATATAATGCGATGTCGCATTAAAACCTATTTAAATTTTCAAAAGCATAAACTAAAAATAATTCTTTTTAATTCTTTTTAAAGTAAATGCATATATGTTATGTTCTATTTTATCTCCTACTGTATACTATACCAAAAGCCTAAGACTATGCTGCAAACTTTTATTTAAGTGTGATAAAGCGGTAGTAATAACCTGCAAAAAAAGGTACAATTGTTGTTGACATAAGAAATGTTGAAATACCTGAATTTTTTTAAAGTCAAAAGGATTTCAATTAGAAATAAGGCTGCTATAGATAAAAGGATTTTCTGTAGCCTGTACAGTACCTGTATTCTTAAGAAGATTATATAACTTAATTAACAAATCAAGTTTGTTGTTTACATTAGTGTGTGTTTTTATATTTGTTTGTTTGTGCCTTATGGAGAGCTAAACGGCTAAACTGATTTTCTTGCAATTTTTCCAGTATCTGTCTGTGTGTCTGGATAGAACTATAGGCTATATAAAGTTTAAAAACTTAAACTGGGTGTTGCCATACCCATACAAAGTGTATATTTATTTGTCTATATCTTCAAAATGGTAACAGAAAAATACTCTAAATTTGGCCAAAATAGATTCATAGTCAAGGCAAATTATCAATCGAAAAGTGGGTGGGATTAGGCAAGTGGTCGTGGTCTCTCTCATACAAAGTAAATATTCATTTCATTATATCTTAAGAATGGTTAGAGCCAAAGTTTCCGTATTTGGTCTAGATGACTTCATAGTCAATGCAAATCATCAGTCAAACAGCGGGCAGAATTGGTGGTACCTTCCATACAAACTAAATATTGATTTTTGTATATCTTGAGAACGCTTAAATCTAAAGTTTCAGTGTTTAGTCTGAATAACTTCATATTAAGCTAAAATTATCAGGCAAAAAGTGGACGGAATTCAACAAGTGGGCCTGGTATCTCCAATACAAACTAAGCATTGATTAAATTATATCTTAAGAACGGTTAAAGCTAAAGCTTCAGTATTTGGTCTGGATGTCTTCATAGTCAGTGCACATTATCAGTCAAAGAGTCTGCGGAATTCGACAAGAGGGCGTGGTACCTCTCATACAAAGCGAATATTAATTTTTGTATATCTTGAGAACGGCAATAACCGAAGTTTCTAGCGAACAATACACATCATCAGTCAGTAACTGGGCGAGATTGGATAAGTAGGCGTGGCACCTTCCATTCATACTAACTATTGGATTATATAAAGGGTGGTCAAATCATAATGCACGATATTAATTCCGTGTCACACCCTAAAGTCAAGTTTTTTACCAACTTAACTTGAGATTTCTTTGTTTCAGTGTTTGACAAATTCAACCATGGAGAGATGCACAATTAAACAGCGCGTTAAACCAAAATGCATTTTGTGCACTTAGTGATTTTTTTGGACCAAATGTGTCCACTGTAGGGTTTGTAGAAAATGTGGAAATACTTGTGCATGCTAGCTCAGTTCGTTTTGCGGCAAACATGGCGGTTGTTTGCGTTAGTGCGGCAGAAGAGCCATAAACCTCGACGCGTCGTCATGCCCAAGAATTGAACAGCTCACGAACATCACTCATTCGAGTATTTCAAGCGTCGTCTATACACCGAATGGTTAGTTGAACAGATAGAAGTGAATGGTGACTTAACAAAAAAAATTATATTCAGTGACTAGGCACACTTTCAACTCAGTGGATTCGGCAACAAGCAGAATTGCCACATTTGGGCAAATCAGAATCCGCAATTGTTGTTGTTGAAAAGCCGATACATCCACAAAGAGTGATTGTTGGATGCGGCTTATGAGCTGACTGCCTATCGGGCCGTACTTCTTCGAAAATGAGGTCGGCCAAGCAGTTACAGTGAATAGAGTTCGCTATCGCGAGATGACACCGAACTTCTTGTAGTCAGAAATGGAAGATATGTGGTTCCAACAGGATGGTGTCACTTTCCACGCAGCTAACGAAAGAAATTCAATGGCCGTGTTATTTCATGTCGGGGCGATGTTAATTGGTCGCCATGATCTTGTGATTTGACACCGTTGGACTTCTTTCTTTGGGGATATTTAAAAGAAAAAGTGTACGCCAATAAGCCGAGAACAATTCAAGAGCTAAAGGATGAGATAATTCGGCGCATTAACCACACTGAACCTAAATTATATCTAAGAATCATTGAAAATATGGGCCGACGGTTAGAGGTACGCCACCGAAGCCGTGGCGAACATATGGCCGATATTTTGTTTCACACATAATTGTCATAGATCCTTCTATCATATTAAAAAATATTAAAATAAGTCTCTGAAAACTTTTTGTTTTACTTACAATGAACATCGTGAGTTTTGGTTGGACCAACCTTTGTATGTAGAGAACGACAACTCTCAAAGCTTTGTTGTCTATCCATATCAGCCAAAAAGCGGGAATTGCAGAAAGCAGTCTGGATGAAAACTATCTATGTACGTGTGTATACTGTATAAAAATGAATGTATGTTTGTTTAAGACTGTATACAGATAACATGCAGAACCTACAGTGCCTTTCTAGAGGGAACAAATGATTGGATTTTTACCTGAAGGAAACAAAATGGGGTAAAACGATAAAAATGTAACTAAGGGTCTTAGCCAGTATAAAAGTAAAGGTAGAAAATGGATGTATGTTTGTATGTTAATGTCATTAAAGGTCTCTTATTAAAAAAGGCTTGAGATCTTTCGATTTTTGTTTTTCTTTTTTGCGCAACGAAAAGTGTGTTTTATTTATTGTTGTAAGAAATTAAAATTTGTAAAGCTATTCACAAGGAAAATTTATTTATTCCGAATTTTATGTTGTAGCATGAAGACAAACTTTTAGAAGGGACATGCAAAAAAAATCAGTCTAATGAGTCACATAGTCAATGTATTTTGTTTTTTTATCCACCCTTATTCCAATTGTCGACGTCGAAACAAAACGACATGATTTTGAGTTATTTACTTCAAATTGTAATTCTTGTTGCCGTTATCGAAGATTATCAATGACTGTTGAAATATATTTTGCATTCTACAAAAAATGTGACGACGCTATTGTGTTTAAAAGACTTTGCTTTTGTCGTCACCATTTTTAACAACGACTTCGGTTGATTTAAAGCAAAAAATGAAAAAAAGCGAAAAATTAAAAATAACAACTATTTGAAGGAATTGCAGAAGAATCCTTCTCTTGCAGTGGGATTTCGCAGAGGCACTGTTCCCAGTAATTTTAAAGAAAAGTGGGAAGATGTTGGCAAGTCATTAAATTCTCTTGGGTCTCCGATAAGATCTGGAGATGGATGGCAAAAGGTATGCAATAATAAGCTTAAATAGTTAAATCAAAAATAAAATTTGTTAATACGTTTGGCGAGACTTGAAGTTTAAAGTTAAGAAGAAAATGGTCGCCAACAAAACTGAGTATCATGCAACGGGCGGAGGGATATTTAAGCAGTTTACTTTTGGCTCGTTAGAGGAAGCTGTTGCAAATCTGCTGCAATTTCAAAAAGAATTATACCCTGAGGGAGATGTTCTGGGACGTCCGATAAAAAATGTTTCTAATAAATTAATGGAGACAGAAGTGAAAATACCTCAAAATGTGCCTTCTACGCAAATAGAAAACCTTGAAATTGTGCGCTCTATGGAATTTAATGAAGACTTAACATCCATCACAATGTCAGGAACAGCTCCACCTTTAATACCTTGTAAGTGAGGAATGAATATATGAAAATGAGCGAAGTAACAAATACACCAACCCGACTTAACCAAAAAAAGAGTAGTCACGTGAAATACATAACAATTGAAAATAGAAACAAAACATACGCATACACACCTACCCACATAAAGTGTTTGAATTTATTTCACAAACAAAAAACTTCAAAATGTTTTAACAATTTTCTTTTAAATTAAATTTTTTTTTTTAAATAACAATCAATCCACATAGCTGATCAAAATATTTAGAGAAGTGTGTTTGATTTGTTGATATGATAGATAAATAGTCAAGGTCGCCATCATTTTCTTATAGAATGATAAATTGCTATCGGCGTTGAAACAAAGTGATATTGTCTCAAAAATGACAGCGGCATTGACGCCGACAACTGGAATAAGGGTGATTATCTTATAATGGAGAAAATGTCTATACAGACATTTTTCGAGTATTGCGACACATGCATTAGTCGACTGTGTGCGTTGCTATGTTGTGTACGCATATTGTATTTAGGGCTAATGTTTAAACTCCACCTCTCTGGCTGATTGTATTACTAGATATATCTCTAGTCTACTAACTTACAAACAATCCGAGATCAACTATTTAATCACCATTTAAGAAGAAGATAGGCAGACGTTCTGGTTTTAAGTAAAAACAAAAATTCCTCATTTTGCAGGCCTGCCACTCTACATGCCGGGGCTTTACATTTAAAAAAATATTCGCATCTCTATGGTATATTGCATTAACGAAAGTCCGGCTGCATTATTTCTTAAATGAATGTACATTTTGCTTAAAACCTGTGTTTTTACAATAAAAATTCTTATTTTAAATAAAATTCTTACAAAATCATATTTTGTATTTTATTTCCGTTTGTTTTAGGTTACACCTTGTGTGTTGAAGTATTATTATGAGCAGAGGTAAGGTTAGAAAATGACCCCGACCTTAATGAAAAGTTTTTTTGTTACTTTTTTTTGCAAACGTTGCATACCTATACGCTGAAACTAGAAATAAATTGTTATTATACGAGATGATATTAGAAATCTGAAAGTTTTATGGAAAAATTTGTGATACAAAAAAGCTTATGTTTTTTTTTTATTTCTTCTTTTTAATGGGTTACAGCTTGAGTGGTTATATGTTGAAGGAGTTTTCCTATTTAATAGGAAAGCAACATTCGTACAATGTATAACAAATATAAGTATACACAAGTGAAAATGTTTTTCGCTATTAGGTTAGAATTTAGAATATCCTATAAGGTAATACTTTTTACCAAATACTGTAGTCCTTTTTTGTTAGATGAAGTCTAATATTGACTTTTGGAATATGCCACAGTAGCGAAAACTTAATTTAGTTCTTTCTAAAGAAATTTAACATAAAGAAATTAGATGGACGGATGGTATACCAGCACTTAAGCAGTTCTTTTCATGCTCATGCGTCCTCTACGTAACGTTTTAGTTGGAAGATTGCAAATATTACACCAATCCCTAAAACTGCTACGCAATATCGGTTTGTTCGGCATGATCTGCTGTCGGTGCTCTCTGAGAAGTGAAATAAATCTGTTGATTTGCGAAAGCCAGCTTATGGCTTTAGATCAGTGATGTGCAAAAGTAAAAATGTAGTTGTGTTAGTGAGAACATGGAAATTACCCTCTCAGAGAGAGAGAGAGAGAGAGAGAGAGAAAGTAAATTTGATGTTTTAAAAAATTAAAAAAGAAAATTAGATCCGTTGCACATGTGCACATGTCGCTGTTTCAGTGTAGACTTGGATAGTTCGCGAACTACCTAGTTCAATTAAACTAGTCACACAAGTGAGCTAAGAGAGTGGATCATTACAATGAGTCTTTTTAGCTTCGTACTTCGTTCGGTCGTTCGTTTGTTCGTATTTCTTTTTCGTACATGTTTCTTTTTAGTTCATGATTCTCTTTTGTTCGTGTGTCTTTTTGCTTATGTTATACGAAAAAAACATACGTTGTTGGTGCCACCCTGAAAATAACATATGCAATCAGTGTTGCCAGACAATGAGTTCTATTGGCTCCGTAGTTCATGTTTCTTTTCGTTTATGTTTCTTCATCGTTCACATTCATTTCGTTAATATGTTTGACACTTAATTTGAAAAACGCATATACCCTACAAATAATACATATAAACAATGTTGTCAGAATCTTAATATGTAAATTATGTAAAAGAATAAAAAATATATTATCAATTGCAACTTATGAATTGAAATATTATGCAATTGAAAACTTATGATAAAGTTATAAAACGAAAACAATTTATTTTGCCCTGTTTTGTCTTTTTTCATTTCGAATATGTCTGGTCTAGCTGACTTTAATTTTTCTAACGGTCTAATTCATTCAAAAGAATATAAAAATTGATATTAATTTTGAGCCTCATTTAAAGAAATTATTAATTCAATGAGATTTATGTAAAAATCAGTTAAAACCCCGGCAAAAATATAAAAAAAACTGACTGAAATACTAGTGTATATTGTAAATTTAGCGAAAAGAAACCTTTTAAAATATATATTCCAGCAGTAACATCTAATTGCAAGTTCTCAATTATTAAAAAATTGTTAAAATTATTAAACATTTTAAAAACAACCGAAAGAAAATGTTATTTTGAAAACCATCTGCAAAAAATGCTTTAGATACATATGTACTATATGTGTGTAATTTTTTAAATTTTGAAGTAGGTTGTGGCAACGGTTGCGGCGATGGTATATAAGGTGAAGTTTTTTGTCCGGCTGATTGCTTTTTTTGCTGTCAAAAGTATTTCTTGCGAAGCAGAGACTTATTAAAAAGAACAATCCAAGGTTATCGTTAAGCTATACCAATCTTATTGCAAAAAACATGTTTCAAAATGCATTAAAACATAACATATTTATAATTATATCTAAATATTCAATGTTTATAATTGAAAACGTCCAGAAAGCGAAATATAGGGTCCGCCATCTAACCTTTTTTTTCAAATAGTGCTCATTTCGTGAATGGTCACACTTAGCTCATGTCTGATTTGACAGATAATTAGTTTTATACTTCCGGTGAACGAATATGGTTGTGTATCTGAAAACATCGTACACATTCTGCAACATTACCATGATTTTCAAAGTAATGTCGCAATATTTCCCAGCGTTGTTCAAGCGTATACACAACCATATTCGTTCAGCGGAAGGATAAAACCAATTATCTGTCAAATCAGACATGAGCTAAGTGTTACCATTCACGAAATAAGCACTAGTTGAAAAAAAAAACGTTAGATGGCGGACCCAATATATTTAAAACGCTATACACTTTTTCTTCAACACATTTCACATTGCATTGTGGGCGAAGCTACCCAAGCTCTTCGTACCATTAGATTTTTAACACCAAGTAAGTTTTGTAACAAAATTAAATTCATTTATTTAATTACAGATGGATGATGTTGAAATTCCTAAAATTTAGAATATTTGTTATAATAAATTTATAATAAAACTTACATATAATCAAAGCTTAACACTTTTTTAATTTGGACTCGGAGCAGGCTTCGTTGATGGCGATAAACGTGCTTTGGTCCACATATCCTTCAATTTTGCCTTTTTAGAACTTTTAGTTTTATCGTCAATTTTTCTAGACACGTCACCGATTGGAAAATTAATATAATTTTGACAATTAAACAGGGTTATCATTAAAGAAAATAATTTTATAGCAATAATACACTTAAAGAAAATATTTATAAAAAGCGGAGAGACAGTGGCGGCAACACCTTGTATTAGAATTAAATTACACCATGCGACAAAAAAGAACGAAGATAAAATACCTGAAAAGTTATACTATATATCTAATAAACGCTATCTAGTACAACAAAATTCAGTTTTTGAAATGTTCTAAAAACCACCAAAATCTTTAATTACGAGTAAAAAAAAAAAACAGTTTTTCCTACCTTCATACACTTATAGACTTATAATTTAGCGATGTACTATTCCATTTTAAGTTTTTCAGTGGATTTAGAGAGAGGAGAAGTAGACCTTTTAAATTACGATATGATATACTTCATAGCCTTAATGTATGCATATGTGCCATTTTTTCAAGCGAATACATTCATTTTTTCCACATTTGTTAAGTTTAGAGCTATTTTCGGAGCATTTATGAACTTAAGTAGTTCATTGACCAATTGCCGAAAATTGCATTACATAAGTAAACTGGAACCTAAAAATCTATTAGTTTCATTTCCATATTGGCAACTACAAATTTTTCGTTGAGAAGAACACAATTGGAGTTCGGCTGCCAACTATAATCGACATATTAAAATGACCATGTTCACGAATTTCATATATCAAAATACCAAAACAATAATTTTAATTTTTCGTATTTAATATTTCGTATCAAAAATAGCCAACAAAATAGCCAATTAACTTACAAATCGCCAAAACCAAAAATTAGGACGCCAAATAACTTTTAAAATGGCCATGTTTGGAGAGAAATCGTCAGATCTGACAACACTGCCAGTACAATGTACTGCATAAGTAAGCCTCACCACTTAATGTTGGCTTCATGATTAAAAAAATTAATAAACTTTTATTACTGAATATTAAAGGTGTAGTTTTTAGATTAGTATTTCCCTTATAATACTCCTAACATGACATATTTTTATATTTGGTTTTTAAATTCTTTATTTTTTATCTTATTACCACCGGTAAAATAAACGAAATTCCAACTTAAATTTAAGAAATCCTGTTCAGAAACATAATTTTACTTTTTATGTTTTATATTTTTTCTATGGCACTTGCTTTTATGGGTCATATTCATAAATTAAGAAGAAATATATTTTTTATTTTGCTTCATTTGCTTGTTTTTCTTCCATACGAAGCTCTCTAGCTAAAGCATAACATCAGGAGAGAGAAAAAACATAAAAACGTAATGAAAACTTCCCATTTTGTTTTTGAAGCCAAATGAAGCGTGTCTTAATGTCGTTGTTTCTATAGGGAACAACAACACTAGAATGTGTGTGAGTATGTGTGTGTGTGTGTATGGGGATGTTTTGTTTATTTAAGTGTTTCGGATTTTCAAAGACAAATACACACTCACCTAGTCAGGTCCTTTAGCTTTACACATTGACATGCATATTAATCATGTGTGTTTGTGTATTTGTGTATATACATATATGTTTTACACCTTCATAGCTTAATAATCTCTGACACAAACAGTGATTAGACAAGAGAAAATATATTGTGAACGACTTGTTGAATAAATCGTTAGAAAAAACAACACAAAGCGTGTACACAGTAACGATTATTAATGATTTGTTGTAATTGCAAGTGCTGTTGGTCAATATTTACTAAATGTTACTGAGGATGGGCTTAAGTGCTAGGGAAAAAGAAAAACTGATATTAAGCATTTCAGATTCAATTACTTTGTTAGAAAACAAACGGAAATCAAAGAGATTTACTTGGATTACTTGAAATGTTTATTATTTAGCAGGTCTCTAGTAGGTCTAAAAAAACATAAAATATTTAAATTGAACAAAATAAAAAGTCTGTTCGATAATTTTACGACTTTTTTGATAAAATATAAGTAAATTGCGATAGCTTAGGATAGCCTCACTTAAAATTTTATAGAATAGAAACAATTTTGGTGTTTCCTTGAAAAATGGAAAATATGTATTAAAGACGTTGCCAAGAGAGTAATCTGTCGTGAAATTTCAAATGGTTCCCCGCTTGACTTGAAAATCGCAATTGGCAATTGTTCACTATTAGAGAAGAATTTTCGAAACAAAAATGCTTAAGATGCTTAACAGAGCATAGAACATTTGCTGTTCATTTCATAAGACTTTTGTTTCTTCTCAATTCACATGTATTCTTACGCTCTTTCTTTTAGTCGTCACTGAAACAGCGACGAATGACCATGCGTAGCCGGTATATGCTGATTTTTTTTTAAATTTTATTAAAGTTTTACGGCTCAATTAGACGTGACTTCACATAATGCCATAGAAGCAACGGAACCAACCGACCTTATGGGAAACAATGTGTTCGGTTAGTAGTGACATACCATAAGGCCATAACAGCCCAATTTGATTTTGGGTTACTCAACTATCGTTCGGGTTATGACGTTATGCTAGGTCTCGTCTAATTGATCCTAAAAACAGTGCTTGGCAAAACCACTACGCGGCGTAAATTTACACTTACATGTACTCACACATTAAAAAAAAAACAAAAAACAACACCGCTTTAAAGAAACAAATAAACTATTTCTCTCGTTATTAGCATTGAGAGGCGCAAAAATGCATAAGTAAAACTAACGGCAAAAACAGAAAGGAGCAAAGCATATTTATTCGCTTTAGATATTGCTAAAGGTTTGCTGTTGATATCACAGGCAAGCTTTTCAGATCGAAAGATTTGCTGCCACAAACTGTGCGTCGTATAAAGAGTTCAATTTCGTTTCGCTTCCAATAACCGTTTTCGAATGTTTTATCAGAGATATATTTGTGATGTAATTATCGAATATCGTGGTCAAGCGGGTCAGTAGAAATTAATGTAACTTTTATACTTGTTGTTGTAAGCAGCAACAAAAAAATTTAATATTTCAATGCAGACGTCTCTAGTTCAGCATCATTGCAGATTTTTCAATTATTCTTTAATTGTAATGCAAGCTTGCATTAAGAAAAAGGTGATCTTCACTGCAACAAAAGTAAGGGGAAGAAGCCGTACGAGTATCTTACTAACATGGAAATCGCAAAAATTGACGCGTATCATGATCAAGGGCTTTCTAATAGTGCTTTTACCGGAAAAATTGGTCGAAGACTAAAAATCAAAGGAGAAACACTAAAGAAGATTTTACCTCAACGCAAAATTATCTAAATGGTTTTGAACTCAGCTATGAATATAAGTAAATTTGGAGCTGCTGCCGGAGTCTCAATCATTAAATCAAAATAAAAATGTTCTCATCGCCTCAGAGTACATGAAGCGTTAAAGACATGGCTGAAATCAAATTTAACATTAATATCAGAAAGTTTTCTGTCCAATAAGGCCTGTTTCATTGATATTAAAAATATTGTTACGTTTTAACCTTCTAAAAAATTCTTTTAAATTGCGGAAAATAAAATAAGGGCAGAGAATTTAATGTTTTACTTTATAGTCTTTTATTTAGCTTTCACTTTTATACAATTATAACTATATAGTATACATCTTATTTAATATCCGCTTAATACACCAGTTTACTCAATTCACAACTCTTAGTACAACTTTACACAATGACTGACAAACTATAACTGACTGACGTAGGTAAAGCATCGTTTCTTATATACCTGACTGCCAACAGTTTA
This sequence comes from Wohlfahrtia magnifica, assembly GCA_023159175.1. Taxonomy (NCBI): domain Eukaryota; kingdom Metazoa; phylum Arthropoda; class Insecta; order Diptera; family Sarcophagidae; genus Wohlfahrtia; species Wohlfahrtia magnifica. The sequence continues at coordinate 1,980,929 of JAKWBJ010000539.1, forward strand.
GATAGTTTCGGAAGAGTTTTAAACCCTCTCAAATCTTCTATTCATCATGTTACCCAAAGATAGTCGACTTGGTAACGCTGTCAAATACACAAATAACGTACGACATTACCAGGGTGACACATTAACAGCCTGGTCACAAACCAATAGACTAAAATCCCACTATACAGTTTAAAATGCACTAATATGGTGTATCTCCTTTTTGTTATGATTTAAACTTGTTTAACTGTAAAAAACACCCGATAATTATTATTTTCGCAACTTATCAACGTTTTCATATGTTTATAAGAGCTTGAGACTCTCATTTACAGCTGTGGTATGGAATGTCAGACACTCGCCTACTAAGCAAGAGGCCCTCGGTTTACTACCAGGCCAGACCATCTGACAATTTTTAAGTGCTTAATAGTATCACCTCCCACATTTTTAGCGACTCTCTATACTCAGAACATTTTTAATCACGAAATTATTTTCCAATGTTTACTATTAATAAACATTCTAATGTAAACTTTAATTTTATTATTATTTTATTAAAAAATAAATCATAAATAAAAAATATTTTAAAAAATACAGCAGTTGCTCTCAGTATCCTTTTATTATTGTTTTGCATATAAAACACAAACAGCTGTTTACGTGCGTGCAGTGCGATCAACTTCGATCAAAATGTAAACAAATGAAACTGAACAAAACTTGACGAATAGCTTGTTAACGGCTAGTTTACACGATAATACTTTGCGTACGTAAAATCAGAGAGAAAATATAGTATAAAATTCCATCCCTATTTTTGCAATGAGAGTTCAAACCATACGACAGTTTGTTTACGTTTACACGATGCGTAATAAATCAAAGCAAAGTAAAATGAAAGCAGCTGTTTCAAAAGAGACCAATTATTCGACGAAAAAGTTTTCTTTTTTCTTCGTTTATTTTATTTGCTTACATTAAAACACATCCCTGATCTAATGAAGTGTGATGGTTTTTAAAAAATGTCTGCCAAATTTTCAACCGTATTTTTCCGAATGTTATACGTTCTTATTACATATTGTGTGTACACCAGTCATGAGCTTGTCATAGGACTTTTGTCCTCGATCAACTTACACGTATTCTTACGCTCTTGCGTTTAGTCGTCAATGAGACAGTGATGAATGCACATGTGTTGTGAAAGTACGCATATTTTCTTAAGGCACAGACAAACGAAGTTCTTACGCTATTGCTTTTGGTTGTTACTGAAACAGCGACAACTGCACATGTGCAGCGGATGTATGTTGGTATTTTCAAAATTTTTTTAAAACGTCAATTTTACTCTCTCTGTGAGAGTAATTTCCATGTTCTCACTAACACTACCACATTTTTACATTTGCACATCACTGGTTTACACAATATTATTCGCTCTCTACTACACAAAAACTTGACATGTCGTAGGACTTGTATTATCGTGTAAACCACCCTTAAGTACATTATAGTTATACACATTTGATTGTGTGTATTCGCATAGTCGTTTAAGCTAGCCTAAGCGTATTATGGTGGGGCCTTTAGCTTTACTTTATCAATTCGAAAAAAAGGATGTAAAACAATATTTGTATGTAAAATTTTACAAAATTTTCAAAAACAAATGTTAAAAAATACTTCTAAAACTAAATATGCTTTTTGCCAAGTGTCAACCCATTAATGTCTCCCTTTTTTGTATCCTGACTTCAATCATTAGCAATGCGTTTTAACTAAAAAAAAGAGAGCAAAACGTACAGAAAAATAAATAATTGCCTACATGGTTCCAAATAAAGTTGGCAGCGTTAGTCTTTTTTCTTTTTGTTTTTGCCTAAACACACAACAATGTATGACTAAGACCCACTGTCATTCATTAGTTGTAGCAAAACGCTGCTTTGACTGCTGCCTTAACAGTAGTTGACCTCTTGGCGTCGGTTTCATGTGATTTTTTAAACGAATAAAATATTTATTTTATGCACGTCATTATTATACTCGTGCAACAAACAAAAACAAAAACATTTACAAAATAAATTAGAAAAAAACTTTTTATGAAAAAACATGAGTGCCGGTATATAAAATTATACACAAAATGGGTGTGAATAGTTAAAAATAATGAAAATATTTTTACATTTAAATGTGCTTCAAAGCTTATAAAAAAATATGATTTTTAATGCAAAACTTTTCAAAATAATCAAAGTAATGTTACTTTTAACCCATTAATGATGGATGTACAGAAAAATACTCAAAAATAGAACTGCTGAAGAATAATATCATTTTAATTTCTATGAGAGATATGGCAAATCTGTTACCACGGAAAAGCAGAAAAGCAACAGTACTGTAAGCAATACTAACGCTCCGACACTCCCCTTGGCTGTTGTCAAGTTTCCTTTTAAATGATATATTTTTCAATTGTTGCACATATACGGGTACATATGTTAATTGTGAGTCACACCTTAACGTCAAGTATTTTGCCCAACTTAGAGATGAAACAGAATTGGAGCTTAACGATTTTTTCCACACAAAATGACATTAAAAATTGTCTGCAAAAGCAGTCGTGAAATAGAAACTATTTTATTTTGACAGCGTTTTTTCTTACTCTCTCTATTGTACTCTCACAATCTGTATGTGGTGTTGGCGTATTTTCATTGAATTTTTTACATTTTGTAAACAAAAAACATATGTTTTTGCTTTGGAGTGAAAAAATGAAAACAAAAAGCAAAACAAACATAAAAACAAAAATAGCAATTGACACTACTTGAAGTTGCCGCTGTCGATTTTATTATGGGCTATATTTTTTTGACAGCGTTTTCGCTTGATGTTGCGGACGTATTCGGTTTCACCACTTAATTTGATATTTCTTTGTTTCATTTTCTTTCATTTCTTTGTTGAATAGAGAACTTCAACCATGGAAAGGTACACAATTAAGCAGCGCGGTAAGATTCTTGAAGTCATTTATGAAAATTGGATTTCAAATCAAAATGGTTTTCGAACAAATCGTGATTTTCATTCGTGATGTGAGCATAATCGACTGTTCACAATCGGGAGAATTGTGCACAAACTTCAGCAAACCGCGTCTGTAGGAGATGAAAAAACACCAATGCATGTTCGCCCAGTTCGTTCTGCGTAAAAATCAGGCTGCGATCAGGGCGCTCTTCGGCGTCTACTCGACATCGCGACTGGCGTGTGAATGCCGGGCATCTCTGAACGAGACGGCGAGATATTCAGACCTAGCAATTTTCTGGGTAAGGGGTCACTCGGACACACGGGGGAACCGTGCGGCGGACGGACTTGTGAGGGTGGGCTCTCTCCTCAGAAATGTGGAGATTGACCACTCAGTTGGGATGCCACTCTCCTCTTCCAGACATATGGTTCTGCAGTACATGTTTGGTGTGGCACAGATACGATGGGATGATAAACCCACATGCTCTGTATCAAGCAAATCTGGCCACTGTATGATCGCGCTCCCTCGGTGTCTAATATGGGGATGCCGCGACTTAGGCTACGAACTCTTGTGGCTGTGATTACTGGAGATTGGGTCTGCCGTTCAATGACTACTAAAGGGGTTGTCAGGATGAGAAAGAGAAGGAGACTGACGAGCACTTCTTGTGCCAGTGTGATCTCTTCACATCTTTTTTTTGTGCATGAGTCTGGTTAATTCAGATCGGACCGGGACGCGGACATGTAGTTTGTTCATTTTCTAGATTGCTGATGGGTATCATAGTGGGATCAATATTGGACCCAGTTGGGCTGAACCATTGTCTGGCTACCCGTCGTAATTAACGATAGTGTGGTAAAAGCAGTTACCGTGAATGGTGTTTGCTATCGCGAGATGATAACGGACTTCCTATGGCTAGAAATTGACGAAATTGAACTGGACGATATGTGATTCCAACAGGATGTTGCCACCTGCCATTCAGCCGAAAAACAACGCTCTTTTGAGCGAGAAATTCTCATGATGTTAATTGGCCGCCACAATCATCTTTTTATTTATTTCTTTGGGGATATTTAAAAAAAATGGGCGTAAAGAAGCCAAGAACAATTCAAGACCTTAAGGGTAAGATAATTCGGTACATTAACGACCATGAATCTCAATTATGCTTAAGATTCATTGAAAATATGGACCGAAGGATAGGGTATGCCTCCGAAGCCATGGCGAGCACTTAGCCGATATTTTGTTTCACACATAATTGTCATAGATCCTTCTATCAGCTTACAATTAACATCGTGCGTTTTGGTTGGACCACCTTTTTTAACACTATGCAACAAATTTATAAAAAATTTTAATCTTAGATAACCACTGCGCTATGGTCGCCTAGCTTCTTGAATCATCAGCATTTCAGATTCTATGCATAAATTTTTGTTAAGAATTCTTTTTTCTTCTAAAATTTGAGATTTTTGAAGAGGATGCTTCATATATCTTATGATAGCTTTGAAATCACTTATTCGATTTCGTTAAGCCGTATGTTGAAAAAGTTTCACTATGCATTCATAAAGCTGCATATAATGGACATAAAATAAAACATAATTTATGAAAATCGATGGGTAAATACTTATTTTATTCCCAATGATGATTTTTAAAATAAGGTCACAATAGCACTTCACAAAAATATATTGAATGTCAAAGGTATTTTTGCTTGTTACAGTGTGTAATCGTATTAAGTATTCCTTTTAAATCCCTGATTAATTTTTCCAAAAAATACTTTTAAGGCCTCTTTTCCCCTCTTCAGAAACAAATTACTTTTTTTCTTTCACTTGGTACAAATGTTGACGATTATGAAGATGATTGTCAGTTCAAATTTTTAGAAAATCATTTTCCATTTTCATAATCCCATTGGGATTTAAAGAAAACGTTTTCACATTTGTAATAAAAGCTTACGAGTATTGTAATGTGACATTAATCCATTTGTGTTGATCTATAACCCATATGCATGTATTATCCTGTACGCTTGTGTGTTTAGGAGTTCCATCTCCCTTTCTGATTTTGTTTTGGCAGCCACATCAACTGGAAGCTCATAAATACAGATTGACAATATTTCTATGGGCCAATTAAGATGAACCCTTTTCAAATATACATAAGTACATACGTACCTTCGCTGTTTCACTTTTGCCATGTTTTAGTATTACAAGTAAACGAACATGTTTTCAAAGGACCAAATGTATTATTGTAGGCTCTTTATTGCCTGCAAGTAAATTTCTATCTGAGAAAAAACTGTTGCAACAGAATGAGTTTTTAGCTGCAAGAAACTTTTAAGGCGATTATACTCAAAGTGTATGTTCCTTTCTTCATCGTCTTTGGCAAATTAAAAAGTTTGTACGTTTAAAAGCGTTTTGTTTTAAAATCCAAATAAATCTTTAATGCTTTTTACCTATAATATGTTTTAAAATGAACATATTTTTTTATTGAGAGCAGCGCTTGAAAATATTTGTTTTTGATAAAAATTTATGATTTTTTGAAATATTGCCATAAAAAATATGCCATATGATGACTGAAAGACAATTTCAATGAAATATGGTTTTTATTACCATAGAGTATACTAAAACCTAAAAAGTAGAAATTTTACAAGTTCCACAGAAAACGATTTATGGGTCAAGCTGTTATGGGTCATGATGAATTGCCAAAACAAACTGAGAATAAATCACTTGACAGCTGAACAACGCTTGAAAGTAGTGCAATTTTCGTTCTTCATAAGTGAGTTTTTTTTTCAATTTTTTCAATTTTCATAAGCGAATTTTGTTTAGCGATGAAGCGCACTTCTGGTTGAATGGCTACGTCAACAAACAAAACTGCCGCATTTGGAGTGAAGGTAATCCTCAGGCGTCCGTTACATCCAGAAAAACTGACTGTTTGGTGCGCTTTATCGGCTGGTGGAATCATTGGTCCGTACTTTTTCAAAAACGATGGTGGCCAGAACGTTACAGTCAATGGTGATCGGTATAGAGCTATGATTACTAACTTTTTCATTCCTGAATTGAATAACCATGATGTCCAGGAGATGTGGTTTCAACAAGACGGCGCAACATGTCACACTGCTCGTGCCACAATAGATTTATTGAAAGACACGTTTGGTGACCGCCTAATTTCACGTTTTGGACCTGTGGATTGGCCTCCAAGATCTTGTGATTTAACACCGCTAGACTACTTTCTGTGGGGCTATGTAAAGTCATTGGTCTATGCGGTAAAGCCACAAACGCTTGACCATTTGGAAGACAACATTCGCCGTGTTATTGCCGATATACGGCCACAAATGTTGGAAAAAGTTATCGAAAATTGGACGTCCAGATTGGACTACATCCGCGCCAGCCATGGCGGTCATATGCCACAAATCATATTTAAAATGTAATGCAACAAGATTATCTTTCGGATAAATAAAATTCACGAATATTCCATCGTTGCTTTATTGCAACTTAAAGTTCTTTACCTCTATAAAAAACACCCTTATATTGTTACGATAATAAGGTTGGGCATCACAGCGTTTATTACATCGCTAAAATAAAGAAACAAAAGCTGCAGGAAGAACTATACGCGCTGTTTACAAATAACCAAATCGACAACAACAAACATTAGCAGATATAAAGTAAATAAAAATAACACGGCAACAGCAATAATTAAGCAGCAAAGAAAATAAGCAACAGACAATAAACAAGCAGCAACAAATACTTCGAGCTGAAAGAGGTAGATGTTCACATACGCATGGCTACAAAAGAGAGAAATGGAATCTACCTGAAATATCGAGAGGTTCGAGAGCTTTCGATGTGTTGGCATATAAAAAGCTCATTGATGCGAACAACGATCAGTTTAAGTAAAGTAAACTCAGCGAGTGCAGTTTGTGTGAAGAGAGTATATAAGGAGTAAACTAGTGAAGTGAATCGTGAAGTAAAAAACCAGTTTAGTTGGAGCTTACTCAGTAAAGAGAGTTAAGTGTGGATAACCTCTGGTTGAAAAGGTTGTGATCGAACCTAAGTTATAACTACGATCGGGTTGGAAGATCTTTAAGTAGAAAGATCTGTCGAGTAATTGTTCTTGTTTACAAAATTGGAAACAGACAGAGTAATTAAGAAAAAAAATTGCTGTTGCCTGTAAAAAGATTACAAGCAGTGCTGCACATAACTGTGTTGAATAAAGGATTTTTAATTATTTTATTTTATTTTAACTACAATTTACGAACTCATAAAAACACGTTTTTAAAAAGGTAAAAACGTAACAATATATATATATTTATATACATTTTAGGGAGATCGATTATTCGACTTTTCTGAAAAACCGGTTAACCGGTTATTTTATTAAAATAAAATTCTTCCCAATTTTTGTTGCATTTACAAATAAAGTTGTAAAATTTGTATCTCATGTTGTAGTTTCTACCAAGTAAGCATGCTAGGAATAACGTTCGGCTTTCTTAGGGCCTTAATGGATATTTAATCCTCGACAACACAACATATTACTATCTCATGCAGTGACTCATTTCTGCAGCGTATTTTATAAGAATTTTATTTGTCAGTCCTTAGAGACTACTTAGTGTTTAATCAAGTTTTCCAATTTTCCTTGCTGCACAATAGCGTCAATCTTATAGGCATATTTAGGGTGGTTAATAATTCCTGGTGTCGATGAGCGTTTTTAGCTTACTGTTTAATGACACATAATATACATATCTAGACTTATCCTTTCCATCGATTTCCAAATATTTCCACATTATCACACTTCAGAGGACATCTGTAGAAACACAAAACAAACATGCACCACGTATTTAATAGTGTGTGCCACTGTGGTATGTTAGGTAAGACATCCGGCTATCCACCAAGAAGACCTCGGTTCAATCCCAGGCCACACTATCTAACAATTTTCAACAGCGGTATCACCTCACAACATTGCTAGCGACTGCTCATAAGTATTTACTCTGTGAAAAACCTCACTAACTAATACATCTGCAATTCTGAGCAGGCGTTTGTAAGTCCGTTTCAATAAGTCTAGCTGTTCATCATATTCCAAATATAAAAAATTAATAATTATTTACAGAAAATGAGAAAAAGTTTGAATATCTTTTTCGATCTTCCATGGTTTTCACGTTCTTTGTGAGACGTTCAAGGTTGTCATATATAAAGCATAAGACGTTATATATTAAATTTAGAAAAATGCTAAAACGATGAGCATATTTGCAATAAAAAATATAAAAACGTTTAAAAATTATACATATTTAAATTAACCGGTTATTCGTGTTAAAATAACCGATTGATTCGGTATTCGAAAAAAAACCGTATTCGACACAACCAAAAAAAAGCCGGCTTAAACCGGTCGAATAATAACTGTTCGATCTCCCTAATATATATGCCCATAAAGGGTGTTTTTTGTAAGAGTTTTGCAACTTTAATTTGCTTAAAACCATAATTTCCTCCACTGACTATTACATAGCGCCAGTCCAATTAATTAAACAATTATACTTATTGGCACAAGAGTGAAATATAATAGGTTATATCAGCTGTTTTATTTTTACATTTACCACAAGTTTAAATCATAATAAAACAAAGAAATATATATTTAATATTAATGAAACGGGCTTTGTTTGATAGAAAATTTTTGTGACACTAATGTTCTAATCCCAGCAGAGGACATGGCAAAAAAAATTTAACTGCGGCTTCGAGTGTTTAATAAAGTCTTTAGCCTTTCCAGTCATTTCCATCTAAAGAAGCGCCACCTGATCGTCCAGCTTACCTCTGACGATGATGACAAACATCAGACAGATGATCAGAAGGAAACGCCACCTACTAGGAAAAAATTACAATGCTAAGTAAGGATCACCACCACTAAGCAAGGTTCTTCTTCATTACATACAAAAACATATTTGCGAATTTACCCATGCTTCCGATAGACATGAATTTTTATGGGAGCTTGGAATTAGGCCATCGACAGGATCTATTTAGTTTTACCCATTTTACCCAGGACGATAGGAGCATTGCTCTCTATTAAATCCAATGCGTTCGAAATTTTTCTTCCATATATGACAAGATATTTTACTCATCTTTTTAATATGATTCTAACAACGTCTACCTTTGCCAACCGGATGGAAACATGCCAAGATTATACCAATCTGGAAGCCCGATAAAAGTTATCGACCAATAGCAATATTGCCTTATTTGTCGAAAGTATTGTAAAAGTTTGTGCATTCACAAATTAATACTTAGAGCCCCAGTTGCCCCACGATGGACAATTTTGCCACTCATGGTCATTGGTGCATTTACTTTATGTTACATCGTGACCACCCGTGTTTACACGTTGTGTGTCATTTCCCGACATTGCGATAACGGAATGTTGGAAATGTTCTTCATACATCTACCATTGAACAATCAAATTTTGGTCACAGCTTGTGAACCCGCGAATAACCACTCGTCAGCACGCGGTCAAACGATGCAGAAAAAAAAATGACCACAAGTGGTCACGTGGGGCTCTAAGTGTTAAGTTATACTTACATACCAATTGCATATTGAATGAGAGAATAAGTTTAGGCCCAGGCATATCAATCTTACTACTCTCATTGACGTCACTGAGGAAATAAGGCGTAAAATTGATAAACGATAGAGAATATCATTTCGGACCATTCTAATGCTTATGATACTGTACATCACTCTATTCTTTGCCTGAAATTTAAATACATGTTCAACTTTTTTCAACAGCATCAAAGCTTTTGACATCATATCTCAGTAACAGAAGCCGGAGTATTTTTTATGAATCGAAGGTGTCAGTAAGTTGTGCTATGCAAAGGGGTGTTCTACATGGCTTAATACATGAACCGTTTCTATATTCTATTTATGCATAGCGGATGATCGCTACAGCTGGAACATTGCAAGGTTCAGATGTATACCAATGATGTGCGGCTTTTTATAAGCTGTGATGCAATGTAAAAGTTTTATCTAAGCTTTTAATTTTCCGTCAAAACATAAAAGTTAAAATCCGATTGACGATTATTTATTCAAGATCACCACAGATTCTGTAAGAGTTCTCCAAGACGATTAATTTAGTATATGACATCATATGTGTTTGTCGACTCTAAGACGATAATTTTTTCGTTTAATTTTTAAGCTATAACTGTTATTCACGGTCCCTGGCAAAAAATTACAGAAATTAAGCATACCGATAAATCAGACAAGCTTAACAAAACACCCTTTATTTAGCACAAAGTTATGTAGCGAATTTGATCAAATTAATATCTCATGTCCATCATTAGATTTATTTCTGCCCTTTTTATTGTGCAAATTTAAAAGCTAATTTCATAATATAATTTCCCTCATTTTTATTTCTCCATTGCACTTCAATTTATGACAAAATTTCCTCTATCAGGGTTCAACAGCAGTAACAAGTGTTTAATTGACCAAATAAACGAAACAGAACGTAACAAAACAATAAATAAAAAAATACATAAATAAAGGGTTATAAAATTCAATCATAAAAACTGACTTATTTCATGTAACGCTACAAACTGGAACAAATAAGAATTAACCCTGGATTTGGCAGCAATTTTTTGTCTACGAATACTGACATTATTCACATTTGTTTGTCTTGTCAAAAAAATCCACATGCACTAGTTTTGAACTTTTCACTTAAATAGAGAGAAACTTTTATTTTGAACACTCTTCCTATAGCTTCTTATTTTATGTGGCGTTTTTAAAGAATTTAGACATGTTCTGTAAAATATTATCGAAAAACATATGTAATATAAATCTGGTCCCATTAGTATTATATTTGTTACCATATCTCCAACATGTTCCTTTAAGCCCAATTATAATTTTCCATGCGCTTTTTACTATTATCCAAAAATTCTGAATTAGCTTGGAAATAGGCTTTTATGGTGACCACTAATTTACCTAAAATTTTTGTTCAAACAGCCTTTCTTTGTCAATTTAGCTACCTGGCTTGGATCACCATCTCACTGATATTACAGTCTTGGAATATTATAATTTTTATGTGTAAAGTTTTGTTCTATTGGAACTTTTCCATTCAACTTCAAAACATCTACTTGGTTTTGCACCCCACTGTAAGTTAACTTTAATTTAAATTAATTTTTGTATCGGGTGTGCCATTTAAAAGTTTAAATTTAAAAATGCAATAAAACAAAAACGGGATTAAATTTTGATAAATTAATTTTTTGCTGTGAAGTACAATTGTTCCGGTTAGGAGCTAAATATTATTTCATCATATGGCTGTCGAGGCTGACCTCACAGTACCCCATTCAATCGACCCAATTTTCGAAAACTTTTTAGAGTATATGCGGTCGTATCTCGGTAATGGCATCAATAATGTTAACCTTAAAATACTCAGTTGTCTCTGGTTTATCGTCAAAACATTTGTCTTTAACAGCGTCTTACAGAAAATAGTCCAACAGTGCCAAATCGTAACTTCTTGGCGGCAACCTGACATCATTATTTCGCCTAATTAAACGGCCACCAAAAGTTTGACGCAATAAATCGATTGTGGCATAAAATGTTTGGCAAGTTGCTCCATCCTGTTGAAACCAAACATCGTTCACATCACTACCCTTAAGAGCGGGCACAAAAAAATCGGTTATCATGGTGCGATAGGTGTCTCCATTGACCGTAAGTGTTGCGCCTTCCTAATTACACGGCCATCAAATGTTTGACGCAATAAATCGATTGTGGCATGAGATGTGTGGCAAGTTGCACCATCATGTTAAAACCAAACATCGTTCACATTAATACCAGTAAGAGCGGGCACAAAAAAAATCGGTTATAATGGTACGATAGGTGTCTTCATTGACCGTAATTGTTGCACCTTCCTCATTTTTAAAAGAAACATGGGCCAATGATACCTCCGCACCAAACAGTCACTCGCAATGTGTGCAGTGGCTTCTGTTAGACCGCGTTTGGGTTTCTGAGCCAAAAGTACAGCAATTTTTTTATTATCATACCCACCAAAATGAAAATGAGCTTCATTTCATTTTGTACGACATTTTCGAGCAATTTCCGACCAATTGTCTTTGTTTTGGAAATAAATTTCCAATAAGTCCCAACGTTGCTCAAACGTAAATCAACTCATTTCGTTCAGTGGAGATAATATGCTGGAGTGTGCAACAGAATAGTATTGCCAGATTCGATTTAACCTCTGGTATAAATTTAAACCGATATATGGCTCACCCGATTTTATATTTTTGTATAAAAAAATATTTTGTATTTTAAAGACTTGTCATTATGAATCCGTTTATTGTAAAAGTGGCACAAGTCACAGTAAGAATATCGGGTGATTGTTTAAGTGCTTTTGAATTTGATTAAAAAAACATAAAATTTAGAAAAATGTATGAAATATTTATTTATTAACAGATCCTTATTTTACTCGACAGCGCCTAGCAGAAAAGAAGTGTTATTTCCCAGGTATTTTAACTTCGTTCATTTTTGTCGCACTGTGTAATAATACTGTTTCGTTTTATCCTTTTTTAAAAGGTTCGAGTTGAAATTGTGTTAAAATAAACTGCTTTTTGTATTGTTCTACAGTTTTATTTACTTACTTCACTATAACTTTTATACTGTTTGTCTTAATACAACACTAAATATTCGTTTATACAACGCTTTTTTTTCCGTTTTAACACAAGTTTATTTGTTGACAGCCAAATGATAACTAACTACTACGTACGCGAAGCAGTCTTCTTATATACTTGCTTAAAACTTTGAAGGTTCCGGAAATGTCTCAAATCTCATCTCCTCTATCCGTTAATTTTAAACACGTAAGATTGTGTTTCCCAGAGTTGATTTAATTTTAGTGCTGCCAGATACACAAATAAGTATGGCATTGACAGGGTGACACAAAATGTACCCAAATCCTATAATTTAGGCGTTTTTATTCGCGTAACATTACGTTGCATTAAACAAGCCGTTTCAGGTGTATCTTCTGAGATCTTTAAGTTGGGTTTAAGCGCTACAGGTCTGCAAAATAGAGCACCTACGTAAATAAGTTTGGGAAAAGAAGGTGAAAACGTGACAATGCTGAAAAAAACTAATTTGAATAGATTGTAAAAACGGTATTACTGTACAAAATGCAATTTGTAAAGTCCTTGCGCAAATACTACCTACGACTCTGTACAAAGAACAGGCATATAAAAATTAGAAGAAGCAGCTTATCTGTCCATCATACATCTAGAGGCTGCAAATGGGATTAACAGCAGATATTCTACACTTAGGCAGGAATAAAAAAAATATTGTTCATTAAATTGGAACTCCATTATTACAGCCCTTTATTACTTATAGGCGAAAAAGGAATACATACATATATTGATCCGTATACGTCTATAAGTCCAAGACTAGGGTTAAATGAACACAAGAATTAAACAAAAAAGAAAATAAAAAAAATTCACACAAAAGGACTCTATGATTCAAAATAAATGATTTCCATAAACGATTAATTCAATGGAAATAAAAACGGAATAACAACAGGTTGATTTGAAATAGCCGATGGCTTAAAAATAAAATAAAAATGGTTTTGCGTGATAACTAAGGTTCGAACATATGAAATCTTTACGGACTGAAATAAATACGCATATTGGATAATTTTCGTTATTAAAAATATATTACGAGCTTATATTAAGACATTAACCATATGAAATGTAAAAAAAGGATGCAGACTGACAATTAAAACGGCTTCAAACAGATTTCTTCCGTTTGTCTACCTCTACCATAATAACAAAGAGAAAAACAAACAATTAAAAGAGCAATTTTAAAAAGAGAAACAAAAATAGAAAAAATATTCAAATTAAGTCACCAGCTGAATGAAAAAGAAAATACAAAAAAGTTATAGTCGGCCAATAGTCGACTATGTGTTACTCTACTATTTGTAATAAAACTTTACCTTTCTCTTTCCAATATCTCTGTAATTCTCTCTTTTAAATAAAGTAAAAAAGCAATTTAACATATTTTGCAGTCAATTGTATTTTGATCCAGTTATGTTTCTATATATTGTTACGTTTTAACCTTTTTAAGACGTTTGAGTTTTTTTAAATTGCGTAATATAAAGTAAACACCATGTTGTTGTTGTCTTACTGTATGTATTTGCTCAGCTTATCTTTATACAGTTTATCTGAATACAGGAACTGAATATTCGTTTATACAACACAATTTATTAACGCCTAGACACGACTTAACTTAATGACTGCAAAACGATAACTATCTTAACTAATGCATAAAGCTTCGCCTTTTATATACGATTGACTTTACTTCCGAATGTTTTTGTTCTTTCTACAACATTCGATATGCGTTAATTGCAAACATACAACGATTGTCGAACTGGCAATGCTGCCAAATACACAAATAAGTAGGGCATTGCCAGATTGACATATTAACAATCTTGACACAACCCAATAGACCAAAATTCCTCAATACAGTTTAAAGACGCTGATGTGGTGTTTCTTTTTTTTAGGTATTGTTTATTTTCGTAACAATACTTTCACTATCTTAACAAAATCATATATATCTTAGCCACTGTTTATCAGCTATATTATCCACATCGTCCCACATCAAACGAAGTAAGAGTTACATAACAACTACTTCTGCAATACTTTAGTAACGGTTTGGAAATTGATCACCTCTAATACGGGGTCTATCATATCATAAGTCTAAGAACTATTTAACAAATAAAAGAAAATTTGAGGTCTAATCTTATTCTGATAATTTAATTTTCATAATTTAGCTTAATCCGGCTAAGTACAAAATTGTTCTTTCTCTACGAGAACTGTTGTTACCCATATACCGATTTTTGGTACATATTGTTACGTTTGAGTTCGTTTTTATTGCGTTAAAATAAAATAAAACGTTATTTTTATTTTGGTTGTTTTACTATCTGTCTTTTCTTATTAATTCCACTGTAGTTTAATACACTATGTCTTAATACACCAAAGTCGCTTTTACAACACTTTTTATTTGCGCCTTAAACAGACTTTAATTCTTGACAGCCAATTGATCACTAATTAACTCACCAGCCGCAATTCGCCGCTTTTAAAGTAAATCATCTTAGTTTAGAATATTCTAGTACGGACATGAATCTTCGATTTTTCGCTGTTAATTCAAATATTCTAAAATAACACAAAAAGTAACCGATCCATGCACTTGGCAGCACTCTTAATGAGTGCAGATAATTCAAGAAGTTTTTAAGCCTTGACACAAGCCAACACATTTTTAGCTAAAAGCTCATAATAAGCTCTAACGT
This sequence comes from Wohlfahrtia magnifica, assembly GCA_023159175.1. Classification (NCBI taxonomy): domain Eukaryota; kingdom Metazoa; phylum Arthropoda; class Insecta; order Diptera; family Sarcophagidae; genus Wohlfahrtia; species Wohlfahrtia magnifica. The sequence continues at coordinate 1,996,098 of JAKWBJ010000539.1, forward strand.
GTCTTTAGCATTTTCATTTTCGTAACAATATAATATGTTCCTTTCACTCCTCGAGAGAGCATAGGGCCATAAGATTTTTCAATAAGTACCTAGAAAAGCTGAAAAGCCAAATACTTAAGCAAAATTAAATTTGTTATGACAAATTCTAATCTTCTTTAACACACTCGTACAGATTAGCATACAGATTGCATTGTTTTCATTTGAACATGAGTTCAAATTCTAAGAATGGCAATTATGTTACCGAAAATATCACGAAATGCAAATTTATGAACTTTCAGTATTTTAATACGATTTTCGAATAAAATTCAGTTCAACAAAAAAATATCTTAACCGCCTTATTATTGCAATATGCTATTATGTACAGAACTTATTTGAAGGAATTGTAATATTAAAACTGGTTTATCTATACACACTCTTGTATAAGAAGTAGCATAAAAATAAACTTATGTTACGCTCACGGTGATCACTATTTTATAGAATTTATTATTTATTTATTATGTATTTTTTTTAATGAAGTAATTTAATAATGCAAATATTTTTTGGTATAATTTTTTGTTTGTAAATAATTTTTTAAGAAACGCTGACATAAAAGGAAATGTTTTCATAAAATGTTTCTATAAAATAGTGGTTACGTTTTTTTTTCCTCAAATACTTGACAAATGTAGCCGTAGCTTTATACTAAACAAAATATGACTTTTAGTTTAATAAAATGGAAAAACAAACAGATTTGCTTCATTAAACTTTTTGTTATGGTAAAACAGAATTAAATCTTCTAACAAATTATACCCATATCCATAGTGATGGGATAGTGTATACCGAATTATACCAATAACTATAGTGTGCAATAACAATGACGTCATTACTCATTAAAACATTAAACGTTAGAATTCACTAATATTCTTACATACTTCTAAATATACATACATATGTATGTGTATGACTATATGAAAATTTATGTTAAGGCCTTAGTACAGAAATTTTCAAGAAAATTCCTAAATTTTTTCTCTTTTTCTCTTAAAAGAGTATATTTGTTCTTTGAAACAGTAATACACAGCGTTGTCAGATCTGTTTTAGGCTTTTTCGCCAAATTCAATCTCAAAAATCGCCAATATAGCCAAATCAACTTTTTTTTTACATTTTGGCATTAAAAGTTATATTTTTTAAAATAATGAAAAAAAAAAAATATTTGGAAACAAAAAATAAGTTTTTCCAAATCCTTAAATTTCGCCAAAAGTGGAAAAAAACTCGCCATAATTATATTTTGTTAATTTTATTATGCAAAAATATCAGCAAAAAACAAAATGTGTACAATATTTACTATAACAGTTTAATGAAAGCTAGAAAACTATAAAAATAATTGTTATGATTAATATAAAACTCATTTTTGATATAGATATGTAGAACGAATATAAAACATCTGAAAATGTATACTATTTTTCTAATAAACGCTATCTAGTACAACAAGATTCAGTTTTTAAAATTTTCTAAAAACTGTTTTTCGTATCTTCGTACACTTATAGACTTATAATTTAGCGGAATGCTAGCCGATTTTAAGCTTTTCAGTGGATTTAGAGAAAGACGAAGTAGACCTCTTAAGTGATGATATGATATACTTCATAGCTCTAAGGTATGCATAAATAAAGTTCGGATACCATCTATAATGGACACATTAAAATGCACCATGTTCACGAATTTTATACATAACAATTCCGTAATAAAAGTTTTAATTTTTCGTATTTTTTTTTTTTTTTTTTTTTAATCTAAAATAGCCAATTAATTTACAAATCGCCAAAAAGTCGCCATGTCGCCAAACCGAAAATTAGGACGCCAAATAACTTTTAACTGGCAAGAAATCGCCAGATCTGACAACCCTGGTAATACATTTAAGCAGCTTTAATAAAAATAAAAAAAAACAGAAAAGAGATTAAATTAAAAGAGAGAAAAACAGAAATAAAAAAATAAACATGCCGAGAGATTTACAACTTTAGAAACAAGACATGTTTCCAGTGTTGCCAACTTAGCGCCTTTCGCGCTATATTCAGCGCGTTTCAACCACCGAAAAGTCGCATTTTTTCTCTTTAGCGTTTTTTTTCTTGTTTAAACACGATAGGTTTTTTAATAAGAAATAGAAAGTCACTAAATTCAATAAACTCATTAAAAACTACCTTGTTCCAGGTAATATTTGTACAAAAATTAATAATAAAATAAAAACCTAGTGCTTTTGAAGCTTATCTTAAATATAAAGGCTCATTTTTCAAAATTTAGAAGTTATTTTAAGTAAAATAGAAAAAAAAAATTAAATATTTTCAAAAAGGCTAGAAATTTTAGTTATTTAGTTACAATACTAAACTTGTAAGTTGTTATTTTTAGATCCTATAAAGATTCGAAGGGAATCAATTCATTCTATGGGAAACATCTTCTGTTTCAATCTGCCTTCTCTAGGAAGGGACTTCCCTGTGTGTTCCAATATATGGCCAGTTCCGTTAAGTCGTAGTTTGGTTTCCTCAGAGTGTGTTCAATCCATTTCCATTTCCTTCTCATATTACAGGACCTTGCCGTGTTCTTGTTTTTGGCCAGAATATTTCAAATCGCGCCGCAGACAGCGACTTATAAATTTTTGAATGCAATTGACAAAATCATAGACGCATTCCACAACTCGCAACCATAATTCACATTCAAGTTAAACATGTTTATTTTCGTTTTCGTTGTAGAGAACGCCATATAACAAAAAGATTGGCTGTCTAGATTCAATCCGTTCTGAATATCAACTCCGGAATTTTCAGACGTCTTGAAGATACTACCGAAATAGCAAAAAAAAACGGCATACGAGTATCTCCTAAATTTCTACTTTCAATTCGAAAGATCGTTGTGTTATTAGCGTTGTGTTGTTGATCGTTGTGTTGATTTGCATAATATTGGTTTTGGAGATGTTTATCCGCAAGCCCGCTCAATGTAATTCCGTCTGTATATAATTCAGCTTTCATTGTATGTCGCAATGTCTGTGAGCCAGGAGGTTACAGGTTTTCTAACTTTGTATTAAGTCCCTAGGTTATATCACGTTGCAACTAACAATCGAGGACAACGATAAACAGCAGTGAAGAAAGAACACAATCTTGTTTGGCACCAGCTCTAAAAGGTATTCTCTTAATATTACAACACAACCAAAAAATTAAAAAAAAAAAAATTTAATTGTTGTTTTGTTCTAAATCGTATTTAATTTTACTTTTTAAGCAATCGTTCATATTATCCAAAAAATCTTTGTAAAAATAGCGCGTTTTAATCGCAAATAGTTATATAAACTATAATTAAGTGCTTTTAAGCGCCTTTTGAATGTGAGGTCAGCGTGTTGTGATCATAAAAAGTTGACAGCACTGCGTATTTCCTTACAATTACACTCTAGCTGTTAAGCTTAAAAGGGAAACTATAACAACAACAAGGTAAAAGGAAATATTTTTACAAGCATTAACCCCCCCGTTAGTTACAATAGGAAACTACAAAACAAGGAGAGGAAAAACAACCTCCTTTACTACTACGATTAGACTTAATAGTGTATGACGTTTTTATTCATCGTTAACTTTCCTGTCGTCATATTATTGCCACAACACGCTTGCTACACACGCTTGAAACTATACTCTCTATCTCTCTTCTCCTCTCTTATTTTTTCATTCCTTTGCAATAGTTTTATCCTAAATGCAGTGTGACCATATTAGCTTTTTTAAGCAAAATTTAGCTTTTTTATGTTCGATTTAGCTTCCAAAGTTTTCATTTAGCTTTTAGCTTTTTTTTTAGCCTTTTCTGATATTTTAACAAAAAAGGACAATAGAGCAAAAATAACACAAACATTGTAAAGTCTGTCATCGGAAAACAATAAAATTGTAGCATCACAGAAACAATAGTTTTTTCATTGCTTACATGCTTATATTAGTTAGTAAATTCGTATTCTTTTTCATATGAGTTTGACAGAAAAGCTGAAAATATAGCCTTTTGTTGCCGTTCCTTTTTTTATTCATAAAAAAAAATAACACAAAGAAGGGTTTTCTGTTTATCTCTTAAAATTTTGCCTTTTGAAAAGTCTTGGTAGTCTTGGTATTGCCATAAGCAAATAAACAAGAAATTAATTTGATTATAGATTTGTTTCTTTGAATGTCTCAAATGTCTTAATATTGTCTTAATAATGAAATTTACTTTACTTTTTTCAGATTTTTTTCTTTACTATTGTGAACTTATTTGCATGTGTTTTGTTTATTATTCATATACAATTTTTCCCATAAATCGGACAAAACAGATGACATACATTTCAATTTACATATCTAGCCAATTGAGTTTTAAATCGTCGATAGTGTAAAAGTGTACATATAAGGGGTGTTTTTTATAGAGGTATTATGAATGAATGAAATAATTTTATTTATCCGACAGATAATCTTGTGGCATTACATTTTAAATATGATTTCTGGCATATGACCGCCACAGCTGCCGCGGATGTAGACCAATCTGGACGTCCAATTTTCGATAACTTTTTCCAACATTTGTGGCCGTATATCGGCAATAACACGGCGAATGTTGTTAGCTTTACCGCATAGACCAATGACTTTACATAGCCCCACAGAAAGTAGTCTAGCGGTGTTAAATCACAAGATCTTGGAGGCCAATTCACAGGTCCAAAACGTGAAATTAGGCGGTCACCAAACGTGTCTTTCAATAAATCTATTGTGGCACGAGCTGTGTGACATGTTGCTTCGTCTTGTTGAGACCACATCTCCTGGACATCATGGTTATTCAATTCAAGAATGAAAAAGTTAGTAATCATGGCTCTATACCGATCACCATTGACTGTAACGCTCTGGCCATCATCGTTTTTGAAAAAGTACGGACCAATGATTCCACCAGCCCATAAAGCGCACCAAACAGTCAATTTTTTTTGGATGTAACGGTGTTTCCACATACGCCTGAGGATTACCTTCACTCCAAATGCGGCAGTTTTGTTTGTTGACGTAGCCATTCAACCAGAAGTGTGCTTCATCGCTAAACAAAATTCGCTTATAAAAATCGGGAACAACGGTAATCTCGTTTTGGGCCCATTCGACGAATCGGGAACTTTCAATTCATGTACACTTGAGACCGAATTCTATCTTTTTCAGGTTCTGCACAACTCCCATGAATATAGGATAAGATATTAGCCAATGGCTAATAATAAAATTGACTAAATAAAAACAAGCTTTACAAACAATTTTTTCTACAACCTTATTTATAACTATCTCTACTCATCCGGTGTTGCCCGAGAATCAACATACATTTACTATATCATAAACGAGGTTAACATTCCGCTTTATTCCGATCCTCTCAGTTTTTGGGCCACCTATTTGTTTTTATAAACAAAGACGAAAATTGCTTTTAAAAGAAAAAACAAGTGTCATTCCAGACGAAAAGCTACTAGTTTAGTCGTCTCCGATGTCTAATACAAAATAAGAAAAAAAAAAAAACATCCCCTACTGCATTTTTGTAAGTTGGATCGTTGTATTTGTACTTCTAATTTCAACAAAATCGATTGAGTCCTTTAAGCGTAGTTGGCTCATAAACGAACTGAGAAAAACTACTTCTTTGTTTTATTCGCATACTTTTGGGTTTTTTTATATTAAGTGACAACTCATATGAGTTAATAGGCTCCTTTTCCCAAGGCTCAATTTTGAAAAAGCCTATTTCGCTGGCTGAATCTTCTTCTGTCTTGAAAAATTCAACAAAATCGCTTCAGTTATACACGAGTGATTGGCAAACAAACAAACAAATTTATAATATTGTTACGAAAATAATATTGGGAACCTCTGCGTTTATTACTTCGCTAAAATGAATAAACAAAAGCTGCAAGAACAACTATGCGTGATGTTTACAAACAGCCAGAATCAACAGCAGCAAGCATTATTAGCAGAAATAAAGTAAATAAAAATAACATAGCAACAGCAACAAAAAACTAACAGCAAAGAAAACAAGTAACAGACAATAAACAAGCAACAACAAATACCAAAAGCTGAAAAAGGTAGATGTTTACATACGCATGACTACAAAAGAACTAAAAAGAAATTAAAAGAAAGAAATGGAATCTACCTGAAATATTGAGAGGTTCGAGAGCTTTCGATGTATTGTTTACTCAGCCATATAAAAAGCACATCGGTGCGAACAACGACCAGTTTAAGTAAAGTAAACTCAGCGTGTGCAGTTTGTGTGAAGAGAGTTTATAAGGAGTAAACTCGTGAAGTGAATCGTGAAGTAAAAAACCAGTTTAGTTGGAACTTACTCAGTAAAGAGAGTTAAGTGTGGATAACCTCTGGTTGAAAAGGTTGTGATCGAACCTAAGTTATAACTACGATTGGGTTGGAAGATCTTTAAGTAGAAAGATCTGTCGAGTAATTGTTTATACTTTGGATTTAAAGAAACAATTTATGTAGAGCTTTATTAACCTTATCTCATACCGAACTAAAGAATATATTTTAAAAAACAATTTAAAATTTTAGCTTATTTTTTTAGCCGCAAACAAAATTTCTTAGCTTTTTTTTGAAGGCGTTTTAGCTTCATTTCATTTTAAAATCTTGTCACACTGCCTAAATGTGTCATCATTTGCATCATACAAAAGCAGCTGCAATACAATCGCATACACACCATACAACTAAAGAAACGTAACAAAAGACTTTTATTCTCATCGCACTCAGAGAAAAGAGAATTAAAACAAGTAAACGGCAACAACAAATACCTACACCACAGTAAATTGAACCCAAACAAGCAGTTTTACTCATAAAATCTAAAGGTTAATGTGTTTTTGTATGTGGATATGTGCGTGTGTTTCCTTTGTTGATTAATAAATTGCTCATTCAGTTTTCTTGTGTTGTTTTTTTTTTTTTAGCATAAAGTCATAAACATCAACAAAAAAATATTTCCAAAATGTCGGAAAATTTACCAACAACTTCAACAGGTGAGTACAAAAAAATTATTTGTGTTTAGTTATGCATACAATTTATAACAATATTTGTTGTTGTTGTTATTTTTTGTATAATTTTATTATTTTTTTACCTTGAAAAGTGCCATTATTATGCTGATTGGCCTCCATAGTTTTTGTTTTAGTTGATAGAAGAACGTTGATTTTTTTAATTTGAGGGAAGGTATGCTCTGCTAAAATGTGTCAGTTATAAAAAATTAGAGAATCTGTTTGTGGTTATGAACAATTTAACTCAATTGACAATTTAAAGAAATATATTGTAAAAACAGGTAAAGTTTAAACATTTAATGAATTTTGTCTTCATTATTTAACATTTTATCTTAAAAAATTATCCTTCATATCATAATAATCAGCAAAGACATATCGTGCTGATGTTTGTTGGGCCCTATGGAAACACTTCTAGATCAACATTTTATAAAAATGTTTGAAAAAAATCATTTCCTTTCGTGTTAACAATTTGTCCGAATCAGGAGGCTCCAAGATGACTTTTTTATAAACTCAGAGTAGTCGCAAGAAAGGCTGATTAACTCCCGCATTTAAATCCTATTTGGCTTATAACTTAAAAATTCTGGATTTTTTAACCAAGTTTTACGATTATTGTGAAATATTGATACAAAATAAATTTACTTAAATCATTGCCCATCTACTACTACTACTACTCTGTTCTAAAATGACCTTTAGACCTTTCGGCACCGATAAAAAATAGTATTCAGATGTGGCAAGATATAGACTATAATTCGACTGATGGAAGACTTCCCAGCCAATATTTTTAAAACAGTTTTAAGCTGTTTGCCATGATGAGCACATTCCATATTCTACGCATTTTTATTTGCTTAAAACGAATTAACTGCTATCGATACAGATCCACTACGATTACCTGGGCCGATTTGTCACCATCCGTAATGGTTTGATGCAAAAATTAGTTCTTTCTATCAGGCGCTATATGATACCACCAAAGTTTAGTGACAATACTCTGAAGTCTTCGAAGGGGGACTAAATAGCTAGGCGTGATTCTGTATTTGAAGCTCTTAAGAAAACATAATGTTGAGAGTCAGATGAAGAAGACATTATGTGCCTTCTACATTTATAGAAAGGCCTTTGGTAAGAATAGCGTATTAGACCTTGTCTTGCGCGGTCTTAAGAGCATTCATGTCTGGTGGAAGGCGGTGTATATTGGGTTGCAGTCTGTCTTGCCATTACCGGTGCCTATGAGCATACCACTCCTGCATATCTTAATCAAATGTGTCTCTGAGAAGTCTGCGCTTAGGCTCAGGGAGTCGCACCATTCTACAGATAGTCTGAATTTCAAAAACGCTTATAGTATTAGGATATCATCTAAGGATAGTGTGTTGAGGAATCTACCCTTCGGGAGAACACAGTTTGGGTCTCTACCGATGGTTCAAAAATGGAAACGTATAAGTGGTTGGGTTTCTAGTTTCGTTGTCTATTAGAATCTCAGCTGTATTCGCTTGCTGGCCCGACAGGCAGTTCGTTATGATGCTTTACTTGACGAACTGATTTGAGTACCAAGTCATATTGTGTACTCCTTGATTCTGGCGCAGGGGGACTTACATACCACTCTGGTTGCGCTATCAAGCTTGACAGTTTATTGGGCTCTAAGCATGATGGGACACAGGTGGCCCAATATCACCATTTGTAGAATATCTAGAATGCTCTGGCCTTCTCTGTCTACGAAGAGGACTATATCTCTTCTTAAGTTTGGAAGCAGATCGATCGAGCTGCACATGGTCATAACTACAGGGCATTGTATAATAGAGAGCATATCGCAGTGCCTTGGTCGCCCCAGTCGTGGTTACTGCAAGAGCTATCAGAATGAGAAAGAAAAGCAATCGACACAACACCTTCTCTAGGTGCATGTCAGTTCCATGATCTGGACTGTCACACGAACAAGTCACTGTTCGAATTTGATCGACTTCGCCAAGTGTACTGACTGACTCACGACACTTTCCTAGTTTGGCGTTTTTTTGGATCTGTACTCCAAAGGGTAGCATAACTCGCTGATCGAGGGCGACCGACTTAACCTAACCTAAGGTAGTTTATTTGTGACTTTCTATCAGCATGACTGACACACTACATAAGTTATTAAAAACGCAAACTATGAGTACAAAATACGTCAACTACTGTAAGTCTCGGATTTCTCAGTGATGTTAATCTCAGCAAATCTAAGAACTAATGAATTCGTGTTCGTAGTATATAAAGGTCAGTCCAACAATAATTCCCGATGGTAATTGTGAGCCACACCTTAATGTCATATTTTTTAATGTGTTTAAGTGTTTGACAAATTCAACGATGTTGAGGTATACAATTGAGCAGTGCTTTAAGATTGTTGGAGCTTTTTACAAAACTGGGCGTTCAATCAAAATGTATTTCGTGCACTTCTTGATTTCTTCGGCCAGCATAATCGGACAAATGTGTCCACAATCGCAAATTCCAGCTAACAGAGCCTGGAGCCCAGTTCGTTCTGCGGAATACTTTTTGTTTTGTTCGCATTAGAGTGGCAGAAGAGGCATGCCCAGCTAATGAATTTTTAATAAAGATTTGAATTTACACGTTTATAATTGAGTCAAGAGGTCAAGCCTACTGACCATTTCAAGCATCATCAATATACCGAATGGTTAGTTGAATGGTGACTTTACAAAGAAAACCATTTTCATCGACGAGGTACACTTTCACCTCAGTGGATTCGTTAACGAGCAGGATTGCTGCATTTGGCAAATGAGACTCCACAAATGATTGTTGAAAAGCCGACGCATCCACAAAGTGTGACTGTTTGGTGACGACCTCGGACCGTACTTCTTTGAAAATGAGATCGGCCAAGTAGTTACCGTGAATGGTTTTCGCTATCTCGTGATGATAACAGATTTCTGGCGACCAGAAATAGAGGATATAGACCTGGACGACAGGTAGGATGGTGCCACTTGCAACACAGTCAACGAAACAATGGTTCTTTTGGGTGAGAAATTTAATAGAGGTGTCATCTCATGTCGTGGCTATGTTCATTGGTCGCCACGATCACGGTTGAACTCTTTTCTTTGCGGGTATTTAAAAGAACAGTGTACGTCTATAAACCACAAACAATTCTAGAGCTAAAGGATGAGATAATACGGAACATTAACGACATTAAACCTGAATTATGCCTCAGTCATTGAAAATATGAACCGACGGAGGTCGGTCACCGAAGCCGCGGCGTGCATTTGGCCACTATTTTATTTCATACATAATTTTCATAGATCCTTCTATCATAACAAAAATATTCAGACAATTCTCTGAAAACTTTTTGTTTTATTTACAATTAAAATCGTGCGTTTTGGGTGGACCGTCCTTTACTATCGGGTGGGCCATTTAAAAGTTTAAATTTCAAAATGCAAATTTTGCCAAATTTATTTTTTGGTTGTGAAGTACAATTGTTTCAGTTAGAAACGAAATAATATTTTATTCACATGGCTGCCGCGGTTGGCCTCGGTCGGTCCAATTTCCGAGAACTTTATCGAGTGTATGGGGTCACAGAACGGCAATGGCATCACGAATGTTGAACCTTCAAATGCTCAATTGTCTCTGGTTTGTCGACATAACACTTGTCTTTAACGGCGCCCCACCGGAGAAATTCTTAGCGGCCCTGTTCATTTCGGCTAATCAAACAGCCGTCAAAGGTTCGACGCAATAAATCAATTGTGGCATAAGACGTGTGGCAAGTTGCATCGTCCTGTTGAAACAAAACATCAATATCATGAAGAGCGGGCACAAAAAAATAGATTATCATGGTATGATAGGTGTCTCCATTGACCGTAAATGTTGCGAAATATGAAATATTTCCGTAAGCCGTGCCACTTGTAATGGGTGTATTAGCTTCTGTAATACCACGTTTTGGTTTTCTGAGCTCCAAATACGGCAATTTTACTAATTAACGTACCCACCAAGATGGCAGTGAGCTACATCCGAAAAGATAATTTTTTTGAAAAAATCGACATCATCGTGCAGCTTCTCGTTGGCCCATCTATCGAAGTGAAAACAAAGCGGCTGATCATGCGGCATCAACTCTTGAGGCAATTAAACTTTGTAAGGTGTCATAACGAGATCTTTTCGCAAAGCTCGACGTAAACTGGTGCATGAAATGTTCAATTCTTGAGAACGATGACAAGTTGATGTTGATGGATATTGTCGGGTGTACGCTCTGTACGTGCACGCTTACCTCTTGAAGCATCAACAGTGATATGAGTTTCAAGAACTTAAACAATAAATTTGCGTATACCGGGCACTGTTGTTCCTTCTCTAAGACCAAATTTTGTACGACATTTTCGTTCAATTTCCGTCCAATTGTCTGTGTTTTTGGAAATAAGTTTCCAATAGATCCCAACGTTACTCAAGCGTTAATCGATTCATTTCATTCAGTGGAGATAATATACTGAATTTTGTGACAGAATAGAATGACATAAGTACTGCCAGATTTGATACAACCTTTGGTACAATTTTAAACCGATAGATGGCCCAACCGAGTGTATTTGAGTGTTGAAACTTAAATAGTAATAAAAAATATTTTTTTTCTTTTTTTATTATAAAACCCCTCCTATTTAGTTTTTTGTATAAAACATACTAATCTTTATAAAGCTGCCATTAAATTAATGCAACTTTTTGTATCCTTTTAATCCCAGTTACTAACAATTTTGCTTACGCAAAGCATTCAAGTCAACAGAAATAAAATCTCTTTTCTAATTTGTACAGCTTGCAGCTCTTTAATAATTTAATTTAAAGCCAAAAGAAACTTAAATTCCTTTGCATAAGTATTCTACGTTTTTGGTATCACTCTCACCACTTGCAAACAAAGCCATGTACTGGTACAATAAAAAAAATATAATAAAAGTAAAAGTGTTTCGACATGCAAATTAAGAAGAACAAATTATTTTATAAGATACAAGATATAAAAAACACTCAACCCAGAAAGAAAGTTTTTTTTTATGAAAATTCAAAAACATTTTTTAATTACAAAATTTTAATATTTCGTTTTAACAGCCAACAAAAAAAAGAAGGAATAGTTTTGCCTGGATAATTAAGCTCAATGGAAAATATGTCATGTTTAATGGTTTAACAAAAATGTCATTTGATAGCGAACAACTTGACATTTTTGCATATATTTTTCATCTTCTTTTTTTAATGCAAATGTCAAAAAAGTGATTATCAAAGTTGAGTGCGTAGCACTTTTTAATCTTTACTGGGGAATATGAGTCTTAAAAGAAAATATATTTTTCACTATCATTGTGCGCGATATCTAAAAGAGCAATAAAACAGAGCAACACAAAAATTCAATAAAAAGAAACATGAACTGTAGTGTTGCCACCAACGGCATTATGAATTGTACACAACCGATATCAAAATTACGCATATGAAGAAAAATTACATACAAAATTCTGTTTTTACGGAAATTAACAGCTCAATCAATAAGTGCTCTGGATGAGTAAGAAGAAACGAAATTTTGACAAAACTTGAAATTATTATTGAACATACATAGTTGCCTCCGAGGGCGATACAAAGAATATAGCGATTTTCCAACTTTGCAATACCACTTTTACGGCACAATTTCTCTCTCTCGTCAAAATCAGCCTCAATTTCACCGTTTACTTCATCACTGGACTTCAATTTATTTCCAGCAAACAGTCAAAAAGTCGCTGTGGGCTAAATCTGGAGAATACAGTGGATGGTTAATGGGGAGATCGATTATTCGTTTTTTTTAAAAAACCGGTTTCCGAATAATTCGAAAAGTTACAATTTTTAAAAACCGGTTAACGGTTAAGAAATAATCAAATAACCGGTTAACCAGCTCTTGCATTTTACTAACATTTTTTCAATTCTTGTTGTAGTTTCTAGTGCTAGAAGAATATTCTACTTTTTTAGGGCCTTAAGCGACATTGCATCCTCGACAACACAACGTTCACCCAGTGATTGATTTCTTGATTACTTAGTATAGAAACAAGTTTTCCTTGCTGCATAATTACGTCAATCTTTTGAACATATTGAAGGTATTTGATAAGTCCTAGTATCGCTGAAACTTAGTACGGTGAGTTCAACGACGAAATGGATTCTAAGTCTAGGACGGAGTATCTCAGAATTCTGTTGGGCGTTAAGGGAAGAAACCTGGTTGTGAGACACAGACAACTTTTGCAATAGTCTTTCGAAACGCAATCTCAGGCCTTTTTCAGTGGCCTTAGTGAGGTTGCGTCTGACAGAATCTTCAATCTGGAGGGATTTTGGTTAGGCATTAATTGCTGGACTCTCGGTGTAGGGAGGGTCTTGACATTTATTTCGTCCTTTCTTCCCCCCTTTTGTCTTCTGCATTTTGTTTTTCTTTGTTGTTTTATTGGTTATATTGCTTTATTTTCCTTATCTCTCTAGTGAAGATATCCAAAATGAGTGGAGTTCACCACTTTCCCGTCTATGTTATTAAATTGAAGAGAATACGTTTGTTTTTGGAGTTATTACCATGGACTTATAGTTCGTTAGAAGTTAAAAGCATCAGGATGTAAAATTCGTGTTTTAGGACGGTTAGTACATTTTTACATCAGGTTCGTATTAGTCTCACACTTTACCTTTTCAATGCCGAACTGCTCAGCCGATCATAAAAAATTATTATCTATTACAGAAAATTTTATTCATTCTGTCATGGTTTTAACGAGCTCTGTTATTCATTCGAGCTTTTTATATATATAAAAATAAGACGTTATATATTACACTTAATTAGGGTCATATTTGCAGTACAAAAATAAAAAACGTATAAAAATTATAAAATTTAAAATAACCGGATATTTATGTTAAAATAACCGATTTATTCGATATTCGAAAAATTTCTTAAAAAGCCGTATTCAGCAAAACCATAAAAGCCGATTAAAACCAGTCGAATAATAACCGTTTGATCTCTCTAGTGGTTAAGCAATTCGAAGCCCCATTCATTAAATTTTGCCATCGTTTTCATCGATTTGTGACACGGTGCAATGTCTCGGTGAAATAACACTTTTTTCTTTTGCATATATGACCGTTTCTTTGCGATTTCAGGCTTTAATCTATCCAACAGTGGACAGTAATAGTCGCTGTCGATGAATATTATTCCACTCGCATTCCAAAATACAGACACCATCATCTTACCAGCCGATTATAGCATTTTAGTGCGTTTTGGATACGGTTCGTCGGTTGCTGACCACTCAGCTGACTGTCTTCTGGATTCTGGTATGTAATAGTGAAGCCATATTTCATCCATTGTCACATATCAACGATACAATTCTATTTTATTGCGGTTTCACAGTGTCAAACACTCCTCTGAAGCATCAATGTTTTGTTATTTTTTGGTCGACTGTGAGCTCACGCGGCAAGTACTTTGTACAGAGCGAAAGCATATCCAAATATTTGTGTAAAATGATAAAAATATTACCATCGGATAGCTTTATAATGTCAGCTAGCTTGTGTACCTTAAATTTTCGATCGTTCATAGCCAATTTTCTGGAATAACAGCCTCATTTGGGTGTCCACTGTGTTCTTCAATCCACTTCTCTACCATTTGTCTTGATGGAACAGAGTTTGAATAATGTTTGTCAAGCCGTTGTATGGTTTCCACTATATGTTATCATCAAAAAGCCATGCTTTACTAAAACTCGAAATTCACTTTTTTCCATTTTTTTCTTTCAATAACAAAAGTTGCTTCACACGAAATGTTATAACTCACGAATCAATAATCAGATTGCTGTCAAATTTATATACGTATCGTTTGAACGTTCTTACTAAATAATAATCATATGGACAAAATTCTAGTAAAGCCATCTTTGTGTCAACCTATGGACTTTTTATGGGCCTGTTATATTACAACAGTGACTATATTAACGGACAAGAGGTATATTCCATAGAAAAGTCCTGCCAACATAAAAATATAATAAATGTTTCGTGTTCATAATTACAAACATAGCTAAATTTTTGAGATCCACGCATAATTGATCAATGCAAAGTCCTTATGAATACTTCAAATGCATTAATCGAACAATTCATAATAATTGTAGACTTCTTCTGATAAACTCTTCTAGATAATTCTTTCTAAAGATATTCAAATTCATTAGATTCATGGCTATGTCCAGGTGTAAACCAAACCTTTGCATTACCCGATGTTTGCTTGGAATCGTTTTCTTGTTAAAATGGAAAATTGCTTGCAATACTCCCATTCTCTGCACTCTACTGCATATTATCTTTTCGAATATTGAGGTAAACGTTTGTGGCACCACAACCGACTGCCGAGTTCAAAGAAGCACAACAGTCAGACCTATGCTACGCTAACTGCCGCCAGTTAGAGATTCCCAAGGCCATCACGTTCTGCAATACTTGGCCTTTTCAATGAAGATTTGGTCGGACTCCAACCGCCTTTGCGTACTGTATCAAAGGTTTGCCTTGCCGGAGTTCCTTCATTCATACAAGAGATGTGGCCAAACCAGCGCAGCCACTGTATCTTAATACGCTTTACTATATCCACGTCTTTGTACAGCTCATAGAGCTCGTGGTACTAATTTTCTACTCATAGAGGACCGAAGATCTTACGAATTATTTTCTTTTCGAACGCTCCTAAAACATTTTCTTGGTTGTTCGACAGCGTCTATGATTCTGCGCCATATTGCAGGACAGGGATGATAAGCGCTTTGTAGAGCGTGAGTTTGGTTCGTCGAGAGTGTGTGTAAAATTCTCCGTTTCATCTCCGGGCTGACGGTGTTAATGGTATTGCACTACAGTGACCCTCTGTCAAAGACGAGAGGAGTTTTTACTTGTTGACACAAGCTACTTCATTCATCGCGAACGCACTTTAGAGGCTTTTTTCTTTAGTTTTAAGTTCTAAAGTTTTTGTTTTAAAAAAATTAAAAAAACAATCAACATACATCCGCTACACATGTGTACTTGTCGCTGTTTCAGCGACAACTAAAAGCAAAAGCGAAAGAAACATTTTTAAATTAATTGTCTATGCCTTAAAAAAATTTGCACACATTAACCCTACATGTGCATTCGTCGCTGTCTCTTTGACGACTAAAAGCAAGAGCGTAAGAATACTTGTGAGTTGATCGGGAACTAGAGTTGTATGAAAAGCTCATAACTGCTTTAGACTGAAGTACACAGACGATATTACGCGAGTATTAAGGCCTACAATGTCGATGTCGTCGGCTTGTGCCAGCAGCATGGTGCTCTTCTAGAAAATGGTGCCATGGCGATTCAACCCGGCGGTACGAATAATATTCTCCAGTAAAAGGTTCAAACCTCTAAGGCGGTTTTAAGTGGACGAATAGGTAGTATGTACCGATATTCTTCCCTCTCTTTGTCCATTTTACTATCAAAACAATGTGAAATTTCGTTACCAGAATTCAAGATACAGTTCCAAAAAATCTTCCAATAACGCTAGTTTTTGTATTTTTATGATTGACTTCGGTAGAACAAAAAGTAAAATTACACACAAATTAGTTAAGCCTATTACACACAGGCTACACATACGATTTAAAATTACACACAATATGTGTAATTACACACAAGTTGGCAACGTTGATGAAATGACATCACAGTAAGTATTTACAACACAAAACATAAACGCAGTACATACATAAGTAAATAAGTCTCTAGAGATAATAGCATTCACTACATACATACATACATACATACATACATACATACATACATACATACATTTGTGTAGAGTATGGATTAATAAGGACTTTATGATGGTTACAAAACTAAAAGGAAGCATTTAATAAAACTGTAATATTAACACTGCGTGATAACGATGGCATAGTGAGTGAGATTAATCATCACATAGTGAAGTCTTTAAAGTCCAACAAGCAGTAAGTTTCGCAGTAACTATTATACTGGTGACCTGTTAGCATTGCTACCCGAGCAATGGAATAATTTCATACATGATTTTATGTGAGTAAAGTTGTGTTTCTGGATGTCTCCAAGACTTTTGATAGAGTTTGGCACAGAGCGCATATATAGAAATCTAATGCTTATGATATCAGTAGTAACTTCTTTGGTTATCACGCAGATCGCTCTATAAAAGTGGTTATAGATGGCATCTCACCTGATCAGTTAAGGATTAGTACAGAGATATTGCAAGGCTCTGTTCCTTCTTTTACATTATTGCCAATATTTCTCAGTGACCTGCACGCATGGCCCAATCTTATTTTATGACATAGGCTTGGTGGTGATGATAGTGCCTAGTCATCTGCAACTACAGTTATTGTTAATATTATAGAGATAAATGCTCTTGACGTTCTGGTCATATGAGAATTCGTTGTAATGTTCGTGGGACCCATCAAATTTTTCGTATGTCGCAAAAATTATTCAAGGGCATCGGTTTTTTGAAACGGACAAGTGAATTTACATAAACTCAATGAAAATAATCTAATAGGAATAAATCACACCATCTTGGTAGGCAGTTAATTGGACCATTTCGGGAAATTATTCGTTTATCTTAAAATTCTTGGAGTAAATCAATTGTATCGCGCGCTGTGTGGAATCACATGTCAACAAAACTAAAGCGAATGAAAAAATTAATTAGTTATTGGTACGAACAAATTTTTAATCATGTTCACCATCATTTTTGAGGGCCATATGACCAATGACTCTGCCTGCCCATAAAGCACAGCAAACAATAATTTTCTGTGGATGTAATGATGTTTCGATAAAAGCTCATAAATTATCTTCACTTCAAATATAAAAATTATACTTATTTTCGTACCCATACATACGAAATTTTGACTCGAAATTTAATATCAATATCAATTTGAGCTTCAGCTTATTCGCCGGATTGGCGGCGGTGTAAGTCTACCCATAATGAAATGACAAATCAAATTATATATACAAAACTATCAGCTGTTAAGTCGGTTGTCAAATAACGCCCTCTAAAAAAGCAGCCATTATTTAAAGGGTTCGCCAAATAAATTGTTTTTTTGAAAATTCTATAAAAAAACTACTGAATATTTTCTCAAATTTCTTTTTTTATTTGAAAGTACAATCCTTCCGGTTAATAACGGAAAATAATTTCATTCAAATGGCTGTCTCGGCTGGCCTTGCAGTAGCCTACACGATCGGTCCAATTTTTAAGCACACTATCAATTGTGTGCAGCTGTATTTCACCAATGGCTTCACGAATATTGTCCTCTAAAGCGTCAATTGTCTCTGGCTTGTTGGCATATTTCTTGACGGCACCCCACAAATAATAGTTCAACGGTGTCAAATCGCAGCTCCGGGGTGGCTAAATGACATCAGCTCTGTGGCTGATAATGCGATTTTCAACAACGGGGCGCAAAACATCGAGTGTAACTTCGGCTGTGTGGCACTTAGCGCCGTCCTGTTGAAACCAAATGTTGCCAATATCCTCCTCTTTAATATTTGTGAACAAAAATTCGTTCAACATGGCCCGATAATGATCGCCATTGACTGAAACGGCCACTCCTTGCTCATTTTCGAAGAAAAATGGCCTAATTATGCCTCTGGACCAAAATCCGCACCAAACAGTGACTCGTCTTGGGTGTATCGGGTTTTCAATGTATGCGAGCGGGTTTTCTGTGTCCCAAATGCGACAATTTCGCTTGTTTACATACCCGCCAAGATCAAAAGGAGCTTCATCTGAAAAGATGATTTTTGATTCTGCAACATTACCATGATTTTCAAGGTAATGTCGCAATATTTCCCAGCGTTGTTCAAGGGTATACACAACCATATTCGTTCAGCGGAAGGACAAAGCTAATTATCTGTCAAATCAGACATGAGCTAAGTGCTACCATTCACGAAATAAGCACTAGTTGAAAAAAAAACCGTTAGATGGCGTACCCTATATAAGAAATTAAATACAACTCTCACATAATGGCGGAGGCTTCAGAGTTTATTTGAAAATTTTCAACGGCGTACAGAAAGGATAAAGGTGCTAATGAGTACCGGTAGGGTATTCAATGTTACGGATTAGCGTGAGTTTCATTGTTCTATCGACAGGAAATATGTTAATAAAGAAATTTATTTCTAATATGTAATCACTTATTCTGACGCAGGAATGATATTTTCCCCAGAACACATTCGTTTGTAGTTGAATGTCCAGTGAATTGCATGACATATCACAAAAGAAATCATCTCTAATCTTTCAGCGAAAGTTTTTCCTGCCACTTACAATGTGAATAAATTTATGTCAAATATAGTTAAACACTAATCCCTCTTTGTTTCTTCTCACAACCAATTTTCCTAGTACCAGCATAGTGCACTGCATGAGTAGGGGCCGTGCTGAGCTCAAGTAAAAAAAAAAAAAAAAAATGATTAAAATATTACTTGTATGACATTTTCCAGTATTCGTATGTTCTTATTGGGTAAATAATATTGCAATAATGATATTGTTTTTGTTTTACTCACTTTATTCAGAAAACTATTGTAACTTTATAAATGACTCGGTGATTTGTCAAATAGATATAAGATGTGGAGTCTGAGGTTGATGGGTATTTTAAAAATTTGTAGAGAGTTAGTTTGTCGTATTTAAAGAGCATTTTAAACTTTTTTAGCACATATTTGGAATTTTTATGCTCTAAAATATTGTATTTTTCCGGCGAAAAAAAGATGTTTGTTTTGTATTCTGACCAAGTCATGGCATTTTCGAATTATCTGTCAATTCAAATTTATTGAGTCATCTATATCTCAAATAAGTTTAATACCATTTACGATGATCTTAAACAATTTGTGCGTAGTAGTTGATGTCCTCTGAAATGCTTCAACCGATTTTATTATGTAAGCCCCTAAACGAAAGGTGAAGTCAATACTAAGGTTTTTATACACATATATGCGGTTTTTGTAGGTCCGTTGGTTTACGATTTATTTACGTTAGAGTGAACCCCTTTGTATTGCATAAGTTTTAAAGCGTGTTTTTTATAGAGGTATAGAACTTTAAGTTGGCATTACTTTTCAAGATGGCGACCGATTTAACAGCTGTCAAGAGATTTATTCTCAGTTTGTTTTGGCAATTCATAATAAATAGACTCTTGCCTGAACAACGCTTGCAAATAGTGCAATTTTCATTTTTCATAAGTGATTTTTTTTTTTTCAATTTTTTCAATTTTCATAAGCGAATTTTGTTTAGCGATGAAGCGTACTTCTGGTTGAATGGCTATGTCAACAAACAAAACTGCCGCATTTGGAGTGGAGGTAATCCTCAAGTGTATGTGGAAACACCGTTACATCCAGAAAAACTGACTGTTTGGTGCGCTTTATGGGTTGGTGGAATCATTGGTCCGTTCTTTTTTAAAAACGATGGTGGCCAAAACTTTACAGCCAATGGTGATCGGTATAGAGCCATGATTACTAACCTTTTCATTCTTGAATTGAATAACCATGATGTCCAGGAGATGTGGTTTCAATAAGACGGCGCAACATGTCACAAAGCTCGTGCCACAATAGATTTATTGAAAGTCATGTTTAGTGACCGCCTAATTTCACGTTTTCGACCTGTGAATTGGCCTCCAAGATCTTGTATTTAACACCGCTAGACAACTTTCTGTGGGGCTATGTATAGTCATTGGACTATGCGGTAAAGCCACAAACGCTGGACCATTTGGAAGACAACATTCGCCGTATTATTGTCAATATACGGCCACAAATCTTGGAAAATATCATTGAAAATTGGACGTCCAGATTAGACTACATCCGCGCCAGCCGTGGCGGTCATATGCCTGAAATCAAATTTAGAATGTAATGCCACAAGATTATCTTTCGGATAAATAAAATTCATGTCAATCGAATAATCCATCGTTGTTTTATTGCAACTTAAAGTTCTATACCTCTATAAAAACACCCTTTATTTGAAAACGACATTTGTTGCAGCATTTAAACTGTGCGTGAATTAGGAAAATCTTTAAAACTGTGTATATAAAAAGCTTTCATTTGGTACGTGGCTTCAGTATTGTACAACGGTAATAGTAAGGGTATCAAAATTTGGCCCAAATAACCTTGTGTTCAATATAAATCATCAGTTCAAAATGGGTCGACGATAGTGAAAGGTTCTGAGTTTGGCTTGAATAACTTAGTAGTTAATATACATCATCAGTTTAAATATAAACGAAATTGAATAAGTAGATGTGGCATCTCCAAATTAAATATTGATTTTTGTATATCTGAAGAACGATTAGAATGGGAAGTTCCGAATTTGGTCTAAATAACTGCTTAGTTAGTACAAAAAACCAGTTAAAAGTGAGCGGAATTGGATATATGGTCATAGTACCTCCCATACAAATTGAATAATGATTTTTTTATATCTTGAGAATGGTTGGAGTTGAAGTTTCTAAATTTGATTTAGTCAATACAAACCATCATTAAAAAAATATGAAATTTTGCATGTACAGAGAGCAATAATAGTTAAAGCTTTTTTTAACTATTCACATCAGACGAAAAACAGGTACAACACAAAAGCTTCCAGATACGCGGGAGGGATTAATCTAGGGTCCACCATCTAACCTTTTTTTTCAACTAGTGCTTATTTCGTGAATGGTAACGCTTAGCTCAAGTCTGATAATAATTAGTTTTATCCTTCCGCTGAACGAATATGGTTGTGTATACGCTTGAACAACGCTGGGAAATGTTGCAGAATCAAAAAACATCTTTTCAGATGAAGCTCATTTTGATCTTGGCACAGAAAACCCGCACGCATACATTGAAAAGCCGATACACCCAAGACGAGTCACTGTTTGGTGCGGATTTTAGTCCAGAGACGATTTGACACCGTTGGACAATTGTTTGTGGGGTGCCGTCAATGATAAGTGTTACGCCAACAAGCCAGCGAAAATTGACGCTTTAAAGGACAATATTCGTGAAGCCATTGATGAAATACAGCTACACATAATCGATAATGTGCTTAAAAATTGGACCGATCGTGTAGGCTACTGCATGGCCAGCCGAGGCAGCCATTTGAATGAAATTATTTTCCATTATTAACCAAAAGGATTGTACTTTCAAATAAAAAAAGAAATTTAAAAAAATATTCAGAAGTTTCTTTTATAGCATTTTCAAAAAAAAACATTTATTTGGCGTACCCTTTATTAAACTCTAAAGTGGGATCAGAAAGCGTTTAATATTCAAAATATGTTTGCATGCCAAAATTATTTACACAAAAAGGCTCAGATGATACACGCAAATGCATAAAAGGCCAATCTTACTAGCTTACAGTAGAAGAGACAATTGATGCCACTTAAAAAAAATATCGCAAAAATTATCTTAGGTTTTCTACATTGTCACAAAGAAGCATCAAGCCAAAAATTCACTTCACAATTGCACAACTTTCTTATGATTCGTTTAAGATATTGGACGTAAATTAAAAATAAATTGGATTTTTCTTTTTTAACAGATGTGTGATAGAAGCAGAAAAAGGCATTAAGGTCTTTTATACTAAACTAACATAACGCTCTTGTACCGCTAGAATGAGTCAAGTCAAAATTTTAAAGGCAAGAAACGATGTCTTCTTTATATCAAGTTTTACGTCACAGAGAGGCAAACAACTTTAGAAAATGGTCTAAAATTTTTACCGTATGCAGATATAGCCACTGTATTATTTATTTATTTATTTATTTATTTTTTTGTAAAAAGTGAAAATTAACAAATTTTGATTGGACTCACTTTAGCGGTACAAGTGCAACACGTTACTTGCATTGCTCATGTAAGTGCAAGTGTGCATACGTATTAATAAAAAAATGTCAACAATGTCATAAAAAGCATGTGTAAAAAAATGTCCTTGCAAGCTTTAAATAGATTTGAAATTTTAAAAGAAATGTATCCAAACCTACCTTTGCCTCCCCAACCAGTTGTAATTCGCTTTATTGGGAATAAAATATGTATTTACCAATCGATTTTCTTGAATTATGGTTTATTTCATTTCTATTATAAACAACTTTATATAAGTAAGTAGTGAAACTGATAAATATTTGCTGCTTTTTTTTAATTTAAAAAAAAAAAAAAAATAAAAAAAAAATTTTTATGATTTGTTTCTCAATATCTCCAAAAATATTGGTTATACAGGGTGTCCGACGGGAAGGTATACTACTTTGTTTGTTTATATTAAAAAGAATGAATCTTATATTGAGAAATGTTTTATTAAATGTCGGCAATAAGTACGGAATACAATATAAGATAAATCCCCGCCTCTGATAGCCTCACAAATGCGAGCCGTTTTGAGCACATTTTTCATTACTTTTTCACACATTTCACGCGATATTTCATTAATTTCATCACGAGTATTTTGTTTGAGTTGCTCCAGCATAAACCTTGCTTTTCAGATATCCCCACAAAAAGAAGTCCGGAGCAGTCAAATCTGGCGACCGTGGAGGCCAATTAACATCACCATTCCTTGAAATAATTTGTTGTGGAAAGAAGTCTCGCAGTAATTCCATTGTAATCCTGGCTGTATGCGATGTGGCACCGTCTTGTTGAAATCACATGTTAGTCAAGCTCAAAGCATGCAGTTGTGGCGTTTAAAAGTTTTCAATCGTATCACGATATCGCTCTCCATTGACAGTTACCGTTGCGCCGTCTACTGTTACCGTTAGACTGTCACTTTTAGTGGATGCAAAGGTGACTGATGAATAATTTGAGGGTTTTCCATTGCCCAGAACCGACTAGTCTGTTTATTCACATAACCATTCAAATGAAAATGTGCCTCGTCACTCATTATGATTTTTTCATGAAAATCGATGATTGATTTTGATAAAATGTTTTAACGATTAAAACACGTTGGTTTTCTGAATATATTTTCATAATAAATTTGCCTCGTTTCTACTTCATGACTGCCAAATATGAACTGTCAAGACTAATATTTACCAAAATGGCGGCAAAGCAAAATAGTATACCTTCTAGGTGGACACCCGGTATTAAAAAATTATATTACAAATCGAATAAGTCATTTAGATGAAGCAGCCTCTTTAAAAATCTAACATTTTAGAAAAAAGAAGAAACTTATCCATAGAATCTGATATGCTGATGATTTTTGATCTTAGGCGATTATAGCACATCAAAAAAATATAGTGGTTATCCAAGATATTTTTGCTTGTTGTATAGTGTAATTCAAAAATGCAATAATTTGGTCAAACTTCAAAAAAAAAACAAAAAATTTTTTTTCTTGTAAAATATCAAAGTGCACAAAAAATCAAAGTATACACTGAAAAGATATAAATACGAAAAAAAAAAAATTCGAAAACATGCTTTTAAAACTGAAATATGCAAAATAAATGCTGTTATAAGCAAAATATGCAAAAATATGCACGAACAAATCGATGCCAAAATTCACAAAAATTTACGAAACAGATAAATATTTTATATCCGGGTTGCCTGAGAAAAACATGCAGTTTCATATTTACTTTGGTGGCATTCCTTATGTAAAAGGTTGTCTGATAACTTCGATAAAACTTCAAATGCCTGTGTCAATTTTATTTGTAAAGTATTTTTTGTAACAATATATCAGGTCACTCAATAAGTCCATAGAATGACACATAGATGGCGTCACTATAATTTTGTCCACATGATTTTTATTTAGTATTAACTTTCACACAATACTTATATAAATTTGACAGTAATCTGATTATTGATTCGTGAGTTATAGCATTTTGTGTAAAGCAACTTTTGTTAATGAAAAAAAATGATAAAAGTGAATTTCGAGTTTTGATAAGGCGTTGCTTTTTGATAAAAAAATACAGTGGAAACCAAACAATGGCCTGATAAACATTAACTGAACTCTTCTCCATCGAGACAAAGGGTAGAGCAAAGGTTTGTAAATTTAAACGTGTTTGTACCAGCACAAATGATGCAGAGCTTAGTGGACGCCAAAATAAGGCTGTTATTTTTTTTACATTTTTTTACCAGCACCCAGGAGATGATCCATACTCATCCGATGCATTGTGCTGGTACTAGGAAAATAGGTTGTGTGAACGAGGTCAGAAGAAGTAGTGTTTATGGGCGTTTGATTAAAATTTACTTATGTCGTAAGTGGCAGGGAATACTTTCGTTGAAAGATTGTTCCACAACCGAACAGTGCGATTCACTGGACAATCAACTATAAAGGGATGCGCTCTACGAGAAATAAGACTACTATATAAAAATATATGATTTCAAGGAATAAATACCTTAATTTCGTCAGGACACATTCCGCTATAGTACCGATAGACGAATTAAACACGCTTCACATTGCGACGGTGGTCTAATGAATCGATAGAGAGCATTCTCAGCTTCTCCTGTACGCGGTCGAGAAGCTCCAAAATAGACTTTGAAGCACCGGCCTATACATGAGAGTTGTATTACATTTTGGATCGAATATAGGTTTTGTAAATATTAAGAAGATCAGATGGAGTGAAGTATTTCTTGCACCGTCTTAACAAAGCAAGGCACTTGAATGCTTCTTTCGACACTTGAATTTTCATGCCCAGAACATCAAGAGCATCTGATTCCCCAATATCTGCATTAGCCATAGACACAGATGACAACACACCACCACATCTGTGTGTTAAAAAACAACTTGGTGTGCATTAAAATCGATCCTGTTCGCACGTCCCCACCCAGAGATATTCGCCAAGTCACTTGTGAGTGTGTCGTTTTATTCATTCGTCTCGCTTTAATCTCTAAAAGGATCGGTCTACGATCAAGAGAACATGAGTGACAAATGTTGCTGTTCTCCACAAAAGTGTAGATAGGATTAGAAGTGAGGAGAAAAAAGTCATTAAGAAATATTAGAAGGAGAGTAGGAGAAAGAACAGAGCCCTGCGAGAAAACATAAAAAAATCCACAAACTGGTTATAAACGATTAAAAATTGAAGTTGCACGAGCTAGCTGGCATTGTAAAGATATCAGATGGTAGAGTTTTTTATCATGTTACATGAAAATTTAGGTATGCGAAAGCTCTGTTCAAAGTGTATGCAGCGTAAACTCACAAATCGATGAAAATGATATCAAAATTCAATGAATTGTGCTTCGAATTGCTTACCCACTGACCGTAGCCTTAAGATTTAGCCTTCAAAGACTTTTTCCTGTTTTCAGATCTCAAGAGAATGCTTGCAGGATAGAAATTTAAGTTCAATTATGAAGTAAACGCTTAAATAGAGACCTATTTTAACGAGAAAGAGGAAAAGTGTTATAAAAGTGATATCGAAAAGTTGGAAATTCGCTATACTCGTTGTATTGCCGTCCAAGTCAACTATGTTGAATAATAAAATCATGATTTTTTCTTACTTATCCTACGGACCTAGTGACCTGTTAAATAAGTAGAATGAGTCTATTTAAGTTCAGTTTGGGTGGTCTTAAGTGTCTCTATCTTTTCTATGTGGTGCACTTTTCTTTTCAATGATTTCTTTTAGAATTTTTCATCATATGCTGCCCTGCTTACAAATATAGCATTTTTTGTTGTTTTGTTTTCAATAAAAATTTATTTTACTATTTCGTATTCCATTTACATACTTTTAATTATTATTATAACTTTTCTTTATGTGTCAAAGCTAATGAAAGTTTTTTTTTTAACACAATTAAATATAATTACTTGAGAGCAAAAGTTCTCTTGCTTTTTAATATTTTAATTAAAAAAAAATATTGAAAGAAATCTGTGATATTACGTGAGCAAATTTTTTTATTAGAAAATAATTTAAAATGAAAGGAAAAAGTCCTCGTATTCCACAATATTGCATTAGCAAAGATTATTAATTGAACTACAGGGTATCAAGTGGTTTAGAAATAGACGGAAAATAATAATAAAAAAATTCTATAAATAATGAATAAATCAATGAAAAGTAGAAATTAATGAATATGTTTATAAACTATTAAAGAGACAACTATATCATGTATAAATAGACTCCTTTGATTCCATACACACAACCCATGCCTTTATTTAAAATAATACAACTGCTTAAGTCTACTGATGTGTTCCTTTTCATTTATTCTCTTTTCAATTGATTTTCTTGTAAAAACATTTTATAAAATACCAAAAGTTGAATGCGAAAACTACTATAGAAATACAGATATACTATATTCGAATTCCCCAGACCGTTTGCCTTAATAAATTCGTTAAGTGGAGTTTAAAAACTATTTACCCAACTCACTTTCTATGTTGCCATACTTGTACATTATCAATTTTCTTAAATTCCTTGTTATTCCATTTTCTTTTCCTTATCAAAACACTAAATTTTGGATTCGTGTAGTCAAAAGTAGAATTTGATTAGTTTTCTTTTCTATTTCTTTCTTTGTTATTCAAGATTGCAAAACTATTGAAAAATTTGTTGGAAACGTGCTTTAATGCTGCATAGCTGAAGGCAGTGATAACGAAAAACAATTTAGTTTTAAAACATTAAAGTTTTCTTGAAATTAACACAAAAAAAATAATTATAATTATAATTATAATAATTATTTAGGCAAAAAAACTTATTTATTTAACACTAAACCATGTTTTATTTTTCTTAAAACCCTTATGGTATGCAAAATAAAAACCTTGAAAATAATCCTTAAATTATGCTAAGGTTTCACATTTAAATATACTTATTAAAAAAAATACAGCCTAAAACTATGCAAAGTGCATGTACATAAATACAAATTTTCATAAATGAAAAACAAAAACGAAGAAACAAATTTAATATCAAATACGCTAGAAAGGAAGGTCACATATTTGAGGCTTATGGCCCTAAAAATAAAATGTGTTAATTTATATAACCATCCTTAACACATAGTTTTATGAATTTTTAAAATATATAATTTTAAAAAACCTGCTAACAGTTTTCATTACTTCATTAAAGGCTCAACTACTCTGCAGAAACTAAAATATTATACGTAAATAATTATAAAAAATATTTTAATTTGGCTATTTATATATCGGGTGGGCCGTTTAAAAGTTTAAATTTAAAAATGCGTTCAAAAGTTTAAAATTATTTATTTATTTATTTATTTTTTTTTTGAAGTACATTTGTTCCGGTTAGAAATGAAATATTATTTCATTCTTATGGCTTCCGCGGCTGGCCTTACAGTGCCCCATTCGATCGGACCAACTTTCGAGAACTTTTTGAAGTGTATGAGGTCGTATCTCGGCAATGGCATAATGAATGTTGGCCTTCAAATGCTCAACTGTTTCTGGTTTGTCGGCGTAACACTTAACTTTAACGGTGCCACACAGAAAATCATCCAACTGCGTCAAATCACAGCTTCTTAGCGGCCAATTGAAATCTTCATTTCGGCTAATTAAACGGAAATCAAACGTTTGACGTAATAGATCGATTGTGGCACGAAGTGTGTGACAAGTTGCACCATCCTCTTGAAACCCAATTTCGTTCTCATCAATACGATGAAGAGCGGGCACATAAAATCGATTATTTTCAAAGAAATATGGGCCAATGATGCCTTCGCTCCACAAGCCGGACCTAACAGTCACTCGTAATGGGTGTATTGGCTTCTGTAAGATCACGTGAAATTGAGTTTTTTTTTTGTCTTTGTTTTGAAAATAAATTTCCAATAAATCCCAACGTTCCTACGTAAATTAATTCATTTTGTTCAGTAGAGAACTGAACTGAATTCTGTAACAGAATAGAATAACATAAATATTGCCAGATTTGAAATAACCGCTGGTTCAAATTTACACCGATAGATGGCCCAACCGATACATATGTAAAAAAAAGTTGTCCTATGTTCGTCATTTTATAACTCGAAAACAACTAAACTGATTAACAAACCAACACATGCGATGGAAAGGTGTTATTTCACTTTTAATTTCTATACAAATATCTTCAAAACGGTAGAAGTAAGAGTGTCTAAATTTGGTCCAAATAAATTTGTGGTCAATACAAATAATCAGTCAAAAAATCGACGGAATTGGATAAGTGGAAGTGGCACCTTCCATACAAGGTAAATATTCATTTTTGTATATCTAGAGATCGGTAATAGTGAAAGTTTCTAAATTCGGTTCAAATAAATTTGTGGTCAATGTAAATCACCCTTCAAAAAGTGGGCGAAATTGGATAAGTGGAAGTGGCACCTTCCATACAAAGTAAATATTGATTTTTGTATATCTTTGGAACGGTAATATTGGAAGGTTCTGAATTTGGTCTAAGTAACTTCGTAACCAATATACAAATATGGGTGAAATTTAAAAAGTGTTTGTGGTACCTCCTATACAAAGTAAATATTAATTTTTGCATATTTAGAGAACGGTTAGAGTGACAGCTTCTGAACTTGGTCTAAGGGACTTGGTAGTCAATACAAATCATTAGTTTTAATGCACTCCCTGAAATTTTTCTTATGAAGAATAGGTGTACAACATAAAAGATCACAGCAACGAGGAAAGTGTTACTCTAGTATATTATAAAATTTTAGATTTTTTAATATAAATTTTTAATAATAATTTTTTTACCAAAGATGTTTGCACACACGAAATTAATTTTTTTATAGATTCTGAAAAATCATTATCAATTTATACACTTTTCTCTGCGACATATTTAATTTTGCGCAATATTCAAAAGGTTATTCATTATGCTTTAAATTGTTAAAAAATTCTGGTTATTTAGAAAGATATAGCGAGTTAGATGCGGTTATCCTACAGTGTGTTTTTTGACATAGGGACGTAGAAGATAACTACATGGCACAATCAAATACCACCCCTTGGCTCCTAACTGATAAATTGCAGGCGTGTGAGTTTGCCCTGAAGAAGGATAACAAACTAATAGCAAACGAAATGCATATTGAATTATAATATAGTGGATAATATCAAATTGGGTTTGCCAAAAAACACAGCAAGTGTTGAAACTCTCTATAATTGATATCAAGAATCTCATAGTTCTGGTAACGGGCCATTTGACTATGGGACTAATGAATCTTTATAATGATTTCTACAGAAGCCTCAATGATAAGGAAGACGAACATTTCAAGAGAACATCTCTTCTAACATTGTCTCCATATTTGGAAACATACAACTAACCTTCCATAACAAACCCAGGTCCCAATAAGCGATTTGAACAAAATCGTAATTCTTATTAGATCAACAGCATAGTTGTTGGCAAGCCAAGCTTTTCAGTGCGTCATATCGCCTTTTTGTTTTTCCATTCTGCTGGGAGGTTGCTAATGTAACGCCAATCCCTAAAAATGGTGAGGATACCAAATCTAAAAAAAACTACAGCCCAATAGCAGGCACTCTTCAAGGTTATGAAGAGTATGATTAATCACACCTTCTGAGGTATTTATAGTCCTACGACTTGCTAAGCGATCGTCGGTACGGCTTTCGTAAGAGCCATTCTACTGGCGACCTGCTGGTGGCGTTCTCCGCAAGATGGATGAAATTCATTCATAGTTTTGGTGAGAGAAGAGTTGTGGCTCTGGATAAAATTTGGGATGAAGCTTCTTCCGTTTTATATCGAGCTTTCTCAGAAATAGCTCTATAAGAGTGGTTATAGATTGGATATCAGCCAACGAGTTCAGGATAAATTCAGGAGTACCGCAAGACTTTCTTCTTCTTACTTCCAATCCTATCTACTCTTTCGCATATGACAGCAATATTTATTATTCATATTCTTTTGATCGTAGGCCGAGACTTTTGGAGATTGAACCGATAAGACGGAATATGCACGACATGCTCACAAATGACCTGGAGAGAATCTCTGAGTGGAATCGTGTGAACAGGGTCGATTTTAATGCTCGAAAGAATCAATTTTGTTTTGTGATACGCAGAAGTGGTGGTGTGCTGTCATCTGTAACTATAGGTAAATATAGGTAAATTCAAAACAAAAGTTCATAAACACTACTCCTTCGCGATCCTCTTTTTCACGATCTATTTTCCTAGTACCTGAACAATGTCCTGCATAAGTGGGGTTCATATCCTGAGTGTTGAACTTAAGCGAAAAAAAGTTGCTACAGAATGTAGAACAATTTTAGAAATTTGGCTCATAGTAACATATCGGGACCAAGAGATCTGTGCACTTAATAATTGAAATCACTTCTCCGTAGGAAGACAAGTAAAGGCGAATAATCTCAGTGGAAAAACAAAAATTTGGTGATAACCTTCAAAAATTTTTAAACTGACAACAAATAACTTCGCTGTTGTCATTTTCTAAGTCTTTCTGGTTGAACTTTTCTTTTTTAAACAAAATTTTCAAATTAAAGTTTTCTCGCCACTATTTATGCAACATTTAACAAATATGAGTTGCCAGTGGCATAGACCTTAGTGTCCTATTTCATCTACAACTTGAGCTTGGATTATCTCTACCTACTATTGGGTGGTCTGGTACCGGAAATTATGTTCTTACCTGTTAATAGGGTACGTCCTCGTCGGAGAACACAAAGCGATTATGGTCTGTACCTGAATTTCGGGTACAGGGTATTAACCCGGTGAAGAATTTCATTGCAACCAAACATACATAGTTCTTAACATTAACAAGAGTGGGTTGCTCTAAATTTCAACTTGGAGTTATTATACCGTAGAGATACTGGGAGCTTTGAAGGTGCATTTTGTTAAATTTATTTGTTAAAATTATTTATTCGATTACTTTTTCTTTTTCTAAATTTATGTTTTAAGCAATTTAACCCTTAAATACCTGAATATGAAATACCTGTTAAATTACGGCAATAATCTTTCTTCTTGTATAGTGTGTTCTACTGAAAATAACATTTTTGAGCTCCAATTTCTACAAAAAATGTTCCTGGAAAGCTTCAGAACCAAAAAATGGTACCGAAAAATCTCCATTGCTTGATTAACCTTTTTATCTAAAGGGTCCGCCATCTAACGTTTTTTTTTTTCAACTAGTGCTTATTTCGTGAATGGTAACACATAGCTCATGTCTGATTTGACAGATAATTAGTTTTATCCTTCCGCTGAATGAATATTATTGTGTATACGCTTGAACAACGCTGGAAATCTGGGCCTGCGATCGACTTACAGAAGATGCCGATTTTCCCAAAAACAAATCATCTTTTCGGATGAAGCTCATTTTGATCTTGGCGGGTATGTAAACATGCAAAATTGTCACATATGGGGCACAGAAAACCTGCACGCATACATTGAAAAGCTGATACACCCAAGACGAGTCACTGTTTGGTGCGGATTTTGGTCCAGAGGCATAATTGGGCCATTTTTCTTCGAAAATGAGCAAGAAGTGGCTGTTACAGTTAATAGCGATCGTTATCGGGCCAGATTGAACGAATTTTTGTTCCCAAAAATTGAAGAGGAAGATATTAGCAACATTTGGTTTCAACAGGACGGAGCTACGTACCACACAACCGAAGCTACACTCGATGTTTTGCGCCCTGTTTTTGAAGATCGCATTATCGGCCGCAGAGCTGATGTCGTTTGGCCACGTCGGAGCTGCTATTTGACACCGTTGGACTATTATTTGTGGGGTGCCGTCAAAGACAAGTGTTACGCCAACAAGCCAGAGACAATTGACGCTTTAAAGGACAATATTCCTGAAGCCATTGGTGAAATACAGCTGCCTACAAACGACAATGTGCTTAAAAATTGGACCGATCGTGTAGGCTACTGCATGGCTAGCCGAGGCAGCCATTTGAATGAAATTATTTTCCATTATTAACCGGAAGGATTGTACTTTCAAATAAAAAAAGAAATTTGAGAAAATATTCAGTAGTTTTTTTTATAGCATTTTCAAAAAGAAAAAATTATTTGGCGGACCCTTTACATATTATGGAAGTAAATATATCAACTGTTGTTTGCTGATTTCGTTTAACATGTATTTTTTAATGACCATCTGTAGACGGCCTAAGGTATTTAAGGGTTAAGATTTTATAGTTATTTTCCACTTATTTATGTACTTGAATTGTTGCAAATACTAAAACCGCTACGTATGTTTAATTTTACATTTAATATCATTCATACGCTTCGCTAAACAACATACAAACCGAAAAGCAAAAGTTGTGAAAAGATTCGCATAAAAACCGTGAAAGTGTGAAGAAGAAATATATTACGCATAACACTTGTATTTATTAAAATTATTAAAAAAAGATGACTTTCAACATAAAATACGTATTCATTTTAATGGTTGAAATATTTATAACACATCTAGATGGAACAAAAAAATAAAATAAATAAATAAACAGGTGGTGCAGATCAACTATATAATACCTTTTACTGATAACATTTATTTATTTATTTATTATTTATTTATTTATTTATTATTATTATTATTATTATTATTATTATTATTATTATTATTATTATTATTATTATTATTATTATTATTATTATTATTATTATTATTATTATTATTATTATTATTATTATTATTATTATTATTATTTTTTTTTTTTTTTTTTTTTTTTTTTTTTGTAATCATAGACAGAGTTTAACCAAATTTAGTGGGTATGGCAACAAATTATTTAAATTATCTTCCTTATTCTTATTAAAAATTATTTTTTGATTTCAAAGTTGCAACTGCTTCATTAATTGAAGCGTATAGACCATCGTAGTACCTTACCGTAGTCTCATTGAATTTTTTCAAGAACAATCTAATGTTTCTTGGAGGAGTCACTAACAAAATTACCGATTTTAAGCTTTTGAAATTTGAAGAGTAAATTTATGCTGCGCTATGTATTATGAAGAGGAGCTTGAAATAGGGTTAACAGTATGGTGCCACTTCTCACCAAGGCAAATTTCAAAATTTCCGACCACATGTTTCTCAATTATGCGTTTTTACAACACTGTGTTTAGAATAGACTTTATACAGTATTAATCGACTAGAGAACAACCCTTAAACACAAAATCAAATATATGATAAACGAAACGGATTCTTAATTTTGTCTAAAATGTGATGACTGTGTGATCTAGCTGTCTGTAATCAATTTTATTATATCGTGTGGTATTTTTAGAGCCTCATAACTTTGAGTTGGCAATACTGCTTTATTTGACAACTGATTTAACAGCTAATAATTGCTTTTTGTTTACTGTGGTTTGACATTTCATTATGTATAGACTTGAGCTATGGTCACATTTGTCAAATATTTAACGAAAAACAAAACCACTATATTAAAACAATATTTATTTTTTTATTATTTGTTTTTTTTTTAATAAATTATTTTAAAATTCCAAAAAGTTTTTAGTATTATTTGTTTTTAAGTCATTTTTTAAGAAACGCTGACATTAAAGAAAATGTGTCCATAAAATGTTGACAAATTTAACCGTAGCTTCACACCGCCACCAATTTAGCGAGTGGGCTGAAGCACTAATAGATATTGAATTTTCATTCTAAAGTTTGTTCTCTGACGGAGCTAGAGCTGTAAAACTGTCGATAGTTGGCCCATTCGATAGTTTCGATAGTTTGCAAAAAAACTCTCGATAGTATCAATACTATCGAATGCTTTTAAAGGCTGAGTTAATGAAATCAACGTACAACGTAAGACCTTGCTTTGGTTATGTTAGAGAATTTCAGAGCTGATCCCCAAGTACACGATACGTTTTCACTAACTCAGCCATAAGTATTACTTGTGGCAACAACATTAGAGTTTAAGTTAAAGGAAAATATTAATAATAAATACACAGTATCGAAACAAATAATAGGGACACTTTATTTTTAGCGGTATGTCATAAAATTTGTTGTATTAAAGTTTTTTGATGGAAGAGTAATCCTTATATATAACGAAAACTGTTCAGACCCTGAAGTGCTCTAAAATTAAAATAATTAATGAGGTCCAGTGAAGAAAACTGCACAGGCTATGGGAAGAAGGCGTGGAACAACTGTCAGTTTTGACAAAGTTTGAATTCGTACTTCAAAGATTAATCCCTTCAAGTAATCAAAAAGCCTGTTTCAAGTCGTTCAATAGGAAAAAAACTTATGGAAACTAGACTTATGGGTAAGAGTCCTTAAAATGAAGCATTTCTCAGCAAACGGAAGAACACCTGCACCGTAATAGGTAGAACAACATGCTATGGCCTGACGAATTGAAGATTAATTTGTTTGGGTTAAATGCAAAAGGTACGAGCATATTTTAGTTACAATTCATACTTTCATTTCAGTTTAATAAATAAAAATTTAAGAGACTGTTAAACTGTGTCGCTATGTAACTATACGGCTGACAACAAATATCTGCAAATGTACTTTGACTACATTTAGTGGCCTCCGTATTTACTCATAGAATTTGACGATAGTATCGATAGTGAAAAAAAAAACTATCGATGGTCAGCCAAAAACAAAACTATAGATAGTACTATCGATTGTTTTGCAGCTCTAGACGAAGCCCATTTTTGGTTGAATGAGTACGTAAGCAGGTAGAATTATCGCTTTTAAAGTGAAGATACTGCACAAGTTTTTTCTCAAAACACACTTACATTCACAGAAAATTACCATTAGGTTCGATTTATGTGCTGGCGGAATCATTGGACCACATGTCTTAAAAAACAATGATGGTTAGAATGTTACTATCCATGTTGAATAGGAACATGATTAGAAATTATTTGGGACCTCCATTAGTTGGCATTAATTTTACTGTCATGTATTACCAACTGGATGAGCAACATGCCAAATAGCGCGCGCTACAATTTATTTACTTAAAGAAACTTTTGATGAAAGAATAATTTGATTTGCGGTTATGTAAATTCACTTGGGTACGCCTATAAATTAGAGAATATTGAACACCTGGAAACCAACATTCGAAGAGTTATGCTTTAAACACATAGACGACGGCAGAGTACATGCTGGTCACGGCAATTGTAGCCCTGTAGTCAGCTACTTAAATATGCTGGATACGATATCACAATAAGCAGCTGATCCAATGAAATTAACGATTTGATAAATACAATTTAAAATTAATATTGTAGTAGCTTTTTTCAATGCGCATTTCTAATGTTATATTTTTGCTTTACTAACTCTATATTTGTTATTTTCGTCAACTACTATCTTAGCTATAATTCTTAACTTATTTTTCCCATTTAAGCCCCATTCGATTCAAATTCAAACATTTAAGATAGTTTGTAGTTACTTGCAGAAAGACACTACAAAAAAGTTAAAATCGGTTGTGCTTTTAAGCCTTTTCATTCTTCAAACAAACACTCATTCAATTTTGTATATAAGATATACTATATACATATCGCACTTGATCAACAAGAGGGTATTAACTCAAAATTTTTTAAATATCACTTTGTTCAAAAAATCAATTAACGACATCAAAATACTGTAAAAATTTGAACGTATTCCGATTTCTCTTCCATCTCAACAGCCACATTCGAGACCATTTTCGTGATAGTGCAGTAACTAGCGTTATATGGCCAAAGAGGTGTTATTTTAAATTAATACAAAAGTGGAAATAGAAATGTATCGTATATTTTCCTTAAAAAGGTATTATTTTTTGCTTACTATGATGTAATCGGATTTTCAAATTCTCTTAAAATATAACCACAAATAGTTTTTCACCTCTTCTGAAAATTTTAAAATTTTTAACTAATACCCTCTTGTTGATCAAGTGCGATATGTATGTAGACAGTTTTTACACGGTGTGCTTTCTGTAATACCCGCTTTTTTGGCTAATGTGGACAGATAACGAAACTTAAACAGTTGTCGTTCTCCACACATATACAAAACTCAATATATGGAAGGTGCCACGCCCATTTATCCAATCTCGCCCATATACTGACTGATGATGTATACTTGTCACAATGTTATTTAAGTCTGATTTAAAAATTTTACTATCACCGTTCTCAAGATATATAAAAATTAATATTTACTTTGTATGGGAGGTACCACGCCCACTTGTCCAATTTCGCTCACTTCTTGACTGATGAGTTACATTGACTATGAATATATTTCGGACTCTTTCTGTTCATATTTAAGATGTAGATAAATAAATATTAACTTTTCATGGGCGTGCCACCGCCCAGTTAAAATTTTGGACATTTGTATAGCCTTAAGTCCATTCCAGACATACAGAGAAAACGTGTACAAATTTCAAAAATATCGGATAAATTTTGTAGCCAAACAAATTAGAAATAAGCATAGGCCTAAGACTACAGCGGATATTGGAAGGAAAAAGGCGAAATCGAAGTGAACAGAAATCGAAGATGTTTATTAAAGTTGCGTGGTAGTCGTTGGTGTGCTTGTAGTAGTTGCAGTAGTGATGGTGATGGTAGTGGCGGTAGAAATGCGACCCAAGATCACGAGAAGTTAAAGTTAAAGACAACATAGCATACACAACATGATTTTAGAAGACTTACCCGTTGCTAAAGTCTTAAGAAAATCTACGAGATGATATCGTCGCATTCACAAGAGACGAATGTGCAGCTATTTAAATAATGAAATCTATAAAAGTTGTATAGCCGAGTAGCTGTGTTGCTGCCAAAACATTCGTATTCCTATAAACGTGTGTTTTTTATTTGTTGTGGTTTGTAGACGGTAACTTTTCGTCGTCTATGTGTTTAAAGCATTATTACGAATAGTTTGTGAAAATTGCTGCCTTGTACGTGCCATCTGAAGCGGCCATATGACCGAAAAAGATATTTAAACATTAATGCTATAAACACACTCAAGGCTACCGACCATTGACTCTAAGCTGTCAAAAATAAAATACTTGTGTACATATGAGAATAACTAACAGCAACACGTCTACCAACTAAACGACTACCGTTGTAGCCCGTAGCCAACTTAGGCTAATTTCTATTTTTATTGGCGACAACAAGCAGTTTAGTCAATACAATAAGATAAATGAAAAAGGCGTTTTAAAATGTATGTGCCTTCACTGAAATGTTTTGTTAGGGTTATGTTCATTGTGTCAAATGAAATAATTAGTTTGTAGCCGTAGTCGTTAAAATAATTAAGTAGCTGCCTACCCGGTTTGCTTTGTAGCCAGCGTCTTCTGTAGCCGTGTAGTCGATGGTCGGTAGTCTTTGATGTGTTTAAAGCATAATGTCATAAAATTTTCTATCCAACAATGCCTACTTCATTGATATTAAAAACATATATCTTTGTTTTATCATGATTTAAACTTGTGTAACTGTAAAGAAAACACCCGATACTTGCCAAGCATTACGCTTTTCAACATAATAAAAAATCAATTGATTTTCATATAAATTTTTTGTTGTATATTGTTTTGCAATACCTTTTTGTTGAAATATTATTTTTAGTATTTGAATATGAACTTTTGTAACTTTTATGTTAAAAACTATACATACTTACATACATATGTACTTGTATGTATGTAGTATGTATTTTCATAGGTTTTTTGTGTAATATTTTCCGAAATCAAAAAGTTTTTAAATATTTGGTGTTAGGCGAAGAATAATGTACATAAACCAAGCAATCAAAATTGTTATTTTTGTTTTTCTTTCTTTTTTAAATAAAATTTTTCCAATAGACACCCTCAGGAAAAACATAAAAATTCGTGGTATATTGTAAAACTAACCGAAAACACATTGCGATAGAAACTTTTAGTTTGTCTGTAACATTTCTTTTCATTTTCCGAATATCTCTATCAACAGCATAAGCAATTTACGAGTTGCACACAAAAAAGGCAAACATAAAATTAAATTTATTGACCTTGACCATTAACATTGCCACTGAATTGATTACAGCCAGTCAGCCAGTCCCCTTTTTTAATCTTTACACATGTCTATGAAATATTACCAAAACAAAATAAATAAATTGAGTAAAGAACTGGATGAATAAAGACAAAATATAAATAAATAAACATTTTAATCAAATTTCCATGAAATATAATCGAAAAATAAAGAAAATATTATTTCAGCAACATTTTCGTTTTGATTTATAAATAAATAGAAAATTTTCTGCGAAATTCAAAATATTTGTCTTCCCTCTCTTTAAAGTTAATTTAGCCAAATGCTGAACCAAAAAAAAAATATTTTTTTTTACTAAATGTTAAAACAATGCGGTATTTTCCTCGTTTTTCTTAAATTTGTATACTCACATCCATAACTTTGAAGTTTCATGTATTATTCATAGTTCTTAACAGAGACTTTGGATTGTAATCGAATTGATATTTTCACTGAAAAGAAAGAAAATAAATTGGAATAAAATATGCAACATGTTACTGGTAACAGAGACCAAAGAAATATGGCAAAAGAATTTATAAAAACTTCTATTCCTTTGCTCTCTTCACACTCTACTCAGATTATAACCGATAATGTTTGTTTTTAACCACGATTATATTTATTCACGAACACTCTTACTGGTGTATAAAGGTAGAAGACATAAGACATAAGGATATAGGTGTTTAAGAAACACAGTGAAAGCTATTATCTGTCGGGATCGCTGTGTCGTAGAAATAAAAAATGTATTTCTATTTTGTAAGACAATGAATTAATAATATTCCATTTTGGATCTTTCGTACTCCCACTAGTATAATTGTACGAAACACAATTGCGCGTGTCAGAAGAATTCTGGATTAAAAATAGTCAAACAGAATTTGTACAAAAATTACGTGAAGTTATTGGTGACCCACGATGTCCAAAACCATCATGGCATTCAACTAAAGTCGATTTTGTAAATCCAGAATTGAATACTTGCAATTTTGTTTTCGTTAGAGTCGATAGAGTACGTAAACCGTTGGAACCAGCTTTTGAAGGCCCTTTTGAAGTTGAAAAACAACATGAAAAGTAAAGGGTCTGCCAAATAATTTTTTTTTTAAATGCTAAAAAAAAACTACTGAATATTTTCTCAAATTTCTTTTTTTATTTGAAAGTACAATCTTTCCGGTTAATAATGGAAAATAATTTCGTTCAAATGCCTGCCTCGGCTGAACATGCAGTAGCCTACACGATCGGTCCAATTTTTAAGCACATTATCGATTGTGTGCAGCTGTATTTCACCAATGGCTTCACGAATATTGTCCTTTAAAGCGTCAATTGCCTCTGGCTTGTTGGCGTAACACTTATCTTTGACGGCACTCCACAAATAATAGTCCAACGGTATCAAATCGCAGCTCCGAGGTGGCCAAAAGACATCAGCTCTGCGGCTGATAATGCGATCTTCAGAAACAGGGCGCAAAACAGCGAGTGTAGCTTCGGCTGTGTGGCACGTAGCGCCGTCCTGTGGAAACCAAATGTTGCTAATATCCTCCTCTTCAATTTGTATGAACCAGAATTCGTTCAACATGGCCCGATAACGATCGCAATTGACTGTAACGGTCACTACTTGCTCATTTTCGAATTATGCCTCTGGACCAAAATCCGCACCAAACAGTGACACGTCTTGGGTGTATCGGCTTTTCAATGTATGCGTGCGGGTTTTCTGTGCCCCAAATGCGACAACTTTGCTTGTTTACATACCCACCAAGATCAAAATGAGCTTCATCTGAAAAGATGATTTTTTTGGCAAAATCGACATCTTCTGTAAGTCGGTCGCAGGCCTACTTAGCGAAGTGAAAACGCATTGGATGGTCAGTTGGTCGTTCAGCGGAAGGATAATACTAACTATCTGTCAAATCAGACATGAGCTAAGTGTTACCATTCACGAAATAAGCACTAGTTGCAAAAAAAAATAAACGTTAGATGGCGGTCCCGATATTTTATTATAAAACGTGGAAAACAAAAGGATAAAATTTCCATCGATAGAATCAAGAAAGAAAAAACATTTGCTTGTGATGTGCAAGAAACTTATAAAGACAAAAAAAACAAAAAAGGGCCAATGTTTGAAAAAACTGACGAAAATTGTCATTCCAGCACAACACCTACTGTCACTCGGTATGGAAGACGCGTAAAGTTTCCTAATTTCTATCGATAACGCGGAAGCTAGCAGGGGGTATTATAGCAGTTTTATCTGTGGTATAAAATCTTACATTTAAAATTATTTGAATTTCGTTTACAGTGAAATTTATTCTTTGATATGCAATTAATTGCAATTATGTACAACAAACATGTAGGTTACAACATTGTAATACATTTACATTAAAGCTTTTGAATTAGTATTAGTGCTACAATGCAGACGTTTTATAAAAAAGGAAATAAAATGGTTCATGGTCTTACAAAATAGAAACACGTTTTAAGTTTCTCCGACA
This sequence comes from Wohlfahrtia magnifica, assembly GCA_023159175.1. NCBI lineage: Eukaryota > Metazoa > Arthropoda > Insecta > Diptera > Sarcophagidae > Wohlfahrtia > Wohlfahrtia magnifica. Next base: position 2,037,076 of record JAKWBJ010000539.1, read on the forward strand.
CTGCGACCCCCACATATGCTTCAATGCTTTAAATTCAACGTAGAATTTTTTTTGCAAACGACTTTTTTGTGGTAATTTTTTTTATTCTCTACTTTAAAGGCCTATTTTGCTTTCTAAATTCTTTAACAAATATCGTAATTTATTGATTAAAATAATTATCAATGGCTTTAAAATATTTTAACATAAATTTTATAGTTTCATGAGTTTTGAGTTATTTTTCTCCGTCACTCCCTTAGGGTGCATTTTGGCTTTCTACAAAACATCCATTACTTTGTTTCAGTTTCAGTGATCAAGCTGATTTTCAATCTAAGTAGATAATTAATCTACTGTAGCTCGCCTTCATATTGTTACGTTTTTAACCTTTTAAGGAAGATTGAGTTCGTTTATATAATATAAAATAAAATACAGCTCTACTTTGTTGTTGTTTTTACGATCTTTATTAATACCAATGTATTCTTTATATACTTTGCCTTAATACAGCAAATTCGCTTATACAACACTTTTTATTTACGCCTCAACGCGACTTTACTTATTGATAGTCAAATGATCACTAACTTACCAGCCGCAATGTACCATCTTTTTATAGTATTTCATCATTAGTTTCGAATGTTCTAGTACAGACACGAATCTTAGATTTATCTACATTAATTCAAATGGTATAAAATAACTTTATAAACACAAAAATGAATCGAACTGGCAACTCCATGCGCATGGTAGCATTCTTAATTAGTACGGGTAATTTTAGCAGTTATTAAGCCTTGACACAAGCCAATAAATTTTATAGCTAAAAGTTCATAATAGTCCCTGATGTGTTGAATTTTTGTCTTCAGCATTTTCATTTTCGTAACAATATAATTGTGTGTAGTGGTGAAGATCCCTGCTAAGTGGTGGTGATCCTTACTTGGCATTGTTATTTTTTTCCAGTAGGCGGCGTTTTTCTCCTGATCACCAGCGTTGCCGTCTTGGTTACTTTTAGTTTGATAGTTTCATGAGTTTTGAGTTATTTTTCTCCGTCACTCCCTTAGGGTGCATTTTGGCTTTCCACAAAACATCCATTACTTTGTTTCAGCATCAGTGATTAAGTTTATTTTCAATCTAAGTAGATAATTAATCTACTGTAGCTCACCTTCATATGATTGTTTATAGTGGTGAATATCCCTGCTAAGTTGCGGTGATCCCTACTTAGCATTGTAGTATTTTCCCAATAGGTGGCGTTTTTCTCCTGATCACCAGCGTTGGTTATTTTTTTCTTTGATGTGTAGATGTGCACTTTTTTTCCATTTTGGTTACTTTTTTCTCGAAGTAAAAAAATAAAGATAATGATTTCTCTTAACGTTAATTACCCAGGTTCTTATTGAGTGTATTGCTCTAAAAACGGGATTGTTGGCAAACTTTGGCCTTTTGTTGTGAGTATACTGAAAATTTTTTGAAGCCAAGAACTAATCGAGCTAATTTCTTATACTCTGTTCTAAAGTGAAATTCTAAATTGTTTCAACTGATCTTTGAACATTTGGCAGACCATTATCCTAATAGATCTAGTCTTCATCGCCAGTAATTACTGGAAGTCGCTACCATCTTTAGTAGCTATTTGAGCTTGAAAATAATCTTCGTAGAATAATGCCCACAATTCATCATCTTCGAACATTTTTGCCTGACCTGGGTGGTCTTTCTTTTTCATATCAAAATCCTTACTCCTAAATTGCATAAATAATCTCATGCGAGTGCATGTTGAGATCGGTGAAACATATTTACGATAAGCTTTTGCAAGCAATCCAAGCAATAAAACTTCGTTGTTTATAATGGTTTTTCGAGGAGTGTTTGTGGATTTTGTGAGCCCCATACGCAACAATTTTCTTTGTTTGTTTTTTAAACATTAAATTTTGACATTTAAAATTCTTTGTTCAAGAGTGTAGCGTTCCTTAGTTAGAATTGCCGAATTTTGTGCTAAATAAGTGTCAAAGGTTGACAGCTCAATTTTTCACATTTCATCATTTGACAGCTGAGTTGCTTGCTAACCTCAAATTTGCCCACCCAGTATATATTTTTTAAATGGTTTTTATAATTTGGTAGATCTTTTGTAGGTTTTGGCGGATTTTTGAAGACAATTTGGTAGAACTAAAATTGTTTTCAGTGGAACACTGTACAAATTAAACAATAATAAACACAGTTCGAATCAAAAAATTTACAGTAATAGATAGTATAGATATAAATTACTATTCCATATAATGTTACCTTAATCAAACTAGCACAGAAATAAATATTTTTCAAGAAAATGAAAACAGTTGGGATTTCATAATTATAATTTGCATTTTATCTCTTAAATTTTCAAATATAATCTCTTAATAAAATCATAATTTCATTTATTCGGTTTTAATCCTAAGACTTATTTAATGAGTTCTTACTGTTATCTACGAAAACATTTTCCCCCGAGAACTCAGTTGTTATTGTGTTTCTTTTTGTTTTCTAATTCAAAATACCGAAAAATAGACAATAGTTTTGCGCATTCATTATAAACTATCACACTACACCCCCATCTCTACTTTACTACAAATACACTTAAAATATCATTTTCCTTGTTGTTGTCGAATATCTTTTTATACGAAATTCATATGCATGTGCTCGAATTGAATTTCATTCATTCATTTACTCTGTGTTAGTGTATCTTTGGTGTAGTTGGTGTGGTAAAATGTCGCCTACAAAACAAAAACTTAATGAAACTGTAGCAGTCCTTTAGAAGCAGTTGTCGTGTTAAGGTTAAATTTCCGCTTAAAACGCATGCACAAAACAAAGACAAAAAGAAAATTTCATTAAAACAAAAAACAGTGTCAAGTTTGAAACTTTTTTTGTGTGTTTTTTAAACTAAAATATTAAAAAAAATGTAAAATTTTATTAAAAAAACTGAAAATTAAAATGTAAAAAAAGGAACCTGTTTATAGATTTTTTCTTTAGCTTTGTGTTCCTGTCTATTTCGGAGCTTTATTTTTATAACATCTATTGTAGTAGCTGTCAAATTGTTTGTTAACTTTCAGAAAATCTGTTGTATGTTTTTTATCTCCCAAACTATCTCTTCTTAAATGTCACTTAAGTGCAGATAATTTTTATGTTGTATCACATCTTGCTCTGTGTTCTTCTGTGTCTTAATATTAAATTATTGACATTTAGTACTAAAAACCCCCGCCACCTACACACTTATCTATCTCCTCTAAACGTTTTGAATTTAAAAAGTTTCTTTAGGTGATAGCCAAGTAAGTGAACTGGAATTTGTCAAAGGAAATGTTGTTTCTTAAGGGGGCATGAATGTTTATCGGTCTCTTTCGTTAGCCTTTTGAGAATATCTTGAATAAAAATAACGAATTAAAGTAGCTCAGTAGACTCTTTCTCATATGCTGGCTAACAAGTATTTACCATAATTTTCACATATAATCACATTTACGTTAAGATATTAAAGGTTTTATTTTCTAATATCGATTCTAAAGAAAAATATTCAGACGTGGCTCTAGCAGTTGAGTTAAGGATTCGATGCAAGAAAATCATTTGTGAAAAATGCCTACCCAATGGTAAAAATTTTATTTAAAAGCTACTAAAGAGTGAAGCCTTTTTAATAGATAAGAAATCTGTAACAAGTATCAGTTTTTATCAGCCATGCCAATTCAGATCCAAAATGAAAAAAATTTAATTTTCTACCACTTGCAAATATTTAATAACTTGGTTAAGACAAATTTAAATAAAAATAAATTCAATAAATAGTAATTTCAATAATTGTATTGATTTTTTAAGGAATTATTTATAATTCAACTTTAACTCCATATTCATAAAATTTAAAATGATTTTAATTTTCACACAAAAGTTTCTTAAAACATACTTCAAATACATTTTATTTTTTATGAATATGGGGGTAATTATTTAATTTTAAAAGGCGTTAAGAGAGAAAAACTAATTTTATTAATTAATCGTCAACATTAACCCCATTTTCATGAAATTTAAAATGAGTTTGAATTGTATTTTTTTTTTAATTTTCATACAAAAGTTTCTTAAAATAAATTTCAAATACATTTTATTTTTTATGAATATGGGGGTAATTATTTAATTTTAAAAGGCGTTAAGAGAGAAAAACTAATTTTATTAATTAATCGTCAACATTAACCCCATTTTCATAAAATTTAAAATGAGTTTGAATTGTATTTTTTTTTTTTAATTTTCATACAAAAGTTTCTTAAAATAAATTTCAAATACATTTTATTTTTTATGAATATGGGGGTAATTATTTAATTGTAAAAGGCGTTGAGAGAAAAAAATGTTATAAATTAATTGTCAACATTAACCCCATTATCATAAAATTTAAAATGAGTTTGAAATGTATTTTTTTTTAATTTTCATATAAAAGTTTCTTAAAATAGATTTCAAATATATTTTATTTTTTATGAATATGAGGGTAATTATTTAATTTTTAAAGGCGTTGAGAGAGAAAAACTAATTTTATTTATTAATTGTCAACATTAACCCTATTTTCATAAAATTTAAAATGAGCTTGAAACGTATTTTTTTTTTAATTTTATACAAAAGTTTCATAAAATAGATTTCAAATACATTTTATTTTTTTATGAATATGGGGGTAATTATTTAATTTTAAAAGGAGTTGAGAGAAAAAAACCTAATTTCATTAATTAATTGTCAACATTAATCCCATTTTCATAAAATTTAAAATGAGTTTGATATGTATTTTTTTTTAATTTTCTACAGAAGTTTCTTAAAACAGATTTCAAATACATTTTATTTTTTTATGAATATGGGGTTAATTATTTAATTTTAAAAGGCGTTGAGAGAGAAAAACTAATTTTATTAATTAATTGACTTCAATTATCCATATGGTCATAACAATTTCCTTTCAGGTGTGTTTATCTAAATCTAAACAGCTATCATCTGGCTGCAAGTCTTATGTTAAGGAGCTTGGGCTGGTCTTCCTTTTTCGGCATTTCTGCGAATTTCATTCTATGGCTATCTTACACTGTTATCCGGTTTTCGCAAGGTGTACCAAATCCATTTCCTTTGCTTAATTTCGTATATTTTTGCATTCAAAAAAGGTTTTCTATAGTGTCGAGTAACAATATTTTCTAGCAACAGCCAAGCAGATAGGCGTTGGATGGAATCAACATTCTTAACTGCTGTATACCACAACATGGAAAAATACAAAAGTTTAGATTTTACACACGATTTTTCTTGTTGGTGAGATGTGTAAAGATCGTCATCTGGGTCTTAGTCCGGCATTAAGTTGGCTGAGTAGTACAATATGTCCATCTTATATTACGTTAAACTTCAGAACAGATGAACTAGCCATACATGGGACAACAGCCGTGCTTGCGAAAGAATTTTCCACATTGGGAATTCCATTGAAAGCTTAGGATTGACAATGAGGTAACATGGAGAAGACAGATCATGGGTGCAGACTCTGCAACCTTGTTGGATTCATTTCTTGGAATTGTTAATAACTTCAGCAAAAGTTGCAGAAAAAAGGAAAAGGTGCAACGAATTCTTCCCCAGTAAGCACATGCTCGACGTTATGTAACTGAAGAAGAAAACGCTTGACCTGCCGGGATCGAATATTGGTATATTTAGTCGCTTCATAATGAGCCAGGTTCTTGGACTAGGTTTGCGAGGACAGCAGAGGACATAATGAAAAAAATTTAATTGCGGTTTTTGAGTGTTTAATTAAGAGACTTTAACCTCCCTCTATTGGCATTTCAGCTGACCTCTGGCGATGATAACAAAACATTACTCGAATGGGAAAAATGGCAATGCTAAGTAAGGTTCACCAACACCAACACCACACTTAGCAAGATTCTTCACCACTACACAATCACATGGAGGCGAGCTACAGTAGTCTTATCATCTAATTGATTTGAAAACGGACTGATTAATGAAACTGAAACAAGGCAATGAATGCTTTGCGGAAAGTCATATGCTTGTATGAGGAGTGACGACAAAAAAAATTAGGAGCTCCAAGTGGTTTCACGATTAGTGGGAATGATCCACGGTGGTATTTCAAGGGACCACACTGACCTAGGTGTGTATTTTCTTTTGGAGACAGCCGCTCTTACTACCTAACCTACCTAAATATGCCTCTGCCTGCACAGAATCAAATTCCTCTGCATATCACAATGTTTGTAAACTAGGGGATAGTTGCCGTCGGCGTACTCGACGGTCTTATATTTCACAACCAATTTATACCTCTTACGAGGAGAAGGCTCGTTGCAATACACAAACGCTTTGTGCAGCGGAGAGAAAGCATAGACTTTTCACCAGCTTTGAAAGGGATTTATTGCCTGACGCTGCCTTTATGCATAAATTTCAAAAGTAATACCATTTTTTTCACCAAAGACCTTAGCAAGAAGTACCCGAACGTATGGAAAATTATGATATGAACTCAGCAATTTTTATGTGAGCAAGTGAATGCTGGACTGAAAAGTCCCGTTACTTACAAAGCACTCATTCCAGCGTCACTCTAACATTTAAAAACCACTTTTTTATCGGGTAGGCGATCTATTGGTGTAAATTTGAGTCAGCGGTTATTTAAAATCCGGCAATAGCTTTGTCATTCTATTCTGTCACAAAATTCAGTATATTATCTCCACCGAATGAAATGAACCGATTTACGCTTGAGCAGCTTTGCGATTTATGGGAAATTTATTTCCAAAACAAAGACAATTGATCGGAAAATGCAAATTGAAAAATCATAATTTCGGATAAAGCTCATTTTTATCTGAGTAGGTACGTTAATAAGCAATATTGCAATATTTGGGGCTTAGACAACCCAATCGAGGTCTTACAGAGGTCATGCACAATCAATTTATTGCGTCAAACGATTGATTTCCGCTTAATTAGCCGAAATGGTGATGTAAGTTGCCGGCAAGAAGCTGCGATTTGACATCGTTATACTATTTTCTATGGGGCCCCGTTAAAGACAAGTGTTATGCTGGCAAACCAGAGCAATTGAGCATTTTAAGGCCAACATTCCTTATGCCCATACACTCGAAAAAGTTTTCGAAAATATTGGTCCAATCGAATGGGGTACTGTGAGGCCAGCAACGGCAGCTATCTGATTGAAATAATATTTCATTTCTAACCGGAGCGATTGCCATTTACAACAAGAAAATTAATTTGGCAAAATTTCAAACCGTTTTTGTTTTATTGCACTTTTAAGTTTAAATTTTTAAATGGCTAACCCTATAGAATGATTTTTATTTTTCGGCGAACATTTTTTTGAGGTCAGTAGTCGCTGGTAGCCAAATTTGGCGAATGCGTTGGATGTGGGAGCAATTCGAAGTTGAATTCAAGTAGTTTTGCCATCATCAAAACGTTCTTGTGAGTAAATGCGTCACGCACTTTCAACAGAGCTTTCTCATAGTCAATAATATAAATAATAATATATAATTATATAATAATGTAATATAAAGCCTACACGCTCTGTTGATATCTTTACGATATCAGCCAACTCACGCAACTTCACTTTTCAATCATTCAAAACAGTTTTGTAGATTTCTAAATGCTTTCTGGTCTTACCGCTTCATTCGTGAGTCCCTTTAGTACTTCATAATCGGTATCTCTACAACCACATTCGAAGTCAGCAAAACAAGGTTTTATTGTTGTTTTTGATGGAGGGGAGTTCCCGTAATACGTTTTCAGCCATTACTTTTCTTAAACGAAATTGTTTCTGATCGATTTTACTCAAAATAACGAAAGCAGCGTCACTCTTAGCACAATAACTCACAAACTAATATGAATATGAGAATATGATGAAATTTTAGCAGCTGTCTTTTGAAGGTTAGCACTAATGGAATAAGAGGTCAATGTAGTAAAACAAACGCCAGCCCATTTGTTAAGACCCCGAAAATTCTTTATATTTTTAAATTTTGTCATTTAGAGAATTCATCTATGAGACAAATTTTTCCCAATTATGTTATTATGTGCGTCACTATATATGATTCGATATTTATTAGTTGTGAGTAAATTGGTTTAACTAAGGTTAAGTTCAGGTGATACCATATATTTTTCGATTTTATAAACATTAACAAAACTGCTATATACTACTTCCTATACAGAGCACACAGACCAATGGTAACGTAGAGTATCTAATAGCCATTTATTTTTAACTTAAATTCCTTCCTTTGTTTATTATCCTTAAGAACAAGTCCATGTAATATCACTACTTATTATCTAAAATGCAAATTGATTAGTACGAGTATTTCACTTATGTCTATCATTGCTACATGGGCAGAACAACTAACCATAGAAGCACTTTGTGGCATATTTAATAAGCACTCGTATTGCCTGCCCCATACTAAGTATTAATCAATAAATAATGTTTAAGGCAAATTTAATATGGTTTAAATGTAGCCGATACAAGAAAATATATTTAAATAATATGTTAGTACATGTGTATGTACGAGAGTGGATTTCCTACCTAAGTAGGAAAAAAACCTTTTTTTTTAAAAAACCATTCATTTCTCAACATAATCTCCTATGTGCTCAATTACACTTTTTTATACCATCTGAATAATACGATTTTGGGAACTCCCCACAATACGCATTAGTTTCGGTAATCACTTCTTCGTTTGAGATGAATCTTTTTCCTGCGAGCCATTTTTTCAAGTTTGGAAACAGGAAAAGCTACTAGGGGCTAAGTCTGGACTATAAGGTTTATGATCAACCAATTCGAAGTGGATTTCTCGTAGTTTTAGCATCGTATCTAAAGCTGTGTGAACTGGTGCGTTGTCTTGAAGAAAGAGCACCTTTTTCTTGTTTAAATGTGATCGTTTTTTCTTGATTGCACGAACCAATTTATAAAATAATGCACGATAATACTCTCCTGTGATTGTGGACCCTTTTCAAAATAATCGATGAGCAATATTCCGTGTGCATCCCAAAATACAGTGGCCATAACCTTGCCAGTCGATTTCGCTTCTTTGGAGCACTTCCACCAGTTTCCACCCATTGCTTCGATTAGTTTTTGGTTTCAGGTGTATAGTGGTGGACCCACGTTTCATCAACGCCAAAAATCAGCAGGATTATGCTTTATCATGTCCAAACACCGCTGTGAAGTGAACTCTGTCGAACTCGTTTTTGTTCAACACTGAGCAAACGCGGCACCCATCTTGCCGATAGCTCTTTCATATGCAAATGTTCATGCAAAATGTTGAACACACGTTCATATGATATGTTTGCCATTTCAGCAATCTCACGGATTTTGACCCGGCGATCATTCATAACGATATCGAGAATTTTCTTGATATTTTCTTCAGTAACCACCTCTTTTGGCCTTCCTGTTGATGGTATTGTTGCAGTGCTTGTTCGGCCCCGTCTAAATTCTGCAATCCAATATTTTACCATATAATCTGACGGAGCAGATTTGCCGTAATGTTTATCAAGCTTTTCTTTTGTCTCTTTCGCCGTTTTGCCTTTCAAATAATAGTGTTTAATCACTACACGAAATTCACTTTTTTCCACAAAAGTTGCTTTCTTCAAACGACTACAACAAATAAACTAATCGATGAATTTGGCTAAAATTTTAACAGCTGACGTTTGACAGATCGTAATTTCTAAGGAAGAAATAGTTTTTGTGTTTGTGCTGCCATCTAGCGCTAGGTAGCTTCAATGTCAATCCGCCCTCGTATGTATGTATGTATGTATCTAAACAATTCTTCAACAAAGTTTTTTTTAAATTTATTTAATAGCCTTTCTAATAAATATTTGTGTACAACTGGGCCTACTTTAATGACAGGTTATCAGTTAAATAATATACAAATATACCATAAACGACATTTTCTAATTAAATAATTGTTAAGGCATATGGGACATCAAAAATGTATTTTATTATTTTTTTTTCAACACTAATTGTCACTTAACAGTCATAGTCTATTGAGGACACGTACAGACATGTCTTGTTTGTATATTTTGCGATATCCTTTTGCATATACACGTTAGGGAAATGCTTTCAATGAAATGAATTTTTTTATTATGAGTGAAGGCAATGGCAATAAAAAATTGAACAGAAGTTATTTAAAAGTGTCACATATGTTTCTTTTGTCAATGTCAATGTGACAAAATTTTCAATGGCTCTATTGTTTGTATTTTAACTTGTAACCTTTTTTTGGCTGTTTGGGAACATTTAATGATAGCAATACATATGTATGCAGAAAAGGAAAAGTGTTAAAAAGTGTATGACATATGACTCGTTATTTTACATAATTTGTATGGCTATATTACAACAGTACTTAAAAGATATGAATTCATTAATGATTTAACATTGTTACGATATCCACGCGTTAAAACTTTAATGTATAATAACGTGGTTAACTTTATCAAACACTTTGCAAAAATCAGTTTGTTTGTTAATAGTAAAGCCTATTGGAACTGATGTATCGACCGCATTGACAGCCTCAGATTAATTGTGGGATAATGCGACCAGTTGAACTCAACTTTATACATGACTTTCATCGATTTCGGAAAGCTTTCGATTCCATTGTCAGTAAGGGCATTTGGGCGGCTAAGAAGAGGAGAGCAGGTATTCCAGTGGAGATAATTCGTCTTATCACGATTCGGTAGGATGGCTCTGGCGCTGGAGTTATATATGACGATGACACCGGTGGACTGTCGCCTTTGCTGATCACTCTTACATTGGATGCTATTCTGGACACAACACCGGCGACAAGTACATCAATATCTAGAAGACCTAGAAACAAGAATCACATACCGTCTAGAATCAACGATCTTGTTTCGACCACTGCCAGGGTAGAAGAGGTCGTTTTTAATATTAATGGTTTGGTTAGGTTAGGTTATGAGCGAGTGGCAGCTAAACAAGGCACGCGAAAGCCCGGATTTTATTGGGGTTTTTGATGTGTTTTTTTTTTTGAGTTTTATTTATATTTTTAACTGCTTCCGAAATTTCGTTCAAGTAGACAATATCTGCTGCTTGTCAATCCAATTACCTTGCTTTACTATATATAATGCTTTACTATATATTTCGCATGAGCTGCTAAAACTCGGTGATCAGAGCAAAATGCAATTACTTCGTTAGAACCATACATTATGCGAAAAACGGGCGGAATATAAAGACAGACATGATTAAACTACTCTCTTGCATGACAATGCCTGGCCTCACGTCACAAAACTTTAAAAACAATTATTAGAAACAATAGAATACCGCTTGTGCCGTATTTTACGAACATTGCTCCATCTGACTATTGGCTGCTGAGACGGATACAATATACTCATATCTTTTTATACGGCGTTTGTTTACGACAGTGCGCTACAACGGCCTATTTGAATTATGTACCACATTCGCTATACGACGCAAATTACCCCGTTTTTTAACAAAAAGTGTAAGGGAAGAAAACGCAACACATATTCTGTTTATGGCCTACATTTTCATAACCTTTCTAGGCCGTATAAAGAGGTATGAGCTTATTAGCAAGCATCACTTCCTTTGAAGAAATAAAAAAACAGCTTCAAAGTTGGAGCGCCTTATAAGATGAGAAATTTTCCTGAAACGAGATTTGGAAATTGGCCCAGAAGCGTGGAAAAGATGTAAGCAGTGATTTGATGAATTATTATTTTGAGCTAAAAATAAGTTGCAGTACGTAAATTACTTTAAAAACCCACCCGGATTTTTTTTATATAAAGCCCAATAAAACCCGGGTGAGTTTAATTAGGTTACCCAACCTAGCTGTAACACCACATAACGCGTTGTCTCCGTTCTATTCACCAAAGCGATTACCTGGTGATCAAACAAAGGCACCGGAAACCAGCACGACAGTCTAATGAAGCTGACTATTAACCTGATATCAAGGATGAATAGCTCTGATAAGCCATCGTGGAATGGACAGAGCCCAGTGTGAGATGTCTCCGACGTGCGGGAGACAGACACTAGCAGGTAAAGGGGACCGCGGTCTTCCCCTCCTCAGCCAATCCACTGCCACTGCAAAAGTTAATTGTAGTAAGCGCAGCTTTTTCGCATGTTTTTGCATGATGTAATGGGTCGTGAGGATGGATACAACAAAGGAGATGTTTCGAAAGTCCAGTTGATTGGTACGCTTCATATCCAATTTGGGCCAGCTGAGTCTGGCAATAAAGCAAGACTCACAAGACTCAGGCTCTTTCAGTGTCCAACGTATACTCGATCACAGTTTAACGGAGTAAGAGGCACAACAACCCTCACGTATAGATGAATGTCCGAAAGAAGTGTGCCCGCTCTAGCGAGCTTAGCAGCAGCACATTTACGCTGGATGTTCATTTGACCAGGAACCCAGATGAAGTGCGTAAAAAACTGCAGTGATAATGCCACGAGCTTAGAGCTGAAGGTTACACCCTTCAATATGTTACTATGGCACCTGCGATTTACAGTTTTTAACATAGCGTATGAATGCAGAGATCTACAATAGTGTTTCGAAAACAACTTTACTAATTATTTAGGAATCTTGCAAAACTTATTTGGAAATCTAAAATGTTCCAATCCATACAGTCCGATCGGTTAAATCGTGGGTTCAGAGCCAAAAATCTGGCACCCTTGAATGGCCACCTTATATTCCTGTCCTAAATATAATTCAAAGCGTATGTAGATGGGTGGCTAGGAAAGCGTACGAGTCCGGAAGGCAATACAACACAAAAATGCAGTTAACGGAAGGAGTCATACACACTTCGTCCACCATTTCGTTGAATTATATTGAAGAACTTTACAATTCAAATTCCAATCGAATTTTCGAGAATATTTCTGACAAAGCCGGTCCCATACTTTACTAATTATCCTTAATACTGTTTAAAATATAGTATTTAAGAATTAAAATGCTATATAGTTGCCTAAAATACTAATTAAATTCAAATTATAGCTGATGGCGCTATCCTGATAACCAATTTTTTCTATACGTTTTTAGTATAATTTTTATAAAGAAAATTAATTAAAATACTATGTTAAATAGTGCAGTAGTCATTATTGTTTTATTTTAAAGGGAGTTGATAGGAGTCTACTACTTATAGGTTTTAACGATATATCTCAATCGGTTCAGAAAATATTTAACATAAACCGTTGGTAGAAGGTGAGCGCTATCCTAATGACGCTCTGTGTATGTATTGTATATATGAAAATGAAGGAGTACTAGCTTGAAGACAGTATACAGCTAAAAGCCAGATAGTACAGTGTCTTTCTGGAAGTGGACAGAAGATGGAAAAAAGGTAAAAAATTTAAAATAAATAACATTCAAGATGTGGTTAGCGAAGCACGCAAGGTTTTAGCTTATCTTTTATATAAAAATCCGCAACCGCACAGTCTGCAATGATGACTCTAGCGATTGGCAAAACAGGAAAATATAAATACTCAATTAGGACGGCGAAAGGACTCCTATCTAGGACAAACACTCCGGAAACCTTACGATGAGGTATGCCATGCTGCTCTGGAATAGAATCCAAACATGGAGGTGCACACTTTCAATGAATTACGTGACTTAGCTAGTAACAGACAACATCATAGGTTCTATATAAACAGTAGGTGTTCCTGATGGAATACGACAACAAATATATTGGAACTGATACAATCTGTTAGTTGTCATTAAGTGTAACATAATTTACTTAAACCATGTTCGTAAAGGGATGAGGCTTAATAATGATGTAGACGAAGAACTATAATGTAGTATCCACTATACATTTAAAATTTTAGCGGCTTATGATATCTAGGGGCTAGGTCATCCATGAATGGACTTAAAGATATCTATATATATAAAAGAGGACTATAAAGTCCGTTGTAATTGATGTACTCTGAAATGCGCCAACTTTTTAAGCCCTTAAACGAAAGGTAAATTCAATGTCAAGGTTATTATGTATATGCGGTTTTTGTAGGTCCATTGGTTCGCGAGTTATCGAAGTTAGAGTGAACCCCTTTGTATTGCATAATTTTTACTTGAAAACTAAATTTGTTGTAGCATTTAAACTTTGTATGAGTTAGAAAATATGTTTAAAATTGGGCCAAAAAACTCTGTGGTCAATACAAATCATCGGTCACAAAGTGGGCGAAACTGGATTTTAGTGAATCTTTGGAGCGTTAATAGTGGAAGATTCTGAATTCTTAAAATAATTTTGTGTCAATAAAAATCATCACTCAAATAGTGGAAGATATTGGATAAGTGGGAGGGGCACCTCCCATACAAAGTAAATATTGGTTTTTTGTCTTCAAATGGTTATATGTAGCTAAAGTTTCTGAATTTGATCTAAATAACTTCGCAGTCAATACAAATCATCATTCAAAAAGAGGGCGGTATTGGATAAGTGGGCGTGACATTACACATACATGTTAATCAATCATTTTTGTTTAAAAGAAGACGGTAGTAGTAGAAGTTTCTTAATTTTTGCATTGATTTTTGTATATCTTTGAAACGGCAATAGGAAAGGGTTCTGAATTTGGCTAAGAAACTTAGTAGTTAATGCCAATCATCAGTCATAATATGGGCGAAATTTTATATGTGGGTGTGGCATCTCCAATACCTATTAAATATTGGTTTTCGTTTATCTAGAGAACGATTAGAATGGAAGGTTCTGAATTTGATCTAAATGACTTCTTAGATAGTACAAGTTATCAGTTAAAAAGTGGGCGGAGTCATATAAGTGGGCATGGTACCTTCCATATACCTTCCGAATTCAATGCAAACCATCATTAATAAAAAGAATTGCATTTTGCATGTGTAGAGCACGGTAACAGTTAAAGCTCTCTTTATCTGTCTACTTCGGTCAAAAAGCAGGTACAGCACAAAGGCTCCCAGCAACACGGAAGGGACTACTCTAGTTTAATAGCAAATGATTTTAAAAAACACATATTCTTTTTACCAGAAAATGTTTTACGTCCTTGAAAAACTCCACATTTTTTTATTAAATTAAATGGATGAAAATATTAAAAATGAGAAAAAAGTTAAGTCGCGTAAATTTTCCACAAAATTTCATTTGAAAAAATGTATAAAATTTAAAAAAATACATCCAGGTAATTAAAAATTTTTACAAGCCTCTATTGTCTCTCTCACAAAAATGTCATTTGCACTTTTGCTTCATAAAATAAAAAAAAAATTTTAATTTAAATTAAATATCATATGATTAACGAGCACACCACATTACATGTGTAAATAACATTGACGAGCACTTAGCCTTTTTCTTCTTTATTTATTATTAAGATTGAAGTCATAATATGCGAGCAACACAGACATTTCATTAATATATTAATGCGGAGGAGAATGGCTGCAATTAATTTAATTAACAAACATTTTTAAGCCGCGACACGAATAAAACTAACAGCAGAGGCCTTTGACTATAAGTATGGCATCGTGTGTAACCAGCTGACATAATTAGAAGGAAAGAAGATGAAAGTCATGTCATATAGTATACCATATGTAGGTTTACATCATTATTCCGTAAGCGCTGATGAAGGCCAAAGTTACATACTTTAATTTATTTTTGATCCCAAGTTATCGTTATTCCTATAAGAAGCATAAAGCCTCAAAAATCAAGTTCATATGTTATATAAGCCAGGCAAGAATTTTTTTTATGTATTTTTATTCTTCTTCAACGATTACCTTGTCGATTCCCATCAATTACGAGGGCGGATTGCCATTGAAGCTACCTAGCGCTAGATGGCAACACAAACACAAAAACTTTTTCTCTCTTCGAAATTACGATCTGTCAAACGTCAGCTGTTAAAATTTTAGCCAAATTCATCGATTAGTTTATTTTTCGTAGTCGTTTGAAATAAGCAACTTTTGTGTTTCTTGAAAAATGGAAAAAAGTGAATTTCGTCTAGTGATTAAACACTATTATGTGAAAAGCAAAATGACGAAAGAGACAAAAGAAAAGCTTGATAAACATTACGGCGAATCTGCTCCGTCAGATTATACGGTAAAATATTGGATTGGATTAAACGGGGCCGAACAAGCACTGCAACAATACCATCAACAGAAAGGCCAAAATAGGTGGTTACTGAAGAAAATATCAAGAAAATCCTTGATATCGTTCGATATCGAATGATCGACAGTTCGACAGATCACTTCAAAGCGGTATTTGGACATGATAAAGCATAATCCTGCTGATTTTTGGAGTAGATTAATAACTGTTGATGAAACGTGGGTCCACCACTACACACCTGAAACCAAAAATCAATCGAAGCATTGGGTGGAAGCTGGTGGAAGTGCTCCGAAGAAGGCGAAGGCAGCGAAATCGGCTGGCTAGGTTATGGCCACTGTATTTTGGGATGCACACGGAATATTGCTCATCGATTATCTTGAAAAGGAATCCACAATCACAGGAGAGTATTATCGTGCATCATTGGATCAGTTCGTTGATGCAATCAAGGAAAAACGATCGCATTTAAACAAGAAAAAGTGCTCTGTCTTCAAGACAACGCACCGGCGTTTGAGTCAGACTGTCATATCTAAAAAGTACTGCAACATAATAGAGATATCTACTGCCGTCCTGTAATTGCCATAGCCATGATGGCATCTAGGACAATCTTAGCAATAAGCCGAAATAATAATTAAAATTTGCTTGTTTCATTTCCGCCCATGTAAGATTGATAGAAGAAGCCCTCAATCTTGGAGTTTACTTTTGACTTGTTATGTTGCATAGGAAGTTGGAAGTTGAATTGTCGTTTGGACTTCTTTCGAGCATAACTACCGGACACTATATGATAGGTCGCATGTCAGTGCGCATAGGACGCCCTGGTCATGGCTACTGTAAGAATTGTCAAGATGAAGAGGAGGAATAATCGGTGCAACACCTTCGCTGTAACTGTCCCGCTCTATGGAAGCTTAGACTAAGCCACTTGAGTGCAAGTCATTTCTTTGATCTACGGTCTTTGAAATGTTTCACTGTCGAAGATGATTGACTTCGTCAAAGTTACCGGATAGCTCAAATGAAATGAACTGAAATGCTTGGGTCTTTAGGTGACCACCTTTTTTTGGGACTCTCCCATGTCTAGTCTTTCGGCCTCTTTATTGGGTCTGTCCTGTAAAGTGTGCACGAAAGGCCATAAGGCTTCCGGGTGAACTAGCGAGCGAATCGCAGAGCTTGACTTAACCTAACCTAGGAAGTTGGCATGATCAATACAGGACTTTGGACTACCAAGGGAGTGTGACGATAATAAAATGTGCCTTTTAACCGGGCATTGCAGACCCAATGAACAATTAAATGGAATAAAAGCGGCATTAAGACGCCTATCGAGTAAAGTGTGAGGAAAGACAAATACTGACTCCGACCAATAAGCTGAAATTCGTTAGTGCTTTGTAGTAGGAAAGAACATTACAGTAAAATCCTATATTTCTTCATCGTCTTTCCTATAGGGAGCGTGTTGGCTTTTTACAAAGCATCAATTGCTTAGTTTCATTTTTATTAATCAACTTGTATAGTGGTAAAGACCCTTCCTAAGTGGTGGTGCTGTACGTATGTCTTGCCGAGCTGGCATACCCCACAGTGCCTAAGGCACGGGTGAATACCATGCGTCCATCAACGCCCCTCACCCAAAATAAACACAAGTGAAAATCACGAGTGGGTCAAAGGCACATTGTTAGGACACTAACCTTCACACCTTGGTGAAGTGTTGGAGACTATCTAAACTCCCGCCGTGATATGGGTAACAGCACACCGAGCCTCATGCTCTGCCTGCGTTTTAGGTCTATACTACAGCTACCACGAAGCTCACACCTATCCAAACAGTCGGGCAGAGATCCGAATCTCTGGGGCTCCCGCGACACCAGAATACCTCTCGTCAGGCTTAGTGACACGTGAGTGAAGGGAATACACCCACGTGCCGCCTCCAGTTACGGCCCCATAATGGCCCCGGACTGGTCGCCGGTAAAAGCTAATTGGTTGTGGTAGTGATTCTTAATTAGCACTGTAATTTTTTCCCAGTAGGTTACGTTTTCTCCTGATCATTTGTCTGATGTTTCTTATCATCGCCAGAGGTAAGCTGGATGATCACGAAGCTCATTTTAGATGAATATTTCTGGGGGAAGGTTTATTTAACACTCCAAGCTACAATTAAATTTTTTTCACGTCTTCTGCTGGGAATTCGAACCTGCACCGCTTGTGTTGTATGTGTAGGCAGTAAAGTATATTAAAAGGTCGCAGTACTTTAACGCCTCTTAACGGTAATAGTGACATGTGACATTATTTTATGAAACATGCTGCAGAGTGTTATCTCTCGCCAGTAGTATCTATCCTGGAGATTACCCTTCTTTATGAATTTGAAAAATCTCATCTTTGACTTCATTTTGTAGAAACTTAGTCGCTTAAAATTTCGATTTGTGTTTTAATCAGCTCAAAGAAAACGGTATTGCTTTTGGGTGAATGTATAGCAGAAACCGCGAACTCGTATAAAATGTAACATAAGTTATAATGTTGGAACTTCTACTGGGTGTTATAAGATTGCACGTTATTTGGGCGCTGAAAACACTCGATGCAAGCATATTGAAGTAAAATTGTGATGACATTGATCACAACATATTTTTGTGCAGATCATCAGCATTATCATTTTAAACAGTTTCAAGGCAGCGGTATAACTCGGAGAGTTTGCTAGCAGCTGTATATAGATCCCTAGTGCTATGTGTAACACCAATTTCACTAGTCTTGTTGCACTTAAATCAAAATATTTGTTTATTTTGTTTACTAGAACCTGCATATTTTTATGTCATTTTGAAAATAAACTCTTTGCGCTTTCTTTTCACTTACTCTTGGATTCGTATCGCATATTTCAAAGAATTTTTTTATTCTCTTGTTAAAACAAACAATTCTTAACATGATATTGATTTCATTATTTTATATGCCATCACGTGACTTTATTTACAAGCGCAAACATTTTTACGTCCAATTTATGACTCTGACTCAATTTATGATCCAATAAATTGGAATTTATTACCATAAAAGATAACTTAAGCTCATGTGCTGCATAAAAAGACTATTAATAATGCTATAAAACTATGAAGGAAAACTTATTTAATAGGCATTTTAACAAGAATTGTTTTAAGAGAAGAGCTGCTAAGAAATAAAGGGTGGGCAATCTATCGGTTTAAATTTGAACCACCGGTCATTCTATTCTGTCACAAAATTCAGTATATTATCTCCACTAAACGAAATGAATCGAATTACGCTTAGGCAACGTTGGGATTTATTGGAAATTTATTTCCAAAACAAAGACAAAAAAAGCAAACAAAATCATGTTTGCGGATGAAGCTCATTTTCATCTTTGTGGGTACATTAATAAGCAAAATTGCCGTATTCAGAAAATCCAAACGTGGTCTTACAGAAACCAATGCACCCATTACGAGTAACTATTTGGTGCTGCTTGTGAAGCCGAGGCATCATTGGCCCATATTTCATTGAAAATGAGGCGGCGCAACCATTACGGTCAGTGGAGATACCTATTGCATCATGATAACCGATCTTCATGTTATTGATGTTAACGATGTTTGGTTTCAACAGGATGATGCAACGTGATGGCCGTTTAATTAGCCGATATAGTGATGTCAGTTGACCGCCAAGAAGCTGCGTTTTAACACCGTTGGTCTATTTTCAGTGGGGCGCCATTAAAAACAAGTGTTATGCCGACAAACCAGAGACAATTGAGCATTTGAAAGCCAATATTCGTGATGACATTACCGAGATACGACTCCCATAAACTCGAAAATGTTCTTGAAAATTGGTCCGATCGAATGGGGTACTGTGAGGCCAGCTGCGGCAGCCATATGAATAAAATAATGTTTCATTTTTAACCAGAACAATTGTACAGGGTGTCCGTCGGGAAGGTATACTACTTTGTTTGTTTATAATTTTTGATTATATGAAAGACAATGGATCTTATATTGATAAATGTTTTATTTAATGTCGGCAATTATGTATGGAATACAATATCAAATAATTGCCAGACTCTGTTAGCCTCACAAATGCGAGCCCTTTTGAGCACATTTTTCATTACATTCTCACACATTTCACGCGGTATTTCATTAATTTCATCACAAATATTTTGTTGGAGTTGCTCCAGCGTTTCTGGTTTGTTTGCATAAGCCTTGCTTTTCAGATATCCTCACAAAAAGAAGTCCGAAGCAGACATATCAGGTGACTGTGGAGACCAATCAACATCACCATTCCTTGAAATAATTTGTTGTGGAAAGATATCTTGCAGTAATTCCATTCTAATCCTGGCTGTATGCGATGTGGCACCGTATTGTTAAAACCACATGTTAGTCAAGCCCAAAGCATGCTGTTGTGGCGTTAAAAAGTTTTCAATGATATCACGATATTGCTTCTCATATACAGCTACCGTTACGCCGTTTTCAGTTTCTAAGAAGTAAGGTCCAATGATTCCTCCTGACCAAATTGCACACCAGACTGTCACTTTTAATTGATACACATGTGACTGATGAATAATTTGAGGGTTTTCCATTGCCAAAAATCGACTATTCTGTTTATTCACATAACCATTCAAATGAAAATGTGCCTCATAATGATTTTTTTATGAGAATCGATAATTGATTTTGATAAAATGTTTTAACGATTAAAACAGGTTTGTTTACTGAATATTTTTCCATAATAAATTTGCCACGTCTCTACTTCACGACTGCCAAATATGAACTGTCAAGACTAATGTTTACCAAAATGGCGGCAATACAAAGTACCCTGTACTTCACAACAACAACAAATAATAATAATTGCCAAAATTTCGAAGCGTTTTTGTTTTATTGCATTTTTAAATTTAAGCTTTTAAGTCGAGCACCCTGTAGAATGGCGTCTTGTGCAATGTGGAAAATTCTTCCGCACGTACAGTAGTTGTCCCATGCCTGGCTAGATCATCTGTTCTGCAGTTTACCATAATATCACTGTGACCCGGTACTTATAAGATGGAAATATTGTACTGCTCAGTCATACTTAAGCAGCCAATTTGTTGCCGGACTCAGTGATTTTATTTCTTTATGCAGATCCACTATTAATTTTTGAATTCTGAAGTAAGTTCGCTTGATATTCACCCTATTGCACTATTTTTATAAAATAATGTTTTAAAATAATAATAATGTTTAAAAATAATGTTACAAAAAATTTCATTACAACTGTCAGATTTTGAAAAATTCATGAAAGGAAAGTGATGCCACCCTGTACGAATATGAATTGAATGAAATTTTTAATCACTTACAATAAATCTAAAGACATTACATACTGTATGTTTCATTCAAAGAACATTAATAATTTTTAAGTTTAATTCTTTAGCAATTTAAAAAACATTTACCACCTGCCCAATATTATTTTTCATATATTTCTTTTTGTTCAATTTTGTTTTTCTCCCAAAATCATATGTTTTCTCTGAAAGCACAGCAAATTCCAAATGAGAAAAACTCTTTGACAAATGTTTCAAGCACGTTTCCAAACACTTTTTAAAATTCTTATTCATTGGTCAGGAATTTATAAGCAAATGTGTGTCATTAACCTTCGAAAGCACTTATAGGCTGTTAAGGGTGTTAGGAAATAACAAACATGTATTGTCATATCATATATCTATTGCTATCTGTCTATATTGCCAGCAATTAATTGTTTTGGTTTTCCATATTCCTTTTACTCAGTGCTGCCACCTTGTGTGTAATTACACCTATTGTGTGTAATTTTTTATTGTGTGTAATTTTACTTTTTGTTCTATCGCTTTCTTTAATAGTTATATTTTGATTTTTTCATATGAAATTTGACATGACATTTCTTGATTTGCAACTAAACCGAATTTAATCATAAAAATATAAAAACTACTGTTAAGCATGAAGTAATGCTTGAACGCTGGTTAGCACAATTCGCAGTTTCTTAATGGTAAAGTACATGAACTTCATTATTATAGAACTCCATATAGCTAAAATAACGCTAAAATCTGTTAAAATCAATTTCTACGCCCTTACCGACTGTTTTGGATTACAAAGGATGTGAAAGAATTCATGTTTTGCTTTGATCGATTATGCGTTGAGCTCAAAGAAATTAGTTATTTTTGCGTTTCTGATGAAACGCACAGTTATTATTGGATAGAAACCCTGATAAATCTATATATTTATTATACTTTTATGCTTGGACGACTTTTCTATGAAAAAAACTCCTGTCCGATTATACTTTGAGGTCACTGTATGTATTAGGGAGATTGATTATTAGATTTTTTCAAAAACCGGTTTTTGAATAATTCGGTTAAAACCGGTTTTCGTTTTTCAAATTTATCAAATAACCGGTTAACCAGTTCTGTTATTAAAATAAAAATCTTCTCAATTCCAGTTGCATTAGTTGTTTCCCATATTGTAGTTTCTAGCAAGTAAGAATGCTAGAAGAACGTGTGGCTTTTTTAGGGCCTTAACGGACATTTCTTACTCAACACCGCAACGTCCTAGTATTTCATCCAGTGATTTATTTTTTATAGCCTATTTTGTAAGATTTCTACTTGCCAGCACCTAGAGACTGCTTGTAATAGAAACAAGTTTTCCTTGCGTCAATGTCATAAACATATTTTAGGTGATTAATAATTAAGAGTTTTTTCAACTTAGTATTTTAGTCAAAATATCTAGACTTATCCTTTCAATCAATTTCCATATATAATTCACACTTTAGATGACATGTGTAGAAACATTAATGCGTGCATTACGCATTTGATAGTACGTGCCACTATGGTATGTTAGGTAAGACACCCGCTTTTCAACGAGGAAGTTCTTAGTTCCATCACAGGCCACAACAATTTTCAACAGCGGTATCGCCTGACAACATTGCTAGCGGCTGGTTATGAGTATTTACGCTTGAAAAACTTTACTTATTATAACATCTGCCGTTCGGAGGCGGCGTTTGTGGCTATCTTTCAATGAGTCTAGTTGATCATCATTCTCCATATATATAAAATTAATAGTTAATTACAGAAAATGAGAAAAAGTTATTGTTGCTCAAGTGTTTGCACCTTATTTGTGTGACGTTCAAGGTTGTCACATACAATTTAAAAAAAACACTTCAACGGAGAACATATTTGCAATAAGAAATATAAAAACATGTGAAAATTATACATATTTAAATTATCCGGTTATTCGTATTAAAATAACCGGTTTATTCGGTATTCGAAAAATTGACGTTTTAAAAAAACATTTTACAAAACCAAAAAAGAACCGTTTAAAACAAGTCGAATAATAACCGTTCGATCTCCCTAGTATGTATATAATATTCGTAAAAACAGATTTTATGTGTAATATTTCTTAAGTATGTGTAATTTTGATGTCGGTTGTGTGTAATTCATAACGCTGATGGTGGTAACACTGCTTTTACCTTACGAGTAGTTTTGCCAAATTTAAGCCTGTGATTCCATTATCTACATACATACATACGTACATATGTAATAGACGTAGTCATGGCAGTATGTTCATTGTTTAACTAAAATACAATAAAAAAGTTCTTCTTATTGCCTCTCGGAATTTCCTTCCTTAAGCCAACAAGTTTAAATTATTTTATTTTTAATTTTCTTATATTTTTTTTTTTGCTTTATTTGCTGTTCTTGTTCAACTTTCCATTTTAATATAAGAGAGATGTGAAATTGATAATACGGTACAGTGTTATTCCTCTTCTTCTTGGTGTGGCTCCTTGACATGTTTTCTAAAGTTTCGTCTTACACTCGAACTACAATTAAGAAATTCTTTCTGCATTGTATGGGTGGCTGGGGTATACAAATAATAAAGAAATTAAAACAAGTTAAACAAATGGAATGTTTTTTAATATACATGTTTTCTGTGCCCCTGAAGAAGAAGTTATATTCTGTTATACTTTTGTTTCTTTTTTTTATAAATTCTTACATTTTATCAGTCAAAGAATGGCTGGAATCACATTCCTTAAGTCAATTATGTAACGTGGAATTTTATTAAAGTTCTTATTCGCAGGTGGAAAAAACGACCTTGAAGATGTTAAAGTATTGTGTACTTTCTTTTTATAAAAAGAATGTAATACATATGTGTTAATTTTAGAGAAGGGTTTTTCATTAGCGACGTAATTTTTTTAAGCAAAAAGAACTTCTAAAAAATCATCCACTAAAGGGTCCGCCAAATAATTTTTTTTTTTAATGCTATAAATAAAAAACTACTGAATATTTTCTCAAATTTCTTATTTTATTTAAAAGTACAATCCTTTCGGTTAATAATGGAAAATAATTTCATTCAAATGGCTGTCTCGGTTGGCCATGTAGTAGCCTACACGATCGGTCAAATTTTGAAGCACATTATCGATTGTGTGCAGCTGTATTTCACCAATGGCTTCACGAATATTGTCCTTTAAAGCTTCAACTGTCTCTGGCTTGTTGGCGTAATACTTATCTTTGACGGCACCCCACAAATAATAGCCCAAAGGTGTCAAGTCGGAGCTCCGAGGTAGCCAAACGACATCAGCTCTGCGGCTGATAATGCAATCTTCAAAAACGGGGCGCAAAACATCGAGTGTAGCTTCGGCTGTGTGGCACATAGCGCCGTCCTGTTGAAACCAAATGTTGCTTATATCCTCCTCTTCAATTTTTGTGAACAAAAATTTGTTCAACATGGCTCGATAACGATCGCTATTGACTGTAACGGCCACTCCTTGCTCATTTTCGAAGAAAAATGGCCCAATTATGCCTCTGGACCAAAATCCGCACCAAACAGTGATTCGTCTAGGGTGTATCGGCTTTTCAATGCGTGCGAGTTTTCTGTGCCCCAATGCGACAATTTTGCTTGTTTACATATCCGCCAAGATCAAAATGAGCTTCATCTGAAGAGATGAACACACATTCTGCTACATTACCCTGATTTTCAAAGTAATGTCGCAATATTTCCCAGCGTTGTTTAAGCGTATACACAACCATATCCGTTCAGCGGAAGGATAAAACTAATTATCTGTCAAATTAGACATGAGCTAAGTGTTACCATTCACGAAATAAGCACTGGTTGAAAAAAAAAAAAAAAACGTTAGATGGCGGAACCGATATATTATTGTATTTAAAAAAAGAAATGTAGGTCCCGTTGGGCTATCGTTTGTCCACTATCGTATTATTACCTTTAATCTTTTAAAAAGTGTGAGTGCTTTTAAATTGCGTAGAATAAAATAAACGAAACAAATGTTGTTTTCTACAGTCTTTACTTCCAAATTATTTTTATGCGCAATGTCCAATACACATATTTATTCAACACCTATTAAACTCAACTCTTAGCACGTCTTTACTTTACGACCATTAAATTATAATCAACGGACTAAGAAGAATATCGCGGCTTATATAGTTAATTAATATTACAATTGCAGTACATTTTACAACCTACTATTTAGTTACGTTAGTTCAAATGTAAAGACCTAATACTCATAGTTGAACTGGTAATACTGTTCAAATAGATACAACTATGACAGGGTGATCGTAGCAGTGACACCAACCACTAGAATAATGAAGTTTATAGCTTTAAGTGTAGGTATTTTTATTTTCGTTACTGTATCCTCTGTACTTCTGGCTAGTTTCCGATAGTCCTGAATCGCCATTTGCAAGACTGTTCTTGTCGTAAAATATTCTTAAATATTAAGTCGTCAAATACCGGGCGATGGCAAAGAAAATTTGCCGCTGCCTCATTCTCATCTTCGTGATTGCAGCTTCTTTTGAAATTATATCGACTTCCATGTTCTAGAGCGAGTTTACCACAAGTCCAATAGCTGGTTACTGCCCCTATAATGTTTCTTATATGTAGTCTATAAGGTTTGGTAGTTATAAAAAAATAGACATCGTACTGTTGTTGAGCACTATCACTCACAGATGACTATTCTTTTATCAAAATTTTAAAATACCTTTTGGAAAGGTGGCGGTTCTATTTCGTAGTAGGCATGAAAAATGAATTTTAAGTTTTTAAATGGTTTCATTGGCTCTGAAAAGAGCCTATATTTAACATGATCATTATCATCATACCGACTTGGAACTATTTTCCAGCAGGTCTAAGACTATAAATGTGGATATGTCACCCAGTGAGATCCTATGACTACCTAAATATTTCCTTCTAAACCTATTAAGAACTCCACATTGACACAATATGTTTTCCGCTGTTTCTGATGCCTGTGAGCATAGTATACAAACATCCACATCTGTGACGACATCCTTTTCAGATGCGCTCTTAGTCTATAGTAACTCGTAAGAAAATCTGCTAAGAGTTTCAAGGCCGGCCTGTCATACTTGAGCACCTCAGGGCGATGCCCAAATTTCGGATTGATCACCGCCCTAGAGTGGCGAAGTCCCCTTTGAGTATTCCAGTGTTCCAAGCATCTGGCAATTTCCCAATCCTTGACTAGATTGAGGATGGAAGAAAGTAGTGCTACACAGCAAGATTTCGGATCCATATAGGGTGTCATGGAACCTTTTCTGATCAATCCATTTCATTACTATTTATCACACAGTGTCGACCCAAGTGCCCTGAAGACAGCTTAGCTGTCAAGGAATATGTTAATGGTCTTACTCCAGGTTGATCTCTACAAATACATATAGTAATGGCTATAATTTCAGCCTATAAGAAACTCAGCAATCTTCCGTGTGCGACCGACAAGTCTCGGTTAGGTCTATGTACACCAGCACCGACATAATCTTTCATTTTGGAGCCATCGGTATACCAGTTTAGATCAAACTCACTTCGTACTAAGGCCCCATTAGACCAACAATACCGGTACGGAATATCTTGCTAAAACATAGATCCAAAGGCATAACATCTAGGACCGAAAATGGTTCTCCTACCACCGCGCGTAGAATGGACAGAAGCCTTTTGGGATCCCTTGGCGAAAAATTTTGCCACCGAATATACTGCCACCCTCAACACATAGATGTGAAGTCTTTAACATAGTCCACCTATATTTCCTTAAATTATGCGATCTAGAAATCGGACTTGCAATAAACTTATTGTTTCGTCCTAGTACATGTCAGTGGTTGTCCAAGTCATTAATCATAGGTGACCATATCATGCCTCAAGACCGCAAAGTAAACCATAAAATGTCAAGTTAAGTATGAAAAGCCTTTTCAAAAATTGCTCTTGGATTTTTAGAAGTTCAATGAATCCAAATAAATAAAAAGAGGCTTGATCTGAAAAAAAGGAAAATCAACAAACTGTTATTAAATGAATTTAACGAATGTTTAATGAAGCACATGGTCGAACAGTAGCAAGACAGGCTCCCGTTGAGTGGTTCAGATGGTACCCTAGAAACAAACAGTCAATTATCATCATTGTGCCGTTTTGTTACCACACACTTGCATTCACATATTAAAGAATATTGAGGTCAGGAAATGTCACCCTTAGCGTCGATAATCCAGAATAGATAGATAAAGAAAAAAAAGAGATAACCCGCTCACCTATACCCAGCCAGTGACGTTAAGATTTCACCCGCCATGCTGTTAAGGTTTGTAAAGTGTAAGACGCCTAGTATGCTAAGCATGCTCCTGCACAAAGCCGGGCATTCACACAGCAGATGTTCTAGCAACAGCTTCTACATTTAATTTTGCTGGCTATTCCGAGATATCTGGCATATTTTCCCTACTGCGAGTGACCAGTGCTTACTGGAAATATTTCTTCCTAAAAATCGCAACAGAGCCTATTATAGGATGGCCATGTTTTCCTCAAAATTATTCATATAGACATTTTCCTCCACGAAATCCAAACATATTATACGCAATGTGGTCATTATGAAAAATTCCAGTTGTTGAGAAAATCAGAAGACAGTAATTTTCAGATTCTCTATATCCAACTATGATGCTTTTACTTAAATTACCCGGTTGCACATGCGATCTCAGAAGGCCAATTATGTATACAATATTGTTACGAAAATAAAAATGCCTAAAAAGAAAACACACATCAGCGCCTTTTAAACTGTATTGAGGGATTTTGGTATATTTGGTAATTACGTGTCACCCTGTCAATGCCGACTTATTTGCGTTATCTGGCAGCACTACCAATTCGTTACATTTGAATTAACGGTTATAAAATATATAGGATATGAGACATTTCCGGAACTTTCCAAATTGTAGGCAATTAGGTTTATAAAAAGGCTACTTTACCTACACGTCAGTTAGTTATCGTTTTGTTGTCATAAGATAAAGTCGTGTTTAAGCGGAAATAAAAGTTGTGTATAAACGAATATTAAGCTGTATTATTAAGATAAACTGTAAAAAGTTATACTGTAATAAATAAAAAGCTGAAAACAACAAAAAGTGGTGTTTATTTTATTTTTAACGCAATTTAAATGGACTCAAACGTTTTAAAAAGGTTAAAACGTAACACTATGTAACTTTTACCATTTATGGATGTTCAGTATTTTTATGCGATTTTCATTTTGTTACATCAAACAGTAAGATGTCAAAACTGTTATGTGACTCTAATATCCCATTGTTGTAAAACAAAGTTCTTATCGAGAAACCTTTTATTTTTTGTTTTTTTTTTAGATTTTTCCTCCACGAGTCCATATAATTAATTTATTTTATTTTTTAAATTTCATTTAATAATTCAATTCACGTCAGCTACGCTCGTGTAAGTTCAGCTAAATAGTATCCTAGTCGGACAAATAAAATAAAAAGAAACCTATTTTCTCGTTTTTATCACTTTCTTCTTTCCCCTCACTAATAAACAAAAATCTTCCTTTTCATATCTTTCTTTTCCAGCTCGCATTCATTACAGTGATGAAACTTTGCTAAGCGATGAATATCGCGCCGAATATCGCCGTCAAGAATTCGCCAGCAAAGATTCAATTAACATTACACCTTCAGCTTCACCGCATGGTTCACCACAAACACGCCAACGTTTAGGTCACCACCTAAGTAAATCAGCTTCCGAATTGAATGGCCACAAGGAATCACCACAAGTCTCGCCAAAAAGAGCTAAAAGTGCCGCAGCGCCACACACAAGCGGCTCGGGGTCAGGAGTTTTACAAAAAACCCATGGCTTTTTTAATAATCTCAAACATCGTTGGGGTCGAGCCAAAAGTAAAGATCGTGTAGGGCGCAAATCTCCTAGTGATTTTCTAGAAGAGAGCACTGACTATGCGGCCGACTATAGTTCCGAGAGTAGTTCTGTTACACAAAGTCCCAGACATCGCTCGAAAACTATAGGCGGCTCGCCTTTAGCCAAGGAATTTAAGGCGACCGCTAAAATGGCTCAGGTTATACAGAGATTTGGTGGTTCCATGGAGGGACGCATCGATGAGGATCCTGAAAATGGTACAACAGTTGTGACCAATGATTGTCAATTAACCAGCAAGCAAATAGAACAATTGCAGGTGTGACTTATATTTTTCAAAAGGTGAAATTAATTTTATCTATTTTTTTTCAATTTCTGTTTAATAGGCTGAAGAACTGCGTCGCAAAAAAGAAGCCCAACTACGTCAATATGTCTTTTTCCAATTACGTGTTCATCTCAAGAGTGGCAGTGATTTGGTGGCAATGGATAAAAATGGTTTGTTAATGGCAATTTTTTGATTTTCTTTTCAATCTTATTTCTTTATTCAATTGCTAATATTCGTTGTAAGAAAAAAGAAAATTACTGATGAAAAAATTTGTTTTTCTTTTGCAAATTTTCCCACTTTCATTTGGTGTTGCTGTTATCGATGTTTATTGTGTAGGCCTAAGTGATCCTTATGTTAAATTCAAAATGGGCAGTCGTCTATTGCACAAATCACGTACCATACATCGAGACTTGAATCCTGTGTGGGATGAGGTCTTTGTGGTGCCCATCGAAGATCCATTTGAGCCGGTCATTGTTAAGGTAAGTTATGATGGTAAATAAATCATTTTCTCTTTGATTTCGTTCTTAAATTTCTTTTTTTACATTTGATTTATTTCAAATGAATATTTATTTAATGCCACAGAGAAAAAAAAATGCCCCGCAAATAATAAACACTCGAACAGACATTCGTAATTAATTGCCACGAAGATGAAGTATAATGACTTTGATGTCGCTCATTAGTACATAGTCAGACATCATTATGGTACTCGTACTATTCTGCCTCCCAAAATGTTAGAAAACGTAGAAAAAGGCAAATGAAAAATGATGCCCTATGGGAGAAATAAATGTCGTTAATTATAGCATAAAAACTGGCCATATAATACGCTAAATGAAGCGTTACGTTTAATATTGGGTGTGCGAATAAATTAAAGATTAATGACTTTACTAGCGTTCACTGTTATTAGGTCGGTTTATTTAAAGTATTATATTCTGAAGATTCCGATGTTTAGTATAAAAAGTTGTTAATCGATACTTATACTCAAAAGTTATATTTGTTTTCTATCGATGGTAGAGCTTTTCCTTTTTTATTAGCCGCTGTGGTTTATTACATAAGACACTCACTCGACTACCAACCAAAAGTTCCTCAGTTTAATCCTAGATCAGGCCATATAATATTTTAACAGGTGTATCACCTCATGAAAAACTTAATCCAATTTATGCATCTGCCATTCTGAATCTGCATTAAACTTTAGGTCACAAAACTTAAACTTGAGTAAGCAATAGAATCGGGTGTTCTTTGTATGTTTGTTCCTTGTTCCTCTTGAGTTGTCGCGAGAACGAAATACTCTATGATGAATAAAGAATGTTTACGCAATTTACAAAAAAAAAAAACACTTTCTGTCTGAACACAAAAGAAAGTTTAAAAAAATAGAAGAAAAGATATTGAGTTATTTCCGTGTTTGAAAAGTGATAAGGTAACTTAAATTATGACAAAATATTTTTTTTTAATTGAAGATTATTAATTTTATTTAAAATTGTTTCTTTAATTACGTAAAACACCGGTTAGAAAAAAACTTAGTTTTGGCTCTTCAATACTCTCCGTAAGTCCATCTGTCTCTGAATTAAAATCCATAGTTTTTTTACACTTCGTTTCTGGAAAGAGATTGGACGATCAGAAAATAAAACTGCGTAAAAAGACTAAGGCTGTAGCTATATCAGCGAAAGTTTTTAACCTTTTTACAAAGTTTGAGTTCGCACAAATTGCGTTAAAATTAAATTAACACCACTTTTTTGTTGTTTACAGCTTTTTATTTACTACACTATAACTTTTATACAGTTTATCTTAATACAACAGCTTAATGTTCGTTTATACAACACTTTTATTTCCGCTTAAACACGACTTTTTTTTAAACAACAAGACG
Source organism: Wohlfahrtia magnifica (assembly GCA_023159175.1). Classification (NCBI taxonomy): domain Eukaryota; kingdom Metazoa; phylum Arthropoda; class Insecta; order Diptera; family Sarcophagidae; genus Wohlfahrtia; species Wohlfahrtia magnifica. The sequence continues at coordinate 2,068,247 of JAKWBJ010000539.1, forward strand.
ATAACTAACTGACGTGTAGGTGAAGCACCCTCTTTAAATACCTAATTGCCTACAGTTTGGAAAGTTCCGGAAATGTCTCATATCCTCTATTTTATTTATATTCGTTAATTCAAATGTAACGTAAAGATGGTCGAATTGGTAGTGCTGCCGGAGAACGCAAATAAGTACGGTATTGACAGGGTGACATATAATTACCAAATATACAAAATACAGTCTTAAAAACGCTGACGTGTGTTTTTTTATGCATTTTTATTTTCGTAACAATATTTTAATTTTTGATGTCCAGTGCAATACGTATCAATTTTTACGTGGTTTTGTAACTGTGGAAAAACGGCGATCTATCACAACACCAGAGGATTTTTCAGGTGAACGTGCAGTAAAGTATAACACAAGTCTGACAAAGTATAACACAAGTCTGTCTACCAATAACGCTAGAGTGCCTTGATATGCACATAGTTGCACGCATTTTGATTATCTTAAGAAGGGTCAAAATGTTATTGAAAGCTTTTGGATCTATTAAATATTATTTTTAGCCAAAAATTACCTCATGTAACGAAGAAACAAAGGACGATAATTACTATGGCGCAAATCAATGAATCAATGCTTGTAGCCTAAAATTCATTCCTCTAGTTAGCATATTGACTTTACACAAAGCCTTCATTATTTTTTCTCAGCTTTATTTATCGAGTTGATTTTCAAGCTAAGTAAATGATTAATCTACTGTAGCTCGCCTCCATATGATTGTGTGTAGTGGTGAATATCCTTGCTAAGTTGTGGTGATCCCTACTAAGCATTGTAATTTTTTCCCAGTAGGTAGCTTTTTCTCCTGATCATACGTATGATGCCGGAGGTAAGCTGGAAGTTAAGGGGGCTATTTTAGATGGACATGTGTGAAGAGGAATTCGTCATGGCCTCTGCTGGGACTCGAACCTTGGCTTTTTGTGTTGTATGCCTAATTACTACACAACGTCAGTCGCAGCGAACTATCATAATATTCCCTACATTCAGTCAATTTCCACTATTTCTTCTTTGCAAATTTAAAGAAAAATAGGTGCATTTTGACACAAAAGCCTATTATGACAGACTGAATAACCTTGTTATGTAAAGGAAAAAAAAATTTAATCTATCGAACTTACAGGAAGCCGCAAGAAATAAGCAATTTATGCCAAACCTTATATCTACAAAATGATAATATAAAGATTCTCTAAATTTGGTTCAAATATAATTGAAGTCAAATCATCAGACAAAAAATTAACTGGATTAGTCAATTAGGCGTGGTAACTTCCATACAAAGTAAATATTGATTTTGATATTCATATCTTAAGAACGGTTTTAGTTAAAAATTCAGAATTTCGTCTGAGTGACTCCATTGTTAATAGAAATCTTTTAGCGAAAAGCGTACGGAATTGAAAAACAAATATTGATTTCTGTAAATCATGAACGGATAAATCTAAAGTTTCAGTATTTGGTCAGAATGAGTTAATGCTCAGTGCAAATAATCAATCAAAAAATGGGCGGAATTGGACAAATTGGTCTGGTACCTCCCTTACAAACTAAATGTTAATTTCTGCATATCTTAAAAATGGTCGAGGCGGAAGCTTCTGCATTTGGGTTAAATGACTTCATAGTCAAAGCAAACCATCAGGCAAGAAATGGGCGGAAGTGTACAAGTGGGCGTAGTACCTCTCCTATAAAGTAAACATTAATTTCTGTATATCTTGAGAATGGCAATAGTAGAAGTTTCTAAATTAGGTTCAAACAACGTCGTGAACAATACACATCATCAGTCAGTAACTAAGCGTGATTTTTTTAATGTGGAGAACGACAACTAAAGGGTCCGTCAAATAATTTTTGTTTTTTTTTTTTGAAAATGATATAAAAAACTACTGAATATTTTCTCAAATTTCTTTTTTTATTTGAAAGTACAATCCTTCCGGTTAATAATGGAAAATAATTTCATTCAAATAGCTGCCTCGGCTGGCCATGCAGTAGCCTACACGATCGGTCCAATTTTTAAGCACATTATCGATTGTGTGCAGCTGTATTTCACCAATGGCTTCACGAATATTGTCCTTTAAAGCGTCAATTGTCTCTGGCTTGTTGGCGTAACACTTATCTTTCACGGCAACCCACAAATAATAGTCCAACGGTGTCAAATCGCAGCTCCGAGGTGGCCAAACGACATCAGCTCTGCGGCTGATAATGCGATAATCAAAAACAAGGCGCAAAACATCGAGAGTAGCTTCGGCTGTGTGGCACGTAGTGCCGTCCTGTTGAAATCAAATGTTGCTAATATCCTCCTCTTCAATTTTTGTGACCAAAAATTTGTTCAGCATGGCCCGAAACGATCGCCATTGACTGTAACGTCTACTCCTTGCTCATTTTCGAAGAAAAATGGCAAAATTATGCCTCTGGACCAAAATCCGCACCAAACAAGTACTCGTCTTGGGTGTATCGGCTTTTTAATGTATGCGTGCGGGTTTTCTGTGCCCCAAATGCGACAATTTTGCTTGTTTACATACCCGCCAAGATCAAAATGAGCTTCATCTGAAAAGATGATTTTTTTGGCAAAAACGGCATCTTCTGTAAGTCGATCGCAGGCCCAGACTCCCAGCGTTGTTCAAGCGTATATACAACCATATTCGTTCAGCGGAAGGATAAAACTAATTATCTGTCAAATCAGACATGAGTTAAGTGTTACCATTCACGAAATAAGCACTAGTTGAAAAAAAAAACGTTAGATGGCGGACCCTTTATTTAAGCTTCGTTATCTATCCACATCAGCCAAAAATCGTTAATCGCAATAAGCACGCTGGATAAATGCTATCTATTTACGTATTGTTACGTTTTAGCCTTTTTAAAACGTTTGAGTTCTTTTTAATTGCGTTAAATTAAATAAATAAAATCTATGTTGTAGTTTTGTGTGCCGCTTTTGTATGGTCGTAGGTTCAATACCAGTCCAGCCCATCTTAAAAAAAAAGAAAAAAGTTTTTCGACAGCGGTATCAGCTCATAACATTAGCTAGTTAACTGGTTATGAGCATTACTTACTATTGAAAACAGTGCATTTGCCGTTCGGAGCCGGCGTTAAGCTGTAGGTCCCTTTCAATGAGTTTAAAAATAGAATCGCGTGCAGCTCATTAACTGAGAGAAGTCCCCATGCTCTTCATGGAATGTTATGGGAATCAATATATGTTCTTGTTTTATTTAATGTATTCATTTATTTTCACACTTTTCTTTTTTGCAATTATAACCATACAGTATCCAACTTATTTAATATCCACTTAATACACCAATTTACTCTATACAGGACTGTTAGTACGACTTTACACAATGACTGATAAAGTGTCACTAACTATCCATGCATAATGCGCCACCTATTATATACAATTGATATTACTGTCGAATGTTCTTGTATTTACTACAAATTTTCATTTTTCTACGTTAAGTCAAATATACCACCCAAAATCGGTACGGTAACACCGTTTAATACGCAGTTGGTAACACTGATAATAACACAAATTAAGTATGGTATTACCAGGATGGCACATTGACAGCCTTGACACAAACCAATGGACTAAAATCACACAATACAGTCTTAAATGCACTGATATATTTGTATCTTCTTTAGGCATAGCTTATTATCGTAACAATTATAATTAAGTTGGGGGTAGCGAAGCACACCGAGTTTTAACTAGCCTATAATATATTTAAGCCAATTTATCAGTCGATTTAAAAGTTAATTTACTTATGCTATAAAAAGCCTTTTTTACTACCACCACATAAATGTAATTGTTTAACAATAAAATAAATATCTGTAAAGCATTGCCAAAAAGTGGCACTTTTTCTATGTAATTAATGGCCTGTTGATTGCTTTTACAAAAAATAAAAAAATTATAAAAAAATTATTAATATAAACCAAAATGATTTTTCTATTTTATTTCTTATTTATTTATTTTTTTTTTTTTTTATTTACTACCATTTACACTTTGTTTTGACCAACTTTTTTTGTCGAGTGTTTAGCTTTACATCACTTTTACAGAGAAATTTATTTATGGCCTTAATCAAGTCACTATTGTTTGTCTGTGTGTTTTCCATTTTAGGTCTTCGACTATGATTGGGGTTTGCAGGATGATTTTATGGGTTCAGCAAAAATTGATTTGACACAATTGGAATTGGGCAAAGCTGAGGATATTATTTTGCCACTTAGCGATGTCAATCATCTGGATCGTTCAATGGGTGAAATATTAATTAATTTGACATTATGGCCACGTTCTCAGGAGGATAAGGAAATGGTAAGTGAAGCAATAAATAATCAAATGATTTTAACTACCATCGTGTAAAACTTAATTCATGTTAACGAAAATTTAATTTTATGCCACAAAACCAGTCGTTTCAATTTCATAACGAAAATGACGGAAATTAAGTCTCTTTTAAAATAACGGAACGATAAAAGACAAAGAAATAAAATGTGAATATTTAACAGTGATGAGATAAGTGATGGAACATTTTTATTATTTGTTTAAATGACTAAGAAACAAAGGGACAGACAGATAGGATACCATGATTTATGGTTTATGGTGTGTGACAACAAGAACAACAGCAATAACAATAACTTTATTATTTTTAATAATATTTTGGGTGATTATTGAGTTACACAAGAAGACTGTTACAGACATTATGAGTAATTGTTGTCATAGAGGCTTTTTTGGGGTTGTGTTTCACACACAGTGGGACTTACAAAATATATTAAAAGACATTAATTGCTAATTAGAGGAGTGGCGTATTGTAGTGGTTAGAGCGCACGCAAAACAGCACAAACGACCGAGTTTCGAGCCCCAGCAGAGGACATAATGAAGAAAAATTTAACTGTGGATTCGAATGATTAATAAAGAGGCTTAAACTTCCCCCCAGACAACTCCATCTAAAAAATAAAGAAAAAGCCCCCTGATCTTCCAGCATACCTCTGGCGATGATGATAAACACAGATGAATGATCAGAAAAACACGCCATCTACTGGAAAAAAATTGCAATGCTAAACTAAAGATCACCACAAATTAGCAAGGATCTTCACCACTACGCAAAATCATATGGAGGAAACTACAGTGGATTAACCATCTACTTAGCTTGAAAGATCAAATTGATTAAAGAAACTGAAACAGAGCAATGGATGCTTAATGGAAAGCCAATATGCTCCCTTGAGATGGAGAAAAAAAATTACTAATTAGGTAATTTGATAATGGCCCATGTTGGGAATGCCAAATACTAATACTTTGGTTGCACTTGTTGGTCAACTCAAACTTTTTTAAATTTTTTATTTTTTAAAAAATACAATAATAATTCTTCAATAACTTTGCCATTACATTTACTACCAAGTTCCACTGTGTGCATTCTCTGACTTATTAACGTAGAGTTTCGACGTTTGTTTAGCATAAATCTTTTATGGTTTTTCGTTGTAATATCATATTTTTTTCTTGTAGTTGTTGGTTTTTTGAAAGCTTATGGTTTTTTCAAATCTCTTGATATTGTTTGTTGTTATATTATTATTTATTATGATTTTTATTTGCAATTACGTAAGTAAAAGTAAGTAAATGTATGCAAATATGGTTTGTTTAAACGAGATAATTTAGTTAAGTTGTCGATTTGTCAAGTATTGTATTTATATGTAAAAATATTTTTTGTAATATAAACATGTCATTCTAATATTGATTTGATATAATTTCCAAGTTTTAATAATCATAAGCAACTAGGAATACTTACCACCTTGATCAAAAAGTTCCCGGAATTAATTCAGAAAATGAAAAATATAAGTTTATTCATCTAAACCTGTACTGTCCCCTCCAAAGTAAGCCCTATCGACTGCAATACACTTATTCCAGCGCTTGATCCAACCCTCTAAACATCTTCAATATTCGATTTTCGGTATGTCCATCAGTGCTTCCAGCGATTTTTCCATTATTTCCTCTAGGCTGCTGAAATGCGTTCTACGTAATGGTTTTTTAACTCGATTGAACAGAAAAAAGTCAAAGGGAGCCAAATTGGGTGAATTCAGTAGCTGTTGGAGATGGTATTTGTTGCGTTTTTCGTCAAAAATTTCAAATAATAATGGAACTGTGCGAAGGTATGTTATCATGGTGCAAAATCCACGAGTTTTCTGCCCACAATTTTGGTCTCTTTCGGCGAATTGCTTCACAAAAACTTCTCACAACACCCAAATTATACTCTATGTCTACGGTCTGGCCTTCGAGCGAAAATTAATGATGCATTACACCGTTGTAATTCATGAAAACCGTGGGCATTGTCTTCTTTTTTGACTGAAAACGACGTGCTCTTTTGGTCTCGGCTCATTTGGTGAACGCCATTCACTTGCCTGATGTCTGCATTGCGTGTCGTACTCATAAACTCAAGTCTTGTCTCCAGTAATGATTCTTTTGATGAATGTGGGATCGGATTAATCCTCGCAAATCATGTCTTTTGCGACCTCAACACGGTCTGGTTTTGTGTATACCAACTTTGCTGCTACACGACGGAAACTTAAATCATTAACCAAAATGTCTTTTACGGAAACATAGGTAGTGTTCAAGTCCTCCGCTATCTGTCTGATGGCTCATTTGAGTTTATTGACCAATAATTCTTTTACTTTATTAATGTTTTCGTCGGTTTTCGATGTCAATGGTCTGCCACTGCATTCATCATCTTCGATTGACTTACGACCACTTTTAAACAGCTCACGCCACTGGTTAACGACCGTTGTCTTTAAAGAATCATTGCCGAAACACTTTTCAAACATTGCCTATGTTCGCGCAACATTAAATCCGTTTTTACGCAAAATGTAATACAAGTTCGTTGTTGCAAGTTTAAATCCATTTCTAAAATCGTAAAAAATCGCCAACACACATAATGATAGATGTACTCCTGGATACGTAGCTTTTGCCAATGACAAGCTATGACGCTAAGATTTGGTGGGAATATCAACAATGGTTGTACCAACTTAACGATAAAATAATAAAAATAAATCAAATCGAAATGATGATATGTGTAGTAGTGGTGATATGATATGATTGTGTGTAGTGGTGAAGATGCTTGCTAACTAGTGGTGGTGATGATCCTTACTTAGCATTGTCATTTTTCCCAGTAGGAGTCGTTTTCTTCTGATGACCACCCCTTAAAAAAAAAAAGTTGTTAAATATTCTCATTAATTTATTTAATCTCATTTACATATTAATATAACTTAAATCGGCTGCGTTTTCAAGAAATAACTGGTACGTTCTATAATTGCATACAAACATTTTCTCCCCATTTCTAGAACGTGAAAAAATTGTCTAGAAAAAACTCCACTTCTGAGAAAAAAGATGAATTAAAAAAAAATTATGTTATGTCGGTCATATAAATATTGTAATCACCAAGTCTAAGAATCTACTATTTTATTTTAGCTAAAATCGTTTCATGTAAATAATATGGTACCTGTAATGCAAAACTTACATCCCCTAAAGTACAACTTTTATTACCATAACATATAGAACAAAGCCTCTGAAACTAAGCCTTAATAAGTTTCGAATATGACTTTAGAATTGTATAAAATTCCTTACGTAAGTATATTTGTGTTGATATGGAAGAGTAGTTAAAGTCGACTTAAGCTTTTCTAATTTACCAACATATATTTATCATATTTAGAGACAATACACTTCTTATAAAAAACTATATTCGTATCCGTTGTTCCCTTCTTCGTATCTTATCTTTTATCACATAAATCTGTGTCGCTAAATAGGTATAGCTTAAGTCGGCTTAAGCTACTCTTCCATTTCGACACAGATGTGTTACAACATGTAACACATAAATAACAGCAAGCAGCCGACAGCAAGTTCACAAAATTAGAATACACGTTTATATGAAGACGAATATTTTAACGACAACCTAGACGATCACCTTTTTAACTGCTGTCAAATTTATATTTCTCCAACAAATAGCTGTTCATCGATTTGCTGCTTTGCTGCTACTGTTCTCAAAATATTTATGTAGACGGCAACTGCAGCCAACAGCATTAGCATTATGTGTTTATTGGATAAGGAAGTAAAATGGTATTGTCACAAATTGAAATTGGTTTTAATTAACAACGCTTGTTAAACTTGCTAAAAGTAATAAAGCACTTCTATGTTTAAAAGCTTTATATAGTATTTCAAAAATGAAAATAAATAATAGGTCTGACATAAATCAAGTACAAAGTTTCATTAAGATTGCTTAAGTAAAGTAAACAATATTTTTCGTTTCAACATTTTAAATAAAATAATTGTAACCACAGCTATTTACTATTCTTCTCTATTGTAGTTTGAAATGAAACCGTTCAACAAATTATATGAAGTCTATGTACTTATATTGTTTTTCTATTTGCTACCATATTTGAATAATAAATTAAAAGCAATAGCGAAAACCGCATATTCTCACAAAGACTTCAATTTACTCTTTTTTTTGCATTATAAACCTGCAGTAACATACAGTTAGTCACTAAAGTAAATAAACAACAATTCAATTTATACATTTCTTTTTAAAAAACGTATATAAATGGATTCGAACAAATATATTTTTGTTTAGTTTTGTAAAGTTAAAAACAGTCAACAATATTAATAAAAAAAATTAACACTATTCTTGCATTTGTTCAATTTGTGCAAGAAAAGCAATAAAATTCCCTAAATTAAAGTCACAAAAGTAAATAAAAGTAACAACAGGTAACATATTATGTTTTTTACAGAGAAATTAGAAAAAATGTAGTCAATTTATTATTTAATAGGAAAAACTCTACATGCCTTTACACCTTCTTCAAGTCATAAATGCATCGAATCCACCAAGTCTTGCATCACAGAGATAGGAATTTTTAACCATTCTCACACTATAATATACATATATTTAGATCTCTTCTTAATCTTACTCCTAGTTTTTGTATTTGGTGGGCTAGATAGTTCCAATAATGCTCTATTTGGTTAAGAACAGTTGACTAAGAAGAAGTTTTCGGTTGCATAATGTAGCCAGTCCTGTGATGCATGGCTTGATGAATTCGATGCATTTATGACATAAAGAAGGTATTACAAATACAATTCAACAATTTGACAACAAATTTTCTAATTTCTCTGTACAAAACACAATATGTTACCTGATGCTTACTTACTTTTGTGACGTTAATTTTGATAATTTTATTATCTTCCTTGCGCAAAATAAATAAATAATAAAAATGTTGAGAATAAGATAAGGTTTAAGCTTTAATTTAAATACTTAACATCTAAAATTTTCATTCTGAAAAGTATTTTATGAGTTTTGAAAAAAAAAATTGCTCTAATTTTGCGCAAAAAAATTTTTTTTCGCAGCTAAGTTGTGAATAACTCCGAAACTGTTGAAAATACAAAAAAAAAAACTGATGTTCAGGCGATTTATAGAAAATTTTTTTCCTAAACGTTTGGTTGCACTTGCATCAAAATCTCTCAAGTAGTTTTCAAGTTATGATGAAATATATTGACGTAACTGCCATATTTTGAGCTAAAAATTTGCCACGCCCATAAAAAAAATTTTGCCCGATGGAAAAACTAAAAACGGATTTGAATTCAGTGCATCAAAATCATTATACTCCTATACTATTATTTAAAGGCGTTTTTTTACTGTAGACCAGTGTAATAACAAAATATTAATATCATTACTGCCTTTAACTTTACAAAACTAAATAAAAAATTTTTTTGTTCGAATATATTTATAGAATTTTTTAAAAAGAAAGACGAGTACAATATAGGTTGAATTGAGTGATTAACTGTACATATTTATCAATTCAAATCGGAATATAATAAAAAAAACACAGACCGAATGAAAATTGTTATTTATAAATATTAAGGCTTTTTTCAAAATTTTCGTTGACTCATTTTCATAATGAAAAATGTACATTTGGCATCATATTTGCTTTTACATACGTATGTCAGCGAAGTGTGTTGTAAATCAATTATATGTTAACGGTAATAATTTTATAAAAAAAACGTGAAATAATACCAGTTATATGACTCAATTTGAAACAGTTAAGAAGAAATTAATCTAATGGGGAATGTTTACTAACAGTGAAAGAAATTTTCTTGGTAAAAACTTGGATTAAAACTTATTAATTTTAAACAACTATAAGACTATTGTCGAGCAGAAAAACTTTAAAATTACTTTGTTATACCCTATACACCACATTAGGTGCCATTTGTTTCACTGTTATTTTGGTACTGGAATGGAATGTGTTGCGATGAAGTTGAGGAAGTTATTCTTAATAACCGCATATTTAAATTAAATAAATAATAGCTGAATGGCAAGTAAGCTTGATTTGAAGGTATTTTCTCTCAATTTCGATTAAGACAGGGCTCTGTTCTTTCTCCTACTCTTTTTCTAATATCTCTTAACGACTTTCTCCTTCTCACTTCTAATCCTATCTACTCTTTTGCGGATGACAGCAACATTTGTCACTCATATTCTTTTGATCGTAGACCGAGTCTTTTGGAGGTTGGGGCAAGAAGGATGAATATGAAGGACAGACTCACAAGTGACCTGGCGAATGTCTCCGAGTGGGGTCGTGCGAACAGGGTCGATTTTAATGCACGTAAGTCTCAATGTTGCTTTTTAACACACAGACGTGGTGGTGTGCTGTCATCTGTGTCAATGGGTAATGTGGATATTGAGGAATCAGATGCTCTTGATGTTATGGACATGAGAATTCACTGTGGCGTTCGTTGGAATGATCACATATTTCAAGTGTCAAAAGAAGCATTTAAGTGCCTTGGTTTTTTAAGACGGTGCAAGAAATACTTCACTCCATCTGATCTCCTTAATATTTACAAGACCTATATCCGACCCAAAATGGAATACAACTCTCATGTAGGGGCCGGTGCTCCAAAGTCTATTTTGGAACTTCTCGACCGCGTACAAAAGAGGGCAAAGATGCTCATCAATGACGGTAGGGTAGCCAACTCTATCGATTCGTGGCGTGCGTTTCATTGTTCTATCGGTACTATAACGGAATGTGTTCTAACGAAATTAAGGAATTAATTCCTAAAAATCATATATTTTTACATAGTACTTGTATTTCTCGTAGAGCGCATCTCTTTGTAGTTGATTGTCCAGTAAATCGCTTACCGCATTATAGGGAGAATTCATTCTTTGGTCGCACTGTTCGGTTGTGGAATAATCTTCCAGCCAAAGTATTTCCTGCCACTTACGACATGAGTAAATTTAAATCTAACGTCAATAAACACTACTCCCTCTGTCCTCCTTCCAATAACCTATTTTCCTAGTACCAGCACAATTCACTGCACGAGCAGGCCATCCCCTGGGTGCTGGTCTTATAAAAAAAATAAAAAAAAACAATTAGACGTTGCACTGTTCTGTATGTCCTTATTTCTGCCATATAGTATCCATATTGCACTACATATGGTCTAACGAGTCAAAGGAGTTGTCTGGCTTACCATTAATATCGTCTTTTCTGTATGCAGTTGGAGAGCCCACACATTAGATTTGTATTCTGTTTCTGTTTTTTGATCAATTAGATCAAAAACGAATCCGTATGAATACTTCTTTCGATAATTTTTAAGTTTACATTATCGATAGTTACAGATGGCATAACATGTTTATTATCAACATGTTTATTATCAACTATTAGGATATGGACATTAGTAGTCTCTAAAAAAAAGTCGCTATACTATCAAATGAATGACCTATGTTACTGCCATCTTGGGAAGAATTGATAAGATTAGAAGTAGATACAAAATAGAGCAGATAAGCAAACATTTATGAACAGGGAAACCAGAAATATGCAAATGCATATTTCCTCTCATGCAACCGATCAAATCGGATATAAAATATTTATCCGTTTCATGAATGTCTCTGAATTTTTACATGGATTTGTTCGGGCATATTTTTGCTTATTTTGCTCTTAATAGCATGTTTTCGGCATTTTTCATATTTAAAAAGCATTTTGAAACTTTTTAGCTCATATTTGTATTTTCTATACTCTAAGATATTTTTACAGCGAAGATAAAATTTTCGTCTTAAATTCTAACCAAGTCATGACTTTTTTTAATCACTTCGATCTCATTTGAGTTTACTTATAATTGCCTAAACAATTTTTGGAAGAATATACAAACTATAAAGTGTGATCAGAACCCTTTTAACACTCAAAATATTGTTACGACAATAAAAATACAACACTGTATATTGGGATTTTGGTATATTTTGTGTCACTCTGTCAATTTGGCAGCACTGCCACATCGATCATCTTTACATTACATTTTAATTAACGGATATGAAAGTAAAGGATGGTCGATATTTCCGGAACTTTTCAAACTGTAGGCAGTTAGGTATATAAGGAGACTGCTTTACCTACACGTTAGTTAGTTATCGTTTAGCTGTCGTAAGATATAGACGTGTTAAAACGGATATAAAAGTGTTGCATAAACGAATATTAAGTGTTGTATTAAGACAAACAGTATAAAAGTTACTGTGTAGTAAAATAACAATTGTAAAACAACAAAATAAAGCTCTGTTTATTTTATTTTAACGCAATCTAAACGAATTTAAACGTTTTAAAAAGATTACAATGCAAAAATATGTTTGTCTGTAAAAATATGTACCAAAAATGCTTAGATATCATATGCCAATGCAAACAAACACAACAAACACATGTTCCTTGCATTGTCCATGGCAGCGTTTAAGCGAACATATTGAAGAGCAATATGAAAATAAGTTAAGACAAAGTTAACTCAAATGTATCGATCGAAAGGTAGGTGTCAATGTAATTTAATAAAAATCTTAACATCACTAAAATATATTATTAAAAATATATACAGCGTGCGCGAGCTTGTACTTACATCATATATCTTCATTGCATAAAAAAGCTCATTCGAATGCCAATTTGTTTTATTAATAAATGTGTAACGATAACATAGTTATTTTATTAAAAAATATACAGAAACAAAGAAAAACTAAGTTGTAACAGTAAAAATATATAGTGTGCTTACGTTACAAAACCTCTATTTTGCATGTACGAAATAGTTAGATAGTTAAATTACCAACAACAAAAATCGTTGGATAACAAAAACGATCATTTCAATATTAAAGAAATAATTAGAGAAAATTTTAACATCTTTATAGTCTTAGTGAATCTATCAAACTCTGTCCCCAGCCAACAATATTTTGCTATATTCTACAAAATTGGCTAACAGTAATTAGCAATTAAAAGAAAAAGTAATTAATTATTAGAACAGAGATGAATCAGTGACAAATTTGGAATTCAACACAGTATTTTTTACCGTTTTATACCAACTTGATCAAAAAGTTCCTGAAATAAACATCGTGTGGCGGTTCCATTGTTCCGATTTGAGTTTTTTTTTTTTTTGTTAAATTGGTACATTTGTTGTTGATATTCTAAGTCTTAGGTTATTCCCGAAACTTTTTGATCAAGGTAGTATATGTATATATTGTATAACTGTTATGTAGTATATCTCAACTATAGTCTAACTCAACTACAATTCCGTATTTAATATTTTTTTTTTTTATTTAAACAAATTTTACTCAGAGCAAATGATACTAATCTACAGTATAATCAAATTATAAGCTTGCGTCATAAATTGTAAACAAAAGCTAAACTTTTACTATTAGACATTATTATTATTACAGCAGTTAAAAAATTACACATAAATTCTAAATCTATTCTAAGTATAAAATAAAACTAAAAGTAAGTAAATGTTATTTGCAAATCAAAATTTTACAAAAAAAAAAAAAATATTTAAAATTAAGCAGGCGTAGCTTAACTTTCAAAATAATTTTTTTTCCGTTACTCCTCTAGGGAGCATATTGTCTTCCCACAAAGCATCCATTACTTTGTTTCAGTTACAGTAATCAAGTTGATTTTCAAGCTAAATAGATGATTAATCTACTGTAGCTCGTCTCCATATAATTGTTTGTAGTGGTGAAGAACCTTGCTAAGTGGTGGTGGTAGTATTCCTTACTTAGCATTGTAATTTTTTCCCAATAGATGGCTTTTTCTTCTGACCATTTGTCTGATGTTTGTCATCATCACACTAGTGTACATAGGCGCCCATACATTTAATTATTTAAATATAAATATTAATATTGATCAAGTTTACGAGCATTAAGTTACCTTTGGGTCCAATAACAATTATTACCTATTTTTAGACATGGTTTATGATCAAGTAACTTGTAACATGTTTCCACATAGACAATTATTCATGTTTCGCTCTCTCATTCGTAATTTATGCCTCAAATACTACTAAAACAACATGTTTAGTCATATAAAAATGCTATGTTCGCACGATAACGTTTTTTCGTCATTCGCTCTCTCATTCATAATACAACCTCCGACTATGAACTTAATTACACAATTTCCATACAAAATTTTGAGAAAGCATCACTCAAAATGTAAATAATTTTATTTCTATTACCCTGTGTATTACTTTAAAATCAGTGCCATCTCTAATTTTTATAAAACTTAGATCATATGAGCTTGGCATACTTTTAAGCTTTTAATTTAAATGTTTTATTACAAATTTAACATTGCAAACTTATTAAATTGACTTCTCTAAAGTATGCTGTCAAGTACAAAAATTAAACAAAATATAAAATAAACGAAATAAAGGCAACAATCTAAATGAGTAACACAAGCAGAGAACGAAGTAATCCGAAATCTCGTGCGAACATAGCATTAAGTGGTTTTAGAATGAAACACTTTCGGAAACAAAAATAATTGATGTCTTTTCTGTTTTTATCGAAATTTTATCTGAGCTATCTACGAGTATCCAAATAACAAATGTAAACAAACGAAAAATAAACAAATATTCAAAATGGAAATATAAAAGTTTTAGCAAAATTTTTTGAAATTAAGAAGAACTTCTTCGACTTTTAAATTTCTAGTTGAGTCGAAGATGAATTTCGAGGCCCAGAAAAATCTGTTTCTTTAGCATTTGCAGCTTTTAAAGAAACTTTACTCCTTAATCAGTTTTCTTTCTCTCGCAGTGTTGTCAAATTAAAATACGTACTATATGACGTATAAATGGTACGATAAGCAATTATGATTAAGAGAGCGAAACAAGTATTTTTTTATCGTAGAAACATGCTATTACATTCGAATAAGGGCTGTTAGCATTTTTATAACTGTTTCATTTCAATATCTTAAAACAGTTGTGACGGAATCGGTGGTTAATCAAAATAAGCAACATTTGATTGAAGGGTGCCGTCTAAGGAACAATTCTTATGAAATTTGGTTAACAGATTTTTTAATACATCATTCGCTTATAACGTATCATCCAGTGGAGACTTCCAAGCTTTGACAGTTGATAGCGACCATATTGTTCAATCGGCATATATCAAAGTGGCTGCCTTTTTGTTGTTGTTGTTTTGTCAAATCGGCATGGAGGGATATGGCGTTCAACAACATTTACTATGATAGAATTATTTTATCAGAATGGACGTTATATTCATGCAATATTCCATGCGCTTCGTCTATTTTACGGTTGCCAAAATCGTCTACCAATTATGACAAATAAATTTGATTACATTGTTGCACTAAACTATGAATCTAAACCATACGACGGCAATCAATATCTGCAGCAAACATCGCAGTAGTTTGTGCTAGTCTGCATGAGAATCTTAAGTAGACGATTTCGCTATTTCAATCACAAGGACACGGTCATTCACAGACCACAATTAGGCTAATTTTGTTTTTAAGTTTTTTTTTACAAAGTTCTACTAATCTAGGAGGTGAAGGCAAACGATAACCTTTAATAGGCTCTAAAGCAGTTGTAAACTGACCCTGAATTTAATTAAAGCATTAATTTCTTCGATATCAATCCACATAAGACTTAGTAGCACACACTATTTGGCATGGATTACGTTATCCAGGCCATAACCGTCAACAACGAGCACTATAAACCGATGATTATAAATTTCATGTTGTGTCTGCATTATAAACTAACGTTGGTTTAAGGAAAAGAGCACACAAGTCATGCCACATTAAACATTTTCTACCAACGATTTTAGAGCATTGTCATATTACGTAGCCAGTTCACATGGCCATTGAGAACATGCGAAATCACCTCTTTGAAGTTCGTTTGGGATTTACTTAAGTAGCAGATCTTTGCGAATAAACTACAAGACCAAAGCGGCGTCCAAAGTGATAGAAAATTAGATATGTTGAATGTGCACAACCCAATGAAGCCGATGCAGAGATATGCACGATGTTATATTCCATACATGATACGAGGGGTACTATTTATATTTCGGAAACTGCAAATAATAACAAATATTTTTATATAAAAATGGCTTTAGTGTTTTTCAAAATATTCCCCTCGATGATCAATACATCTTTGCATTTGTTTAAATCATTTCTTAAAGCAGTTTTTTTATTCCTCTTGAGGCACCTCCAAAACATGGCTTTTTAACGCTTCAACTGCTCAAAAATTAACCTGCTTGACGAGATGTATGAGAGCTCGCATTGTCATGATGATATATGATTCATCTTTGGCGGTTGATTTTACGAATTTTTCCGAAGACATCCGGCAAACAAATTGTCGAGTACCTCTCAGGATAGACCATCCTACGTAACTCAAGCGAAACACTGGCCATATAACCCATTCGGCTAAAGAAACAGGCGACCATTTGCTTCGCTGTGCGTTTTCACGATCATAGCTCGTCTTGGAAGACTGGCTCATATGCATATATCCATGATTCGTCACCTGTCACGATTTTATATACGGCCGTGGTGCTTCAACACAGTTGCACTTTTCAATCATTTCCTTACAGCAATCGACGCGAGCCTTTTTTGAGCGATTGATAAATTATATGGTATCCAATGAGAACAAATAAGTGTTCATACAAAATCGTATGTATTGAAGTGGAACTAATGTCCAAGTATGCCTTTATCGCACAATATGTCACATGACGAACTTGCATTATCAGTTAACGCACTGCATCGATGTTTTGTGGCACAGCAACCGATTTTGGACAACCTTCACGGAATTCGTCGGTGAAAAAACTACGATTACGATTGACTGTGGTTTTGGATAATGCTTTATCGCCATACAAACTGAAAACTGAATTCATTGACACATTCTTATTAAGATAATCCTCGTCGAAAGTTGTGAAAAATAATCCAATGAAAACCTTCTTTTGAAATTTCCACTGTTTGGCCAAATTGATTTTCTTAACTCACTGTAAACTAATAATACTTGTTCATCCAATCGTTGTGATGACGTTTATGCCAAAAAATTTCAAAATTTATTATGGTATTGCCAGATTTGAGATATTCACATTAGTGTTGCCATTTCCGAAATATAAATAATGGCCTTCGTAGCATCAATTGGTCTTTCAAACAATAAAAGTTAGTCGATGATGTCAAAATTGGTTATATTGTACATCGTAAAGTAGTAGTAGAACATAGTCTACCTTGACTGACTGTATTATGCTGGCCTATTCCTATTCTATCATGTTTATGTTTATACATAAACGGAAAAAAAATCATGTTCTACTCAATTCACTTCTTATCTAAAAACCCAGTTTCGAAATTGAACTCTCAATTACTCATGTGAGTTTATTTCTATGAAATTATTATTCTCACATGTATGAGCGTACTTCCCCCGACACTTAATTAAAGTGTAAATTTGCGTTTTCACTCCGAAAGCATATGAATAACAACAACAAATTCACACAAGAAAAAACACAATTGAATGTAATAATATTAAAACAAGTTTTAGTACCTGGCTTACAGTTTAAGCGTGACAAGCAGACTGGAACGATAAACGCTTGCAATTGTAAACGACAGTTTGAGAGGAAAGCGTCAGTAGTACATTGAAGTTCGACATGAAATATTCCCTCAATCTAAACGCTAATAAATGTCTTGCGGCACAGTCATTATTGAAACGTTGGCGTACAAAACGTAGACACTGGCAGAAATGCATTGAGGAAGAAGTCACAGAATTGTATGAGGTTAGGGAAGTTTATTTTTCACAGCTTTTAATAATAATTAAATATAAAAAGTGACCTTGAAAAGGTTTTTTGTTTTTTTTTTATTAATTTTTTGTTTTATTAATATTTTTAGCATTTTCAACGCAACTCCAAATTGGCTGAATCATCGAAACGTTTAAAGTCTCAAATCTGGTCATCAGTGGTGACGATATTGTTGGTTAAGGCCAAAGGTCTACCCCTAGCCGAAGATGGCAACAAGTTAAACGATATACACATCAAATTTAGGTAAGTTTTTTCGAAAATATTTGTTTTTTGTTTTTGTTTTTCATAGAACTTTATTTTAATTACAGACTGGGCAATGAAAAATACAAAAGCAAATCCTCTTGGACTGAACGTTGGCTGGAACAATTCGATTTGCATCTCTTCGATGAAGATCAAAATTTAGAGATTTCTTTGTGGAATCGTAATACTCTATATGGCAAAGCTTCCATTGATTTAAGTGTTTTCCAACGTGAAACAACCCATGGCATTTGGAAACCCTTTGAAGACTGTCCCGGTGAAGTGTTTCTTATGCTAACGATTAGTGGCACTACCGCATTAGAGACTATAAGCGACTTGAAAGCATTTAAAGAAGATCCCCGAGAAACGAAAGTACTTAAGGATCGTTATCGTTGGCATCGTTGTTTTCAAAATCTTCGAGATGTTGGTCATTTAACTGTGAAAGTATTTGGTGCCCAGGGCTTGGCAGCAGCAGATATTGGTGGCAAATCAGATCCATTTTGTGTACTCGAATTGGGTAATGCTCGTTTGCAAACACAAACAGAGTATAAGACCTTAACGCCAACGTGGAACAAAATATTTACATTGTAAGTAAAAACTATAAATAGGCCTTGACATAACAAAATTTCAAAAATAAGTAGGCCTCTTCCTTTCAAATATTTAATTTCTGTATTCTTTTTGTCAGCAATGTTAAGGACATTACCCAAGCTTTGGAAATCACCGTCTACGATGAGGATCGTGATCATAGGGTAGAGTTTTTGGGGAAACTGGTTATACCTTTGCTGCGTATTAAAAATGGCGTTAAACGTTGGTATACCTTAAAAGACAAGAATCTATGCAGTCGGGCCAAAGGCATGTCACCACAGGTATGCCTAAGAAATTTAGGGTTTCTTGTGAACCGTTTGAAACAGACATTTTTATTTATTTCTCAGATTCTACTCGAAATGACAGTGGTGTGGAATGAAATTCGTGCTATTTGCCGAGTTCTACAGCCCAAAGAGGAGAAACTAATACAACAGGAGGCAAAATTCAAAAGACAACTATTCCTACGCAATGTCAATAGACTGAAAATAATCATAATGAATATTTTCGATGCAGCCAGATATATACAGTGGGTTTTTGTGTTAAAATATTTAAAAAAAAGAAAATAATTATTGAAATTTTGTTTTCTATAGATCTTGCTTTGAATGGGAAAGTCCCTTAAGGTCAGCCATAGCTTTTACTTTATGGGTTATAGCCTGTATATATGGTAATTTGGAAACCATCCCTTTAGTCTTACTAATGATTATTTTAAAGTGAGTTTTATTACACAAAAAAGTTGTTTATTTTAATTCTTAAAAACGCTTTTTTTCAGAAAATGGCTTATACGTGTTATAACGGGTCAATCAGAATCCGGCAGTGGTACTTATGATTATGATTACGATGAAGACGATGATGATGACAAGGAAAAGGAAGAGAAAAAATCTATAAAAGAACGCTTACAGGCCATACAAGAAGTATCCCAAACTGTGCAAAATACCATTGGCTATTTGGCCTCTTTAGGCGAAAGCACGAAAAAGTAAATCCTGATTTTATATTGCCTTTTAGTTAAAAGTACATATGTTATAGGCTTTTTAATTTTTAGTACCTTTAATTTTTCCGTCCCCGAATTGACTTGGCTGGCTGTAGTCTTACTAATTGGTGCTATAATAGTATTACATTATATACCCATACGTTTTCTGTTATTGTTCTGGGGCATTATGAAATTCACACGACGCATACTGAGACCAAATACCATACCCAATAATGAACTTTTAGACTTTCTATCACGTATACCAGATGATGAGGAAATTGTAAGTAGACGCACACAAGGCGAATTTATTTTTTTCTGTAAAAATATATTGAAAAATATTTTTTAATTTTTTTTTTTTTTTTTAGAACCAATATCGCGAACTACTACCAACTAGTGCATCGGAGGCTGCACGCAGTAATCCCAAAAAGAAATTTAAAGCCTCATAGTCTATAGCGAGTACGGATGAAACCGATATTATAATGGAATTATATGGTAATCGTGATGCCGCCTCGTCTTTGGCAGCGGCCTCAAAATCCATGGCAGTATTACCGCAACAAATGGTCAATATATCACAGCGTTCAATGCGTAACGTAACGCATATGTTTAAGGCCAGTACTGATAATTTTCGTTCGGTAGCATTTAAAAAATTTAGTAAAATGCATAAATCAAATGACAAATTAGATTAAATTTTCTGCATTAAAAAATATTTTTTTTAATTCATTTTTTATACATATGACGAGATATACGAAAGCACCTCAGAAAAAACAAGAAAATTCGTTAAAGCAAAATTGTTGAAATTTTAACAAAATTTAAATTAAAAATAAAATATTTAAGTTTTTTCCAAATCCTTAAATTATAAAAGTTTTGTACTTATAAAAATAAAATAAAATTTTTTCCATTTTATATACGTACCACATATAGACATAAAACAACATTTTAAAGCACAATTTATTAAATGAGATAACATGTATTATACACCTCATAAGTTCTAGCGTCAAACCCGTATATCATAGAAAAAAGATTTAAAAATAATTATTGGATGTATTAAAGGCAAAGTCTACGAAGCTCAAAAAACTTAACACATGTGTCCAATTTTTTTCCTTTTTTAAATTCCATGAGTATTATTAAAATTTGTTTAATTTAATTCAATTCATAACATTTCCAATTAAATACAGTCATGTCAAAAATAATAAAGACATATCAAAATAGTTCAAAACCATATACTGTTTTAATTTTCAAACATTTATCAAAAAGATCTTATAAATTGTCTGCTGGGATTTCTATATGACTGTATGTACTTCTATCCCCTTAATCTTAGGTTAGTTAAGGTTAGGAGGGACCTCCGGACAAATATCCAGCACATTTAGGCTCTTTAGAACACCTATGATACCCATAACTTCCCTTCAACAACCTGATCAGTTGTCTAACCAATTCGCCCCTGTATGAACTTGTTAAACAGCCCTACAGTAATTTCCTATGGAGTCCCTATACTAACTATATACCCATCGAATATTATAAACCAAAAGAAGGTGTTCTATGGTCTTCTTATTTTTCTCCAAACAGTACCTACTTAGGACATAGTCCCTATGGTCCAGACTAAGAACGTGTCTCCCAATAGACATAATTGCCCCTAATACCACAGATATTTTGGTCTTGGCGAGTTAAGCAGCTGCCTAGACCTTGGCAGAGAGTCCTACTAGTTGGAGCCTGCCTTCGACTCTCATCAAAGATATTATCGGCCCATTGCCCTACACGCAGACGGCAGGTAGAGTCGGAATACCAAACCTCTCCCCCGACAAAAGAATCCTAGCCACATTATCTTGTCTAGCCAGCATATCCACAGTACAATTGCTCAAAATATCACTGTCACCCGGTACCCAAATAAGATTGAATTCGAATACTCAGCCATCATTCCATGTGATGAGTGACATTTCTTCCCCGTCAACGATTTAGTTAACATAGCCCCTAAAGATTTAATAGCGGACTGACTGTCCCTATAAATGCAGACTTTTTGGACTGTTGTGACCCTATCCATTAATAAGTCAGTAACCTCACAAATAGTGGCCACCTCTGCCTGAAACATACTGCAGTGATCTGGCAACCTGTAAGACCTCTTGATATTAAGATCAGGAGAATGGACACCATAACCTACTCCACCATTTAACTTTGGCACATCCGTGAAGAATCGGATATACCTTCCATATACGCCTCCAACGACTTTTTCCAGATATTCCTATTCTTAATAGATGTCTTCGGATTGGTATATAGTAGTCCGTCCTCACATGAGGTAAGCTAATCCGGTGCAGCAGTCCAGCGGAAAATCCGATAATTTAAAACCACATTTGAAGACATACCTGGCGTCGTACACAGTGCCCCACCAACACCAATCGGTGCCAATCCTTGTACTCTCATCAAGGAGTTCATTATATACTTCCTATGCAGAGACTATCACCAAACTACAATACCATACCTGACTATAGCCGTATAAATCCATATTGTGGCCGGAGAGAGTCCCCAACGTCTGCCCATAGCACCCTTGCAATTTCCTTAACCATAATTCTTCCTAGTTTGGTACACTTATTCTAAACATGTATTTGATCGGTTTTTTGACAAATTTTTAAAACCGAATTTTTCTTAATTGAAAATCAACTTTAATCAAGTACGCATTTGCCATTATTGTTAACAACCTTTGCAATTCATTCTGTAGGTTATCGCTTCGTTTGGCTAACGCTTTTTTAACGTTATGGTGCGAGGTCCAGGCTATAAGGTGGTGTATCTCACATTCCATGCAGTCAGCTTTTAACGGGTCATCAAAGTTATATGTAGCCTGGTATTGTCATTTGTTGCCGGCCATTTTTTGTTGCGGTACAGGTCAAAATAGATTGTAACGCCAGGTTATAGCCGTTTACAATAGATATTTCCCTTCCAATTCTACCGAACACTCACTCTTGTTTGCTGTTAATCTAGTTCTTAAAATCGCTTATGGGAGGTTATCGACTTTTAATATGATATTTTTTCCTTAAAAGCATTGCATTACTTGTAACTATCCGCTTCCAAAATGGTTTGATCTCATTGCGCTTCGGCAGGTTTTCACTAATGGCAATTCGATCAAATATTAAGGTTCCTTGAGTAGCCGGATAAATGATGTTCACCTTTTGAAACCTTGTGTGATGAGTTTGCTTCCTCTGGTGCAAAATTTCATGACTTTTTTCACTCACAATATTCTTATCGTAAATTTTTCGGCATGTTATTGCTTCGTTTTTACCCTTTTTAGAAGAAAAAATATTTCGTTCTCAGCTTCTTTGACATTTCATCCACTCGTATTTTTAAACTATACCTTCTGTGCTTGGAAAGTGTGGATTTGTTATCGTTTTCGTCCAAGCTTGTGCCATGTAGAATTGAACTGTGTTGGAAGCTCTATTGTTTAAAAAACGACGACTTTGGTTTGGTCCACCTATATTAGGCACAAATTTTGCTAGACAGTTTACATCAGCGGATTTCTGACATCCATATAATGGTGTTTTGTAAATATTTTTGACTTCATATCCCTATGGATTATTAGAGTTTTTATCTGTTATTTTTGATCATTATAGGCTCGAACTGGTGAGAGATCGTGGACAACGTCGAAAGTAAAGCCTAAAGGTAAGATCACACGATTGTGGTAATGCACCAATAATTAGTGTATTTTATATGCCAATCGTGTGATTATACAATTTATTGGCTCGTACGGCAACTCACAACATTATTGCGCTTATTTATCCTAATCAAATGCAACACTGGTGCGACAAACGTGTTAAAGCTTTATCGGCATTCATGCACCAATGTAAATTCCAAAAATTCACCAATATTTACTGTATTCTTGTGTGGCAATTGAAGAAGACAATAACCACCAATTTGTATTTTTTAATTGATTTCTTTATGAAAAATTACGTGTTTATACGGTATTTATAATTGTCGTCCCTTAAAATATGCATTTTTTAGTTATTTATTGTATATGTATTGATAATCAGAGCCGAGGCAATTTTTATTCTTTAGAGAATTAAATATAGGTTGTAATTATATTCCAATAAATAAAATATTTAGTGAATTAATTTTTTTTTTAATTTATTGAAATGTTTTCTATATGCACCATCAGTGGCCCTTCTTGTGAACCAATCTCTGACCCACACATTTCTTCTTTTCTTTTTTTGTATTTCTTTTTATTTGTTTGATCACTAAACCTTAATATAAATAAAGAGAACGTCACAGAGTTGCCGTAAGCTAGAACAATCGTGTGACAGCGTTGGGATAATTATTGTCAATGCATCGTTTCGCGCCATCTTGTGACAATAAATTTGTATAAAATAAGACAACCGTGTGAATACAGGATTTATAATTGGGACAATTTTATTATTGTGCGCTAATATGTCACAATAAAGTTTGTATCAGATTGGTGTATTTGAGTCAATCGTGTGATCCCAACTTAATTGTGTTTTCTTCATTCTATTTGACATTCAAGATTTTCTTCAACTAACACACATGAATTGTCCAAGCACAGTCATTTCTCATTCACGTCAATTTATACATATTTTGCAAAATACTTAATACGCTCAAACTTTACTAAACTATAGACCGTATTAGTTAAACAATTTAATATGCTTTTGAAATTGTAGCAAAAGAAAAAAAATTAAAAAGTATTAAAATAATTAGTTGCAGTTATAGATTAACTAAAATATATATACTACCCTCCGAATATAACCAGTCTTATAACAACAACATTGTATTATAAAATAGTTTAGAAAATAGTTGGAATAATTTTTGCTAATTTAAAACTAAATTTAAAATTATATGTCTTCTCTTGAAAATTTAGATCCAAAAAGCCAATTTTAAAGAAAATCTAAGCAATATATCCAATAAATTGTATTTTTTTCTTTTTTTACTTTATTGACTTTTAACTTAATATTCTCTAAAATGTTGTTATAACTTTAATAATAAAAAAAGAAAAATTAAAGCATTTTAATATAATTACTAATTAAGTAAATTGTTTTTATGAATCATGACTTATCTGAAAACAAATTATAGTTTTTTAATATGCGCTATGAAATACTTTTGAATATGAAATTGAGTTTTTGTTTTGTACTTTATAAAACAGTTGAAAATCTAAGTAGAGTTACTCGAAACACTGTAATTAAGATTTTCTTCTAAAACTATCTTCGGTAAATTACTAAGTCGATTAATATATAAAGGCACGCAGCAGGTCATAACTGATTGTATTATTTTCTGCTTAATATTTTACTTTTTTAACTCGTATACCATACACTAAGCTACCCAAGGTTTCTTTGGCGTTTTCAACTAAAATTTGTTCATAGAAATTGATAACATGCATCTAACTTTCATGTGTCCCGCTGTGATATGATAGGTAAGGCAGCCGCCTACCAACCAGAAGTTTCTCAATTCAATACCAGGCCAGACCATTTTGAAAAAAAAAGAGAAAAAAATTTTCGACAGCGGTATCACCTCATAACATTAGCTAGTAACTGATTATGAGTATTGCTACTATTGAAAATTTCTCTAATGTATTTGCCGTTCGGAGCCGACATAAAACTCTAAGTCCCTTTCAGTGAGTTTAAAAAATAGAACCAAGTGCAGCTGATTGACTGAGAGAAGTCCCTATGTTCCTTCATGGAATTTTATGGGAATTAACATTGACAACCAACTTTCTTAATTGACTGTGGCTTTAGAGCAATGATCGGCACGAAGAAATCATAAAAGCAAAATATTTACTTTTTCTTGAACTAAAACATACGTACCCCTGCGGAAACGTTTGCCAATCATTGCTTTAAAGCTGAAAATTTAGTTGGCATAGGCATGGGATGACAACTAACTCTTAACAGTACACTAGGTTACCTTTATGAGTATTATAGGAAAATGCATTCAATGGGTATACAAGTTAATAAGTCGATTTTTTGCTTGAAAAATGAATTTATTATAATAACAACATAAATTGATACATTATTCAAAGTATTGACCATCGTTAGCCATTGCTTTTTTCCAATCTTTCTGGTAACATATGGATTCTGCGCCAAAAGAACTGCTTCTGTTATGAGGTAAAGAATGAATCAGGCCAATTTCTTATACCCTGTTCCGAAGTGAAGCGTATTCCAGTAGGGGCGCTCTGCATCGATCGAAACAAATGATAGTCAAATGGGACAAGGTCTGAGCCAAAACTTCTTATCCACTGTTTTCCAAATAGTTTATGACCGGTCTTGTCAACATGTGGCCGAGCGTTGTCATGATGAGTTTTTCATTGATTGCTCTCTTCAAATGAATCAATTGTGTTTGGCACAGATCCTCTGTTATCTTCTGACTAGATTTCAACAGCTCATAATACAAAACACCCTTCTGATCCCACCAAATATAGAGCATTAACTTGGCATCATGGATATTCGGCTTCAGCGTTGATTTGGCTGGTTGGCCGGGCTTTACATATGACTTTATGCGCCTGAGACTATCGTAATGTATCCACTTTTCATCACCAATAATAATACGATGCAAAAATGACTTATTTTTGTAGCTCTCCAGCAACATTTCCCACATGCAAAGTCGCCTTTCAAAGTCTCTCGGCTTCAATTCATAAGGGACCAAATTTCCTTGCTTTTGAATGAATCCCAATCCTTTTAAATGTAGGGAAGTGGCTTGTTGTGTGACTTCCAATGATAAAGCAAGTTCTTGCATTTGACAACAATCTTAGTTAAGTAATGCTTCCAAATCCTCATCTTCAAACTTTTTCGGCTGACCAGGCCTTGCCTCTTCTGTGTCGAAATCACCACTTTTGAATCACGCAAACCATCGTTCACAAGTATTTTGAGTTGGTGTATGTTGACCGTTAGCTTCTACCAGCAATCGATGACATTCAGCAGCCGTTTCCTTTCATTGAAAAAAGGTTATCTGACTTCCCCGAAAGCCATCTTTTTTTTAGGCACAAAATTCGGTATTATAACATACATTTATGTCTGTTTACACTTTGACATCTATCGAATGCTGAATTATAATGACAGATGTTTACCCTCAAAAATAACACATATTAAAATACCATATTATTATTGACACAAACCATATGTAATAGTTATACCATATATTGT
Organism: Wohlfahrtia magnifica; assembly: GCA_023159175.1. Lineage (NCBI taxonomy): Eukaryota > Metazoa > Arthropoda > Insecta > Diptera > Sarcophagidae > Wohlfahrtia > Wohlfahrtia magnifica. The sequence goes on from JAKWBJ010000539.1 coordinate 2,095,180, forward strand.
CCAAATCGACATTATTAACTTTTATACCCAATATATTTTTAAAAAAATGGTTGGTGCTGCCAAATAAGCAAAATGAATTAAAAAAACGCCAAGTATTTTTTGTATGATGCTATAAACACTCGAGGCTACCGACCATCGACTACAAGCTGTCAAAAATAGAATACATGTGTGTTTATGAGAATAATTATTTTAGCGGCAACACAGCTACCGACTACACGACTACCGTTGTAGCCCGTAGGCAACTTAGGCTAATTTTTTTGCCGACAACAAACAGTGCTGTCAAAACAATAAGATGCATCAAAAGGCGTTTTAAAAAAGGCAATCATGAAATATATATATTAAAAATGCGAAAAAATGAATGTGGCACCACTGAAAAAGAATAATCATATGTCTTTTTTACATTTATTTTGTAGCTGTAGTCGTTAAAATAATTAAGTAGCTTGGCTACCTTTGTAGCCAGCACCTTTTGTAGTCGTGTGGTCGATGGTCGGTAGCCTTTAATGTGTTTAGGTATAGCATAATAGTGGAAAACAAGAGACTTTACATTCTACATCTAATGTACATAACCATAATTCTTACCTAAGGCGTCTTTGTCTGATGAAAAGCGGCAGACACCAAGCTGCATCTTTCCATTTGTAATAAATCACAAAGACTAATATATAGTTCTATTACTGGCTTTGTGAATTCCACGGTACAAGCCAATAAGGAGAATAAGCTAGAAATAACAATCCACGTTAAAAAAGGCATACCATATAAAGGTTACGCTACCATGGTAATCATTATATGGTAGATAGGGTGATCCTTAACCGCATTTTGACAGAACCTTTCGAATAGAATACCTCTGAGAAATGATGGGGCTGCGAACTGTATTTTTCTAAACGGTGCGATATTAAATTTAACGCGACATTAAAATGTTTCTTTATGTAACTTACGAGGACAGACTTTCATATATACACACAGTGGTGGAAGAAATAATAGGAACACACTAGCAAATTAATTTTCTTTTCGTCAGACCATAGCACGTTGTTTTACTTATTACGATACATATGTTGATTCAGCTTATATTCCGTTTGTTGAGAAGAGAAACTTTTCGTTTAATAAGCCATCAATAACATACTTTAATTTTTATAATATATTATTACAAAAAAAGAAAGTGTAATCACTGTATATATACAGTCAGCGTCAAAAAGGGTGTACACCATTAATCTCTAGAATTTAGTTTTTACACTGGTCTTTAAAAATGCGAAGTATTTTCAAAATTCTTTGAAAATAGCAACAAAATTTTTACAACAACTAAAGTTATACAACAGAGACGAAAGGCACTATATTTTTTACGCGTCAAAAAAAGTGCACAAGGAAAAAACTATGCTGCAAAAACGAATAAAGTAAAAATACCTAGGAAATACCATTCTCCAAAATTTTGATAAGCCGATAAGTTAGCTAAATGTTAACCGATTTGAGGAATCTGTGTGCATTTCTCAAGCAAACACATTTTTTGTCCGGTTCATTATAATTTTTCAAATCTAGAGACATTTTTACACGCTATTTTATAAAGAAACCATCCTATTTTTGGGTTTATTAAATAAGTATATTTACTTATGAATAAAATGATACTTCGTTTTTTAAAATAGGTTCAGAATTGACGGAGTTATTCAGCTCTTTCGTAAGCACGGTTTTTTTCATGAGGTAATTTACGAAGTAGATGCTTAACATCGTCATTTACAAACCGATTTCATAAAACAAAATATAATAAGTCCAAATATAGTACAGTTCCCATATAAAATAGCGTGTAAAAACACCTCTAAACTTGGACGGTTCGGAATAAATTGGATAAAAAATGCGTTTACTTGAAAATTGCTCACAGATTCTTCAAGTTTACTTAAGTAAAGTTTATCCTGTTTTAAAAGTATGTTCCACTCCTTTTAGACTGAAATGAAAACTAAAAAGATGGTGTCAATTTTTTTTGACACTGACTGTATACCAAGCAGTGTCAAATCTATAGTTCTTATTTCCTAAAACTAAGCATAAATTAATTTACATAGACACCTATTAAACTTATTAAGCCAATAAAAACTTACGAAATTGCCCTCCACTGTTCTTTCTCCCTTGAAGTATTTAAATTGTATTTATTTTTTGTATTGAAAAGAAAATAAAAATAAAAAAAATCTATTAAATAATTAATTTTTATCTTGTATCTAAGTATGTGTTTTAATAAAAAAAATTGTTTGTGATATTTAAAAAAAAATTACTTTTTTAATTATAAAAATAAAAAAATAAAAATTCTGTTTAAACTTAGAAATCCTCTATAAATCTGAAATTTAAAAAAACGTTATAAATTAATTAAAATTAGTTGCCTTTTTCCAGTTATAAAAAATAATCTTTGCACTTAACAAAAAAAAAAACAGTATAAAATATAAAATAAACCTTATTATATACAGAAAAATAATATTGAAAAATTACTGCTTTAATTAAATAAAAATTAATAATATTGTAAATTATTTAATTGTACTTAAATTTAATATTTAGATAGAATATACTTTTTCTTCTTTTTGGCGAATTACACGTAATCTCATTCACTCAAATAGTCACTTACTTAATCACTTAACACTCATATGACTACAGTTTTTTACTCAATTTATTCACTCACTCAGACACCAAAAAAAAAATCAAAATGTACCTTAAAAAATATTTATTAAAAACAAAACCATTATTTATCTAAAAAAAAATATACTTATACTTATACAATACAATAATAATAACAACAACATAAATTATATTTATATTTATTTAATAAAAATTTACCTTAAACAGATAAAATGAAAACCAAAAAAAAAAAAAAAATTAAAAATAAAGTGTAAATTGTTCAATTATCTGCGATTCTTCCTAAATTATTTTAAAAAATAAATAAAAATTATTATTTTCAATATTAATTCATAAAGAAATTTTATTTTAAAAAGTAACGACTGAAGCATATACGAGTAGTCATGCATATAATAATGATAAGCTATGACATGAGGGCTATAAGGCAGACGAGAAGATCTTGACTATGCCGACAGCACATGCCTTCTTTTTCACTCTTGTGCCAATATGCAAGCCAAAATGAGCTGAGTTCGGGAAACAGTATCCTATGTTAGTCTGAAAATTAACATCCAGAAAAGCAAAACTTTACGTCAAAACACAGCAAATACAAAAAGACTCCTTCAAGGAGTTGAACTTTTTTTTGCTACCAAGGACACATAATTGGCAAAACCAATGAATACAGAATTGATATCCTCAACAGAATGAACAAAACCAAGCAGGCTTTTGGTCTAAAGATCAAATTTTGTATAGATATCGACAAAACTAAACTTATTTAATTCCAACGTAAAATCCGTCAAATCTGTCTGCTTTAAGACTGGATATCAAAAATATGCAAATTTTTATGAACAAATTTTTGGGCAAAATTCTTGGTTTTTGGTCTAAAATAATTAAAACCAACGATATATGGGATGAGATGCAACATCGTTCTTAAAAACATTGATGATTTTACGATAAATAGCGATGTATCAATAATAATACCGATACATCGATGTTTTTCCGATGTTTTATTTTTCTATCATAAGTATAATAACTGAATAAAAAATTAAAAGCAGTGCAACGGCGAAAAATTTTAACACCGTGACAAACGTCATAGTGAAACATTTTGAGAAGTGCTGACAATGGTAAGTTATTATTATCACATCGACCAGGCACTATTGCAAGACACTGCGAACCATAGGATCTATTGTGTCCCTCTTCCGGTCTATAGTTTGTTCAGCAATTTTCTGTCTTCCTAATGAACACCAGCAGTTCTGAAACCATAAAGGTGGATATGTCACCCAGTGAGACTCTATGTCTACACTTAAGCATTTCCATCTAAACCTATCAAGAACCCCACATTCACACAATATGTGTTCCGCTGTCTCAGATGCCTCCTGTGAGCATAATCCACAAACATCCAAATCAGTGACCATCGTCCTCTTTAGATGCGCTCTCAGTCTATAGTAGCCCGTAAGTAACTCCGAAAAGAGTTTCAAATCCGGCCTGCCATACTTCAGAACCTCAGAACGATGTCCAAATTGAGGACTGAATGCTATCCTAGAATGGCTAAGTGCCCTTTGAGCGTTCCAGTGTTCCAAGCATCTGGCGATTTCCCAATCCTTGATTAGATTGAGGATACTAGTGAGTGGTGCTGCACATCAAGGTACCAGATAGGATATCATGGAACCCTTTTTAGCCAATGCTTCCACTTACCTTCTATTCCACAGTGTCCAAGTACCCAAAACAACTGGACAACGTATATCGAAGCGAAAGTTGCATACTAGCAATGTGTGATCAGTCTAGATGACATACGATTGTAGTCAAGTGCTCTTAAGGCAGCTTGACTGTCAGAGAATATATTACCCTTGAGCCCACTGTCCAAGTTGATCTCCGCACATATAGCAAAGGCCCAGTCGGATAGACAAGTCTCGGTTGGGTTTATTAACATCACCATCGACACAGTCATTCATTTTTGAGCCATTGTTGTTATATTATAGTTTAGAAAACTCATTCGGAACTTAGGTCACATTATGCCAACAATTCTGGTCTGGGAATTCAACCCTGAATCTCCTGCTAAGCCTCAGATACAAAGGCATAACATCCAAGACCGAAGATGGTTCTCTGACCATCCTACGTAGAATGTATAGAACTTTTTGGAAGAAAATTTTGCCGACTAACATGCCGCTATCCTCATTACATGAAGCGGTGTTAACTAAATCAAGGCCTCCAAGGCCGCTGTTGGACATGTTCTCATTGCCACAGTTATACCGAGACAGACTCTATAACCTGCCTTATTTATTAATGGTGGTAGTTTCCTCAGCTTTTCCCTAACAAGCTATCGCCGCATTAGTGATAATGGGCCCAACAGTAGCGGTATATATCCATAATGTCATTCACGGCGAAAGAACCCAGGATGGTAAGTTATTATTGACACACATGACTTTTTAAATAATTGTCCAAATTTTCATAGATGACTAAGATTTTTTTTTTTTTTTGACATGCGTCTGTGTCCAAATAATATCATCCAAATAATATCATCGAGAATGATTAGTGATTTATTTGTTAACGGCGACGTATAGTAGACAAAATCCTGCATCGTTAAGCATGTAATCGGCTCATAACAGACAATGTCGTTAAATTTTAGCGTTCTTTAATATGGTGACATGCAATGGCATTGCCATGTATAACTCCCTTTGCCTGTGTCATTATCACGAGTATTCATTCACCAACAAAATTTTTCGTTTGTGATAACTTCATACAAATGTCAACCTGATAGTAATTTTGTGACGATGATTCATCGATGAAAATATTACTTCACAGGGTAGTTGAGGTTAATAACGCAAAAAATGCATTAAAATAAACAAAAGTCTACAAAGAACCGTGTGAATGATTATCAGTATAGACGTCGATGTATAGACGCATCTTTTGCATCCCTAGCTTGAACACAACAGCAATCAAACCATATTGAAATTAAAAAAAGTATATAAGAATAGTAGAGTAGGTCATCCGAGCAAATCAGCTGATTTTAAATTGAAATAGATTATCGGCTAATACTTATTATTCACAACTTTTGAACAAATTCAATATGATTCAATTTATTAAATTTAACCCTCATCTAGAGCAGCGACAGAAAAGCTTACACCACCGCAGATTTTACAATTGCATGAATAATTTGAGAGTCTGGAACTCAAAACACATTGCAAAAAAATATTACGTATTTTTTGTTCTTACACCCAATTTACACGATGATTTCAAAGACATGCCTTTTTTAAATTCTCTTTTAAATATGCTTCTAAAAATCAACTGCATTTACACCATAATTTGTGAGGCATGCCTTATTTTCTTGCAGGGTTGATTTTTTAACTATAATTGCTTAAGTTTACATTGAAAAACAAAGCACAATGGCAAATACCATAATAAACGTAAAGGAGAATGCGAAAACAAGGCCGAAAAACACAAATCGGGCTTTTTTTCTACCCCTCTTTCTTCTCTACTCCTCTCTTCTACAAACAAAGAGTGCATGCATGGGAAATCATCGTGTAAATTAGGTCTAGAAAAATAGCAAAAACAATAACGGTAAACAACAAATAATAACAAAGAAAAACAATAACAAAAAACAATTAGGAAAACCACCAAATTAAGAAAAGAAATTCAAATAAATCTAACATGTTAAATAAAATTTTTAATAACGACATCAATTAAATATCTTTCTCTATATTTTTCTCTTTATCTCTCTCTCTAAAGGACAGATCATCTTAGAATAAACATCATCCCCTTAGGTTGCTTTGAATTAAACGCTTAAGTTCCATACTCATATGTAGACGGATGTACAGACGATATATATTCATTCATTTCATTGAGATAAAATGTATGGTAGCCAGATATTTCATTATACGGCCACAAATGTTGGAAAAGTCATCGAAAAATTGACCTCCAGATTAGAGGAGATTATATGCTAGAAGTTATGCTAGAAGTTATATTTCAGTTATAATGCCAGAATATCTTTCCAATTAAGTAAATTTCATGTCAATTTAAAAAAATCATCTTCGTTTTATTTTATATAAACAACCGTTGAAATTTGTGATATAAAGTCGCTGTAATAAATCAAACCAAAAATCAACACACGCCAATAGTTCTTCGATTAAAACACGCGTGCTTACATTTCATTACTCTTTATTAATATTGAACTTTAGCAAAAATCAGAAGAAATAAGCTAACTGTCTCACCTACAAAGAGCTATAAATACTTTTAGAGCTGCCAATTGTCCATATATCAAAAATCGGCATTTTAGAAGCAAAAAAGTCGTCATTTTGCCTAAATTTTGTTAGAAAATCATCAAAAGGACGATTAATCGTCAAATATGGCAGCTATGGTTGTGGTAAATGTTGCTGTTGTTTTACTTGTTTCTGTGGTGTTAAATGGAGCTGTTGTTGCTGTTCTTGTGTGGTAAATGATGCTGTTCTTTTTGTTATGGTTGTTTTGTGAGATGGTGCTGTTGCTTTGATTGTGGATGTTGCGTTTGTTGGTATTGCTGTTCTGGTTGTATTATATCGTATTGTTGTTGTGGAGTATTCTGCTGTGTAAATTGGTTCTCCAAACAATTTGTAATACCAAACACAGCGCCACTTGGTGCTGCAGTAGACGACAAGAAGAGGGTCCTATCAATAACTACTTCTAATTCATTCAAGTTAGAATGCCGATAGAGAGCGCCACCCGCTTCTTTGAGCTTTTTTATTTTCAGCAATTTCTTTCTTTGTACGTAAGTCTGCCCATGTCTGTAAATGAAATATATAGAACAAATACATAAATATAAGCAACATACTCTATATACCAAATACTAACCTTCTCCCAGTCACAAATAGTACGTGTTGGTGGGCCCATTGAATTTAGTTTCTCGCATATATTTTTCCACCGGTCTTCAAATGCCAATTTATTTCCTCCAAAAAGAGGTGCTCCTTTTGCGAGCTCAACATTTTGTTCCATAAAGGACACCAGAGTATGGAGCTGCTTCATTGTCGATTTTTTACACTAAAGTGAACATTATTTAATAACTGATTGTACTTTTAATATTTTTACTTACGGTTTGTTTTCTGCACACATTTTTATTTTAAAGAAATAAGTAAGATAATGTACTTATATGCACGAAAGCAAATGTGTATGTGATAATTTTAACGTTTGTTTCGCAATGTTGACAACGCATTCGTTATTGTGCAATCGAGTTTTGAATAACAATGCTTACGTTTTCATTCGACTCGTCGTTCGTGTCACTGTTTATAAAAAGTAGAGATAGAGAAACAAAATAGTGTTTTCTTTCGCTTAGAAAGCGAACGAACTTATTCGTTCGACATCGTGAAACAGGCTGTAAAGGTAGAATTAGCCGAACGTAAATGTAGAAGCCGTAAATGTAGTCGTGGCAGCTGATCTCTTTTGTTATATGAAAACCTATAAAAGTGCTTACTTGACCGTAATGTAATGTAACTGTAATGTCCCAATCCGTTGAAAATAGAATTAGTCAAGCAATGACGGTCTGTTTGGGGGAATTATTACCCTTTTTTAGGCACAGTTATTTGAAACAATTGAACAAAGTAATTTATAATATGAAAAAATTTTAAATATATTTTATATAAAATGTGAGTCCGCTTTTAAAAAAATATTACTAATTTTTAATAGAAAATAACTTCTTACGTATATTGTATATTGTACTTGTATATTGTATTCGAGGTGTAGGCCACAGTTTACACATTTAACTTAGTAGTATCCTGATTTTTGATAAACAAAAAAAATAAGGATGTCAGGTAAAAGATATTTCCAATAACTTTAATTTGATGTGCAAAAATTTTGGTTACATTGGTCTATCGTTAGCCAAGGAGAAGGAAAAATTTTTGTATGTTGACTTTTTATAAAAAGCATTTATTTGATAAATAGCTTTAAACTCCATATGAGTTTTTTTTTCCAATAATTTGATATATAATTTGTTGTATTTTATATTTGTAAAAATGTATTTCGTACATATATGATTATATTATTTTATAAGAAATACTACTTAAGCCAATTTGGCACTTTTTTCAAAGCGTACACAACTCGAACAATTATTATACCCATCACTGTGATTTAAGCAGCTGTTTCCTTTCCATTTTTAATTATTTACGCGTGCAAAGATGGCAACGAAAATACATTTTTGAACACGAATTTTTGGGACTTGGGAATTAAAAATAAAATAATGGGAATTAAAAAAAATAAATTTTTTATTTAATATTCTTAAAAAGTGTTTCTTTTAATTGAGAGTAATAAAGATTTATAAAAAATTTTATAAAACATAAAATCGTAATGAATAAATCAAAGGTGAGGGCAAAATTTCAAAAATCGTTGCTAATTTTTAAAAATCGTGCAATAGCTTTAATCTCAACTTTGACTTTTTACTATTAATAATATTTTTGCAAGTTTTTATAAAAATCGTACGAACAGTTCTTGAGAAAATCGTCAAAATGTCAAAAATCGTTGCTAATTTTTAAAAAACCGTGCAATAGCTTTAACTCAACTTGACTTTTTATTATTTTTAGGGGCATAACTAGGAATATTTGTGTAACTTTTTATAAAAATCTTACGAATAGTTTTGGCGAAAATCGCCAAGACGTCAAAAATCGTTTCTGGCCCATAAAAACCGTGCAATAGCTTTAACCTCAACTCTAGCCTTTTATTATCGTTAAGGGCATTACTAAGAAAATTTGTGCACCTTTATATAAAAATCGTATGAAAAGTTTTTGAGAAAATCCCCAAAATGTCAAAAATCGTTGCTAATTTTTAAAAAACCGTGCAATAGCTTGAATCGCGAATTTTACTTTTTATTACCGTTATTAACGTTTTGGCGATTTTGGTTGTAAAATTTGCTTTTGCATATAAAAACGTATAAGAACACACATATTTTGGTAAGGTTATAATATCACAATTTCCATGTCTGTTTCAAAGCTTTTTATCAAGCTTTTTAAAAGCATTTTTTCCACTTTTTGAAATTTATATGTGAGTGCTGCGTTAATTAGTATTGATGCTAAAGCTCACTTCTATCTAATTTGTATTGTTGCTTGTAACATGTGCTGCAAAAGTTTATAACAACCATACGCGCAAAAAGTTTATTTTGCTTTATTATTGCTGTACACCCAAAGAAAAACTGTTAGTAAGCTAAATACAACATTATTTTATACTCATTTTTGTGTACTAATTACTTTTAAAAGTCCCACTTAGCTCCACATATTAATAAATAGAAAAAGCTCTGCATTAGCACCCCATTTTTATGTAGATTTTCGACAGCTACCTAATTGCTTTAATTTGCTTTCTCTTATCAGTTCAATAAATGTTTATTTATTAATTTAATAAAAAAAAAACTATAAAAAAACAATAATAATAACAACAGCAATAGGAAAAATTTTTGCCAAAAATGCTAAACTGGTTATATTCGGTTTTTTCTGATGACATTGCTTTTTTTTGTTTTTATATACCGATTAGATTTCTTTATACACCCTACAACACAAAAAAAATGTTATGGTTATTATTCCTGTTCGTACCTCCGACCGCCGTTCTGCTATCAGTTGCTGTTTGCTGTTGCTGTTGAATATCGTGTAATTAAAGATATACTGCGTGGCAATATTTATGGACTATATTTTCGGTCTTTAAAACTCTGCTGTAGTCAAATAACCTTCTAAGCAGTTTGAAGCCCAGCTGTTAGGAGAAAACTCCACAACCAACATTCTCATGTCTATTCAAACCAATGGTATAAGTAGATTTCTTTAAACACCAACGTATACTAAACAACATACGATTTTTCCATACACGTTAAAAGGATTTCTGATCACTACAGGTTTTAGTCACTTAAATGTAAGGAAAAATAATAGTTATAAGAAAGTACTTTTTTCAAAAACCGGTTCTCAAATAATTCGAAATGTAGCACTTAAAAACCGGTTTTCAGTTAATAATAATTCAAATAACTGGTTAATCGGTTCTTTCATCTAAATACAATTGTTCCTAATTCTTGAAGCGCAGAGCTGGACCACGTAGTTTTTAAAATGAGCAGAAGCTGATGGAGAGCTTAAAATGAAAGTGGCAATCAATACTAACAATAATTCTAACAAATCTCATAAAAACTATGCCAAGACGGTGTGCGGAGGCCATAGAAAACAAAGTTTATTACACAAAGTACTGAAAAGTGCTTAAGTTTCGAACAGATACTCAAGGAGCTAATTTCGTTTTTGTTATATTACTTGGTAGAGAAAGGAATTAATGGTTTGTTATTATAGTTATAATTTAGGTGCCTAAGATAACAAAAATTAAATGTTTTACTTTGAATAAATCAATTAGTAATATACGAGTACCTAATTGCCTCGACAAGAAAATTCGTTTAGAATTTAATAGTGTGTGTGTCACTGTGGTATGTTAGGTAAGAACCCACCTTCCAACCAAGAAGTCGTCAATTCAATCCCAGGCCACAGCATCTGACAATTTTCAACAGCGATATCACCTCACGACATTACTAGCGACTGGTTGTGTGTATTTACACTGTGAAAAACTTCCCTAACTTATATATCTGTCGTTCGGAACCGGCGTTTGTGGGTTTGTGGGCTTTCAATGAGTCTAGTTGATCATTCTCCATATATAAAAATCAATATTTATTTACAGAAGATGAGAAAAGATTATTTTTGCTCAAGAGTGCATATCTCTTTCGATCTACCTTGGTTTTCACGTTCTTTTTGAGACGTTCAAGGTTGTCATATCATCATACAAAATTACAAATAGTTAAACGATGAGCATATTTTCAATAAAAAAAATATACAAACGTATAAAAACTATACTTATTTAAATTAAACGGTTATTCGTGTTAAATTAACCGGTTTATTTGGTATTCGAAAAATGAAGATTTTGAAAAAACCGTATTCGATAAAAACAAAAAAAACCGGTTAAAGCTGATCGAATAATAACCGCCCGATCTCCTTAATATTTACACACATATATCAACAGCAGTATGCATACATATGTACATTCATACATACATAAGTAATTCCCGCGGCAATCCAACTGGAACAAGTCGTACTTCTCTTAATAAAGGATTCGCACCCGATTCTATTTTTAGACTTATGAGAAGGACCTACAGCTTCATACCATTTCCAAACGGCAGATGCATCAGTTAAAGACCTTTAGCGTAAATACTCATAACCGGTCGCTAGCAATGTTATGAGATGACAACACCGCTGTTGAAAATTATCAGGAAGCTTGGCCTCTTGGTTGGTAGGCGTAAGTAAGATACTTACCATACCACAGCGTATTCATAGAAATATCTTATTTTAGGTTTTACATTCAAATAAATTAATTTACATTCTAAAAATAAAAAAGGGCCCATATATTCATAGTCAAAAATAAAGTATACTTTAACCCTTTATTGCCCGATGATACTTACGAGTACCGTTACTTATATTTACTTATTATACACGTAGAATTTTTTGATGAATGATCACGACCAGTTCTATAAAGTACAGTATTTTCTTCAAACAACAATGAAAAGTTTTTGCTTTTTTTACACCTGTTGCTCATAAGATCAGTAATTCCTCAACGGTTCTAGTGTTTACAGTTTCTTTGGGATTGCAAGTTTTCGCTTAAATTTAAATATTGTTTGAAATTTTTTTATTTAAATACATATACAAACGCTACCTATACAAAATGTAATAAAACACATATTGTTTCTAAAAAAAAGCTGTATAAATTCAAGGTCTATTGGCCCTCGATAATTTTGAGTACCAGGACTATTTTATATTCATCCCGGCTTGGAAAAAATATGTAACTTTTTTTTGAGCTTAAATTATGTCAAAAGTAAAGATTCTATTCTATTCCTATAAATGCTTGAGGTACGAAAAACCGGGTTTCTAATAACTAACTCGTAACTCCGAATTTTGAAAGTATTTTGAAAGCTCTAAAAGCGGAATCTTGTTGTACATGAGAGTAATTTCAAAAAACAAAATAGCAGCATTTCATAGGTATATTTACTTCATTTTTTTTTGTATAGTTCTTTGAATTGTACAACTTTTCTGACACGTAATAAATAGAGTGAGTACCTTTCGTTTTTGTTGTATAACTATATATATATATATATATATATATATATATATATATATATATATATATATATATATATATATATATTCGTTTTTTCGTTTTTGTTGTATAACTATATATATATATATATATATATATATATATATATGTATATATATATATATATATATATATATAGTTATACAACAAAAACGAAAGGTACTTATATATATATATATATATATATATATATATATATATATATATATATATGTATCGGTGTGGAAATCCAGCTCGAGGTAAAGCTATTCATATCCAGCTATAGTTACGGTGACCATCCGTTCTATATTATACAGAACAGTACTATATTTGAGAGCCTTGTTCTGTATAAATTATTCATAAGGCAGAAACTGTAAAATGTTCTGTATTTTATTTACTGTTCAGTATTTGTTCTGCCTGCCTCAAAGTTCTTTTAGAAAATTCACGTGATTTCTGTCTCAACAATACTGTTTTAATCAAAAATGCAAAAGGCTTAAAATATCAATCATGAAAATGTCGTAGTTCTATACTCAGAAACAGCGTGTGTTTTATTTCGTTGAATTTTTTACAAACCTGGTACGCGCGTTGAGCGTTCAGCGCGTATATATTTAATATATGAATTAGATTCGTTTCTTAAAACAATTAAGCACATCACAAGAAACGCAAGTCAGCTGTTCAACTGTCAACGCCTTAAAAGTAGAAAGTGGACCAACGTTTTCGCATTAGAAGCGTTGCATACTTTGCATGTAACTTGCTTTATTTTTTTTGACAGAAGCTTGCAACGCATAACGCTCGTAATGCGAGTTATGTATGTACTCCCACCTTTAAGAATTATAATTTTTTATGAAATATTTTTATTTTCGTTCAGTTTTTATTTTTTTGACGTTTTTATAGTAATTTCTTAAAAAAATATATATATCTAAACGTTTTGTTACTTTCGTAAACAAAAAAATTAAATTTGACATTTTAGTGTACATGTATAAAAATAAAATGCCTGTTGTTTTTGTATGTTTTAGTTATGAGGCTGACTGATATATTGTACCATGTTTACATACTTGTCGGCATAAATAAATATGAAATTTATACGATATGAGTATAGTTTTCGAAACTTCTGCTAGCATAACACAATCGACTTAGCTTTCAGCATATAAAGTGCTAACTGCAAAACAGCAATTATCGCGCTTTGCAAGAATTTAGAGTAGTTTTTTCTTAATAATTATAAAAAATTTTAAATAATAACTCCTCGCAAACGAATCGAAGTTTATTATTTTAATTTTCGAAACCATGAAAAAAATTTTCCTTATCATCGGCGCGATTCGAACCTGCGCGTGAACCATTACACCACGCCACTTTCTTATGTTTGTACTTTATTAAATATATCTGTGTTCTGTATTTTGATTTAAGAATTATGGTCACCGTACCTATAGTACATGTCAAGATTCGATTTTTTAAATTAAATTGGATAGTAAGTTTGTTTCCCCTTACACACTGAGGTTAGTTAATGTGTATTTTGATTGGATTGTTTTGTAAGGTATCAGAAGGTCGAACCTAACTGTCTGTGTTTATTTATATATTATCTACACATGTAATGACGTATTAGTTTCTCCGAAGCTGTAGTAATTTTCCCTTCTGTCGTATATAAGAGTGTGAACGAATGATATAGTAGCTAAGATTTGATAAAAAATAAATTGATTGATTGATGTTTTTTGTCATATAATTTTTTTGAGAGGTGAAGGTAGAAGATTGTGGACAATAGACATTTCTAAGTAAATAAATATGTACTACTACATTCTAAAATATTAAACAAAGTTGTTTAGATAAATCATTGTAAGAAATAAAAGGCGATAATAAACAGAAAATTAAAACAAAAAAACTTAGGGACTCAGTTGCACCTGCATTCGAACTGCAAAAAGACGTCTTATCATCTGATCACAATTCATTGTAGGTGTTTCATGTGCCTACCGCAGCGTTGCTGTTTAAGTTGAATATTTTCAACGTACGTTTACGCCTGTAGATATCAACTTTATAGCCAACACTATTGCTCATTATTTTTCCAAGATAGCAAAATGATTCTACTTCATGCAGATCTTGACTATTTCTGCGCATTGTCTTTTTTTGGCATATTTATTATCAGGCCAATCTACAATGTAGTTCCCTGAACCATCGTTGTTAACTAGATAGCATAATTCAGGCTCTCCAAACTGTTTTTAAGATCCCAGCTGGTATGCATTTAAAGAGCGTAGAAGACAAAATACAGCCTCAACGGAGATAATCTTAATTATCTTGCTTAATAATATTACATATGGCGTTTTATATAGACTTTTAGACGTGATCAGTATATGTTTTATGGATATGAACGACGACTTGTTCTCTTCTGCGCTTAGAAGAAAGCTCAGTTGACATTCTATATATTAGTATAAGCTCTGTGAAATAAATTTGTTAGCCATGCTTAAAAGTGTAATTTCTTTAGAGTTTTTGAATCTGTCGGATTCACAATAATTCCCTCAGCGAAAAAAATTTTAATTTCAAAATAAAAGAAGTATTTGTTAGCGATTGCCCACCTTTCGAAATCTCTTCATAATTGAAACCGGTTTATTCGATTTTTTTTTATTTTAAATTTATTTTATTTACACAATAACTTTATTTCTTCATTAATATCCTTTCTACGTCTTAGTACACAAAATATTCTCTATATTATAGAAAATTAATTAAATCTTACAAATGCTTAAATTATAAATGCACATCTGGTTAGTCGTAATGGATCCTGATCACTTTTGGAAGCACTTATTTACAATAAAAATTAAGTTTTGTATTCCCGGAATATATTACAATCCTTTTGAAATTTAGTTATATTTGGTGTTCTTCATGAAATCATAGACAACAGAGAAATCTTTGTTGCCCAAACCATGAGCCTTGAGAGTCCGGTACATTTGGTGGGCCATGGCACCCATAGGGATGGGAGTATTGGAGGCGGTGGCAACACCAGAGGCCAAGCCCAAATCCTTGGTAATGAGGTCAGTAGAGAAACCACCCTTGTAGTCGTTGTTGGCGGGAGCAGTGGGGGAGATACCGGGAACGGGGTTGTAGACTTCAGAGGCCCAGCAGCGGCCGGTGGAAGAGTTAATGATTTCAGCAAAAGTCTGGGGATTCAAACCCAAACGAATGGCCAAGTTCATGGCTTCGGAAACACCAATCATAGAGATACCTAACATCATGTTGTTGCATAACTTGGCAGCTTGACCCATGCCATAGTCACCGCAGTGAGTAATGCGCTTGCCCATGCATTCCAAAACACCCTTAACTGCATTGTATTCTTCGTTGGTACCACCAACCATAAAAGTCAAAGTAGCCTGTTCAGCACCGGGTACACCACCGGACACGGGAGCATCAATGAAACGGGCACCCTTGCCGCTGATCATTTTCTGCAATTGCTTAACCAAATTGGGGTCAATGGTGGAGGAATCAATGAAAATGGTATTCTTGTTAACACCCTGGGCAGTCATTTCCTCGTAGGCCTTGCTCACAATATCATTGTTGGGCAGCATGGTGATGACAAAGTCTGAGTTCAAGGCCAATTCGGCGGTTTTATCGTAAACCTTAGCACCCTTGGCTTTCAACTTATCGCAGGCAGGTTTAGAGATATCAAAAACATGCAATTTGTGGCCTTTCTTGATCAAGTTCGAGGCCATGTGACCGCCCATGTTGCCCAAGCCAACGAAACCAATATTCTTGCCAGCACCCTGTGTGCACATGGCACGTACAAAGGTTTGCCCCATAACATTAAAAGCGGGGCTAATGCATACCAAACGTAAAGCCATTTTAAATAATTTATCTAAATTGTCGCAGTTATTATGTAACGATGAAAAAAAGTAAAAAAAATTAAATAAAAACACCAGCAGCAAAAATATATTTCACTTCTATTACCAACCTGAACGTACTAAAAACTGCTGCTGCGATCACTACTCACTGAATGCCAAAAGCACACTAAAGTAAAAAAAGTACAACGTCATCGCAGTGCTACAAGTTTTCCATAAAAACCAACAATAACAACGAACATAAAAAAAAATAAATAAATTAATTTTATAGATTGTATATACAGAATAAACAAGCCCAACACCACACACCACTACTACTACTACTCATAAAATAGCAACAACTATTAAAATCCAGAGATAAACACACGCTTCTCATTTCATGTTTCTCCCTCCCTCTTTTCCACATAGCCGATAGTCGCATACCGGCCTACCTTATGAATTAAATAAAAACAACTACAAAACTTCTATACATTAAATGTACTCGTATATGTAGTTACACTCTGCCATAAAGATACAAAACAAAACAAAAATAAACATAAATATGCTCGCTCGTTCTCTTTTTTAAAAACTTTCTTTGCTCTTCATCATTAATGTTATGATTTTGGAGAGTTTTTGTTTGGCTTCCATTGAAATATAATTGCTAGACATTTATTTTATTGTATGTGTTATTGTTGTTAATTACGATTTTTGTTTTTTGTTTTTATTTGTTATTTAACAAACTTGTTGCCAATGGTAGTGATAAGAAGTGTGTTCGTGTAAGTGTATTAATCAACGAAAAGGGCTACCAGATGATTAGACAGGAATTCTATGAAAATTCCGAAAACATAATTATTTTTATGAGTTCTAAGTACTTTAATGACCCTTTCTACGTTTGGTTAATAACAATTAAACAGTACAGTCAAGATGTTGTCTTTATTTATAGTTTATCAGGTAGTTAATGTCATAAATTGCTAGATTAAAGCCTCTGCTTTAAAAATCACATGCTAAAATGGTTACTATATATATGTATATATACTTACTATATATATATGTATATATAGTATGCACAGTTTGTTAAGAAAATCTTTTAACGAAAAAGTTTTCTTTCCAACTTTTAGCATTAAAAAACTTTTTTTTTTTTTAATATTATTAATTCAAACTGATCTATTAACTAACAAATAACAGCAAAATAAGACAAAAATTAAAAATTGAGATAAGGAAATAAGATAAAAATAAAAAGAAATTCCAAATTTTGTTGTCAAGAAAATGTTTTTATATTTTTTTTTTAAACTGGGAGATTTCGCTGTCCAAATATTTTTTTTTATGTTTTGTTTCATTAGTCAAGTAACTATTGAAACGTTTAAATTAAAGTTTTTGTTTTTACTATCCTCTCTCGCTGAATATGCGAGACTTTAAAATGCCTCACAATAGAACAGTGTCGGATCTAAATTAGTTGGCACCCGATCCGGGAAACGGTTAAAGCATTATCTGAACTATTTTCAACAAGAAGACAAACTATATCAAAAGCTTAAGAAGCGCTAAAAACGAAAATAGGCTAACATTAATACATTCACCATATATATATAATTCCCATAACATTCCATAAAGGAACACGGGGAGCTCTCTCAGTCAATGAGCTGCACCCGATTCTATTTTTAGACTCATTGAAGTGGACCTACAGTTTAACGTCGGCTCCGAACGGCAAATGCATTTAGAAAAGTTTCCAACAGTAGTAATACTCATAACCAGTTACTAGCTAATGTTATGAGGTAATACCGCTGGCCTGGTATTGGACCGAAGAGCTTCTGGTTGGTAGGCGGGTGTCTTACCTACCATACCACAGCGGCACACATTCAGCATAGCTCACACGTAATATATAGAAGAAAAAAGAACGTGTGTTGTGAAGAATATTGGACAAAAATCTATTGGTATCCGCAAGAACGCTTTCTGGTGAGCTTAGAGAAGAATGTTGCATGATAGTTTTCCACAAAACGGTAAGACAAGTCTTGAGGAAGAACGACCGTTTTATATAGAGTGGCGCTAAGAAACCACTGCTTACAATTTAAAGCAAAGAAAGGCGAGTGTCTTTTGCTCTATCACTTATTTCAAAACTGACGACTGCTGGGATCATATTATATGTTGTGAGTATGGAAGAAACCCTTAAAAGCGTTGGAAAGTTGTAATGCAATTCAAACTGTAAAATATGAAAAATGGTTTAGGGGCATATCTAGTAAGGGAGTAGAAGAAATTTGTTTCATTGAGAACAATATTGATGCGAATTAATACCTGGACCTATTAAAGTTGAATTTAATTTAATAATGGAAAACCGAAGCTTACTTAAACTCTCAGAATAATAAAAAGAACTTAATAACCTGGCTTCTTTATAACTGTCGCAAAGTACTGGATACTTATGCTCAGAGTCCAGATTAAAAACCAATATAAAATTTATAGATTTATTTTAAAAGACGCCAAGTGGCGCCTCAAAAACCAAGGTAAATTAGGGGCCGTAATTGTGAAAGAATGGGATAAAAATCCTACTCAATGTGTGCAATAATTTATTTCTTACCTGAAAAGGAGTATCTAAGCTGTAACTGATGCCAATGTTGGCCAAACAAAATATCTTGATTATCTTCCAACTCAATATTTTCATCCCATGTTTTATGAAAGTATGTAAAAACATTTTCTCGAAATTTTAGTTTCGTTTTTTTTTAGGCGTTATTTGTTAGTTAATATCTAGAAGAAACTGAATTAACAAAAAAAAATTTAAAAAGTAAAACAGAAAACCTTGTTAATGATAAAAGTCAAGCCCAATTCTTTTTTTCACTATGTAAAAAGATTTTCTTGACAAACTGTATGTACTAAATTGTGATCCTCATAGCAAGATTATTATATACATATCGTTAGAACTAGAAATTTTTTGTCTACCCAGAAAAAATCGACCTTTGACTTATTCAAGATAATTTTGCAATAAAAAAAACTATTTATTTGAGATTAAAAATTAAATTTGAAAAACCTTTTTTTTGGTTCAAGAAACTGAAATTTTCGAACTACATACAGCGTGGGCAAATTTGAGGTTAGGGAGTAAATTGGCTGTCGGACGATGAAATGTCAAGAATTGAGCTGTCAACCTTTGACACTTATTTAGTAAAAAAATTGGGATATTTTAACTATGAAACGCTACATTCTTGAAGAAATAATTTTAATTGTGAAAATTTACTATTAAAATGGTAAAAAATTTTACTGTGTCACTTTGTAGAATTTCCCTTCGTAGAATTTCCCTTCGTAGAATTTCCCTTCGTAGAATTTCCCTTTTTCCCAGCCTATTTTAAATTAGGCGGTTATGTAAACAAACAAAATTGTCGCATATGAAGCTCCCAAAATCCACAAACAGTCCTTGAAAAACCATTACATCCAAAGGAAGAGACCGTATGGTACGGTTCGTGGTAAGGTGGAATCATCGTCCCGTATTTTTTCAAAAATGAGCAAGGAAACGCCATCACCGTGAATTCTCTGCGCTACCAAAGCATGATAACCATTTTTTGTGGCCACAAATGGCTAATGTTGATATCAAGCGGCGCCACAAGCCGGTTAGACAGCCAAATAATTCAGTTATTGCATGAGAAATTTCCCGGTCGCCTAATTTCTCGATTTGGCGATGTCAATTGGCCGCCTCGTTCTCGTGATTTGACGCCGAGTTTACGTGAACAAACCACTAACAGCAGACACTCTGAAAGATGAAATTCGGCGCTGCATTGACGAGATAAGCGAAGCTTTGTTGCAAAATGTAGTTGAGAAAAGAGCGGACGTCTGCCGACGTTCTAGAGGTGGACATTTGCCCTACATCGTACTCCATTATTAATTCCTTATTTCTATTTTATTTTTTTCCCACGTTACTCCACTTGGGAGCATATGGCTTCCACAAAGCATCTCCATCTAACACGGTTTACAGCTGTTGACTCTGCCTCTTCCCATGTTAAGTCATTCTGTCTCAGTTATTGGATACTTGTGCTTCTCCAGGTGTTTTTTGGTCCACCACGATTTCTTGAGCCTTAAGGATTCCACTCGAGAAACAATCTAGTGATACTTTCGTGACGTTTTCGTATGTTGTGACTGATCCATCCCCACTTTCTTTTCCTTATCTGTTTCAGTATGGGTTCCTCCTTAGTCATGCTCCACAGTTCTGTGTTACTTATGGTGTTAGGCCAGAATATTCTGCATATGATTCTGAGGCACTTGTTAATCAATACCTGGAGTTTCTGTGTGATGTTATTCGGTAGAATCCAGGTTTCACTGCCATACAGCAGTAACGATTTAACACATGAGTTGAATATACTGAGCTTAGTTCGTCTGGATACATGTGCGCTTCTCCATACTGACTGGAGTTTCTGTTTTATATTGGTATGAATACAACTGAATTTGTCAAAAAAAAAATTGTTTTTAAGCCAATTTACTTCCTTACCTCAAATTTGCCCACACCTTATGTATTGAGAATTCGAAAACTAGTATTGCGCGATAAAACTGGACAATGATATCCAAAAGCAATTTAAAAATGGACTCCAATGAAAACCAGTTGAAATTTCTTGTTATTTGATACCTTTCAATTAGTTATAATTGGAAGTTTATTATTGAAAATTTATAATTATCGATCATGCTGGTAGGGTGCTAACACCAACGACATGTTTTGTTAGGCTGAACATATGTTAGTATGTATGTAAGTGCTGTCATTAATTTTTTGTAGACTTTTTCGAAAGAGATCCAGAGTAATCTCTCAAGTTTTCCAATGGATTTACGCAAAAGCTTTACATTTGTTCCCATACATTCCAGTGTGTATAAAAGCTTTACGATCAAAGCAAAAGTTTCTTTTGTTTTCATATTGTTATTGGAGCTGCTGTTGTTTTAGAAGCCAAAAAGTGTGTGAGGCATATTTGTGTGCAGTAATAAAAAGACCCAATTGGAAATTTTAATAAATTTTGTACTAACGGAAAAAGTAAAATTACTTTAAAATTCAAAATATCATAAATAGGATAAATAATAAATAAAGAACGTCCAAAATTGAGGTATCATTTTAATTTTAATAAAAAAAAAACTTTTTTTTCCAGATATTTCAAAATGTTTTTATTTCAGTTCATTACAAATAGGCTCCGGTTAAAAATAAAAAAATATGTCGGTCAAGTGAGCAATATTATCAATCATGTTTTTCAACAAACTGTTGTCAATGGTTGATATCTATTCCATAATGTTGGTTTTAAACTCTTAAACAGTTGTGGGATTATTGCTGTATATTATTGATTAAAAAAAAAACTCACAAAAAAGAGCTAAAGGTGTCAAATCGCACGATCTTGGTGGCCAATTTACTCCTCATCTATGAGAAACAAAGCGTTTTTGGTACTTTTCTTTCAAAACATCCACTGTTTTGTTTTTCTCTGTCACAAGTGGCACCATCCACCACATATTCTCTACGTCCAAATCATTAATTTTCCGCCACAAAAAGCTTCGCATCGCATTTCCATTTTCGTTTTCAAAGAAATATGGTCCAATGATTCCTCAAGACCACAAACTACACCAAACCGTAACTTTTTTGGGATGTAATGGTTGCTCTAAGATAACTCTTGCATTCCCTTCATCACAAATTCGGCTATTTTGCTTGTTGACGTAGCCATTAAGGGTTTCGTCGGTGGAGATTATTTTGTTAAATTTTGTTCTGAATTTCCTACCTATATCTAGAAAATGTTTGCCATTTTCTATAAACGTTTCAATAATAAAAACACGTTATTTCTTCGTGTAACGTTCCGTATTAACTAACCAGAATGTATTCAGAATCTGAAAATAAAAATTTAGAATAAAAGTTACAAGTGGAAAAAAAAGGCATCAAAATTAAAATGATACCTCAATTTTGGACACCCTTTATATGTTTACAAAATTTTTCATTTGCTTAAGCAAAAAATTTTAAAAGTGGCACACGAAGCACAAAGCGTTGTCCCATAGACAAAAATTTAAAAATCGTTCATCACGCATATTGATAAAATATGTATAATTTTTGAAAGCTAATTATCGTTTGAGTATAAAAATGAGCGAATAAATTTCATTTTTCAACATTTTCCTTACACACATACTAGAGCTGCAAAACTATCGATAGTCAGCCCACTCGATAGCTTGCAAAAAAACTATCGATACTATCGGATTCTTTTGAGTGCCACTTGTGGCGACAATATTAGAATTTAAGTGAAAGAATTATAATAAATATTCAGTGTTGAAACAAATAATAGGGACACTTTATTTTTGTCCAGAATGTAATTTAATGGAAAAGCAGTCCTTATATAGCGAAAATTGTTCAGACCATGAAGTACCTCA
Source organism: Wohlfahrtia magnifica (assembly GCA_023159175.1). Classification (NCBI taxonomy): domain Eukaryota; kingdom Metazoa; phylum Arthropoda; class Insecta; order Diptera; family Sarcophagidae; genus Wohlfahrtia; species Wohlfahrtia magnifica. The sequence goes on from JAKWBJ010000539.1 coordinate 2,117,997, forward strand.
AAACTAAAGTAATTACAAGATCCAGTGAAAGAAAGCTGCAGAGATTATGAAAAGAAAGCGTAGAAAAACTGTCAGTTTTGATAAACTTTTAATCCGTACTTCAAAGATTAATCCCTTCAAGTCACCAAAAAGGCTCAAAAATATATTTATTCTCCTGGTTTAAGTCGCACAGTAAGAAAAAAAAAAAACTTATGGAAACTAGACTTATGGGTAAGAGTCCTCGAAATGTATAATTTTTCAACAAACGGAAGTAAAACCTGCCACGTAATAGTTAGAACAACATGCTATAGTCCGACGAAATAAAGATTAATTTGTTTGGAACAAATGCAAAATCGTATGTACGAACATATTTTAGTTACAATTCATACTTTGAGTTTAAAAAATAGAAATTTAAGAAACTACTAAACTGTGTCCCTATGTGACAATATGGCTGACAACCTGCGTCGAACAAATTTTTGCAGATCTAACTTTGACTACATTTAGTGGCCTCCGTATTTACTCATAGAATTTGACGATAGTATCGATAGTGGAATTAATAATGGAATACGATGTCGGGCAAATGTCCACTTCTAGCATGTCGGCAGACGTCCGCTCTTTTCACTAAATTTTGGATCACATTTTGTAAAAAAGCTTCGCTTATCTCGTCAATTCAGCGCCGAATTTTATCTTTCAGAGTGTCAGCTGTGGGCCTTTCAAATGGCCCCAGAGAAAATATTCTAGCGGCGTTAAATCACAAGAACGAGGTGGCCAACCAACATGGCCAAATCAAGAAATTATGCGACCGGTTAATTTTTCATTCAATAACTGAATTGTTTGGCTGGCTGTGTGGCTTGTGACGCCGCCCTGCTGAATCCAACATTAGCCAATTCTGGCCACAAAAAATTGGTTATTATGGTTTGGTAGCGCAGAGAATTCCTGGTGACGGCGTTTCCTTGCTCATTTTCGAATAAATACTGGCCGGTGTTGCCTCTTAACCACAAACCGCAGCATACGGTCACTTTCTTTGGATGTAATGGTTTTTCAAGGACTGTTTGTGGATTTTGTGAGCCCCGTATGCTACAATTTTGTTTATTTTACGACGTGATAGAGTAAAATTTTTGCTATTTTGATAGAAAATTTTCACAATTAAAATTCCTTGTAAAAAAGTGTAGCGTTACATAGTCAAAATTAACAAATTTTTTACTAAGTGTCAAAGGTTGACAGCTCAATTCTTGAGATTTTATCCATTGACAGTGGTGGTGCATCAGATTTTCTTTTCATCAGTTAATACATTATTATAATCAAACCAGAGTGAAAACAGTTGCTGGGCACAGCGACCCATGTGTCCAGTCTAAAGTTTTTTCAGCATATCTAGATACGTTCAAAGTGTGGGCTAATTAACGCCTTAGCATATCTTAGTTCCCTGTTAGTGTTCCGCACTAATATAAGACATCATCAATCCTTTCCTAGTCAAGGCATCAGCAGTTTAGTTGTCCCTTAGTGTTGTCCCACAGTGTCAAGATACTCAAAACAACTGTATTTTACTTCCAAGATCCAGTGTTTACAATGTATCGCAACAACATTTGTCAAGATTAGATGTCATACGATCAAAATCGAGTGCCCTTAAGTTAGCTTGGTCTTGGATGGGTCCACAAACACCAACACTGTTACCAAAGTTTGTACATACTTCTCTCTTTTTTAGAAAAAACAAATTTGATTTTTTTCAATTTTTAAGCTGAAAATTTAATTTCTTACACAATTTCTTCATTGAAAATTTCTAAATATTTACAAATTAGGCTGCAACAGTATTGACGCCAATTGTGCGAGAATATTGCATATGCTCGTAAATTAAAGTATATTAGACATCAATTATTAGGCTATTTAATACAAAACGTATAATTTTATGTCTGTCCACCTATTTGCCTTCATCTTTCTCCATGCCTTTTACCTCCCTGTGTTGTTGCTTTTCGTTACGTTCAATTTAGCATCTCTTTGGCATCGACTATTATAGACGGTTACTGCGTTTAGATGACTGTAACGCTTATACTGCTTAAAAGTAACGAAAATAAAATCCATATTTATATACCAGCATATGTTTATATGTATGAATGTCTATTTGAATGTATGTATGTATTTTCCTGTCATATTAAGTGTTTGTTGGCGGTTTATTTTTTTTTATCATAAATATAACACCACTTGAGTAATTTTAAATATTTATTTTTGTTTATTTTTTTATTTTTTATTTTTAGAGTGTAATCAACTTTCGGACTAGATTTTGATCAAATTGTTAGTTTCTTTGAAAATGATGATAAAAATCATTGCTGCAATCGAAGTGATAATTATAATGGGTAATGATAGGACCGACTTTTCAATTGCCCTCTTTTATAAGAAGGTTGTAATATGTGAAATATTTGAATGTACTAAACATGAATACAGATTTATAAAAAGAGAACTGAACTGAATCTTTTCAACCGAGTGAGTATATCACAAATTGCATGAATTTTTTGGCTGTGAAAACTGTATTGGTGTGTTTGATTCAGCAATTGCTCTCTCTCGATTATAAGCGCTTTCGTATGGCAGCTACAAATAAATGTTTGACACCATTTTGTAACTCTACTATAAACACGGATATATCACTTTCGGTTTCTTTGAGTTTACGCACAGAAAACTCGCAAAGGCTGTTTGAAATACATGTGATGTCAGTCACATCAACATGAATCGAATTATATCGAGTGTCAAAAGCAGCATTCAAGATCAGCATTCATTGATCTAATCCTCGAATCATTTTTTATATTGGATTTTCGGTATGTCTATCAGTGCTTCAACCAATTTTTCGAATATTTCCTTTCGGCTGCTGAAACGCGTTCTCCGTAATGGTTTTTCAACTCGATTGGACAGAAAGAAATCACAGGGAGCCAAATCAAGTGTCGTACTAAAAACCCATGTCTCGTCTCCAGTACTTATCCTTTTGATGAATGTGGGATCGGATTCAGACTTCAAAATAATGTCTTTTGCGACCTCAACATGGTCTCTTTTTTGCATGAAATTGAGGTCTTTTGGCACCAACTTTGTTGTTATACGAAGGAAACCTAAATCTTTAACCAAAATGTCTTGGATGGAGCCATAGACAATGTTCAAGTCCTCCGCTATCTATCTGATCTCCAATTTCTTTTACTTTATCCATGTTTTCGTCGGTTTTCAATGTAGATGGTCTGCCGCTACGTTCATCATCTTCGTGTGACTCACGACCACATTTGAACCGCTCGTGCCACTAATAAATGACCATTTTCTTTATTTAACATTTAATTAATTAATTAATAACATTAATAACATTTCCGATTTCACGCAAAATTTAATAAAAGTTCATTGTTGCAAATTTAAATCCATTTTTAAAATTAGAAAAAATCGCTAAGGTTTAGCGGAAATTTCAACAACATACGTACAAACTTAACAAAAAAAATTAACTGGGACAACCAGTTATTTTTCGGGAAGTTTTTTTTTTTCAATGTGGTAGCAAAGAGGTAAGAGATTTTAGTCAACTGAAACGCCTTAAGAAATATTATTAATTTTAAAAATTCAAACAAAATAAATTGCAAACACTAATGCCCTGGACAGCTTGTATGCTAGCACGGGAATCATGGGTTCAATTTGCATTAAAACCTCTGGTCTGTTATACTACACTGAGGCATAAGAAGACTAAGTCTCCTCCAACCACGTCGATCTGTCGAAATTCATTATGTCGGTTAGTATCAACCTCGATAACTCAAAACCTAGTATTTGACAAGCACCTAGAATGCATCAATACCACACATGTACCCAGTATGTGATTCGATTTTCTCATTACAGAATTTGCACAATTTGCTTGAGACTTATCTAATTTTACTCAGATATCCATTTAGCCTGCAATGACCGGTAAAAAGCACGATCAGTATCCTCAGGTTCTCCATGGACATTCTTATGCTGGATTCAAATCCTCTCCCATTATATTTACCTAACAAAAGTTTTGAATGTTCAGACCCGTACGGCCCGAGAAGAGTTATCATTATCCTCATTTTTGTTGCGTTTGCCCTTCTAGGCCTCCCTTCTCAACCACAAAAGGGTTCTGACTCCACCAATGGATTGGGAGCTCCCTTTCTGGCCAGTTCATCTGCCCTTTTATTCCCACCATTTCCTGCATGACCCGGGATCCAACATAAGATGACCCGATTGTCCTTCTCCAGATAGTTCAGCTTGCCAACCTCATAGGAGCGAATTGCTCGAATGGCGCACATTCCTCAAGTGTAAAAACTTTCGCCAGGAATATGCTGGCGGAACCCATAGATTACGAATACTGCCTACCAGGGCCAAACACACCCGCGCCCCTTAGCACTTTCCGTCTCTGACCTATCCGTGTACCACAGAATGGTTCCTTCTCTAAAGCAGTGTGCAGTTTCCAAACCTTCAACTCCTATTATTCCGTCTTGCTGAGAAGAATTTGCCAAAGTCATAGAGTTTTATACAGTTTTCTGTCCACAGGACAGTCAATAATCGGCCACTCTGATTTCTCACTGCCAAATGCAGCGGGCTGAGGTCCAATAGAACCTCGACAAGCTCTCATTGCCAAGTTATGCTTATGCATGCTAATCCAAATACATTATTTAGCTCTGTTTGTGTTGTTTCCAAACTCGTTCTTATCGGTCTGGTCATCATGGTATACATCTTGGGTTACAGCCCCAAGATCTACCTGCAAGCCTTGAGACAGACTCCACTTAAGCTTTCCACGTCAGCTTACTATCCAGTATTATTCCTAGATATTAAACCTCCTTTCTTGGTGGTATATCCTCACCTAGGAAGTTTTCATTTAATGATGAATGGTACTATCATGGTTTTGCCCGGGTTAATATTCAACCCCGTCGTCCCACACCATCGATTTACCATTCTAAATTCTCTCTGTATGATTTCACACAAGGTGTTCTCAAACCCACCACTTGCTATCGGAACAATGTCGTCCGCAAAGCCTTGGCAGTCAATGCCTGCCATAAATTGTGTTCTTAAAAGTTCATCATCAACTAGACTCCACATTAAGGGTGATAGGACGCCCCCTCTCTTACCTCATGAGAAGTGTTATCAAAGGCCCCTTCTACGTCCAGAAACACACATACAACAATCTCTTTGTCTTCTAATAATATCTATATAGATTCTACTAATTCCTCGGGAGCTGTTACCGTAGACCTGCGCACTCCAGAAGATGTGAGGCTAATCGGTCTGAAAGACTTTGTAGGTGCTATAACCCTCTTAACCACCTACTGGAAACATAATAACTTATTATAAGCCTACTAACAGATTTAAAGGCATTTTGCTACACCCTGATTAGTGAACTATTTCTCAAATCACATATGGGCACTTCCACCGAAATGTAACGTAACGCCAGATCAATTTTTGATTATGTCTTTAAATCTCCTGACAGACGATTATTGCTACTTAGTTACTATATTTAGTAAAAAAATTACAACAATCGAACCAAACGTTACATTTCAGTTTAAGTGCCCATATGTTTGTGTAGGGTATTAAAAATTTAAAAAAAATGTTAAAAATATTTAAAGTATGAAAGTAATTTCACTTTTTTCGTGTGTACAAGTACACAGAGCAATAACAACAACAAAATATTTTTTCTATAGGGGTATACTTTAGGTATCGCTGTTATTGACGTTTTTCTTGGTGCGTAACTTAATTTAAGCGTTAGTCGTTTTAAAAACTGTCATGCGCATTTTGACCATATTTTGCTATGCATGTGTAAATGGTTGGAGTACTTTTTTTGGTTTTTCTTTTTTCAAAATTAACTGGCAATAAGAAAAATTGTAATCTATGGTGTGTTTGTACGATGCCTTAAATTGCATCAAAACTATTACTCAGTCTTAAAATGTTTTTTTTTCTTTTTTCATATGATGTAATTTCTTCTTGTTTGTAATAGTTTTTAAATAGCCTTTAGTTATTATATTATAGACATGTTATTTGGTATTATAGACAGTAAAATAGTAGTTAAATATAACAAGATAAGTAGAAAAATAAAAAAACAGTATTTGTTCCATAATTTTTCTTATTTTATTTTTTATTTTTGACTTTAATAAAACTTAAAAATATACAGACATTTATTTCTAAGCATTAAACACATAACCGACAGCAAGCAGCAAATTCTTGTTTGCAGCAGTTGCTGCTATGTTATCGACTTCATATATATTTTGAAAGCGGCGACAGCAATAAAATTGGGTTTCATTGTCATCTGTTTTATTTGTCATAAAAATATTTGTTATAGAAATATAATATGAAAATATTATAAAATATTTTTATTTTTCTATAAAAAATATATTTTTTCTATAAAAAAATTATTTAAAAATATATTTTTCTATATATTTTTATCTATAAAAATATTTTTCAGTGGTGACAATCACAGTTTTCAAATCCCCAAAATAAAATTCGTTTTTGAAAATATTACTCAAAAATATAAAAAATAATGATATTATCCGCCTGGCCTACTATGTCGAAAGAAAATTTATTCGAACGAAAGTCAGTCACTCACTTTCTTTCGTAACAGCGGCCCACAATCTTACGTTCGCTTGGCTTGACATTTCAAACGTAATCCAAAGAAATAGTTTGCCATAGCTTAGTTCACAAATAAATCGCCAATATACAATAAAAAGCGCTTAAATGTGGAAATTTTACTATGAAAAATGTAACTGTGGTACCACTGGAACTTGACGGTAAAAAATGTAAACATACCCAAGGCACATTTAAGAAGATGGTGTTGTCGGTTGGGCTGTTTTTTTATATAATGCAGTGACTCTTCATTGTCAATAGTTTTACTTAGTTCACACCTAACCCTGATTGTGCATGAGTTTTTCACGGTATTGTTCTGAACTTAACTAAAGTGTACAAACAGGCTCAGGTGTATTTTAGTTTAAAAGTCAAACGTTTTATTTTTATTTTACACCTAAGCCTGTATTTACGATATTTTTGCACTATTACCTCCTTAATTTATCTACAGTGTAAGAATAGGTTTAGGTGTATTTTATTTAAAATATAATTTATATTAATTTTTTCGACATTCAATAGTCACAAAAAAAAAAAAACAATAAATATATGTTGTTTTTGTTAAAAAGTTAGTTGTTGTACAGGCAACACTACCTTGTTCAATGTGCCTTGAACATACTGAAATACAGTATCAAAAATCTGTATTCGTACAACTTTAAAAATTTATTGATTTGAATTTCGATATTTTTTAAGAAAATATATAATTAAAAAGTCCTCTTGTATTTGTTTTAAAAAAATAATATCTCTTGTAATTTTAATTATCCATTTTTATTGAAAAATGGTTCTTGAAAGGTGTACGAATATTGATTTTTCATACTGTAAAAAAAATTAATAAACAAATGAACAAAAAAAATTTAGAAAATAATTTTACTTCATTAATGCGACGGTAGCTACAAATAGAAGCCTATACAAGAATCAGATATCTGGAATAAAGCCAGATAAGCATTCCAGAGCGCCTCAGTGTGCCTTTCATAATGCAAATGACAATAAAACACAAGTGATAAACATACATATATATATATGCGTATGTATTGTTTCCTACCAGACATTTCCTTTTATTATATTTGTGTGTTGCCTAATAATGTATTAAAAATTTGTTGGGAAAATTAGGTACCTGGCAGAATTATTTTACTTTCAACATACCTGTCTTTAACTTAAATATTTAATATGTAAAATTTATATTCAAATAATTTTTTATAACTTTTTGGAAATAAAAGAAAAAAATGTCCACTTACTTTGCAAGACAAAATTTTTTTTTTTTTGCTAACCTGTATTTAATTTTGTATCAGCAATAGCCGACCGATTTTCATGATTTAAAGCTTATTTTATTATCAACATTTTAAGCTCTAATTTATGTGTTTAACACCTAAAATTTTCATTCTGAAAAATTTTTTATGACTTTAAAAAAAAATGCTCTAATTTAGCACAAAAAAACTTTTTTTTTCGCAGTTAAGTTGTGAAAAACTCCGAAACTGTTGATAATACAAAAAAATAATGTTTAGGTGATTTATAGAAAATTTTGTACCATCAAAATTGGTCAAGTCGTTTTCAAGTTATGATGCAATATATTGACAGAACTATCATATTTTGGGCGAAAAATCTGCCACGCCCACAAAAAAAATTTGAGCCCGATGGAAAAAAACTGAAAACAGTTTTGAATTTAGCGCATCGAAATCATTATATTTCATAAAGTTTTATTTAAAGGCGAGTAAATTGTTTGTTTTTTGTAGACCAGTGTTATTAAAATAAATGTTGTGTGATACAATATTTTAATTTTATAGTGTTGTTTTCTGATAAATAAAAAAAAAATATTTAAAAAAATATATTTTATATAGTATTGGAATCATTAATTTTTCTTTTGCTGCCTAAAAAATATATAAATTATTTTATGTTTAGCAGCAGCAGCAAAAGTTATTGTCTAAGTTTTTGCTGTGTTGCCTTTAAAATAATTGTTTTCATATTGTTACAAAAATTAGGTTGGCCACCTCTGCGTTTATTACATAGCTAAATTAAATAAACAACACCTGCAAGAACGATTATACGTGCTGTTTACAGATCGACAACAACACACAATAGCAGAGAGTAAGTGAATAAAAATAGGACGGTAACAACAATAATTGAGCAGCAGAGGAAACAAGTAACAGACCATAACAAGCAATAAAAAACACTAAGATCTGAAAGAAGTAGATGTTTACATTCGCATGGCTACATAAGAAATTAATAGAAAATAAAAAAAAGAAATCGAATCTACCTGAATAATCGAGAGGTTCGAGAGCTTTCGAAGTGTTGTTTACTCAGCCATACAAAAAGCACATCGATGCGAACAACAATCAATTTATTTGGTCTAAACTCAGCCGACGTGTTATTGGTTTGAACTCAGTGTAGAGAGTTTAGTGCGGTTAAACTCTGGTTGAAAAGGTTGTGATCGAACCTAAGTTATAACTACGATCGGGTTAGAAGATCTTTAGGTAGCAAGATCTATTGAGTAATTGTTGTTGTTTACAAAGTTGTGAACAGATGGAGTAATTAAAAATAGAAATTGTTATTGCCTGTAAAAAGGTTACAAACAGTGGTGAACAAAACTGTGTTAAATAAAGGATGTTAATTAAAAACTTAACACAAAATTTATTTTATTTTAACTGCCATCTACGAACTCATAAAAGGTCAAAACGTAACAATATAAACGTATTCTAATTTTGAAATTTTGCTGTCTGCTGCCCGCTGTCGGTTATGTGTTTAGTGCTGTAGACAAAAAAAAAATTTTTTTTAATCAGCATAAAATTGTTATCAAATGCAGTTAACATTTTTTAATTTGTTTTTTATGCTTTTTTTAATAGATCTGGTATTTTAATGAATGCGTGTATGTTATTCATATACAAAATATGAAAAATATTATTTTAGACGGAGTACTTTAAATTATGTTAATCGCTTGAACATTACTGCGCCATAAGTACATGCATTAATTTGAACCATTTTTAGAGAAGAAAAGCAAATCTTAATAACTGATTATAAATTAAACATTTACAAATTAACAAAATAGAAAATAACATTTTTATATGCTTGTATAATTTCTGGAATCAACTTTTGGCCTTTAAAGGAAAATCGAGAAGGCTTTTTTCATACTAAAATACTCAACAGATCTTTTTCATAATCTGCCCTGTCACAGAGTTGGGTCACTTAGAAATCTGTTTAAATCTCTCAAAAGTAAATAAGTTATCATGGGAACCATATCAATTATAAATACATTCTTATTGGTATAGGGAAGGCCTCTAGTCTATTTTTTGTATATAACTTGTAGTTTACATGAAAATATTTTAGGGATACCACAATAGGGGCAACTCCTGATCCTAACTTAAAGCTTGAATGTGTTCTTCTTTAAAAAATAAATATAAAAAGAGTGTAACCCAAAGTAACCCATATTTTCTTTTGTGCTATTATTCTTGTACAACAGCATCCTTGGAGTTCTTGAGTGGTTTGACAAGGCTTTACATCCATGTAATGAAGGGATCCCGAAATGCACCGGGTAGTCTTTCTGTTCTTTGCAGTATGGTCGGAGAACCATCTTCGGTCCTGGATGTTATGCCTTTGGATACGTACTTTGGAAGGAGATTCAGGGTGGATTTTTAGAATCGGAATCGTTAATTTAATGCGTCGTCAGGCAAAGAGCTGAGAAAGAGAAGTAATAGCAGAGAAAACATGTGGAAAAAATACAGTGCAAAGAGGCCTGAGTTAGAGACCCTGAAATTACTACAATAATTGTAAAATACATTTGTATAGTTTGCCTGACTCCGGTCTAATGGGACCTTAGCTCGAAATGAGTTTGATTTAAACTGGTATGCTAATGGCTTCAAAATGAATGATTGTGGCAGTGCTGGTATTTATGGACCCGACCTACACTTATCGATTTCACTGGAAAAATCGCTGAGTGACTTCCAGGCAGAGATCATGATCATTGATATATATACGGAGATTAACCTGGACAGTGGGCTCAAGGATAAGAATATTAATATATTCTCTGGCAGACAGTCCAGGGCAATATAACATCTAGACTGGTCAAATATTGCTAGGAGACGTTGCAAAGGCTTTGGCTTAGAAAAAAGGTCCAATGCAATGTGGAAGATGGTAATGAAACAGCGGATGCATTGGCCAGAAAAAGTTTCATGACAACCTATGTATATCAGTCCGGTACCTTACTGTGCAGCATCACTTACTACCAACCTAAATCTAATCAAGGATTGGGAAATTTCCAAATGCTTGGGACACTGAAAAGCTCAAAAGGAACTTCGCCACTCTAGGGCGGCGATCAGAACGCAATTTGGGCGTCACTCTGAGGTTCTAAATTATGGCAGACCGGACTTGAAACTCCTCACGTATGTTCTTACGGGCCATTGTAGACTGAGATCACATTTGAAGAAGATGGCGGTCATAGATGTAGAAGTTTGTAGACTCACAGGCATGAGGGTCAGCGGAACACATATTGTGTGAATGTGGGGTTCTTGATTGGTTTACGAGAAAATTTTTATATAGACATAGAGTCTCATTGGTTGACATATTCACCATTATGTGTTCAGATCTGCTGGTGTTCATTAGGAAGGCAGCAGATCTGCTGAAGACCGGAAGGAGTGCAATAGATCACATGGGTTGCAGTGTCCTGCAATAGTGCTTGGGCAGAATAATAATAATTATTATTCTGTAGCAGAAGATCGCAATTCAAATTTGAATCAATGTCTCTTAACAGTATAAAATTTAGTTAAAAAGTTTGTTTTATTTTATTAATATATAATTATTCATTAATTTAAGTCATAAACGCATTGATGAGATAGAACGCTGGCTTGATGGTTAATGCGGCTACGACACAATGACTAATATTTCGTTTTGGCACTGGCAGTGGAATCACTAGCCTAAGAGTTTAATGAAAAGCTGCATGTCTAAATAATGACGTTCAACAACTTAATTCCCTGCATGAAGACTTCAATTCAATTAGAAAATTTATAACTGAGGTGTGCATGTGTAAGAGAGTGTTTATCATAAAGGTGAGCAAAAGTGAAATGTATGACAAATGCATGCGTGAGTGTAAGTATGTGTTAAAGTTTCGACTGAAAGTGAAATGCTTTTGCCAAAAGAGTGAAATGAACAGAGGTGGTAAAATTAGGAGCAATTTTTAGGTTCTTTTATCATAAAAACACACTTAAGCAAAATTGAATCAGTTCAGAAACCGTTTCTCCTCTTTGTTATCTTTCAAATCTTTAAAGGATTCGGAATATGGTTAACCACCTACTCTTAAGAGCAGATGAACTTGTTAAACATTTATTTCATTAATAATATGATAGGCGATAATATAGATTCTGAGGTCCTGTTTAGCTCGTTGGAATTCATAATTAATACTTGACCGACAAAATATATTTCACTAAGACTGTAACATTACTGTCCCCTTCATTATTCAAATAGTGATCGAAGAATGTGTGCTGAACTTACAAATCAACTTTTTTTTATTGAAAAAATAAAACTTGATGTTTTGTTGTTGTCGCATGGCACCAAAAAATAAAAAAAATCCGCCTTATTTTACCAAAAATTTTAAGTTATATTTTTAGATCTTCTTAGAAATTGAAGGGCATTCTTGTTTTTATTCCGTTATATTGTGCAAACGATATTGAATTGTTAAATAAACCTTATTTTCCATTAACAAAGTAGAGCACATTTTAAAATTTTTAGATCATATTTTCGAATTATTAGTGCTTTTTGAGACCATATTTCTGGTTGCCCTGATGATAACAATGATTTTTTTAATTGTTAACTCTATGGTATGTTCAGTTTGCGTCCTAACATTGTCTCCGGCCTATTAAAAGGCTTTATGAAAAAACATAATTTTTAGCTTTTAGTTACTGTGTGGTGTCATTTTTCATTTAATTGCTTAAGTTCCATAATAAACTGCCTACTAGTTCCACTCTCAAACACTTTCAAGTTGTGACAAATTTCATACACATAAAAGCCATAATTACGATCGATTTCAACATGAAATTATCTCCACTTATCTGGCGCGAAATTATAAATAAGTAGAGTAAGCCTTCCCACGTTCTTAGGAGCCTTTGTATTGTATACCTATAAAATTTATTTCTCATTAGAAAAATTGAAAGGTATGCACACATTTTATATGGAAACACACTATGATTTATACAATTTAAGCTTTTTAAAACGTTTGAGTTCTTTTAAATTGCGTTTAATAAACGAAGCAAAATTGTATTTATACAGTCTTTATTTCTACAATTAACTTTATACAGTACAGTGTAGAACTTATTTAACTTCCCTTTAATACACAAATTTATTCAATACTCAACTCTTAGTACTACTCTACTCTTCGGCTGTACAATTATAACTGACTAGCTAGAGAGAATACTGCGGCATTTTATAGGCAATAAACATTAGTTTCGAATGTTCTACTACATTCTACAACCTTCTATTCAGCTACGTTAACTCAAATATAGAGTCTTAAGAACCAAAATTGAATTGGTAGCATTGTTCAAATAAATACAGCCTTGGCAGGGTTATTGTAGCCTTGACACAAACCAGTAGAACAACTTCAATAATTAAGTTTATGTCTTTACAAGTTGGTGTACTTTTTCAGGTGTTTTCATTTTCGTAACAATATATAAATAACTTTTAATCTGTACCCGCTTTAAACAATACCCGCTCATCCAATCTCTCTAGCTTTTTGGTTGATCTGAATAGTTAACAAAGGTTTAACTGTTACCCATTCTACATGCAAAATTCCATTTTTAGTACGAATGGGAGCTGCCACGCCAACTTATCAAATCTCGAACAGTTATTGACTAACGATGTATCCTGTCTAAAAAGTTGTTCAAACTATATTTAGAAACTTTTGCCATTACCGTTTTCCAGATATACAAAAACCAATATTTGCTTTATGTGGGAGGCACCATAACCACTTATCAAATTCCGCCCATTTTTTGACTGGTGATTTGTATTAACTCCCAAGTTATTTAGACCAAATTCAGAAACTTACACTCTAACCATTCTCAAGGTAAGGACAGTAAGTAGAGAAACCCACAAGGGGGGGTTCTCTCGCCTTTGCTGTGGAACATCGCTGTAGAAGGACTGTTGGGGAATCTGCAGCGATGCGGTTTTAGGGTATCGATCTGCATACCCCCTCATCGAGTTGTAATGAGGCCCTCAAACTTATTATGGAACGGTGCTTAACTAACTGTTTAAGCTGCAACCCCCACAACTCCGTAGATGCTCTTTAGCAGACGATACAAGATACATGTATTTAATATGCCGAGACTTGGTGGATATCAACTCTCTCTGTCCACAAAGATCAAGTACTTAGTGGTTATTCTTGACCCTAAGCTCACCTGGAGGGAGAACATAGTGAATAGGGTGGAAAAGGTGAACATAGCGCTTTACACTTCTAAGAAGGCCGTAGACAGGATATGGGGACTCAAACTTGCCATCACCTACTGGCTTTATAAGACCGTGGTAGAACCAACTCTACTTTAGGGTGCTCATATTTGGTTGACGGTGTGTAAGACAAGCTGCCGTCCTGATCACCAGTGCACTTCGCTCCGCTCCTACCTTAATTGCTGTACTCAACTGACTTTCCACCGATCTTCTTCTGAAACAGAGGGCTAAGTTGGTGGCGGTAAGGCTAAATGCTACGATTATTGGGGATCAAAGATATCTTCGAATCGATCACATGGTCCCTCATAACTTTCTCGATAAGAGATTTCACTTGGATATACCCACGAGGGAAATCTTGTAGACGGCAGTTCCATCAGAATGCCTTTAAGGTCTATACCGATAGCTCTAAGACGCAGGGCAGCGTGGGAGAAAAATTCTGACACTAGACTGTCTTAAAGTTGCCTGACCATTGAAGTGTATTTCAGGGAGAGGTCATGGCCATACTAAGAGCCATGCAATGCTTGTTTGACGGCGGATTTTTCTCTGGGAATCTTCTGATCTTTTCTGACAGTCACCTCGACGTCTATCCTATCTATACAGAAATCTCAGCTCATTCGAAGGTAACTATTATATGGATTCCGAGACACAGGGATATCGTCGGGAATTGCGTTGCTGACGAATTTGCCAGGGTGAGCCCGATACTTTCGAGCGAGGGCCTACCATTGGTGTCCCGATTGCCACGGTTAAGCTGGATATTCCCCGGACCGTGTATGTCGACGCTCAACATCATTGGCAGCATGAGGCACGTGTAGTACCGCCAGACTCTGCTAAACCAACCTCGATGTAAGAACAATTCCGGTCCTAACGGTTCACTGTTTGATTGGAAGGCATGCCGATAGACATGGCATTCCCTCGAATAATTTTTGCAAGAGTTGTGATTCCGAAGAGTAGGAGGAGACTGTTTTTCACCTTATATGTCAGTGTCCGGCCCGTGCAACCAGATGGCGAAAGTTCTTGAACTCCTATTTCTTGCCGTCTTTGATTGAACTCTTCAGAATAAAAGTCACCGCAATCGCGAGATTTTTTTAGAGTCTAAATGGATTTCTATGGAGACTGTTTAATCCCGGATTGGCATTGATACTTGTGGCATCACAATGGGCCAAATATCTGGCCTAAGTGGGACTCCTTCCATTTAGGGGGGTTAACGTCCACCACCTAACTTAACCTATCCTAACCTAACCGTTCTCAAAATATACAAAAAATAATATTTACTTTGTATGGGAGGTACCATGCTCACTTCTCCGACTCCGCCTACTTTTTGATTGATGATATTTATTAACTACAAAATTATTTAGACCAAATTCAGAAACTGAAACTCTCTCGAGATAAAAAACCTTAAATCATACCTAAGTATCCGATTCCGCCATGTTTTGGACTGATGATTTGTATTGTCTACGCACCTATTTAAATTAAATATAGAGACTCTTACTGTTACCGTTTTGAAGATATAGAGAAATATAAATTTGTATGGCCGTAAAAGTATAAACTATAATGATTGCCAATATTTAACATTTAAAACGATTATTATTTTATTATTATTATTTTTTTTTTTTTTTGCTACGCATATAGTCAGGCTTTACCAACAATAACTTTTTTACTTTTTGTATATTCTCTGCTATATTTATAACCAACACTATAATCACACTTCTTTGCATATGACTGGTAGTAGCTCAATGCGTTTAACGATTTAATTTCCCTTTATAATATGGCCGTAATGAATGTTCGTGTATATGAATGATTACTTCGAATATCATACCAATAATACCGATTTAAAGTGCGATTTGTTTTAATGGAATATTGAATTAAAATGCACGTTAATAACGATTTTTAAGTCAAAAACAAAACGTGTGGATTTTTTAGTTTAAAAATATGTAATTTCTGTTTTCTTAACTTTTAATACATTAAAATAAGTGTAATAGTATATGTTAAATATATAAAAATATAAAAAAAGTTTAATTAGAAATCGTCAATAGTTTCTGGCATTTTCATTTAAAAAAAGCAGCAAAAAAATTATTGCAAAATATATTTGAAAAATAAAAAGTGAAATTTAGCGGATTTGTTTTCTGGTTTAGCAATTGAAAGTCTTTTAATTTATCATATGTTTTTAATGAGTCTATAATTTTTGACAACCAAATATCGAGTTATTACCATTCCTATACCCAAAAAGTTGTCGCTGTTGTTGTTTCGTAAATGTCAGGAAGGAAGTGGAATTTTTGAAAAATTAATTTTTTAAACGCATCGAAAATCAAATAAAATAAAAAAATATTTTTCATGATATTTAAACATTTATATGTGACTTCTTTTAACATCATTTGTTAAATATTAGTAGTCGTTTTAAAAACTAAAAAAAATAAGAAACGCTCCGCCAAAACTAAATTTGCTTTTAAAGAAAACGAAAGAAAGCAAAAAAAAAACAGTCGTACTCTAACGACTTGTTGTGTCCAGCAGCAAGCAGCAAGCAATTGGGTGATTACAGCTGCATTTTGAGTAAATTTCAGTATTTAAGATCAAGTTGATGCAACAACTTGTTGCAGTCTCTCCATTGCACACACATGTTTGGATACAGGAAGTCGATCAGAAAAAAAGTCGATACAACAAGAAAGCGGTTTCTGTTACACTTATTTTTGTTTTTTGTTCACTCTTTATGTCTCTTATAGCGATTTTACTTTTACAAGCTATTTTTCAGTAGTTTTTCGTTTTAATCTTTTTTTCTTTTTAACTTGTCGACTTTAATCAACACGAGTTGTGCAATCTTTTGTAAAAGTTTGTTTTCAAAAAAAAGCAATGCATTTTTTATTGCATTAAGATATGCGTTTCGGCGTATAACAGCTTATCCTTTAAAAACAAAAAAAGCGATTTTAAATTTTAACAAAAGTTCCTGTTAAAGGCGGAATCTTTTTAATATTTAATTTTATTTGGCACAATATCCAATTCATTTATTTGATATTAAACTTGAAAAAACATTATAAAATGAAATTTTTATAAATATTTCCTTAAAAAACCAGCGGATTTTTTTGATATTTAAAGTCTAGTTTAGTGACTAGAAGAAATTACTGTGAAAAGTTAACACAATACTTCATACACATAGAGCAGTGTTGCTAGAAATAGGGGATAATCCCTACATGTAGTTTTTTTTCCATACTAAAATAGGAATGCAGGGAAAACGCACAGATTTTTTATATTTGCCAAAATGTAGCTCTTTTTTCCATTTTGTATTATTTTTGTGAAATCAATTAAAAAAATATATATTTTTAATAATATTGTTAAATTTTAACCTTTTCAAAGCATTTGAGTTCTTTTTAATTGCGCCAAAATAAAATAAACACCACCTTGTCGTTGTTTAAAAATCTTATTTACTCACTTTATCTTTTAGATAGTTTATCTTGATACAGCAACTTATTTTTCTTGCACTCAATATTCGTTTATACAACACTTTTATTTACGCCTAAAAACGACTTAACTTTATGACAGCAAACCATAACTACTTGACGTAGGTAAGGCAGCAGTTTGGAAAGTTTCGGAAATGTCTCAAACGCTTTCATATCTTCTACCTTATATTGGCAGTGCTGCCAAATACACAAATAAGTAGGGTATTCACAGGGTGACATACTAATACCAAATATACCAAAATCCCACAATACAGTTATAAAGGCGCTGATGTGGTGTATTTTCGTAACAATATTTCCTTATTCAAAACGCCTTAAAAATTACTGGTTTTTTTCCAAAAAATTGCTTAAAGATATATTACCAGAAGAAAAAAAGATGTTTGTGTTTTAAAAAGTTGATGGCACCAATCTGTATTCGTTTTTTTCTAACAACTTTTTCCCATTTCAGGTCAACATTCTAAAGATGACCTCCACTCTTGTAAGTATTGGTATTAACAAAACAGGTTGTGGGAAGGAAGAAAGTGGAAGTAATGATTAAAGAAGTTGTTTGAATCGAAAAGTGAGCTCATAATAATAATAAGTCTTGAATTCTCCTTTTAGAGCGTCTATCTGCAATCAATTTCATCTCTTTCTGTCCGTGTAATTTATCAAATTGTTGATTTCATTCAAGATGGAATGGTGCCAGGAGTCTTATAGTCTTCCTCGTCATATAGAACCATTGGGTTTATATGCGTAACCCAATTAAAAACAAATACATTTTTTTTTGAAAATTCTATAAAAAAAAACTTCTGAATATTTTCTCAAATTTCTTTTTTTAGTTGAAAGTACAATCCTTCGGCTTAATAATGGAAAATAATTTCATTCAAATGGCTGCCACGGCTGGCCATGAAGTAGCCTACACGATCGGTCCAATTTTTAAGCACATTATCGATTGTGTGCAGCTGCATTTCACCAATGGCTTCACGAATATTGTCCTTTAAAGCGTCAATTGTCTCTGGCTTGTTGGCGTAACACTTATCTTTGACGGCACCCCACAAATAATAGTCCAACGGTGTCAAATCGCAGCTCCGAGGTGGCCAAACGACATCAGCTCTGCGGCTGATAATGCGATCTTCAAAAACAGGGCGGAAAACATCGAGTGTAGCTTCGGCTGTCTGGCACGTAGCGCCGTCCTGTTGAAGCCAAATGTTGCTAATATCCTCCTCTTCAGTTTTTGTGAACAAAAATTTGTTCAACATGGCCACTCCTTGCTCATTTTCAAAAAAATATGGCCCAATTATGGCTCTGGACCAAAATTCGCACCAAACAGTGACTCGTATTGGGTGTATCGGCTTTTCAATGTATGCGTGCGGGTTTCCTGTGCCCCAAATGCGACAATTTTGCTTGTTACATACTCGCCAAGATCAAAATGAGCTTCATCTGAGAAGATGATTTTTTTGGCAAAATCGGCATCTTCTGTAAGTCGATCGCATGCAAACTTCCCAGCGTTGTTCAAGCGTATACACAACCATATTCATTGAGCGGCAGGATAAAACTAATTATCTGTCAAATCAGATATGAGCTAAGTGTTACCATTCACGAAATAAGCACCAATTGAAAAAAAACGTTAGATGGCGGACCCTTTATTTGAGAATCCTGGTTGGGTCTTTTTTATTTAATGAAGTTCGTAGTTTATTTACAGTAAAAATAAGTGTAATTTAAGCCTTTCCTTTCTTTCCTTTTTCCTTTTTTTTGGTTCAAAAAAGATAATAAATTAGCAATTTTATCTAAATAAAAATTTAATTTAAAATCACTGCTTACATCTTTTCTCCACCTCTGAGCCAATTTCCGAAACTCGATTTAATATTTCTTGAAAAGAAGTGTTTGCCTTACATGCTAAAATTGATTGTTTCCGTCGAAATAGCTAATAGTCAGAGGGCCAATATTCGGCGAATGCGACGAAAATCGTTTGGCAACTTTTGCGACGTGAGACCGAGCGTTGTCATGCAAAAGAATAACTTAATCATATCTGTCTCTTTAGTCCAGCCCTTTTTTCTTATAAGGCACGGTTCAAGAGAAGTAATTGCAGTCTGCTTTAGCAGCAAATAGTACAAAATGCCTCCTTGATGCCTCATTTTACAAAATTCAGTTCAAAGAAATTATAAGAATTTAAAATAAACTCTTGTTTTGTCGTCATTTTAAGTGCGTAATGATTTTTATAGAGCAAATCTTTTGGAAGTGTTGGGAAAAATTGGATTTTTGTCGTATGCTTAGGTATTTTTCATAAAATCTACTGGCAACACTGACATAGAGTCAAGAGCCTATTGAACGAAATCTACTATATACTTACGAGATTTCGATCAAAATGTAGTAGATTTGAACTAAATTTCTCATACGAAACAAAATCTACTTCTTTACGAGATTTTGTCGAAATCTAGTTCAAATCTGGTAAATTTAAATTTATTAATGCAACTCTGTTTTTGGTACTAAAAGTACTAACAATTCTGTTCAAGTAAAAATTACATTCAAAGTAAAAGTAAAAAAAAAATGTTTTTTTAAAATTTAAAAATTTATAGAAGAAAATATGATTTTTCGGCATAACAATTTACGATTATTATTCACACAAATGGTCGGTATAAAAGCCAATCAGAAAATATAATTCCTTTCACTTCTATATCAGTCAAGTAAAAACGAAGTCTTGTTAAATGTCAAAAAGTCTAATGTAATCTTTATACAAGATTTCAAATCCAATTGACGAGATTTCGTTCAAGTGTAAATGCCTTATAAACTGTTTCTGTGCATTTGTATCTCACCTTAATTGCAGCAATAGCGAAAGATACAAGTTCCAGTATAAGGAAAGAGGTACGTTCACATTAGATAATATTCGATAACGTTAATCAATAAGTACTAAATTGCCTTTGTTTCATAGATACAGTTGACTATCATTCAAAAAACTAGATCATTTGCTTAATCACACTATGCCTCACAGCCGATTTAGCTTCGATGCAAGCTTAAATGCTTAAGTGTCCCATCATATAAGCTACCTTGATACCATGCCTGACAATTAAATCCAGGCCGAAATGTATGCCATCTTTACTTGTAAATATTCGAGAGTGTACAAGAAGTATTTACGTGATATGAGGTTGTGACTGGCACAACTACACCCTGGAAACGAAATAGCTGATTGTTTAGCAAACTGAGAAGTTCGACAGGTTTTTATTTAACATTAATCATTCTTTGGTGTACCTTTGGGACACCTTTTGTGGAGAATGCCTCTGGACTGACGCAAGCGAAAAGGTTTGTTTCAATATTTCCAAGTCGATCTCGACTATATAGATAGTCGACCTGCTATCAAGGCGCTAATTTGGTGCATTATCAGCTCAAAGCTGGTTTCACTGTGCAGGAGGACTCTCATTATGCTGGGTTCTGGACATACTGGCGTGCAGGGGAATGATATTACCGATGAAATGGCGAGAGCGGGCACAGGTAAGTGTATTGTACTAGTAGATGCGTCTGACAGATCACCATTCGGGTTCTTTGTGAGCATAGTGAATAGTAAGGCCCGTCATAGAATGGAAGAGTGTAGGGTCTGCAGGTTGCTTTGGCTTAAACTCGACCGCTCAAGGACATAATGGGTACTTGGTCTGAGAACGAAGTCTTTCAGGGCTCTAATAGATTTTCTGACTGGGCACTGAGCTCTGATGGCAAGAACTGGGCTATGGGAAACAGTCAATCCTAATTTCTGCCCAGCTTGTGACGATATGGGAAAGCCAGAAACTGCGAAACATATTCTCTCACATTGCCCGGCTCTCTATGGTACTAGGTGATTTTGTGTTATCCAGGGTCTGTGACCTGAAATGTTGTATTTGGGGTATAGGCTGACTTACTAGGTGACGTCAGAATTTTACTAGGCTATCGTTTTTTCCTTCTTTTTTTAATTTCTTACCTACCTTTCTGTGTTTCTGCATTTTCTTCTTTTTCTTTTCGTTTTCATTATTTTTTATGAAGGTTTCCACAATGGTTCTCTTTGATCTCTGGTAAGGGTGCGCCTGCACCACCTTTTACAACGTAACCTAACCTACTGCTCTATTATTCGGCCATAGATTCAATCAAAATATGTTAAGATTCTGCACAATGAACGGTGGAACATCTGAACACGGGGAAACTATAGAAGCTCCAAAAATGATATTTTTATGGCATATATAAGGTGGGCAATTTAAAAGTTTTAATTTAAAAATGCAATAAAACAAAAACGGATTGCAATTTGTCAAATTTAGTTTTTTTACTGTGAACTACAATTGTTCTGGTTAGAAATGAATTATTACTTCATTCATATAGCTGTCGGGGCTGGCCTTACAGTACCCCATTCAATCGGACATTTTTTCGAAAACTTTTTTAAGGCCTTCAAATGCTCAATTGCCTCTGGTTTGTCGGCATTACACTTGTCTTTAAGGGCGCCCCACAGAAAATAGTCCAACCGTGTCAAATCGCAGCTTTTTGTCAGCCAACTGACATCACCATTTCGGCTAATTGAGCGGCCATCTAACGCTTGACGCAATAAATCGATTGTGGCATGAGATGTGTGGCAAGTTGCACCATCCTATTGAAACCAATCATCGTTCACATCAATACTATAAAGAGGGACACAAAAAAATCGGTTATATAGTACGATATATGTTTCCATTGACCGTAATCGTTGCGAAATATGGGAAAATGATTCCACCAAACAGTCACTCGTAATGGGTGCATTGGCTTTTATAAGACCACGTTTGGGTTTTCTAAGCCCCAAATACGCAAATTTGCTTTTTAACGTACCCACCAAGATGAAAATGAGCTTCATCCAAAAAGATGATTTTAAATGATGACAAATTTCCAATATATCTCAACGTCGCTCAAACGTAAATCGATTCATTTCGTTCAGTGGCGATAATATACTGAATGTTATGATAGAATAGAATGACATAAGTATTGCCAGATTCGAAATAACTGCTGGTTCAAATTTCAACTTTTTAATTGTCGACCCTGTATATGTCTGCCCTCGATTCACTCAACAAAAGTTTTTCAACTAAACACGCCTGCATTCCAAACAATATCATTTTAGGAGTAACTCGTGGTTACAATTAAGTTCGTTTCGCATAGATAGCTATGCGTTGATGCCAGTAGCCTGATCCCGAATAGCCTTTCATGAGTGTCGATCTTGTTTGCATCTCATCCAGTTTTTAGCACCAAGTTTAGAGGGATTTTCTTTAGCCTGGTCCTTCAACCGGAGTTTTGGTCTTACCCTTCTGCGTCTTTATTCAGAATTAAAGACGAATTTCTTCCTCGCTGAAGCATTTTTATCTTAGCTGCATGTCATTTATCTTAGCTGTCAAGCCAACGCAACCATTTTACTTTAATCGATACATATTCTTCAGCTTGTCGTTTATTCGATGGCGCTACTCTTCGTTGATGTAGGTTTTTCTCTCAAACGCACTAAGAAAGCTCAATTTGCTTGCGTATGTACTCAAGCTTCAGCTCCTTTTAATACTAAGGGTATTTAACCCTTTGACAAACATAGGCAAGTATGCTTGCCAATTTTTAAATATTTTATGCAATTAAATAATTTCGGTTACTAATTTTCCTTTCAACTCATAGGCAACTATAGTTGTCAAGCAAAATGAAGAACTTGGGAGTATCGAGGAGGACAATTTTTTTTTTCATAACTACTGTCAGACCACAGATGGTGAAAATAATTTAAAAAATCAACTCAATTCAGTCAAAAATGTTTGTTCATCATGGGTTCAGCGGCTTACAATCATTAACATTTATTTTCTTTTTGCTCCATCACTCCTCTAGAGAGCATATTTATTTCCCACAAACCATCCATTACTTTGTCAGTTTCGATAATCAAGTTGATTTTCATGCTAAGTAGATCGCCAATGTGTAGTGATGAAGATCCTTGCTAAGTGGTGAAGGTGATCCTTATTTAGCATTGAAAATTTTTCCCAGTAGGTGGCGTTTTCGCATGTTTATCATCATGGCCAGAGGTAAACCTTAAAGGTCAATTGGGCTTCTTTAGACAGATTTATCTGAACTTAGATCGAAATATCTTTACTTAGCAGACAAAACCGCAATTAAATTTTTTCCTAATATCCTTTGCTGGGGATTCGAACAAGGGCCACTTGTGTTGTATGCCCCTGCGCTCTAACCACTACAACACGTCAACCCCACAATCCTTAATATAGAAGGCTTTAAATACCTATAATCTTTCCGCTTTTTTAAGTATTTAACAAAAAATCGCTTAAATACTTGTGGTTACTTGTAGCACAACATCAGCTGTTATTATTTTACTACTGTTAAAAAGAATTGAAGATATGATTTGGCCACCTCTGGCTTTTATATATGATTGAAGAAATGTCCAAGAGTTTGATAGACAAACCGACATGAATTCATATATTTCTGTAAGCACTAGGAGTCACACACTACTGACACTACTAGCATACATTCGTACATCTCTGCTAATAAACACTCACATATTGTTCAATTATATAATTCGAAAAAAGTGGAAAACATTTCATAAAATAGAGGAAAACTACATTTAATAAATTATGTTTTAAGAAAAAATATTTTTTTTAATTAAGGAAATTTATAAATTATTGAATAAAGCAATGATCAGAGTGCCAAAAAAATACAAATAGTCTGTCTACACGCTTATCAATGAATTCAAATACATTTTGCGCTAAAGTGAAAAAGAAATATATATTGTGAGGCAGGTCAAAAACCTTTTCACTTTTTCCTTACCTTCTATAAACATGAAATTTTATTGCAAAAAACGTTAAAAGTAGCTACACCTTAATAGTATTTTTTTTTTTTTGATTTATTTCAATTTCAAGTGCGTGGTATGCCATCCACAAATTTTTTTTTGGTTTTTTATAGTTTTTCATTAATTTTTTTTATTTTTTTTAATTAATACCTTCGCTTAAGTTCAATTTTGTTTCTTGTTTAGTTTAAAGTCAATAATGCCTTCAAATCACAATCATAAGTATGTACATATGTGCTCACGTTTATATGGCATTCCATTATCCAAAGTAGTTTAAGGTGAAAATTTCTTTTTAATTTCTTTTTTTTTCTTTGTTTTATTTTATTTTCTGCGCATATTAATGTAAATAATAAAAATTAAAGAAATATTTCATACTTTTGACGTCATGGATATAAAAACCTTAATAGGAAAATTAAAGCCTTGATATTGGTTATAATGAAAGCAACACTAAAAAGCATGTTTGTTGTCTAAGTCTTTTGTTTTAAAATGCGATAATAAAGCCGACCACATACGTATAGAAATTACATTATGAACATTAAATTAAATATATAAGCAGGAATGTTATTGTAGCTCAGTCACGATAATATGATATTCTTTTTAAAATGAATATCTTATATATAAAAATGAATTTTGTGTTTGTTTGCGCCTTATAGACAGTTAAGCCTCTGAACCGATTTTTTACAGTATCTCTCTGTATACCTGGAAGAAACTATAGACTATATAAATTTCAAAAATTCCAACTGGGCGGTGCCACACCCATGTAAAGTGTATATTTATTTGTCTATATCTTCAAAATGGTAATAAAAAGTTTCTATAAATTTGATTCAAATAAATTCATAGTCAAAGCAAATCATCAGTAGAAAAGTTGGCGGATTTAGACAAGTAGTACCTCTCATACTAACTAAGTCTTGATGTCATTATAAAGGGTGGTTCAACCATACTGGACGATGTTAATTGTGAGTCACCACTTAGCGTCAAGTTTCTTAGGTATTCAAATTAAAATGCATTTCAGCATAATCGACCAAAATTTGTTCACAATTGGAGGAATTGTGCCATCAACCTCAATGCGACGCCGTGCTCAGGAGTTTGGTCTTCAAAGAACAATTTTGATCACAATTTTGCACAAAGATTTGCATTTGTTTCCATTTAAGATTCAGTAGACACAAGAGCTTCTTCCAGAAACCCCCTAGAATGTACTACGGCGGCGTAGTACATATGCCAATAGGATGTTTCAGCTCGCCAATGACAACCCTGATTTACATGAAGAAATCATAATGAGTGACAAGCACATTTTCATTTGAATGGTTATGTGAATAAACAGAATAGTCGGTACTGGGCAATGAAAAACCATCAAATTATTCATCAGTCACCTTTGCATCCATTAAAAATGTTAGTCTGGTGTGCAATTTGGTCAGGAGGAATCATTGGGCCAAATTATCATTCGATCAAATTATTTCAAGGAATGGTGATGTTGATTGGCCTGCACGGTCACCTGATGTGATTGCTCCACTTAGTCAGGCTTGGATTGGTTGACTAACGCTCTCATCATGTGAAATACTACAGCTTGCATTTGTGCAGCAGAGGATTTCAATTGTAACAATAATTATCTGAAAAATTCCTCTTAAAGCCAATATGTTCCAAATAGACGAGTGTGCAAAGGATGTCAAAAGCATTTTCGCATAAGCACAAGCATGCATTTGCTACTTTTAAAGTAATAATTAATTACTATAATTACAGCATATTATATACATATTGAATAAATTCAAACATTTATGAATCTAAAGTTAAAAACACATAAAATACAACCATAAAAAGAATGACTATAGTCAACGAATTTCATAAGTATTTAAAAGTAACTGTTTGCTTTACATTTTATGCAAATCATTTAAGATTTTTCCTCTGCCTCGTCTGCAAAGTGCTCACAGCAGCAACAAATTGTTTAAGAATTTAGTTATGCTTTTTCAACAAAAAAAAAAAAAAAAAAAAAATACAAAATTATTTTCCCACCATTATTAACTCCATACAAAGAGATTTTTTATTTTGTTTTTCCGCATTATTTAAAGTCTCCACTTAATTCGAGCAACGTTTTAGCCACTTAACGCCTGATTAAGGTGGGAAAAATTCACCAGACTAAAGAAAAATAAAAAATAAAAGTTATTCACCAACAATTTCAATTTTAGAAAAAGTAAGAAAACAAGTGAAGGTCGTTTAGTTAAGTAGCTGCTGTAGTATGCAGCATTTGTTGCCACTTGTAACAATTGCTATTATTTGAGTACCTTTTGTATAATTTTTTTTAACTTTTTGGAAAAGATAGTAATTATGTATTTAGGTTTTGCTTCCAACTGTTATTTAACCTTATTTTTCTTTTTTTGGAGGAGTTTCAAAGGTCAGTTTCTTACCGTAGAGCTGTTTTTCATAGAAAAATGAAACCAAAGATTACAAAATTTATGCAAATTGGCAGCGAATTGTTATTAAAAATTTAATCAAATTAAGCCAATCGGCATACTAGTTTACACCATGAAAAACTTCTAGAACCCTTACCAAGCTTGAGTTACCAATTAACTTATTTGGAGTTTACGATTCAATATCTTTACACATTAAATAAGAGAATATCAGACGTAATATTTAGAAAAGAACAAACCGAATTCCCTCCACAAATGCTGTCCTGTATCAAACTTATAAACAGCCTGAGAGTAATAGTATAACAGTTAACTTACCTACTGAGATATCATTTTGTTATTATTTAGTTGGGTCGGGGAGGCCATGGCCAATCATGGCACTGCGATTTGCGACCGGGGTTAGACCCACCAGCACATTAGCCGTAATAGGCAGTAAAAATCCCATTAAGTCAATACCCCTGGGCGGATGACTATCCGATCGATTAGGAAGCTCCAAACATACTACTTTGATCACAAAGTTTTCAGAATAACCCAACTTTTAATTAAGTTGGTACGTCTGTTGTTGATATTCCCGCTAAATCTTAGCGCCAGAGCTTGACATTTGCAAAAGCTACGTAGCCAAGAGTATATCTATCTCTAAGTGTGTTGGCGAATTTGCGAGGCTAAATTCGATCCCACATTCATCAAAAGAATCATTACTAGAGACGAAACGTGGGCTTATGAGTACGACACGCAATCCAGACATCAGGCAAGTGAATGGCCTTCACCAAGTGAGCCGAGATCAAAAAACACGTCGTTTTCTGTCAAAAAAGAAAGCAATGCTCACGGTTTTCAGGATTACAACGGTGAATTTTTGTCAGAAGGTCAGACAGTAAGCAAAGAGTATTATTTGGTCGTTATGAGATTTTAGTGTGAAGGAATTCGCCGAAAGAGACCAGAATTGTGGGCAAAGAACTCGTGGATCTTGCACCATAATAACGCACCGTCGCACAGATTCACCGACTTCACCTGATTTGATCAAGGTAGTATGAAAACCGCAATATTCTCAATGGATAGCCGACGAACCTGTTCACGCCAAATAAAAGGACCCATAAAAGTTCAACGTCGAATATTTGCCAAAGCAAAACATTCACAGAGAATATGCTCCGTCGTCCCCTCTTCCTCCCTACACAGACAACACTCCGATTCAGGTACCACATTGAGATTGAAGAGGTGATATTAGTGGCTCGTGAGGAGCCAATAAGCTTATTCCTAGTTGCTTTGCTTATGTGGCGCAACTCCCTATTAAGGGTTTCATTAGTCGCTTCTTCAGAGTCGAGAATTATACCCAATATGACGAGCGGCGTTCATGCTACCATTCATCGTTCTTTCCCCTGGCCGTGGACCAGCTACTACCTATGGCTCTGGTCCTGCCTTGCCAGTTTGTCAGCGTTTTCATTACACCAATATGCTCCAATGCCAGTGTGTTGTCATTTGTGTGGCACTCGCTTATTAGTATCGAGTCTATATACTACGAAGAAAAGGCCCTTACTGCCGCTATCTTAATAGAAACGCCCCTGATTCCATGCTCTAGCATAGTTAACATCGCTCATAAGAAGTTTACACTGGTGGCTAGCTGTTTAGGGACAGCAAGTGTTGGTATAGTGATAGGAATCCAAGATAATTTTTTAAATTCGGATGGTGAAAAATATGTCAGACGTCTAAAATACCAAGGACTTAACCCTCGTTATACTTTGAAAGACTTTTGTCCAGGATTTGTAAATTATCATGTCAGTATACAAACAGTTGTTGTCCCTAAATAGCTGGTTAGTGTATATATCAACGCTGCGTGTCACGATCTCCACGAAGATATTGAAGTACTGCGACCCTTTGGTCGACACTTTGCTACTCTTTGGTTGCAGTACTTCAATTGTATGCTCCGACTGGTATGAAGTTTTCCTATAATATCCCTTCCAACTTGGATGCCAATATATAAGTGCCGCACTAACACCAAATGTGTACTCCTCTGATTTACTTAGTTCCTTATAGAATTTGCAATTTGGATTTGAAACTACTATCGATCTATTCAGATATTCATTGAGTCTGCAATGCCTGACCAAAAGACCGGTTATTCAAGCTATAGCTGTCATAGTTGTCTAGCAAAAGTTTAGACTGTCACAAACCCGTTTTACTTGATAGGAGTACACGCCTTCCGTTCTCTTTTCTTTTAGTTAGTAGAAGCCATCAAAACTCTCTTCCCACTCCACTGAAAGGTTTCGGCTCCAGTAAGGACATAGAAGTCCCGAATTCTTATATGACGCTGACCATTTTGCCCCTTTCCGATCAGTTCGATTTAACTAGACTGACATGTCCTGACTTTTATACTTAATTTAGAGTACTAAAAGGTTTATTTATCGATCATTGTGGTCTTAGATGCCATTAACATAAAGGGTGGACCAACCATAATGCACAATATTATTTGTGAGTCAAACCTTAACGCCAAGTTTTTTGCCTAGATTCATTTGACATTTCTTTGTTTCAGTGTTCGACAAACTCAATAAAAACCGTTTTTAAAAAATAAAGAAACTAAAAGTAGTAATTTTTTGTTGAAAAAAGATTTTTTCAGGTAAAACTATAAATCTCGGAACCAATTAAATACAAATCAATACAAATATAGGGAAAATTGTGCGGTTTGCGTCGCTAATTGGGATCAGAGAAACGCGACGCAAGCCGGGCTATTGGTATATATAGATGTCCAAAGAACCGGTTTTTTTCCGTAAATCAAGATTTGGAGGTGTTTTGAAAATTACAAAAAAAGGATACTTGTTCTACTGAAAAGCGCTTGGCAGAACTTTTTAAATTTCGTTTTTTTTTTGTCGCACCGTGTTATCTAACAAAAATTGTCTACTAATACTTCAATGTCAATAATTCATACACGTTATTAAAGACTTTAAAGTTTGAAAAAATTGATTACTTTAGAATCATTTGTATGCCACTAAAAGTCACTTATTTCTTATATAATATTTTATAATGAATTTAAATTAACAATTATTGGGGTTGCTTTTTTCCATTTCCTATCATTTCACTTTCAATTTCATTGAACGTTTAACGCATCGGTTAAAGTAAAAAAAAAATTACTTTAAAATTAGAAATTCAAATATTTTATCTTTCTATTAAGCATTCCATTAAGGTAACCTCCCACAAAAAAAAAAATAAATAAAAAAATAAATAATGATGTAATTTAAGATACTTTACGCACCTCGCGATAACACAAATAATAATAATCAGCACTTGATTAATGACAATGATGGCGTCGACGATGATCTGTTTAACAGAAATTCATAATGGAATGAAGAGTGTAATAATGTTAATTGTTGCTAACAAAACGGTATTTGTTGTAGCATTTCTGTTTTAATTTTTCCATATTTACAAAAAAAACAAACTCATGTCAAATAAACTGAAATTCGAATTTTTGTTTTAAGTGGTTTTGCATGGCTTTCTTAGTAAATTATATAAAGAAAAAAAAAAAAAAACAGTCGAGTCGTCATTTAATGTCCATTTTTTTAATGCTGGTTTAATGATCTCTTTTAATTTGTTTAAACTTCAGCATAAATTTTTTTATATTTATTTGTATTACAACACCACTGTTATGGTTTATATTACTTTTTTTTTTGAGTTACAGTTTATAAAGAAAAGATTATGAAGGAAGTTGAGTTTTTAAAGTCAATAAATTCTCTTTATATGGCTAATTGCTTAAAAAAATTCAATATTAAATAAACGTTAATTCGACAATAAAAGTCAATTTATACAAAATATCATAAGTAGGTAGATCGATTATTCGAATTTTTTCAAAAACCGGTTTTCGAATAATTCGAAAAGTAGCACTTTTTAAAAAACCGATTTTTTCTTACTATTAACTCAAATAACCGGTTAACCGGTTCTTTTATTTAAATAAAATTCTTCTTAATTCTTGAAGCGCAGAGCTCGACCACGTCGTTTTAGGAATAACCAGAAGTTAAGTGGCAATCAATACCAACAATAATTTTAACAAATCTTGTAAAAATCAAAGTTTATTACACAAAGTGCTGAAAGTGGCTTAAGTTTCGAATAGCTACTCAAAGAGCTAATTTCGTTTCTGTTGTATTACTTGGTAGAGAATGGAGTTAAATGTTTTCTATTACAGTTATAATTTAGGTGCCTAAGATAACAAAAATGAAATGTTTTACTTTGTTTTACAAGTCCTTAATTGCCTCGACAAGAAAATTTGCTTAGATTTCGAGTAGCACTGCATATAAATTAATGTAGCACGTATTTAATAGTATGTGTGTGTCACTGTTGTATGTTGGGTAAGAACTCACCTTCCAACCAAGAAGTTGTCGGTTCAATCCCAGGCCACACCGTCTGATAATTTTCAACAGCGATATCACCTCGCAACAACATTACTAGTGACTGATTATATATTTTCAGTTCCGAACCGGCGTTTGTGGGTTTGTTGGCTTTCAATAAGTCTAGTTGATCATTCTTCATATATAAAAATCAATATTTATTTACAGAAGATGAGAAAAAGTTATTGTTGCCCAAGTGCGCATATCTTTTTGGATTTATTTTGGTTTTCACGTTCCTTGTGAGACGTTCAAGATTGTTATATATACAAAAATAATAATTAAATTTATACAAATACTTAAACGAAGAGTACATTTGCACTAAAATATATAAAAACATAAAAAATTATTTTTATTTAAATTAATCGGTTTATTCGTTATTCCAAAAATGAATATTTTAAAAAAACCGTATTCGACAAAACCAAAAAAGAACGGTTAAAACCGGTCGAATAATAACCGTCCGATCTCCCTAATCATAAGACAGCTTAAGCCAAAAACAAAAATAATAATAATAAAATAACAAAAGAGTACAAGTAAGAAAGCCAACTATAGATTAAGCACTTTCAATTCAGGGATAAAAGTTTTCTTTAGATGGACAAAATGATATTTCCCTGTTTAGAAAATTTACTGCATTTTACCAAATTTTAGATATTAATTCCCTGAAGCGCCTTTGTACTTACTATACAGAGTTATCAAATATGAAGTAAAATTTGTATGTGTAAAAAATCATATTTTAGCGTAATAATTAGATGTTTATTTAATTTAAAATAGCAAAGAACATGCCATTAATAATGGAAAAGAGTATCAGCTATGCTTGCAAGACCATAGTTTTTTAATGAAATTTCCCATCATCAGTTCGTACATTTGTAGGAGGGACATACTATAACTTTACAAATTCCATCTTTGAGGTCTTGAATCGATTGTGGGTCATTGACGTAGCGATAAATAAAAATAAAGGGCCGTCTTGTTGAAAATAAACGTCATCCGCATTAATAACTTCCAATTTCGGTCATACAAAATCATTAACAATTTACTGTAGCACTTGCCCAAGCCTCAAAAATAAGTTCAAATGAATCGTCCAGACCAAGAACCCCTTCGCACAGTTACACTGTGAATTTGGAGAAGCTATTCCACAAGAATTAACACTTCAATCTTTAAGCAAAATACGTCGAAATGATGTTTCATTATCATTGTCATCATATCGACCAGACAATATTGCAGTACACTGTGACCCATGGGATCTATTGTGCCCTTCCGGTCTATATTCTGTTCAACAGATCTGCCTAATGAACACCAGAAAATCTGAAATTATAATGGTGGATATGTCACCCTGCAAGACCCTATGTCTACCTAAACATTTTCACTTAAGCCTATCAAGAACCCCACATTCACACAATATATGTTCCACGGACTCTGATGCGCGTGAGCACAGTCCACACACATCCACATCTAAGACCGCCATCCTCTTCAGATGCGCTCTTAGTCCACAATGTTTCAAGTCTGGCCTGCCATACCTGAGAACCTCAGACCGACGCCCAAATTGCGGACTAATCGCCGGCCTAGAGTGCCGAGGACCTCTTTTGGTATTACAGTGTTCCAAGCACCTGGCAATTTCCCAATCCCTGATTAAATTTTGAATGATAATAAGTGATGCTGCACAGCAAGGCTCCGAACGGATATAGCAAGTTGCGGCAGCCTACATGAGGGAAGTGTCAACCGTCGAATCGCCATCAGGGCTGGAGTAAGACAAGGACTCGATCTCTCTCCAATGCAATGAACGTTATCCACAGCAAGAGATATAACCTGGGGTCTTAACAGATCTCGACAATGCCGATGACATCTGTCTTTTGCAGCATAGCTACAATATGATGACATTTGGAGAAGTTAGACTTAGTACAGTTTGAGGCATTAAAAGCAGCGCTCAGAATTAACATCGCCAAAACAAAGTTTATGCGAACTATTACCTCCAATACAACTAGACTTCATATTAACAACCAACGTTTGGAGAACGTAACGTAATTCTGCTACCTTGGGAGCATTTTAAAACGATCTAGTGATTCGAGCGCGGTCATAAGGAACAGAATAAATGCCGGCAATCAGGTGTTTGGTCAACTTATTGTAATTCTGTACGGCCATCCTTGTACATTTCTGTCAACTGTGTAGAATACACGCTTTTGTATGCAATGATCTTGAGAATATTTTGGCCATCTACGATCTCCAACTACACCCTCTGGCAGAGGACAAATCAAATTCCAATAAAAACCTAAATTTTCACAAGTATGATAATATATCCAAAACGGCAATAGAATAGACCAACCCACATAAAGAGACGGCAGTTAAAAAGGAAGCTACTTTATACAAGCAGAGATAGAATCAAATCAAGACGTTGTACTATAGGTCAAATGACTAATTTTTCTGTGCAAAATTGATAACAGCTAAATTAGTGCATGCTTGTGGCGTGGTGTAGTGCTTAGAGCGCAAGCATAACAACGCAAACGACCCAGGTTCAAGCCCTAGCAGAGGACATGACGAAGAAAAAATTTAATTGTGGTTTCGAATGTTTAATAATAAAAAAAAAGCTTCAACTTATTTCCTCCAGACAACTCCATCTAAAAAATAAAAAAAATAAAAATAAAGAAAAAAACCCGTTGACTCTTTTCGCATACCTCTGGCGATGATGACAAACATCAGACGAATGATCAGGAAAAACACGCCACCTACTGGGAAAAAATTACAATGTTAAAGTAAAGATCACCACCAATTAGCAGTGATCTTCACCACTACACAAAAAATCATATGGTGGAAGCTACAGCGGATTAATCATCTACTTAACTTGAGGTATCAAATTGAAACAAAGCAATAGATGCTTTGTGGAAAGGCCAATATGCTCCCTAGAAGAGTGACGGAGAAATATCAAATTGATTAAAGAACCTGAAACAAAGCAAAAGATGCTTTGTGGAAAGCCAATATGCTCCCTAGAGGAGTGACGGAAAAAAAATTAATGCTTAATTATAAAAGAAATTAAAATAAAAATTAAGGAAGGGTACAATGGAACCAAAACTTATAGAAGCAATTTGAATTACCTGTAAAAACACATTTATTGCTTTGGCTTACTTTTATTATTTTTATCGAGTTTTATTGAAATTTTCAATACAACTTGCTGCAACGTACGCAAAAACAAGTGTTAGATAAGTGTAAAATAGGCTATAGGCCTTAACGGGATAATTGCAGTTGCCAGAAGTGATGCATCAGAATGATTCGAAGTGCTCGGTTCATTAAAGTCTTGCACAAATTGCGCTTGACCAGTGCTACTATCGAAACCGTAACTCAATATCAACTTAAACTTTAAATAATTGGTGTTATCCTTATCCATTACACATTTAAAGGCCTCCATCTGCATTTCAGCATTTCTCTTAGTAGTATGTGATAAAAGAGAGTCCAAGGATACTATTGCTGTTGTTTCGTTTGCCATTATATCATCAAGACCGCACATTGATTTTGCAGCAATAATTTCTTAATTTGCTTTCTCGACTTATTTCACTATATTGTTTTTTGGTGAAATTATTTACGAGCAAAAAAGCCGCAGAAAATTAAACAGGTTTTTTAAGGACGCAATTATTTTTTTTTTGAGGTCTTGTAGAGCTTGCTAGAGATTCTTTAAGAAGCGCCGCTAAGTCAGCATTTTCTTGTTTTCGAGCTGTCGTTGCTGCCGCATGAACTAATAACTCAGATTCATTATTCGTTCCATTTGGAAGGTCTGCTGCTGCTTTCTTCTTTCCGTATGCAGACTTTTCGCAAAATGGAAGCATGTACAGGAGCAGCAAAGGTTACTTTGCCGGATTTATTTTTATCTCGAAGCTTATTTCAGCATTGAGCCAAGTGACACACTCACGTCAATACTTTTCAGTTTTCTGTCCTTCCCAATACTTTTGCCAGATTTCGCCCACATTTCTGATACATTTTTACAGATAAGGCACACTTTTTCCGTAATACGTTTGGTGCAGTCGTCGGAAATATCATCGTTAACAATTTTATCGATTATAAAATCCATACGTTGATTCTGATTTTCTTTTCTTGAATTTTTTTTCAGCCAAACTGCAAATAACTCCGCTGTTTTTAAAAACGCTATAACCAAAGAAATATGGTATTATTCGAAAACGGCTAAGATTGGCTATTAGATGTAAATGGAAATTGCTTAATAACATTTCAATATATTCATTCGGGGTTGCATTCAATCCGCCGAACTACGCAAAAATTTTAAAAGCTTCCACGAAGTTACGTTTTGAAAGCAATAGCAGCACTTTTAAGGTTATGTTAAAAAAGTGGCGAAATTATCTAAAACAGCTTTTGAATCTTGAAAGAAATACACGCTTTTCAACAAAAGTTATTAAGTGATTACAATGCAATGTCTTTGACTGCGTGTAGTCAAACGGCATTTAATATTTACCAACAACAAAAAAGCTTACTTAGTTGGTTTGGAGTATTCTCCACAAAATGGCATTAAAAAAAGTGCAATATTTGCATTTTAGAAATTGGACTATAGCACAGTTTTGGGAGCTGTTTAACCTAAAGTGTGTCGGCATTGGATAGATGTCAAAGGAAAATTTTTTAATTTGATCCTTATAGGATCCCAAGGAAACAATAATAATAATATTGTCGTACGTGATCCACTCTTCATCGTCCGTAATTATTCGCTTCAGGAATGGTTAGATGTCATTCCGTTTTAGCAGCGAAGCAGAAATAGAAATTCGGTCTCTTAAATATTTTCACTGTTAATTTGCCACAAATATCGATACACCAAGATTCAGCTTTCCTCAAATGGTTAATAACTGTTTGGTGATGAATGCTGAGTTCCCTAGCAATGTACATGTTGTTTACAAGCCGGTCTATCTCAGTTTTTTTCTATAAAACTTTTCTTTAATATAAAAGCAAAATATGACCCTAAAGATTTTGTACAGTTACACAATTTTAATTCATAATAAAACATAGAAATATATTTTTAATGCCAATGAAACGGTCTTTGTTGGATAGAAAGTTTTAACATAAAAATGCTTAAAAATGATTTCGGCTTGTACAAGACGATACCAGGTATACAATTGTCTCTGGTTCATCGAAGTAGTTTATTTCACGACCTTGGTGGCCAATTAACTGAAAAAATTTCTAATAATATCCCTATACGGTTCACCATTGACAGCTATATTCTGATCACCATCGTTTTTGAAGACATACATATGAACCAATGACTTCACCAGCTCATAAACCACACCAAACGGTCATTTCTGTAGATGTAATGCTGTTTTGATAAAAGTTTGTGGATTATGCTCACTCCAAATGCGACAATCAACCAAACATGAGAACAAAACAAAGCAAAAAAGTTTTTTGATAAAAAATTAAAAATTTATCCGAAATCAAATGTAAAATCAAACTAAACCAAAAGTAACTATCAGCTGTTAAATCGGTAGTAATATAGAGCAATATTGCCAACTCAAAGTTATGAACCTCTAAAAAAATGCCGGATAGATAACTTTTTACGGAATAGTGTGATTTAAATAGTGTCTTCTATTATTTTAGTAAAACTGTGTATATCATTGAAGAAAATATTTGCTCTGAAAAGGTCTGTTATTATTTCCTTGAGCCAAAAATATTTGACCCATTAATAAACGAATTAATCAATCAAATCAATGCTTTAATTCCTAATCAATATTAAAACAATGAAACCCTAAAACATTGAAACAAATTTAAAAATTCTTCGTGTTTTGTTATTAATTTGAAAAGACCCTGAAAACGATAGACTTAAGACACAAGCACATTTTTCATTATCCACACTAAATAACGCAACTCATATCGAACATTGTTTAGCTTTTGAATTGCAATTACGATTTATCACCGCTATTGCATTAAAACTTAACAAAATAAATGAGAAATACAAATAAAAGTGAAATAAAGCAAAAATGAAATTATGTTTCTCGTGGCGACACTATAACAATAAAATTGAGAAAACAAATTAAACAAACAAAAAAAAACACACAATAAGTTTGTCATTTTATTTTCAAAACAAATACAAGATTTGTAAGAGTATGTACTACAATATTATACTTATTGACCATAACAAATTGCTGAATAGTTGTATGTATTACTTACACTCTGAATTAACAATATAAGCCAAGACAAGTCAGTGCGATAATTAAGCTTGAACTTTTTGGCAAAGCGCATACAAAAAAATTTAACAAAACGAAAAATGACCCAATTTTTGTTTCAATTTTCGAATTTTTATTTTTTTCGTTTTTTTATTTTTTCAATTTATTTTATTAAGTATAGTACTTTGAAATTATATAGTTAATTTTTGAAAATTGCCAAATATTAGTTGTAATCTAAATACAGTAATAAATATTAAAGTTTCTTTAAGGCTTGCAATGCAGGCGGAGGCATACTGCTGGTGCAATATCTTTCAGGGTCAACTAATTTAATTAAAATTACGCTTTTGTTTTCTTGCAAAAAAAAAAATCTAAAGAAAATTTACATAAAATTTGCATAAATTATTACACAAAACGAAGAACATTAAGAATTTGGATTTTGGCTGCAGTTTTGTATTTATTTTTTTTTAAATTATATTTACAAACACAAATTTTTCGTACTTAGCCAGTTTTGTGTTTCTTTGCCAAATAGAATTTTTTTTTTAATTTGCTACTTGGTTTCTTAATGTCTTAAAAGTAATATTGCCCAATCATTAACCACATGCCTTAAATTCATATGTTCATTCTTGGCATGCTAAGTGTGACTTAAAGCAACAGACACTCATTTCTCAATTTGTTGTCTTTTTAAAGATTAGCAGTTATTATGTAAGAATTTGTTTTTGTTTCTATTGAATTAAAAAAATAACAGTTTTTTCCCTTCGGTACAGGAAATAAAAATGTTGTTTTATTTTTTTTGTGTGTTGTTTTTTGTATTAATTATGAGCATTAAATTGGATTGGCATTTTATTAAATGAAAATTACTTCCTTATTCTTGAAAATTCCTAACTAAACTAGTTCATTTCTAAAGTGATAACAGTGTCGTGCATAAATCAAATATGATTAAATATATTCCAAAGAATTTTAATTTCTTACTTCCTAAGGAAGTAACATATTAAACGGAACTTAAATAATTTTAACCATAACAAAATAACAAGCAATAAATAAAACAAAACAAAAAAAGCTTAACGCCGTTATAACATTATTGTTTTTATTTCCAAATGGGCCTATTTCACTCATCACAATAAACAAATAAGAAAGTTATTGAAGGTTAGCCTGGGTTTTTATAAAAGCCTCTAAACTTTAATTTCAAATACAAGATATAAGGAAATTAATTTTAATTTTTTTTTTGTTTATTAAGATTTTTCGTGACTTTAATGTTTTGAAAATTGATTCTGATAATGGATTCTGTCTCATTTTATTAATAGCATTACTATTAATATCATATAGACCAGACACTATTGCAAGACACTGCGACCCATAGAATCTAATGTGCGCCTTCCGGTCTATAGTTCGTTCAGCAGATTTGTGTCTTCCTATTGAACACCAGCAGATCTGAAGCCATAATGATGGCTGTCACCTGGTGACATACCTATTTAAACATTACCACAAGCCTCTCAAGAACCTCACATTCTCACAATATATAGGGTTCGCCAAATAATTTTTTTTTTTTTTGAAAATGCTATAAAAAAAACTACTGAATATTTTCTCAAATTTCTTTTTTTATTTTAAAGTACAATCCTTCCGGTTAATAATGGAAAATAATTTCATTCAAATTGCTGTCTCGGCTGGCCATGCAGTAGCCTACACGATCGGTCCAATTTCTAAGCACATTATCGATTGTGTGCAGCTGTATTTCACCAATGGCCTCACGAATATTGTCCTTTAAAGCGTCAATTGTCTCTGGATGGTTGGCGTAACACATATCTATGACGGCACCCCACAAATAATAGTCCAACGGTGTCAAATCGTAGCTTCGATGCGGCCAAACGACATCAGCTCTGCGACTGATAATGCGATCTTCAAAAACATGGCGCAAAACATCGAGTGTAGCTTCGGTTGTGTGGCATGTAGCGCCGTCCTGTTGAAACCAAATGTTGCTAATATCCTCCTCTTCAATTTTTGTGACCAAAAATTCGTTCAACATGACCCGATAACGATTGCCATTGACTGTAACGTCCGCTCCTTGCTCATTGTCGAAGAAAAATGGCCCAATTATGCCTCTGGACCAAAATCCGCACCAAACAGTGACTCGTCTTGGGTGTATCGGCTTTCCAATGTATGCTTGTGGGTTTTCTGTGCCCCAAGTGCGACAATTTTGCTTGTTTACATACCCGCCAAGATCAAAATAGCTTCATCTGAACACATCCCACACACTCTGCAACATTACCATGATTTTCAAAGTAATGTCGCAATATTTCCCAGCGCTGTTCAAGCGTATATACAATCATATTCGTTCAGCGGAAGGATAAAACTAATTATCTGCCAAATCAGACATGAGGTAAGTGTTACCATTCACGAAATAAGCACTAGACGAAAAAAAAACGTTAGATGGCGGACCCTATATATTCCGATGCCTGTGAGCACAGTCTACAAACATCTACATCTGTGACCTTTATTCTGTTCAGATGCACTTTAAGTCTACAGTGACCCGTAAGAAACTCAGTAAAAAGTTTCAAACTCGCCCCGCTAGACTTGAGAACCTCAGAGCGACGCCCGAATTGTGAACTGATCGCCACCTAAGAGTCGCGAAGTATCCTTTAAGCATTACAGTGTTCCAAGCATCTGGCAATTTCCCAATCCTTGATTAGATTGACGATGAGAGTGAATGGTGCTGCAGCGCAAGGTTCCGGACCGATATATGATGTCGTGGAATCCTTTCTGGCCAATGCATTTGCTATTTCATTATCACCTATTTCACGGTGTCCAAGAGCCAAGGCAATATGAGCGTTCCAACTAAGCCTCTTAGCCAGAATGACATTTAGATACTTAACTTTCTTAGGAAAGTTGATATTGGGACCCATAAAAGATATATAACTACATGATAGCTTGTACCTCCTCATAAAAGGTACAACTACCACTTTTGTTGCACCTCAGTGCACCGATTTGACACCTCACCTACAGCCATCCTCATGAGGTCACACAATATATGAGGGCATTTTTTTAACCCCATCAAGACGTGAGCAGATAATCCCACCACTAAGCATGCAACTGATCCAAGCTATAATTAACTTCTCCAACCCTTTTCAACGACCTAGCAAAGGAGTCAAATCCTGTATTATCAAAGGCGCCCTGAATATCAAAGAAGGCTCAAAGTGTCACTTTCCTATCAGAAAATGCCTTTTTAATACTGACAAGAAGAGACAAAATGGCACTTTCAGTGGAATTCTCTTTCACGTAAGCGAACTGACTTGAATGAAGAAGGCATTCCACAAGGTGCCTATACTTTATATGGACATTTATCAGTCCTTCCATCGTCCTCAAAAAAGAGGATGAGTAACTGATAGGTCTTTACGACTTGGGGATATCACTAGACACATCTGCCTTTGAAATGAAAACAATCGTGACCTCCCACCACGTTTGTGGTACATAACCCTAACAATTTTGATAGGATTATATCAGAGCTCTTTTGCAAAAAATCCAGTAATATCCCATTATAAACTGCAGCTTTGTAAGGTTTGCAGGAACCAATCGGCCAGGGAAGCGGGAATATCCCGACACTCATGTACAGATGCCACCATTGGAGAGCTGGGAAAATGTGTCCCCAACAAGATATCCAAAGTCTCCCCTATAGATGGTAGTGTAGGGTCAGGTTTCAGTACATATTAATAGCATGAGTTATGTTGATCCTCAACCTTTAAAGAATGACTGGTTTGTTAGCATAGCCCAAGGATTTAAGAAAAATAATAAGAAGACTTCAAATCGCAATAACTTAGAGAACAAAATGGAGGTAAATTTAATTAAACTGGAACTGAGGTGACATGGTATAGTGCTTAAAGTGCTTGTATACAACACAAGCAAATCTTATCGAAAACAATAATATTTTTATCGCTACTTTGGAATTTACATTATTAAGAGGCTTCTGCCTACATCCAGATATGATCCATCTTCCAGAAGGAAAACAAAAGAAACATAAGTGGAAGGGTCAGGCAACGCTATCTCTTGGGAGTAAGGAAAAACGAAAAAAGGTAGTGGTCTATGATGATCAAAAACAGCAAGGCTCCAAGCCACCACTACACCAGAAAGCATTATTCTAGGCAACGACAGATGGCACCATCAACATCTATCTTAGATCGATTAATTCCCATAACATTCCATGAAGCAATACGGGGACTTATCTCAGTCAATGAGCTGCAACCGATTCTAATTGTAACTCACTCATCGTTAAACTGTAGGTCCCAGTTTAACGCCGGCTCCGAACGGCAAATGCATTAGAGAAGTTTTTAATAGTAAGTAATACTCATAACCAGTTACTAGCTAATGTTATGAGGTGATACCGAAAAACTTGTTTTTTTTAAATGGTCTGGCCTGGTATTGAACCGATGAACTTCTGGTTGGTTGGCGTGTGTCTTACCTACCATACCATAGCGGCGCTCTCTATCCTAGATATCTGCTATAGTAAGTCGATCACTTGCTTAGCTGGAAAGACAAAAACGAGTACAAAAGAACTTGAACAAAAAGTTCACTGTCCAGGTTTATCTCCGTACATATAGCAATGGCCATGTTCTCCGCCTGGAAGACACTCAGTGATCTTCGCAGTGGGAATGCCAAGTGGGAATGCTAACACCGACACGGTCTTTCATTTTGGAGCCATCGGTACACCAGTTGGGACCAAATTCACTCCAACAATACCGGTCGGGGCATTTAATCCTGAATCCCCTGCCAAAGCACAGATGCAAAGGCATAACATTCAGTACCGAAAATGGTTCTCCGACCACCATGCACAGAATGAACAGGCTTTTCGACTCATTTTGAGACCCGTCGACGAAAAATTTAGGTGCCAAACATGCTGCCACCCTCAAGCCTCCAAGGCCGCTGTGTACTTATATCCATAGTGTAATTTTTGGCAAAAGACCTCATGTCTTACCGTAGGATTAACGTCTCAACATATAGCTCTTATCCTCCTTAGAAAAGTTGATAGTGGTACCCATAAAAGAAATACCCTCACTTCTACTCCTTTAAAAAAGTGCAAGCGTTTTTAAAGGATTCACCGAAAATATACAGATTAAAAAAGGACTTGTTAATATTAATCAATTACATTTGAGTGACTAGTGGATTTAGCAATTGTTAGCACGAGACGAGCATACTTTTAACATTTATTTTAATGATCCCTCTGAAATAATAAATTACTGTCAACGGTTTTTTCTAATCCTTTAAGAAATACTCTGAAATATTTACACTTATAATGGATGATATCCTTCTTCCCCAGACGTTGTAACTGAGAATAAAATTGTTAAAGGTCGAAATGTGTTATTTTTGATCTAAAAATCAGCTACTAAAACTCGTTGCAGACTGCATTAAAGAAAAAGGTGATAGAACCTTGACATTTGATGGAACTCTGGTCATATTCTGGTCGGTCTAAGATCTATTTAACTCTTTCATTAAAGAAACTAATTTATAATCGAATAAATATCTACGATTCAATTAAATTTTGTTTATTTGTAATCATTAAATGAATTTATTTGAAGTTACAAGAAACATTCTAAAGATAGAACACATGCACTGTATAATGTTTTGGAGCACGTAAGTTCACCTTCAGTGTATTATTAAAACATACAAATTTATTTCCTTTCGACACTCAATTAGTGCGTTGAGTCGATTAATTTTGTCCTTTTTTTTTCTAATAAAAACATGAAATTAATAGCATTTTCATGCCAAACTTTTCTTATAAAAGTTTATTGCTTAAGTCTTTTGTTTAATAATGACATTTCATTATTTTCTTTTGTATTTTTCTTGTTTTCTTTATTATTCATTAAACTTTTGTTGGGATTTTATTGAATGTTTTTATTTCTCCTGTTTTTTATTTTTTGTCTTTTATTAAATTCATAATAGACATTGTTTTGAACTAGTTTCCTAACATCTTTCTGTTTTCGGTTTTTAAGTGCAACAAATTTATTTTTTTTTTACTTTTTTCTCTATGGAGTATTACAAGTCATACCATACCATAATCGCTAACAAAAACTAGCAACTACATATTTTATTTAGTTAATCAATAAGTAAGTTTTGTTTTTGTTATTGTTGTTTTTTTTTACTTTTTTAACATTTTCAATACGACAAAACTACAAAAATTCAATTGAAATAATTGTTACAGATTTCTGTTATTATATTAAGACCACAAAACAAAACTTAATACAAATTGCTTATACACTATACTACTATACAATACTATAGTTATTATGTTATCCCGCTTTTGTATCTTTTCTATTTAACAGATCAACCGACTTATGAGAGAGAATTATTTTTAAAGGAAAAAACAATATGATTGAAGGCATTTAAAGGAATAAATTCAATGTTCAAATTGAACATTTTAAGAAAAATTTAAATTGAAAAAGACCGCTCAAAAATTGGATCATTATGAAGGAGACATATAGTCAACACGCGAACCAACAACGATACTGAGGTGTCATTGCCATGATCACCAAATTAGATTGAACATAAACATTTTCTGCCCCGATGTACCAGTGAACGCCTTTTCGATCATTCAAAATGATTTTGTGGATTTTTTTATATTTTCTAGTGTTACCGCCTCATTTTGACGTCTACTGCATTCTGCATCATCGGTGTCTTTACAATCACGTTTGAAGTCACCAAACCAACGTTTTATTATTGTGTCTGATGGAGCGCAGTCCCTAAAACACTTTTTATGCCATTGCTTAGCTTGAAAGGTATTTTTTCTTATCAAGAAGCAGTGTAGAATTCAAACATGAAATTATTTTTGATCCATTATTCTGAAAAGAACAAAAGTGGTGACACTCTTAGCCTAATAACTCACAAACTAATCAATGCGATATCATGAAATTTTATGTGTGTGAAGTTAAATATTAAAGTTAAATACGTTTTTCTTAACATAACAAAAACTTGTGTAAGTTAACAGAATATGTGTGAAGATAAATACGAATATGAAATTTTTCTGTTAAGATCACAAAGACTGTTATGTTAACATTAGTTCCACAATTGTGGATTATAAAACATAATTTGGTATAAAAACACAATTTTGTATAAAAATAACCAAAACAAGGTAAAGGATTGTAAAAATTAAAAAAATATATTTAGAGAGATACAGTAGCAATAACAAATGAATTTTATTTCTTGTAGCTGGTAATTACATTTAAAACAATCGTCCACCAAAAAAAAAAAAAAGAAAATTCGGACCTAAGATGCAATTGTGGGGGAATCGGACCTGGTGGGCTTTATAGCCAAGGTATCAAGGCTTCAGGGCCAGTTTTCCTTTTTGGGCTGCAAAGTACCAGATCGGAGATATATAGACCGTAGCTAACTTTTTTCCCCCACCTCCCCACCGTCCAGCCAATTTAATTCAATGCTATTATAGCAAACCAAAAATTGACCTAAATGAGAATTAAGAAATATTGTTTCAAATTTCTGTAATTCTTTACCTTTGTTTAGTTATTTTTATTCAAAATTATATTTTATAATCCACAATTGTGGAAGTAATGC
This sequence comes from Wohlfahrtia magnifica, assembly GCA_023159175.1. Classification (NCBI taxonomy): domain Eukaryota; kingdom Metazoa; phylum Arthropoda; class Insecta; order Diptera; family Sarcophagidae; genus Wohlfahrtia; species Wohlfahrtia magnifica. Next base: position 2,162,628 of record JAKWBJ010000539.1, read on the forward strand.
TAAAATATAAGTCTCTGTTAACTTAACAGAAAAATTTCATATTCGTATTTATCTTCACACATATTCTGTTAACTTACACAAGTTTTTGTTATGTTGAGAAAAACATATTTAACTTTCGTATTTAACTTCTTTAACTTCTTTTCATGAAATTGAGGTCTTTTAGCGCCAAATTTGCTGCTACACGAAGAAAACCAAATCGTTAACAAAAATGTTTTGGACGGAGCCATAGGCAGTATTCAAGTCCTCCGCTATCTCTTTGATGAGCAATTTGCGGTTATTGACCAACAGTTCTTTTACTTTATCAATGTTTTCGTCGGTTTTCGATTTCGATTGTCTGCCACTAAGTTCGTCATCTTCGATTGACTCACGACCACTTTTTAACCGCTCGTACCACTGGTAGACGAGCGTTTTCTTTAGAGAATGTTTGTCGAAATACTTTTCCAACATATACAATGTTTGCGCACCATTAAATCCGTTTTTTTACGCAATACTTAATACAAGTTCGTTAAAAATTTAAATCCATTTCTCGTTTCAGTAGCCGTTTCTAAAATTGTAAAAAATAACCAACAACCATAGAGATAGAGGTACTCTTGGCTACGTAGCTTTTGTAAATGTCAAGCTAGGACGCTTAGATTTGGCGGGAATATCAACAACAGATGTACCAACTTAACAAACGAATAAAGAAAACGGGACGATACGACCGCCACACGGGGGTTATTCCTGGAACTTTGTGATCAAGGTGGTATATGACATACGCAAATGCATAAAAGACCAAACTGGACATTGTTGGATAAACCTTTTTGTAAAAGTCATATTTTGGATTTTTACTGCATGTTTTATGCGCATTAAACAATTTTTAAGATCATTTTCTAGTTTCCCTGGTCATTAATGTCGCACATAATTTTTCTATATTGTCACCTGATTAAAAACTGCATATCCCAGGGAAATAAACTCTAAGCCATATAGGAACTTTATGTATACATGTGTCTTACAATTCATTATCCGTTTAGGATAAATAAATGAAAATAAAATTTTTCCTATATTCAACTCCTTTAAAGCTCTGCATATCAATGACATGAGGGGGATGGTTCAACATACATGACTAAATGAATAAATCGATAGCTGAATGAATGAGCAAATGACTAAATATGAGCATGAGTAAGTGTATATGTGTGTTAAGACTCAACAATGTTATTTTTTTGTTGTACTAAGACGTTATGTTCAGCCTGTACGTCAACAGAGCAACATTAACGTCTAAGTTAATGGCTTGAGCTGAACTGTAACTGAGATATTTGTGACGTTAAGACCAAAAATGCACACATGCTGAATGTTGTCTTAGCTTGGCATGGTTGTAAGACATTAGCTAAACCGCAATAAAATTTACAGCTTCTGCCGCTATCTCAGCTTCAACTTGAACAAAGTTAAGCCCCAAAACTAAACCAACAAACCACTCTTGCTTACTTACTTAGGCCACAAACGATTTTCATTTTTTTAGTTTCTCAACGAAACACAAACGATGCAGACGCATTTTAACGGAAATAACAAGCTTTTTTAATTAAAAACAAAAATTTTAAAAAAGTTTTTTTTAAATCAAGAGATAATTTTAAGAAAAACAAAAAAATAACACAAAAATAAAAAAGTAAATAAAAAACGGTTAAAAATTTTAAAATTTTATTAAAATCGATAAAGAAAACATAAAAAATAAAATAAAAAACAGATTTAGAGTTTAAATCTAAAACGAAAAAAAAAATATTTTTAAAAAAGCAAAAAATAAAACAAAACAAAACAGTGTCTGGAAGTTGTAAGAAAAATTATAAAAAAAATCAAATACCAACACCTTTCAACTGATAAACACAAATTGGCTTTATTTCCCTTTTTCTTCAGTGTGTTCTGCTTTAACATAAATTGGAAATAAAACTTAAAAATTTAATTTGAAAGGTAAGTTTCTTTGGCGATAAACAAAAACGATTTTTGTTTTTCTTTAATGTTGGCAATAGATTTGAACATGCAATTTTCAAATTTCAATTTCACAAAAAATTAAACACAAGCAACTTATTTATAAAAATACTTATAAAAAAATTCATAAATTAGTACGATTGTGAGGTGTTTAAAAATGTATTTAAGAAAAATGGCAAGAAATACAATATTTTTTTACAAATAGAAATACAAAAAATAAATAAATGAAAAAATTGGAAAAAAAAAACAAGAAAGTATTGTTTTCTGCTCCAATTATCGAGAAATTTTTGTTGAAAGGTGTATTGAATGTACAGTGTTTGCTAACTGACTGGTTGGTTGGTATATCATCCAACTGCTGTTGATTTTACTTCAATATCTTCGCATAAACGTACACTTATTGCATTGAAAGATTTGATTTTTTTCTTGTTTTTTTTGCTTACTTTCATATTCAAGTGTCTAAAAATATAAATAAATTAAGACGATAACCAACTAATAAACAAACAAACTAACGTATGTTTTGGCAAACATATCGCCAAGGAAAGTCAAGTGAAGAAAAACAAGTGTGTGAGTTTTACAACAAGTGCACAGCGAAATGAAAGAGAAATTATTTACAAAAAGAAAAAAACAACGTTATAAAGACCTTGATATTTAATACAAACTGTAATATTTAAAATTAAAGGAAAAAAATCAAATTCAGTGGGAATTTTTTTTGCTTTATACACCAAGTTTGTAGCTTAAGTCTTTTGTTATTTTTGCACTAAATCAGAAATTTCCAAAAGTTCTTTTTAATGATAAATGATAGAAGAGAAATCAAGTTTGTTGTTGTTGCATTAGTCTTTTGTTTACTTCCCGAGGACAGTGTTCCATATAATTTTACACTCTACGTTTTAATAGTTCTTGAAATAAAACACATTGACATTTTTACTGATATTTGTAACTACTTGTGTTATAATTAACGATTTAGCATTACATTCTGCAACATGTTTTATATTTCAGTTAAACGCTGCAATCCAGGAACTCCGATTACTATTTTGTTAACAGGAACAGGTCAATTTAATGAAATAACATTGTCACTGCAGATAACTTTTTAATATTTATTTATTTATTTTATTTCATTACAAAAACAGTCACTAAGATCAAATGTTCGTTATAGTACCAGACACTCTAGTGGGAATCTAACCCAAGCTGACAAACTAACGCACTAAGTACTACTCCATAGGTGCACCAGATGTTTTAATAAATCGACCCCATAAGTTGTTGTTCTATTGAAACCATAAGTTTCTAATAATTAGCTGTAGTAACTTAGACGATTCACATTAACACCAGCTTCTGCTACGTTTCGAAAGAAATATGGAACATTAATGCCATAGGACAAATCCCTGACGGTAAAGAAGCGTCACTCATCACTAGGAGCTGACAAACTAACGCACCAGATGTTTTAATAAATCAAAACCATAAGTTGTTGTTCCATTGAAACCATAAAATTTTAATAATTAGCTGCAGTAACTTAGACGATTCACATTAACACCAGCTTCTACTACCTTTCAAAAGAAATATGGAACATTTATGCCATAGGCCAAATCCCTGACGGTAAAAATATGTCACTCGTCACTAGGAGTGATGGCTGACTATTTTGATATCAGTCTTTTTTGGGTACCAGATCACACTGCTATTTTGGTCTATTGTTCAGCGGATAAGGTGGCTAGACAGAGCACTATGGCTAGGATTCTTTCGACAGGGGAGAGGTTCAGTATACCTATCTATATCTGCCGTCTGGCCAATGGGCCCATCATATATTTGATGAGAGTTGTAGGCGGGCTCTATCTTGTAGACAGGCTAGATCTCTCTGGCCTAGAGTGAAAAAAAGGTCTAGGCAACTGCTTAATAGCCGCACTTATGGGTCATTACCTAGCGGGTAGACTCGTTTCACGTTAGGCCATAAAAACTCTGTTCTATGCAGATGCTGTTTGGAGGAGGATGAGGAGACATCATTTTTTTTGGAATGCCTGGCTTTGGTAGGTGCAGCTGTGGTATGGTAATACCAGGCTAAGACATCTTAATAGAAGAAAAAAAGTTTTTCAACAACGGCATCACCTTATAACATTAGCTAGTAACTAGTTATGAGTATTACTACTACTGCACTGTAGATTCCTTTCAATGAGCTTAAAAATAGATTCGGGTGCAGCTCATTGACGAACAGAAGTCCCCATGTTCCTTAAGGGAATGTTATGGATAATTAATTAGGTTCAGGATATTTGGATAGTTAGTATTGAAGCTCCTGTAGAGCTGATTAGCAAGTTCATTGATATCTGATCAGGCTGTCGGCGGGATTGTCACAATTAGCTCTATCGAGCCCAACTGCACGTGCTGAACGTTTGTCTGGCGGCCCTCTTAATGCTACTAGCAGTCCGAGTTATGAGGACCACACTGAAAATAAATGACGGGCTTTTATTGGAAATGAGCTATTTTCGGGTGTACCTGTGGAATACGATATGTGGCAGTCAAAAAAATTAGTTCTCTTACTCAGCAACAGAAATGAACTTAGAGATTTATATTAATAGGACTATTTACTAGATATTGTAACCTTAGATACCATCAACATATTTTAGAGAATGTTGAGGATGATAGGTGTAGATTCTGCTTGATGTATGTCAAGACATTCGAACATGTACTTTGCGTTTGCTCTACTAACTTCCAGTCAGACATTTCTTCTATCACTAAAAAGGCTTTATCCATAGCCTTGGCTTGATGTGGTAAACGGAACAAAAGATTTTTCGAGTCGCATTGAGTCTGGCTGAAAATCATGAAAAAAAAGTAAATATTTGTGAATGCAATGGTGTTTCATTTAAACGCGTAGGATTGTGCAATTTTATTTTAAAACAGAATCAACAATAACGGATATCAAATTACCAGCGCAACAAAAATGAACGAAATTAAAATACCTGGGAAACAACACCACTTTACTGATAGGCGCTGTCGAGTAGAAAAAGGATCTGTTTTCGAAATTTTGAAAACACCTCCAAAATCTCGAAATACGGTTAAAAACTCGATTTTTTCGGATTGTCATGCACTTATAAGCTAATAACTTAGTTGAAAAGAAGATAAACAGACCTTTTATGTGATACACTTTTTTTATTAAATTTATTTCAGAGTTTTTAAGTTTGGATGCGTTTTTGCGCACTATTTTATATAGGAACTGGACTATTGAAGAATTAATTAAGGAATTATATTAAGTTATAAATAGAATGAGACTTAAGGTTTAGAAATCCGTTGGAAATTGTTGGAATTAGTAAGCTTTTTCGTAATGCAACTCATGAAAAAATCATAAAATTTTCAGCAAACTAGTGTTTTTTTTTTGTTACTCTGAAACGGTGCTTTAAAAAAAATTTAAAATTTTGTAATAAAATTATGATTTTTTCATGAGTTTCTTTACTAAAATATTTAATAACTGCGTTAATTTCCAACGGATTATTTAACCGTAAGTTTCATAACTTAATATAATTCTCTAATGTCACATTTTTCGTATGACTCCAAAAAATCACATCATAATTTAAGGTTGGGAAACATGGATTTGAAATTGGACTTTTTATTTAAGTACATGTTTCCAAAGATTAAAATAGTTTTTTTTACAAAATGAAGCCAGAATTACACTATTGATTAGTTTTTTAATACCGTGCTATCATAGGTAAACATTTTTTACCATTTACGTGAACCCTGTCTAGGGAAACCTGGACATTACAGGGGTAAACTACCTGCTCCAGATTTATTAAATTCTTTCATAATTAAATTCTAGCAAGTGTCTAGCAACGGTATGACGTTTAATACACTTGCTTCTATGTTTGCTAAGCTCAGATGAACAATCTCCAAGCACTGACTAAGTTTTTTTGTGTCAAATTTGTATCACTGCTTGAAATTTTGTTTGTTTGTTGATTTTCATTATGAATACGATTGTTTATGTACAGTATATGAAATATGTGGATCGAAATTTTTATTAAATCTTTCAACAACAGCCACAACTGTGAAGTGGTGTAATAAATTTGATCAAAAAAGTTTTATTCTTAAAAAAAAACTAATTTTTAGTTAAATTTTTTTTTTTTAATATAAACTTTTATCATGCTCTTAATATTGTGTGAAGTTTGTTGCTTAAGTCTTTTGTTCTGAAAAACGTAATATTTCCTTTTTTAAATTTAATTTATAATCTGATTCAATTAAATCTAAAACAAGATAAATTGGGTTTTTTTTAATTAATTCTATTCCTTAACACAAACGCAAGCATTTTAGAATAAAGAAAGAACCCTGTTCAGTTTTCATACACAACCAGTGTTGCCATATTTTTTTTATGAAAAATCTTGAAATATTAACTGAATAGGCTGCACATATTTAAAAAAGTAAAAAAAGAATACGGCTATGTTCTGTATCGAAAATAAGTGAAATTAAAATCGAGTAAACTTTGAAAAACAAATAAAACTTAAATACGCCAGTTAAGACAAAACTTTTGATCATAACAGAAGTTACTTGGAATGTAAAATGATGGATTGATAAACAAAAATTTATTAAAATCTTTTCTGATTTTAAAATTTTAGCAAATTGAAGTCTCATTCAATTTCAGTTTCTCTCTATTTCTTCTATAATATGATATAATGACATTGTGGTTAAATTTAACATTTATTGCCCGACAAGTATGGCACCCGACCGTAAGCCGGATTCAAGTACGCTTAATTCAGTAGCGCTAACTGCTTTTTTAGCTTAGCTCGTATATTTGAGATATACCGCTATTTCGAAAATGGAGCAGGTTACATAACAAATATTAGCGTAACTCAAAAACGATCAAGTTTATTAAATTAATTCATACGTATGTACTTTCATAGCAGGTAAGCTAAAGTCTCATTCGATTTTAGTTTCCCTATACTTTGGCTTACAAAACATACCGCATAATTTATTTCATATATACTTATATAATACGATATAATGACACTGTGCACAAATTTGACACTTATTTTACGACAAGTATGGCAGCCGGCCGTAAACCGGACTTGAGTACGCTGAATTTAATAGTGCTAACTGCTTTTTTAGCTTAGCTCGTATTTTTGAGATATACCGTTGTTTCGAAAATGCAGGACGTTAAACAACAAATATTAGCGTAACTCAAAAAGGGTCAAGTTTATTAAATAAAGTCATACGTTTGTACTTACATAGCATGTAAGGTCATCCCACTCACTATCCTATGGGCAAAAAAAAAAATTAATTTTCTAAAACGACTGCACACAAAAACTTAACACACTTAAAACTAAAGGTGAGTATCACACACTGTGTAAATTTTCTTTTTCTTTGGGAGCAGTGCTCAAAACAAAGGATAATTATATTGTAGCATTGAAAATTGAGACGATTAAACCTCACCATAGTTATAATATAATAAAATTGTAATTAAAATTACAAAATTGAAAGTAAAAAATTAAAAAACATGCACAATTTACAGAAAACCAAAGTTTTTAAGCAAAAACCTTCAAAACTGCCTAATGCTAAAAAAAACTGCCAAATACCGATAAATCTGTACATTTGGCAACGCTGTACATAACCGAAACAAATTCGACTGCTATTTCGATGAACTTTATAAGTGCTTTTTAAGTGAAAAACTTAAAATAAAATTATAAAATATTCCATTTTGTTAAATTAAAAAATAAACAATTATAACCAACCACGTCTTCTAATTTATTTACGTTTAATTTCAATTTTACACAGCAATTGGTCAGTTTTACATGTTTTTGATCATATCTGACACAAATTTCAATTATCGCTACTACATACATATATTTATTTATCAATTTTTTTTTTTTTTTTTTGGTAATAAAAATATATTTAGAAAGTATATTTAACTTAATTATAGCTAAGCAGTTAAATTTAACTACTGTTACACAAATAAATTTTATTTTATTTTTTTATTTATTTTTTTAATAATTTCGCTTTTCATTTCTTTCTTAAAAATAGTCACTAATTATTAAAATTCCACTACACATTCATTATGACACATTGTTATCGTTTTCAATCAGAAAATAAAATTTTTGTAAAAGAAAACTAAATAAAACGTAAACAAAATTAATTAAAATTGTAATAAAAATCATTTGAAATTGAAAAGAAAAATAAATTTCAATTGCTATTGCATGAGTAACTAAATGAATTACTGAATAAGCAAGTAAGTGATTTAACGAACAAATATTAAATTCAAATGTCAACAGTCATCTATTTGAAATGGAAATTATACATAGCAATGGATAAAAATGAAAGTCTTAAATAATTGCTAATAAAATAATAAATTTAAAATGAAATTCTTACTTTCATTATCTACAAACACCTACGATGTAATTTTATAAAAAAAAAAAATCAATGGATAAACTCAAACTTATTCGATGAAAAAAAATATTCAGGATTGCGCTTGAAATAAAAAAAATATATAAAATGAGAAAAAGAAAAATGTTTCTCAAGGGAAAAAAGGTATAAATAAATTCAATAAATTAAACATAAAATTTGTAATTATTTAACATTAAAACTTTTCAACTTTCCTTCAAAAAGTTATCTTTCTCACAATTTCTATTCAAAATTTTAACTCTTTCAAGCATGCAATGTAATGTAATTTTTTTTTTATTCAATTTTACTTGAATAAATGAAAAATTCAAATTTTAATTTCATTTACAGTTTAAAGTCTAAAAAAAAAACTATAAAAACCGGCTCTTTTTTGTTTTATGATTTAAAGTCATTTTTTTTCGGTGGTGTCTGCCTGACAAGATAATATTTGTAATTGTGTCTTAATGATGTTTTGATTTTATAAAATGATGTTCGTGTTCGTGATCATGACAATGATCATCATAGTGAAGATTTTGAATAACGTGCTACTAATACTTTAAATTTAATGATTTTGTTGATTTAGTGACATTGTTTAAGTGTTTTCATACCCTAGAAATTTATATAAATATTTTATTATTTAAGACCACGAGCCCGGTCTAGTGTAAGATAACAGTCTCTGCTGGGAATCAAAAAGACAAATCCTGTTCTGAAAAACTAGCACACAACCCACTAGCGTGCCGAGACGCTCTGGATTTATAATAATTTTTGTAACTTTTTGCAAACTTACTATTATTAACTATCAACTCAATTTTTTGTTAATCAAATGGATCTTTTACGTTTGACTGCTATTGGGTGTTTTTTTAAGTTCATGACTGTTAGTTGACAACATTGCTCTACTTGTGAACCGATTGCTGCTTTTTGTTTCGTTTGGTTTGACATTTCATTACGGATAGACTTACACCAGAGCAACACTTGCAAATTGTTAAAATATTTTTTAAGGTTGGGAAAATTTGAAGTCAAATGATGAAATATCAAGAATTAAGCTTTCAATCTTGGACACTTATTTAGTAAGAAACTGGGATTTTATAACCATAGAACGCCACACTCTGGAACAAAGAATTTTAGTTGTGAGAATTTACTATCAAAATGGTAAACATTTTACGAGCAGCTTTTTCCCAGCTCATTTTCAATTAGGCGGTTATGTAAACAAACAAAATTGTCACATATTGAGCTCACAAAATCCATAAACAGTTCTAAAAAACCATTACATCCATAGCAAGTGATCGTATGGCGAGGTTTGTGGTTAGGCGGCATCATCAGCCCGTATTTTTTCGAAAATGAGCAAGGAATTCTTTACACTACCAAGCCACATGTTGACATCAGTGGCCTTTGGTTACAACAGGGCGGCGCCATAAGCCACACAGCAAGCCAAACAATTCAGTTATTGCATGAGAAATTTCCCGGTCGAATAATTTTTTTATTTGGCGATGTCGGTTGGCCTTCATTTGTGATTTAACGCCGCTGGATTACTTTTCGCTGGTGCCATCTGAAAGACCGGGTTTGGTGAACAAGCCACAAACAACTGACACTCTGAAAGATGAAATTCGCAGCTTTATGGTTGAAAATTTTGTGAAAAGAGCGCACATCTGCCGACGTGCTAGAGGTGGACGTTTGCCCGACATGATTTTCCATTATTAATACCCATATTTATAGTTTATAAATGGTCCGCCATCTAACGCTGAATACGCTTGAACAACACTGGGAAATATTGCGTGCGATCGACTTACAGAAGATGCCGATTTTGCCAAAAAAAAAAAACATCTTTTCACATGAAGCTCATTTTGATATTGGCGGGTATGTCAACAATCAAAATTGTCGCATTTGGGGCACAGAAAACCCTCACGCATACATTAAAAAACCGATATACTCAAGACGAGTCACTGTTTGATGCGGATTTTGGTCCAGAGACATAATTGCGCAATTTTTCTTTGAAAATGAGCAAGGAGTGGCCATGTTAAACGAAAAGTTGTTCACAAAAATTGAAGAGGAGGATATTAGCAACATTTGGTTTCAACAGTACGGCGCTACGTGCCACAAAGCCGAAATACTCGATGTTTTGCGCCCTATTTTTGAAGATTATTATCATTATCAGCTGCAAAGCTGGTTTGTCGGCATAACGGTTGTTTATAACAGCACCCCACAGAAAATAGTCCAACGGTGTCAATTTACAGCTTTTTGGCGGCCAACTGACATCACCATTTCGGCTAATAAACCGGCCATCAAACGTTTGACGCTATAAATCGATTGGGGCATGAGATGTCTGGCAAGTTGCACCACCCTATGGATACTAAAGATCGTTCACATCAATACCATGAAGAGCGGGCACAAAAAAACGATTATCATGTTGCGATAGGTGTCTCCATTGACTGCAATGGTTCCGCCGTCCTCATTTTCAAAGAAATATGGGCCAGTGATACCTCCGCTACACAAGCCGCACAAAACAGTCACTCGTAATGGGTGCATTGGCTTCTGGAAGACCTCGTATGTGTTTTCTGAGCTCCATATACGGCAATTTTGCTTATCAACATAACCACCAAGATGAAAATGAGCTTCATTTGAAAAGATGATTATTTGAATTTTATTTTTCTTATTTTCTTGCAATTTCTGACCAATTGTCTTTGTTTTGGAAATAAATTTTTAATAAATCCCAACGTTGTTCAGTCGTAAATCGATTTATTTCGTTCAGTGGAGATATATACAGATTTTTTTTGTGACATAATAGAATGACAGATTCGGAATAACTGCTGGTTCAAATTTAAACTGATAAATTGCCCACCCCGTATGTAGAGAACGACAATAAAAGCTTTGTTATCGATTCACATTAACCTAAAAGCAGGAAAGATTTTTTCTTTTTTGATAATTCATGACTTAAGCAATGACCAGACAAACCAGAAATAAGCAATTACATATTTTTCTCATGCAGCCCATAAAGTCGTATGTAAAATGTTTATACGTTTTATGATTTTTAATGAATTTTAGCATCGATTTGTTAGAGCATATTTTTGCTTATTTTACTCATAACAGCATTTCCTGTATATTTCAGTTTTAAGAGCATGTTTTCAAAATTTGTTTTGTATTTAAAGATTAACGCATTTGTGCTTCAAAATATTTGTACACTGAAAACAAAATTTTTGACCAAGTCATGGCATTTGTAATATCATCATCTATATTTCAATTAAATTTATTACCTCTTAAACAATTTTTAGAAGAATATGCAAACTAGAAAGTGTGGTCAGAAAGTCCAAAATATGTTTGTACATCAAAAATATTTACCAGAAATTTAAAATATTTACTAAAGCTTAGAGGACGTGCGCAATTGCATAAAAGACCAAACTTTATGGATGAAACAACTCATGCCACTGGAAAATATGTCGAAAACGTCCCAAAGAAGTAACAAACGACCTTTTTTCTATTAACAAAAAACAAATTTTTTTACTGGATTTTTACTGCATATTTTATGCCCATACAACAATTTTTAAGAGCATATTACTCGTTTCCCTAGTAATGATTATTAAAAACCATATAAATCGGTTAAGATATTACAAAATACTTTAATTATTTCTATTAATTATTAGAAATCAATTGTGTATGGTTAGACTATTGCATATTCTGTGTGTGATTAAAATTTTAAAAAGTAAATATTTTCATTTATTAACGATATCATCGTATCACCAACAAATATGTGTAAATATTTATAATATTTTTTATTAATTTATGTTAATTAGTATTTACCTACCTTAACATTTTTTTTCTTTTTTCTCTTTTATTTTAATGCAAAATCAAAAAACCAAAATAGTAAAAAGAAACGATATTAAATGAAAGTGAAATTATTGTTCAACACGCACCCACAATTTTAACTACAATTTTGTTTCTCCTTTTTGGTTTGTAGTTTTTTGTTTTGTTGTTGTATATAATATTTTGCTGTTTCGAGTTTTATTTTTATTTTAAGAAAAATTTCTTAACTTACCTTCTGGAACGTGCTTGCTAACCATTATTTACATATATTTCTTCAAGCTTTTATTTTAGTCGCTATAAGTAACAAGCAAAAGCAAAAACAAATACAAAAACAAAAACTAAATTAAATTTCATTTTAATTTCTGCATTTAAACTTTCATGGTCAAACTTTTTATTGACAACAATTTTAGTTTTTGTTGTTATTGTTGAAGTAATTTTCTTTTTTTCTTGCTTTATGTCAATCAAAGCTTATTTTCTTCTGTATGAACATTAAAAAGTCGTTTGTTAACTTTTGTCATTGATAGTGTTCAGTTAGTTGTTGGTCAGTAGTGTTTCAGTATTCATTAGAGCTTGAAACAGAAATTAATTATTATTTATTTATTTCTTTTTTATTGTTTGTTTGGTTTGGTTTTACTTCTTTATTTTTTTCTTTTTCTCTCTATGAAATTTCTAAAAATCTTTTCGAAAATTTATTTAACAATTGTAAGTAATTTAAAAAGTTTTCTACTTTAATGTATTTAATGTACTTAATAAGCCAGTTTTTAACAAAAGAAAAAGCAAATAAATTACAACAGAGATCTCTTTCTTTTGTGCAAAATAATAATAAAAAGATGTGTTTTTGCATTTAAAAGAAAATATTTTTAATAAATAAATATAATAAGTATGTAAACGCCCTTTAGTGATTGTGTGTAAACAAAAGACTTAAGACACAAACTTTATTACTTCAAAAACAACTCCAGTACAAAGTTTGAGAAAAAAAGTTAAATTATTTTAAAAATATACACCAAAAATTAAAAAGGGTATGCAGTGTTGAAAAGAAAAACAAAGAATTTAAATTTTTAATATTTTTTTGTCGCAACGGAAATATTCTATAAAATATCAAAATGTGGTTTGTGCCATTTCAAAAAAATGTTAAAAAGTGTTAACTATCAATCACTAAAGAAATTCTTTAACGGCATTTAAATTTTACTTAAAAAGATTTGATATCAACACGGTATCCCTCAATTCTATATATAAGTAGTTTACTTCAAAAATTCTTTAAATATGTTCCTGTCTTGTGCTATAGCTTTCAATACGCTCCACATTTTAAGTTCAGTTTATTTTTTTGCATCAATCTGTCTCCTTCGCATAAAAACCAGACATTCTCATTCTCGGTTGCCATGTGTGCTCTACTCTTTGAAATTTTTTGTAGATTGTGGCCAATGCAATGCCATTAGAACTTTTTCATCTCGAAGGCTGTAGACTGTTATTCCTTAAAATTCCCCGAAAACATTTGTCGAATTTGCAAGATTGTATATCGTTGTATCATGTATTTAATACACTTTTTGCTTATTTGCTTGTTGGATGCAATGGGCAAATTTGAGATGAGGAAGTACATTGGCTTAAAACCACATTTTTTTTTGACAAATTCAGTTTTATTCGTACCAATATATAAAAAGAAATATGGGAATTAATAATGGAATATGATATCAGGCAAATGTCCACCTCTAGCACGTGGGTAGATTTTCGCTCTTTTCACAAAATTGTGAACCACAAAGCTTCACTTATCTCGTCAATGTAGCGCCGAATTTCATCTTTCAGAGTGTCAGTTGTATGTGGTTTGTTCACGTAAACCCAGTCATTCAAATGGCCCCAGAGAAAATAATCCAGCGGCGTTAAATCACAAGAACGGGGCTTCAAATTGACATCGCCAAATTAAGATATTACACGACCGGGAAATTTCTCATGCAATAACTGCATTGTTTGGCTGGCTGTGCGGCTTATGGCGCCGCCCTGCTAAAACCATAGGTCAATGATGTCGACGTTAGCCAATTGTGGCCACACTAAATTGATCACCATGGTTTAGTCGCGCACAGAACTCACGGTGACGACGTTTCCTTACTCATTTTTAGAAAAACACGGGCCGATTATGCCGCCTAACTACAAACTGCATCATACGAACACTTTCTTTGGATGTAATGGTTTTTCGAGGACTGTTTGTGGATATTGTGAGCCCCATATGCAACAATTTTATTTGTTTACATAACCGCCTAAATAAAAATGGGCGTCGTCACTAAAGATGATTTTGTTGAAAAATGTGTTCAGTTTTTCAAACAGCCAATTCACTAATATTTGACACAAACAATGGTCGGCTGGCTTTAATTCTTGAACGATTTTAACTTTATAAGCGTGAAGAATGTTGCGCAAAGTTCCTCTGGTAATGCCCAATTGTTGCGAAAGTCGACGAGCTAATGTTCCAGGCTCATTCTCAACACTTTGCTGTACAGCGGTTATGTTTGCATACGGCCACTACGAGTGCATTGTTTTGATCTATTGTCAGCAACAGCCCCGTGCCTCGAATTTAGCGATTAAATTACGTACAGTAGTCTCAGAAGGAGCATATTTGCGAGGAAAAGCTGCTTGAATTTTTGGAAGTCATACAGTAAAACTCTCACCGTTCCATAGTTAAAATTTCCCAATTATTTACTAAATAAGTGTCAAAAGTTGACAACTCAATTCCTGACATTTCATTACTTAACAGCCAATTTACTTCCAAATCTCAAATTTGCCCACCCTGTACAAGGGGTAGATGCTCTGCAGGCTCTAGTGACAGGTACAAGAAGGTTGGAGGGAGAAGACAAGCTGAGAAAATAGCAACTCAGATTTTTAACGTAAGCATTGCCATGTTGACACTTGCAACTGTGCTCAAAGCACGGGTTAATACAACAATGCGTCTACTAGATTCCCCAATGCGATAGTCACCTGACAATTTATCACATAACTGCAATATCAAACCAAACTTAACAAAAAGCAACTACAAGCTTTTAAATCTGTTGTCAAATAAAGCAGTAGCAGTAGCAGTAGTATGAAACTCTGAAAAAAACACCAGATATAATGATTTTTCATAGATCATTAGATTTTTAAATTTCATTAAAATAGGCTCTCAATAAGCCAATAAAAGTCTCATATTTAGCAATTATACTGAGTCCAGCATATTTTGCTTTTAAGTTTTCCGGTTCACGCACTATATTTAAAAAATTTAGTTTCATCAGATTATTTTCTATATCCAAACTTAAAAAAATGACACGGTAGTAAATTTTTTGTCAGCAATGAAGGGGTGCAGTCTGTGGTTGATGAGTATTTTGCTTTAAACAGGGTATCGATGATATTGAATATTGTAGGGAAAAGTGTTTTTAAGTAATAAAGACATTTTTTACAATTTTCTTTTGTTTTCCTTTTTAGAAATCGTAACGCACGATGTTAATTGTAAATACAACAAAAAGTTTTTAGAAAAATAAATATTTTTTATCTTAATATTTTTTTATTATAATAGGAGGATCCACGACAATTACGTGTAAAACAAAATATCGGCCAAATGCTCGCCACGGCTTCGGTGGCATACCTCTATCCGTCGGTTCATATTTTTAATGACTCTGAGACATAATTGAGGTTCAATGTCGTTAATGTCCCGCATTATCTCATCCTTTAGATCTTGAGTTGTTCTTGGATTATTGACTTACACTTTTTCTTTTAAATATCCCCAAAGAAAGAAATCCATCGCATGATCATGGCGACCAATTAACACCGCCACGATATGAGATAACACGGCCATAGAATTTCTCACGCAAGAACCATTATTTCGTTGGCTGTGTGGCAACTGACTCCATCCTGTTGGCTACAAGAAGTCCGTTATCATCTTGCGATAGCGAACACCATTCACGGTAACTACTTCGTCTACTGCTATTGCGAACAACATCAATGTTTTCCTATGAACGAACTGTATGAACATGCCCTGGTGTTTCCACATATCCTACAGACACAGCTTGCTGAAATTCGTACACAATTCTCTCGATTGTAGACACATTTGGTCGATTATCTTGAATAAAAATATAACGAAGTGCGCGAAATGCATTTTGATGTGAACGCCAATTTTCATAAAAGACTTCAACAATCTTAACACGCTGCTCAATGGCGTACCTCTCCATGGTTGAATTTGTCAAACACTGAAACAAAGAAATGTCAAATAAAGTCGGGCAAAAACCTTGACGTTAATGTGTGACTCACAATTAACATCGTGCCCTATGGTTGGACCACCCTTTATAACGCATTTGTAAAAAAAAAATTAAACTTTAAGTCCGCAAAATGGTTTTTCTTGAATTTGGATTCCTCAATTAAGCGGTGCAAAAATCTCTATTTACCCCATCTAACACAGATAACCAACTGATGATCAAATTTTAATCCTACCTTTCTGATCAACTTGCAGTTGTAAAATCGGTAGTGGAAGAGTTTTTTTCTTAGATCGGACTGAAATATATAGAAAAATTGGTTATGTATTCTACGGTTACGGTTAATAAAATAAAAATCGTAATATTCGTATAAACATTACGCTTTGATAGTGTGCGTTTGTTTGTAACGATTAACAATTTTCTGACTTGTTATAAAAACAAAAGACTTAAGATACAAACTTTTTCAAAGATCTATTATTTACAATGCAACCAAATAAATGAAAATCATAACGTTTTTTTTAACAAGCAGAAGACTTAAGCAACAAACTTATTCTGCAGAGTAAAAAAAATTTTTCTGTACATGGCATACAGAAGAAAAAAAATTAACAAAAGAAATATTAAAAAAAAAACAATATTATCTCCCCATATTACAATATTTAATATTATCTAAGCTTTACTATTATAATTTTTTTCTTTCATTAATCGAGGTGATTGAACGCACATTAAGTGAACTTACAATAGGCATAATTTCATTAAAATATTAAAAAATTTTCTTTATGCAAAAAAGAAAAAACAACATGTAAAAACATGATCATTATTTGCTCATATGCATAGACAACAATATGAAAATTGTTGGTTACGCTTATTTTTATTGTAACAATTTTTATAAACATTAAGATGAACGAACGTCAAAATAATAGAAACAACAACATGCCACATAAAATAACAGAGAAAGAAAGACAAAAAAATTGTATTAAACAATGACTTGTTTAGTATGTTGCAAGGGAATTTGCAAAACAAAAAAGCACAATTTAAATTTACTTGCATCGATAATTTAAGAAGAAAAACAGAGGTTTTGAAAAGAAAATTTGTTAACATACGTATAAAGAGAAAAAATTGTTTGCTGCCATAAATGTTGCACTTGCAGCGCAATAACTCTTGTTTTTTTCTGCCATCATTTTCAACAAATGTTATTGCAACAAGAGCAGGTATTAGGCATAAAGAAAAATATAGAAAAATCAATGGACTTTTATTTGAATACGTATGTATGTATGTATGTATGTATTTATAGCGATGCATATGTACAGTCCATACAACATTTCTCTAACAGTAAATGAATTACAGGTATTTCTTACATTAATGGAATCAAATAAATCAAAATGAAAAAAAAACTAAAGAAAAAAATTGTAGCAATTTTGTAATCCTAAGACCATACCACCTGTATGCGTTATAAGTAAATGTATAATAAAGAAATGACGTTAAAATCAGTGCAAAATTTGAAAATTTCCAAATCAATATAAAAACTTGTAAGAAAATAAAGAAAAATTATGGCCAATTAATAATTATTATCGAATGACCCAAATTATTAACCACTACTAACTATACTTATAACGTAGAATGAATATTAATTTAAAATAAAACGTCTTAAGAAACGGGAAAAGATGTACAATGGAAGTTGAAGTTTTTTTAAAAAACAGTACAGATAGTGATATAAGCACGTATGTTATGTACACCAACATCGAAGAATTTTTCATTACACATGCTAACGCAGCTCTAAGTTAAGTTAGATTAAAAAAGGTTATGCCGCCGAACTTCGCCCAAAAGGATTCATTGTGAAAATCACTATAAGAATATAATGAAAAAACAAAGAAAAAGCAGATATAAAGCAGAGAATAACAATAAGTACTCACAAACAAAGTGTGCATAAGTACTTATCTATATTTTTGGCTGTTGTGTATACCAACACATTAACAACGTACAGATATAAATCTGCTTCACACTTCTACCAAACATGTCTGCACACAACCATCTTAAACTAACTGTCATTACATTTTAAATATGATTTCTGGCATATGACCGCCACGGTTGGCGCGGATGTAGTCCAACCTGGACGTCCAATTTTCAATTACTTTTTCCAACATTTGTGGCCGTATATCGACAATAACACGGCGAATGTTGTCTTCCAAATGGTCAAGCGTTTGTGGCTTTACCGCATAGACCAATGACTTTACATAGCCCCACAGAAAGTAGTCTAGCGGTGTTATATCACAAGATCTTGGAGGCCAATTCACAGGTCCACCAAACGTGTCTATCAATAAATGTATTGTGGCACGAGCTGTGTGACATGTTGCGCCGTCTTGTTGAAACCACATCTCCTGGTCATGGTTATTCAATTCAATTCAGGAAAAAGTTTGTAATCATGGCTCTATACCGATCACCATTGACTGTAACGTTCTGGCCGCCATCGTTTTTGAAAAAGTACGAATGATTCCACCAGCCCATAAAGCGCACCAAACAGTCAGTTTTTCTGGATGTAACGGTGTTTCCACATACACTTGAGGATTACCTTCATTCCAAATGCGGCAGTTTTGTTTGTTGACGTAGCCATTCATCCAGAAGTGTGCTTCATCGCTAAACAAAATTCGCTTATGAAAACCGGGAACAACGGTAATCTCTCTCTTGCACTATTTACAAGCGTTATTCAGGCGCGAGTCTATTCATGATGAATTGCCAAACCAAACTGAGAATAAATCACTTGACAGCTGTTAAGTCGGTCACCATCTTGAAAAGTAATGCCAACTTAAAGTTCTATACCTCTCTAAAAAACACGCTATACTATATAGCAATTAAAAACCAATTTATAAAAAAGTACTTGGTACTTCAGCATAGACAAATTAAAGGGTTATTACGTTTGTTATTATATTTTCTAATTTCCATTGCAATGCTTTTTCACACAAAACCATACTTTGTAATTCTCTGATACAAAGTAAGGTGTGGAAAAAGAAAGAACAGAAAAGGAAGAACGACACCCTAAAAGAAAAACCGTGCCTGCGCCAGAGTCTCTGGAGAGCCGAGCAATGACTAAAATATGTTCCACTCCCTTCTCAGATTAAAGACTCATTCCGTTCTAGAGCGGTAAATTTAGGTCTCAACAGCCTAGAGATCATGCAGTCTCCTCCGCCCGTCTACAAATCTTTCTAATTATCCACTAAGCTCACAAAGGACCAAAACGGTGGTCTGGCAGATACATCCGCCAGTTCAATACACTTGACCGCGCCCGCTCTCGGCAGCTCATCGGCAGTTAGCACCCTGACTGTCTATATAGATGACCACACTATCCCCAATAGCGACTAAGCTTCGAATTAGCTAGGCTGCCTTAAGGACAGCAAGACCTCGAGCTGGAACACATTGCACTCGTACGGAAGTTTATAGGACAGTTTAAAGTCACTGTGTCTTCCGTGTCACCAGTGCCTTCCTCGGTCTTGAAGCCATCCATGAAGATAATATGGCTTTTTACCAACCTATCAACGCCTTGTCAAGATTGTCTATCAGGAAAGACTGCCGAATGGCTTCTGCTGAGGTCGCATTCTCTGGCCCTGGTCCAGAGCCATTAACATAAAAAACTTGTAGCTGCTATCCTCTTCACCGCCACCTCCAAAGAGGTCAAAATTAGCATAATATCCAGCGATTCCTGAGGAATACTCCTAAAGGCACCCGATATGCTCAGAACGACACACTTATGCACCTTGTCCAGAAAACTTCTCCGTCTGGCATTCTCTAGATCTCTCCACCATACGAGACAGCCATAAGTAAGGACAGGTATGACTATGGAGTGACAAATCAACTTCACCATTCTCGGGCGAAAACCACATCTTTTACTTATAACACCTCTAACCGCATAGTAGACATTAAATCCTTTACTCATCATTCAGTTTAGCTTCCTAACCAAGAAAACTCTTAAAAATTTGCCCCCATAAGAAACCAGCTCTAACAACTCATAACACGGTACGACAAAAAAAATACCTGGCAAGTGATACTATTTTCCTGACAGATGCTGCCGAGCAGTATAAGGATCTGTTCTTGGAATTTTTGACACACCACCACAATCTCGAGTAACCGGTAAAAATCCGGATTTTCGGACCTTCTTGCACTTATAAACAAATAACTTCCCTGAATATTACCCGATTTTAAAATTCCTTTCGGATTTCAAAAGAAGAGATACGAGCCTTTTAAATAATATATATCGGGTGGGCCACCTATCGGCTTAAATTCGAACTAGCGGTTATTTCAAATCTGGCAATACTTATGTCACTCCATTCTGTCACAAAATTTAGTATATTATCTTCACGAAATGAATCGATTTACGCTTGAGCAACGTTGGGATTTGTTTTAAATTTATTTCCAATACAAAAAAAAGCTTTTTTAATCTTGATGGGTAATAAGCAAAGTTGGGAGCCCAGAAAACCCAAACGTGGTCTTACATAAATCAATGCACCAATTGCGAGTGAGTGTTTGACCGGTTTGTGCAGTGGAGGCATCATTGGCCCATATTTCTTTGAAAATGATGACGGCGAAACCATTACGGCCAATGGAGACACCTATCGCACCATGATAACTAATTTTTTTATGCCAGCTCTTCATGGCATTGATGTGAACGATGTTTGGTTGGTCCAACTTGCCACACATCTCATGCCACAATCGATTTATTGTGTCAAACGTTGATAGACATTTAATTAGCCGAAATGGTGATGTTAGTTATCCACCAAGAACTACGATTTGACAACGTTGGACTATTTTCTGTGGGGGCGCCATTAAAGACAATTAGTATGCCGACGAACCAAAAACAATTAAGCATTTTAAGGCCAACATTCATGACGATATTTGACAAAATTTCAATTTAAACTCTTAAATGATCCATCCGATATATGTCGTTTAAGTAGCCTTTAAGAATTTGTTCGTATTCCTCAAGCACACACATTTTTCATCCAATTTTTTCCACATTTGTCAAGGTTAGATGCGTTTTTGCGCACTATTTTATATATGAACCGTACTATTGATGAATTAATTAAGGAATAATATTAAGTTATGAATAAAATGAGACTTACGGTTCAGAAATCCGTTGGTAATTGACGGAATTCTTAGATTTTTTAGTAAAGCAATATAGAGATAAAAGTACTCTTGGCTTCGTAGCTTTTGCAAATGTCAAGCTATGGCACTAAGATTTAGCGGGAATATCAACAACAGATGTATTAACTTAACCACCAAAAAAACTCAAACTGGTACGATGGCAGCGCCACACGTGGACTATTCCGAAAACTTTTAATCATTACCATTATTAATCATTACCAACGCTAATTTCCAGAACCATCTGATTTAAAAAATTCATAAAAAAAAAAAAATTGTAAACGGAAAACTCTTTCCTCTATCAAGCTTTTGAAAAAACATTTATCCGCTTCCATTTGTATTTCATATTACAAATGATTATTTTATCCATTGGAATTTCCTGAGACTATATTTTTATTTTTGCTTTTTTATATATATAAACCAAAGCATATAAAACCATTATGTTGTTAAAAACAACAACATAAAATACTGATTTATTTTGTTAAACAAAATATTAGTAAACACTTGTACAAATATTTGTAGTTTTATTTCTTCTTTTACTCTGCCACGAGTATTTTGCTTAATCTAATAAATGGACAGACTGTGGGAAAAAAAATATTTCATGACACTGCCATCGAAAAATAACAAAAAAATACACTTTATTGGTGCTACTTCATGCTAAACTTACTCTGTGAATAATATAAAATGACTTTTCAGTTCAACTATAACTTGTCTTGGTAAGATCTAGAAGTAACATATTACAATGAAAATTAGAGCAAAAGAGCATAATAAAATACGACTCTTGGGATACTTTACACCAAAGTCTGATTGTAACTTACTATTGCTTTATTCAGGAGTAGTATGAATGTTGGAATCGCATATGATTTACCTTAAAAAAAAACCAAACAAAGACAGACTAAGCCATTTATCTCATTTGTTCTAGACCTTCATTTGCCGCTGGCTTAAGAGATACAAAGAATTACAATGGTAGCATCAACCAACTGGTGGGGGTGTAGGGTATAAGAGCGAATGAAATGACTTATAAAAAAAGACTAAAATAAATATAAAAAACCTGTAATTACACTTAAACTAAAACAATAAGTGCAGTTGTCGTGAAGCTGCTCATGCTGCTGCTACACAAAAAATATTTGAAATACATTTTAAGCTCTATTTATAAGGGGTAAGGAGCTGCTTAAGATTTTATAAAAAAAATGTTTTTAAAAAGATTTCAAAGAAATAGAAAAGTGCAATTTTTCTTTTAAAATACAGCTGAAGCAAGAATTGAAGCCACACGACCTACCACAATGTCTAACATTTGGTGAATGGGCACTGGCAGAGTTGGATGAAGATCCACTTTTTTATCGGAAAATTGTGTTCAGCGACGAAACTTATTTCTGGCCGAATAGATATGAGTACCTGAACTGGGAAAATTTCCGCATTGCGCAGTCAGAACTGACAATGCATACCGAAAAATACACTTTTTGGGATGGATTATGGGCTGGTGGCATCATTGGGCCGTACTTTTTCAAAGATGACGAAGTCAGCAAAGTTACCGTGCGATGGTTACAATTTTTTTTTTGTCAAAATGGAAGATCTGAACTAGGCTGACATGTGGTTTCAACAAGATGGTGCCACATGCCCCACAGCACGTGAAACAATGGAATAATTGAGAGGCGGGTTCGGTGAACAGTTTGGGGCCGGTCAGTTGGTCGCCTGGATCGGGCAATTTAACGGCATTAGACTATTTTCTATAGGACTATGTAAAGGCTCATGTCTATAGGGACAAGCCCACAACATTTTATACACTGGAAAACAATATTGAAGACATTATTAGTAAGATACCTGCCGATATGTTGGAGAGAGTATGTCAAAATTGGACCCAGCGTATGAATCATTTGAGGCGTTGACGCGATCAATATTTACATGAAATAAACTTATTATTATATAGATCGTTCTATAAACAATTTCTCTAAATTAAATCTAAAAGCTTTTTAGAAATCATCCGATAAAATAAAATACAAAGAACTTCAGATACATGCTTCACATCACACATCACTGCTCTGTTTTCAATAGGACCAAAAGTTTTATGTATCGAGTATTTTTTTAGAGGTTCTTAGCTTTAAGTTGACAACACTGATTTATTTAACAACCGATTTAACAGCTGATAGTTGCTTTTTGTTTAGTTTGGCTTGATATATCATGGTATTGTTCGTCAAATTTCAGAATTAGAAATTTTGTTCTCCGGTGAAGCCAATTTCTTGGTACATAAATAGCAGATTTGTCGCATTTGAAGTCAGGATAATCCACAAGATTTTGTCGAAACACCATTACACGCACAGAAAATTACAGTTTGGTGCGCTTTATGGGCTGGCGAAGTCATTAGTCCATATGTTTCACGGTTGGCAACCCACTGGGTAACGCGATTAAAACCACCCAGGTTTTATTGGGTTTTATATTTAAAAGAACCCAGGTGGGTTTTTTATTTAAAGGTTTTTGTTGTTTATTTACAACAAAAAAATTAAAAAATACGTATTGGGAATACAAATTATTTCGGTCACTTTTTGAGCTCAAAAATGATAAAAAATTAACAATTTTATCAAAGTAAAAAATTATCAAGTCATTGGCTTACATCTTTCCCCCAGCTCTGAGCTAATGTCCGAATTCCATCTTAAAAAACATTTTGGTTTTTGGAGGCAATCTACTTTGTAGCCGATTTTATATTTCTTCAATAGAAGTTATTTAGTGACATACCAATAGATGCTATGTTTGGAGTCAAAAGGACCTATGTTTGGAGAATTCGATCGTTTCTAAAAATTGTTTGGCAACTTTGCTACCAGAGGCCGAGTGTTGTCATGCAAAAGAATACTTTTTCTGCCTGCCTCTCTTTATATTCTGGCCGTTTTTACCATAATACACGGTTCAACCGAAATAATTGCTGCCTGCTCCAAATACCGGGCTTTAGCAGCTCATAGTATACAATGCCTTCCTTATCCCAAATATTAATATCAAAAAATATTATCGAATTAAGCGAAATTTGGAAACAGTTATAAAACCCATCAAAAAACCCAGTAAAACCCGGTGGGCTGGGTTTATTTTGTAAACCCCGGCCTTAGCCAACATTGTATTTTTCAAAAACGATGATGATCAGAAGGGAGCTGTCAATGGTAAACGGTATAGAGACATGATTAGAAATATTTTCGTATCTCAATTAGCTGACAGTAATCTTGATGCCACATAGTGTGCGCTGCAATTGATTTATTTAAAGAAACTTTTAAAAATTGAAAAAAAAAACATTTCTTTGTTCCTTACTTTTCCCAGCAATATTCGTTAATATCGATACGCTGTTTAAAGCGAAACAGTCATCAATCAAAGTGCTACCACTGTGCCATATTTTTTTTTTTTTTTTAATTTTAAAATAGAAAATAGTCCAATGGAACTAAATTTTGTCAAAATACTATTACTTCACTTTATGGCTGGCGGAGTCATTGTGTACTATGTCTTTAAAAAGGTGATGGTCAGAATGTTACTGTAATGACATGATTACAAATTTTTTTGTACCTCAATTAGCTGGCATTAATCTTGCTGACATGCCAAACAATGTGCCCTACAGTAAATTTAGTCAAAGAAACTTTTGATGAAAAATAATTTCAGGTAATTGTCCAATTAACTGGCCACCAAGATCGTGTGATTTAATTCCACTGGATTACTTTCTTTGGGACTATGCAAAGCCACTTGTCTACTTCGATAAACCAGAGACAATTGAACAACTTGAAATCAACACTCGAAATAAGGCAGCATATGCTGTGAAAGTTTGTCAAAATTGGTGTTGCCAATGGCGTGGCGGCCACATGGACAAAATCATGAATGTCATAAAATTTTCTATCGAACAACGCCCGTCTCATTGATATTAGAAATATATTTCTTTGTTTTACAATCATTTAAGCCGATATTATGAGCTGCTATAATCGGACCAGACTATATCAGTAATGAAATATACCCGACACAATTGATTCATTAATTTTAACGAAAATTAATATCAAATTTTTATTTTTAATAATTAAATAAGTGCTTACCCCTTATAATTCATTAAATTACAAAGTTATTTTCTTACTTCTGTAGCAGCTACAATTTATTTTGTGCAACTTTTTTCTAACCATATTTGCTAAAGTCTTTTAGCTAAAATTGTTTTGCTATTTTTAAGCAGTGTATTGCTACGTCTGTCTTTATTGTTTCCCAATACAAAAACTTAAGAATTAAATGCAGTGTCTTGCCATAATTTGTATTTCATTTAAGTTTATGTAGGTTTTCTTAGCATTAAATGCCTGTAGTCTACATACAACTTATATTTCTTTTCCTCTTTTTGTCTAAAGTATTTAAAAAAAAATATATGAATCAAAAGTGAGATCATGATTGAATTCTATATGAATGGAACACACTTAAACCGTACGAGTATTACATGAACACGTCTTTTTCCTTTAGCTCAATAGAAAATTTCAAGTTTTCTGATTTTATAAATATTTATAAGCTTTTTAAAATGTATTAATAGCATAAGAATGCATTATTATTTATTTGATAGACAAAAGAATACAGAAAAAATCAAATGAAAATGGTTGGTTGTTATTGAAAATCGCTTGCGAAGGTCGTCAAAGTCTAGGCAAGTAATGAATAATGTGGAAATAAAGTAGTTTTTTTCTTTTTTTTTTTGTAAAAGAAAATTACCCTCAAAATTAAATGATTCGGAAATAAAAAATTAATGAGTAATTATGGTAAATTTTTTTTTGCATTTTGTTCTATACACAAAACAACAAAAGACTTAAGACACATACGTAATTTTATATCGCTCTATTTGGGCAATTAAAATGTTGCATTAACAGCATATTTCTGTTGATAATTTTAAATAATTAACGCGTTTCTATTGTTCCTCTTTCGTTAAATGCCTGCCAGTTGCTAAATGCTAAACAATGTTAATTGTCTCTGAAAAAGACAGCAGCAGTACAGCCCACAGAAGTCTAGAGTCTGATTTAAGAATTTCATAAAAATATGAGAATTTGTATGTAATAACAGAAATATTTCATATTCTTGCAGTCATTATACGCATAAAATATGAAAAATTAAAAAACTTGTGTTGAGAAACATAAAATATATCTTTTGAAAGCATAAATTAAGACAAATGTATGTTATGTTATGTATGTTATGTATGTTAAGGAGGGTTTTAACTTGAATTATTTATTATTTAGCCTGATTTATAAATTTAAATTAAATATAAATGGTGTCCCAAAATTCAAGCAAAATTTTAATTAAATAGAAAACACAGTTTTTAGTATTTTGATTGTTATTTTTTATTTAATCATACATAGAAGAGGGTTCTTTATAGAATAATATATCGGCTTTACATGTATATATGCACTCGTTTGTCAAAATTTTCCATGAACCATTTTGCATAAATGTGGCTGAATTTCGTTAATCCTGTTTTAATGCACAGATAACCCCATGAAAAGAAATCTATCCGAAACAAGAGAGTGAGTACACGTCCTGCAAATGTCTCAGGCACTAATTAAACTGTTTTCTGTATGTGGCACCGCCTATTGAAACCACAAATTGGCCACATCAAGATCATCCAATTTCAGTAGAAATAACAGTGTTTTCATGTCGCGATATGGAGTAACAGTCATTGCTTGACCAGCCTCATACTTAAAAAAGTTTGGCCCAAATACGCCTCCAGCCCAAAATCCACACCAAACAGTGACACGTTTCGACAATCACATGTGGGAAATTTTGGCGATTAACAAAGCCATTAAGATGAAAATGTCCTTCTTCACGTCCATCCATTTGTTGATGTTCTATAATCCATTCAATGAACTCTCTTCGTTGCATATGGTCATTAGACTTCAGTTGTTGTATGAATTGAATTTTGTAAGCATTCGCTGTAGAGAGCTGAGAGCTTCTTGAAATTTACAATTCTTGTCCATGCTGAGTTGAGGTTCCTGGAATGTCACATACACCTCACGACCTGCTTCGATATTCACACTTGAACGACCAGTGTGTTTGGCGTCTCCAACGAATCTAGTCTCCCCGAATTTTTCAATTAATCTCTTCGCAATTGACGAAGTTAAAACACTATTCCAACCATATTTTGTATGAAATTTTCGAACTGCGGCCGCCAAGCTTTCATTATTTTTGAAATATTGTTCAATTATGAAGACACGTTGTCCTATCGTGTAATGCTTCATTTTTGACGAATTATTTTTTTAGGGTTGCCAACATTTTACTGCAGAAATGGGATACCTTTTACTTCCAATATATTTATGTTAGCAAAGCTCGGGCGGAAAAAAAAATACTATTAATTTCAATAACTAAAAACAAAAGACTTAAGATAGAAACTTGGGATATAAAATATATGCAGGGAATTCATAAGGACTTCTTACTTGTGATTTAAGTAAACCCAACAAGAAAAAGTCTAACAGGGTCAAATAACATCATCTCGGTAAACTACGTCCTCAAGTCGCTTGTGCAAAATGCCCAATGAGTTGTATGTCACGTAGCACCACCCTGTTAAAACCACATATCATCCAATTCAGGTCAACAGCAGGTGGTTATCATAGATCTAAAAAGCTTTTCGTTAAGGTCATGGCCAACGTTGTTCTCAAAGAAATTTGTACCGATGACGCCGCCGATCCGATACTTACACCAAACAGTGAATTTTTGCATCTCGTGTGGATAAGTACCGTCTTATTTCAGCCAGAAATGACCTTCATCGCTGAAGATGATTTTTTGATCAAAATTAGGATCAATTTTCAACTATACTTAGTCTCCTAAAGACCGAGTTCTTATGAATGACATAAAATCGACTGCCTTGGATTTTATTGCACAACCTCGCAAACAGCGAATATGTTTTCAGCAGATATTGCTTTTCGTCTTCGTACGGGTGAGTGTTGGTTCATAGTTTACTAAATTAGTAGCTTCAAATTTATGCACAACAAATTGTAAATTGTGCCGAAAATTGCCTAAACAGTCATTGTGATAAAAGAATATGTGTTTCTGGTAATTTAGTAAAACATTCAACAATGTGTCCGCTATTCATTGTTGAAATTCGAAAGTCTCTATTACAAGACAGGTTACAACGGAAGCAAATTAGATACAAATCAGTCTTAACCAAGACGTACTCAAGCTAAAGAGTTAGCTTTGAAAAATAGTTTATGTTAACTTTTTACATCGTGTGTTATTTCGATTAAAGTTAGTTCAGTGTCTAAAAATAACATAAAATCTTAGGACCAAACACTGAATAGGATTGGCATTACTACCCATTACATAAATGCATACATAATTACCGCAATATCTCGACTTGACCAAGGCGGACTTCTCTTCTTCAATGAGCTGCACCCGATGCTATTTTTAGATTTATTGAAGTAGTAGTAAAAGTACTTGTCTTTCTTTTAAACACTACCAACTAAAAATGTTTTCTTTAATGGCAATTTTACTTTCTAAATTTAAACAAAAAACTGCTCTAGTTACTGTTTTCTCAAACAGGTTTTGCACATTTCTAACAAAAATATTATCAATATTTTCCAGACTTTATTAGTCCAATTAATTTTATTACATAAAGACTATATAAATTTGGCAATATTTACTTAAACGAAATACATTTTTTATTTATTTATAAAAATGCCATTTCATAAACAAACAAAAAAATTTCAAACAAAATACAAACCAACTTCCTTGAAGAATGCGTGAGATTTTAATCAGTTTAAACAGTCTCTCATAAACATGCAAAATACATACAAAAATAATTTTTTTATTTAATGCAATTTAATTGGAGCAGATCTACAAGTAAAGCATACCAAATCATATGAAAAAAAAATCAAATTATTTTCACAACGTCTGTTAAAATACGCCTCTATTAAGCTTATTAATTTAAGCAGATAAAGCACACAAATACTTGATACCCTTCATTGCAATCTATGAGCAATATAGTTTTACTTACCACAGAGACATAAGCATACAATACTTATGTTAAACTTCAATTTCGGTACCAACTAGAAAAATTAATTTTTGAGGGCTTGACCTAAATATGTCTCGCTAATAATCAAATTCATTTTGAATGCTGAAAAGGTATAAATGTTAAACTGATTTCAGTAAACGCAGTTTAACAGATAAATAAAATGTTTGCCAAATATTATACCGACTACTAGCTAAAACCAGATATACTTCGCTACCCCCTCTTAATGATTATCTTATATGATACCTTAGTAAAGTCACTGTATATAGTACACGTATATACTACCTGGAATAAAAAGGTGCCCGGAATAACCCCTGTGAGGCGGTCCCATCGTTCCGTTTTGAGTTTTTAAATCGATACGTTTGTTGCTGATATTCTTTCTAAATCTTAGCGTCATAGCTTGACATTTGCAAAAGCTACGTAGTCAAGAGTACATCAATCTCTATGTGTGTTGGCGATTTTTTACAATTTTGACCGTGTACAGGTCGCAAAAGGTATGATTTGCGAGGCTGAATCCGATATCAAATTCATCAAAATGATCATTACTGGAGACAAGACGTAGGTTTATGAGTATGACACGCAATCCAGACATCAGGCAAGTAAATAACGTTCACCAAAAAAGCCACTTCATTTTCAGTTAAAAAAGAAGTCAATGCTCGCGGTTTTCATGGACAGGCCAGACAGTAAACAAAAAGTATTATTTGGACGTTAAGAAAACGTTTGCGTGAAGCAATTCGCCGAAAGAGACCAGAATTGTGGGCAAAAATTTCGAAGATCTTGCACCATGATAATGCACCGTCTCACAGTGCTATCATTATTCGAAATTTTTTGACGAAGCATAGCACATAGAGTTAACAAACCATTACGGGGAACGCGTTTCAACAGCCAAGAGGAAATAATGAAAAAATCGCTGGAAGCATTGATGGACACACCGAAAATCGAACATCAAAAATACCTCGAGGATTCAGCCCTGGATGACATAAGTGTGTTGCAGTCAATGGGGATTACTTTGAGGAGGACCATATAGATTTAGATGAATAAACTTGTATTTTTAATTTTCTAAATAAATTCCGGGAACTTTTTGCTCAAGGTCGTATATTAGACAGCTTTTGTGATTTCTACAACTCTCGCTTTTTGGCTGATGTGGATAGATAACAAAGCTTAAATAGTTGTCGTTCTCTACATATACAAAATTCAATATTTATTATAATTGGAAGGAGCCACTCACACTTTTCCAATCTCGCCCCTTTATTTATGATGTGTATTATTCACGACGTTATTTGAGCCTAATTTAGAAGCTTTTACTATTGCCATTCTCAAGATATACAAAATTTAATGTGTACATTATGTTTGACGTACCACGCCCATTTCTCCAATCCCGCCCACTTGTTAATTAATGATTTGCATTGACTATGAAATCATTCAGACTAAATACTGAAACTTATGCTTTAAACGTTCTCAAGGTATAATGAAATCAATATTTAATTTGTATGGGAGGCAACACGCCCATTTGTCAAATCCCACCACTTTTTGACTGATGACTTGTATTGACTATAAAGTCAATCAGCCGAAATACTGAAACATTAACTTTAACCGTTCTCAAGATATACTGAAATCAATATTTACAAATATTTAGTTTGTATGGGAGGTAACACACCCACTTGTCTAATCCCGCCCACCTTTTGACTATGATTAGTCTTGGCTATGAATCTATTTGGACCGAATTTCCGTAATCTTTTTGTTGGCATTTCGAAGATATAGAAAAATAAATATTCATTTTGTATTAGCGTGGCACCTCGACGAATTTCGTGGCATTTCGGAGATATAGACAAATAAATATACACTCTGCGTGGGCATGGCACCGCCCAATTAGAATTATTATAATTTACATAGCCTATAGTCCCTTCCAGAGGTATAGACAGACACTGTAAAAATTTCAAGAAATTCGGATCAGCCGCTTAGCTATCCGTAAGGCACAAACATACAAACATACAAACACACATTCATTTTTATATATAAGATAATACGATTTTAACCAAATTTTATACGAATAAAGAACTATTTTACATAAATGATATGGACACACAGACAGATTGACTTGACAACATAATTCCATTGGTTTCAAAAATATATTCTTAATCATTTGGAAGAAGACATACAGCTGAATATTATTCTTAGGCATTAAAAACTTTACCTTGAAGTGTAGGGTATACAAAGCATTTAACATATTTACTAAACTAAAATATAATTTTCATATGTAGCACATGCTTATAAGCAAAAAATAGTGTGAGAGTTTTAATAAAAATTTGCTATTTTTTTTTTCAATGCGTAACAACTCAAACCTGTGTTGCATTTTTATGGTCTTATTTTAAAGACACAAACAAAATATTTAATGTTTTTTTTTTATTTATCTTAAATTAACCATCATACACTTTAAACAAAAAATTTGAAATTGAAAGTGTGAAAATCAAAAATACTTCATCAACACAAAACATTGTTGCTGCGTACAGTAATTGAAATTTTAATTAAAAACAAGACATCAAAAACGTGTGTACGAGTATATTAGCTTGGGTTGTTTTAATTTATTTTCATTTTTTTTAATAAAATTAAAATTTAATGTTTTATTAAAACCAACCAGTAGTCACATACTAAATTATGCAATTTTTAAATACTTATTGACGGCTCGACAGTTATAGCATTGTTTTAAAATAGAAAACTAAAGACTTAAGAAGCAAACTATTTTAGTAAATCAAAAAAACGCTGCATAAATTTCATGCCTTGAACTAATTTTTATAAACGAAATTTTTAAACGTTTCAACCATATTTGAAAGGAAATCTTACCTTGATTTTTTTCGTTTAAGGATTATTTGTTAAAAGCTTCAAAACAAACATTTGAAATTAATTTCGTATGCCAAGCACCCACCCACTTTATTAGCAAAAAATTTTTAAAAAATTTAACATTTCCACACCCTATAAAAAAATTAATTTGTTAAACTAAAAATTTTCAAAACTTTAAAATCAGTTCAATGTGATGAATTGCATTTAGTCTTTAGTGAGTAGTTGCTTTAAAATTATTGAAGTTAAGCTTGAATTAAATTTAAAAAGTAAATAAATTTCATCTGTTAGAGTTTTTTTTTTTGTAATAATTTATGTTTCTCCATTCTTTTGTTACAGAATTCTTCTTTAATTAAACACTGTGCAGTGGTTTACAGCACTAAATAAAAAGGTAAGAATATTTTACACAAAATATATATTGAAAATTAGTACATATGCATGTACATATATCACAACAAAACCAAGAGCACCATTTTTTATCAACCGTATATTTTGTCTTCAAGGACATAGTCAATCCTAATTTGTTCCATAAAAATTCCAATAACAGGTTTCAATTTGATTTGTAAAATACGAGTATTTTGAGTGAAACCATCGGAAGTTCACTTAATTGCAAAGAAAAGGTTATGGCATTAATTTTTTTTCCGATACTACCCTAGGGAGCACAAAGCCTTTTGCCTTGTTTCAGTTTCATTAACCAGGTTGATTTTCTAGCTAAGTAAAGGGTCCGCCATCTAACGTTTTTTTTCAACTAGTGCTTATTTCGTGAATGGTAACACTTAGCTCATGTCTGATTTGACAGATAATTAGTTTTATCCTTCCGCTGAACGTATATGGTTGTGTATACGCTTGAACAATGCTGGGAAATATTGCGACATTACTTTGAAAATTTTGCCAAAAAAATCATCTTTTCATATGAAGCTTATTTTGATCTTGGCGGGTATGTAAACAAGTATGTAAAATTGTCGCAATAGGGGCACAGAAAACCCACACGCATACATTGAAAAGCCGATACACCCAAGACGAGTCACTGTTTGGTGCGGAGTTTGATCCAAAGCATAATTGGGCCATTTTTCTTCGAAAATGAGCAAGGAGTGGCCGTTACAGTCAATGGCGTTCGTTATCGGGCCATGTTGAACGAATTTTTGTTCACAAAAATTGAAGAGGAGGATATTAGTAACATTTGGTTTCAACAGGACGGCGCTACATGCCACACAGCCGAAGCTACACTGGATGTTTTGCGCTCTGTTCTTGAAGATCGCATTATCAGCCGCAGAGCTGATGTCGTTTGGCCACCTCGGACCTGTGATTTGACACCGTTGGACTATTATTTGTGGAGTGCCGTCAAAGATAAGTGTTACGCCAACAAGCCAGAGACAATTGATGCTTTAAGGGACAATGTTCGTGAAGCCATTGGTGAAATACAGGTGCACACAATCGATAATGTGCTTAAAAATTGGACCGATCGTGTAGGCTACTGCATGGCCAGCCAAGGCAGCCATTTGAAGGATTGTACTTTCAAATAAAAAAAGAAATTTGAGAAAATATTCAGTAGTTTTTTTTATAGCATTTTAAAAAAAAATTAGTTGGCGGACCCTTTAGATGATTAGCCTACTGTAGCTTCCCTCTATATGATTGTGTAGTGGTAAAGATCCGGGCTAAGTAGCATTGAATTTTTTTTCAATAGGTTGCGTTTTTTCTTGATCATTCGTCTTGTGTTTGTTATTATCGCCAGAGGTAAGCTAGATGGTCAAGAAGGCTTCTTTAAAATGGATTTGTTTGAAGCGCGGTTGAAGCCTCTTTAATAAACACTTGAAAGCGCAATTATTTTTTTTCCGTTATGTCCTCTGCTGAGGATTCGAAACTGGAACGCTTCTGTTGTACGCGTGCACTTCAAGGTTGTCAAAAACCCGAGTTTTTTTTAATCCAACTCCACGGTTTTTATTAGATTTTTTGGTGCGTTTTGTGGGGTTTTATAACTGCTTTCAAATTTTGTTCAAAATTTTTGGTTTATTTGCACAATTACATTGCTTTAGTATTTATAACGCAACTCCGCACTCTTGGATGGATCAAGGCGGCATTGTGTACTATGAGCTGCTAAAATTCCATGATCGAAATAGACGGCAATTACTTTGCTTGAATCGTGCAGTACAAGAAAGAAAATTTTTTATGATCTGCCTCACAGCGCAGAAATTGTAAAATAATTGTTAGAAACAATCAAATGGAATAACCGAACCCGCTGTATTTTCCGAACACTGTTTCTTCTGACTATTGGCTATTTCGACGCAAACAAATTCTTTTTTCATGCCAACGCATCACTTTTTTCAAGAAATATAAAATCGGATTTAAAGTTGGATTGTTTCAAAGGATCAGATATTTTTCTAAGACCGAATTAGAAAATTGACTCAAAGATGGGGAAAAGATATAAGCAGTGATGTAATAAATTTCTAAAGAAATTGACTGAATTAAGTTTCTCTTTCAATACATAAGTTATACTTATTTTTGTTGTAAATAAGCTCGGTTTTTTCAAGTATAATACCCGATAAAATCCGGGTTAGGTTCAAACAACGTAGTGAATAATACACATTATCACTGGGAGAGATTGCATAAATGTGCTTAGCACCTTCCATTCACGCTAAATATTGAATTATATATATGCGGACAACGGCAACAAATAAACTTTCGTTATCTATCCAAATCAGCCAAAAAGCTGAAATTTTTGAAATCACACTGAATAAAAGCTATATATAAACGTATACTATCTGGTAGGCCGTCTATTGGATTAAATTTGAAACAGCGGTTATTTCGAATCTGGCAATACTTATGCCACTGTCACAAAATTCAGCATATTATCTCCTCTGAACTAAGTGAAACGATTTACGCTTGAGTAACGTTGGAATTCATTGGGAATTAATTTTCAAAATAAAATTAATTTCAAAATGAAGCTCATTTTCATCTTGGTGGGTACGTTAATTCACAAAATTGTCGTATTTGGGGCTTAGATAACCCAAACGTGATCCTACACAAGCCAATGCACCCATTACGGGTGACTGTTTGGAGCGGCTTGTGAAGCGGAGGCATCACTGGCCCACATTTCTTTGAAAATAAGAATAGCGCAAACATTACGGTCAATGGTGACACCTATCGCACTGTAATAATCGTTTTTTTCTTCATGGTATTGATGTGAACGATATTTGGTTTCAACAGAATTGTGCAACTTGCCACATATCTCATGCCATCATCGATTTATTGCGTCAAACGTTTGATGGCCGTTTAATTGGCCGAAATGGTGATAGCAGTTGGCCGCCAAATAGCTGCGATTTGACAACATTGGACTATTTTCTGTGGTTTGCCGTTAAAGACAGGTATTATGTCGTCAAACCAGAAACAATTGAGAATTTGAAGGCCTACATTCGTTATGCCTTTGCCTATGTACGCCCCCATACACTAGAAAAAGTTCTGGAAAATCGATCCATTCGAATAAGGTACTGTTAGGCCGGCCGCGGCAGCCAGATGAATGAAATAATACTTCATTTCTAACAGGAACAACTGTACTTTTGTCAAATTTCAATCCGTTTTTGTTTTATTGCATTCCTAAATTTAAACTTTTAAATGGCCCACCCTTTATATAAAAATGAATGCGTGCTTGTTTGAGAACTGTATACAGTGTCTTTCTGGAAGGAACAATTGATTGGATTTTGTTTGAAAGGGAACAAAATGAGGAAAAAGCCAAAAATGTAACTAAAATAGCATTTCAGATAATAATTAAGATGAGGGTAGCGAAGCACGCCGGGTTTTTACTAGTTATGATATAAAAATAAAATATGTTAGCCGAAGAAATGATTTATTTTAAAATGTAACCGAAACCTAATTTCAAAACCACTGTAACTCATTGAGAAAACACTTTTAGTTGTCTGCCTCTAAAACTTTCTTTCACTTGTAAACGACTGGCAGATTGACAGTCAACATTTGTTTCAATTATACTTTCAATGTATTTTACTTTAACATGTTTCCCTTCTTTTTTGGAAAAACAAAAGAAAAAAAAAAACAATTCAATTCTATGTTGGATGCTTAAAAACTGACTACATCAGGTGTACACACTGTATAAAAAAACATTTACCACTTCTGAGTTAATTATTTTCTTTCGTCTCACTTTTTCTTTAAATTTCATATTAATTTGCTTTTTTTCAAATTTATTTTGATTAAAACTTTACATATGAGTGATCAAAAATCATAAAAGTGTAAAACTCATCACGAAACAGGTGTAAATTGGTGTGTGAAATATACGCAAATAAGTAAATGCTTATAAGCTCTTTTACATAATTATTAAACAAAATTTATGTGTAATAAAATAAAAAAACAACAACAACATAAATTAACTGTTTTGAAACAAAAGAAATAAATTCGCAAAAGAAAAAAAGACAAAAACAAAACAAAAAAGCAAAAACTTTCTTTAAGAATCATAATAATAATCAACGGAAAATAAAAGTGTAAAAAGCGAAAGTTTAAACTGTTGATTTATGTTTTGTTATGGCCCAGCTCATATACTATGCTTAGTGAATGACACTGTTTATTGCAGTTGTTGTTATTGTTGTTTTTGTATTTTTAACTATTATTACCTAATAATTTGTTTATGGAGAAAAAGAACATACCAAGTCATTTATTCAGTCATTATTTCATTGATTACAACATTGCTTTTAAAAAGTTTGTTACAAAAAAATGTGGCTTTAAACCAAAACATCACCAAATTTGTTGATGGTGCCAATAAAATACAAATTTATTAAGCAGGCCTATCACTTTTTTTCATTTTTGCTTATTTTAATGTGTTTACCATACGTGGGGTTTTTAAGTCTTAAGACGAATACTTAAGTGTTTTTGTTTTTTCTTTAATAATGTGTTTATTCTGTTTTAGTCAAAATAATTATTACTAAACAATTCCTTTTTTATTCAAAAATGTAGTAAACGTTACAATTCATACTGATTGGTTTGATCACATAGAAGGTATCCTCAATCTTGTATTTACTAATTTTTTTTTTTATTGAAATGTAGTTTAAGTTTATATACAAGTACGAAATGATCCAGCGAACTTCGTTCCGTCCAAAATTGATTTTTTTTATAAACAAATTTTTTGTTTTTCTATTTTCTTGACAATAAATTAATAATACAGATGGTTTACTTACATGTAAACAAGCAACGTACAATTGTCCATGGGAGAATACTATAGGGTCCGCCAAATAATTTTTTTTTTTTGCAAATCCTATTAAAAAAACTACTGAATATTTTCTCAAATTTCTTTTTTTATTTGAAAATACAATCCTTCTGGTTAATAATGGAAAATAATTTCATTCAAATGGCTGTCTCGGCTGGTCATGCAGTAGCCTACACGATCGGTCCAATTTTTAAGCACATTATCGATTGTGTGCAGCTGTATTTCACCAATGGCTTCACGAATAATGTCCTTTAAAGCGTCAATTGCCTCTGGCTTGTTGACGTAACACTTATCTTTGACGGCGCCCCACAAATAATAGTCCAACGGTGTCAAATCGCAGCTCCGAGGTGGCCAAACGACATCAGCTCTGCGGCTGATAATGCGATCTTCAAAAACAGGGAGCAAAACATCGTGTTTAGCTTCGGCTGTGTGGCACATAGCGCCGTCCTGTTGAAGCCAAATGTTGCTAATATCCTCCCTTTCAAAACAAAAATTCGTTCAACATGGCCCGATAACGATCGCCATTGACTGTAACGGCCACTCCTTGCTCATTTTCGAAGAAAAATGGCCCAATTATGCCTCTGGACCAAAATCCGCACCAAACAGTGACTCGTCTTGGGTGTGGGTTTTCTGTGCCCCAAATGCGACAATTTCGTTTACATACCCGCCAAGATCAAAATGAGCTTCATCTGAAAAGATGATTTTTGATTCTGCAACATTACCATGATTTTCAAAGTAATGTCGCAATATTTCCCAGCGTTGTTCAAGCGTATACACAACCATATTCGATCAGCGGACCATTCACAACCATTCACAACCATTCACAAACAAATAAGCACTAGTTAAAAAAAAAACGTTAGATGGCGGCCCCTTTAAAAATTCTACGTTTAAAAAGCGGTAACGCTGCTAATGCTTCGAAATGCGTTATTTCCTACGGAATTGATATTTACCTGCCAAAAACAGTTACACGAAAATATTATTTTGCTGCAACCTGAATAAAACAGCGAAAACACTTGCCAATTGATAATTTGATACGAACCCGTCAAAAGACATGCCAAAAGCTGCTGATCAGTTGAGCTGAACACACATTCCCAATGTGCCTCTCTCTTATACACTTCGCCAGAGAGAAGCACGGCGAAAGAGTAACAATAAGAGGTACGACTCATGGGTAGCACTGACGAAGTTGTAGTTTTTGTACGCACTCCAAAACAAAAACTAACAAACATATATGTTATATATCTATATATATAAAAAAGAGGGCTATAAAATGCGTTGTAATTGATGTTCTCTGAAAGACGCAAACCTATTTTATTTTGTAAGCCCTTAAACACAAGGTGAATTCAATACCAAGT
Source organism: Wohlfahrtia magnifica (assembly GCA_023159175.1). Taxonomy (NCBI): domain Eukaryota; kingdom Metazoa; phylum Arthropoda; class Insecta; order Diptera; family Sarcophagidae; genus Wohlfahrtia; species Wohlfahrtia magnifica. The sequence continues at coordinate 2,201,415 of JAKWBJ010000539.1, forward strand.
TATGTGCGGTTTTTGTAGGTCCATTGGTTCGCAAAATATTGCCGTAAGAGTGAGCCCCTTTGTATTGCTTCTGTTTTACTTGAAAACGAAATTTGTTACAGCATTTAAATTTTGTGTGAGTAAGAAAATATTTGAAAGCTTTCATTGGGTGTGTGGCTTCACTATTGCTCAACTGGGCGGTGCCACGCGCATATGAAGTTTGTATTTACATGTCTATATCTTTAAAACGGTAATAGTAAGAGTCTCTAAATTTGACCCAAATAACTTTATTTTCAATGCAAATAATCAGTCAAAAATTGGGCCGAATTCGATAAATGGGAGTAGCACCTCCCATACAAACAAAATATTGATTTTTGTTTATCTTTGGAACGGTAATGGTGGAAGGATCTGAATTTAGTCTAAATAACTTCGTAGTTAATACACATCATTAGTGAATAGGGGCAAAATATGAATAAGTGAGTGTGGCATCTTCTAACAAATTAAATATTGATTTCTGTATATCTAGAGAACGATTAAAATGGAAGGTTCTGAATTTGATTTAAATGTCATTTTAGATAGTACAAACTATAAGAAATAAGTGGGCGGAATCGGATAAGTGGGAGTGGTACCTGTCATACAAATTAAATAATATTTGTGTATATCTTGAGAATGGTAAGAGTCTATAGCAACTTGAAGACGATCAAATAAATTCATCAACACTCTATATGTGGCGTGTTGTCGTACTTTTTCGGCTACACATACACGTTGTAGGCATTGATTGATGAAAGTCGAAAAAATTCTGATTTTTTTCGTTTGCTGAGTTTTTATTTGATCGGATCCAATTGTGATTGACAAGCGTTATCTCAGTTGATTAGATATATGTGGACAAAAAAATAACATGATGGCAATAGCAATAAATCGTCATCAGATGAACAGATTTTAGCAAACAAACACTACAAAGTTAAAAACCGAATGATGACTGACGAATTTATTTGTACGTCTCCTTTTAAGCCTCAAGCACACCACACTAATACATATGCATTTGTTTTTGAAATTATTTAATCGTCTCTGGGCTGCTTAAGTTTTTAAATTTAATTTAAATATAAACCATCATTAAAAAAATATATGGAATTTTACTTGTGTAGAGAACAGTAACAATTAACGCTTTGTTTATCTATTCACATCAGTCAAAAATCAGGTATAAGACAAAGGCTCCCAGCAAGGCGGGAGGGATTACACTAGCGTAGCTATAAACCAACCTATAAACATCTACTAATTATTCTTCACCGGCGCGAATTAGCAATAGGTTTCCTGCGATCCAGCTTCCAATTTTTGGCATAAATGTTGTTTATAGTACAGGGAGAGGGTTTTCACGCCAATTTTTGGTGGGATGGTCTACATCGACTCTACAAACTTATCCACCAAATTTAATTCGTCTGCGATCAGTATGTGCCTAAATAATCAATTTTAGCTATTTGCCACGCCCACTTTTTGCTATATCGAAAATTTTCTACAAACCATCTACACCTGATAAGCTTTCTAACAAAAAAAAAAAATGAATAAAATAGGTTCAGTAGTTTCCGAGTACACTTATTACACACAAAAATCAGAAGTTTTTTATATTTAGTAAAGCGTGCGTAAATTTGAGGTTAGGAAGTAAATTGGCTTAATAACACATTGTAATTTTGACAAATTCAGTTTTATTCATACCAATATAAAATAGAAATATGGGAATTAATAATAAATAATAGAATATGATGTTGGGCAAATGTCCATCTCAAGCATTCCAACAGACAACCGCTCTTTTCACAAAATTTTGAACCACATTTTGCAACAAAGCTTCGCTTATCTCGTCAATTCAGTGCCGAATTTCATCGTACAGAGTGTCAGTTGTTTGTGGTTGTTCTTTCAAATGGTCCCAGAGAAAATAACCCAGCGGCGTTAAATCACAAGAACGAGTTGGCCAAGAAATTATGCGACCGGTAAATTTATCATGCAATAACTGCATTGTTTGGCTGGCTGTGTGTCCTGTGGCGCCGTCCTGCTGCAATCAAAGATCATGGATGTCAACATGAACCAATTGTGGCCACAAAAAATTGGTTATCATGGTTTGGTAGCGCAGAGAATACACGATGACGGCGTTTCCTTGCTCATTTTCGAAAAAATAGGGGCCGATGATGCCGCCTAATCAAAAACCTCACCATACGGTCACTTTCTTTGGATGTAATGCTTTTTCGAGGACTGTTTAAGAATTTTGTGAGTTCCGTATGCGACAAATTTGTTTGCCGCTTTCGCTCAGTTTTTCAAACAACCAATTCACAAACGTTCGACGCAAATAGTTTATAAGCGTCAAGATGAAGATATTTATACAGAATGTTGCGCAAAGTTCCTCTGGTGATGCTCATTTGTTGCGAACGTCTACGAGTTAATGTTCCAGCCTCTTTCTCAACACTTTGCTGTACAGCTGTTATGTTTGCATTACTACGGCCACTACGAGTGTAATGTTTTAATCTATTGTCAGCAACAGCCTCGATTAAATTACGTACAGCGGTCTCAGAAGGAGCCTGATTACAAGGAAAAACTACTCGAATTTTACGAAGTGATATAGTAAAATTTTCGCCATTTTTATAGAAAATTTTCACAATTAGAATTCTTTGTAAAAGAGTATAGCGTTCCATAGTTAAAATTCTCCCAATTTTTTACTAAATAAGCGTCAGCACAATTCTTAACATTTTATCATTTGACAACCAATTTACTTCCTAACTTCAAATTTGTCCACCCTGTACGTTTAATAGGTATGCAACACAAAGGTTTGCAGCAACGCTTGATCTTTAGTATCTTATATAATATTCATAATGATCTCAGAGAATGCATTTCTGCTTTTGGCTGCTTTTAAAAAATGCCCAGCATTTGTGATGCCTGTCCATAGACGTATATTTCGTAGCCGTGATGCCTGTTGCCCGCCTTTAAGTATAAGTTGAACTAGATGGTATTTGTCATTCCTCATTATATGACCTAAATAAGCCATGTTCCTGTATTTTCTATTTTTCAATAGGTCTCGTTCTTTGCCAATTCTTCTAAGCCCTACTGAGTTTGTTAAATATTCAGTCTATGATATTTTTAATAATTTTTTGCATATTCTTATTTCGAATGCTTTCAATCTATTCATATCGGCAATTAATATTAATGATTTCTAAATTATCAGCTTAAATAGAATTTAGTTTTTCATTAGTTTTTGCTTCTATAAATGACTACTTTATGCTTAAATCATCACACTGTGCCTATGTTATCTTAATAAGCTTGGTATAAAACACGCTCTTTAATTTCTTGGCTTCATTTATAACAAGACAAGCATAAAAAACTACAACAATAACAACAAGGCATATGCACATACGATGTCTATATATAAAAATATAAAATAAAAATTAAAAATAAAACAGTTTAAAGAAAAGTTGGTGAAAGGCGTTCACCGTTTAATTGGCAAATGATGTTCCAACTGCTTTACTAAGTTAAGCTCTCAGCCAGTGATCTCTAATTGTTTTATTGCTATTTTTTAATTAAATAATGAAGAGATTTTTTTCTTTTTTTTTAAGGAAAACGTAAAAAAATAAATAAAAATTAAATAAGAAAGTTGTAATCGATTTAGTCCAACCATATAACACCCTAAATCTCGTTACATGCTTATGCTTTCACCGTTCTCAAGATAAACAAAAATCAACACATAGCTTGTATGAGAGGTACCCCGCCGACTTGTGCAATCAACCCACTTTTTTACTGATGATTAGTATTGACTATGAAGCCATTTAAACCGAATTAAAAAACTTACACTTTAACCGTTCTCAAGATCTACAAAAATATTTATATTTACTTTGAATGTGAAAAACCATGTCCAATTGCCCGATTCCGCTAACTTTCTGACTCATAATTTTTTTTGACTATTTAAATAATTATTTTCTATGGGCGTGGTACCATCCAGACATACAGATAAATATTGTTAGTTTCTAAACAAACTGGTTCAGTCATTGAGCTATCTATAGACTTCAAACAAACATTCACACATTCATTCATTCGGAGTAATTGAGTTGTTATATTAAAATAATATTTAATTTTTTATATCCACTTTAAAAAACTAAAAATAAATACAAGACACTGAAAAGTGATTAATTTTTATAGCCTATCTCACAATGGCTTAAGGGAGGTCTATTTAAAATCAACTGAATTTAGGCGACGCACAGTCTTTAGTCCAGTGGTTGGCACAAAGAGCATATGCTTAAAATGTAAGCTTGTTTTGTGCAGTAACACACCCACAGTACTCATTCTCTGAGAGAAAAAGTAGTGTTTTTATCTCTTTCGTGTTCTTTGTTATGAATTTTGTTCATGTCCAAGGGCAACGAGTGTTGAGTGTAATGATCTAAAAATAGGACAACAATTTTTCTCTTGAACTAATGTTGAACCATAAACTTTTTGTGTAATTTTACCATTATAGCAAATTTTTAATCAAGAGCTTTTATTTAGTTTACAGTTTGGTTCCATCTTTTACGTAACACGCTATTCGTGAAGATATAGACAAATAATTATTTTGTATGAGTGTGGCACTGCCCTGTTTGAATTTTTGAAATTCTTATAGCCTGTAGTTCATTCGAGACATACAGAAGAGAGGTAATGTAAAAATTCAAGAAAATCCGTTCAGCCGTTAAGCATTATAGACTGTCTAAGCATTATAGACTGCATTGCAAATTGATGGTAGTGGTGATCCTAAGTTAGCATTGTAAGTTTTTCCCAGTAGGCGGCGTTTTCTCCTGATCATTCGTCTGATGTTGGTCATCATCGTCAGCGGTAAGCTGAAGGGTCAGGAGGGCTAGAGTCTCTTTATTAAACACTCGAAACCGCAATTAAATTCTTTCGTAATGTCGTCTGCTGGGGATTAGAACCCGGGATGCTTGTGTACTATGCGTGAATTTTAATCACTACACTACGCCACACCCTTAGATTTACTTAGAACTGTGCTAAAATGATAAAAAACTGTATGGGCTGTTGTAATATAGAGGTGGAGAAAACAATTCTCTCACTCTCTTGCATTAAAACAATGTCGTCTTATATATTCTTCGCTTTCTGAATGTGTGAATGTCTGTAGAAGCCTATCAAAGACGGTGGTCATTTGAAATGTTCTCTCTTCATTACTTCTTCTTCTTCGTTCTCATCCTACACTTTCATTGACTGCATATTTGTCTCTTGATTGAGTTTGTTTTTTAACTCTGATTTTCTCTGCTTCTTATTCCCTATTCATGTATTACAATTGCACCCAAATGATCTGTATTTTCCCCCAAGATATTTATGACTTGAGTAACATGTCAATCTAATCTGTTTTACCCAAGAGTTTTAGAAATATCACATTTCGTCTAAATTTATCTCGGAAATTGTATTCTAAGCACATACAGGCAGGCATGTTATTAAAGTCAAAAAATGGAACCAAATCAATTGGTATAGCAGAAAATGATTGTAGTAGACTGTAGTTCAGTAAGGTGTTGCAAATATTAACACAAACGGAATATACGCTTAGTAACTGTAGTGTACTAGAGTGTAATAACATTACTGCTTCGATAGATACCATTACTTATTACAAGCATCACAATAAATACATTATACATACGTCCGCTCTGCCAAATATAGTGATTCGGGGTATAAAAGATTATAAATTTTAATCATAAAAAATTTTCTTTTTTCTTCAAATTTTTCTTTTTGATCAAGTTAACAAAATGAAACTATTGATTACGTCGATTAATTTTTGGTAATGGAAATATTGTTTAAAATTGATTACAATTTCTTTAAAAGTTTAATGACATTTGGGAAAAAAATTCAATGATTTTTTAACGGTTTTTTGATTTTATGGATAATAGTTTTTGAGTTTTTTTTTAAGTGAAAAGTGTCACAGCAATTAGCATTGTTTTATTGTTTTTCAGTCATGCTCTTATTTCAAATTTATTAATGGCATGCGGTTTTACTTTTTCTTTATTCAATATCTGGTTTTCTTTTATAAAATGTAAGTCACTGTGGGAAACTGGATTTGTTTCGTTTTTTTTTTCATTTTAAAAATGTCCCATAGAGTGGTATAGTTATTGTTAACTGTTTGATTTATTTATGTCACAAAAATATATTTGATTTATAAATTATTTGACTAAAATTGAAAGAATTTTACATGCAGTTGAATAAGATTAATAATTTCCTTAAACTATCAAAATAAATTTAAATGAAAACAATTACGTACGTATGTATATCTCTTGAAGTCTTATTCCGATTAGAGCAGTATTCGTAGAATCCAAATGAAATTTTACACAAGCAAAGCTTTAAAATTATTTCAATTTTTTAAAATAACACAAAAAACATTTTAGGGGATATCACTATTTGTTGCAAACAGGCATTGCAAGTGTTGCAAACGTAGTAAGCCTTGCATATTTGCTACGTCACAACAACAAATTACACGAAAGTGGCATTTGCTACACTTATGCATATTTGCTACACAAAATCTTATTGCAAGTTTGCTATACTTAAACAGCCATGTTTTTATTTTGTTTATACAACCAAATCACTTAGACCTGTTTTTGGATGGGACGCATTTCAAACGATACCATGTAAAAAATCATGTAAAAACAGGGTTATGTTTAAATAAATAATATATTGAAAAATATTTGCTTGTTTCGCTTTCGACAAAATTTTCAAAAAAATATTTATTATTTATTGGTTTTAATATTTTTAATTTCCTAAAGGTTCTAAAGAGTCCGCCAAATAAGTTTTGCTTTTTTTTGAAAATGATATAAAAAAAACTACTGAATATTTTCTCAAATTTCTTTTTCTATTTGAAAGCACAATCCTTCCGGTTAATAAAGGAAAATAATTTCTTTCAAATGGCTGCCTAGGCTGGCCAAACAGTAGCCTACACGATCGGTCCAATTTTTAAGCACATTATCGATTGTGTGCAGCTGTATTTCACCAATGGCTTCACGAATATTGTCCTTTAAAGCGTCATTTTTCTCTGGCTTGTTGGCGTAATACTTATCTTTGACGGCAACCCACACATAATAGTCCAACGGTGTCAAATCGCAGCTCCGAGGTGGCCAAACGACATCAGCTCTGCGGCTGATAATGCGATCTTCAAAAAGAGGGTGCAAAACATCGAGTGTAACTTCGGCTGTGTGGCACGTAGCGCCGTCCTGTTGAAACCAAATGTTGCTAATATCCTCCTCTTCAATCTTTGTGAACAAAAATTCTTTCAGCATGGCCCAATAACGATCGCCATTGACTGTAACGGCCACTCCTTGCTCATTTTCGAAGAAAAATGACCCAATTATGGCTTTGGACCAAAATCCGCACCAAACAGTGACTCGTCTTGGGTGTATCGGCTTTTAAATGTATGCGTGCGGGTTTTCTGTGCCCCAAATATAACAATTTTGCTTGTTTACATACCCGCCAAGATCAAAATGAGCTTCATCTGAAAAGATTATCTTTTTGGTAAAATCGGCATCTTCTGTAAGTCGATCGCAGGCCCAGATTCCCAGCGTTGTTCAGTCGTATATACAACCGGAAGGATAAAACTAATTATTTTTCAAATCAGACGTGAGCTAAGTGTTACCATTCACGAAATAAGCACTTTATAAAACAAACTCAATCTTTGTAAACTGCAAATTTACAACAAAGAGTGATTTCCGCTTTTATGTTTTTTTTTTGTAATATAAAAGGCGATCAGTTGAGTAGCGTTTTACCACCTAACTTTACTTTACTTCTACGATTATGGTTATGATGTTACGTTAAATCACGTCCACCAACACCGTTGCGTCTGTTAATCTACAGAAATCTTTGAAAACTTTAAACCTTAAGAAAAACATCGTAATGTTTCATAACACAATTAATACAATTTTTAAAGCAATTTTTAATGCATTTTATGCATTACCACTATAAAATGTATCTAAAATTCCTAAAGCTTACTCTGGCGAAAGTAGCTACGTATGGTTAAAGTAAGCACCAATATTTCGTAGAAGAATATTCAAATAACTTTTCGAAATCGATTAAAATATTTCTAAAGCTACGGTCACATGTATCAAATATTTGACAAAAGAAAACGTGACCACTATTTTATAGAAATATTTGTTCATTTATCGTTTATTTTTTTAAGTTCAGTAATTTAAAATTTTAAATATTTTTTGTTACTGTTATTTATTTTAAAATAATTTTTTAAGAAACGCTGACATAAAAGGGAGTGTTTCCCTAAAATGTTTGCTTTCGTTTTTTCGTTAAATATTTGACAAAATGACCGTAGCTTAAGTGTGCTAAATGACAGTAGCACTTAACTATAATATACTTTTGCTTCTTAAGTTACTGTCAAATACTTTAACCACAGACTCCCAATTCCTCAGCATTTTACAAGCCTGAAGAATCGCACAAAGCTTTTTACGGTTATGGCTATGAAATCAATTGAACTTTGAGCGGTTACCGCAATTTAACCCAAATTAGTTATATTTTATATTGTTTATAGTTACCAATAGGTAAAAGCAATTAAAATTAAAAATATGATTAATGCCCCTATTGTCGTCCTCAGCTCAGTTTGGCTGTCTATGACAGGATTCGCTCATTCGGTTCAGGTAAAAAAGTTAGTAGCTATGCAATAACTCTATGAAATCGAAGATCTGATGATTGAAATGTTCAAGAATTATTGTGTTTTATTTCTGTTGTTTCTGCTTAGCGAAATTCAAACAAAAGGGACTATAGTTAGACAGCATTCTTTGTGTTCTCTTTAACCCGGTTTTTTGCTAAACAAATTTTATTACAATGAGTTTTAAATCATAGCCGTATATAGGCGGTTAAGCCCGTTATCATTGTTCTAGATTTTTTATTTGATTAATTTTATTTATTTATTTTTTTTTTTTATTTATAAAGGGTGTCCAAAATTGAGGTATCATTTTAATTTTAATAAAAAAAGACTTTTTTTCACAAATAGGTTCCGGTTAAAAATAAAAAAATATGTCGGTCAAGTGACCCCCTCTACTGGCTCGGTAGTCTCACAATCTTTTACCAAAAGCGTCAATCATGTTTTTCAATAAACTCTTGTCAATGGTTTAACCTTTTTAAAACGTTAGACTTCGTTTAAATTGCGTTAAAATTAAATAAACTGCACTTTTGTTGTTGTCTATACACTTATACAATTTGTCTTAATACAGCAAATTAAGATTCGCTTATACAACACTTTTTGTTTACACTTTATTTATTGACAGCCAAATGATAACTAACTCACCAATCGCAATGCGCCATCTTTTATAGCACTTCATTATAAGTTTCGAATGTTCTAGTACAGACTCCAATCTTCCACTTATCCAGTAAATTAAAATGGTCTAAAATTATAATTCACAAAAAGGAATCGAACTGGCAACACCATTAGACATGCAGATGATAGCACTCTTAATTAGAACAGGTAATTATGGCAAGCGTTGACACAAACCAATAAAGCTTATAGCTAAAATCTCACAATAAGTCCCTGATGTGATGAATTTCCTCTTCAGAATTTTCATTTTCGTAACAATATCTACTCGATAATGTTGTTTTTAAGCTTTTAAAATGTTGTGGGATTATTGCTGTACACTTTAGATTTAAAAAAAAACCCACAAAAAAGTCTAAGTGTCAAATTGCACGATCTTGGTGGCCAATTTACTCCTCATCTACGAGAAATAATGCGATTTTCGAACTTTTCTTTCAAAAGATCCATTGTTTTTCTTGATATGTCACAAGTGGTACCATCCTGTTGAAACCATATATTCTGTACGTCCAAATCCTCAATTTTCCGCCGCAAAAGGCGATCGTAATCGCATATCCATTTTCGTTTTAGAAAAATGTGGTCCAATTATTCCTTCGAATTACAAACCACACCAAGCCGTAATTTTTTGTTGATGGAATGGTTGCTCTCAGATAACTCTTCTATTCTCTGCTTGTTGGGCTTCGTCGGTAAAGATTACTTTGTTAAAAAAGTTTCCTAATTACATATTGAAAACTTTTGTCATTTTGAATCTCATACTCGTATATCTTACTCTTTACTTTAATTATTAACATTCACCTCATTCAACACAATTGACCAACATTTTCAAATTCATATGAAATTGTCTTGCAAATACCCCTTTCTGTTGATACTAATGCAACATCGTTTATACTCTTCTTATCTTCTTGCCACAGTGATGAATAGATTGTAACAAATTAAAATTAAAGATTGCAACGCTTTGTTGCACCTCAATTTAAGGTAGCTGATATATCTTGATTAGTTATTCCGTTTAGTGAGGGTGTTAGCTTTAAAGAACTCTGCCACTTGAGATATTTACATAGGCTTGTGTGTGTGTGTCTTACCGCACTTTTTATAGTGGATTAGAAGTGTTGAAATTTGTTTTTTTTATTAATAATTGTTGTTTCATTGAAATGTTGATTTGTTAAATATTTTGTTCATCATCTGTTGCTGTTTTTACCTTAACTTCGACTCTTATGGATGATAAGATAGTTGAAGTTTTGCGTTGCTGTTGTAGGTTTGTTGTTGCTATTGTTGTTGTTAATGTTACTGCCTTGTAATTATTTATTAGTTTTCAACTGTTATTTGTTGCTAATGATGTTTTGTTATATTTTGTTTAAGAGTAGCGACTACTGACATGGTGATGAATTGTAATTAAGTAGAGCAGAAATTTTCAATGTTTTTTTTTTGTTTTTTTTTTTGTTTTTTGGTAAAGAAAAGCAATAACCATTAACATAAAACAAATAATTTCATAAAAATACATATGTAAATATAAATATAAGTATTTCATTAGTTTTCGCCTAAATTACATATGATATACGCATGTATTTGAAAAAGATTTGTGAAATTTCAAATATTGCACAAAATTAAAGCAAAGTCGCAAAATGGATTTGGGTTACAGTATACTATTAATCTGAATATATTGTGTAAACAAATTTTGCAGTCATTAAAAACGAATATTTAATTTTTTTTAACTGCAGAATTACTTACTAAATACGTATCTAAAGGGTCCGCCATCTAACGTTTTTTTTCAACAATTGCTTATTTCGTGAATGGTAACACTTAGCTCATGTCTGATTTGACAGATAATTAGTTTTATCCTTCCGCTTGAACAACGCTGGGAAATATTGCAACATTACTTTGAAAATCATGGTAATGATGCAGAATCAAAAATCATCTTTTCAGATGAAGCTCATTTTGATCTTTACGGGTATATAAACAAGTAAAATTGTCGCATTTGGGGGACAAAAAACCCGCACGTAACATTGAAAAGCCGATACATTCAAGACCAGTCACCGTTTGGTGCGGATTTTGGTCCAGAGGCATAATTGGGCCTTTTTTCTTCGAAAATGAGCAAGGAGTGGCCGTTACAGTGAATGGCGATCGTTATCGGGCCATGTTGAACGAATTTTTGTTCACAAAAATTGAAGAGGAGAATATTAGCAACATTTGGTTTTAACAAGATGGCGCTACGTGCCAAAAACCCGAAGCTACACTCGATGTTTTGCGCCCTGTTTTTAAAGATCGCATTATCAGCCGCAGAGCTGATGTCATTTGGCCCCCTCGGAGCTGCGATTTGACACCGTTAGACTATTATTTGTGGGGTGCCGTCAAAGATAAGTGTTACGCCAACAAGCCAGAGAAAATTGACGCTTTAAAGGACAATATTCGTGAAGCCATTGGAGAAATACAGCTGCACACAATCGATAATGTGCTTAAAAATTGGACCGATCAGCCGAGGCAGCCATTTGAGTGAAATTATTTTCCATTATTAACCGAAAGGATTGTACTTTGAAATAAAAAAATAAATTTGAGAAAATATTCAGTAACTACTGAAAAAAACTTTTTTTTAAAGCATTTAAAAAAAAAAAATTTATTTGGCGAACCCTTTATTACATCCTACATTCAGTGTTGCCATAATTTTTTAGAAAAACTGAAAATTTTCATGAAAATAACAGATTTTCAAGTGAAAAAACTAAACGGTTTTGTTAACCGAAAACAAGTCAATTTGAAGTCGATTAAATTTTCAAAGAAAAATAAAACTTAAATGCGTTACTTATTTTAAACCTTTGATAACACTGGTCTACATCAAAAAACGCCTTTAAACAAAACTATATGGAATATAATGATTTTGATGTGCTGAATTCAAATCCGTTTTCGGTTTTTGCCATCGGGCTCAAAAATTTTTTTTATGGGCTTGGCAAATTTTTCGCCCAAAATATGGTAGTTGAAAACGACTCAAACGATTTTAATGCAGTTACAACCAAACGCTTAGAAACAAAATTTCCTATAAATCATCTAAACACCATTTTTTTATACTTTTAACAGTTTCGTAGTTATTCACCAGCAAACTGCGAAAAAAAAATATTTTCGCGCAAAATTGGAGGAATTTTGTTTGTTTAAAAAGTCATAAAAAATTTTTTAGGATTCAAGTTTAATAAATGCAGGTACCTAACTTTGACCAAAATTACAGAAAATTAATAAACCAGTCTGACCTGAATGATCTTGTGTGAGTCTTAGAATTCTCAAAATCAAAGTCAGAACTGCTTGCGTCATGATTACAGCAATGCAATTTGTTAGATAAGGACACGAAAATCTCATACCAGATAATTTATTTCACGATGATTTTTTTATTCAAGCATAACACAACAAATTAAATGTGATATTCATAAGTATGATATTATGTAAGGACACTGTGCTTGAATTTGGCATTTTTTTCCGACAGGCGGGGCAGCCGGCGGGTACACAGGATTCGAATACGCTTAATCCAGTGGAGCTAACTACCTTTTTTGGTTAGTACTTGTTTTCGAGATATAACGTTATATATATTTGCTTAACTCAAAAGCGGTTTAATGTACTGAATAAGCTAAAAAGAAGTGAAATTCCACAATAAAATTATCCTTAGGTAAGGCTAAAACCTTCATTTAATCTACGCAGTCGTTTTAGAAATATATGTAAAATTTCTTTTGGCAAAAAGAACCTGTGATCACATTACATACTCACATTTATGTCTAAAAAAGTTGCGCTTTTCTTAGCAGTTGTTTTTGGAATATAAATTTTTTGACAAAATAACAGTGGGATGTAATGTATGTTAATGCGTAGTATGTAATGTGATCGCACTATTCTTTTAAATATGAGTTTTCTCTTTCTTTGTGATCAGTGGTCAAAAAAATGTATACCAGCTTGATCAAAAAGTTCTCGGAATAACCCCCGATTTGAGTATTTTTGGTACATCTGTTTTTGGTATTCCCGCTAAATCTATTCGTCATAGCTTGACATGTTCAACAGCTACGTAGCCAAGAGTACCTCTAACTCTATGTGTGTTGGCGATTTTTTATAATTTTAGAAATGGATTTAAATTTGCGACAACGAACTCGTATTAAATTTTGAATAAAAAACAAATTTAATGGTGCGCGAACGCTGAAAATGTTGAAAAATTGTGCCACGGCAATGATTCTCTAAAGAAAACGGTCGTTTACCAGTGGCACGAGTGGTTCAAAAGTGGTCGTCAGTCAATCGAAGATGATGAACGCAGTGGTAGACGTTCGACATCGAAAACTGACGAAAACATTGATAAAGTAAAAGAAATGTTGGTCAATAACCGCAAATTAACCATCCATATGGATCCGTCCAAGACATTTTGGTTCATGATTTGGGTTTCCGTCGTGTAACAGCAAAGTTGGTGCCAAAAACCTCAATTTCATGCAAAAAAGAGAGCGTGTTGAGGTCACAAAAGACATGATTTGCGAGACTGAATACAATCCCACATTCATCAAAAGAATCATTATTGGCGAATAGACGTGGGCTTATGAGTACGACGCGCAATCCAGACATCAGGCAAGTGAATGGCGTTCACCAAATGAGTTGAGACCAAAAAAACCACGTCATTTCAGTGTAGTGCATCATGAATTTTTGCCAGAAGGCCAGACAGTAAACAAAAAGTATTATTTGGACGTTATAAGACGTTTTCGTGAAGCAATTCGCCGAAAGAGATCAGTATTGTGGGCAAAAAACTCGTGGATTTTGCAGTATGATAATGCACCGTCGCACAGTGCCATCATTAACGAAAAATGCAACAAATACCATCCAACAGCCACCAAACTCATCTGATTTGGTTCCCTGTGACTTCTTTCTGTTCAATAGAGTTAAAAAACCATTACGAGGAACCCGTTACTGCAGTCGAGAGGAAATAATGGAAAAATCGCTGGGAGGACTGATGGACATACCGAAAACTGAATATAAAAAATGCTTCGAGGAATTGTTCAAGCGTTGGCATAAGTGTGTTGCTGTCGATGGGGATTACTTTGAAGGAGACAATATAGATTTAGATGAATAAACTTCTATTTTTAATTTTCTGATTAAATAATTCCGAGAGCTTTTTGATCAAACTTGAAGGTAAAAAACTAAAATGTTGAAAACTGCACAATTTATAGAAAAATTTACTTTTTAAACAAAAAACTTCAAAACTGCTCAAAGCTTAAAATGCTACGCTGCCTACGTTACCAAGTGTACACTGTTTACTTGTCTTATTTTATTTAATTTATTTTATTTTTATAACTTCAACTGTAATAACTTTTAAGTCGCATCGTGTTTGCTAATTTTTTACTACTTTTTTTAAAACTGCTGGTGTTATTTTATTATTTTCATGAACTGAAGTAGCCACCGATATAATACGATTTGACTCTGTTAGACTTTTCCTCGTGGGGTTTTTTTTTATTTGTTCGGTCTAAGCGAATAAGCTACAAACTACAGCAGCCGTCAAAATTAAGCCTGATTTTTGCTGCAATGTCATTGAAATAACACATTGCAGAATATTGCTACTCAGCGAAGCCGTTGTGGACACTTACACGTTGTTATATACCATGCATAATAGCATCAATAGGCTTTTCAAACGAATTAAATATGTAGGCGCACACAATTTTAAAAATCTATTTCAGTTGCTAAATTGTTATTTATTTATAAACATTAATTAAAATCTATTTTTAAATTAAGTGTTTGCTTATGTTTCTTTCATTTTATTTCCAGACTACCTTTAAATAGACCGATTTTTTCTTTGTATTCATTGTTTCCATTATTTTATGGTAAGTTTTCTTTCATTTTTCTTTTACTTCTTTTTAAAAATAATTATAATGCCCGTACATTTTAATTGTTCATTAATGTATGAATGAATGAATATATAATATTAATAATATAATAGAAGTTCAATGTCAGTGTTTTGTAATTAAAAGTAATTATTTTCTTTCAAAATATTAATACCATACTAACTAACAGTCCTGCTTTATTCCAACATGATTTCAAAAATAATTTCATAATTAAATACTTGTAATAAGCAGCATGATATGTATCATAGTACATATGTGTTGTACGTATATAATTTACATCAAATTTAAATTAATTTTTAAAGTTATTTATCGAAAATTTATTTTGAAATTAAAAAACAACTTAACGCATAGGAGAATATTGGTTATTTAATCCGCTTAACCTTGAATTGTACTTTTTCGATTTGACAAAATAAAGAACAATCAGTGATTTTGATTGATTCAATAAAAACCATATTATTTATTTAAGAGTATTATTATAATTTATACTCAAATCACTACCAATTGTGTATAAAGCTTATTCTCTAATAAATTAAATATTTTGTACGCACTACAACGTAATCAGCTTAAAAGCAGAGTCGTAATTATCACCATCATACAATAAGAAAAAATATTATAATCAGTTAACTTGCTTATATACTAGCCAACACCACGACGATATCCTTATTCAAATGTTATGATTCTTGTATAAAAACTGGCAATAATTATGGATCGAAAACTTTTTCCATATTTATTCTTATATGTGGACCGAAAAGTCATATATACAGTCAGTCATCTTAAACAAACATAAAAAGTGTCACTTTAATTATATTTGATTTAAATGAACTTTTAATAAATAATACGGTATCAAAATATAAATTAATTTGTTTGCCAAAAGTTATTAAACGTCTACAAGAAGATTCTTTGACAGCAAGTGTTGTACAATAGATATTTAATTAATATAAAACCATCTTGATTAAAAATTTTCTTTGAAAACACTTTTAAAATATACACTGATGAGTTGAAATACGTGCTTCTTGAAAGATGCTAGATTATAGCGTTGAAGGTTTTTCTTAAGAAGAATACATACGAGGGCGGATTGACATTGAAGCTACCTTGCTAGATGGCAGCAAAGCACAGAAACTCTTTCTTTCTTAGAAATTACGTCAGCTGTTAAAATTTTAGCCAAATTCATCGATTACTTTATTTATTGTAGTCGTTTGAAGTAAGCAGCTTTTGTGTTTCTTGAAAAATGGAAAAAAGTTAATTTCGTGTAGTGATTAAACACTATTATTTGAAAGGCAAAACGGCGAAAGAGACAAAAGGAAAGCTTGATAAACATTACGGCGAATCTGCTCCGTCAGATTATATGGTAAAATATTGGATTGCAGAATTTAGACGGGGCCGAACAAGCACTGCAACAATACCATCAACAGGAAGGCCAAAAGAGGTGGTTACTGAAGAAAATATCAAGAAAATTCTCGATATCGTTATGAATGATCGCCGGGTCAAAATACGTGAGATTGCTGAAATGGTAAACATATCATATGAACGTGTATTCAACATTTTGCATGAACATTTGTATATGAAAAAGCTATCGGCAAGATGGGTGCCGCGTTTGCTCAGTGTTGAACAAAAACGAGTTCGACAGATCACTTCACAGCGGTGTGCGGACATGATAAAGCATAATCCTGCTGATTTTTGGCGTAGACTAATAACTATTGATAAAACGTGAGTCCACCACTACACACCTGAAACCAAAAATCAATGGAAGCAATGGGTGGAAGCTGGTGGAAGTGCTCCGAAGAAGGCGAAGACAGCGAAATCGGCTGGCAAGGTTATGGCCACTGTATTTTGGGATGCACACGGAATATTGTTCATCGATTATCTTGAAAAGGGATCCACAATCACAGGAGAGTATTATCGTGCATTATTGGATCAATTGGTTGATGCAATCAAGGAAAAACGACCACATTTAAATAAGAAAAAAGTGCTCTTTCTTCAAGACAACGCACCGGTTTACACAGTATTGGATACGATGCTAAAACTACGAGAAATCCACTTCGAATTGATTGATCATCCACCTTATAGTCTAGATTTAGCCACTAGTGACTTTTTCCTGTTTCCAAACTTGAAAAAATGGCTCGCAGGAAAATGATTCATCTCAAACGAAGAAGTGATTACCGAAACTAATGCGTGTTTTGAGGAGTTCCCAAAATCGTATTATTCAGATGGTATAAAAAAGTTGGAAAATCGTCTTACTAAGTGTATTGAGCCAAAAGGAGACTATGTTGAGAAATGAATGGTTTTTGAAAAAAAATGATTTTTTCCTACTTAAGTAGCTTCAATATCAATCCGCCCTCGTATATACATAATTCCCGCGACATCCCAAGTAGAACAAGAGGGATTCCTCTCAAGCAATGAGCTGCCCTCGATTTTATTTTTAAACTCATTTAGAGGGACATACAATTTAACACACTTCTGCCAGCGACTGATGCAATCCTCAAAGCATTTTTTATATTCGGTTTTCGGTATGTCCATTAGTGCTTTCTGCGATTTTTCCATTATTTCCTCTCGGCTGCTGAAATGCGTTCCCTGTAAAGGTTTTTTAACTCGATTGAGTCACAAGGAGCCAAATCAGGTGAATTCGGTGACTGTTGGATGGTATTTGCTGCATGTTTGGTCATAAAATTTCGAATAATGATGGCACTGTGGTGCAAAATCCGCAAGTTTTTTGCCACATTTCTATTCTCTTTCGGCGAATTGCTTTACGCAAACGTCTCATAACGCCCAAATAATACTCTTTGTTTACTGTATGGCCTTCTGCCAAAAATGCATGATGCACTACACCGTTGTAATCTATGAAAACCGTAAGCATTACCTTCTTTTTTAACTGAAAACGACGTTGTTTTTTTGGTCTCGGCTCATTTGGGGAACGCCATTCACTTGCCTGATGTCTGGATTGCGTGTCGTACTCATAAACTCACGTTTCGTTTCCAATAATGATCCTTTTGATGAATGTGGAATCGGATTTAGCCTCGCAAATCATGTCTTTTGAGACCTCAACAAGGTCAAATTGGTAAAAAATGGCCAACACACATATAGATAGATGTACTCTTGGCTATGTAGCTTTTACAAATGTCATGCTGTGACGCTAAGATTTGACGGGAATATCAACAATAGATGTACCAACTTAACAAAAAAAAAAAAAACTCAAATCAGAACGATGGCACCGCCACACGGGGTTTATTCCGAGAACTTTTTGATCAAGGTAGTATTACTAGAAATATTACATTTTAGAGCCACCTATTGACAGTCAAGACTTTTTTTAATCAAGATTTCTTTTTAGTGAATGTCAAGAATTTTGCAGTCTGGCAACCCTACGTGCATTAGTATGCGTATGAGCTTAAGTAGTGTATTTGCACAGAACGAATTATATTAAAAAAACATTTCAACGGGTTGACGGCAGAATGTTTGTAAACTTTTAACATTTTAACGCGTTGTGTATTTTTGACAATAAAATAATAAATTCAACGACTATGGAGCATTTTTCAATATAATTAGAGGAAAACAAATAAAAAACAGCTAAGCCATACAGCCAAACAGCCATACTATTCACAATTATATTGTCCTAGACTGACGCATTTAAATATTGGTGTCACTTAAACATTTCGTATAATTTTATGTCCTATTTGCTCGATTCTTATTGCGCTTTTCTTCCATTGCTAATTCAATTGTTAGTTGTTTCAATAATGTTTTAAGACTGGAATTTTTATTCTCCGTACATAATTGCGGACTCACGTATTTGTGCATATTATAAGTGATATACTTATTAATCATTTTGAAAAATAAAACCATTGGCCATTCGGAGGCTTCTTTTGCTGCTAAAAGTCCGAACTAATGCCAAATGTATGAACACCTCAGTTTATTTTTAACGCGTGTTGTGCAACTTGCAATTTTTCATGCACATAAATTTTCAAAAGCATAATAGTTGTCGACGATTTAACGCGTGTTATCTACGTCTACCTTAAGAACGCGTAAAAATGTTTCAAACTTACTACAAAAGTAGTGATTCAAACATGGCCGCTGATTTATTACTTTTCGAAAAAAATTGCTTCATTATTGAATCTCATTTCGCGGTGATTATATCAACAAACAAAACTATCGCATATGGGGCTTGAAGAACCCAGAAGTGATTGTGGGAAACCAATAGCATTCAGAAAAAATTACTCTTTGGCTTGTATTATTGTATGTCGATAAGATGATTTATAATTTTTTTTTTTTTTTTTTGCAAAATCTGACCAATTGTCTTTGCTTTGGAAATTAATTTCCAATTAATACCAACGTTGGTCAAGCGTAAATCTATTTATTTCGTTTAATGGAGATAATATACTGAATCTTGTGAGTATTGCTAGATTCGAAATAACCACTGGTTGAAATTTAAACCGATAGATGGCCCACCCGATATATTTAATAACTGATTAATTAAATATATATATAATTGGTTACAAGTACGGTAATTGCCAATTACCAATTGTATAGTGATTAGAGATTGTCAATTACAAAATTTTAAATTTGTAATTGCCAAATACCATTAAGATATAATTGGTAATTACTAATTGAAACTAACAGATAAGTATTGCGAATTACTCTTAAAATTCGCTAATAATATAATAAGTAACTACTGATTAAGGGTATTACTAATTAAATGATATGAGTAATTGAAAATTATCAATCACTGTAATAGATAATTTGTGAAAGTGAATTATTAAATGGTGATTGCCAAGTAATAATTACACAATTTTTCATATGTAATTGCTAATAAGTAATAAATAATAAAAGTAATAAAGGTACTACGAATTAGATTCATAATTTTTTAATTACTATATATAATCAGTATAAGTAATCAGTAAAAGTACTAATTGCATTTAATGAGCTATTAAAAGTAACTGTTAATTGCAATTTTAATTGCAAATTATAAATTACAACATACAATATTATAGTCTATAATTGAATTTGCAATAAGCAAAATTCAATTACAATTACTTATAATCGGTCAGTCGAATTTTTCAACTACAGAACACATGTAACTTAGTTTTTTATTAAATCACTAGCAATTCTAACATCCAACTCTAATGAATAGTCGTATTCAAGCTTTTCTCTTTATTTCTTGCAATAATGCAAGACTGAAATAGACTAAAATGAAGGCATTTCGTATAATCAAGTTAAATTTATATTTGACTATAGCAAATCAAAGCGGAAATACAACAACATTTCAGGCATAATAAAACGCCTCTCCTTGCTCTTGAAATAATTCCAATTGTTTTTACAAGGCTACGATTTTTTAGTTTATCTACAAAAACATAACAAAAATGGCTTACAAGCATTCATTTATTTCTCACTCAAATACTGTACCGCTTCTTCTCTCGCATGCTGCACATTAATGAATGATAACATTCAAAATGGCTTGGTGCAGTTCTATAACATTATCATACTTCTTGTTATTTAATCGGGTAGTCTAAACCTGTCAATTAATGTTAGCTTAGCATGTTAGCGTAGCAGGTTTCCACCAAAAATAAATGAATAATAATTTGCTTAAACTTTTTACATTACTTTTCCACTTTACAATTGCCACTTTACAATTGTTGCTGAAACTTCTATGAAAACACTGTGCATTTAAAATGCATTTTTATTATTTTTTTGTCTGTTAAATTACCATTTGTGTGCACTTGATTTTAATACAATCTAGTTGGTCATTGTCCAGTCCGGTTTGTAGGACCACAATGTTTCATATCTAGATATGAAAATATGTATATTAAATCACAGCTTATGGGTGGATGAATGTACTCGTATATATGAAAAAAGCAAATGACTAGAAGTAACAAAAGACTACAACTTTAGTCGTTTAGTTACATGAATCAAAATACTATTGGAAAAGAAAAGAAGGCTGTGAAGATAGAAATGTAAAATGAAACAAAGAAAAATGCGCTTCAAATGCAACAATCTTTTGAACACTTTCATTTTCATGATTTTGTATTTTTTGGGGTGTAAGAAAACGCTAAGAGATAAAATATAGGAAAAAACAACTACGAGTATATGGTCAACAGCAGGAAAATAAAAATCATAATAAAAGTAAATATTTTAACAAACAAAAAAATAACCATTAAGATGAAGCAAAAAAAAGAAAAAGAAATTAAAATTACATGTTTTTTTTACATCAACGGTAAACGGATGTCAGGCAAAAATGATGGTGCAGTAACTTTACATACATAAATTTTTTCTGGCCCCTACACATGATCACCTCCAAAACTAAGTTTTACGCATTGTGCTGTTGTTTATAAAATTTATAGCATAGCTCTGGTTTTCTTACCTGCAACTGCTTTCGCGTTGCATTACGTTGGCGCGCCATTGTATTTTGCTGTTCAAATGAAAATGAAACCAAAAGTAATTCATTATTTTATATTTTTGGATAAAATATTTAAAATTTGACCATGACCAACCAAATCGGGCCTAGAGGCATTTCTTTAAAGAAATTAAATTACACATTGAAAGCTCTTAAAAGAAAGTAATTTCATTCAAATTATAGCATACAAACTTACGAGTTTAATATTAACTGATTTAATTCATCAAAATGTTTGATGTTCATAAATTAATTGAATTTTACAGCCTATTTAATAAATCTTAAGCATTAAAAATATTTATCAATTAAATAAAATAAAAGAAGCATTTATTTTAAACTAAACTTACTTATTTTGTAATTAGGAGCCTATTTTTAAAGACACAAAATAAAAAGCAAATTTATTCAATATAATAAAAGCGATTGTACAGAAAAAGCATTTAAAGTCATGTACAGTGTTGCCGTTTTGGTTATTTCTTACCATAATTGGTTATTTTTTTCTTCGATGTGTAGATGTGGACTTTTTTGCCATTTGAGTTACTTTTTCTCGAAGTAAAAAAATAATGATTTAATTTAACTTTTATTACTCTTATTTAGTGTATAACTTAAAAAAACGAGATCTAGCTATGATCTCTCCAATAGCAAACCGTGCAAAAGATTGCTAATTCGATGATAAGAATTAATCAAATGGTGGTCGCACGGACAAGGTCTGCACTATAAGGTGATTACGACCTAAAAAAAATTTTCTAAATAGTTTTAACTGGTCTTGCAACATCTGGATGAGCTTTGTGCTAGTGGAATATAAGTTTTTGGCCAAAGCTAGAATTTGGATTTGTCGTAATAGATCTAGTTTTTATTGTCAGTATTGATTAAAGCTGTAACAGCATTTTTATAACTTTCTAGCAACATTTCGGACAACATCTCTCAGCATTAACTCTAGCGGTACTCAATACCATTGCCTTTTGATCAATACTGCTGCTTGCATGTGTTTTATTAAAGTGGCTTTTTTGATTTTGAAAATAAGCTTCATAGGGTAATGCCTTCAATTCATAATCTCCGAATATTTTTGCCTGACCTGGGCGGTTTTCCGTGTCAAAGTCATCAGTTCTGAACCGCATAAATTATCTCCCGTATGTTGAGATCAATGAAATATTGAAATATATTCAGGATAAACTTCGGTGAGCAGTCCAAAAAAAAAACTTTATTGCTTATACTGTTTCATTCGGTTGCTAAGTGAAATTAAACAACGGATATTTACCTTCCAAAATACCAAATAAGTTATTAAAAATACAAATAATTTTGATATTTTTGCTCTTTAAAGTTATACACCTGGTAGTAGAATATAAATTTACATTGATAACAATTTAACAATTTGTTTGACTCGTTAGTCGTTTACTATTTTTGCAATTTGGTTTTATAGTTTTAATGAAGAGATTGTGTATAAGGTTATTCCTTTATAAGAAGGTCAACTTGTGTCATTATCAAGAAAGAAAATTGAAAGCGGCATACAAAAGTGAATGTGCAAACTTTTTCCTATTAGAGGCTTATAGGCCTAGAAATTATTTTTGAATTAAAGTTACTTTTATAAACCGGTTTATACATACGTTCCATAATACATGTTGGTTATAATTTTTATTAAAAAACTTCTGGTAAATTGTTGTGCCTGAGGATGAAGCAATCAAGTCGGTAAGTCTTTATCCCTTTATTAAAAAATTTGTTTAAATATTTCACTTCAACGCTACTATTTGTTTCTGGTATTTTGCGAATTACTATTATATCTGTTAGTAAGGGATATTGAGCCTAAATTTAACACAAATAAGTTTTAAAACCTTATCGTAACCAAACATACGAAATAGTTATATTTTTTATTGTGCGAAGCTTGTTAACACATAAAAAGTTCTGAACAAATAGGACTTGTACCAAGTTGTTTTGATTGGGTATATTCAGCCAATATTGCTATAAATTCCATACAAATGGTTATATACTTATACTGGTCCATTATTCCATCAATAAAAACTAGCTGACCAGGGCTCGATGTAGACATACAGCTTTAAATCATTACACTTCCAGCAGCGTGTTCTTCATTCAGTTTTCTCCAAATATATGACTGTCCATCTGAGCGAAAAAATTACATAATGTATGTCTGCATCATTAGATAATGTATGCCTGCAACATAATATAATGTTTCCTACTCAGATGGGCAGTCATATGTGTGGTGAAAGCCGAATGAAGAATTAAAATCGTACAATCTTCGCCATAGAATAAATCACGGTGCTGGAAGTATAATGGTTTGGGATCCTGTCTGCAGCGGACCCTGTTCAGCTGATTTTTATTGATGGAATAATGGACCAGTATAAGCATATAACCAATTTAGTAGAAAATTTGGCAGCCAGTGTACAAAAGTTGTGGATTTCGGACAATTTTAAATTTTATCAAGATAGCGACTCGAGGCAAAAAGCACATAATACGCTAATGTGGTTATTGTACATCTATCCCCATGTTATGGAAATGCCGCCACAGTCTCCTGATATCGACGACATAGAGAATTTGGGCATATCTCGAAAATAAAATAAAACATTTGTCGATATCTACCATCGCTGAGTTAAAAATCACTCTTAAAGAGGAACGGGAACGAATAGACCCTTCCTATTACAAAAAGTTAGAGGAAGCTGTTCCAAAGAGGCTAGAGGCGATTCTTAAGAATAAATGACTAGCCAGAAAATACCAAATTAAAAATAACGCTGACTTAGAAATGTTGAAGTGTCCAATTATTGATTTGATCTTTTTTCTCTCTAATTATGATTTTGTTGTTGTTGCTTTTTGTATAGAAATTTTTTCCATCCATTGTAAACATATTAAAAAATATATTGCATTTAACTGTCCGGTTATTAAATCGAGCCACTGTATGTATAGAAAGAGCTTTTAACCGGTGGCCTTTGTGCAATATCCAAACTCTACCGTTTTTAACTAAGGTGGATAGAAAACGTAGCTTTAATTGTTACTGTTTTCCACCTATGTGTTTCCATGTTTAGTAAGCTTATTTTATTTGGGCCAGTTATTGGCTGATTATGTGTCCTGTCCGAAAAGATGTTTAAACCAAATTTATAAACTTTTACTATTACCGTTAGTAGTTACTATGTATGGTAGACACCATGCCCACTTGCCCAATTCTGCCCGTTTCTTAGCAAATGATTCAGAAACTTTTAGTGTAAATATTCTCAAGATATACAAGTAAATTTAGTTTGTGTGCTACTACAACTCCCACATATTCAAAACCGACCACTTTTCGGCTGATGATTTGTATTATTTACGAAGTCATTCAAACCAAATACAAAAACTTCCACTTTAACCGTTTTCCAGATATACAAAAATCAATATTTATTATATATGGAGGTACCATACCCACTTATCCAATTTCGCCCATTTTTCCCCTGATTTTTTGTGTTGACTACTAAGTCGTTTAGTCGAAGACAATTACCAAGACAACCATTTTAAGTGTTTTCGAGATATACTAAAATCAATATTTATCTTGTATGGGAGGTACCACGACCACACATCCGACTTCGTTTTGTATTGACTGCAAACCTATTTGAACTAAATTTATATACTCTAACTTTTGCCGTTTTGTAGATATAGAAAAAAATTTATTTTTATGGGCGCGGCACCGCCTGTTTAAAAAAGACAATCAGTAAAAGTAGACCTTTCCAACGCACGTTTTGGTTTATAAACCGGTTGAGAGGTTCTCCAGTTATTAAATGACGAATATAAGGCAACTTATTTTTACCTAGAGCAACTAGAGTCCAATATTCCAATTTATAAAACAAAATTTTATCCCAAATCGATGTCTCCAGTTATTAAATGACGAATATAAGGCAACTTATTTTTACCTAGAGCAACTAGAGTCCAATATTCCAATTTATAAAACAAAATTTTATCCCAAATCGATGTAATTAGAAATTTATAAAATTCAGCGGAAATATTAAACACTGTGATGAAAAGTTCTTGGTGAATTCCATGCACGAATAAGAAGTAATGAAGCTTCGAAGTCTGACCAGAAACTAAATTTGTGATACTACAGACATCAAAAGCCCAGGTGATTTAATTTGACTTTTTATTAGAACCTAAGAGGCGGTTTTTGAAAGAGGGGTACATACACCCAGACAGTTTTACCTAAATTACAATTCAGTGTCTATTTTTTTTGCATAAACGCAATTTGTTTATTTGTTTCAACGTTTAAAATAATTTAATTTTGATGTGCTACCATTACATTATAGACCTAAGTTCTAGCCTCTGTAATTGGTATTAATTTTATATTTAGCTGTGGAAAGAAACTGAAAAAAGACTCAATAAAAAAGTACTTACTTTCATGTACTAAAATTGTGTCATTTTCACTACATGGCAACATTGTTGCTTGTAAATGGTTATCAAGACAAACGGTTAAAGGCACGATCTTTGGTTTCAAGTCGTTATAAAGCAAACAACAACATTGATTGTAATATTCTTGTTGTGTTATTTTAATGCATAGCTAATTGCTCTTCTTTTATTTTCTTCTTACGAGTTGCCCATCTTTCATTAATTCTAATGGCGTCACCATATATTGCGATGTTGTTCTTATTGTAAACCATTAAAAGTATTTGTTTAGCAATTAAATGATAATAGTAATTTAGAAAAAAAAAACACATACATTTCTTCACTTCTTTTTCACCTCTCTATCCAGCACACATGATAAAAATATTAATAAACCGACAAGAAGAAACCGATAGACTTACGCAAAAAAAATTGGATCACTCGCTCACTTTTTTACTTTTTCTTTTTCCAATTATTTAAAACACTTTTCATTGATATTTCAACTTATTCCAATAGATAAACATTAGAATTAAACGAATAGAACACTTTTTATTAATAATTCTTAATTGTAACACATAATTATTAATGCGCGCTTAACGACCGCTGTTAAATAAAAACGAAATTGGAACTAAAAGCAAAAAAGAGGAAATTCAGTATTGCCACATTAATTGCTTATTGTCTTTGCTGTAACAGTTTTAGCGTTTTTTTTTTATAAGTGCATCCGGTAGTCGTTACTTTTATTTTAAGTGTTGAACTAAAAAATACGTAAAAAAAATTGTTTAAATCAAGAAAAGAAAAGAAACCGATTTCTTATGACTTTTTGGATAATAGTTGTAAATTTACAGCTATGGTTAGAACAATCTGCTGGAAATGGTGTCGCCGGTATTAACTTCTATATATATCTATAAAAACGATAGTAGGTCGCTGTAGTTCAATGGGCTTAAAAAATGATTTTATTCTATACAGGTAGAGTAGTATAAAGAAGAGCACTGGGCACTGCGGTTTATTCGTATCGGCATCATCAGTTTCTTCCTTCAGTGAAAATTATAACAACGGAAGTCGTCTGGTCGACACCTTCAAAGTCACTCTTTACTATTATAAGCTGGCTTCTAGTTGACCTACTATCAGGGAGAGTTGATGCAGATCCATTCTGGGGACTGTGTGTCACACCCAATTCACACTAAGACTTTAAAGGCTTGTCTTTTTTTCAATTCTGTTTTAAATCTGATTTTAAAAACCTAATGCATTTATACCATGATTGTAAAATAAAGATTTTTTTCTTGCAGGGTTGATTTTTTAACTATACCGTGTCTTTTTTTCTACCCCTCTTTCTTCCCTACTCCTCTCGTCAGCAAACACGAAAGACATGTCTGACAAACATGTTTTTAAAATCATGGTGTGAATCGCGTGTTATATTTTCAGGTTTATAAATTAGCAGAGAGCATATCTACACTGTGCAAGTACTGACGCATCAGTAAGATATAAACGATTCATGAAGTTATCTTCAGGCAGAATTGTCTTCCATTACGCGTTTTTATCGCTATTTGGCAAAGATATTGTTATAGTAACTGATATTATGGTTGCGGTTAGGCATGAAGAAAATGCGGAGAATAAGCTTGGGGACAATTTCGTAAAAAATGGCGTAAGATAGAGTGATTCGTTAACCGACTATTCTTCAATACCTCTTCTTAAAATATTTTTTTCTACAGAAACTTCTTTTTGATTTCACTGTAGTTTTTTAAGTATCACAATGGATTTATATAAATCAAGTGAACCTTACATTATATCTTCCTCCACTGTCATTGTGGCGTCGATGATCTAACAGTTTAAAGTCCTCTTTCGAAGGAACACGTACTTATCGTGCGGCGATTCTTTAGGGAACCAAACAAGCTGGCAATTATATTTTCTAGTTAGTTACATTACCAATTATCAAATATTTTGTAATTAGTAATTGATAATTATCAATTACGAGGAATTGATAATAGGCAATTACCAATGATGTGTAATCAGTAATTTCTAATTATCAATAATGTGTAATAAGTAATTGGCAATTACGACATACGAGTAATTAGTAATTAATAATTATGAGTCATAAATTATCAATCACCAATTATGTTATTTTTAATTGGTAATTGACAACTGCTAAATGTCATTGGGTTTATAATTGGTAGGCTCGTTGTATTAAAACTTGACGATAAGAATACTATGCTACAATCCAATCTCATTAGCTGAGTAATTAAAAAATGCCTACACAAAAAATTTCAGACATTTGATTTTATCAAACTCAATACTAGATAGCTACAGTGTTAATGATGATAAGGGGTTATAAAAGACTTATCTGGATTGCATATGCATCTAAAATGTATGATTTTTAAGAAAAAAATTTGTATAACTGGCTTAACCATGGACCGATATTTATCAAATTTGGATTAAACATTTTTTGTAGGAGAAATGTATGTACATGTATATTTGTTTTTGTGTGTATGTAAATGTTAAATAATAGGGAATATAAATTTTGAGCCGATTCAAGCACTATATAGTTTATTATTGGCTTTGAAGCAGGCATTTTGTGAAGTTTCATCATATTATCTATTTAGATGTGACGTGTTACTCAATTACAAAAATTTATATGAACTGACTAATGGATAAACAAGTGGACTTGCTTTGTCTGAGGGAATATAATTCTATGACGATTTTTTACAACCTTATGGTGCTGTGTGTCGCTTAATGCATTTTAAATATTATTATTTTGCAATGAGAGGCCTATTTTTTGTTTTTTGTTAAATTTTTGAACAATAAAAGCAGCGAAATATTTTTACGTTTGAAGCCCTATTTATCCAAAAAAAAGTTTACAAATTATTAAAATACAAAAGAAAAAGATATTTTAACAAAATTTCCCAATTTCTTTAACCCCATCTTAATTTCTATAGTAATAGCGGTGGCTTGGTGCTATCTTGTTAAAAAAAAAAATCATATATGACATTATTATACAACATTATTGACAAACATTTTTTAAATTGAAAAAATCAAATGCAGTTTAAGTTTCAAATATTTTTTCCAAATTTTACCACTTCAGATATACGAGTATGTACGTTCATGGGAAAAAGTACTTGAGTACTTTTTAATGTATAAAAGATGGGAAAGTTCAACTCTAAAATAATGAGATTATTAAATTTCGGACAATTGCTCTGTTATAACTAAAGTTGCTCTTGATTAAAGCCATTGTTATGATGCCCTTAAGTTTGTAAGAAATAAAACAACAAAAAATGAATTATCATTCAAAATCATTTGTCTATATGATCATTATCTAATATGACCAGAAATACAGAAAAAAATGTTTTGTCAAGTGAGGGCTTTTAACAGGTATTTGTGGTGAAAGTTTTTCTTTTCTGTACATTTTTTTTTTAATTTGTATTACCTTGATGAGATTCACTATTACTTTGTGTCATTATGTTGCCCATAAAATATTAATTTTTAAATGAAAAACAAGTTGTAACTAAACCTGCAGTTGCAGAGCGTAAAATTTAATTTTATAAAAAACTTATTTAACGCCCTGAACCTTTATGTCAATAACAACATAACCGGATACGTTTTGTTTTTTAAAACCGCTGTTTTTGTTATTCCTTTAGAAAAGTGTTATACAGGGCATTTATATGTTTAAATAGAATTGGACGTCTTAGCCTAGAAATATAATTATTCGTATGGCCTGGTGATTCTATATCGGCACAATTTTTTGTTCTTCTCCGTCACTCCTCTAGGGAGCATATTGGCTTTCCACAAAACATCCATTGTTTTGTTACAGTTTATTTAATCAATTTGATCTTTCAAGCTGAGTAGATGATTAATCCACTGTAGCTGCCTTCATATGATTTTGTGTAGCGGTAAAGATCCTTGCTAACTGGTGGTGATCTTTACTTAAGCATTGCAATTGTTTCCCAGTAGGTAGCGTGTTTTCCTAATCATTCGCCTCATGTTTGTCATCATCGGCAGAGGTATGCGGGAAGATCAGAGTGACTTTTTCTATATTTTTTGGATGGATGAATATCCGCTCAAATGGGAACTATTTTATCCTATGTAGTATGTGCTTAATTGGAAAAGGTTTGAAGAGAGACTTAATCATGGTACCTTGAGCTTCAGAAAATTAGATCTCTAAATGTCGTTTAAATATTGTCCTTAATCATTAAACTTAAATTGCAGAGAGAAGTTATTAACTCGATGTCGAGTTTCATTACAATATTGCATTTCGTTACAATCAATACTGCCACTTAAATGAAGATTGTTGTTACCTATTTCCGGATAGTCTGCTCCTCGAATAAAAGCAGAAGGACTCTTGAGCTCTGATTTGGAACTTGTTTCTTTGGGAAAATTTTAGAAAGATTCAAGAATTAAGGTTCCTGTGCTGCTTAAGAGTCTTCGAAGAATAAACATTATTCGAATTGCTACGAACGGAGTAACATAGACATTGTGCTCGTTAATAGTGTAACAGGTCAGAGTCTCTGGTGTGAATCGAACCCATGACTCCTACAATGCACTTGCTTTGCAGATTGTGACTTAAAACTAAGTCGCTGGAAGAGTCTATTTTAGACGCTATACGTAGTTTCTTTTTTCATTTCAGTCCAGTATTCAGGGGATGTCCTCTACTCATGCAATGCATTGTGCAGGTACTAGGAAAACAGGTTGTGGGAAGGCGAATAGAGGGGGTAGAGTCCATGAATGTTTGATTTGAATTTACCTATATTGTAAGTGGCAGGAATAATTTTCGTGAGAAGACTATTCCATAAACGAACGGTGCGGCCAAAAGCGAATTCTCTCTAGAATGCTTTGCTCGATTCACAGGCCAACTACAAAGGCATGCGCTCTACGAGAAATAGGAGTACTACGTAAGAGTATATTCCATTATAGTACCGATAGCACAATGAAACACACGCCACATTGTTACAATGCTCTAACATATCGATAGAGTTGGGTACCTTGCTGTCATTAATAAGCACCTTTGCTCTCTCCTGCATGCGGTTAAGAACTTCCAAAATAGACTTTTGCACCGGCCTATACATGAGACTTTTATTATGTCGGATATAGGTCTTGTAAATATTAAGGAGATCAATTGGAGTGAAGTATTTCTTACACCTTATCAACAAACCGAGACACTTGAATGCTTCTTTCGACACTCTAAATACTGCCTTGATCAAAAAGTTTTAGGAATAACCCCCGTGTAGCGGTTCCATCGTTCTGATTTGAGTTTTTTTTTTAAGTTGGTACATCCGCTAAATCTTAGCATCATAGTTTGACATTTACAAAAGCTACGTAGCCAAGAGTACATTTATCTCTATGTGTGTTGGTGGTTTTTTATAATTACATGCCCTGAACATCAAGAGCATCTGGCTCCTCATTATCTACGTTACCCATGGTTAAAGTAGACAGCACACCCCACTTCTCTGTGTGTTAGAAAACACAAACACAAACACACACAATATTGGGTTTGCATGCATTAAAGTCGACCCTATTCGCACGACCCCACTCGAAGATTTTCGCCAGGTCGCTTGTGAGCGTGTCGTTCATATTTCTCCCTTTCGCTATAATCTCCAAGTGGCTCGGCCTACTAGCAAAAGAATGTGAATGACAAATGTTGCTGTCATCTTTGAAGCAGCTGAGTTCTAAGTAGTTCTCAACCACTGAGTGAGAAATGGTTCTAAAGAGAGATGTAGAGGCTTAGTGCGCATTGTGTACTATTAATTTCAAGACCAGATAAAACTTATTATGAAAATAGTTTTTTCGTTGAGAACACTTTTAAAATATACACTGATGAGTTGAAATACGTGGTTCTTTAAAGATGCTAGATTACAGCGTTTGAAGTTTTTCTTAAGAAGAATAAACCACCGATATTGCTCTGCATTTCGAGGCAAATTAACGATGAGTAAAGAAAACTTGGATGGGCAAAAGCACGAAATGTGCTGCAATTATTTAAAATTCCTATAAAAGCTTCATTAGAATAGAATGCAAAGGAACCAATAATCTTTATAATAATTTCTGCAGAGACTACAATGTTTAGGAAGAGGGAATTTGCCAATAAATAAAAATAAAATTTGATCCATATCAATCATGAACAAATGAGCACATAAAACAAATGGCACAAAAAAAAATATTTAAAAAGTTCCAATTTGCGTGCCCTTCCTTACAAATGTTATTTTAGAAATATTTGCACCTGCTGCTTGCAGAAATAGCCAAACCTTAAAACAGGGCAATATTGAATGTGAAAGTTTAACGTTTTTTCATTACAATCGCTAAGAAATCAATGAAAAATTACTTTTTTGTAAGTACTTGTCTCACATCAATTCATTTAATTTGATTTACTTTCACGATCTTCATACATTTACGAGTGCATATGTTTTAAAATTCATTTAAATTGTAATGCAGTCACGTTGTTGGTAAACGTGATCATAAAATAAATAACTTACTTTACAGCATTTAATTAAAGCATTTAAATAATCCGGTTCTTTTCTATGTTCGTTTTTTTTTTTTTTTTTGTTATATTTTAGGCTAAACAATGACGAGACACCTGCAATACTTATGCGCCTGTACTTGTATATGGCTTTTGGCTTTTTCACAACATGCATTGGCTTTAGAAAAATGGTCGCGGCAAGTGGAACCTGCCGATCCAGGAATATCGGATAGTTTTGATTGGATTCCCTTGGCCCAACCGGCTGATAGTTCGACGCAAACTAAGGATCGTTCAGGCAATGGCCGTGTCTTAACTTATTCTCAGGCATTTCCCTCGAATGGCCACTTTAGTGATTTTGCTAAAGGTTTTAATAATCCTGCCTCGCCTAAACCTACACCATTTGAGTTTCCCTATCAATTTCAAAATTTTGCTAGTGTACCACAAGCGCAAGCTTTAAAACAGCCATCGGTTGGTATTAAAACAAATGGTTTTGGAAGTCAGGAACCTACTTCACAGTCATTTTTCAAGTTCGAAATGCCTTTGAATCAACAAAATTCGAGACTTAATTCGGCAGCACTTAATGCTGCTTCGGGGGTAAATACTGGCTATCAGATTTCCCATGCTTTCGGCGGAGGTGCCCAAGCTACTCTATTCAACTCGCCTTTGTTTAATCAACAGCCGGTATTCCCACCAGAATTTCATCCTATACCTCAAAAGCCGCAGTCACAATCATTACAGCAGCAGCAACAAAAACCTTTTACTCAACAGAATTTCCTTAATTCGGAACCGATTTCATTGAAAAACTTCTTTAAAGAGTCTAAGCCAGCCCAGCCTTCTAATTTACAATCTGTGACACCACAAGTATTTCCTCAGCTTGATAACCAAAACGATAATGGCTTTTCCGTCGGGACGCCCTTCAATACAATACCATCCGGACCAGCACCTTCAGTTCCTTCGCCTCAGCAGGATTTGCAATATTTATATGTGCCTTATAATGACATCTTTAATCATATACCACAATCACAAGCCTCGGTACAACAAACCAAACCTGAAACCCAAGCACAACAACAACAACAACCACAACCACCATTACAAAATCAAAGCCCTGTACAAAGCCTCTTCCAACCTTCAGCAAAGCTAAGCAATAATTTGCCTACTGTTAATCCCTATCAAATCAATCAATTCTATACGCCAGAGCCGATTGGACAACAGCAACGTCAACCTCAACCTCAACCTCAACTAAAATATTTCTCTAGCACTACCAGCACCACCATAAGACCATCGCCTCAAACCACTTCTTTAAAACCGTCAAATATATTCCAGAACTTTGTAAGTCCCCAATACAATACTACACCTAAGCCAAAGCCAAAGGCTCACCAACCTCCCTTGGCCATGTTTCTGTTGCGCTCTACAGCTAGACCGTCAGAATCAGATGTTGTGGATACTTTATCCAGTTCCAAAACTATAGCCGTTATAGATGCTCCTACACAAAATACTCCTGAGATATTTGTGGGTCCCTCGGGTATGCCTACACCTAAT
Organism: Wohlfahrtia magnifica; assembly: GCA_023159175.1. Classification (NCBI taxonomy): domain Eukaryota; kingdom Metazoa; phylum Arthropoda; class Insecta; order Diptera; family Sarcophagidae; genus Wohlfahrtia; species Wohlfahrtia magnifica. The sequence goes on from JAKWBJ010000539.1 coordinate 2,235,230, forward strand.
GGTTATACCAAATTCGATTTACCTTATCTTTCACAACTACAAGGATCTCAGGATATCAATGATGTGTCATTCTTTGTAGCACCACTAAGCTACCGTACTCCAAGAGGTTTTAATAAAATCTTACTACCCGAGCCACATGTGGGCTCTATTGTTATTAATCTAGCAAAGTCAGCTTTGATTCAACAACCCCAGCAACAATACCAGCCACAACCCCAGCAACAATACCAGCCTCAACCACAGCAAAAACCACAGCAACAACCCCAGCAAATTTACCAGCCACAACCCCAGCAACAACCACAGCAACAACCACAGCAAAATCCCCAGCAACATTATCAGCAACAACCCCAGCAACAGTACTATCAGCCACAGCCACAGCCCCAACTGGAACAGACTAGTACTACCACAACCAGCACCACCACTACGCACAGACCACGCACCTCGTCTCATAGAGTAAAATCCAATTCGAATAGAGGTAATAAATTTAGTTATTACTATGATCAAGACCCTATACAAGAGGTAGCCTCACCACAAGTCTTGCAAAAGGAGCGCCCTAAAAAGAAAAGACCACAGTCAGTAAAAATTGAAAATCATGGTTATAACCAACAACTTAACAACCCTTATGCCCAATTTAATCCCATACCTAATCAAATATCGACTGATGAGTTTTATAAACTGCAAACAAGACCAGCCTCTACGTCAACCAGCTCCACAACTTCAACATCAACCACTTCCACCACCTCAACTACAGCAGCACCGCAAAACTATTTCGTGTATAATACCCAACCACAAATAGAATTCCCAGGAGCCAGTGGCCATTTATATCCGGAAATAAATCAGATTTCCCAGCAACCACAACCAGTAGAACAGCAACAGAAACCTAAATTGACCACTAGACCGCCAGTTCAGACCACTACAGCTGAGGAGGAATACCGCATGAAACAATACTACAAAAAACAGCAGGCAAATCGTCATCGTCCTCATATACAAGCCCAAACAAATTCACCCCACGAACAGGTGCAATACACACCCGTCAACTTGGAATACGAAATTGGCAAGACAACCACCACCACCACTAGCACTAATAAGCCGAGAATAACATTCTTTAGTCCCACAACAGCTCCGGCACAGGAAGAGGACTATAACACATTACCACCACATCCACAACAATCACAGCTGCCTCAGTTACCCGCCAATCATCGTCCATCTTATATACAGAATGAGATTACCGATAGTCCAGTGGAATACGAACCCAATCCATATCAATTGCCCTCCGAATTGCCACAATTGCAACCTAATTTCCCAGGTTTAGTTAACAATCTTAAGGAAATTAGGGAACCTCAACAAAACGCACCTGAACAAACCACTACGCAAGAACAAACCACAACACCACCGCAAACCTATCAAGAACCAGAAACCTCTACTACAAGGCCCACAAGAAGACCCCTAAATCGTATACGTAAGCCAACATCCAGTAGAGTTTCATCTTCAGCAAGCTATTCAGAATCAGAAAGCAGCACACGCAGACCAACTAATCGTATCAGAAGACCCTACGGTTCACGCAATACAGCTTCTACTGCCAGTACTGTAAATATGGATTATGACGATGGTTCCACTACCACCACTACCACTAGACGACCTGCTTCGGCACGTAATCCCCTATTACGTAACCCCAATCGCATACGCTACCAACCCACTCCCGAAGAAAGGCAGACCCTAAGGCTTAAACCTAAGCGAAAGCATCATAATTCAGGCAAGATCGTAAATGATGAGGATTTGGACTATCAAAGAGATGTTTTGAAGCAAAACTATCCCGTTTTCAAGCCTACCAGCCCGCGCAGACCCAGCAGTAGCCCTACAGCTATACCCACTACCTACGACGTTACTACTACTGAGGCACCCACATCAGAAACTCAACAGGTCTATACAGTGACACCCAGCAATAGCATAGATAATGACAATAATTTCCCTGCTGGTCTCTTGGAACCCATGCAAATTGCTCAGCAATACAATGAATATAAGAACAACTATGGCCCTGGCTATTTCCCCAATCAGGAAGATATTAATCCCACAGAACCGATAGTAAGAAATGAAATCAATCCTGTTTATAATGCTGAGATTACAACTACGCCCTCTACTACCCCCGCGACCACTACTACCACCACAACAACTACAGAAGCTCCAATAATTATCACCACTAGACGATCTCCATTTATTAGAAGAAATTATCCACGTCTGAGAAGCACCACCACTGAAACACCAGCCACTACAACCACACCAGCCGAAGAGGAGAAACCAGTGGTAGGTTTTAGCAACAAAAAATTAAAGTGAAAAACATGAAACGAAAACTTTTAATTTTTAATTACAGACCCGCAATCGCTTGCCACCTCGCAAGGTTATTAAAGTACGTGCTCGCACTAGACGTCCTCTATATTCATCTACACCTGCACCTGCAGATGAGGAAAACGAACCCACTGAGCAGCCGAAACAAAATTATCGCAGACTAAATCGTTTTAACCAGGATCTATACGAAAATGAGGTAAATTTCTTAAAAAGTAACACGAAACTTTAAGCCTTAATCTTATCTCTTGTTTAAAGACACCCAGACGACGTTATAAACAGAAATTCCAATTAGAGGGTCAAGAATCTCAATGGTCTCCCCCAGTCAAAGTAGGACCCACAAATAATTTCAAGCCTATTAATCCAAAAGACAGCCAAAGAAATCAACACAAATTTGAAAATGAACCGGAAATCGTTACAGCTGGACCAGATACAGAAAGCAATAAGGAAAACTATGAGGTTAAGGTATCAGCCAACTACGGACCCAACTCGAAAACACAACTGAAGGAACCCAATCTTAAGTGAGTATTTATGACTTTTTTTCAAACATTTTTTGTTTTAATGATGGCTTCGTTTTTGCTCTCAAAAAGACCCGAAAAATCCTTTGCAGAACTGCTAGAGGAAGTTATGGGCAAAGCTCCTGAAGAAAAACCCATGGAAACCACCATGAATCCTGAAATTTCCACAGATGGCACCATATTTGAGGCACAAAAGACTACAATTGCTAATCGTATATTGCGACGAGGCAAATGGAAGAAAACACGTGTCTCCACCTCAGTATCCTCTTCCTCATCGTCGTCATCTGCTAGCAACAACAACAGTAACGGCGAAAGTTTCGAAACTGCCGAATCTCAAAACTTAGGTTCGCAACTCTACAATTCCCTGCACAAAACAGACAAACCTACAGGAGTAAACAAAGAGATGAAGATGACGACCACAACACCCATGACCACAGCAGCCGAAATTAATGCCATGATCAATGGCGTAACTACGACACCTATGTCCATTAGCTCCATGGATGAGTACATCATGACCACGTCAAGGCCTCAACGTACTTTTACCACTACACTACCAGTGAACGTGGAGGAAGACATCAAAACAGCTACAGAAAAAATAACAGAAACAACGCAACATGAAGAAAGTGCCACCAGACGTATGGATGATGATAATGATGATATGGCCATGGAAGATGATTTAGAAATTCAACCCAGTCTGTTCTCAGAAGTCAAAAAACAATTACACGAACTTTTCTCCATAGAGGAAAGTGATGATAAGGCTGTTACGGCTGCCCTAGCAGCAGTCGGTAAACGGCGCCAGGAATACACCAACATTAAACGGCCCAAAGTAGAGACCACTACAGCAGCAGCCATAGATTTGGTTTCCATTACCCAACCCATGTCCGTGGAGGATAAAAAGGCCTTCCATAGAGAACTTATGAAACATGTGGTCTATGCAACATCATCGCCAGTACAACAAGAAGAAACATCAGAAGCCGAAATATGCTATAGAGGACGCTGTATAAAATCAGAAGATTTACCAGCCAATCACAAATTAAATTAAAATGCATTTCCCCTTAAATAACTTTAATTCATTTGCAATATTTTTTGATTCGAAATTGCGATTTCATCTAAACAAAATCCTTCATAGGCCACAGTTTACAAAGAAAGGAAAGGAGGGAAAGCACCTAAAATTATACTCTGCGAGAAGTAATAACATAGATTGTGATAAATTGAAAAGAATTACTGATTCTCGTGGAAAATGCCAGCTCTCCAACCAGTAAAGACTGTAGCTTTAAGTGTCATTCTCTTATTTAAAACAAACAAATAACAAATTATAAAAAAGTCATCATATTTATACTTCAATTCTATCATAATTCTTAGCTATCTTTTTTTATAAATACATACATAGCTACCATTGTTTTTTATTTTGTAATTATAATTTAGCTTTAGATCTTAAACAAATCATATGTTTTAAAAACGATTTGCATGACTTAACTGTCTTCATTTTTATTTAATATTATAGATCTGTTTCTCTTTCATTCTCTTTCTTTCATTGTATTTTCATAACGTCTACTCCTCTATCTGTCTCTTTCATACTCAATTCTCAATTCGTAGTGGTACATAGTACATACATCCATATAAATTTATATGAAGTTAGTAAAAATTTGTTTCTTTAAAGAAATATTGAAAATTTCATTATTTAAGTTTAGTATTATTTAATATTAAGTTTTGTAATATAAATAATAAAAAATAATAAAATATAATAAACTGTACGATATAAATAATAATGATAATATATAAAATAAATATTAAAAAATTAAATAAAAATGTAACTGTTTAATTTTTACAAACGCCATGACTATGGTGAGTGAAATTAGAAAGGATCGTCCAACCAAAACACACGATGTTAATTCTAAATCAGCGTTAAAAATTGCTTAACTATTTTCAGTGCATTAGGAATTGCTTAACTAAACTTAAAGAAAACTACACAGCAAAAGTAAAAAGCAAAAGCAAAAAGCTAACATTTCGGCTTTGCTTCAGTTTCTAGCCTAAAATTAAAAAACTGTGTTGCTGAATGCTGAGGATTGACTACTCAAAGACGGAATGGATCATGAATCCGAATAGGGAGCTTCTACGTATTCTGATAGGTTTTCTGACTGAACACTGTGCTCTGACCGCCTGCTTTTTGCCGAGTGTGTAGCAATGAAGGGGAGCCTGAGACAGTGGCCAACATCCAGTGCCTTTGCCCTGTACTCCAGAGACATAGACTCAGGTTGCTGGGTCGGCTCTTTTTCAGTGGCCTTAGCGAGGTTGAGTCCGCTGATTGATGAGGTGACTCCCGGTGCTAGGAGAGTCGTCTTTTCATTCTTTCTGTTTCTTTCTTTTCTTTTGTTACTTCCCTGGGTTTCTACCCTATTTTAGCTATTTTCTTCATTATCTTCACAATCTTTTCTATTTCTTTCCTGAACGCTTCTTAATGGACTTCTTTTTAGACCTCTGGATGGGGTGCGTAAGCACCACCTTTTCTACTTACCTACCTACCTACTAGGGAGATCGGACGGTTATTATTCGACCGGTTTTAACCGGTTTTTTTTGGTTTTGTCGACTACTGTTTTTTAAAAATTTTCATTTTTCGAATACCGAATAAATCGGTTAATTTAAATAAGTCAAATTTGTATACGTTTGTATATTTTTTTTATTGAAAATATGCTCATCGTTTAACTATTTATATAAATTTAATTATTTTTGTATATATGACGACCTTGAACGTCTCACAAAGAACGTGAAAACCAAGGTAGATCGAAAAAGATATGCATGCACTCTTGAGCAAAAATAAACTTTTCTGATCTTCTGTAAATAAATATTGATTTTTATATGGAGAATGACCAACTAGATTCATTGAAAGCCCACAAACCCACAAACGCCAATTCCAAACGGCAGATATATTAGTTAGTGAAGTTTATCACAGCGTAAATACTCGTATATTTACACAACCAGTCGCTGGTAATGTTATGAGGTGGTATCGCTGTTGAAAATTATCAGATGGTGTGGCCTGGGATAGAACCGACTACATCTTGGTTGGAAGATAAATTCTTACCCAACATACCACAGTGACACACACACTATTAAATACGTGGTGCATAAATTTACATACAGTGCTGTTCGAAATCTAAGCAAATTTTCTTGTCGAGGCAATTAAGGGCTCGTATATTACTAATAGATTTATTCAAAGTAAAACATTTAATTTTTGTTATCTTAGGCACCTAAATTAAACTATAATAACAATCCTTTAACTCCATTCACTTGGTAGAGAATACAACAAAACGAAATTAGCTCCTTGAATTGCTGTTCGAAACTTAATCATTTCTCAGACATTTTTGTAATAAACTTTGTTTTTTATTGCCTCCGCACAACGTTTTGGCATAGTTTCTATGAAATTTGTTATAATTATTTTTAGTATTGATTGCCACTTTAATTTGAAGCTCTCCATCAGCTTCTGTTTATTTTTAAAACGATGTGGTCCAGCTCTGCGCTTCAAGAATTAGGAACAATTTTATTTAAATAAAAGAACCGGTTAACCGGTTATTTGAATTATTATTAACCGAAAACCGTTTTTTTTTAATATTTCTACTTTTCGAATTATTCGAAAACTGGTTTTTGAAAAAAGTCGAAAAATCGATCTCCCTGCTACTTACCCACACAAGTGGAAAAGTTTATAAAGGTAAAGGCTCTAAAGCTGTTTTTGATGGCCGTATAAAAAACTCAAACAGCTTTTCACTTACAGTATAAACTGAGAATATTTCGGAATATTTTACGGTTGTACGACGTAGAGCGTTTCCCAAAGGTATTTGTCAAGATTCCTAGTATTTGTCTCTACTTACTATTTGATAGACGCCTATTGACTCATTCTAGAGTGCAGCAATGCCGCACAAGTACCAAATATGTGCTCTGGTGATTCCGTTTTCTCCTCATAGAATTTACATATTCTATTCAAATATTCATTGAGTCTGCTATTTCCGGCCAAAATGCCGGTTATTATTCCCATGCTTTACTTTAATACAGGACTCAAATATTTTCCTATTATAGTTGCCTAACAAAAGTTTGGACTGTCACAAATTTGTATGGCTTGAGAAGAGACCCCTTTCACAATTTGGGGGTATGGAGAGCTTTGTACTTTGAACTACGTAATGTTTTGAGAAAAGAAAATTGTATTGCCCAGTTATTTTTGCCGACGTTATTCAGGCGTACGATAAAGTGATGCTATGTTTATGTTATGCTACCTTGCTCTCTGTTTGTATTATACCACGTTCACACGACTTTTTTTTAGCTACTACGAGTGACAATTGTTTTGTCTGTTGTTTTTTTAATATATATTTCTTTTTTTGTGCTTCACAGCATACTTTAAAGAGATCAATTATGTAATTTTTGTAATACTAAATCTGTAATAAAACATAAATGAAAATCGTAAAAGTATGTCAAGCTCATATGATCTAAGTTTTATAAGAATTAGAGATGATACTGATTTCGAAGTAATACACAGGGTAGTTGAAATAGAATTACTTAGAATTTGAGTGATTCTCTCTCAAAATTTTGTTTGGAAATTGATGTAATTAAGCTCATAGTCGGTGGTTTTATTATAAATGAGAGCGCGAATAACGAAAAAACGTTGTCGTGCGAACGTAGCATAAGGCATGAAGCCAATATATATAAGCTAAGCCAACTTTACCATCAAATGTCTGCAACCTATTACGAAAATACCTAGCCGAACGAACGTTCGGCTAAGTATCTTGGGACATTTCCTATATCTGATATATGACTATGTCAACGTGATATTCTTAACATCTATGAAGAACTGCAGGAATCAACTCGATATTTGCAAGATCACATATTGCTGCTGCAGGCTGGGTAAAGCATTGGAGAATATAGGTTAATGAGCAAAAGTGTACATATGTAGCAATCACATTGCGTATTAAATAATAACTGCATACAATTGTATTCGTTTAAAATATATTTATGTATATATTTAACATAACAGTGTTGTATATTGTGTGTTCGAGTAAATAACAATTTATATTATTGTAAATATATTTTAATTTATAATATATACATATATAGTAGCTTCAATTAACTTTATAATACATAAATAAGCATTTATTTGTTATTTATACAGACATACATACGGATGTAAATAAAAACTAAAAGTTTTAAGTAAATGCACATTAATGCAAATAAATAGGAATTATTTAAATTAATATATTTATACATATAAATTGTCTATATGTCTAAAAGATTGAGAGAGAATAATTTAATTATTATACATAAACGACGATCACATTTAAAAGTTAGAGATGATTTAAAAAAGCACCATTCGAATAAAACACTTGTATTTCTCCAAAGCAATTAAGTTGAATTCGGTTGCAAAGGATCAGTTTCAGTAGACTCTATAGCAGCATTCTCAATTACAGGCGATATTGACGAAGAACGATGATTTTGAGAAGTTGGCATATTCCAAGCCCTAGGACTGGTACGACCAAAGATAATAAACAATAAATTACCAAAGAAGTAAAAACCCGCGGTGATGTAGAAAACAATCCGCCATTGCAAAGGATTTGTCTGTAAATTAAAAGTATGTATAATTTTTTTTCTTCGTTTTATATATCAAGACCTACCTCATCTGTTACTATCAGTCCCACTGTGAGCGGTGCTATAATACTCATTATATTGGCAGCACAATTAGTAATACCCATTAGGGTACCAGCAAAGTTTGGCGATAAATCTATATGATTTACCTGGAAACCCAAATAGGTGGCTGCATTTGCTCCCACTGCTATGGTTAACAAGGCTATGGCCAATTTCGTGCTCTCTCCTGTTGTAATATAGCCCAAGCCTATTAAAGCCATCATAGGTATCCACATGCCCAAAGTATTGAATAGTTTTCGTGAGAAGAACAAAGGCATTACACTATTATGATTGATTATATCCGCCACAAATATGAAACCATACGAAAGTAAGGTCATGGCTAAATAAGGCAACGCAGAGAGAGGTCCATTACTGCGTATATCCATGCCGAGAATATTCTTCATATAAGTTGGTATCTCTGTTAGCAGAGTCCAAAAACCCCAATTATTAGCACAATGCACTATAAGCAAAGTTAAAAACGGCACTGAGGTAAATATTTTCAACCAGGGTGTTTTTAAGTCTGCAGCCTCTAAACGGCCAGCATCTGAAGGCCTTCTGCCACTGCCAGGTGATTCTATATATCTACGTTCATTGGCTGTTATAGTAGGATGTTCTGCTGGTGTACTGGCACAATAGAAATACCAAAATATAGCCCACACTAAGCCGGCCAAACCGGAAACATAGAATATACTTGGCCAACCCATCCAGGACGATGCTATAAAACCACTTATCGACAGCATAATCACGGTACCAAATTGTGCTCCAGAATAGCAATAGCTAACTAAACGCCCTCTCTCTTCAGCCGGGGCCCATTTGGAAAGAAACGTATGCGTAGAAGGAAATATCATACCCTGGCATAGACCTTGTACAGAACGTAAAATTAACAATATAGGCCAGTCTCCAAGCTCAGCAAATAGTGGTGTTAGTAAAGCTAAAACCGAGCAAATGAGTACACCAAAGAAGAAGGTAAATTTAGCACCATAAATATGTGATAAATAACCTCCGGGAACTTGTGTTATCACATAACCCCAAAAGAAACTACTTAGTAAGTAGGACTTGATGCTTTCGTCCCAATCGAATTCCTAGAAGAAAAATAAAAGAGATGCAACTAAAAATAATTAAATAATAAATAGCTTGTTAGCTAAACTATGTTATATTAATGAGAAATATGTAAACGAAAAGGAAGAACTTTCAAATTTTCATATTTAACACACTGATCTAGATGACGTCCATAAAAGTCTATTGTTTTATTTCTATAAGGAATATGTATTACTATTTCACCTTCAGCGGCTGCTTTGCGTGTTCGAGTCGATGGCATGTCTGGCAACATTATACGCTTATTTCCTAAGCATATGGCTTATTCAGTTCCATTTTTGCTTTCTGATTTCAGTGTGGACTGGTTGCGATTGTGTTAATGCCCACAGATCGTTGTTGTTAACTGTTCTGAGCAAGAATACGCAAAAAATTTTTCCTCAAGCATTTGCACATTCTGGATATTTCGTAATGTAGCATTTAATGATTAGCATCCTTATATTAGGGGATAGATCTTCTGGAGATAAGGTTCAAACTCCAGACAGAATTTTAAGAGCCAAATGCCTTACCTGGCTTTGTCCATTCGGTTGAGGATATCATATTTGTATCCACCAGTCTAGTTTATTATGCTTCGTAAACAGCAAAACGAGTCTGCATCCTCTATTATTCCGTTATTTTCGGTGATACTTTTTTGTGTTCGCTATGTTTATGCGTAAAGTTTTGATAACAGGTGCCCGATATTGGGGTATCATTTTAATATTGCTGCCATTTTTTCTACATGTAATTTTTATTATAAATTTTTATTTTCAGATTCTGACTAAATACATTCCGGTTAGTTAATATGGAACGTTACATGAAGGAACAACGTGTTTTTATTATTCAAACATTTTTTGAAAAAGCAAGCTTTCAAAATTTAGAACGAAATTCAGTAGAGAAAATTCTCCAATAAATCGTGCCATTAAGCTGATGGTTAAGAAATTTTAAGATATTGGACCAGTTCATGATAACAGAAACAAAATTTATCAACGTAGTGGTCGGTCAACCGAGAATATATATAGCAGCTGTGAGCAGAAGTATTAAAGAAGATCCAAAAACATCCATTCGTCATCGTTCGCAGCAATTAAACATCAAACGATACACATTATTCAACATTTTGCATTGTGATCTTTATTTAAAGGTTTATAAGATCCAGCTGACCCAAGAATTAAAACCAACTGACCACGCATTACGACGGCAATTTGTAACTATGGCCATTCAAAAAAAAAAAAAAAAAAAAAAAAAAAAAAAAAAAAAAGAGCATTTCTTTAACAAAATAATCTTCACCGACGTAGCCCATTTCCAGCTCAATGGCTACGTCAACAAGCAGAATTACCGAATTTAGGGTGAAGAGAATCCAAGAATTATCTTAGAGCAATCATTACATCCACTAAAAGTTACGGTTTGGTGTGGTTTGTGGCCTGGAGGAATCATCAGAACAAATTTTTTTGAAAACGAAAACGGATATGCGATTACGGTGAATAGAAATCGCTACAGGGAGATGATCCGAAGAGTTATGTGGTGGAAAATTGATGATTTAGACGTAGAGAGTATCTGGTTTCAACAGGATGTTGCCACTTGTCACACAGCAAGAGAAATAATTGATATTTTGAAAGAAAATTTCTAAAATCGCATTATTTCTCGTAGAAAAGGGGTAAATTTCCCACCAAGATCGTGTGATTTGACACTTTTGGATTTTTTTTAGGGGTTTTTTGAAGTAGAAGCTGTACAGCAATAATCCCACAACAGTTCAAGAGATTAAAACCAACATTATCGAGCTGATATCAACCATTGACAACAGTTTATTGAAAAACGTGATTGATAATTTTGGCAAGTGATTGTAATAAATTGAAACAAAAATATTTTTAATATCTGAAAAAAGATTAAGATTTTCTTAATTAAAATTAAAATAATATTTATTTTTATACCTACACATAAGATGCTGTTTCACGAGCTTAACTCAGTTTGGTTTGCTTAACCAAAAAAATGTGAAAAAGATGGTAAGATATTTTAGTGTATTTGGTTGTCTATATACATACCTCTTCTCTACATAGTTGCTATGACCAATCAATTGAATTTTGTTTGATTTGACCATGGTTACGGTAATGGCGTTATGTTAAGTCACGTCACATTGAACCCTTAATCGCTAAATGACTAGTATTTTAAGCAAAATTGCGTTTTTGCGATTTGATTTTCAACTAAGCGTTAACGAATTAAAAGAAGTCTCATCTACCTTCACCTAATCGATATATAACGCACTCATTACGATACGTCAATGCTTAGTAAGAAAAATTTCGTACACAGTGTCTTTAAAAAACCCTTCAAACGAACACAGCAACACTGACAGCAATCAGCAATCGTTTTTTATACGACATGTTTGATGCTTGAACTCTCTATAGCCTCTGCACAATGTATTTAATGTACAAACTGTATAATCTTTGTACAAAGAGTTCAACACCACAATCAGTTGTTTCATTTGTTCAAGCAGTTGGTTTCATAGGTACAGTGTCGAAACGAAATGTGCACAAAAAATTTGTATGATGTGTTTGAAACAAACACACACACATGGCATGCTCAGTAAAAATGCTCAAATTTATGTCAGTTCAAATAAAATATTCATTGTGAATAGTGTGTTTGCACGCTTGAACGCGAGTATTTCTTCAAAGAGGGGATTCTTTACTATAATATAGCCATAAACCACAAATATATACAAACGCACTCTTATATCTATATCTACAAGTCAAAACACAGACAGACCATTTGTGTAATCAGCCATTTTGACGTGGACATACAAATAAATTTGTACAAATTGTGTAAAAAGAATTTTCAACAATTTTGTGCAATTTTTGCTGCTCGTAATGGAAACGAATAAAATATTTTGGAGTGAATTTTTCGAAATTTATAAAAGTCTACCACCTTTGTGGCGTATAAAGGATCCTGACTATTCAAATCGAGAAGTTAAAGCAGAATGTTATGAGCAATTGGCTACCAAATTAAAGGAATTATATCCAAATGCCGATAGGGAATTAGTGGTGAAAAAGATTAACACTTATCGTACCACATTTCGTAAGGAGTTAAGAAAATTAAATGAAAGCAAATTAGCGGGCAGACGTTATAGGCCCACCCTATGGTATTTCAATAATCTGTTGTTTTTAACAGATCAAGAAGAAAGAAGCAAAGTAATAGCAGAAACAACACCAAATTGTAAACAGGAACTTGAAATTGTCGAAGAGGTAAGAGAAACTGCTTGTAAAATTAAAAGCTATTGAGTTTTAAAAAAACAAATATTCAAAAATTTTTAGAAGACTACTCCCATGCAGTTAAAAAGAAAATACAGTTCGCAAGAGGATATTAAGCCTAACAAAAATAAACGTGTAACACATTATTTAAATTTTGAAGAAGAGGTAGGGTGCATAGATTTCTAATTTCAATTTACTCTTTTGTTTATAAAATTATTTTTTCCTTTTTTCCAGTATTTACCTGAGCCACCAACAAAAAAGAAACCTGCTGTTGTACAACAACGCAATTCACTCAACAATACTGCAGCATACAGCGCTAAGGAAAAACCACAGCCAAATCATCAGGCAGCCGCTGATATTTTAGCTAAATCATGGGCTGTACAATATAGAGAAATGCAGTCAAATCAAAAGATAATTGCCCGTAAACTAATATCGGATATATTGTTTCATGGTTGTCTGGGAATTCTTCAAATGTCTCATGCTTTTCGAATACAAGATATTTTACTGAGTGAATCTAGCACAGATCATCAATATGATATGGATTCACAGGCAGCTATAACTGAATCAAGCCCTCATATGGAATATATGCAACAAGATGAGATCGATGATAGTTGTTCTTTAAATTCGGAATCCTAAATGTGACTATGACTTTAATTTTTTATGACTATGAAAAGTTTTGTTAAGTTAGTTATTTATGTGTGTACAAAAATAAAATAAAAGAATACGTTTGTAGTTTTAAGATATTGGATGCCTTTTTCAACTTTAAGCTAGAAAACTAATTAAGTGCTTGAACGCTTTATGTGCTCGGCATAAAGTTTCATGTGGTAATATAAATTACACTGTTGCATATGTTGAGTTTACTTAAGTAAAAAAGTTGTTAAATTTTACTCCAGGTCTTCAAAAAAGAATTTGCCAAGCTTATTCTGCTTAGTATTAAGTAGAATCAATAAGGTTTCATACAAAGATAAGTTTTCAAAATAAAAAATAACGATTATTTTAAAACAAAACGTAGGAATTTTTTCATGAAGCTAGAACTCAGAGAATGAGCTCTACTTATGCTGTGCATTGTTCTGAGAATAGTGTTTATGGAATGGAGGGCTAGTTCTTTAACAAAATTTGAAATCGTAAAAGCTTTGAGGCAAATGTAAAAATATGAATTCTTCAACAAATAAATATCCCAGTATGAAATGAAACGAAAGGTTTAGGATCAGAAAATAAGATTTTGTAGTTTGTGTATACTTTTCATCTACACTTTAACTGCTCGGTTAATGCGGCAGAAGTGATTAGAAAATACTCAAACTTAGCAACAAATAAAATTGATACAACTATTTTAGGACGAATCTTACCAACTGTGTATGATGATAGGTTAAAAGAGAAGAGGTCACGGAAGTATCCTAAAACTTGTGATTGCTTTTGACATTTAAATTAGGCTTTAATATTTAGAAAAAGATAGCTATCTTATGCTGCAATAAGAATATTCAGCTTTAGCATATACAGCTGTTGTCAAAATAATAGCACCACTTGGTTTTTTAAACCACCTAAAAATGCATAATCTTTATTACAGTGTTAAATTTGATATTAAATTTTTGAATAAAACAATTATTAAAAGAAAAAATTGGTCCAATTGAATTCATATTGTTAGAAAGGATTTCAGTTTTATCAAAAAAGTGTGAAAAGAGCGTGTCAAAATAATAGCACCGCTTAGGTTCCACTATAAAATGTGCTTTTTTTAATATTAATGTTTATTATTAAAGCAGCATTGTGTTGAAATATTTTTCCAAATTATAACTACTACTTGGTTGTTAGCAATAACGGCTGAGCATCGCCCTCCATAGTAATATCATGTCTGTTTCACATTTCTTCACAGATCATTGTTATTAGTTGGTTTCACCCTAGATAGTTTCTTTTTAACAATTATCCATAAATTTCTGATATGGTTCGGATCAGGGAACTGCACAAGCCATTCTATCACTATTACTCTATTGTCCTTAAACCAGTTTTTGGCTTTTTTAATGGCATGCTTTGTATCATTATTTTCTTACATGATGCATTTCTTCATGAGTTCAAAACCATGGTAAGATATACATCACCCATGCCATAGTACGAGAACTGCCGTGTTTGACTGGGTTTGCTATTAACTTTGGGCTAATTTTAGAATTTGGAGATCTTCTTACGTAAGATCGATAACTCTTTAAACCAAATAAAACCATATTGGTGTCATTTGCCTATAAAATATTTCCCCATTTTAAAACTGGCCAATGTACATGTAATGCACTTGATGTAGTTTCACTATTAACTGGCAGATTTAATCCCTTTTTGATTTCTGCAGCCAACATTATTAGGATTTTTTAT
The DNA here is from genome assembly GCA_023159175.1 of Wohlfahrtia magnifica. Taxonomy (NCBI): domain Eukaryota; kingdom Metazoa; phylum Arthropoda; class Insecta; order Diptera; family Sarcophagidae; genus Wohlfahrtia; species Wohlfahrtia magnifica. The sequence continues at coordinate 2,250,405 of JAKWBJ010000539.1, forward strand.
TTGAAGTGAAATGCGATAAAACTTTAAGGTTGTTGTTTTGTTTTTAAATCTACGAGTTTCGATTTCAAATTTGTACGTAATCGCATTTTGTATCATTTCATTTAAGCAGTCAACAAATTTCGTACCTAAGGGTAGGTCAATCCTTATAGTGGTGCTATTATTACGACAAAAACTGTGTCTAAATATAAATTTAGGAAATGGGGTTTAAATAAAACCAAGATACATATCAATTTATCTTGTATAAACAAGCATCTATCATTCTACAAACGAATAGTGGAACTAAAGAACGAATTCTCTCTATACTGCGTTGTGAGATTTACTGGACAATTTAATCTTAAATAGATTTGCATCAATAGAATAGTGATAAAAATGCCACACTCCGAATGAATCGATACATTTGGATATCCTACTTTTAAAAATGTAAAAGCCGATAAAACATAGTTTTCTGAATCTTCAACATCTAAAAAAATGCATTCAAATCTAGAATAGATCTTCAGAAGTGTGTTCAATGTTTATTACATAAATACATATATACCTACAATAAATAAAACACTACTTTATCGTACTTATATACATATTTATGTATTCAATCAATGAAAACAAAAAATATCAATCAAGCTAAACATTTAAGAGCAGCTGCCTTAAAATTATGTTTAAAAAGACTTAAAACATTTTAAATGATAATGTATGGGCTGGATAAAATATGACGACTTCATAATGTAAATGAAAGTGGTGAATCATTTTTCGTTATGTTAAAGAATCATTGGGTATATAATGTTTTTTTTTTTTGACGATCTTTTGTCACTAGATGATATTTGTGGCTACAAATTGGGCAACAGTAATATTTTTGATGAAACAGATTTATTAATCATGAACACAACTATATGTATTTAGTTAATTGGCAATTATGTGCTTGAGTAAACTTGATAGCTTATAAAAATACCAAAAAACCGTCCATTACGACATAATTAAGTCCTTATTTTTTACAAAAGTTGTATTCGAAGTAACTACCGGAATCTGTTTAATGACTATAAGTATTGTTAATACTACTAAATCAAAACGATATTACAGAAAGAGTGTGTTTTTAGTAAAGTCTTCGTGCATTATTATGAAATCGAATCCAAATAGTATAGCGTCATTAGACAATAACATATCCCTTTTTTGGGAAAAGGAAACCCATACGCTTCCCGTTTTCTTCTTTTTATACTTATAATAAGTTTAAAAGAAGTTAAGAACTTCTTTGGCAAAAAGTTCTCACCATGTACATATGTGTGTAAAAACCCGTCAAAATTATAATATACAGGATTAGATGAAACAAAAAAAAAACATTTTTTTAGACACAACGTCATACCAACCCATATCGAGCACATAGTATAAAATTCTTTACTAATAGGATAACATTTTATATTTAAAACTCTAAACACAAGTAAACAATTACCTGAAAATTAGGATTGGTTGTATTTTTATCAGTCATAGCTACAATGGCCACGGATAGATTTACTCTTAAGGCATAGGCTACTGCCAGGCCAAAGAACACCAGCAGACACTGGACATGACGTACACCAAAACGGGGACCTGATAGGAAAGTGAGTTTGAAAAAAAAAAAATTGTTTAAAATGTTTTTACTATGAAATCATAGCATACCTTGACTACCTCCAGTTACTGTAGAAATTTGTTGATAACCATTCCTTTGGAAGCAGTCACACCAAAAAACCATATTTTTCAACAACTGAGCAACAACAAAACAATAGTAAGTAAAACACAACCGCACACTTTTAAAAAACTTTAAATAATAAAAAGAATTAAAGTCGTAAACACCAAATTAACACATTTTCGATACAAATTTGTTAAAAATTAAACAAAAACGAAAATCTGTTTAATAAAATTGATTTTTAATAATTTCTTTTTTATCTCTCTGGCCTTTTGTTAAGCATTAACAGCGTAAGAGCGAGCGAGAAAGTGAACGTGGAGATAATATCGAAGTTAAAAACAAAACAAGAAACGATTTCAATATAAAAATTTGTTGTTTTCGATAGCAAACTGTTTGACGACTGGGTTCTGCTGGTGTTCTGCACATAAAATTAGAAAAACAAAACGAACAACAAAGTATCCACTGTTGTTATTGTATTTTGTTATTGTTTATGTGGGTTAACAAGTGTTTATTTAAGTACAATAACAGCATAGACACTTCGTTTATCAACAATTCGATCAGCTGTTTCATTGCTTGTTTTTCTTAATCGTCCATTTTGTCTTGTTTTGGTGTTTCAATTTCTTTGCTTACATACGTTTTAAGTATGGCAGCACAGTAGTAAACTTGGCAGTGTTGTATATAAAACTAATTAATATTTAAAGAAGTTCAAAGAGAATAATAAAAAACAATTTATTAAAAAATGTATTGAAGAGTGCTGCTATATATTGTGTAGTACCTATAAACTACTGCATTACATGAAAATTTATTTATAAAATTCATTCTTTTGCTTACAGAGGCAAACAAATTCAAGTCAACACTACTTTTTTTCCGCATTTCTCTTTGTACATTTTTCAATTATTGATACGTCTGTTTCCGGTTACAATTCACAATAGTGTAGCACAAAGACTGATTATAAGATTGAACAAGAACTGTATTATCGGGTAAATAACTTACTTGTTATTACATTTCCGGCAAAGTAAAAAAGTGCGAATTATACTCAATTATATTATTGCAATAATATGTGTTTTAATTCTTTTATAAAAGTTTAGCCAGACAGATTTCTATTCGTAATAAACGAAATTTTTTTAGTTGTGAAAATAATTATGTCTAACATTTTTGTACTGTGGAGAGAACAAGTGAACAATTTCTTAAATGATTTTAAGTGTATGTATGTATGTATGCATGTAACAGTAATTGTTAAAAAGAACGATGTTTTTAAAAGCAATCGCTTTGGTTTATGTTGTCATACATTGCTCACAAAAAGTGAATGTAAATCAAAAGGAAATTTGCCAAAAACTTTTAGTGATCTCATTTAGTGTGTATGTAGCAAAGAATTTAAATCATTCACAGTAAATACAAATACACATGTAACTCTGTAATAGGGGTGATACATTGGCAAACATTTGTTTGCAAACATCGCAAATAGCCAATCGCATTCAAGAAACAGTACGTTATCCATGTATGCGATTGGCTATTTGCGATGTTTGCAAACAAATGTTTATCAATATATCACCCCCTTAAAAAAAGTCATATCTAGAAATGTTATATACCATAAGTTTACAATAAGTTCTAGATCCTATTAGAAATAGATTGGTGTTTGAAAATACCGACAAAGCCCAAGTTTTTTTTAAGCCGCAATAGTACCAAAAGATACAAAAAAACAACTATAGTTCAGAAAGTAGCTACATTTTCATTACATTTAATTGAAAAAAAAAAATTATAAAGTGCTTTAGAAGTCTCTAAGTGACATACGGACAGGACTGAATAACATTTTAACAGAGTTATTAAGAGCAAATTCCAAATTGTACGTTTAACTCCTGCTATCTACCATGAACAGTTTTTGGTAAAAATTAGTTCCTTTCCAAAGAATTAGCCGAACAAATCATTGTTAATGAACCTAAAAAGGTGCCCTAACAGAACGTGGAAACTAGAGCAGTGATAGCTCACATACTAAATAAGAGATCATCAGAAGGTCTCAGAGAAGAACAAGCCTTATTCCATTTACAAATGTCCTGTATCCAGCATGTCAACCGCCTCAGATTAATAGTAGAACAGTGAATTGAATTGAGATTACCACTGTACTTATTATCTATTTCTGCAACCATAATATCCTGTAAAGGCATACCGGCTGAGATAATATCCTCAATAAGAGGTTTATATGCCAATGCTATGTGGCGCTTACGATAGCATAACCACCAAAGCAAGCGTTTGTACAAGGGTGTGTGCTGTCACTCTTTCTATTTAACATTGTTCTGAATCAACTGATGAAAATAAGCAGAAAAGATTTATAACATTGGGGCTACTAAAAGATTTTGAGCATACTATGCCGACAATATAGATATCTAATTTCGCACATTTTTGCAGATATGTAAAGGAATCAACTAGATTTGAAAATAAAAAACAACAAAAAGATCAAAAATGTATGCCATAACCCAGGAAACAAAAAAATATTCCATAAGAATAGCATAATATTAGAAAAGGTGGACTTCTTTTGCTAACTAAAAAGTACAATCGGCATAATACGATGATACAAAAATTATATCTTTAAACGAATAGACTTGGCCTTTGGCACGATATTTCGAAAATTACTTTTTAACTACAACGTAAAATCTGTCTTACTTTATGGAAGCGAATCATAGAATGACGCCGCATTCTATAGCAAGATATCTAAAATATCCAAGTTTTTAGAAACAAATTCTGCGCAGTTAACAAAAAACGATTGGTGATCATTGAAACAACAGCTCTTGTTACGACCCTATTAATTAAAGATTTAAAAATTTAAATTAAAAAATGCAATAAAATAAAAACGGTTTAAAATGTTGTCAAATTTATATTTTTTTTTTTTTTTGTGAAGAACAATTGTTCCGGTTCGAAATGAAATATTATTTCATTTATATGGCTGCCGTGGCTGGCCTCACAGTACCCCATTGGTTCGGACCAATTTTCGAGAACTTTTTCGATTGTATGGGGTCGTATCTCGGCAAAGGCTGCACCTGGATGTTGGCCTTCAAATGCTCAATTGTCTCTGGTTTGTCGTCTTTAACGAAAAATAGTCCAACGGTTTCAATCCGCAGCTTCTTGGCGGCCAACTGACCTCATCAATTCAGCTAATTAAACGGCCATCAAACGTTTGACACAATAAATCAATTGTGGCATGAGATGTATGGCAAGTTGCACCATCCTGTTGAAACCAAACATCCATCACATGAATACCATGAAGAGCGGATACAATTATGCCTTCGCTTCACAAGCTGCCATAAACAGTCACTCGTAATGCATTGGTTTCTGTAAGACTACGTTTGGGTTTTCTGAGCTCCAAATACGGCAATTTTGCTTATTAACGTACCCACCAAGATGAAAATAAGTATCATTCGAAAAGATGATTTTTGATTTTTTTTTTTGATTTTTTTGCAATTTACGACTAATTGCCTTTGTTTTGGAAATAAATTTCCAATAAATCGCAACGATGCTCAAGCATAAATCGATTCATTTCGTTCAATGGAAATAATGTACTGAATTTTGTGACAAAATAGAATGACATAAGTATTGCCAGATTCGAAATAACGGGATACTACATACTTTCCAAAAATGCCAATGAAATGTCTACAACAAACCTCACTCTTGACTATCTAACATGACGAATACTGATGATAACTTCAAGAAAATAAAGTAAATATTACTAGATAGTCGTCGAGTCAGTTAAGAGAAATCACTGTCAACATTGTCATCTCGGTTGGCTCTTTCTAAACAGAATAATGAGGCATGTATCATGAACGATTGCTCCCCAACTTACAAATGACTAGACTAGTCCCTCCCACTGGGAGCCTTTGTGTTGTACCGGCTTTTTGACTGATGTGAATATTATTATTATAATATTATTTAAGCCAAGTTTAAAAACTTCAGCTCTAACCATTCTCTAAAAAACAAAAATCATTATTTCATTTGTGTGGTACCATGCCTATTTATCCGATTCCGTCCACGTTTTAACTGGTAGTTTTTACTGTCTAAAAAACCATTTAGATCAAATTCAGAACCGTCTCTAGATACACAATAATAAATATTTAATTTGTATGGGAGGGAGATGCCATACCCACTTATTCAATTTCGCTATATTTCGACTGATAATATGTACTAACTACTAAGTTATTTAGGCAAATCCAGAACCTTCCACTATTACCGTTCCAAAGATATACACAAATCAATATTTACTTTGTACGGGAGGTTCTACTCCTACTGATCCTATGCGGACCAATTTTTGACTGAAGATTTGTATTGACCACAAAGTTATTTTGGCCAAATTTAAGAGACGCTTACCATTACTGTTTTAAAGATATAGACATATAAATACACATTTTATATGGGCGTGGCACCGCCTAGTTGAACAATAGTTAAACCACACACTAAATGAGAGCTTGCTACATATGTTTTTTATTACAAAGTTTAAATGCTGTAACAAATTTCGTTGTCAAGTGAAACTTATGCAATACAAAGGTGTATACTCTAACGTCAATAAGTCGCGAACCAATGTATGTGCAAAAACCGCATATACATAAAAACCTTGGTATTGGCTTCATCTTTCGTGACATCAATTACAACGCATTTTATAGTCCACTTTTATATATATAGATTAAATAACCTATAAACTAATAAAAAGGTTCAAAACTGATAGCAAGTCATAAGTGTAATAATTAAGTCCACTTTGATTAAAAACCATATTACCGAAATTACTATTGCTCTAATCCAATAAAAAAATTCTAAAAATTTAAACTAATACCACTACCGCTCAAACAATAATCCTGCCGAACATGTAAGTATGTATGTACATTTAATGCGCATCAACAAATTTTTAGGCTTCAATTATCTTTAATTGAACTTTAAATACTTATATGGGTAAACAATTAGAGAAAGAGCGGGTATGTTAAAGTGTTTTAACAATGAAAAAATAGTTTTTCTTTTTACTAAAGTTCAATCGATGTACGAGTACTATGCTCTGTACCTGTTCAATAAAACCACAACTTCTGCTTAAATGCACTTTTCTAAACAAATTAAAGTCAAGTTTATGAAAGCGGTCAAAATCCAATTAGTAAAAGTTCATAATTGAAGTATTAAATGTGAAACAAACGAAAAAAAATTTTTTAGAGGAAAACCTTTATTAATAATGGAAAGTTTTGTGCCCTTGCATATAAAATGCAATCAGGCGGTTAAATAATTGCTTACGAAGTATGCATAAATATCTGTGTATAATGAATATAACGATATTTAGAACAACATAAATGAAGCTAATTATGACCTGATTTAAAATGATATTTGATTTGTCTGGCCATGAAACCTTTCACTTCTACAATAAATGTGTCTATCTGTCTAGAACTTGAAAACATTAAGTCTTACCTTAACAACTATACTACCGGAAAAATTTGTTGCTCTTAGGTGCCATCTAATTTTTTTGCTAACTGATATTAAAAATAAGTAATTACTCAAGAGGGTAGCTAGGTGAAGTGTAATTCAAAAAGTATTTCGGTTAAAAATTATTTGTGGTGATCTTTTACCTCTGTGGAAAATTGAATAATGATTGATCAGTGCATAGTTGATCCTAGGCTACAATAAAATCTTTTATTCAAATATCAAATAAGTTGAGTTGGTTCATACGTATCGAATAAAAAGGAACGAACTTAAGCAATAAACCATGTATTTTACATGCTCTGCTGTAGTGTTTGATTTAGTAGCACGGCGCTCGTAACGCCTAACCAATACAAAAAATAATTCAGACATACTTTTCTTTTTTCTTTTGAGTCTCGCATCACGGAATGGTCTCTACTCATACAGTGCATTGTGCTGGTACTAGGAAAATAGGTTATGGGAAGGAGGTCAGAGGGAGTAGTGTTTATAGGCGTTTGAGTTAAATTTATTTATGTCGTAAGTGGCAGGGGAAACTTTCGCGTGCAGATCGTTCCACAGACGAACGGTGCGGCAAAAAACGAATTCTCTCTCTGTAATACGTTGTACGATTCATTAGACAATCAACTACAAAGGGATGCACTCTACGAGGAAAACGAGTATTACGTGAAAATATGTTCTTATTAGGAATTAATTCCCTAGAAGAATGAGACATGAATCACATTGCGACGATACTCTAACGAATCGATAGAGTTAGCTACCCTACTGTCATTATTGAGCACTTTCGCTCTCTCCTGTACACGGTCGAGAAGCTCCAAAATAGACTTTGGAGCACCAGCCCATACATGAGAGTTGTATTCCATCTTATGTCGAATATAGGACTTGTAAATATTAATGAGATCAGATGGAGCATAGTATTTCTTACACTGTCTTGAAAAACCAAGGCACTTTAATGCTTCTTTCAATACACGAAATATGTGATCGTTCCAACGAACGTCACAGTGAATTCTCATGCCCAGAACATCAAGAGCTTCTGATTCCCCAATATCTACATTACCCATAGACACAGATGAAAGCACATCACCACGTCTCTGTGTTAAGAAACAACATTGAGTCTTGCGTTCAGAGTTAGCAACCCACTGGCTAAGCCAATTAAACCCATCCGGATTTTATTGGGTTTTAATTCGATTGGTTTTTTTGAGCTCAAAAAAGATGATGAATTAAAAAACTTATTAAAATAAAAATATATTAACTAACTGCTTACATCTTTCTCCAACTCTGAGCTAATGTACGAATACCGTCTCAGGAAAACTTCTCGTCTTTTGAGGTGATCCACTTTGAAGCCGATTTCATATATCTTCAAAAGAAGTCATTCACTTAACTCGAAAGTTAAGAAAAACTTTTTTTTATCTAATTACTATTAGGTTAGGTGTGTATAGAAATCTTTTGATAGTAATAAATTAGTCAATTGTGGGGGTGGCGTGGTGTAGTGGTTAGAGCGCACGCATAACAACACAAACGAACCAGGTTCCGAGCCCCAGCAGAGGACATGACGAAGAAAAAAATTTAATTGTGGTTTCAAATGTTTAATAATAAAAAAGGCTTCAACTTCCCTCCAGACAACTCCATCTAAAAAAAAAATAAAGAAAAAAAGCCCCCCTGACCTTCCCGCATACCTCTGGCGATGATGACAAACATCAGACGAATGATCAAGAAAAACTCGCCACCTACTGGGAAAAAACTACAATGCTAAAGTAAAGATCACCACTAATTAGCAAGGATCTTCACCACTACACACACAAAAATCATATGGAGGAAGCTACAGCGGATTAATCATCTACTTAGCTTAAAAATATCAAATTGAATGCCAATATGCTTCCTGACGGAAAAAAAATTTGTCAATTATTTAGCTGAAAATCACTTGCTTAAATTTTTTGTCGAAAACCACAGAGAACAAGACGTCATAGATAATAATATTATGTTAACATCTACAGTGAGCGTTAAATGAAAGTAAACAGCTCATATTATGTTAAAAACATGTTTATTACATTTATAAGAACAAAGATTGATATATTGAATTTCATTGTTAATGGTGGTTAAATAAATTTTATTAAAACTAGGAACTAAAGCGTAGCCACTTGGAATATAGACCACTTTTTATAAAAATATCAGCACCAAATCAAAGTGAACAGTTGTTTCGCCTTCAAGTAAAATTAGGGAAAAACAATGTCCTTATCCCCAAAGAAGGATCAGTTGTCAAAGGAAATAGCTAAAAAACAACAATGAGAAAGCAAACATCGATTGAAGCCCGAAAAATCATTCTAAATTTGCATAAGCAAGAAAAGACCTTCTTTGAAAGAGGCTAAACTGTAGGAAGAAACCTTTGCACCTTAAAAAAATAGAGAAGTGTGTACGTTGAATACAGATACAAAACAGTGGAGAATTCGCTGCGCGAAAGACAACCAAAAGGTCTTACAGACTTGAAGGTAAGAGTTATAGTAAGAAAAGTAAAAGTAAATCCTACATCGAGTGTAGTCAAAATAGTTGACGTATTTCGCAAACTTCTGGTAAGCCAGTAAGTGTAAACACTGTAAGAAAATTGTATTACAAAATTACCACGAAGAAAGCCTTATGTGTCGAAGGCCAACCAAAGCAAGCGTATAAATTATTAAAAAAAATATATAAAAATCAGTCTCTGTCCTTTTGGAGAAATATACTCTACACAGATGAAAGCAAATACGGGCTTATTGGTGCCAAAAAACCGCCAAAGATTTGACGAAGAAACAACTATGAGCTTAGTGATAAATGCGTCATCAAGACTGTACAGCTTGGTGGAGGCTCAATGATGGTCTGTGGATGCATGTCGGCATTGGGAGTTGGCAATCTTGTGTTTATTGAATAAACGATTAAAAAAGAAGACCACCTCAACATTTTGAAACGTAATGTTGACCCCAGTATAGAACAATTTGGTAACTGGCAACACGACAATGATTCTAACCATATACCTCAAAAAAAATTTAAGGAATGGGTTACGAGGTTCGGTAACCTGAAAAACACTCGATCATCCATCACAGTACGCAGACCTGAACCCAATTGAGCACTTGTAGGAATATCTCGATAAGAAAATTAGAGAAAGGAAAATTTTTTGTAAAGATGATCTAAACTAGTACTACGGGATGAGTGGAATAAAATTTCTTCAAAATTCATCCAAAAACTAATTGATTAGATGCCTAAGAGATTAAAGCCGTGTTGAAGTCAAAAGGAGGGTAAACAAATTTTTAAATATAAATTTTGACACAAAAAAATATGGATAACAAGTAAAAGTTTCTAAGCAAAGCCCTGATGATAAAAGCATAGATACTCAATATCTACTTGATGTATGGCATTAAATAGATAAACTAAGCAAACCATAATATTCACTTATTTTTCTTAAAATATACTCGCTTATTTGTGCATTTGGGGGTCTTTTTAAATTAAATCTACGTTTACTTACTGTATTCCCGCTGAAGGCCTATATTACCAAATAACTATTTCTCCTGTTTCACTTTTGCAGTAATGAAGTCAAAATATCCTTTAAATTTTAGCTAAAACACAACACTAATTTGTTGCTTTAAATAAATGAATGTTTTCCTAAAATATTTTATCCGAATTTTAAATAGAAATATTTCGCATTGACAAGTTTATAAAAAAAAACGCCATACAATGCCGTTGTTGTAATCCATAACATTGCTACTCTTGCAACGACTACAACTCCTGCTGTTGCTGGTTCATCTACCGTTCGTACTGACGAAAATCACACCAGACGTCTGTGCAAGTGAGAGATTGAACGAATGGGTGAAGACATGTATGTCTGGCCTCTTAATTGGATAAAATTTTGTTGAATTCATCCAAAATATTCATTTGTCAGACAAATACAAACAAATTCCTCACATTCAAGAATTTTTATTTGCGAAAATCTTATAAACACGAATGCAAAGTGTTTAAGTAACACTTGGTGATAAAACTTTACTTGTTTACTTCACGTAAGTTTATTTGTCGTCACCCTCGATACTGGAAATTGTTGCAGAACATACGACGACTGCTGTTTTCATAATATAAAGAAAATCCTCTAGCAAAAAATGTAAATAATTTGTAAAATAATTTATCTTCCAGGATAATTATAAAGAATTTCGTTACAGGAATTAGTTAAAATGCTTAAATTAAAAAGAAGTATATACAGTAGTGAACAAAAAAAGCGTATATTTTCTCTTATCCATCAAAATTGAGTAAAGTATCAACGTACAAGTGTTGCCTATAGTGTGCCCAGTATGTACCGTAACTTCTCTTTTTTATCTTCTCTTGCGGTTTTTATTTTTATAAATTTTGATATTCTTCACTAATTTTTTGTTTAAAATATGAAATAATTCATTAGTCTTTAATTTTAAAAGTTTTAATAAAAACCATAAACCAATGAATAGAACGGGATCAAGTTAAATGGTGCTCGAAGACATAGCATGAAGTTATTCATAAAATAAGCTCTAAAGAATGCATTTTACTACATAAGAAACACGTATTAAAGAGGATCTTGAAGTCCCAAATTTTGTTTTGCTGTGAACATTCAGAAAAGACACCGCTCCTATGTCGTCTAAAGTGACGAATCCTAATTTACTCGATTTGAATCTGATAGCAAAAGTTATATATGGCGTTCTTCAAGTATGCTACATCACCCCAGGTACACATCAGTGATAGTAAAGCATGTTGTCGGAAATGTAATGGTTTGGGTCGCATTTCCTGGCAACGTTGTTGGTCCTGTATTCAAAGTAGATACGCAAAAGAATCAGTACGCTTTTAAGGAAATACTTTTGAACAAAACGACTCCGTTTTCAGAGGAAAACATGCCACTTAGATGATACCAGAGTAACCATTCCCGCATTGCTGGAAGCCTTTGTGTTTTATGTTAAGCCTATAGTATAATATTCCTCACAAGAAACATTTAAAGGAATGCTTTAAAATTATTATTTGTATTGACTAGCTAGTCATATAGACCAAGTTCAGAAACTGCCATTCTAACCGTTCTCTAGATATACAAAAATTAACATTAACTTTGTATTAAAGATGCCACACCCATTCATTTTATTCAATTTTGCCCATATTTCACATTTAACTATGAAGTTATTTAGACCAAATTCGGAACCTTCCACTATTATCGTTCCAAATATATACAAAAATCAATATTTATTTTGTATGGGACATGCCACTCCCACTTATCCAAGTACGCACACTTTTTGAGTGATGAATTATATTGATCACAAAGTTATGTGGGCACAACTTGAAACTTTCGCTATTAACGGTCTCTAGATATACAAAAATCAATATTTACTTTGTATGGTAGGTGCCAAGCACATATTTCGACTGATGACACTGGTCATAAATAAAACTATATGGCCTTTAGATAAAACTATATGGAATATAATTATTTTGATGCGCTGAATCAGTCAAGTCCTTTTCAAGTTATGATGAAATATATTAACATAACTGCCGTAAAAATTTGCCACATCCATAAATAAATTTTAAGCCCGATGGAAACAAACTGAAACCGGATTTTAATTCACCACATCAAAATCATTATATTCCGCATAGTTTTTTAGAGACTCTTTTTCTGTAGACCAGTGTGATGTGTATTAACTACAAAGTTATTTAGATCAAATCCAGAACCGTCCACTATTACCCTTGCAAAGATATACAAACATCAATATTTTCTTTGTATGGGATATATCACTTCCACTTACCCAATTCTGCCCACTTTTTGAATGATGATTTATATTGACCACAAAGTTATTTGGACAAACTCTCATTACTACCGTTTTAAAGATATAGACATATAAATAACAATTTTATATGGGCGTGGCACTGCCCAGTCGAACAAAAACCATCAGTGAAAATGCACCTTTCTAATGCATGCATTGGTTTGCAAATCGGTTTAGTGGTTCTTTAGTTATAAAATGACGAACATATTACAACTTATTTTTATATTTTAATTCAAAAGGTTTCACTCTTACGTCAATAACTCGCGAACCAATGGACTTACAAAAACCGCATATAAACGTATATCAAAATAAAATCGGTTGGCGCATTTCAGAGAACATCAATTACAAAACACATTTCACGTACAGTAAAGTGTTGGTTAGAAAAAAATGGAATCGACATTTTTACAATAATTGGCCAGCTCAATCCTAGATCTGAATCCTGTAGTGAACTAATGGAATGATGTAGAGCAAGACATCATTGTTGTTAACCTAAAAAGGTTAGTGATTTATGGACAGAAATTTTAAAGACCTTTAGACAGTATCCCAAGGAGATGTAAAGATGCTATTAAGAAAAAGGGTTATCCTACCAAGTACTTAGTTTGAAATAAAATAAATAAGTATTTTTTTTTTTTGCTGAATATATATTATTATGGGTTTTTATCTATTTTTGCATAAAATAAACGAATTGAAACAAACAAAGCTAAAATAAACTAATGCCACGTATTTCATGGACCCCGAGTGATATGATAGATTAAGAAACGATTAAAATATTAAACGATTAAAATATTAAACACTTTAAAAAAATTTGATTTCAAAAAGTACACATAAGTAAGGTACTAACCCAATATCCACTACTGTATATTTTAAAAGCTTTTTTTATACAAAATGATTATCAAAATTATATTTAAGTGTTTTTTTTTTACTTACACAGCCATCACAATCAATAACAATGTAACCAATGTGTTTTTAAAGAAAACGAGAACAAAACAAGGCTAAGTATTGCTCCTTCTTCCAATACGTTTACAGTATGCTAAGTTTTTCTTAGAATGCAATCGGTGTCATTTACGTCGATTAACTCAACAAAAGCAGTACGGTTTATTGCAAAATTTCGTTTACTTTTTCAGTGTTTGGCCGACCAGAGTGAGGGGCATCAAGTCAATTTGGCAAACCACTCCTGGATTAAGTTTTCAGTCATAGCTTTCTCATAGTAAACTTTAAAAATGTTTAAGCGTGCTTTTGCTGCTTTTCTTTCCTCTTTATCTTAAAAGAGCGTCAATATAACTTAATCAGCGTTGCCACAACTTTGAATTTTTTGTAACCAAATTACAATAAAAAGTAACCAAAATTTTAGATCACAATTTAAAAAAAAAAACATTAAAATATTTTTTTATACATAGAATTTATAGCAGTATTGACTGAATATATAGACTGGTCAAAAAAACCTTGGTACAACAATTGACGAGGCATATTCTTCTGTTTGTTCTACGCGTTTTAACTATATATTAACAAATTTCGCACAAAAGAAGATATAGTTCTCTTACATGCTTAGTTACAATGAGGTTTTTAAATTTATTTGTGGAATGAATCGCTATATACCCGAACCAAATAATAACGTCTAAGTGAAATATGTCTGATATTCATTCTCACTTAACCACTGAATGAAATATTACAAACAACGAAGTTTATTGCGCTGATTGCTTGTCAAAGCTTATCCTGAATATATTCCACCGATCTCAACGTGCTAGAGATTATTTATGCAGTTCAGGAGTAATGATTTTGATATAAAAAAGTAATAGTAATGACATAATAGTTTCAGCCGCGTTATAATCCGTTTCGATCGCATTACCTTTCACCTTAGAACATAGTAAGCGTGTTTTTTATAGAGGTATAGAATTTTAAGTTGGCATTACTTTTCAAGATGGCGACTGATTTAATAGCTGTCAAGTGATTTATTCTCAGTTTGGTTTGGCAATTCATCGTGAATAGACTCACGCCCTTCGTAGATTCGTCGAATGGGCCCAAAACGAGATTACCGTTGTTCCCTTTTTTCATAAGCGAATTTTGTTTAGCGATGAAACGCACTTCTGATTGAATGGCTACGTCAACAAACAAAACTGCCGCATTTGGAGTGAAGATAATCCTCAAGTGTATGTGGAAACACCGTTACACCCAGAAAAACTGAGTGTTTGTTGCACTTTATGGGCTGGTGGAATCATTGGTCCGTACTTTTTCGAAAACGATGGTGGCCAGAACGTTACAGTCAATGGTGATAGGTATAGAGCCATGATTACTAACTTTTTCATTCTTGAATTGAATAACCATGATGTCCAGGAGATGTGGTTTCAACAAGACGGCGCAACATGTCACACAGCTCGTTCCACAATAGATTTATTGAAAGACACGTTTGGTGACCGCCTAATTTCACGTTTTGGACCTGTGAATTGGCCTCCAAGATCTTGTGACTTAACACCGCTAGACTACTTTCTGTGGGGCTATGTAAAGTCATTGATCTATGCGGTAAAGCCACAAACGCTTGACCATTTGGAAGACAACATTCGCCGTCTTATTGCCGATATACGGCCACAAATGTTGGAAAAAGTCATCGAAAATTGGATGGTCATATGCCAGCAATGATATTTAAAATGTAATGCCACAAGATTATCTTTCGAATAAATAAAATTCATGTCAATCGAATAATCCATCGTTGTATTATTGCAACTTAAAGTTCTATACCTCTATAAAAAACACCTCTTATAAGAAATTGGCTGGATTCGCTCTTGGCCTCAAAAAATTTGCAGTCATTTGGCCCAAAATCCATGTTACCAGAAGGATGGGAAAGGTCATAGCATACTCACAACAAAAGGCCAAAGTTTGCCATAAATCCCATTTTTTAAGTGATACACTCAACAAGAAACTGGGTAATAAACGTTAAAAGAAATCATTACCTTTACACAAATCAAAGAAACAAATAACCAATTTTAGTTAAAACTAACCAAAACGGCAATAATGAACTTTATCTAACTTTTTATACGAGCTAAGAATTTAAAAAAATTTAACCCGGGATACCACTTTTCAAACATATTATCATTTGAAACATCTAGTTGCAAAACATATCACCCTTTTTTAATACTTATAATTCAGTAAATAGGCCCTTATCTAGAAAACAAAAACATTTAAATTAAATTATAAAATTAAACAAATGTTAATGCGATTTTGCAATTGATTTTATATTTGGTTGATTGTCATTCCTTTTCTAAAGGATATTTCTTATATAGGGTCCGCCATCTAACGTTTCTTTGCAACTAGTGCTTATTTCGTGAATGGTAACATATAGCTCATGTCTGATTTGACAGATAATTAGTTTTATCCTTCCGCTGAACGAATATGGTTGTGTATACGCTTGAACGACGCTGGGATATTTCTTGAAATATTGCGTGTGATCGACTTACAGAAGATACCGATTTTGCCAAAAAAAATCATCTTTTCAGATGAAGCTCATTCTGATCTTGGCGGGTATGTAAACAAGCAAATTTGTTGCATTTGGGGCGCAGAAAACCCGAACGCATACATTGAAAAGCCGATACACCCAATAAGAGTCACTGTTTGGTGCGGATTTTGGTCCAGAGGCATAATTGGGCCATTTTTCTTCGAAAATGAGCAAGGAGTGGCCGTTATAGTCAATGGCGATCGTTATCGGGCCATGTTGAACGAATTTTTGTTCACAAAAATTGAAGAGGAGGATTAGCGGCAATTGGTTTCAACAGGACGGCGCTACGTGCCACACAGTCGAGGCTACACTCGATGTTTTGCGCCCTGGTTTTGAAGATCGCATTATCAGCCGCAGAGCTGATGTCGTTTGGCCACCTCGGAGCTGCAATTTGACACCGTTGGGTGCCGTCAAAGATAAGTGTTACGCCAACAAGCCAGAGACAATTGACGCTTTAAAGGACAATATTCGTGAAGCCATTGGTGAAATGCAGCGGCACACAATGGATAATGTGCTTAAAAATTGGACCGATCGTGTAGGCTACTACTGCATGACCAGTCGAGGCAGCCATTTGAATGAAATTATTTTTCATTATTAACCGGAAGGATTGTACTTTCAAATAAAAAAAGAAATTTGTGAAAATATTCAGGTTTCTTTTTATAGCATTTTCAAAAAAAAAAATTTATTTGGCGAACCCTTTAGAATAGACCTTCTATCATATAAAAATCCATAGCTTTATAACTTTAATATATATCTGTGTCGACACGGAAGAATAGCTTAAGTCGAAAAATTAAGTTTTGAGATATTCCCAACTTTGTGTAATTTTTACGTTAATTGTTTTTTACAACAAAACTGTGGCTTAACATATTGGTAACAACCTTATTAAACAAAAAATGTATAAATAAAAATAAATTAATTAATTTAAAAAATGTTGGTAAGCAGAGAGCATACAACACCTTTTATAACTTAAGCGATTTTTCGATGCCGAGTTTTGCGTTTTACTGAGCCTTAAGTATACTTAAGTTATTTTTTCAGAGTTTTAAGTGAACATAAGATAAAAAGAAAATAATACAGTAAAATTTTTAAGTTTAAGTCAATTTAAGTCATATAGTTATAAAATGAATTCAAACTGGCAATATGTAAAAAATACTAAATGCACATAAGATATTTTGACAAATTCGATATTGTTTCAAAAAACTTAGGTTAAGAAGTAAACACTCATAAAATTTGCTGAAAGAAAGATTTAAAAAAATGGATTAAATACAATTATGCACCTTGATTTTTATAAAGCTCCTAACGCAATAACATAATATGCGCTTATGTCGGCTTAAGCTACTCTTCCATGCGGCCACAGAAATATATATTTTTTTGTATTTATTAATAATTTGTTTTTAATTTTTTATCCAATTGCAAAGTTTATTTTATCGCATATTAATTTATATATTCAAAAAACTTAATAAATGACTTCAACAATTTTTCTTTATTATTGTTGACAAAATTACCACCCTCATTGGTGTCACTTGCCACAATTGCTGCTGCCGCTTTAATATGCAACACTTGCAATAAATAATAAAAGAAAAAAACACACACACAGAATTGCTACTTGTGATTTAGATTTATATGTTGCCACTGTCATCAATTCTATTCGAAACTATAAATATTCTAAAATTTTGTTATTTTTTCCCCAAATCGAATGTGCAACAATGGCAACAATAAGAACAATAACAGCAAATGATAAATTCAAAAAAAATGATTTAAAATCTTAAATGTGTCATTCATTCATTCATCCATTCATTTATTTATACACTCATAGGAGTATTATTTGATCATAACAGTGTTTGGAGTTTAATGGTGGCATGTGTTTCATGTTGGTTGAGGGTGATTGTATTGTAGCATGATGTTGTTGTTGATTGTACGCTACACCATCAGGAAAGGTGGAGTCCGATCAACATAGAAACACTTGTGAATGGAAATACGTATGTTTTTATTAACTCCTTTCCAAATCAAGACATTGTGGTATAGAGTATCATAATGTCGGACTTGAGCGACTATAAATTTCGTACTTGTTTGCAGTTTATGAATGATTTTGTCACTGGTATTGTTCACTTTTAAGGTGTGTATGGATTATGTTTGTTGTTGAAATTAAAGAAAAGAAAAAAAGAAAACAAGCAGAACACCGTTAAAATTCTTTGTTTTCAGATTTAAGAAAATGTTTTTTGATACACTGAGAAAAAATATAACAACTTTTTTAAAAGCTTATAAGACTGCTTTTACAATGTGGCAATTGATGGTTAGCCAACTTTTGTATTCTCTTTTGAAGTTGCCTAAACCTTTCACAAACAATAAATTAATTGACTGGCAAAAATTTGTCTTTTATATTTCTTTCTCTTTCTTTCATATGCAATAGTATTAAAGAAAATGAAATGAGAAAAATAATATGAAGCAACAGAATGAAAATTGCGAAAAGTAAAAAAAGAGAAATTAAAAGTTTCCAGTACAGACAGTCGTGTACTACACACTCTACGACTTCAAGCCAGGGTTGGCAGGCCACTGGGTAACCCAATTAAGCCCACCCGGGTTTTATTGGGCATTATATTTAATTAAACCCGGTTGGGTTTTTTGTTTAAAGTACTTCGTAATTTATGTACAACAAAAATAAGTATAATTTATGATCGGCTCAAAAACGCATTAACAAGGATACCAAAATGGAAATGTATGAAATCACTGCTTACATCTTTTCCCCACCTCTGAGCCAATTTCCGAATCACGTTTCAGAAAAACTTCTCGTCTTTTGAGGCGAACCAACCTTGAAGCCGATTTTATATTTCTTGAAAAGAAGTGATTCGGCGACATGGTAGAAGATATTATATTCGTACGAGCATTGTCACGCAAAAGAATAACTTAATCATGTCTGTCTTTGTATTTCGGTCCTTTTTTTCTCATAAAGCACGCCTAAGCGAAGTAAGTGTAGTCTGCTTTAGCAGCACATAGTACACAACGCCGCTTTGATCCGACCAAGAGTACAAAATTGCATTATAATTTTACCAAAAACAAAAATATTGTCTAATTGAACGAAATTAGAAAGCAGTTATAAAACACAATAAAAGCCGGTGGACTGCGTTTTATAAAATAACCCGAGTTTTTGCCAGCCGTGCTTCAAACCCTCGCCTATAAACTTCGTCTGTTTGTCAATCAGTTGCCGCTTTAACTTAGTTTTTTAATCTACAATAGAAACTCATTTAACTTTTATTTAATGGTTTATTGCATTTAAAAATTATAAAATGTATGACAAAAAGTCATAATTTTTTTCAGTGTATTCACTAGAGGATTAACAGAGTTTACGTATACATACATGCATTTATTTATTACATTTTGTCCAAAATAATTTTAATCGAATCATTTCATTCATTTGTTAAAATTATTTTGATTTGTGTTGTTTTATGGACTTTAACATGTCATTTTGGGATTTAAGCATAAACCGTTCATGAATCATAATGGAATTTATGATGAGATTTATGTGAGTGCGTCTATTTACAATCATGATGTGCACTTTAAGGAAAATGCATTTTATCAATTCCCTCTAATTCGTTATGCATATAACCTTACAGTCACCAAAATTAATAAATTTCCAAAACTTAATATAAACATTTCCTTACAAAACTTTGCAAGTTTTCGTAATTTATTTAGCAAATAGGCCTTCTACATAAAAATGAGTAAAAATTTTATATCGATAAAATCTACATACATACATATATAAAAATAAGTTGTCGCATGTTCGTCATTTTATAACTCGAGAACCATTAAGCCGATTTACAAACTAACACATGCGTTGGAAAGGTGTACTTTTACTGTTTGTTCAATTGGGCGATGTCACGCCCATATATTTTTTTATATTTCCATATCTTTAAAACAGTAATATTAAGAATTTCTAAATTAATTCATCAGGCGAAAAGTTTGCGGATTTGGATAAGTAGGAGTGGACTTTCCAAACGAAGTAAATATTGATTTTTGTATATCTTTGGGACGGTGATAATAGAAAGTTCAGAATTTGGTCTAAATAACTTTTTGGTCAATATAAATCATCACTCAAACAGACGGCGGAATTGTATAAGTGGGCATGACACCTCACATACAAAGTAAATATTGATTTTTGTATACCTTGAGAACATTTAAAGTGAAAGTTTCTGAATTTGATACAAATGACTCGGTAGTTAATACAAATCACCAGTCCAAAAGTGGGAGGAATTGTATAAGTGGGTGTGGTATCTCCCATACATATTAACTATTAATTTTTGTATATCTTAAGAACGGTAATAGTTAGTTTTTAAATTTGATTTAAACAACTTCTTGGTCAGGACACATCATCAGTCTAAAGAACGTTTAAAAGGGCAGTTTCTGAACTTGGTCTAAATGACTTGGTAGCCAATATAAATCATTAATTTTAATACATTCCTTTAAATTTTTCTGTACTCTGGTATAAAATAAAAATAGATACGCAGTTTATCGTTTGATTGAGTATTATTATCTGCCATTTATTTTGTTTCGGGTCTTCTGGATCAGGATTTAAGGATGTTCTCTACCACCTGCAGCTCTTGGTGTGTATACAAATGATACATACACTGATGGGTTGATGTGTGGTGGCTATGGTGCTGTTTTAGAGCAGCTGGATAACAATTTGTCCAGAAGGCTTTGAGACTACTGCTTTCAACCTACAGGTTAAAATTATGACTATAAATATTGCTGGGCAATATGTCCTGTATCATGATATCTTCAGCAGCGACATCTTTATATTTACTAAAAGCAAAGTGACCATAAGATCCCTGGCGAGTGCCAATAGCACATCGAAAATTTGATGAATGACGGGTATTTTTGGATAAGATTGCGAGACATACTGCATTAAATAGATTCCTGAACATAAAAGCTGAATGGCGGATAAATTGCACAGGCAGGTATCACTTTATAGCTCAATGGGAACATCGAATCTCTTCTTAAGAGGAATAGGTAACTGACAGAGCAGGAACAGTGCATAAGTGAATACACCTGTCACATTTAATGGATGAAGAACGGGACAAATGTGGAAACTGTGTAGACTACATCTAAACACTATAACCAGCTATTGGGCTCCAGCTAAACACGCTCAAAACCTGAAAATCCCATATAAAGTTATGTGATGGCAATCGATTCGTTTTAAAATTAAATCGAAAGTTCAAAACGAACAAATCAACTGAAGGTGTGATATAAATCGCATCGATTTCATTTTCTATATTTATTTTATATCAAGGCATTTCATATTGAAATACCAACTTTTTAGTTATTTGTTCAAAATTTCTTACGCACATACTACAAATCTTTTGTAAAAAAAATGTATTAAACATTAAAAAAATAAGATTTCATCATTTCTGAATTTCTTTTCAAAGTGATGATCATAGTTGCAATATCTGGAGTCTGGAATCACATTATGCAAATCTTATAACATTTTGTTGGTCGCCGGCTGGTATGTCAATTCGTAATTCGCCGCTTTTATAGTATTACATCTTAGTTTAGAATGTTCTAGTATGGACATGAATCCTCGATTTTTCGCCATTAATTCAAATGTTCTAAAATAACACAAAAAGTAACCGATCCATGCACTTGGCAGTACTCTTAATTAGTGCAGCCAATACATTTTTTTTTAGCTAAAAGCTCATAATAAGTTCTGACGTGGTGAATTTTGCTTTAGCGTTTTCAATTTTGTAACAATATTTTAAAGATTCAGTAACATTTTGAAGAAATTTCTTGCAAAAAATTGCATCGTTTTCATTTCACCAATCATTCGATTTAAAAACGTAAAAAATATTCGATTTTCGTTTTCTATCACACCTGTTTTTGTTTAAAATTTTATAGAACGAAATGAAAAATAAAATCGAATTCGATTTAAATCAAAATCGATTTGAAAACGAATCTTAAGTTGCCATCACAAAAATTTTTCGATTTTAAGTTGATTTTCTTTCGTTTTCGATTTCCATCACATGTCTGATAATTATTTCTGCAGAAGCTGCAATGACGAAGAAGAGGAGGGGTTCATAGAGTCCGTGGCATTGTCAAACATTTTATGACTAAGACTGTCTTTGCTTGGTCGAAGAAGATTCAACAACAGGCGATTTGGACAAAACCTACGAATACATTAAAATGTCTGGATAGCTGCTGAAGGCCAGAAGCTGTGAGGACTTTGATACAATAGTAGCCAAATGGTATCACAACGGAACCTATTCTTTGGAACCAGGCATGCTATGCCTCGAACAGTTCCCTATTGAATCTTTCAGCTCTTTTCCTATTCATTGAAACCACGCATGCTATACCTCGAACAGTTTCCTATTGAATCTAACAGCACTTTTCCTAAAAAAAAAAAAAAATGTATCCGGTTTTAAGCTTGCTAAATAGGCCTTTATTATTAATACATAACAAGCAAAAAAACGAATATAATTTATTTAATTTTTCTATGCAATCTTGCTTTAATAATGTAACTGAAATAACATTCCATACTGATGCCTGTCTGTCATCATCAAAAATAATTTAAAAAAAATCTTTTTTTCCTATGAAAAATATTTATTTGACAAAAACTGCTGCAAGTATTTAAGGTCTTTTTTTAATTAAGCTGCATGTTTCCTTTTCTTAATTTCAATTAAAAATCATATTTGGCTGCATTTAGACTCACATTTTTAGTAAATATTTTGACAGTCTCATAGTTATTTAATAAAGAAAAAACAAATTTAATAATATTTTATTTAACGAAAAGTTGATTTCAATTAACGCCTTTTAATACCACAAGACGTCAACAAACAAAAAAAAGAAGAAAAGAAAATTTAGTAAATGAATGTACGAATGAGCAAGTGAATAGCGAAACTTTTTTTTCTTCATAAATTCGGAACAACTTGTGTTGCAACGCACACAGATTGTTGAAAAAGTATTTTTGTGGCAAAAACTAATAAAGTTGTTGAAAATATTTTCATTTTTTAAAGGTGATACGTAATTCAACATTAATGAAGGCTTATTTATACAGTTTTACTGAGATATAGACATAAGCAAATTTGCAACAGGATTTTTATTATTATCCATATTCATAGAGGGTACATAGGACCTCAACAAAATATTTCCAATCACTTCTTGTGAATGCTAACCATTTTAGATCCATAATTGCACATTATATTCGCCTTCATTTAGTCCGTAATGAATTTTTCGTCTCTATTTCTTAGTACGTCTGCCGCCCTGTGGGTTTAATTCAAGGAATCCTTGGACTACATTTCCATCGACACTTCCTGCTTCTCATTTCATTATAAAGTAGCGTTTGATTGCATCTTTCGTATAGGCGTTAGTTCGAAATTATGTTTGGCCAATGGACTCGAAGGATTCTTATAAGACATCTGTTTATAAATCACTGGATTATGCAATGACTCCTGCATAACGTCACATGAAATCGGAAAAGTCCTAAGTAACATTCCAAAAATTTTGCAGACGAAAAAAACGTTTTAAAATGTGAAATATACCATTTTGGTTAGGCTTAGAATATTGTTGATAAAAACGTTGTTTTCAGTTTTAAAAGTGTACAAATTTATGGGAATACGTATTTCGAAAGAATGCATCATAATCAATCAAAAAGTAGATTTCGAATTTTGTGTAACTTAGGGCTTTTTTTGTGTAACTTTTAGGGCTTTTGCATATGACGCTCTGCATGGTATTTCATATTTCGCATGCATAGAGTAACATTGTGGGTCACACTGTACGAGTCGCACTTTACGTTTAAGTTAAATATTCGTATTGTTAGGAATGCAAAAATGCCTAAAAAAATTATACAACAACTTAGTACATTTAAAACTACAAACTTTATTATGAAATTTTTTCTATTGGTTTGTGAATAGGCTAATACGATCACCCTGTCAATATCATACTTACACTAGTCTACAAAAAACAAAAAAATTTCTGGCCTTTAAATAAAACTATATGGAATATAATGATTTTAATGCGCTGAATTCAAATCTGTTTTTAGTTTTTTTCCACCGGCTCATATATTTTTTTTATGGGGATGGCAATTTTTTCGCCCAAATATGGTAGTTATGTCAATATATTTCATCACAACTTGAAAATTACTTGATCTGTTTTAATGCATTTCTTTTCATTATTTTTGTGTGTTGCCTAATAATAGATATATTACACATTTTTGTCAAAGTTAGGCACCTACCTGTTTGGGTTATTTGACTTTTAACATATCTGGCCTTCATTTAAATGCTTAAAATATAAAATTTATAGTTTAAGAATTTTTTTAGAACTTTTTTGAAATAAAAGAAAAAAAAAATCCACTAATTTTGCACAAAAAATGTGTTAGCAAATTTTGGTCAAAATTAGGTACAAGCATTTAATTTTGAATATAATCAACAATAGGCAAACGATTTTCATGATTTATAGCTTATTTTACTTTGACTTTGAAAAAAAGTGCTCAAATTATTTTCGCAAATAACTTATGAATAACTCCGAAACTGTTGAAGATACAAAAAATGTTATTTAGGTGATTTATAGGAAATTTTGTTCCCAAACATTTGCCGGTTCTTGCATTAAAATCGGTCAAGTCGTTTTCAAGTTATAATGCAATATATAGACATAACTGCCATATTTAGGTCGAAAAATTTGCCACGCCCATAAAAAAAATGTAATCCCGAAGGAAAAAAACTGAAAACGAACGGATTTGAATGTAGTTTTATTTAAAGGCTTATTTGCTGTAGATCGGTATTATTTGTGTTGTTGACAGCATTAACAATTGCCTATTGAATTTAATTTTTGAGTGTTACATTTGAATTAACGAATCTGAAAAGAAATTTCGAGAAGGTTTTGGTCTTTACTAGAACATTCGAAATTAGTACCAATTGTATAAAAAGGTGCGCCTTATGCCTAGTTCAGTAGTTTAACAGTCATAGAGTAAAGTCGTACTTAAAGTTGAGTATTCAGCAAATTGGTGTCTTAAGCGGATATTCAATAAGTTAGATACTGCATAGTTATAATTGTGTAAATAAAAAAGGAAAATTTCTTCCCAAACAGTATTATTTATTTCATTTGATATAGTTCAAAAGAACTCAAACATTTTAAAAAGGTTAAAGTAACAGTATTATGATGTTAGCTTCAGTCCATAATGACTTCCAGATATATGTAGTTCAAGGCTGCAATTACTAATCTTACTTTTTGCTTACAATTTTTAATATTTACGATGCTTTGCAGCTCCCGGTTGCTGTTAATATGCTACTGAGAGAGTTCAATACATCTTCCAATGAGTAGTTAACCTCTTCTATTTGACCATTAAGGTTCCAAATTATATCGTAATGAAACGAATGGAAAAAAACGAGGTATACAAAATTGACCTACTTTTTTCTTGAACTTAAAAAAATAACAAAATATTTTAGCGCTCAATCCATACATACATTGTAAGCATGATGGGAAAATATCATAGCTAGAAACGGCCAATACTAATAAATAAATGAATAAACTTTTTTGTGTTGTACCAATATTTTACAATAAATGACAAAAATTTGTTAAAAAACCCACAATTTTAAGTATAAAACAATATAATACGACGAATAGGCTTGTATTTCGAGTTATTAAAGATTTCACCTACGCATTCTATAAATAGCAGTAAATTTTCAAAAAGTAGACTTAATGGCAACACTTTGTAAATCAATTTTTGTTATATTTTGACCATGGTGAAATAAAAATATGTAATTTCACCATAATTTTGACGGTGACT
The DNA here is from genome assembly GCA_023159175.1 of Wohlfahrtia magnifica. Lineage (NCBI taxonomy): Eukaryota > Metazoa > Arthropoda > Insecta > Diptera > Sarcophagidae > Wohlfahrtia > Wohlfahrtia magnifica. Next base: position 2,276,528 of record JAKWBJ010000539.1, read on the forward strand.
AATATACGGGTAGCTCTCATTCTCTCTTTTAAAGCGAAATGAAAACAAATACCGGCTAACGGCTATATAAAGAGCGAATACCGCCATATTAACAAATACTACGTTAAAAACATTGTTGATAACTAGACGTATGGTAAATAAATAAAATAAAACACGGAAAGTATTAAAAAAGAACCAAAAACAAATTAAATAAAACATGGCACAAATAGTTCAAATGACTAACGAACAATTACAGCAACTATTGGAAACTGTTAAAACAGCAGCTATTACTGTCGCCAGTCAACCACAAACAAAGTCTAAACGAAATTTCGATTTTTGTTCACTTTTTAATGGTGAACGTGACCATGAAGTGGTTGAATCTTTTATTGACTCAGTGGAAACCTACAAAGATGTTGAAGGTATTAGCGATGAAGATGCCTTAAAAAGTATATCTTTGCTATTCTATGATATGGCTGCCACCTGGTGGAAGGGTGTTAGAAAAGAAGCCAAATGTTGGGCTGATGTTCCCCGACTATTACGTGAACATTTTTCACCCCCTAAGCCGGCCTATCAGATCTACATGGAAATTTTTGCTAAAAGACAAGATGATAAAACTGCCATTGATACGTTTGTATGCAAACAGCGTGCTTTGCTGGCCCAATTACCAGACCAACGTCATGACGAGGAAACCGAAATTGATTTAATCTATGGTTTGCTTAACATCAAGTATCGCAAATATATTGCTCGACATGATATAAAAACTTTTCCTGATTTATTGGAAAAGGGACGTATGATTGAACATAATAATATGGAGCTTGAGGCCAATCAACAGCAGCAAAATGGTAAAAATGGTAGAGAATTTCGTAAGGCGAAGAGATGTAGCAATTGCAATTACCGTGGCCATACATATCTGGAGTGCCGTAAACGTAAAAATTATGAACAAGACGGAGAGCAATATGGTCAAGCCAAACCTGATAGAAATGAAAACGTAGTAGTGGATAAGAATTGTGACGGCTGATGATCTAATTACTCCACAGACAAGTCTGATTGTTTGGTATATGTATACATAATGTACATGAATGGTATTATAGTATGTGTGTATATAGTATATGTATTATAGTGTGTGTGTATGTACTTGTTTAGTTCTTTATTTATATTGTTCTTTGAAACATTATCAAATATGTATGTATGTATTATTTTTTATAAATAAACATAAATAATATTATAAGCTATGGTATTTCATAAGATTGTCAAAACCATTGTAGCACGCATAGTTACGTACTCTTATAACACTTTAAATTATATATAAAAGTAGATCTTATTTTTTAATAATAATCTTTTTTTTTGTCTATTAGAAAAAAAAGATTAAATTAAAAAATATATTGTGATTTGTTTAAAATATAATAATAAAAAAATGAGATTAATAAACACATGCGAAAAAAATTTGGAAAACTCCCTCCCCGACGGGGAGTTAAACCCCCGTCTCACGCGTGACAGGCGGGGATACTAACCACTATACCGAGCCATTACCGCCGAAAAGACGTAAGCGCCATGATTATTGATTTTCGTTTTTTGATAAAAATCGATAGTATTGGATCATTCCCACCAGCATACAAAATTTTGTAAATGTACCTTTGTGATTTTACAGTACTTATGTACTACTCCAGAACAAAAAATATTGAAAAAACCTTCTCCTGAAAAATTTGGTTTTTGTCGCTTACGTCTTTTTGGCGGTTATGGCTCGATACCATCAAGGACATGTTATTGCACTCGCCAATTGTTGTATAAAATTTATAAGGTGAGTAAAAGCTATTAAATAAATAATACACGTATAACAAATTCAACATACATGGAGAAATACAATTTTTTCTCATTTCCTGTAAATAAATATTAATTTTTTAAATTTGGAGAATGATGACCAACTACACTATTGAAAGTTTCGCACAATCGCCAATTCCGAACGGTAGATGTATTATTTAGTGAAGGTTTTTACACTGTAAATGCTCATAACCACTCGCTAGCAATACTGTGAGGTAATACCGCTGTTAAAAATTGTCAGATGGTGTGGTAGGCCTTCTTGGTTGGATGCGGGTGTCTTACCTAACATAATACAGTAACACACACTATTAGGTACGTGGTGCATGCATAACATACCACAGTGGCGCACACTATTAAATATGTGGTGCATGCATTTATGTGTATACAGATGTCTTCTGAAGTGTGAAAATATATGGAAATCGATGGGAAGGATAAGTTTAGATATATTGAGTGTTCTTAAATACTAAGCTGAAAAGGTTCTTCTACACCAGGAACTATTAAACACCTTAAGTATTGTCTATAAGAGTGACATTATTGTGCAGCTAGAGAAACTTTATTCTATACCAATTAGTCTCTAGGCGCTGGCAAATTAAACTCTTACAAAATACGCTGTAAAAAATGAATCAATGCATGAAATATTAGGACGTTGTATTGTCGACGAAGAAAGGTTCGTTAAGGCTATAAAAAGCCGAACGTTGTTCTAGCATGCTTTCTTACTAGAAATTACCATACATGGGACAAAAATTTATTAACTTTATTTGTCAATGCAACAAAAATTGAAAAGATTTTTATTTTAATAAAAAAAAACGGTTAACCGGTTATTTGATTGATTTTTAAACGAAGCCCAGTTTTTCTAAATTGTCAATTTTCGAATTACTCGAAAACCGATTTTTGAATGAAGTCGAATAATCGATCTCCCTAGTGGATTCAAAAATAAGCATGTACCTATTTCTACCATGAGGTGTTTTTGACACTTTGAGGATTTTAAGACCAGAACGTAGAGCAACCACTGATTTGTAAAATCTATAGTAGTGAATCATGAAATAAAATATTCCATCTATTTAATAATAAAGATTATAAAGAGTTTCGGCAATTACTCGCTTTCTTTTAAGAAATAAATTTTCAGTGACCAGTGGGCAATGACTCTACTTAAAATTTTTAATCATATTATTACGTTTTAACCTTTTTAAAACGTTTGAGTTCGTTTTTATTGCGTTCAAATAAAATAAAACACTATTTTTATTTTAGTTGTTTTACAATCAGTCTCTTTCTTTATTAATTCCACTGTACTTTAATACACCAAATTCGCTTTCAAAACACTTTTTATTTGCGCCTTAAACAGATTTTACTTCTTGACAGCCATTTCAATACTATCTAACTCACCAGCCGCAATTCGCCGCTTTTATAGTATTTCATCTTAGTTTGGAATGTTCTAGTACGGATATGAATCTTCGATTTTACGCCGTTAATTTAAATGTTCTAAAACAAGACAAAAAGTAATCGATCCATGCACTTGGCAATACTCTTAATTAGTGCAGATAATTTTAGAAGTAAAGGCTTAACACAAGCCAATATATTTTTTTAGCTAAAAGCTCATAATAAGCTCTGACGTGGTACATTTTGCTTTAGCATTTTCATTTTTGTAAAAATATTTTAAAGATTCGGTCATATTTTGAAGAAATTTCTTGCAAAAAATTGCATCGTTTTCATTTCACCAATCATTCGATTTGAAAACGTAAAAAATATTCGATTTTCGTTTCGTATCACACCTGTTTTTGTTTTCGATTTCCATCACATACCTGATAATTATTTCTGCGAAAGCTGCAAACACGAAGAAGAGGAGGGGTTCATAGAGTCAGTGGCATTGTCAAACATTTGAGGACTAGGACTGTCTTTGCTTGGTCTAAGAAGATTCAACATCAGGCGATTTGGACAAAACCTACGAATACATTAAAACGTCTGGATAGTGCTGAAGGTCAGAAGTTATGAGGACTTTGATACAATAGTAGCCAAATGGTATCACAACGGAACCCATTCTTTGAAACCAGACATGCTATGCCTCGAACAGTATCCTATTGAATCTAACAGCTCTTTTCCTACAAAAAATTTTTCTTGATACTAATTTTTTTAATCAGGTTTTAAGTTTGCTAAATAGGTCTTTATTGTTAATACATAACAAGCAAAAATTCGAACTTAATTTATTTCATTTTTTTATACAATCTTGCTTAAATAATGTAACTGAAATAACATTTCATACTGAAGCTTGTCTGTCATCATCAAAATTAATTTTAAAAAAATCTTATTTTCCTATGAAAAATATTTATTTGACGGAAACTATTGCAAGTATTTAAGGTCTTTTTTTAATTAAGCTGCATGTTTCCTTTTCTTAATTTCAATTAAAAATCATATTTGGCTGCATTTAGACTCACATTTTTAGTAAATATTTTGACAGTGTTTTAGTTGTTTAATAAAGGAAAAATAAATTTAATAATATTTTATTTAACGAAAAGTTGATTTCAATTAACGCCTTTTAATACCACAAAACGTCACCAAACAAAAAAAGAAGAAGAGAAAATTTTGTGAATGAGCAAGTGAATAGCGAAACTTGTTTCTTCATAAACTACTATTTCTTAGTACGTCTGCTGCCCTGTGGGTTTCATTCAAGGAATCCTTGGACTATATTTCCACCGACACTTCCTACTTTTCATATCATTATAATGTAGCGTTTGTTGCACCTTTCGTATACGCGTTAGTTCGAAATTATGTTTGGCCAATGGACTCGAAGGATTCTTCTAAGACATCTGTTTATAAATCACTGGATTATGCAATGACTTCTGAATATCGTCACACGAAATCGAAAAAGCCCTAAATTACTCGTATATTTCAAGAATTTTGCAGAATAAAAAAAACGTTTTAAAATGTGAAATATACCATTTAGGTTAGGCTTAGAATATTGTTGATAAAAACGTTGATTTCAATTTTAACAGCGTGCAAATTTATGGGAAATACGTATTTCGAAAGAATACATCATAACCAATCAAAAAGCAGATTTCAAATTTTTTTGTAACTTAGGGCTTTTTGGATTTCGTATGACGCTCTGTATGGTATTTAATATTTCGCATGCATAGAGTAACATTGTGGGTCATACCGTACGAGTCGCACTTTACGTTCGAGTTGAATATTCGTATTGTTACGAAAGCAAAAATGCTTAAAAAAATTTTACAACAACTTAGTACCTTTAGAACTACAAACCTTATTATGAAATTTATTCTATTGGTTTGTGAAATGTCATAATAACACTGGTCTACAAAAGACAAAAAGTTTTCTGGTCTTTAAATAAAACTATATGGAATATAATGATTTTAATGCGCTGAATTCAAATCTGTTTTTAGTTTTTTTCCACCGGCTCATATATTTTTTTATGGGCATGGCAATTTTTTCGCCCAAAATATGGTAGTTATGTCAATATATTTCATCACAACTTGAAAATGATTTGATCGATTTTAACACATTTCTTTTCATTGTTATTGTGTGTTGCCTAATAATATATTACACATTTTTTTCAAAGTCACGCAACTACCTGTTTGGGTTATTTTACTTTTAACATATCTGGCCTTCATTTGAATGCTTAAAATGTAAAATTTATATTCTAAAAACTTTTTCATAACTTTTTGGAAATAAGGAAAAAATTCCACTAATTTTTCAAAAAAAAAAAAAAAAATTAGTAAATTTTCGTCAATTTTCGAAGGAAAAAACTGAAAACGAACGTTGATACCGTTAAATTCCCGAGCAGCAACTCTCATAATTATGTCCAATACAATATGGGAAACGGCCAATACTAATAAATAAATGAATAAACTTGTATTGTACCAATATTTTACAATAAATGACAAAAATTTGTTAAAAATCCCACAATTTTAAGTATAAAACAATACAATATGACGAATAGGCTTATGTTTCGAGTTATTAAAAATTTCACTTACACATTCTATAAACAACAGTATATAATCGCAAATTTGACTCAATGGCAACACTTTTTATATTAATTATTGTTATATTTTGGGTGATGACTAATACACGGGTCTCTCTCATTCTCTCTTTTAAAGCAAAATAAAACAAATACCGGCTAACGGCTATATAAAGGGGGAATACCGCCATAGTAACAAATACTACGTTAAAAACATTGTTGATAACTAGACGTATGGTAAATAAATAAAATAAAACACGGAAAGTATTAAAAAAGAACCAAAAACAAATTAATTAAAACATGGCACAAATAGTTCAAATGACTAACGAACAATTACAGCAACTATTGGAAACTGTTAAAACAGCAGCTACTACTGTCACCGCTAGTCAACCACAAACAAAGTCTAAACGAAATTTCGATTCTTGTTCACTTTTTAATGGTGAACGTGACCATGAAGTGGTTGAGTCTTTTATTAACTCAGTGGAAACCTACAAAGATGTTGAAGGTATTAGCGATGAAGATGCCTTAAAAAGTATTTCTTTGCTATTCTATGATTTGGCTGCCACCTGGTGGCAGGGTGTTAGAAAAGAAGCCAAATGTTGGGCTGATGTTCCACGACTATTACGTGAACATTTTTCACCCTCTAAGCCGGCCTATCAGATCTACATGGAAATTTTTGCTAAAAGGCAAGATGAAAAAACTGCCATTGATACGTTTGTATGCAAACAGCGTGCTTTGCTGGCCCAATTACCAGACCAACGTCATGACGAGGAAACCGAAATTGATTTTATCTATGGCTTGCTTAACATTAAGTATCGCAAATATATTGCTCGACATGAGATAAAAACTTTTCGTGATTTATTGGAAAAGGGACGTATGATTGAGCATAATAATATGGAGCTTGAGGCGAATCAACAGCAGCAAAATGGTAAAAATGGTAGAGAATTTCGTAAGGCGAAGAGATGTAGCAATTGCAATTACCGTGGTCATACATATCGGGAGTGTCGTAAACGTAAAAATTATGAACAAGACGGGGAGCAATATGGTCAAGCCAAACGTGGTAGAAATGAAAATATAGAAGTGGATAAAAATTATGAAGGCTGATAATCTAAATTACTCCAAAGACAAGTCTGATTGTTTGATATATGTATACGTAATGTACATAAATGTATGTATTATAGTGTGTATGTACTTGTTTAGTTCTTTATTTATATTGTTCTTTGAAACGTTATCAAATATGTATGTATGTATTATTTTTTATAAATAAACATAAATAATATTATAAGCTATGGTATTTCATAAGATTGTGAAAACCATTGTAGCACGCATAGTTACATACTCTTATAACACTTAAAATTAAATATAAAAGTAGTTCCTATTTTTTAATAATAATCTTTTTTTTGCCTATTAGAATAAAAAAGATTAAATTAAAAAATATATTGTGCACTGTTTAAAATATGATAATAAAAACAAGATTTAATAAGAACTTGTGAAAAAAAATCGAGTTACTCCTCTCTCCCCGACGGGGAATTGAACCCCGGTCTCCCGCGTGACAGGCGGGGATACTAACCACTATACTATCGAGGATATATTGTGTTTCTCGCCAATCATTGTATAAAATGTATAAGGTGAGTAAAAACTATTAAATATATAATACTCGTACAACAAATTCAACATTCATGGAGAAATATAACAATCTGAAACCGCCTTATCTTCCCTGCAAATAATACAGTTCAGTGTTGTTAATAATGTCTACTGCAAACGTTCAAAGGTAATTTTTACGCATTCTGCTAAATCTAGTTCTTTATGTTGGTTTTTGTAGTGTTAATAAAAGTAATTGAGTCAACCCAAGGCGAATTCAATAAGGCGGCCTTAATTTACTACGTAAGCAACAGCTGATATATTCGCGTATGTCAAAACAAACAAACATTCTGTATTTTGTTGAAAACTTTTTTCTTACTACAATGTTGCATTATATTGACACACCGAAATGTTGTTTTACAGTGTTGTATTCGTTTTCAATTTAAGACCACCGTATTAAATTCGCCTCGAGTCTACCGAAAATTCCTCTAATTTGAAGACTATCAATTAAATCTGATGAAACTTTGCTATTGATTTTTGTGTCGGTTAGCATTAATTTAAAAGAAAACAGTTAGTCGAACCGTCAACACCATTTTATTGAAATCGTCTTGCCAACGATTGCAAATCAAATTTTATTCACATTCAACTGGCTGGATTAACCACAATTTGAGATATGTAAAGGGATTTATATTAACTTAAAAAAATCTTCGTTAATTGGGTTCGAATTATGAAAACATTTGAATTTCTGGCCTTATCTAAAGTTGCTCTACATTCAATTAATATTTTTAAAGTTTTTGTGTAATCAACACTTAATTTGGCGGTTTTTTTTTTAATAGTCCGTGCCTTTGATTTTTTTATTAAGTTGTCTACCTTGAATAAGAGATAAAATTCACCACAGTCAGCTGTGCAGACATATAATGTACAGTACTATCGACGTTTTAAACTGTATGTCGGTTAAAACTGCCTTGCCATCATTATTCATTATTATTTAATGTTTGTGCAGACTGCAAGACCAAGTAATGTCAATATTGAAGAAATTTACTCAATTATAAAAAATTAAAAAAATATTAATTTTGGCGCTTTATTAAAATAATGCTTGATTTTTATTATTAAGCAATTCTTGTTTTTAGTGTTATTATTTATTATTACCGTTTTTAACGATTGTGATTATTTAGCCGCTTTTTTTAACGCTTTACATTGACATCACTATGACCGTTACTTGCAACAGAGAGATAAAAACAACACAGATAAACTTCAGTCTGCAAGCATAGAACATGGAGTTCGGTCGTGAATGAAGTTGTAAACGGAGAAATTTGTGTTCGCCTCTTTATCTTGAGTGTTTTTATTTATTAAAAATTTCTTGTAAAATTACCAACAACAACAAAAAAGCGTGTCGTTTTCAATGAATAATATAAATAAAGTGTCATATTCAAAGAAACGAAATTGAAAATGTCAATAAAATAAAGTTGTCTGATTGCAAATATCAAAGAAGAATAAGCAAATAAAGAAAAGTTAAAAATGAAGTGAAAAGAATTAATGTTTCAAAACAGGAGAAAAAAGGGTCTGACCAAAAAGTGTGATAGAGAGAAAGAGCGTTAAAAATAGCAGAGAAAAGAAAAGAAAAACAACAATATGTAGTAAAAAAAACAACAACGTGGAAGCAAGAAGGAGTAATATAGAGAAATAAAAAAATTATGCAAATATTCGTTAAAAATAAACAAAAGGTGAAGTTAAAAGCAAATAACCAAAGAAAAGAAGCAGAAGCAAAGATTTGTTTACATACCCCTACAGCGATAACAACAATAACAACAACACAACTACAACTGCAGTGAAGAAAAATCACAAATGAAACTAACAAATTTGAAATCTATATTAAAGCAACAACAGTAATAAATAAAAATTGTTTTATTGACATGCAAATTAAATTCTTTTCTGGCTGCATCAGTTAATATGTGTATGTGAGCGGGAGAGAGTGCTTTTTTTGCACTTCCTGTTTACACCATTTGAGTTTTGTTTTTCTCCTCTCTCTCTGTCTCTCTGGGTCGTAACATCGTAATGTTTGTGCTTTGCAAGTGTTCTATCCTACAATACTTACCCCCTAAAGTAACGGGATTTTAACAGTCGTTTGTACACCACCGCATAACAAATACAAAAGCAAACAGAAAAAGAAGAAAGCATAACGTAGTACGTATGTACAAATGTGTGAAGATAACAAATAAAAGTTTAACGTTTTTTTTGTGCGCGAATACAGAAAAGTGGAAAAGTGAACAAAATTTTTAATAAATTAAAGTGAAAAGTTGTGTGAAATAACAAAAATTAATTAAATTTATTTACAAAAACATGGTATCCTAAAGTATTTTCAGTGTGAATGTGCTCGCTTCTCAAACTCGCTATACAACAAATCTCTGTATCCTCTGTCTTGTCCTTTAACTACTACGTCCTCCCTCTCTAATGGATTATAATATTTCAATGTCTGTCGCCACAGCCTATGACACCACCACCACTCGTAAGTCTGGCAGCCAAATGTACCGGCATGCCAATACAGAAATGTCATCATCAGCAGTAAGCGGACAACGAGGAGGAGTGGTGTTGCAACAATTGCAACCGGCATTTAGAAAAATGTCTTATTTAAAAACACTAATTTTTTCGTTAATAATCTGCGTCTGCTTGGCGGGTTACGCTACAGCAAGTCAAGGTAAGTGGATAAAGAATATCGTAATGCACTATAGGCGGATAACACCATGATCTAAAGTCACACGTTTAGTGGATTAAATTAGTGAAAAATAAGGACCTCTAATAGAGAAATAAACTATTTGGGTATTTTGACCTTCATTTAATGCTCCATAAAATGCATAAGCGCATCTCGAAGGTTTGTTAGGACGAAGAACGAGACAAGAATGATATACTGTTTGCCAAATCAACCTGAATGTAGCCTGCAAAGAGTTGTGCAAAATAAATTATTTGCTAAATGATACAAACCAAATTTTAGTAAGTACATTACTAAAGCTCTGTTCAGACGGTTGTCATTTCTAACACTTATTGTCAGACCTTGCAATTTGCTGAAAATGACAAGACAATGGAAAATTGCCACCACAATGTATATTATCAGGTCACACTGTTTCAAGACATTTGTCAGAAAATATGGCAATCCATTATGCGTTTTTTCTGGCAATGACGTTGTCAGATGAAAAAAATTCGGACATCTGATATTATTATTATTTTTTTTTTTTTTTGGCAAGTTTTGTAGATAAAAATTGTGAGTTCATACGGTTTTAAAGGTTAAAGGTACGGTCACATTTGGCAAATATTTGACAAAAAAAACGTAACCACTACATTGGTATTTTATAGAAATATTTGTTTTATTTTTTATTTTTTTTTCATACGAAATTATTAAAAAATTTAAACATTTTTTGGTAATTTAATTTGTTTTTAAATATTTTTTTTAAGAAATGTTGACATAAAAGGAAATTTCCCCATAAAATGTTTTTGTAAAATAGTGGTTACGTTGTTTTCATTAAATATTTACCAAATGTGACCGTAGCTTAAGACATTTTCTGCACATTTTTCGGAAATTTTGTTAGATATGACAACCGCCTGTACAGAGCTTTACACTTGTAGGACTTATTAATGCCGGACTGACTAATTAGCACTAGTCCCGCCGGTAGTGTGTTAATAAATTGATATGCTGTTTTTTAATCAATTTTATGTAGAATATTTAATAATTTGAATTTTAAAATGTATGTATGTACCTATAAGACAAAGTCTAGCTTAAGAGTTTATAGGTACTTATATACCAAACGGTCTGATTTTAAAACAATTTTACCCTAAGGTACTGGCGTTAAGCTTTCCCATTTAGTAAGTGTAATTTTACTGCGCCATTGAAGGTGTCTTCTGACCTTGTATGTTACAAATAAAAATCCATTGATATTTACGGTTGTGGCGTTATTGTATGACATTACTAATCGAATAAAGCGTTGCCCTTAAAGTGAAATCGTTATGTTACAATTATAGCATTACGTAAAATAACATTTGATTGAGGCTTAAATCTCAATAATGGGTGTAGAGCAGATTCACGCAAAGATCACGTTTTCTTTTCTGTTTTTACACGTACGTACTCAGACGCATAGGCAAAACTTAAGCAAAAAGTAAACAAAAAGAACTAAAGAGCAAACAAATGAAAAAATATAGTGTAAAATGCCCTGAATGAGAACTCTAAAATTACTACCACAATTGTAAAATGCATTAATATTAGTTACCGGGACAATGGTGTAGAGCTTAAAAATAAGGGGTTTTTGGTAAATTTAGGGCATTTATTTTTGAAAATTGGTAAAATAAAGTTTTAATCAAGGATTTAACCTTAGTTAGGTTTAAAACAGTCATGAGCTTTTCATGGGACTTTTGTCCCCGATCAACTCACACTTATTCTTACGCTCATGCATTTAGTCATCAATGAGACACCGACGAAAGCACGTGTGTGGCGGATTCATGTTGATTTTTAAAAAACATATTTTAAAACATCAACTTTACTCTCTTAGAGAGCAGTTTTCATGCTCTCACTAAACAACTAAATATATTTACTTTTGCACATCACTGGTTTAATGTCCAATTCTCCCAGCCGATGTTTTTTATATAATTTTTAATACGTCTTGCATGTGGCCGAGCGCGTTACATATAGCTTATTACCTGGTCACGTATTCTGAAAGTTCTTCGCCTAATGCTAGTTTCAATGTAAATAAAAGTGTTCGGCACAGGTACCTTGTTTTCGCTTGACCCGATTTCAATAGAACACACCCTTGTACTCTCAACATAATAAATCCGTATTTCGGCGTCATCATTATTGATTTTTGAGTAATGTATGATTTTTTCATTAATGATTCGTTGCAAAAATGACTACTTTTTGTGGCGTCATCGGCTTCAGGATTCTGAACATCAATAAGCCAGGAATCGCTTTACTCCTTAATAATAATTATTGCTTTAATTTTCAATAATTCGGTGGTGTTGCTAGCGTCGCGCGAATTTAAGCGTAGACTTCCCGCTCGTCTGAAACCAACCGAGTAAACATAACGAGTGTTTAACTGCTGGCCTAGAAGAGTATGGGACAATACAAGACGATGTCAGGTCTGGGCAACCCTGAAACAGCCATTCTACTGAGAATATCGTGGCTGCGCGGACAATGTCGCAGAGTACCGTCTGTAAAGTAAGTGGTTCCAAAAGGATGGACTAACATCACATATTGCATTTCCGGGCCACCTAAACTCTCTTTTAGTTGAATTGCACTTGTCGGCAAGGTCTAACAATTTAATTGTTTTAATCTTTTTTGTAAGGTTCTAGAAGTCTCGAGTGTACGTCAACAAGCCACAGACTCTTGATCCCTTAAAGAAAAGATCAGTCCGGAATGTGGCAACCTATCGCCAGAAGCTCCCATTGACCGATAGAATTTTTGTTAATGAAAAAAATTGGACATAATAAACACAATCAAAAACCAAAAAGTTAAAAAAAATTACATTCGGACATGGCTGACAACTTTCGCGCCCCTTTTATAAAATAGCTTAGTACCATATAGCTTAGGCCATATATTATCGGATTTTTTTGTTAATTTTATTTATGTATTTATTTATTCAAAAAATTTTTTTTTAATTACATAAATATTTAAGAGTATTGACTCCTATAACGGACCAGAACCTTGCTGTGCAGCACCACTTACAGTCTAATCAAGGATTGTGAAATTGCCAGATGCTCGGAACACTGGAATACAGTAATGGGAATTCGGCGATCAATCCTCAATTTAGACGTCGCTCTGAGCCGCTAAAGTATGGCAGAACTGATTTGATTCTCCTAACGGAATTTCTTACGTGCCACGGTAGATTAAGAGCACGTGTGAAGTAGGATGGCGGTTATAGATGTGAATGTTTGTGGACTGTGCTCACAGGCATCAGAGATAGCTGAACACATATAGTTTGAATGTGTGGCTCTTGATAGGTTTATCCTATAAACACATTCATTCACATTCACATATGATACATCTGTGTATATGAGAATAATTATTTTAGCGGCAACACGGCTATCGACTACCGTTTGTAGCCTTGTAGCCAACCTACAACCAAACCTAATTTAAAACGTTAAGCGTTATTTATCTGTTAAAAACTGATATCAAATAGCGCGGCATCTATGCTTTGTAATTGGAGAATACAATGTTGAAAGTGCGTTAGAAACTTGAGTTGGCTTCAAAACGCTGTTATAGATACACAAAATTGGCAGTTTTGTATTTCTTTAAAAATGGTTTGTTATTGTTTATATATTAAATGTCAATTAACTATTTTCACATCACATTTAAACATTTAATCAGTATTAAAATTTTTTATTTAGTTATCAGCGCCAGCCGCCAGTTAACGCAACGTTTAACGCTCTAATTTAGGTTTGACTGTTAGGCTAATTTCTATTATTCTTAGCGACAACAAACAGCTTAACGCTGCCAATACAATAAGATGCATGAATAACCATTTTAAAAATGCAATACATGAAATACAGGGTGTCCGTCGGGAAGGTATACTACTTTGTTTTGCCGCCATTTCGGTAAACATTAGCCTTGACAGTTCATATTTGGCGGTCGTGAAGTAGAGACGTCGCAAATTTATTATGGAAATATTCAGTAAACCAACGTGTTTTAATCGTTAACACATTTATCAAAATCAATCATCGATTTTCATGAAAAAATAATAATTAGTGACGAGGCACATTTTCATTCGAATGGTTATGTGAATAAACAGAATAGTGGGTTCTGGGCAATGGAAAAACCTCAAATTATTCATCAGTCACCTTTGCATCCATTAAAAGTGACAGTCGGATGTGCAATTTGGTCAGAAGGAATCATTGGACCTTACTTCTTTGAAACTGAAAACGTCGTAACGGTAACTGTCAATGGGAAGCGATATCGTGATAAGATTGACAACTTTTTAACGCTACAACTGTATGCTTTTGGCTTGACATATGGATTCGCATACAGCCAGGAATTATTGCGAGACCTCTTTCCACAACAAATTATTTTAGGGAATGGTGATAGCTGGATACTTGGCTACTTATGTAGCCAGCATCTCTTGTAGCCGCGTTTATAGCATTAGATGAAAATGTTTAGGTGAACACCATTGTGGTTTCAGATCTGCTGGTGTTCATTAGGAAGACAGCTAATCTGCTGAACGAACTATAGACCAGAAGAGGCACAATAGATCCGAGGGTTCCGTGTGTCCTGCAATAGCGCCTGGTAAATATGATAATGATAATGATGATAAGAATATTGACAAATAACCATCTGCTGGCTGTCAGTACAATTTTTTTTACATTGCATTTCTAACGAGACGTTAAATCATCTCAGTTGAACATTTCATGTTATGAAGCAGAAGCGTAGATTTGCATGATTCGTAGAATGTAAAAAAGATTTACTTTCTACTCAACTGGTCTCAATCGAAATTTTCCAAGTGAGTAAAACTGTTGAATGATTTTAATAGTGGAGAAAAAGAAGAACTGATAATGTTTGCGACACAGCTACTGAGGCCGCATCAGATTTCAATGCAATGTACATATTCATGTATTTGTGGAATTTAAAAAGGATTCTAAAGAAACTAATGCTATAATTTGTCTTTCTTTACTTTTTGTTTGAATTTTAATAAAAAGACTATTTTGATGGCTGCCTTAAAAAAAAAATACCGCATTAATTGCGTTCTACACGGTGTTATTATTTATTACTTAAATCACCTGTATTTTATAATAATTTTACCTGCTGGCCAGATGTTTCTGTTGTCATCCATATACTTTTTTAAAGTGTGTGTCTTTGTCTTACTAGGTATTTATCTATGGTGTAAAATCTATTCTTCTCAAGTACAAATTTAAAGTTGAACGAAAGACTAATTTATGTTGATATTTTATAGCCTGGCTATTATTTTACTTGGCTACCTGTTTGAAATGAAATAAAACAGAAATCATAAAAGATATTTAATGCACATGAGAAACATATTTAAAGAAATAAAAATTCTCAGGTAAATTTGTTAATAAAAATTTTAATATCTATTAAGAGAGGAGCAATACGAAATGTCTATTGAATATCTAATGACAGTTTAAATGTTTTTTTTTACGCAAAAATAGTTTTAAAATTATTATGATAGTGGTTAGAAACTATAAAAAAAACCAGAACGTCCTTGTCTTATCATTATTTATTTATACATATATGAGTGTAAGTATATACTTGAGCAAAATATTAACACTCGTACAGTTTTCACAGAAAACTCATAAATGTTTCAATAGATAAGATTTTTTTCTATTATCGATTTTTTTTAAAAATATTTTTTAATAGGAAAACGTAATCTCGTCATTTTTAGAAGCAATTTTAAAATTTTTATTCGTAAAATTTTTTATCAATTTTATTAAATTTTTACTGCCAAATACTCCTCCTACGCTATATACTACCTATTTTGTTATGAAATGTAATTATACTTTTAATTTCTTTTAAAGCTTTTAACCTTTTAACCGTCTATTGTTTTTAATACAAAACCAATTAACAATTATTTGATTTGACAAATTGTTTAAAAAACAACAGCAACAAAATATAAAGTAAATAAGAAAAACGTGACATTTAAAAAAAAGAGATATAAACCAAGCCTGTAGTTTTATTAAACAAAATCAAATATTATTTTTTTCTTATTTATTTCGTAATTCAAAATAAGCTCCAATAAGTCTGGCCATTATTTGTCTTGAGTTTCAAATTGCAATAACTAAAACTAATATTACAATATACATACAATACAATTAGAAATAATAAATTTTGCAGCTGATGAAATTTCATTACAATTCTTAACAAATATTTAGATAAGCTCAAAAATACAATATTTCCAAGTACATGCTATATATTTAAGAAAAAAAAAAAAAATAAAATAAAATGCATATGCCTCATGTGATATTTTGCACGTACAACTCAAGATAATAATTACAAATTTAAGGGAAATTACAAAAATTGAATACAATTTTTAGAATAAATTTTTTTATTTGTGAAAAAGTGACCAGGAATTTGAATAAACACAATATTATAGATGTACGTTATCAAATTGATTACGGTTTTATTTCAAAGCAACGCTTAAGATGCCTCGCCTTGAAAGACAAACAAGCCTCTAAAATTTTGTTCTCTAATTCGCTTAAAGTAAGGTTAGGTAAAGTTGAAAAGAGTAATCAGGAGCGATGTATTAACACAATGAGCTTTACAATTAAGCCACAATATTCCTGTTGTGTGATCCTATAGTGTGAATAGTTTTAGCATGTTTCTACGATAAAAAAATTACTTGTTTCACTCTCGTAATCACAATTGCTAATCGTAGCGATTACACGTTATATACGTATTTGAATTTGACAACACTGCAAGAGAGCGAAACCTGATTAAGGCAGTGAAGTTTCTTTAAAAGCTGCAAATGCTGAATACACAGATTTTTTTGGCCTCGGAATTGATCTTCGACTCAATTAGAAATTTAAAAGACGAAAAAGTTCCTAAAATATCAATATTTTGTTAAAACTTCTATTTGCAGTTTTGTTTTGCTTTTTTTATAAATTATTGTAATTGTGTATTTTTCGTTTGCTTACATTTGGTATTTTGATAGATAGTTTAGATAAATTTTCGATAGAAAAAATAGAGAAGACACCAATTATTTTGGTCTCCAATTTTTGTATAACTAAACATGTTGATTAGTAATTTACGAATGAGAGAGCGAAACATGAATATATGTCTACGTGAAAACATGCTATTAGTTAGTTACAACGGGTAGGCAGATACGAGTCCGGTTAACTTGGGGCCAATACTGGTCCCACTGTGATGTCCATTAAAGATAGCGTCCAGGTAGACCAACCAAACGCATTCTGAAGAGAAGACAGCCTGCTGACATTTGTATCAGCCCGGCATGTAAAAACGGACTGTCAAGGAAAACTGTCCTAATATCCAAAAGTTTTGTCTCGATACAGAGCAGGAGAGTTCATCTTCCACCTTTGCCGTGCGCTGCCCAACGTGTACCGCAGAACCAGAAGTCTACAAGAGGAAAGTTGCATCCCAACCAGGTAGGCACGGAGAGAGCCTTCACTAGCAAATCTGTCCGCAATACAATATCCCCAGTTGTCATACTGACTCCACACCGAGATAATCTCTTGGTCTGAATATTTCGCCATCTCGTTATGAGATGCCCGGTATTGACATACCAGCCGCGCTATCGAGTAGATATAATAGAGCGCCCTGATCGCGGCCTGTTCGTACAGATTCGGATAATAACATCGAATCCATTGTAGTACATCAACGAGTCCACTGCCATCTTTATCACCGAAACAACCACCTGTAAGACACTGGTGATCTGTGGGAATAAAGACACCGCTCCGACCCTTCCTGAAACTTCGAACCGTCCGTGTACACCTTGTCAAACCAGGGCCAATTGCACGATTCTGCTGACGTGCTCACTCTACTAGGGATCATATCCAAATACCATAAGATGTCTTCAATAACCAAAAAAAGCTTTATTCTACAAGAAGAAAGTGATTTCAGGTAAAAGGAGATCATACACAGAGAAAATGTTTGAATGTTTTCAATGCTCGACCTTTCCGCATAAAGGTAAGCACTTCATCCAGAATGTCTCGTAAAAATATCCACCACTGTTTCAATTTCGGCCTTACTCAATTTGAGCAGGGTCTTTGTCTTCTTCTTAGCTGGGTTTGCCCATTGCTTCAATTACTCGTTTAAAGTGCTTAGGTGTTAAGCGTAAACTAAGAACTTTATGTAGCTCCAGTGAAATCTTTACGGTGCCTATTACTTCGTAAGATTTGCTTTTTCTTCGTATAATATTTGGTGCCCTTCTTCCTAACTTCAGTTCGAATATTATTGATGACAGATATTGTAGCAAAGTGAGAAAACACTGCTGACTTAGCGTTCAGTTTGAAAAAAGATTAATAAATGTTAATGAAACCTCAATCAGTGGATTTATCTATCGTTACAGAGTCAATTTCTGTTATTTTACATATGAATGTCTGTCGTAATTTATGTAACGTTGGAGGCAACGTTTATCTTGATTGGTTTTTGGAAAAATGTTAAAGCAACGCAATGTTGAAAGTTGTGCAAGAAGAATTTGGTAAATTAATCATTTCATATTAAGTTTTTAAACTTTAACAGCTGCGATCATAAACACCTCGTCTTTATTTTCTTTTCTCCACTTGCTGGAGGATAACATCCGAAATAATACTGTTTTTAATAAAGCTTTGCTGGTGAAGCCTAGGCGGCTGTTTGCACAATGTATTGATGCACATACACAACTGCCTTTCATCTTCTATATATAATACTTACATATGTATTTGGAACTAAGATAAACATAAATTGGACAGGAAATTTTGTGGAAAATTTTGATTTTTTTAAAGTAAATAAAATATGTAATTGTTACAATCATTAACACACTGAACAGAAATTTTTTCTCTGTCGCTCCTCTAGGAAGCACCCTAGGCTTTCTACAAAGCATACTTTGTTTTGTTTTAGTTTCATTAATCAAGTTGTTTCTCAGGCTAAGTAAATGATTAATCCACTGTAGCTTGCCTTCACTAGTTGGAGAAGTTTTTCATAGCGTAAATACACATAAGCAGTCGCTAGCATTGCTATGAGGTGTTGAAAATTATCTGATGGTCGGGTGTGGCATTGAACCGAAGACCTCTTGGTTGGTAGGCGGGTATCTTACTTAACAGACCACAGCGGCACACTTAGCATTGTAATTATGTCCCAGTGGGTGTCTCCTGATCATTTGTCTGAAGTTTGTCATCATCACCAGATGTAAAGCTGGAAGGTTAGGTTGGCTTCTTTAGATGGATTGGTCTGGAGGTTGAAGTCTCTTTATTAAACACAATTAAATTTTTCCGTCATGTGTTCTGTTGGGAGTCCCAACCTTAGTTGCTTGTATCGTATGCGTGCGCTCTAACCGCTATACCATGCCACCCCACTTGTGCCTTATAAAGCAATAGCAGGTTGCTAAAGAAATTTGTGCACTTTTTTCGGTTTTAATAGCAACACTTTATTAACGTTTCCATATGGACACACTGGTACAATTTAGGTTAATGTTTTGTTTCTAGTAATGTAGAATGGTATTATACATGAGCCATACAAATGGTTCCACATTACCCTCCCGTTTATAAAACAAAAAAAAAACAAAAATGTTGAATGTACTTCAGATTTTTCGTGTATAACTTTTCATCATATACATAAATACTTAAATAAAATAAATACAATTTTGCTAAGTAATCACATCCATCCGCTGAAATTTGTAAATATTGTTACGAATATAAAAATGCCGAAAAAGAAAATACACCACATCAACGTCTTAATAAAAACTGTATTGTAGGATTTTGGTATATTTGGTATTAATGTGTTACCATGTCAACGTCGTACTTATTTGTGCATTTGGCAGAACTGCCAATTCGACCATATTTGTGTGTTACATTTGAATTAACGGGAACAATTTAAATGTTGTAGCAAGAGCAAGAACATTCGGAAGTAATCAGTTGTATATAAAAGGTGGCGCCTTATGCATAGTTTCATAGTTATCGTTTTGCTGTCATAAAATAAAGTCGTAAAGAAAAGTGTTGTATGAACGAATATCAAAGTGCAAGTTAATAAGTCGTGGTAATAAGATAAACTGTATAAAGATAAAGTGAGGACATAAAAACTCTAAAACAACAACAAAGTGGTGTTTATTTTATTTTTGGCGCAATGTAAAAAAACTCAAACGTTTTAAAAACGTTAAAACAGAACAATATTATCACCTAAATGCAAGAAATTGTGTTTGTAATCACAATACTTTTTACTTTATTTAGTTTTTTATCTCTCCTATACAATTAAATTTCAGGTGACAATATACTATTTCGAAGAATGTCAGAATAAAAGTAGAGGTTCCACAATACTCGAACCCACTCATTTTTAAATAGACTTGGAGTCTCATTACTTTTTTCTATTGTGTGCAAAAGCCAATTTGTTGTTTTTCTGTTATCACCCTCAAAATAAAACTTATCAAGTTTATGTGTAATTAAACCATAATAGAGAAACATCAATGCTTACCAATGTTTATAACAATTCACTTGATAATGTTTTCTAAATTTCCACCTAAAACGCAATAATAAAATAAAACAGGCATAGAATAGAAAAATCAAATAATTTTTCATAAAATTTCTCACCCCAATTTCAGTGTGATAAGTGATAAATTCTTGACTTTGTTGTCAGAAGATTAATATTTATTTTTGTTTATTTGTAACATTTATTTATCACACCAATCAAAATGAAAATGATCAGAGAAAAAGCATAATTTTCCTCAAATTTTTTATCACTTTCTTTGATAGTGTTGTTCTCCCTTCTTTTATAACAAAAATTACTCAAAACAATAACAACCCACAACCCTTAAAGAGAGAGACAGATACTCTATTCTTCATATTAACAAATATTTACACGCTTTCTTTGTTGAAAATTTTTCATTATTTTTATTTTTTGATATGCGGCCTGGCCTCGAATCTGTTCTCTTCTTTTTTTCTAAATGCAAGTTTTTATGTATCAAAAAGCAACGAAGTGAAGTGAATAAATTAATAAAGAAAGTGTATGTATGTGTATGTGTATGAGAGAGTTTGTTATCTAAAGCGAAACAACTACACTACCAACAACTTAGGCCTTGAATAGCAATTTAAGGATTCTTTGACAAAATCGAATGTAGAAAACTATGCACAACGAAAAAAGCTAGAGGTGTTACCTAGACACCCGTTTAGAATAGAGCTAATTGCTAAATAGTTTTCACCTACTCTTGTAACAATATGCCGAGCTTTTTTGTGGCATCATACTTAAGGCCCAAACATAATATACTTTTGCTTACTTAAGCTACTGTCGAAAACTCAATGAAAAGTATGCCAAATACTTAATAAACTTTTTGTGGCTATAGCGCTAGTGAGATAATGAATATTGCTATTTGAGAGTTAAGTTGAATAGATAATTACCATTATTAGTACTCGTATCTGGATGAAATTATTTTTTATAAAAAATATAAAAATTTTATTATTTTGTGTTAAAATTTAAGTATTATCAGAAAAATAACAATTTAAATAGAAATTAAAAAATCCTCATACATGCGATACTCATGTTCAATCGTCGCTGTTTCAGTGACGAATAAAAGCAAGAGCATCCATTGCCCAGCGTGTTTCTTTTGTTATTGTTTTGCATATTACACACATACAGCTGTTTACGTGTGTAAAGTGAGATCGGGTTTGCTCAAAACGTAAGCAAATGATACTGAACGAAACTTGACGATAAGTTTGTTAAGTACATTATTGCTATACACATTTGATTGTGTGTATTCGCACAGTCGTTGAAGGTAGCATACGCATATTATGATTGGGCCGTTAGTCGTATATTTTAGGAGATTTTGGGCAAAGTCGAACTTATAAGATTATCGTAATGCGTCTATTTATTGCAAAGGTAGCCAGAGACCTAACTTAAAGTACAGTGTGCGTCAAATGAAAGTAAACATTCTCATTCTCAAAATACACACAGATTCCTTAAGTTTACTTAAGTAAAGTATACAGTATTTAAAAAATCTCTCGAAAAACCACTTTTTTACCCGTAACTCATGGTTTTGGAGGTATTTTCAAAATTTCTAAAAGTTTCTTGTTTTACTCGATAGTACCTATCGGAAAAATAGTATCACTTCCCAGATATTTTTACTCTATTCTTTCTTATCGTATAAGTTTTTGCTTGTATACTTTTATTTGACGCGTATAAATAGGGATTTATCTGTTTTGTTGTGACTAAATTTTTGAGAATGAGTGTGCTTACTTTGATTTAACGCTCACAGTAGTAGAAGTAAATTTAGGCATTGTGCGTTGAGAAAAAAACTAATAGGTTAAACAACACAAACAATTTTAATATGCAAAGCGATATATGTATGTACATCTGCTTTCATCAAAACCTATCACACAACTGAATGAAGTTGTTGTTTATTTGTTATTATCTATTCGTTTTCGTGGATAATTCTTATGCACGGGAGTGCTTCTCTGTACGATTTGTTGTCAGTAATCAATCGCTGTAAAAATGCCTTTTTTAAGAATTTCAGAAATGCAAAAACGTCTTTCAACGCCTTTTTGCTTCAACTCGTGTGTTAAAGAATTTTCTTGCTTTTGGATGAATTCTGTTACTTAGAAACGTTTGTAAAATTACAGCTTGATTGTTTCTCAATGGTTTTGCTTGTTCTTCTTGAGTTTAGCAACAATCTTCACGAAGTTATGCTTGTAATTCATCATCTTTTGACTGAACTGAAAGGCCTTTGTCTTCCGTGCGCAAATCACACTTCCAAATTAAACAACATATCTCTCGCACAATGAAATGGATCAGTACGTACTTTACGTCCTTCAGCTGCTCGTTTTGTCAAATTGTAAAAGTAGAGTAAAACTTCTCCCAAAATGATGCTCTGTTGGCCTAAAATTCCACATTTTTGAAACAAAAATATCACATAAGTTATAAGAAACATAAACCATGTGTAAAAGACGCGTCGTACATTTGAAACCACTCACCGACTTTAAACTGAGCGTTAATTGTTGATTTGATCAGTGTGTGCCCCTCTAGGCTAGTACATAGTGTGCTAGTCAGTCAGCTCACAAGTTATTGTTTCGATTCCCACCAGATACTTTGGTCACCGCGCCGAATATACACTCTTCGATACCCTCTTTGTAATTGTTATAACATAATTTGAATTTGTATTCTAATTAAAATAAATACTTTAAACACTTTTTGAGTTTTTTGCAAATATGCACGGAAAAATAAGAGTTCTACTGTTCTATCGTTTTTTTGTATTTGCATTGAAGAATGTCGCACAGTAAAAGTCGGTAGCACCCATCTGCAACCACACAAGATAAAAATTAATTCGAGGAAATTGCAAAACAGTGGGGGAATGTGTTATTTTTTTTTACTACATTTTCTCTTATAATTGTTATTGTTGCGTAATGGGGGTTGAAATATTAAGTCATTTTTCCATAGTCTATCACATCAAAATGTAGGTTAAATTATTTCTAGCCACAGTTTTTGTTGTTGTCATTTTTCAATGATAAACAAAATTTTTTCATTTTCAAACAGAATTGTCTCCTTTCAGAATTTTCTTATAAGATTTTCTAAACTGTTACCATTGATTAAGAACAGAGAGCGGGAGAATGAGTGTATGTGAGTACAGTATTGCCAATGTTTTATGATCAAAACACTCAGACATCCTACTCAAAAAGCGTTAAAAAGCACTAAACTATAATTTATGTAACTACATAGGTATTTGTAAGAAAATTTAAATTCAAATTATTCAAATTTCCATTTTACAAAGATTTTTGAATAAATTGAACGATTGAATAAAAAATAAAAGTAAAAACGATTCAGAACAAAACAAGAACTTAAAAGCTTTTTGGGTTTAATTGTAACATAAAGAAAATAATGTAACTATCAGATCTGGTATTAGACAAGGTTGTGTTCTTTCTCCACTGCTGTTTAATGTTGTCCTCGATTGTGTGTTGCAACGTCTAATAACTTGTGGACTTAACACACAGTTGAAAAACCTGGATTACGCAGACGACATCTATATTCTGGCTAAAAGGCATTGCGATATGAAAGGGAACCTATGCAGGCGAAAGTATAGAGAGCGGGCTTGCTGATAAATATCTCCAAAATCAGAAAAACATCTCCAATTATGTAAATCGGTGGTAAAAACGCAACGATCATTTGAATTGGAAACAGAAAGACTTCGGGCGGTTCCAGTGCTGATATTCGGATAGATTGAACCTAAACAGCCAATCTTTTGCCCGCGTGAATGCTATAGAGCGTTGTCCGCATATTTACCTCAAAAACGAGAATAACCATCTTTAACTCGTGTGTGAAGTCTGTATGATTGCGAGTTATGGAATGCGGCTGTGATTGATATCGACTCATTGCAGACATTTATAAACAGCTGCCTACAGCCCATTTTGAAAATATTCTGGTCAGAAACGAGATCACACCAAATTCATATAATAAAGAAAATTGTGAGAAGGAAATGAAAATGGATTTTGCACACACACCAAACTACAACCTAGTGAAACAGGCCATTTGATGTAACACGCAAGGAAGACAGATTGAAAGATAAGCTGTTTTCCATAAAATGACTTGCCTCGATTTATCTTCAAGTAGGTTCAAATATGTGAAACGATCCAAAGTTCTTTAAATGCCAACGCCAGTTGCCTAAAAGCAACTCCAAACCATAACGAAACTGCCTACATACATGCCATATCGCTGGTATTAAGTTTTTATATCGGAACTCCTAGTTTTTTTTTTTTTTTTTGTATAACTGTTTGTTTTTCATCACACTTAAATGCAGGGTGGGCAAATTTGAGGTTAGGAAGTAAATTGGTCAAATGATGAAACATTGAGCATTAGGAAATTTTAGCTATGGAACGCTACACTCCTGAAAAAGAATTTTAGTTGTGAAAATTTACTATAAAAATTGTGAAAATTTTATTATATCACTTCGTAAAATTCGAGCAGCTTTTCCTCGTAATCAGGCTCCTTCTGGGACAGCTGTGCGCAATCGCTAAATTCGAGACTACTGTTGCTGGCAATAAATCAAAACAATACGCTCGTAGTGGCCGTAGTGAAGCAAATATAACCGCTGTACAGCAGTGTTGAGAATGAACCAGGAACATCAACTCTTCGACGTTCGCAACATTTGGGCAGCACCAATTTGCTCAAAGATCTTCATTTACATGCTTATAAAGCTTACCTCGTTCAGGAATTAAAGCCAGTGTCGAACGGTTGTGAATTGGCTCTTTGAAAAACAACGAAAACAACGTACTTTTCAACATTATCATCTTTAGTGATGAGGCCCATTTTCAATTAGGCGCTTATGTAAACAAACAAGATTGTCCATGACATCCAAAGAAAGTGACTGTATGTTGCGGTTTGTGGTTAGGCGGTGTCATCGGCACGTATTTTTTCGAAAATGAGCAAGAAAATGCCGTCACTGTGAATTCTTAGCGCTACCAACCATGATAACTAATTTTTTGTGGCCACAATTGGCTAATGTTGAAATCAGTGACCTTTGGTTTCAGCAGGACGGCACTACAAGCCACACAGCCAGCCAAACAGTTCAGTTATTGCATGAGAAATTTTCCGGTAAAGTAATTTCTCGATTTGGCGATATCAATTGGCCGCTTCGTTCTTGTGATTTAACGCCGCTAGATTATTTTCTCTGTGGCCATTTTAAAGACCGGGTTTACGTGAACAAACCACAAACAACGGACACTCTGAAAGATGAAATTCGGCGCTGCATTGACAAGATAAGCGAAGCTTTGTTGCAAAATGTGGTTAAAAATTTTATGAAAAGAGCGGACGTCTGCCGATGTGCTAGAGGTGTACATTTACCCGACATCATATTCCATTATTAATTGCCATATTTCTATTTTATATTGGTATGAATAAAACTGAATTAAAAAAAAATTGTTTTTAAGCCAATTTACTTTCTAACCTCAAATTTGCTTTATAATAAACTTACGCTCATCGCTCAAAACAACTTTACTATAAAAATTCTTCAACATAAAAACTTGATAACCATGTTAAAGTATTGGAATTTCTTATCGACATTAAGGTTTCCATTGAAACAACTATTGATCGTTTCACATACTTAAACATACTTGAAGACAATTCGAGGCGATCTGTGAACAAAATGGGTTCATTTGGAAGCTGGTACTTCCAACAACACAATAATCCAAAGCATACAGCGAGCTTTGTAAATGAGTACAGTGGAGGAGAAGTTATACAACGTTTCCAAACAGCTTCTTTCTTCTTCCCAGTCACCTGAAATGAAAATTTATGAACCGACGAGTACCAAAAAACGCAATTAAAAACAAACAGGGCTAAAATAAAGCCTTTGCTGAAGAATGGCACAATATTTCCGTGAAACTCCAAAAAACGTTGTAGTTTCAATGAAATGTTATTTAAATGTGCAAAGATGGCTCGATAAAATATTGGTTAAGAATAAAAATTTAATAACAATTTTCTTGACGGAAATTATTTATAAAACACCGCAGAGTAGTAAGTATGTAGAATTTTTTGTATCCTGAAAAACGAATTTCTTGTTTTTTATGGGTAAGGGATGTATGTGTTGGTATATTTCATTTTTATTTTTCGCGTAGATCCTAATTATAGTTTTTGAATGTGAGAACCCTATAGTGCTGTGTAAAGTCCAGTTTTGAGGGGACTATATAGACTTTTCTGTACCAAAAACACTATTTTTATTAAAATTTGCACAAATACTATCAGCAATAACGTAATTGTCACAGCAGGAAGCATAGTTTTATAAATAAAAAAGCGCTAACCTAGCGCGTATTTTGAAAAAAGCGCTGAAGAGAAAAATGCGACTTTTCGGCAGTTGAAACGTACTAAATATATGGCGAAAGGCTCTAAATTGGCAACGCTGTATGAGTATATGTGTATGTGTATAAAATGAGAGCATACCAACTTAAAATTGCTATAATTTCCCTTTTTGTTTTTATGTTCGTTGCGACGTTATTGTTTTTGTTAATTATGCCGCACTTTAAGTATGTAGATCCCCTTTGGTACAATAACGGTACTTATTTATTATGTTTTTATTAACAACATGCACGTGCTTATTTGTAATTTAAAAATGTACTTTTAAATAAAAAAAACAACAGCAACAAAATATATTATTTTTCTTCCTGCCGTTTCTAATAGTGGTTGGTGTCCTATTTTTCCGCTTTTTGTTTTAATGGGCAGGATAACAAATTTGTGTAATTAGTTGACAGTATTAAAAGTACAAAGTAAAGTTTGAAGCATTTTTTAAATTAGAAAATAAAACAAAAACAAATTATTTTATATAAAATTAAACTATATATTTAACTGTTTAGAACAGTGTGTAATTATATAACAAACCAGTAAATCAAGATGAAATAAACAGCGTTTTGAATAATTTGAAAAACTTTACAGACGTAATAATCATCATACTCACCAGAGGCATTATTGCAGGACACTGCGACCAATGTGGTCTATAGTGCCCCTTCCGATCTATAGTTTGTTTACAAGATCTGCTACCTTCCTAATGAACACCAGTAGATCTGAAACTATAATGGTGGATATGTCATCCAGTTGAATCCTATCCATCTAAACCTATCAAGAACCACACATTCACCCATTATGTGTCTGTCTCTGATACCAGACGGACCCAAATTGTGGTATGATCGTTTCCTTAGAGTGATAAAGTCCCCTTTGAACATTTCAGTGCTCCAAGCATCTGGAAATTTCCCATCCTTGAATAGATCGAGGATGGTACTAAGTGGCGCTGCATAGCAAGGTTTCAAACCAATATGTGGTATCATGGAACCTTTTCTAGCCAATGCATCCGCCATTTCATTACCATCTATCCCACAGTGTCCAGGTACCCAAACTAACTGGACCCTATTTGTAAGCGAAAGCTGTCATACTATTCGAGCCAAGTGTCCTTAAGGCAGCTTGGCTGTCAGAAAATATATTTATTGTCTTACCTTTGAGCCCACTGTTTAGGTTTAATTCCGCACATGCGGCAATGGTCATAATCTCAGCATAATCAATATCAACACCAGCCTCGACACAGTCATTCATTTTTGAGCCATCGGTGTACCAGTTTAGATGAAATTCATCCGAACTAGAGCTCCATTAGATCAACAATATCGGTCCGAGAATTCAACCCTGAATATCTTACCAAAGCACAGATCAAAGGCATGACATACAGGACCGATCCGACGCATTTCGGGACAGCTTGTATAAAAACTGCGCCGAACACGATGTCACCCTCATTACATGGATGTGAAGCAGTATTAAACCAATCAACGCTTTCAAAGCGGCTGTTTGACATGTTCTCATTGTCCCAGTTTTATCGAGGCAGGCAAGTCTCTATATCCTTCCTAATTATTTCATTGTGTTAAATTTCTCAACCTTTCTTCACCAAGCTATTGCTACATAAGTTATAATGGGCCGAATAATAGCGGTATATATCCACAGCGTCTTTGTCGGCGAAAGACGCCATGTCCTAACGTAGGAGGGGCAACTAGTGCAAAGAGCTCTTGTAGCCTTGTTCTGGACAACACCAAGGTGAAAGTTGCAGAATGAAGCTTAGATGCTTAACCTTCATAAGAAAGTCGATGGTGATACCCATAGAAGAAATACAGTCGCATGATAACATGTATCTTCTTGTAAAAGGTACAACAACCGTTTCTAAAGGAATTTACCGAAGGCCTTTCATGAGTCACACTTCGCCCAGGGCTGTCCTCGTAAGATCACGCACTGTACTCTCATATTTCCCAATGACCATTACATTTACGTCATCAGCATAACTGAGGAAACCCATCAAGAGACGAACTGATGCTCCTGCTCCTAAGCATAGATCTGATCCAAGCTATAATTAACTTTTCTTACTCGTTTTGTTCCAACTATCTAGAAATGGAGTTAAAGCCTGTATTGTCAAAGACACCCTGAATATCCAAGAAGGCACAAAGAACCACTTGAAAACGATCTGACTTTTTTTTAGTGTTAATTTTAAATTTTAAATACTTCGTACATACAACCTTCTAAAAGCCAATTTAGGTAAACTTTTGTAAATACCCACCAGTTGCAACTTAAGTAAGAATATAGCGTAAAGCAAATCCTCTCTGTCTTACCCCTCCCCACATCCACTTATTGTATTATGTTGCTTAGTTTTGTTCTCGTCTGTCTCGTCTTTTCATATTAAATTTATATATAAAAATAAATAAAAAATAACATGATTTAATACAAAATGTTGCAATTTGGCCAATCTATACGCCCACACATCTCTTTCTTAAGACTGAAAATCGTACAGCAGAATATGGAATGAATAAAAGGGTATGAAATTGAGTTTTATACGAGTATTAATTTTCATCAAAATGAACAAAAAACTTAATCTCCCTTAAAGAAACTGACATGCAGTACGTCTAAAAGTAACAAAAAGACGCTTCACATGATAAATAAAGCGACTGAAAATAGAACAGACAGAAGAAATAGAGAAAAAAGCAACTGCGGTTAAGTTTTGTTCGTTTCGGCAATTTTTTAATGTTTGAAATCATTAATAAAAATGAGTTTAAAAGATGGAAAACAAAATCATTTATAAAACAAAAGCTTCATTTTTCATAATTTCATCAACTGAGTTTAAAGTGAAAGGATTTTTTTTAAAGAGATGTTAAGTAGTAGTTTAGATGAGAACAATAATGAAATTCAGGCAGTGGATATTCTTAAAAATACGAGGGTTTTGTGAAAAGTTCTACATTCTGCATCAAATTTTTATTGTAAATTTTAGAGCAGAGTCCGGCAAAAAATGACTCTGAGCAAATTTTATCTTTTTCTTCTCAAAAGTACATACGTACTTACATGCATAGATAAAAAAGAAACTGAG
Organism: Wohlfahrtia magnifica; assembly: GCA_023159175.1. NCBI lineage: Eukaryota > Metazoa > Arthropoda > Insecta > Diptera > Sarcophagidae > Wohlfahrtia > Wohlfahrtia magnifica. The sequence goes on from JAKWBJ010000539.1 coordinate 2,306,363, forward strand.
AGGAATACAGATAAAATGAAGGGAAAAATACAGCGTGAGAAACAAATTTTTAATTGATGATGATATTAAACATTTCATTCAACATTTTTTATTTATTTAAAATTTCTACTTCATTTGATCGTTTCTTAGTTATTTTTTTGTTTTTTCCATATTATTTTTATAACTGCTTTTTTTCGTTTTCCGTTATTTTTATTTTTTCTTCGTTGTTTTGTTGTTTAGAAGTGTGAAAGCTCTCTTTCCAATGTACACAAACATTAGTTTTGTTCTTGTGGTCTAAGATCACACCACAAATCACTATCACAATTGTAAAATGCACTGGTTTTAATTTGCCTGTCACTACTTTAGACCCATATATAGTTGTACGCAAGCTGTTTCCAGTCCTTGTAGCATGTCCGTGAGAAATCAAACGCGTCTTTACAAAAAGTTTAATCAATGCAGTCTTAAGTTGTAAGTTACAAAACACAAACACATAGGATACCTTGAAGATTAAATTTAGTTTTTACTTTAGTAGGAACTTTGAGCTTTATGTTTAAAACATCGCTATATATTTTATGACACAATTAAATCAAGTTGTCGACGCCATCAGGAACTTTTTTGGTCATACGTCGATATCTTAACCGTTTGTTTTTTAGTTGTGCAAAATTTCATCAGTTGATGACAAGCGCTGTGGCTATTTTTCAGTGTAAAAAAAGATTCGCGACTTGTCGCAATGCCAAAAAGCTCAGTAAGATTTGCAATTTCACATGCATAGACTAACAACGCAAAACGTTTGCAACGCATTAAATTTTTTTTGTCAAATCTTAAGCTCAATGTGTACGTCAACAAACAAAATTACTGAATTTAATGTAAAGAATAATCAGAGGCAGTTCAAGAGCTGCCAAAGTACCCTGAAAGTGCACTGTTTGGAAGGTTTGTGGGCCGGCGGCATCATTGAATCGTACTTCTGTAAGAACTATTAAAATCGTAATATTACAGTCAATGGAGCAACATACCGCGTGCTATGATTACCAACTTTATTTGCCATAAATGGAGGAATTGGACTTGTCTGACGTGTGGTATGTATTAACATACAACGCGACAGGCGATACCATGAACCTATTTAGAGGCGAGCTATTTCTTTCATTACGTTTTGAAGCAGCCCATTGATCGCCATAATCATGCGATTTGACCTCACCAGACGTTATTTTGTAGGAATACGTGAAGTATATCGTGTGCTGGGATAAGCCTGTCACAGCTGCCATTGGCGAGATACCAGACAAAATGTTAGAAAAAGTATGTCAAAATATGAACTAGCTGATAGACCACCTAGGGACTAACTGCGGGTAACATTTACGTTAAATAATCTTTAAAAAGTAAATGGAAAACATTCACTTATCGCCCCATATAAATATTTTATGCACTTTTGCAAATTTTCTGTTTTTTCAATTTTCAAAATTCAAATGGATAAAATTTACCTGTTATTAAGGGCTTGTAGTTAGCGGCTAATACAAGTAAGCGTCAGCGGGCGACTTGGCAGTGGCGCGATTCGCATGTAGGCCACTCAAAAGTGGAAGATTTTGGCAGAGTTAACTACACAGCACCACACTGTGACTTCTCAGTGAAGCCCACACTATGATTACGTACAGGAGGGAATGGACGAATGGTATGATATACCTCATTAACACTCTGAGAAAATTTTCACGGACGACTTTACGTTGATTGGAGCTATGGGTGGAGGCATCTTTTCGGAGTTGGTGAATATAGCCCACTCTATAAGGTTTACCAAACCACTGTAGTCAGGGCGGAGGTATCGGTCAAACAAGCCGCTTTGATGTGAGGCGGCACAGTGTTCATCGGAAAGAACAGCGACTCCAAGAGAGATATTCGCATAATTTCAGATGGCCAGTCGGCTGTAAATACTCTGGTATCTGACAAGTTGAACAGTTATGTATATTATATGGGTACCGGGACACAGTGATATTCCGGGGAACTGTAGGGCCGATGAACTGGCCAGGCATGGCACCACTATCGAACTTACGAGCGTCATTTCCACGTTGAGATTCTCGTTGGGAATCGTCAATGTGATGGCGTAGCAAAGCTTGATCTCAAGCTACCAAAAGATTTACTTAATCCCCCAAAAAGCACACTCAGCGTAGTTGGCGGTATCATTACTGGACATTGTATAATAGGTATTCATGTAAGGGGGCTTGGGCTAGTTCATCTGGTCAATGATTTCTGCAGAAGTTGCAGGGATGAGGAGGACAGAGAAACAATTCATCACCTTCTGTGCACATGCCAGGTATTATGTAGTAAAAGAAAGAGCTGAGCTTCTACTATTCGACTGGGCTTACAGAGCTGGCGAGTACGGACATTGAGAACCTTAGTAGTTTTATTATGAATTCCAGGTAGTTCCGGGGCTATTTTTGACCTAAGTGTCGTATCTTGTGGGCAGCCACTTCTACCTACCTACCTAAGAGTTTTAAAGAATGTAAACATCTTTTCGATTTAAATTATATCCACTGTACATCCGTGCGAATTAATATTGTTGCAGGTGATGCGGGCATCGAGGAGAATTAGATTGGAAATGGGTGCGCGACTAACGGATATAAAATATCATTACTTGTCACAAGTCCAGAATGCTTTGGCCTATTCCAGCGTAGAAAAGTACTTGATAAGAATTTGATTAGGCCTCTTACGTATATAATTACTGTGTATTCTTTGGGTGAACATAGATGTGTATATCGGAACGTATAACTATTAAGGTATATTGGTTTAGGTCTCTTTCATTATCTGAACTGTCTTGAAGATACGTCATTTACAAATCCTATGAATATTGTCTGAGGTGCCGGTTAGTTTTCAAGAGAACTACAGCGGTTTTCATTCTTCCGGACTATAAAAATTTTTGTTGTCAATTTTTTCCATTCTTTAAATCTTTCCATCAAAACGAATCCTTACGTTCTCAGAAAATCGACTGCAGGTATACCACAAAAAAAAAGGCATCGCCATATTTTTTTTTTACTAATCTCATTTGTTTTTAATATTGATTTGTAGTTTGAAGAAAATCTTCCACTGCCTTTGAAAATATAAAAAATTTTCCTACATTTTATTTTCCATTTTCCTAAATCTCATATAAAATGGCATAAATTTCAATTTGCTAGCAGAGAATGAATGAATATATGAAAGATGTCCTTAAAAAATAGAGAAATGATAAACACCCAACAACTACAAAGAATTCAGTTATACTTTACTCGGTATATTAAGATTAATGTTTCCATTTGATTAAATTTAGTTCAAGCAATTACTCTACAAAACGTTGACCTAATTTTTAAAATTCATATTATCCTGGCAATAGAGAAAAGAGAAGTAAAACAGACATAAAGTATGCAAAACTATTAAACAACCACCACCACACACCACACAGCACATCATCGCAACGTCACCATTTCAACGTTGATACTGATTATTTAAATCAACCCTGGAGACGACAAAAACCAAAAAACAAAAACAAAAATATAAAAATAATTGCGGCCAAGTTACCAACACCTTGTAAAAATTGTCGTTTCATTAAAAAAAAGGATATCAAAAGAAATGCTCAATGCTGTTTATGGATCTTTTATATTCAACAGAGACGCACCCTTTTTTGTTTAGAGCTGAGCAAAATACCGGCAAAATTGTTTCTTTTAGTCTTTTATTTTTTGTTGTTGTCGTAATTTTTATTTAAAAACTTTATATGTCACTTAAATGTAACATTTTATCACGTCACGTTAAATAAAGGACGAAATTCTATTTACGGTAACGAAGTAAAACTGCAGGCAAACAAATAAAAATAAAATTCCTTAACGTTTACAACTTATTTTCTTCGTAAAATAATATGAGAGCTCTCCCCAAGTACAGGAATTTTTTATATATGATAAGTTTTGCTCATGGCAGGGGAATAAAACACGGTTGAATTAAAAATACGCCAAAAATGGCGGTAAAAAGTAAGTAAAAGTCCGAAATTGTGCATAAAATGTAACACAACTCGTGTAGAAATTTATAATATAATTACGTGCGCTGTGCTTTAGAAGACAGAATAAACGAGCGATGAAAGTTTCCCATGGTTATGAAAAGTGGATTATATCCAGAGACTGTTTGGAAAAACAATATATATAAAAATCAAGTTACATGAGGTTTGTTAACCCTCTCATGCAACCAACTTTGTTAGGGCAACTATGTTGTTTTATTTTTTTATTTTAGAAGAAAATAATAAATTCATATATTTTTTTTAATACTTTTTGTATTCTGAATTATTTCAAGGGGTTTATACATCTACATCGTCTCTCATAGGATTATTCCATTATTATTATAATCCTTCTGACCAGGAACTATTGCACGACACTGCGAACCATGGGATATATTGTAACCTCTCTGGTCTATAGTTTGTTGAACAGATCTGAACATCAACAGATCTGACACCGTAATAATGGATATGTCATCTAGTGAGACCCCATCAGGATCATTCCATAGGTTTCTCCATTTTAAGAGTTTTAAGTTTATTTTTTGAAACTTCAGCTTAATTCTAGAATTCTCAGAAAACGTATTTCCTCCAGCTCTAAGCCCTGATCTCTGTAATTCTTTGAGCACGTCACAGGGTTGGCTACACACTGGGTAACTCAATTAAACTCACCCGTGTTTTATTGGGTATTATATTTGAAAAAAACCAGGTGGGTTTTTATTTAAATGTTTTCGTAGTTTATTTACAACAAAAATAAGTATAATTTACGAATTGGGAATGCAAATTAATTTGGTTCGTTAGTTTTAGCCCAAAAACGATAACGAAGTGACAAATTAATCAAAATAAAAATTTGTGAAATCATTGTTTACATCCTTTCCCCACCTCTGAGGCAATTTCCCGAATCTCGTTTCAGAAAAACTTATTATCTTTTGAAGCGCCTCAAACTTTAAGGCCGATTTTACATTTCTTGAAACGAAGTGATTCGGTAATTTGGTAAAAGATATTGTATCAGTGAAACAGCCAATAGTCAGAGAAGTTAATGTGCGGAGAATGTGGTGGGCGCGGCGTTTGAGCGTTTCTGAAAATAAATTGGCAACTTCTGCGATATGAGGCCGAGTGTTGTCATGCAAAAGAATTATAATCACACCTTTCGATTTCAATTTCGATCAAAATAGTTTTCCACCACATACATACCTGATTGGCAAATACAAATAGAATATCGTTAGACATGAGAAATGTTATTTCAGATAATGATGTGGTGTGCAAATAACAAATGCATGTAAGGGTTAAAGAAATTAGTTTTTTTAGTTTTAAGGAATGTGTTAAAGAATTTTTAAAAAAAGATCCGAGTGATAATAAGACCCAGTAACACTTCAGTTCCAAATCTGCGGCAATAAAGCTGAATAAAAATTGTCATATTGGTGGAGTTTGACTGCCAAATTGTTTGCAGTTTAGGGTTACCAAAAAAACTACCACAAGAATTATAGCTCTTTCAAGAATGTTAAAAAGCTGTCAATGACAAACCCTGTTCTGGAAGCCCTAGCTTTTAAATGAATGAGGAAATGATGGTACCTTCGAATATATGAATTGCTAAAGTGTGTGAAGTTAGCTCTCAAAGTTATATTCCAATTTTTCTGTTAACGCGGCTTCTCTGTAAATTAACATTGCACTGTTAAGTGAACAGAGTTAAATTTTTTGAAAGAATACAATATTTTTAAAGAAAAATTAGTAAATTTATTGTTCAAAGTAACAAATTTTTATGTACATTTTTTAAAATTTTTAAAAATTAAATAAATAGTTTCAGATGGAGGCGTAAAAAAGCAAAATTGGACATTTATAAATATACGCACTCGGGTATTTTTTAAATTTGAAAAAAGTGCCCTAGGAGTGCCAGGGTGGGGCAATGGCAACTATTGGGATTTATTAACAAGGCATCAAGGATTCCTGTCCACTTTACCGCATATCCATAACCGTTACCGATTTTTGGATATAGCGTCTTAAAGTTAGCCAATATTCGGATATTTGACTATGGCCATTTTTTGAATGTGAAGAAAGTGTCCTAGGAGTGCGAGGGTGGGGCAATGGTGACTATTAGGATTTACTAAAAAGGCATCAGGGATTCCTGTCCACTTTACCGCATATCCATAACCATCACCAATTTTTAGATATAGCGCCTTAAAGTTTGCCAATATTCGGAAATTCGACTATGGCCATTTTTTAAATTTGAAAAAAGTGTTCTAGGAGTGCGAGGGTGGGGCAACGGCGACTAAATAATATTGGCTAAATTTAAGACGCTATATCTAAAAATCGGTAACGGTTATGGACATGCGGTAAAGTGGACAGGAATCCCTGATGCCTTGTTAGTAAATCCTAATAGTCACCATTGCCCCACCCTCGCACTCCTAGGACACTTTCTTCAAATTTAAAAAATGGCCATATTCGAATTTCCGAATATTGGCTAAATTTAAGGCGCTATATCTAAAAATCGGTAACGGTTATGGACATGCGGTAAAGTGGACAGGAATCATGGATGCCTTGTTAGTAAATCCTAATAGTCACCATTGCCCCACCCTCGCACTCCTAGAACACTTTTTTCAAATTTAAAAAATGGCCATATTCGAATTTCCGAATATTGGCTAAATTTAAGGCGCTATATCTAAAAATCGGTAACGGTTATGGACATGCGGTAAAGTGGACAGGAATCATGGATGCCTTGTTAGTAAATCCTAATAGTCACCATTGCCCCACCCTCGCACTCCTAGAACACTTTTTTCAAATTTAAAAAATGGCCATATTCGAATTTCCGAATATTGGCTAAATTTAAGGCGCTATATCTAAAAATCGGTAACGGTTATGGACATGCGGTAAAGTGGACAGGAATCCCTGATGCCTTATCAATAAATCCTAATAGTCGCCGTTGCCCCACCCTCGCACTTCTAGGACACTTTTTTCAAATTTAAAAATGGCCATATTCGAATTTCCGAATATTGGCTAAATTTAAGACGCTATATCTAAAAATCGGTAACGGTTATGGACATGCGGTAAAGTGGACAGGAATCATGGATGCCTTGTTAGTAAATCCTAATAGTCACCATTGCCCCACCCTCGCACTTCTAGGACACTTTTTTCAAATTTAAAAAATGGCCATATTCGAATTTCCGAATATTGGCTAAATTTAAGACGCTATATCTAAAAATCGGTAACGGTTATGGACATGCGGTAAAGTGGACAGGAATCATGGATGCCTTGTTAGTAAATCCTAATAGTCACCATTGCCCCACCCTCGCACTCCTAGAACACTTTTTTCAAATTTAAAAAATGGCCATATTCGAATTTCCGAATATTGGTTAAATTTAAGGCGCTATATCTAAAAATCGGTAACGGTTATGGACATGCGGTAAAGTGGACAGGAATCATGGATGCCTTGTTAGTAAATCCTAATAGTCACCATTGCCCCACCCTCGCACTCCTAGAACACTTTTTTCAAATTTAAAAAATGGCCATATTCGAATTTCCGAATATTGGCTAAATTTAAGGCGCTATATCTAAAAATCGGTAACGGTTATGGACATGCGGTAAAGTGGACAGGAATCATGGATGCCTTGTTAGTAAATCCTAATAGTCACCATTGCCCCACCCTCGCACTCCTAGAACACTTTTTTCAAATTTAAAAAATGGCCATATTCGAATTTCCGAATATTGGCTAAATTTAAGGCGCTATATCTAAAAATCGGTAACGGTTATGGACATGCGGTAAAGTGGACAGGAATCATGGATGCCTTGTTAATAAATCCCAATAGTTGCCATTGCCCCACCCTGGCACTCCTAGGGCACTTTTTTCAAATTTAAAAAATACCCGAGTGCGTATTTTTATAAATGTACAATTTTGCTGTTTACGCCTCCATCTGAAACTATTTATTTAATTTTTAAAAATTTTAAAAAATTTACATAAAAATTTGTTACTTTGAACAATAAATTTACTAATTTTTCTTTAAAAATATTGTATTCTTTCAAAAAATTTAACTCTGTTAACTTAACAGTGCAATGTTAATTTACAGAGAAGCCGCATTAACAGAAAAATTGGAATATAACTTTGAGAGCTAACTTCACACACTTGAATTGCTACTAAATATGTTTTGGACAAAAGAAGTTTTTGTGTCAGTGAAGGTTGTTAGAACACTAGAACTTATGTGTTTTGTCAGCGTTAACCTTGATCAAGAGTTTTTAGTAGCTATGCAGTTGATAAATTGTTTACTACTTGGAGAGTTTAACAGACGCCAAGCAAATAGAAAGCAGACTTCACATAATCTAGGCTGTTCGAAGTGTACATGTACATCAAAACTTTCCTGTTATTCGCTGTATATTTTTTGCGGGTCATTAAATATATGTATCTTGGCATTGTCATTGTTGAGTTGTAAGCAGTAAAGATAAGAACTGCCTGGTTATAGCAGCTCATAATGGGTAATTGGCTTCCAGTCGCAAGAAACAGTCAACATAACATTTTTTGTGCTGTCATACCAAGATTTTTAAAGTTAAAAACGTGCATGATTTTGTTTATTAACTATACATCGCTACTAATGATAATGCACTTCGCTGGTAGTAACTTGGTTTACCACTCTTCCATGTCTTAATTCTTATGGCATCCAAACATTGAGCTTCTTTGAGTAGGTAGCCTTTTTAAATGCTTCCAAACTGCTATGGGGTTGATGTTTAGTGCTTAGTTAGTGCTTAGTGTTCTCCTGACAGCATGCGTGCCGGTCTATCTGCTTCAGCTGCTAAATTTTGTCCACTTTTTTTAAGACTGGCCAACCAGGGTGACATTTTTGACATCGAATATTCCGGAATTGATTTAAACGTTTAGCATTAGCATTTTTACCGAAATTTCCTGAACTGAATTGAGCAATGCACTTTTAGGTCCAGCGTTCACAGTAAAGTACACTTTACTTATTTTTTTAGAAATATTACTTATGTAAGTTCAAATCTATATTACTTCTTTAAGTGCTAGGCATTAAAAAACTCTCGTCACATCTTTGGCTCAATCGAATAAGTGTTGCCCATTAAAAAGAAATCGTTATATCTAGTGACAAAGAACCTTGAATACTTTGTATATGACCTAATAAGTAATCTTCAAGAAAAATTAATCACAATTATTCTATTTGGCGTAGACAGTAGAACACAACGCCGTTTTTTTATGTTTTGTTGCAAATTCGTATTCCCGTTATCAATATTGCCGTTCTTCGATGACTATTAATATATGTTTGGTATTCTTTAGGAAAAATTGACGTAGCTATTGTCTTTCATTCCCTTTGATTCTGTCGTCAGCTATTTTGCTGTTGTGTTGTTTTAAAAAGCAATTAACGAAAGATTAAATTTGAAATTAAAAAATACCTTGAGCTTTACTTTGTTGTTATTGATAAATTTATTTATAAAAAGTGTATATTTTTAATAAATAAATAAACAAATTAATATAAGAAACTGGAAAAGTGTTGGAAGGGAACCCAAAGAATACAAGGTGACGAAAAGTGCAGAAAGAACTTTTAAATAACAGTTAGTCGAGGGAGAAATTATAATTTAAAAGGGAGTAAGATGGAAAATTCTTGCTAAAGTTCTATGGTCCTAAGTGGAGTTATAGAGAAAGAAAAAAAAATTACTTCAAATATCTCAACCTGTCTGCGTGGTTGTGAGGTTTTTTCGCGATGTTGTGTGATTTTCGAGCGGATACTTAAAACGGTATCTGATTACACTACTTGACACTTCTAGAAGCTACGGGTGGCAACGTAAATCAACCAGCCAATCAGGCGGAAACTCAAATAGTAGGTATTTGGTCGGCTCTAGGAAAACGTTAATATATTGGGTATACAAGTTAATAATGTCGATTTTTTTTTGTTTGAAAAAAGCTTTTGTTATAATAGCAAAATAAATTATTCAAAGTATTGTCCATCGTTACATACTACTTTTCCCTATCTTTCTGGTAGCATATGGATTCCGCGCCAAAAGAACTACTCCGGTTTTAAGGTAAAGAATGAATCAAACCAATTTCTGATACCCTGTCCTGAAATGAACCGTATTCTAGTAAGGGCGTTCTGCATAGATCGAAACAAATAGCAGTCGGAAGGGGCAAGGTCTGGGCAATAAAGTGGGTGAGTCAAAACTTCCCATCCTCTGTTTACCAAATAGTTTTTGACCGGTGATGCAAGATGTGGCTGAGCGTTGTCATGAAGATTATGGGCTTGTGTTTGGTCAAATATTCTAGTCGTTTTTCGTTGGTTGCTCTCTTCCAATGAATCAATTGTATTCGGTAATTTCCCCTGTGATCGTCTGACCCGATTTCAATAGCTCATAATACAAAACACCCTTCTGATCCCACCAAATACAGAGCATTGCCTTGGCCTCATGGATAATCGTTGATTTGGATGGTTGGCCGGGCTTTACATATACTTTTTGCGCTTGGAGTTATCGTAATGTATCCATTTTTCATCACCAGTAATAATATAATACAGAAATGTGATCTTTTTGCAGTGTTCAAGCATCATTTCCGACATGCAAAATCGTTTTTCACTTTCAAATCGTATGTAATCCACTTTTCTTGCTTTTGTATGAATCCCAATGCTGTTTTAGTGCAAGTTCTTCTTCATTTAGCAGAAATTCTTGTCAAGTAATGCCTCCTCATTTTCAAACCAGGTCTCTCCTTGTCTTCTGTGTCCAAATCACCATTTTTGAATCGTTCATAAGTTTTTTGAATTGGCGTATATTGACCGTAAGCTTCTACCAACAATCGATAGCTTTCAGCAGCCGTTTTCTTCAAATGAAAGAAGGCTATCAGTCTTCCCTGCAAAACATCTTTTTTTGGCACAAAATTCAACATTATTATAGCGATTGAAAAAAATTGGGGTTTACGCTTTGGCGTCTATCGAATACTGAATTATATGTTTGCCCTCCAAAATACCATATTTGTTATTATTGACAGAAACCATATGCGATAGTTATGCCATATGCTGTCGAAATCGACATTATTAACTTGTATACGCAAAAATTCTTCTGAAATAAAGGCTTAAAAGGTCGTAAAAGCCGCAAGCTCATATCCAAACAAGCAAATAATGCTTTACGTGCTGAATCTTTTGATCATCTGTGCCATTTGGATCACAGATCATATAAAAAAAATATTTGTTTTATTTCTTCTCTAATTCCACAGACTTTTTTAATTTGTACAGAACTTTTTTTTACAAAAACAATAAGCAAAATGTATCAGCTGACTGAAACATTGAATGTGTGTGCTGTATGTTATTAACATTGTTATCGATAAACAGTCAACGTCGTCGTAATACTCTTACATTATACCAAATTAATATAAAATTGATGTTGTCTTTGATTTAAGTTGCTGTTGCCTTCAAATTGCCGTTGTTGTTGCCGACGTCAAATAGAATAAGGTTTACTAACTCATCCATGGTGAACGTCTCAGTAATCTCTAGTGGATAGTGTATCAGTCTCCTATTGCCGGGGAGCAATAGAAATTCCGAACTTTGTGTACTTGCTTTAAAATAAGAAAATCAGTGATTATATTCAATTAGAGTTTTTACAGTTATTTCTCCACAAGCCATAAGTAGTTCTTTAATTGTCTACTTGCGTCCAATCTTTGAGATTTAATCGTAAGGCATGATTTATCAAGAGGTATTCTGTACTGTAAAAAATTAAATTAAATAATAATTACTTTTCAATAAGCAGGTGTTTTGTGGCCAATAAAAAACGTAATTTTTTCTCATATTTTTTAAGTTTTTCTTTGGCTTCTGGCTTTACGCATGTCTGTCAAATTAAGTTAAAATCTTCACCTTTTTCTTTGGAAGTTTTAGTGGTTTTTCAATTATCTGGCAATTTTATCTTATTTCTTTGGTTATTCCTTTTATTTTTATTTTTTGATGGTCTGATGTTGGTTTCAATTTTCAGCTGTCGATTGTATTTTATTACCAAAATGCATATGGAGCGCGCTTTGCCGTTTATTTGTTCGTTTTTTAAGGTATAGGGGAGATTATATTTTTTTTTATTGGTGTTGATTTGATTAAGAGAGGTTGTTGAAAACAAACTTAAAAATGGAGAGCACCTTATGGTTTATAATAATGGAAGACAGGGTGTATTAAAAACTATTTTTTTACATTTTTAAATATTGTTTTTTAATGTTGATGTGTTTTTAACAACCTCTTTACATAATATTTCTCAAATCATATGCAGAGTGACACCACATTCATCCCCTTCATTGATTTTCAGTAAACCATTCAATTACGTTTTTTTATCACTGAAAACAATCATCCATTAATTTTTTGTTATCTTCTTCGTTCGACTTGAATGACATCAATCATTATGTAAATATTATTTAAATTATGACTAAAATGTCAACAATTGATTTAAATTTAAAATATGAAACTGCTTATTTTTCGTTTAAATGTTGTTTGGCCATCACAGTACAATGTCAATATAAATATTGAATGTTTTCTTTCTGTATTATTTATCAAAAACTCTAACAAATAAAATAAAACCAAAAACTTTTAAGTCAGTCATCAAATTGGCAAATAATGACCAGACAAGACAAAGACCAAATGAACAGAAAACGAAAGAACATTGAAAAACGTTCTATTCGTGGCAACACGTGCAATCATCAAATGAAAATTGGCAACAAACGTTAAACGTTTAACGCAGTCACTTCTAGACAGACAATTTAAAATAGGCAGACAGTACAGGAAGAAGTATAAGAAGAAACACACCTTTAGGGTTAAGAAAAATTTTAAAAAAATATTGGGGATATTCACACATAGTTTAGAATCGACCTTTTATTTAAAAAACATTTTTAATTTTTCTATTTAACATTTATTTAAATAACCACCTTTTTAGATTGCCAACAAAAGTCTCTAAATTAAACGTTATTTAGACGTGACTTGACATAACGTTATAATCGTAGCCATAGTCGAGGCATTCAAAATCAAATTGGTCTATTATAGCTAGGATTGAACGGTTATTATTCGACCGGTTTTAACGGTTTTTTTGGTTTTGTCGAATACGGTTTTCTTAAAGTGTCCATTTTTCGAATACCGAATAATCGGTTATTTAACAAAGTATACTTTTTATAAGTTTTTTATTTATTTTTTATTGCAAATATGTTCATAATTAAGGAATGCTTCCAAGTTTAATATATAACGTTTTATCTTTACGTATATGCCATGGTAGAACGATTACTATGCGCACATTTGAGTAAGAATAACTTTTACTCATTTTCTGTAAATGGATATTAATTTTTATGTATCGGGAATGAAGATCAGCTGTGCAATTTGGTCTTGGAACCATTAAAACAAATGTAAACAATTGCAATTGAAAAAGTAAAGTTTGAAAATATTTCGAGCGTGGAGGAGAGGATTGTCTAGATGTATTGTGTTAACTATCCTAAAATACTAATTTTACATCTCGGATTCAGTAATGACTCTTAACGAACTGTAGATTCATGGTATTAACTCCGGAAACAAGGCACAAACGTATTCCGTTCAATGAAATACCACTAGCGCGAAATTGGTGTGCTTCATCCATAGACCAAAAGAAGCTCATTTTAGATACCTTCAGTAGAGAGATAAGAGAAAAAAAGAAATGTGACCAATAACCACGAATACAAGAAATGGAATAAAAGAACTAAGAAACATACGACGAGAGATCAAAGGTGGTGAGAAAGGAAGAGCAAGATAAATGTAAAGAACCTCCACACCAGCTTACAAATGGCTAACAAAAATGTGCCCATATTGAATATTTTGGCAGACGCAAACTCACTAAGGTCACTGAAAAAGTCTCATGCCAATAGCTTGAGTTTGCATTCCAATTTGCCCGTATCTCACAGCCTGCTTTTTGCCCTTAACGCATAATACACGGAAAGCCTTGTAGAATTCTGAGAGACTTCGTTCTAGATTCACGACCATACTAACGCTTTTTGACAGTAGGAAGGGACCACCTTAAATATGTCCATAAAGTTAACGTAATATTGCAGCAAGAAAAAATTTTCCTATACTAAGTAGTCCCGAGCCGCCATCCAATAACACTGTTGCAAAAATTAATCACTGGATAAAATATTAGCACGTTGTGTTGTGGAGGACGGAATGTCCCTTAAAGCCTTAAAAAGCGGAATCTTGCTCTAGCATTTTATACTTACTAGCTAGAAATTACAACATAGGACAAAAACGATCAATTTTATTTAATAAAACGGCATGAATTGAAAAGAACTTTATTGAAGTGAAAGAACTTGTTATTAAATTATTTTTCAACAGCAAACCGGTTTCTTAAAAATTTTTGAATTATTCGAAAACCGGTTTTCGATTAATCGATCTCCCTTGTTATATCATTATGGCGTTCCACCAGTTAATCGACTCCATTAGTGCCCATAAGGTTAGTTAGTTGCGTTACAACTATGGCGTTATCTTAAGTCACGTCTAATTAAGCCGTTACACTTTCCAAGTTCTGTTTTTTATTTGTTGCAGAACTTCTGATATGTACTTCTTGTACTCTTGAACTCCACTCATTAGATTTGGTGACAACAGCATTCGCTATGTGACTCAGGTCAGGTACCTCGGAATAGTTGTTGGGGAGCGTATGAGCTTCCAGGCTCATCTCACCCATGTCAGGCATAAGCTGGCAGCTATCGTTGGAAAGGTTAGGCGCATATTGAGGAGTGATTGGGGACTCAGCAGGCGTGCCGTCCGTATCATATACGATGGGCTTTTCGTCGCTTGTGCGGCGTATGGCGCGTCGGTGTGGTATAAGACGGTCATGTCTGTTGTTGGACAGAGTAAGATTCTCACGTGTCAGAGAATTGCACTCTTGGCATGTGTTCCGGTGTGTCGGACGGTCTCTACCGATGCTTTGCAGGTCCTTGTTGGTGTACCTCCGCTTGACTTGGAAGTGGTGCGTCGTAGCATTGCTTTCAGGGTCAAGAGGGGACTGCCACTTGGGACGAACGACTGGCTTTCTGTTTCGGAGCTCGAGACTGGGAGAGATAGGTATAAGGCCCTTTTGCAGGGGTGCCTCGTAGATAGGTGGCAGACGAGATGGACGAACAGCGACAAGGGAAGGGTGACTTATGGATTTATTCCGGACGTTACGTTCGTACGGGAACACCCTGACTTTGGCTTTGGCTTGAGTCTGGGGTTCATACTGACGGGACATGGCTCTTTCAATGCATTTTTGCATCGAATTGGCCAGACTGAATCAGCTGACTGTCGGTGTTGGAGGGGAATTGAGGACTGGAGGCATGTACTGACTTCGTGCCCGGACTATGATGACGTTAGGGATTTAGATAGTATGGGTATTACTCATACTGCGGGGGTGTGGGATTTCAGTAGGGTATTGTTGGACGATCGTACTTATGGTAGGTTGGGCGTTTTTGCCCTTGAGGTGTTTAGGCGTAGAAGGACGGCACTTTTAGCGGAGGTTGAACCTGCATCACCATCTTAGCGGTCTCCTGGCTGGCCTTTTTCTAGCTTGGCGTCCCGCTGGGGTGTTGACGGTTTTGATGTGTTATGCTGCTTGCTGTGATTGTCTGCTGTTTGCTGTTTCCCGACCTGCTGTTTGCGGCTTGATTTGTGGCTGCAGTTTTGGGTGTTGTGTGTTTGTACTGGTCAGCGTTTGACTGGTTGTGTTCTTGTTGTTGTGTATTGTGTCCGTGGCGCACGATGTCACTTTGAGTTCTCCCGTGAGGGTGGCTCCGTTTATTGTTGTGTTGTTTGAGTGTTTCTTGTTTGTTGTTAATACCATCTTGGTCACCAGTCCGAAGTTGTTTGGGACTTAAACTGGTAGTAGCATTTATGCTACGAGGCCTGACCGGAGGCTTAATTCTGGTGCCACGGGTGTCGGGAGCCCCAGGAATTTCGGTTCCTGCCCGACTATGGTGAGGCCCCCTTGTGGGAGCAACGTGGTGGCTGTGGTTTAGACCCAAATCGCGGGGAGAGCTATGCTGGCTCGGTGTGGAGTTACATTTTAACCGGGTGCCGTGACCCATAGATCGGTAGGAGTTTAGATAGTCTCCGGCACCCTACCAAGGTGTGAGGTCATGTCCAAATAACATGGCTTTAAATTGGTACTCACTGGTGATTTTAATCATAGGTGGGGGCGTTGGTGGACGCATTGTATTCACTCGTGCTTTGGCACCGTGAGGTAACGTCCTAGGGCAGGTACTCACGTTAAACCACTGACTTAATGTACTCTTGAACTCTTTCAGGTATGGCCGCGAATACGTAATTGTGTTTTCAGAGAGGAAACTTTTGCAGGGATCAAATGTATTGAATATATCTAAATGCTCATGTATGATTGGAGTGTTTATTTTACTAATAAAACTTGTCATAAAAACTTTCGTTGAAGAAACGAAGACGAGCCCTGAAAGAATGGCGTTTTTATTTTTTGCATAGGATACAAGGGTCTTCAAGTAAATGAAAGTGTGTTAGTTGGTTTGTTCATGCCTTATGGACAGCTAAACGGCTGAACAGATTTTCTTGAAATTTTTACAGTATCTCTCTGTATGTTTGGAATAAACTATAGTCTATATAAGTTTTAAAAATTCCAACTAGGCAGTGTCACGGCAATACAAAGTTTTGTCTATATCTTCAGAATGGAAACAGAAACATTTTCTAAATTTGGCCCAAATATATTTATATTCAAGGCAAATCACCTGTCAAAAATTGTGCTGGATTAGACAAGTGAGCGTCGTTCCATCGATACAAAGTAAATATTGATTTTAGTATATCGTGAGAGTGGTTATAGCTAAATTTTCAGAATTTGTTATGATTGACTTCTTAGTCAATACAAGTCATCACGCAAAAAGTGGGCGAAATTGGACAGTAGGCGTGGTACCCACATACAAACTAAATATTGATTTCTGTATATCTTGGGAACGGTTAAATAACAAAATTATTCTGAGTTTGGTCTAAATGACTTTATAGTCAATAAAACATCAGGCAAAGAATGGGCGTGGTATTTTCCCATATTAAATAAATATCAATTTGTGTATATCTTGAGAACGGCTATAGTAGAAGTTTCTAAATTCGGTTCAAACAACGTCGTGAACAATACATGTCATCAGTCAGTAACTGGGCGAGAGAGTCTCTTACTGAGGCCACTGCACTGTATTTTTGCAATTGTTTGCTCTTTACTTCTGTTTGTTTATTTTTTGCCTATGCGTATGACTACGTAAGTGTGAAAATAAAAGAGAAAAGCAGCTCTTTGCCTGAGTCTGCTTTAAACACATAGACCACAGGAGGCTACACAACTATACGACAACAACTGCAGTTGGCTTCAATCGCTGTTGTGTTGTCAGCAATATAATTATATTTAAAACGGCAGCAGCAAAATAAACAGCTGATATTGGAATTTGGAAACGGCGCCAAAATAATCGTCTTCATATAAATGTGTAAATTCTATTTTTGATAAATTGCGGTCGATAGCTTGCTACGGTCTATGTATTCAATGTTTTCATCATAAAAATTAGGCAGTAGAATAGGATAAGGCTTTATTTTCTCCATAACAGCCTATGAATAGCCATAATAATATTTAAAGAAAACTACAATACAGTCTTGTTATTTGTTGTGGTTCGAAAAACAAAACAGAAAAGGAGGTAAACAAGGAACCTTGACAAAGTTTTGTAAAAGACAACAACTGCAATTTCCGTTTTATTATTATCACCATTAATGTTGTTGTGAATTTAATATTACTTCGTTTTTCTAAAAAAATAAGAATAAAACAGAGTACAAGGCCTAAAGGTTTCTAGAGAAGCGGCAAATAAATATTACATGTTAACGCAGGATGATTAAGCTTTTCTTTAAAATATTTTTATTTTTTATGACTATTTTTTTAATAGATTGCTAATACGTGCTAACAAAAAAAGTAATAAAAATTTTTAGTAACGAAAAAGTTAAATGTTAAAAAAAATATTTTATACGGGTGACAAATCTATAATAATATTTCCACTTCTTTTTTATTTCCAAAGCAAATCATGTGTTTCTTCGTCTTTACAAAATAATCGAAAATTCTTTTGATGTTTTTTTTTTTTTACAATATATTACACAGAGAGAAATTTTGTAAAACATACAAGAAGAACTTTTTTGTATGAAATCTGAGACTAATTCTATATTGACCAAATTCAAACGATTAAGGATGATTAATAGCTTCATTCGAAGTGAAATTCTAAAACAGTTTTGAGTTGATCGTTGTTGGGTAAACAAGGTTGTCTATTTACCTCTATAGACTCTATAGACTTCTTTTACCAAACTCTGAAATAGTTGTAAATCAACTTTTTGATAAGGTTGTAGAAACTGTGGGTCAAAATCACTGGAGTAGTCACAATTTATGATGAACAATGAGGGGATGCATTATTGTACTATAGTGCCACAATATTTCTAAATTATTTTTCCGTGATGCTGCTTATTGTGTCAAGAACACCTGATGCATAACGTCACAGCTATAGAAAATTCAAAGTTTTACTTTTCATACTTCTGTAGTACTTCACTAGGACTATGGCGGTTTTGATTTTGACCACCATTTATTTTTCGATTTGTCCATTTGAACAAATTATCGACATCAATTAAGAGTTTATGAGTAATAGTCATACGGTTTTACTGTCATGTTCAAAAAATTAGAAAAATGTCTTATCACAAGCCAACATATCTGTTGATTTTTCAGCAACGTCTTAAATGGTAGGCAGCTCTCTGTTATAGCTGGAACCACGTAAACATATGTTGTTGGTAAGAGCGTATAAAAAATTCTGTTAGGTAGAGGCCAAAATTATTCACAAGATATTTAAATTTTTTTTGGATGCTTGATCAAAAGATATAATCAAGCCGCGCTGAAAAACTGCATGTTTCGTATATAGAGCCTGCCTACTAAATCACAACCCACCCCGCTGCACTGTAGTCTGGTAGTGGCAGTCTTTGCTGCTATTGATACTCCTTAGCTCTGGCCCATCTGCAGAGTTCTTTTGATTCTTGAAACTTCAGATTGATACCGCTTATTTATGTATATACTGGGACAAAGTTTTTTTTTGATCTAAGCTTTACTTCTACTATGTTATCAGGATTCTAGGAGGATTTGGAGTCTTCTAAGCCGGCCAGAACACGTAGGATATGTAAATGTGTAATTTTTTTGCAGTCTTGCCTTCCTTGCAACAATCCGGATGTTGCGGAGATTTATCGTGACCGAAGCGGTACAAGTAACTTCTATAATCATTATATTCCGTGATGAATTGTGTCAAATTGAGATTTACTTCTTCATGCTGGCACTTTAACTAAGTTTCATATTGTTACGAAAATAAAAATGCATAAACTTTGTGATATTTGGCAGTTATGTGTCACCCTGATAATTCCGTACTTATTTGTGTGTCTGGCAGCACTGCCAATTAAACCATCTCTGGGTAACACAATCTTACATGTTTAAAATTAACGGATGATATCGTTTCGCTGTCATAAGATAAAGACGTGGTTAAGCGGAAATAAAAATGTTGTATAAGCGAATATTAAGTTGTAGTGTTAAAATAAACTGTATAAACGTTATAGTGTAGTAAATAAATAAAACTGTAACAACAACAAACGTAATTTAAACAAACTCAAACGTTTTAAAAAGATAAAACGTAACAATATGGTGAATGAATCGAAAAATTCAATGGCCTTTAAACAAATCTTTGCCATTCAAGTATGGCCTTCTCGTTCTCAGCCTGATATACAATCCTGTTTGATCATCTGGCTTCTATGAAACTTTTTGGCCTATAATTTTGTAACTTTTAAAAATGTAACTTTTATCGTTACGGTTACATTCTACTGATGATTATAAGCACAAGCTCTGTTTTGATTTCCGCCTAGTAGTCATTCCTTATTCAATCGTTAGCATATATCTGCACTTCGTCCAAATGTCTGAATGTTACTACAGTTGCAAAGATGTTGCTCCTTCAAGAAGTTATAGACTGAATATACCATTATATCGGGCTTATTGTGAAGTACAATTGCTCAGATCAGAAATGATGTACTACTTCATTCATATGGCTGCCGCGGCTGGCCTCCACAGT
Organism: Wohlfahrtia magnifica; assembly: GCA_023159175.1. NCBI lineage: Eukaryota > Metazoa > Arthropoda > Insecta > Diptera > Sarcophagidae > Wohlfahrtia > Wohlfahrtia magnifica. Next base: position 2,326,402 of record JAKWBJ010000539.1, read on the forward strand.
ACCTCATTCGATCGGATCAATTTTCGAGAACTTTTTCGAGTGTATGAGACTGTATCTCGGCAATGGCTTGACGAATGTTGGCTTTTAAATGCTCAATTGACTCTGGTTTCTCGGCGTAATACTTGTCTTTAACGGCGCCTCACTGCAAATAGTCCATCGGTGTCAAATCGCTCTTCTTGGCGGCCAACTGACATCACCGTTTCGGTTAATTAAATGATCATCGAACGTTTGGCGTAATAAATTGTTTGTGGCATGAGATGTGTAGCAAGTTGCACCATCCTGTCGAAACCAAACATCTTTCACATCAATACCATGAAGAGCGGGCACAAAAATATCGGTTATCATGGTGCGGTAAGCGACTCCATTGACCGTAATGGTTGCGCAGTCCTCATTTTCAAAGAAATACGGGCCAATCACACAAGCCGCACCAAAGAGTCACTCGTAATGGGTGCATTGGCTTCTACGACCACGTTTGGATTTTCTGAGCACCAAATACGGATATTTTGCTTGAACGTACCCGCCAAGATGAAAATCAGCCCCATTCGAAAAGATGATTTTTTTTTGCAATTTCCGACGAATTGCCTTTGTTTTGGAAATAAATTTCCAATAAATCCCAAGGTAAATCGATTCATTTCGTTCAGTGGAGATAATATACTGAATTTTGTGACAGAATAGAATGACATAATTATTGCCAGATTCGAAATAACAGCTGGTTCACATTTAAGCCGATAGATGGGCCGCCCTATACACAATCTTTAACAGAAATGGACTTGGGACTGTGGCTTAAGTCACTTCCGATGTAACCGTGTATGAGAAAAAGTTCTTAATTATTTTGATTAGATATTCCGGTAAATTTATATTGCTTAGGACTGCGACTAATTGTTTCCCACATAAAATCTCGTATTTTCTTTCTATTACTTTATTTTCCCGGTGTATTTAAGCTCTAATTCTTAGCGACATCAGCTACTACTAAGCTACACCTTTCTTCCTGTTATCATAAATAATATTTTATTTTATTATTTTTTTAATTCAAAAAGGGAGAAATGCATTTCGATGACTGTATGTTGTGCTAGCGGGTTTCCTAAACTAAAAGTAAGTTTTGTTAAGACATTTATATGCTTCATTGGCCATGTAAATTCAATGTCTAACATTTAATGTTTTAAGTACCACAAAAACAGAAAAATCAAAGAAAATAACAAAAAAATAATAATAAAAAAGTAATAAAAGCTATAAAAGAAAAAGTTATTGGGCTGTGGTGAGAAATATAGAAATCGTTCGACTGTGTCTGAATTTTTGTGTGTGTTTGCCTTAAACGGAAGTGCGAATATTGCTCTAATACATGACATTTATGACAATGTGGTGTCGTCTTTGTTGGACTTTTTATTTGCTTTTTCAGACGATTTTTTTTTTTCGATTTTTAAGTGAAAAATTTTGTCAAACTTGATTTAGTTTGACGGTTAAAAATGAAATGATTCAAATGGTTTTAGGTGTGTTTTATGGATCTGCGGTACAATGAACCTCATGGTGTTGATGTTTAAGTTCTTTTAAAATGACTTTTTAAACGCCTTTTGGTATTTAGGAGAATGCTTATAATCATTTTTAACAATTTAATTGATAATGAATATTTGTTCAAGGAAAAAGTTTTTAACACGATGCACAGTGTGTCCTGTAGAACATTAACAATTATGAAAACAAGAAAGAAATTTTGTCAGAACTAATGTGTAGAAGTAAATATATAGGGTCCGCTAAATAATTTTTTTTTAAATGCTATAAAAAAAAACTACTGAATAATTTTTTAAAATTTCTTTTTTATTTGAAAGTACAATCCTTCCGGTTAATAATGGAAAATAATTTCATTCAAATGGCTGCCTCGGCTAGCCATGCAGTAGCCTACACGATCGGTCCAATTTTTAAGCACATTTTCGATTGTGTCCAGCTGTATTTCACCAATGGCTTCACGAACATTGTCCTTTAAAGCGTCAATTGTCTCTGGCTTTTTGGCGTAATACTTATATTTGACGGCATCCCACAAATAATAGTCCAACGGCGTCAAATCGCAACTACGAGGTGACCAAACGACTTCAGCTCTGCGGCTGATAATGCGATCTTCAAAAACAGGGCGCAAAACATCGAGTGTAGCTTCGGCTGTGTGGCACGTAGCGCCGTCCTGTTGAAACCAAATGTTGATAATATCCTCCTCCTTAATTTTTGTGAACAAAACTTCGTTTAACATGGCCCGATAATGATCGCCATTGACTGTAACGGCCACTCCTTGCTCATTTTCGAAGAAAAATGGCCCAATTATGCCTCTGGACCAAAAATTCGCACCAAACAGTAACTCGTCTTGGGTGTATCGGCTTTTCAATGTATGCGTGCGGGTTTTCTGTGCCCCAAATGCGACAATTTTGCTTGTTTACTTACCCGCTAAGATCAAAATGAGCTTCATCTGAAAAGATGATTTTTTTTTGGCAAAATTGACATCTTCTGTCTGTCGATCGCAGGCCTACTTAGCGAAGTTGTTCAAGAGTATACACAACCATATTCGTTCAGCGGAAGGATAGAACTAATTATCTGTCAAATCAGACATGAGCTAAGTGTTACCATTCACGAAATAAGCACTAGTTGAAAAAAAAACGACGTTTTAAAGGGTCCGCCATCTAGACTCTTTATAAAATTTTTTGCACTTGCGCTACTTATGCGATTACGTCCACGTGTTGTTATTTAATATGAAAGGTAAAGGAGATTAAGGCAGATATTCTGAAAAAAATTTCGAAAAACTAGGAGAGTTCCAGAAGAATTTGAAAACGCATTCAAACAGCTAATAAAGCATGGATAGAAAATGATATGTTTCGTACGTTATACACATCATCTCAGCTCTTTCTGGCTGGCCTTGGAGGACCAACGAAAGGCTTTCAAAATGCCAAACGTAGATGTGTTGATGATTTCGATCAATCCCGAAGTTCTGAAGACAATATGTGAGGATGGTGATGGCTTGTGAACAGAATTTTCTTTATTTCGCTCGTTGTATGGCTTTTGCTTGTGAGTTTTATTTTTTAATTTGTGAGCTTTTGTTTGCTCAAATAATTTTTTGCTCGACTCGTGAGCACAAATTTAAAATTTAAAAAAATTTAATTTTAAAATTTGAAAACTTATCTAGATGAAAAATATATTTTTTGATAATTAATTTTCTTTTTGTCAAATTCAGTAAAACCTAGTTCTGAAAACAGTTAAAATCGTTGTGAACATTATTGATCAACGCGTGACGATTAAAATACGTCAGCAAATTATTTTGTCCAGCTAGCTTGTGCTAGGCGACACACTGTGCGATGTTTAAATACTTTACAGAAACCATAATTTCCTTTAATTCTTTAATTTCTGTAGTGCTTTTGTCATTTATATTGTAAGCTTTGCTGATATCCTTAGTTGTGGTATAACCATAGAATTTTGTCACACATACAATCTCTGTCTATTTTTAATCACAACAGTGCCGTATCTGGTGAATGATTGAATGATTGTTGTGGCATTGTTGTGATGCAGTTTTTGGTAACTGCTTTTTTGTGATGCAAAATCAACCCTGCCACCCGGTATGTCTTTTGTATAGTTAGTTACTAGACAACCTGATGAAGAAATTGAAGAATTCACATTAAGAAAAATCTTCTTTAATTTATAATTTCATTTCAGACATACTTTCCTTAACATCGCCTAAATATTACTTTATTGACTCTAAAAGCCTGTATAAAAAATTTATGATATATTACTACCATGTGTAGCAAGTAGTAATATATTAGGTGGTAGCCAAGCATTGTGTGTCGAAAATCAAATTAGCATTTAATCTAATCAATTTATCTTAATTTATTCCAAAAAAAGAAACAATTTTCATAAACACAAAACCATTTACTTTTTTCAATTTTATCCTCCTGCGCTCGCTGTTGATGTCAAAATCCTTACGCATTTATCACATACAACAGCAGCAGCAAAAACCACTACCATTACCGCAGATAGACAACATGCAACATGACTCAAATACACACAACATGCTACTGTATATGGCAACCATAGACACAATGTATCTCCACAATAGAGGCTTAGAGAAATGAAACGACAACGAAATCAGTAAGACTGCAGATATAATATATTTTTGCATAATACGAGTTCAGAAAACGCGACTACTGCTGCAACCAAATGTTGTTGTATTTCTCTCTTGTGTGCAACATACATATAATCTCTAAAATGTCAAATGTAAAATTTATTTCCTCAACAGGTTCGCCTACAAAACATAGGTATTACGAGTATTTGGAAATGTTTTCTTTAAAAACTCCAGACAGTTGGTGGCAACTTGAGTCAGGGCTTTTAAAACAGACTTTTTATGGGAAATTTTTAGTGGCAAAACAAAATCGTTAAGAATACGAAAAATAAAACGTAACTTAGATAACAAAAGAAATGAGAAAAAAGGAAAAAATAAACGAAAATATTAATAATAATTCTTGTATGTATGTATGTATGTGCTTGCACCCACAATAAATGCTTTTAAAAAGCCTGTTAAGTTTATGATTATTATGCGTACAGCCAGGTGCAAATAATTAGCACACCTTTGTATTAAACGGTGTGGGTGGTTGTTAAAAAAGTAAATTCCATTATATAAGTTATGTACCACGTGGTGCAAAATTAATTTTAGATAGGAATTAAATATAAATCAACAGTTGAGCTCAGCTAAGTAGTATTAAGTTAAAAGCAGTTTTATGGCGAACTTAAACAACAATTAACTCGTTCATTTTAATAGTATTCGAATATGATGTTCTTTCTAACCGATATCCTTTCTTTATGGTTTTGTCCAAAAAGCTAAAAAAAAAAACGGATGAATGCAGTCAATAACGATTTTGTTTTGCTCTAAAGGGTCATAACAGCAAAATAATTGTAAAGGGTAGTGGGCCATTTAGAAATTTCTTTTTAAAAATACAATAAAACAAAAACGGTTTGAAATTTTTCCAAATGCATTTTTTTATTGTGAAGTACAATTGTTCCGGTTCGAAATTAAGTATTATTTAATTCATATGGCTGCCGCGGCTGTCCTCACAGCACCCCATTCGATCGAACCAATTTTCAATAAATTTTTCGAGTTTATGGGATCGTATCTCGGTAATGGCATCACAAATCATGATTTTCAAAAGCTCAATTGTCACTGGTTTCTCGGCATAACACTTATCTTTAACGGCGCCCATAGAAAAAAGTGCAACGGTATCAATTCGAGAGGGTGGTCATGCAGCTTCAACTCTTAAACCAAATGAACTACGTAAGGAGTCATACCGAAATCTTTTCGCAAATTTCGACGTACTCTTATCCGTGAAATGTTAAATTCTTCAGGACGATGACGAGTTGATCTTGATGGATTCTCACGTATACTCTCAGTCACAACTTCGATACGTCCTGGCGCTTCAACAATGGAATCAGTTTCACGAACTTTAGCAATAAACGAAATTTTGTATGACATATTTGTGCAATTTACGAACAATTGTCGTTGTTTTGGAGATAAATTATCAATAAATCCCAACGTTGCTCAACCGTAAATCGGTTCATTTTGTATACTGAATTTTGTGACAGAATAGAATGACATAAGTATTGTCTGTTTTGAAATTACCGCTGGTTCAAACTTAAGCAGATAGATGGCCCACCCGATAGATACTGTCATATAATTCTTTTTTATTTGAATCCAAATATAATTCAAGTTCACATTAGCAGTTGTTCTCTATGACCGTTTTATAATTTTTCAGCTGCGGTTAACAATTCCAATGCAATAAAATTTTTTTTGGCCAAATGGGTTTGAGTGGCTCTTTTTACCATCAAGAGAAGTTTGGAAATATCGAGACAAATGTTAGTAAGACGATGCAATACGTAGTCTAATGGTGGGTGTAGTCAATATTGAAAAATGTGTGTGACCTGGCATTGTTATTATAAAACGCAACTTCTTTTCTTATTTATTGTGATCCTTTTTCAGAATTAATCATTTCGCCTGGATTATTCTATATAAATTTATAATTCAAACATTTAACCATGTCTACCCTCAATCCAATGAAATTGAAATCGATCTTTAGTAAGAAGACTATAAGATTTCTCCAGACAAAAATATCTAAAAAAGCCCCCTGACCATCCGGCTTAACTCTTGCGATGATGATAAACCTCAGATGAATGATCAGAAGAATGCGCCACCTACTGGGAAAAGATTACAGTGCTAAGTAAGAATCACCACCACTTAGCAAGGATCTTCACTACTATACACACTCATATGGAGGCGAGCTACAGTAGATTAATCATCTCTTAGCTTGAAAATCAACTTGATTACTGAAACTGAAACAATGTTATGGATGGTTTGTGGAAAGCCAATATGCTCTCGAGAAGAGTAACGGAGAAAAAAAAATTAAATTTGCATTAAAAAATTTTTTATAGTTGAAAGATCAATACATGTCACTAACGTTTGGAAATTATTTTGAGAATATGGTAACCGCGGCTATTTTTGGCGAAGCCTAATGTGTACGTCTAAAGCTGGGCTATTTTTTCAAGCATTTTTGGCCGTATGACATGAATAACACGAACAACGTTGGCCTCGAAGACGTTAATTGTTGCTGGTTTATCAGCGTAAACCAGTGTCTTGTGATAACGGTTTGCATTGACCCTAACGCGAGTTCGGGCTTCAATTTTTAAGAAAAAGGTCCAATGAACCGAATTTTTCTTTTGGATATATTAAAGTCTGTGGGGAGTGTTGTAGATTGGTGTCATTCCTTATTCGGCAATTATGTTTATTACAAACTCGGTAATCAAAAAAAATAAGCGTCATCTCGATTTGCTGACTAATTTTCAACGTAAAGTCTGGATAATTTGGCAGCGTCAACCTATTCATGATGATTTATCAGAGTATACTGATTATAAATGTCAAAAAGTGAGTGCAGAATACCATTTCGTTTGACAGTTAACCCATTCGTAAGTTATATTTGGCTTAATACAACACCCACTACAATATGTGCCTTTGTGTAGTAGTAATGCACTTACTTGCTCATTAATTTTTTTTTCTTTGTAAATAATTTTTTAGCCAAAACCAACACCACATTCAAACTTCTTCATACGTTCAATACAACAATTTTTTTCTTGGCCTGCAGAGATCTATGAAGAGACAATGTCACTTGAAATAGTTTAAAGCTACGGTCACATCTGAAATAGAGTTGGTACGCCTAGTTCGGGCACTTACAAAAAAAACAAAAAATAAATAAATAAAAAAAATAAAAAAAATTGTGCGAAACAAAAATTTTATTTAAATTTTATTTTTAATTTTATTATGTGTGTGTATAGCACACATTTGTTGTGTTGTAAGTGAACGAACTAGCTCATTAAAGAACCCAACTCTACTCGGGAAAATATTTGACCAAATTTTGTTTTCCCTTATATGACCGATTTTGAGTAGAACAAGCAAAATTCTGCTTTAATGGTCACACTACGCACATTTTTGTATAGTCAAATAGCGTAAAATAGAAATAGGGGACGACATGTTTTCTCTACGATCACACTTGAGATATATTTGACACAAAAATGTGATCAAATATTTGTTTGTCAAAGAAATATTTTCATAAATATTATAAAAGAGATAAATGAAGCAGCAATATTTTTTGTTTTGTGTTGTAGAATTAAATAATATGGAAACTATTGCATTAACTTATTTACTATTAAACTTTATTAAATATTAATTATATTTTATTTTATTTTTTAGCTTTTTTAATCGATAATATTAATTTGTAATCACAAATTTAATTATAAATTTAATTTAAACAGCTGTTTATGTCTTGTTTATATTTTTTGAGTGTAGCCAATCTCTATGTTTGAAAATCGCTAAAACTATGTACATGTATCAAAAGTAAAGTAAAGTCCAATATTTTGTTAAAGTCCAAAATAAATCCATTTCTATCAATGAACAATAAATTTAATTGTTTCGTAATCCATTACAATTTGCCTTTATAGTTCAAATTGGTAAAAGATACCTTCAGCTAAAGTTAACTTTAAAGTCACCTTTAAAGGATTTTCGTTATTACAACCTACTTGTAAAATAAAGTTAACTCTTTTAAAAATATGGCAAGGTCAGAGCAAATACAAATAAATGGAAAAGGTAATTAAACGTATACAAAATTTCCATGGCAGGATTAAGATTGAAATGAAAAAATTTTGTAGCAAAAAGAATAACAGAGAATTAGTGAACAAATTGGCCAACGCACAGTAGTATGAGGGCGGATTGACATTGAAGCTACCTAGCGCTAGATGGCAGCACAAACACAAAAACTCTTTCTTTCTTAGAAATCTGTCAAACCTCAGCTGTTAAAATTTTAGCCAAATTCATCGATTAGTTTATTTGTTGTAGTCGTTTGAAGTAAGCAACTTTTGTGTTTCTTGGAAAATGGAAAAAAGTGAATTTCGTGTAGTGATTAAACACTATTATTTGAAAGGAACAATGGTGAAAGAGACAAAAGAAAAGCTTGATAAACATTACGGCCAATTTGCTCCGTCAGATTATATGGTAAAATATTGGATTGCTGAATTGAAACGGGGCCGAACAAGCACTGCAACAATACCATCAACGGGAAGGCCGCAAGAGGTGGTTACTGAAGAAAATATGAAGAAAATGCTCGATATCATTATGAATGATCGCCGGGTCAAAATACGTGAGATTGCTGAAATGGTAAACATATCATATGAACATATGTTCAACATTTTGCATGAACATTTGCATATGAAAAAGCTATCGGCAAGATGGGTGCCGCGTTTGCTCAGTGTTGAACAAAAACGAGTTCGACAGATCACTTCACAGCGGTGTTTGGACATGATAAAGCATAATCCTGCTGATTTTAGGCGTAGATTAATAACTGTTGATGGAACGTGGGTCCACCACTACACACCTGAAACCAAAAATCAATCGAAGCAATGGGTGGAAGCTGGTGGAAGTGCTCCGAAGAAGGCGAAGACAGCGAAATCGGCTGGCAAGGTTATGGCCACTGTATTTTGGGATGCACACGGAATATTGCTCATCAATCTACAATCACAGGAGAGTATTATCGTGCATTATTGGATCAATTGGTTGATGCAATCAAGGAAAAACAACCACATTTAAACAAGAAAAAAGTGCTCTTCAAGACAACGCACCGGTTCACACAGCATTGGATACGATGCTAAAACTACGAGAAATCCACTTCGAATTGGTTGATCATCCACCTTATAGTCCAGATTTAGCCCCTAGTGATTTTTTCCTGTTTCCAAACTTGAAAACGTGGCTCGCAGGAAAAAGATTCATCTCAAACGAAGAAGTGATTATCGAAACTAATGCGTATTTAGAGGACTTCCCAAAATAGTATTATTCAGATGGTATAAAAAAGTTGGAAAATCGTCGTACTAAGTGTATTGAGCTAAAAGGAGACTATGTTGAGAAATGAATGGTTTTTTTAAAAAAAAAAGAATGTTTTTTTCCTACTTAAGTAGCTTCAATATCAATCCGCCCTCGTACACTGCCTTAAGGTTTTATGAAATATGTACTTGCATACTGTTTTGTTTGTGGTCACATTATAGCAAAGAAATATTTTATGTTTTTTGTCAAATGTTTGCTAGATGTGACCGTAGCTTATGTTTACTTAAAAGTCAGAAAACGCATTGGTTTATATGTATGTATCAAAATAGACTATTTTCAATGGCACAGAATAGTTACTGAAATATTTTTCGAGAAATTTGAAAAAGTGAACTATTCTTTTTTATGAATAAATGTGTTTCAATTAATTTTTTTTATGTTTTTATTTTTTCATATAAAAAAAATATTCTTTTAGTTTTTTTATTCTCTAATTACTCATTATGCTGGTGTTTAACATTAAATCATAAGACAGGATATTTAAATATTTTTGTTTTCTTCTCCCTCCCTCTATTTCTTTGGTATTAAAAGTAATGCTTGCTCGTTTAACCCTTTGTTCCATATGTACTCGGCATTTAATTTATGGTTTCTTTTAAAGAGCCTTTAATAGCATAAATAATATGCCATAATCATCATAATTTACTTCTTAATAATAATAAAAAAAATGTATGCAGTATATATTTTTTCCCTCTTAATAATGCCACTTGGTTAAGGTTTTTTTCTCTTTCGCTTTCTTTATATATATATTTTTTACTAAATATTAAAAAGAAATACGAAGAGACGCCAGCATAAAATATTTTTTTTTTCATTTACACTGAAGCTAAAAATACTCAGTGTAAGACAATAATTTCTATATAAGAGTAGCAGAAGCAGTTGAAAAGAAAAATATGCAAGAGAAACGCATAAAATGCCATTTTTGTTTTGCCATAAACAATTTGAAATTCCTTATTCATATTTTTTAATATTCTTGTATATATTTTTATATAAATTTTTGTATGTATACCCTACATCATCGTATGTAGTTCATAATAATGTGATTGTAATGTACAAAAGTGTTAACCCTTTTAGTGCTGAGCTTATTTTCACATATTTTGCATAAATTGTTAAAGGATTTTTGAAAAAAAAAACTACCTTATTAATTAAGTATACACAGAATCTTAATTATTTTACTCAAATGCACACTAGTCGGTATTGGGACGCTTCACACTTTATACGCCTGAATAGAGAGTCGGTCTATTGACGGTTCGAGCTCTAATGTTTAAAATATACTCTGCTCCAACTTTAGACATCAGCTCACACTAAATTTCTAAACTGAGTAAGAAATATCGAATCGTACGTACTTGTTATAAAAAAGTATTAAATGTTTGGTTTACCATTGTACCAGTTTTCTAGTCTGATTTCGGGGTTTTTTTTTGCAAAATTATTAGCATTTAGTTTCCATGAAAAGCCTACAGCCACCTTTTTTATTGAATTGAAAATAAAAATACCCAAAGAAAGATATACAAACATTTGTACATTTAGGACTACAAACTTTATTATGGAATTTATTCTATTGGTTTGTGTCAAGGCTACCGCGATCACTCTGTCAATGCCATACATGTTAGTGTTATTAACAGTGTTACCAATTGCGTAATGTACGGTGTTACCAATTAAATTTTTGGGTAATAAGATTTTACATATGAATTACTTAGCTGATTAGAAGGTTTTCGAAGGTTATAGATTTTGCTATAACATCCGAAATTATTTTCTATTTACTATAAAAGGCGGTGCATTGTGCTTCGTCAGTCACTATTAAGTGGAAGTTAAATAAGTTACTGTACAAAGTTAAAGTGTGAAAATAAAAATACTGTATAAAGTAAAACATAATTTCATGCCCTTTATTTTATTTAAGGCAATTTAATAGACGCTTAATAGAATTGTTTCTTAGTTGTTTCTTGCATGTCAATTTGCTTACTTTTTCAATGCGTCATATCGTGCCATTTTTTTTTTTTATTATGCAGAATTTGCGTTAACGCCTATCTCTAGAATCTACAGTTTTGTTCGTTACTTTCCAAAGTTATGGAGAGTATGCTTAATCACCAGCTTGTGAAGAATTTAGAGTTCAACAATGTGCTAAGCAATGGTTAACACGGTTCCTGCAGCAGCCATTCGACTGGTTACGTGCTGGCGTCGTTCTCCGAGATCATATCACATCATATCGAAACTTATTGCTTTTAGTAGTCGGTATCGAGATTTCTCAGAGATCACTCTATAAGAGCATGGAGTGATGCAATCTCATTCGATATATGTCGGATTACTTGCATTCGATATAAAGATACGTGATGGTGTCGTGTTTTCTCGTCTCTGACTATAGGTAATGTAACTTTTTAACCTCTTTTGATATTCTGAGCATAAACTATGTAATGGATTCAAACAATTAAAAATTTTGAGATTCGAAAGAAGGATTAATACTTACAAGACCTTTATTCGACCTGAAATGGAATACAACTCTCATGTCTGGGCCGATGCTTAAAAGTGCATTTTAGACCATCACGACCGCGTGCATGATTCTAATTAATCATGGCATCTGCGCAATGAGGTGTGAGTTTTATTATTCTATCGATACTGCGTAGTATTCTTGTTTCATGTAGAGCGCATCCGTTTGTGGTTAATTGTCCACATTGTGGGAATCGTTTATGAAACAATCTTTTTGCAAAAGCTTTTTCTGGCACCATGAATGCTGGCCTCGAGAAAAAAGAGATGTTTTTGAAATTCAACTTAGAAGTCGAAATTTTGGCAGAAATAACATAATAATGCCTTATCTAGTCAAAATTTTCGAATATCCATATCACCATTCGGTAAAAATTTGAACACTTGACACTTGACTTGGTGGTAATAGTAGGGTATAAGAAAATTGAACTTGGTCGACTATAATTTCCTTTCAAGTTTAAGTTTTCTGTTTCTAAATGCAAAGTTTACAGAGAACAATTCAGGTTCAGCAAAGTGCTTATTATAAAGAAAGCACGATGTCAAGATCGTGTGGATAATTTTATTTTGTGTGTTAATCTGTAACGTGGGTGGTTTGAAAAAGTAACATTTTGTACCTTATTTTTTGTGTTGTGTTTTATTTTTAATTTTATAAAGAGATGCATTTAAAAAAAGAAATACTTTGTAATCAATTTGACAACAACCATGTTGTTAATCTTAAACTATGTAGAACCGCAAAAAAGATCTCTTAAATCTGTAAAAACAATCTAAACAAACTTTGTCTATTAAAGAGTCTGTTAAGCGTTGTCTTTTTATCAGCTTATAGAACGAACCTCGTATTATTTTTTTTCAAAAATAGACAAAAACTACCATGTTTACATTGTTTTCGCTTATATTTTTAACAAAATCTCTTTTTAAATTAATAAAGTGGTAAAACTACACAAGCATTTTACCATTTACTTCTGCATGCTTTTTTTTGCCGACTTTTAATCTGCAACACATTGTTTCTTTCATCAGATACGAGTAGTTCACGTACTGACTGGTTAGCAGAGCATTTAAACATTCATTCTGACTATGCTGTGCTGCACCATCACCATCATCTTCATCATCATCATACTCATGTCTGGTAAACACTGAGGCCAGAAGGTCATCACTTCCAAAAAATCATTGTTTTTTTCTCTCTTCTTGGCACTATTTGAAACCAACACTTTTGTATTTCCAACGAGCATTAAAAACAATTGTTTTTTTATTTCGTTATTTATGATTTATAGGCGATTGTAAGTCAATAATTTTATAAATTGTCTGTCTTCAAGGATCGAAGATGATCTTTCACTTTAAATGCTGAATTTTACTTTATAATGCTTTAGGTTGGCTGTGTTGTTAGTGGTTAAATCAGTTGACTGTTTGGGTATTACAGGTTCATCATGTTCATCGTTACGTTTATTTTTTTTAATAATTTTTTAACAACAATTTAATGTCTTCTGATAACTAATCGGTTATAGAAGAAAAAGTTTATGAAAAAATTGTGAAAATGTTTAAGACGATATATTGGGTGGGGGAATGTATCATATCTGCAAAAAAAAAAAATTTAATTTTTATCAGTGTGAGGTCTTGGAACCTAGTAAATGGTAAATATGTAGGTCTAAACAAATTTATTTTTAAAAAATAATATTCTAGTGACACAGACATTTAATCACAACCAACTGGAGTCACTGGCAGTTTGCATTTTGAAAAAAGAATTTACTGCTACGTTAGCCTAGTGGGGTCTTGATGTAGTCCTTAATCTTTTAGTTTAGGAAGTCTTGACGTCAGTTATTTTCAACACTTAAATGGAATTAAGAAAAAATAAAAACTTGTCTTTCTTATAAAGGGTGAAAAAGTGCTAGGAAACTTGCCTTCTTTTTTTACCAATGTCTTAACAATATTTCTAGAAAACAGCTAGGAATCATCTGTATGCGATCGCAGTATGGTGTGAAGATATCCAATGGACTCTTCGATTACCCGTATAGATTCAGAAAGTCAAGTCTGTAAATATTAGGCAATATCTAAACGACCGCTGCGTTGTTCTAATCTTAGATGTCAAAAACGCTTTCAACTCTTGGAACTGGTCGGAAATTTTACAACATTGGCAAAGATTGATCGTTGCCCAACATTTGGTATCAATCGTTCAGGACTAGTTTACGGTCCGTGTCGTTTTATAAGTTAACAAATACGTGGGCACTGGAGGCGTAACCCATCCTTGAGCTTCTTTTAAGGAATGTCATGTACAATTTAATCCTACAGATTAATTTTCCGGCTGGTTGAAGGGACTAAGTTAGATGAGGGTTGCACTGGCAAAGCACAAAACGCAAGTTTTCATCATATCCAGCTATAGAGTGAAATTTATTCCAAAGACATCTTAAAGTATTAAGTTTTCTTAAAAGGTTATGAACTTCTTGATCCTGCCCTGTTATGTTTAGTCACGGAAATGATTTAATTTATGATTTTCAATCTATTGCATTATTATTTTTGTTATTATTATTATCATTGAGGTACAAAATTACTGCAACTTCTCGATTTATTTTACAGTCCTCCATCTGTATAGGGCTTTCGTATAAAATCTCCCCCAAACCCGTCGATATGACGAATTTCAGGATGCCGGTTGGTGCCAACCGCAATAACTACCTGCCTAGTATCTGATACGTACCTTCCTCCTGGTGTACCTAGTATGTGCTCGGGTGATACAATCTCCTCATCACAGAATCTGTGTATCTACTCTACTCCCATTTTACTCAAATGTCCATTGTCTTGTCCATGTCTCTGAACTTCCTATGCATTATTCAAATCTCACCTTGTTATAGTTATCCAACAGAAGTTGAAATTGTCTCAAATCCGTACGGCCAGAGAAGAGTACCTGCCTCTCATTAGCCTCATTTTCACACAAAAGGGTTCTGGCTACTAGTGGAGTGGGAGCTCCCTTTCTGGCCTGTTCATCAGCCATTTCATTCCCCGTGATCCGGGATCCAGCTTAAGCTAACCCTATTGTGCCTGCCTAGCTGGTTCAGTTTACCCAGACAGTCCCAAACTAGCTTTGCGTCAAACTCATAGGACCCAAATGCTCGAATGGCGATCTGACTATCAGATAGTATGGCTATGACCTGTCCCCTATATATCCTCTCCAGGTTAAATTGAGCACATATCTCAAATGCATAAACTTTCGACCGGAATATCCTGATGAGTTTTCCCATATGTCCATCAGTTCTTCCTGTGATTTTTCCATTATTTCCTATCGGCTGCTGAAACGATTTCCAAGTAAAGGTTTTTTAACTCAATTGAAAAGAAAGAAGTCACAAGGAGCCAAATCAGGTGAATTCGGTGGCTGTATTTGTTGCGTTTTTCGTCAAAAAATTTCGAATAATGATGGCACTCTACGACGGTGCGTTACCATAGTGCAAAAATCACAAGTTTTTTGCCCATGTCTCTTTCGACGAATTGCTTCACGCAAACGTCTCATAACACCCAATTAATACTCTTTGTTTACTGTCTGACCTTCTAGCAAACATTCATGATGCACTACACCATTATAATCCATAAAAACCGTGAGCATTGCCTTCTTTTTTGACTGAAATCTACGTGGTTTTTTGGTCTCGCCTCATTTGGTGAACACCAATCACTTGCCTGATTTCTGGATTGCGTACCGTACTCATAAACCAACGTCTCGTCTCCTGTAATGATCCTTTTGATCAATGTGGGATCGGATTCAGCCTCCCAAATTATGTCTTTTGCGACCTCAACACCGTCTCTTTATTGCATGAAATTGAAGTGTTTTGGCACCAACTTTGCCGCTACACGACGGAAACCCAAATCATAAACTAAAATGTCTTGGACGGATCTATAGGCAATGTTCAAGTCCTCCGCTATCTCTCTGATGGTTAATTTGCGGTTAGTGACCGACATTTCTTTTACTTTATCAATATATCCGTCGGTTTTCGATGTCGATGATCTGCCACCGCGTTCATCATCTTCGATTGACTCACGACCACTTTTGAACCGCTCGTGCCACTGGTAAACGACCGTTTTCTTTAGATCGTTGTTGGAAATTTAAATCTATTTCTGAAATTGTAAAAAATCGCCAACGCACATAGAGATTAAGGTACTCTTGGCTACGTAGCTTTTGCAAATGCCAAGCTATTACTATTACCAACTTAACAAAAAAAAAAAAAAAAATCAGAACGATGGGACTACCAAACGGGGGTTATTCCGAGAATTTTTTTTTGATCAAGGTGGTATTCTTCCTAGGGCCAAACCCCTTCGCGCCTGTACCGTCTTTGACCCATATTATATTACATACTTTTTCAGCCTATTTATAGTTTAAGATTCCTTCAGCATCACGATTTTAGTTTTATTTTTTTAATGGAAATTTTCTTTTCCCATACCTTCTTCACTTGTGCTACTCAATATGATTTTATGATTTTAAAATTGTTGGCTGCTGCTGCTGCTCAATTATGTTTTTGAAATTTAAACCAATTTCTTCACAAGTTGATTACATTTCATAAATGATGTTACCAAGCCAAAGTGAGCATTCATAATATAGTACTTGAATGCATGAGATCGCTGTTTAAACATTTCAAAATCAAATTTTGAGTGGCATCTACTAAAATCAACAACATCGTCATCATCATTATCATCATCATCATCATCGTTGTGATAATCAATGCCATTTTCATGGGGTTTGTCTATCCAAAGTGAAGGTTTTACTTTGAACGTCTGTATGTCTAATTCTGCTTATACTCGTAAGTATCTGTCATTCGCTATATTTCTAGTTTTTTTTCTTTCTATGTCTTGTCCATAATGACTCTTCATAGTTTATTTTATTATAAATGTAATTTTTTTCTTCTTCTTTCACTTCTTTCTCTGCTGGATTTGATTGCATGTATGTTGTCGTCATCATTATTTCAAATGTGAATCATTATAGTCAAGTCTTATGATTAATTAGATTATATTTCCTGGGCCTATTATGCATTTAACATAATTAAATTTGAAAGGTTTGAATGGCTTCGTAGTTTGAAGAGAAAATTATTCTGAGCCGAATTGAATCTTAAATACATGATTTCGTTTGAATAGGTGTGTCTCTAGTAATCATTTAAAACGTAGTGATTAATTTTCAATTGTAGGTTATTAAAAGGAAAATTATGTTCGTCAAAGTGTGTAGGGGCTTATTTTCGAAAAGATAGGTTCTTTGACGATTCTTTAAAATTTTTGTTAGATAAAGTGTTTAGAACTTGTATGTGGGGACTAGTTAATGGAGGGTTAATAAAGGAGTATCATAAAATTAAAGCATGAATTGAATTACAAAGAAACTATCGCTTAAGTTTTCCGATTGTTATTCTTTAAGCATGGGGTTATTCGAGCATATGGTCTTCTCAGCTATGTACGTACATAGGCATTCTTTTGTTGAAATGTGTAAATAGAGATAATATGTGGCACCGAATTGTTTAAAACACATATTGACCACATTAATATCAGCCAAATTTGACGGTAAGAACTGTGCAGTCACAGTCCATGTTTGGAAAAACATATGGTCTAATGATCAAAAATGAGCACCAAAAAGTTAAGCTATTTGTGCGACAATCTTAAGATCGACATGGCCATCAAAATGAAAATGTCCATCATCGCTTATTTATTCCGAAATTGTTTAGATCATGAAAGAGGATTCCGTCACATCCTTCTTCATCCAAACACATTTTACAGTAGTCATTATAAGGATAGTTCATACATTCTGACATATGCCTCATCATACAGAGCTAAATAGTTACTACCTTGATCAAAAAGTTTGCGGCGGTCCTATCGTTCAGACTTGAGTTTTTTGTTGTTGTTAAATTTGTTGTTGATATTCCCGCTAAATCTTAGCATCATTTGCAAAAACTGCGTAGCCAAGAGTACATCTATCTCTATGTGTGTTGGCTTTTTTTTAAATTTCAATGGAAAAAGAGACCGTATTGAGGTTGCAGAAGATATGATTTGCGAGGTTGAATTCTCTCCCACATTCATCAAAAGGATCATTACTGGAGACGAGACGTGGGCTTATGAGTGCGTACACAATCCAGACATCAGGCAGGTGAATGACGTTCACTAAATGAGCCGAGGCTATTTTCAGCCAAAAAAGCGGTGTAGTGCGCGCATCATGAATTTTTGCCATAAGGCCAGACAGTAAAGAAAGAGTATTATTTGGGCGTTATGAGAGGTTTGCGTGAAGCAATTCGCCGAAAGAAACCAGAATTGTGGACAAAAACTCGTGGATTTTGCACCATTATAAACACCATCGCACGGTTCCATCATTATTCGAACT
The DNA here is from genome assembly GCA_023159175.1 of Wohlfahrtia magnifica. Taxonomy (NCBI): domain Eukaryota; kingdom Metazoa; phylum Arthropoda; class Insecta; order Diptera; family Sarcophagidae; genus Wohlfahrtia; species Wohlfahrtia magnifica. The sequence goes on from JAKWBJ010000539.1 coordinate 2,344,623, forward strand.
TCTTTGACGAAAAATTCAACAAATACCATCCAGCAGCCACCGAATTCAACAATTTGACTGCCTGTGACATCTTTCTGTTCAAACGAGTTAGAAAAAACCATTACGGGGAATGCGTTACAGCAGCCGAGAGGAAATAATGGAAAAATTGCAAAAAGTACTGATGGACATACAGAAAAGCGAATATAAAAAAATGCTTCGAGGATTGCCATAAGTCGTTGCAGTCGATGGGGATTACTTTAAAGGGGACAATAAAAATTTAGATAAATATGCATAAATTCCGGGAACTTTTTGATCAAGGTGGTATATCCTTAAGAAGCCAATACAAACTCCTACTAAAAGCCAAGAGTGTCTGCCCTTTTCTTTGCCAGATTAAGCCGTAGTAATTTGTCTACTCTGCTTTGTCCGCCCAATTTCCGTTCTCTCTAACGCCTATTAATTTGCCAAATTCGAAATCACATCTAAAAGACATGACTGACAGTCCTACAACATCTTGCGATTAAATCTGATAGATTGCTGTCCTACATAAGAAAACCGCAATAAAATGAGTGATTGGATGCAAAAACATATACTTCACAAAAAACAACTCTAATCTCGGAGAAACTACTATTTTATGAATATTTTCAAAAGGTTATCAAATTGGACACACATTGTTCACTTTCTAAACACACATACAATTTTTGACATATCAAACGACTGAATCTGATAGTCAGTCATGGCCTTATTATTATTTATTAATATTATTATTTTCCTGACAAAACTATTGCAGTAGACTGCGACCCATGGGGATCTATTGTGCCCCTTACAATCTATAGTTTGTTCAGCAGATCTGCTGCCTTCCTAGTGCACATCAGCAGATCTGAAACCATAATGTCCACCTAAACACCTCCACCCAAACCTATCAAGAACCTCACTTTAACACAATATGTGCTCCGCTGCCTCTGATGCCTGTGAGCACAGTCTACAAACATACACATCTGTGACCGCCAACCTCTTCAGATGTGCTCTTAGTCTACAGTGGCCGTCTGCGTTAGGAGTTTTAAATCCGGCTTGCCTTGAGAAGCTCAGAACAACGCCCAAATTGTGGTATGTAGGATCGCCTTCTTAGAGTGACGAAGTCCCCTTTGATAATCCAGTGTTCCACCCAAACTAACTAGACCCTATTTACAAGCGAATGCTTTTGCAACCTATAGTAGTAATATTTGACCAGTCTAGATGTCATTCGATGCAGCTTGACTGTCAGAGATATATTAATGGTCTTTTCCTTGAGCCGACTGTTCAGGTTGATCTGTGCACTTATAGCAATGGCCATGATCTCAGCCTGGAAGGCACTTACCGATCAATGAACACCAGCACCGACACAGTCATTCATTTTGCAGCTATCCGCATACTAAAGTTAAGGCCTTAAGGAATTGTGTACCTTAGTTGCGCACTGATCAGCTGATCGCATTAGCTTTAATGCCAGTATTGCCTGCAGCCCACATCAAGGAATACGGTTGATTAGACATTGAGAGCATTAATCCGCTCGTTTGTTTTTGAGCCGTCAGTGTAAATTAACATCACGTGCCCCCAATGAAACGAGTGTGTGAACTAATCTCCTCTTGTTGTTATTATAATCGAAAAGGTTCTATCAAAATTTTGTATTTGCTTTAAGATTGGCTTGCTTATCTCTGGTACGATGGTACCATAACCAATACGATTGTGATCCAGTCTGCCTTAGTTATTCAGTCCCAGAGCAGATTTAGCCGAAAGCCACTTGATATGGATGTCGAGAGAAAGTATGTCTAGCCTCCAGACTGACTGACTTTTTAACAAAATGTATGGAGCCAGTAATGGCAAGATTAGACTAGTCTCTGTACTTTGGTCAGAATTGAGAGGTGTGCCTTGGTGTCTGGGTTGGCAAAAACCCGGTTTTATTGGGATATTGGTAGTTTTTTTTTTTGGGTTTTATAACAGCTTTCAAATTTCATTCAAGTCGACAATATTTTTTGTTTGTTTATACAATCACGGTGTTTTTTTTGTATTTATAATGCAATTTTGCACTCTTGGTAGGATTAAGGCGTCATTGTGTACTATAAGGTGCTAGCGTGCAATTACTTCATTTGAATAATGCATTATGAGATAACCGGTCGGAATATAAAGACAGACATGATTAAGTCATTCTTTTGCATGACAGCACCCAACCTCATGCCCCAAAAGTTTCAAAACAATTATTAGAAACGATCAAATGCCGCATCCACCGTATTATCCGGAGCACATTCGCTTTAAGCGCAAATTACCTCGTTCTACGGTTAAAAAACCTTGGATTCTACGTTTTTTAACAAAAAGTGTAAGTGAAAATGGAAGCAAACGCAACACATATTCATCTCGTTTAAAGGCATTTCGATTAAGGGCGTACATTTTCTAGGCCGTATAAAGAGATATGATATATATCCTTTCAAGAAATACAAAATCGGCTTCAAAGTTGAAGAGCCTTAAAAGACGAGAAATTTTTGTGAGACGGGATTTAGAAATTGACTCACAGTGGGGAAAAGATGTAAGCAGTGATTTGATAAATTTCTTATTTTATTATACTTTTTAACTCTAAAACGGAACAAATAAATTTGTAGTCCCAATACGCAAATTACACTTACTCTGCCAAGGTTTTTTTAAATCTAATACCCAATAAAACCTGGGTGGGCTTAATTGGGTTACCCAGTGGTTGCCAACCCTGCTTGGTGTCCACAGTTTTCACTAGGAAATGGCACCATAAATGGAATTGGTTATACCATCAATTCAAACGTCAATATTTGATCCGCTTCGTTACACTAAATGTCAATTCCTTTTTTACACAAAAAAGAGCACCAACATCTAAAGCTATAAACTTTATTGTGGAAATTGTTATATTGGTTGGTGTCAAGGCTACGATTACGTGTAGGTTGTAGAATGTACTAGAACATTCGTAACTAATGTTAATTAATTATAAAAGCCTCAGCATTCTCCTTAGTTAGTCAACAATAATTTCACGGTCGACTTTACTTGTACTAAGAGTTGAGTATTTAATAAAATTGTGTAATTGCATAATTTTATATATTTTTAATTAAAATACAAAGAAAAAGCCAGGACATGATATGAAGTTGAAATTTAAGGTCTATTGGGTTCAGTTCTCCCCTAAAGACGTTTTGATTTGTTAGAAAAAACCTTCTGAAATAAATCCATTTGGTTGTTAAAAAAAAAAATGAATATGTGTTGTACTCCATACTTATTTCGCAGGGTGTAAAAGTCCTTTCTGATTGGATTCTGAAATAGCATTTCATCTCTTATCAATGCAATTAGAAGACACTTTTTATTGTTGTTGCTTTGCTGAATAGACACTTTTCGGACAGAATTTTCTAATAAAAACTGTCTCTTCAAGTGTTTCGCAAAAAAACATTTTTAACGAGAAGCATAAATAATAATAAAAACGAACGATACGCTAAATTACATTTAATGGGCTCTAACGCAATTTTAAACTACAAGAAGAATTAAAAAAAAAAAAATGTTTACAGTTTTACAAAATTTTTCCCTTTCTTTAGTCTGCACAGGAAGAAATATCAGAAAAACAAATTTTTTTTTTAATTTTTTCAAAACTTGACAGCGTAAATTACGTGACTTATTGAACATTTGCAGTTTGTGGTTAACACAAAAATGGCGAAAATGAAGAAAATTGAAAGAAAAATTAAAACAAAGAAAATAACAATAAAATCCTCTAGGGCCTCCTGTTCAATCTCATACAGAGAAAATTCATAGCCAAAAATATAAAGAATAAAAGTGAAATACATGTGTCAGCAGACCCCAACGACCATTAGATTTTTATTAGTGTGAAAGAAAACCTAGAAATAAAACGCATATCGATATGCTATCTCTCCGTCTCCCCCTCTCTTTCCATTTGTGTGAAAATGAACACTAAATGAAATACTCTTACTTGTTACGCTCAACTGTTCAATAGTTTTTTTTTTTGGGGGGGGAGGATATGCATGAAATGTAAGTTTTAAGTAAAAGAGAACAATTATGATTAACGAGCTATTTCTACAGACAAGTTTTACAATTGCTTTGCATGGATAGATAATACAAACGATGAAGATAAAATCTAAATGTTGCAATAAGTTCTACAGTATTTGTGTGCTATTTCTAATAAATATTAGGGTGTTCTGGAGAGCTTGCAAGAAAATAATAATTTCGCATGAAAAACAAGACCTCGTTAAATTAAAAAAAAGAATTTTTTTCACGAACCTTCTTAAGAATATTTTTTGTCAAAATCGAAAATAAAACCATATTTATTTAAAATCAATTTTAATCAAGTTCATATGCGCATTTTTATTATCTACTGGCTAAAACTCGGCGTGTAAATTTACACGGATCTTAATTATTATCTTAGTTACATGTTTTACTCTTTTTCCCCACTATGTACCGTTCCTATCCGTTTGCGATAGCCTACACTTCCTTCCATTTTTATATATAAGATACGTATATATAAGTAGGGTGGTCCAACCAAAACACACGATGTTAATTGTAAATAAAACAAAAAGTTTTCAGAAAATATGTGAAACGAAATATCGGCCAAATGCTCGCCGCGGCTTTGGTGGCATACCTCTTTCCATTGATCTATATTTTCAGTGACTATGAGACATAATTGAGGTTCAATGTCGTTAATGTGCCGAACACACATTTTACACATTTTCTTCTAAATATCCCCAAAGAAAGGAGTCCAACGGTGTCAAATCACATGATTTTGACACGACATGAAATAACACGGCAAATTCACGTTAACTATTTGGTCGACCTTATAACGCCTCCAGCCTATAAATCGCACCAAACAGTTACTCTTTGTAGTTGCATCGGCTTTTCAACAATCACTCGAGGATTCACATTTGCCCAAATGTGGCAATTCTACTGTTTCTACATGTTCTACAGACCCGGTAATCTGAAATTTGCACACAATTCTCTCCGATTATGCTGAACAAAAAAGTCACGAAGTGCATTAAATGCATTTTGATTTGAACGCCCATTTTCGTAAAAAACTTCAACAATCTTAACGCGCTGCTCAATTGTGTACCTCTCCATGGATGAATTTGTCAAAAACTGAAACAAAGAAATGTCAAATTAAGTTGAGCAAAAAACTTGACGTTAAGGTGTGACTCACAATTACCATTGTGCATTATAGTTGGACCACCCTATAGATAGCTTTTATCCGGTGTGCTTTCTGCAATACCCGCTTTTTGGCTGATGTGGATAGATAATTGTTCAATTCAATAGAATGAATGGAAGGTGCCACGCCCAGTTATTCAACCTCGCCTCGTTACTAACCGATGATGTGTGTTATTCACTACGTTGTTTAAACCAATTCCGATCAGTTTATGACTGATGATTTGCATTGACCATGGAGTCAACCAGACCAATTTCTTAAACTTTAGCTTTAGCCGTTATCAATATACCATGTGTAACGGTATAAAATTATCGTTCTTTAATGGGAAAATAAAAAACATTTTATTCAAAGTATTGGCCATTGTTGGCTACACATTTTCCCATCTTTCACGCAATTTGTGGATTCCACGCCAATAAAACTGATCGTCTTTTGAAGCAAACCAATTAGTCAACCAAATTTTGACTTCCTCGTAGGAATCGAAGTTCTGCTCAGCCAATGCTTGTCCCATCGATGTAAACAAATAGTAATCGATCTAAACAATAGTAATAGTTGGAAGAAGCCAAGTCTGGTGAAAAAAGCGGCTGGGGTAGCAGCTCCCAGCCTAATGCTTTGATTGTGTCCTGAACCGGTTTTGCTTTGGGTGCGGATGCATTGTCATGTTGCAAAATTACCTTGCCGTGTCTTGTGACCCATTCTGGCCATTTTTCGATCAATGCATGGTTGAAATTGATCATTTGTTGTCGGTAGCGATATGTATTAACGGTTTCACCAGGTTTTAGAAGCTCGTGGTACACCACACCTTTTTGGTCGCACCAGACACACACCATTGTCTGCCTACCGAATCGATTTGGTATTTGGTTGTCCCGGATTAACCTATGATTTTTTCCGTTTAGAGCATGATCACCATATGCCTCAACAAACATTCGGTGCGACTCTGCAGCACTTCTCTTCAAATGAAAACAAAAAATTAATGTTTTACCCAAATCATAATTTTTTGGTACAAAATTCGTCATCTTTAACAAGATGAAAAAATATGATGTTGTTTGTTCACTGATTGGGTGTATACAGAATATGGTAAGTTTGACAGATGTCATAGTAACACAAAAAAAAAAAAAAATAAATAAGACTCGTTCACTATAAGTGTTCCCTATGAAGACATTTGTACCTTGACGCTCACTTCATACCGGTACATCTGGTGTATAAAAATCAATATTCACTTTGAATGGGAGGTACCACGCCCATTTGTCCAGTTCCGCCAACTTTTTGGCTGATGATTTATATTGACTGTAAAGTCATTCAGACTAAATTCTGAAATATTAGCTTTGACCATTCTCAAGATATACTAAAGTCATATTTACTTTATATGTTAGGTAACACGTACACTTGTACAATACTGCCCACTTTTTGAGAGATGATTTGTTGACGTTGAAGTTATTTGGACCTAATGTAGAGACTCTGACTGTTGCCATTTATTTATAAAATATAGGCGATTAAATATATTTCTTGTATGGGCGTGGCACCGAGAAATTTATATAGCCTATTGTTCCTTCTAGACATACAGAGAGATACTGTGAATATTTCAAGAAAGTCAGTTCAGCTATTTAGCTGTTTATACATACATACATTTATACATACGAACACACATTCCTTTTTATGTATAAGATGACGTTATGTCATACTTCGGTTTGCATCAATATTCTATCGCTTTTGCTTTACTACTGTCGGAAATCCTATGTAAATGAGTTACAGCGGATTTGAGGTAATCAGAAGATGCAAGATCCGGCCTCTATAGTGCGTCCGTGTCATTCAAACTCTTGATTTGTGGGTAGTAAAAGTTAGAATTGATAATCTCTCCTGGGTGTAGCAGCTTTTAATAGATAATTTTTTTCCAAACTCATCAAATCTTCAACTTGTTGGCCCTACAAGAACGAGTGTTTTGTATTGCCCTTAATAAATTGCTTCCCAAATAGTTCGATTTCACAGCGTTTTAATAGGGTCTCACTGATACTAATTCGTTTAGTCAAATTCCTATGTTCTAATGCACATTGCACTGAAACATCGACATTTTTTGGCCAGCTAGCGTTTTTTAAGTGGTTTCAAGCAGTCATGTAGTTGATGTTTAGAACCTTCGCCATCTACTGACCTACAGTCATGTGAAAAATAATAGGTTCAAAATAATAGTTAAAATTCCAATTGTTTGTTTATATTCAAACATTTATCAAAAAGATCTTATAAATTGTCTGCTTGAATTTCGATGGCTTAAAGAAAACCAAGCTTTGTACTTTTTTATCTTTCCAGGAAAAACGCAGTGTGTCCCTATTATTTTTTACATGACTATATTTTGCTTCACTAGTTGCTAAATTGCATGCACTTTTTTAGTGAATGGCCGAACAGATCAAGATTTTACTTTGACATCGAAATTTTAAGAACAGAATAGTTTTTTGACATTTTTTATAGTAAAAAAAAATATTTTTAAAAATAATTTTTATTGCAGTTATTTTTTACAGTTAAAGAAAGACAATAAATTTGGTCCTTCGAACAATTATATTCAAATTTTATATTTACTATTATTAGACTGTGATTGCTCTTTGCTCTATTTATTTCATAACATTGAGATTTATTTGGGTTTAAAGGGCAATAAATGGTCATTCGAACATTTCGAATTGCACCGTATTCAATTTTGAACCTTTTCCTTATTTTCCTAGCTTAGGTTATAATTTTTTTTCTTAAAATTTACTTAATTAAGTAAGCTTTTTAAAAGAAAAGTATCTTCAACAATTTGTACCACCTTAATTTTCAGTAACACATGGTAATTGGTGAATCCGTAACACACACAATAAAGTGTGATGTTTAAAATTGTGTGATAGTTTAATGACGCTGATATCAGGAAGATACCTACAGACTGACAATAGACAACAACTTTAGCCATAGAACAGACAGGCCACAACAAGACCACTTTAGTTCCATCGAAATTTAAATTGTAACAAGGGATTCTTGTAAAAAGTAAAAATAGAAAAAAAGCTTTAAGAAAAACAATATCTCTTCTCCATAATATTATTCAAACGGAAGTGCAATTGTTTTGAGTGATAGATTGATAGATGGATGGATGGCTGGATGGCTGGTTGGTTGGTTGTTTCGTTGGATTGGCTAAATAGAGAACTTGGTTGTAAGTACTCTCGTGCTAGTACTGAGTATATGATTTTGTGTAATCGAAATCGTATTGTATTGCATGAATCTATTGTATGTGGTGGTATAGATTGATTTTAACATTCAACTGATACTTTTTTCTACAATGATGGACAGCTTAACAACGTTAACGTTTTACCAGCAACACTGGCTTTTTATAGTGTTTTTGCATAAAAAAAATATTAGAAATAGTTATTGCATACGTTTAACAACATGAGAAATGGTAACGCTCCATACCTCTACATGCCTTTCATAAAACGTATTCGCGCGTATATAGTCTGTCGCATCATTTACATGTAAAATTTCGCTTTTCTTTCAAATATATCGCGGAAGTCACGTTTTTCCAGTGATGATTTTTTCATTGGAAATCTATTCGTAAACGAGTATAAGTATTGAGCAAGGGCCTATAACTAGTGGCTATTGTTGCACCAGTATACGAAAAGTCACCATATGATGTTAATAATATTGGTATGGTGTGTATGCGGTTCTTGCTGCTCTTGCAGTCATAATTTATTTATTTTTTTTTCTCATAATGGTCATCATCGTTTTTAATAGTTTATATATAAATTAAATTTTTTTATTATTATTGTTATTGTAAGCATATGATTGATGGCCAATCAGTTTAGGTGACAACACATCTAAAGGCGTCTCAGAGCTGGGATAGTTCGATGGATTGATGGAATGTTTAAAAATTGACAATTATTACAACATGTTGTAATAATAATATTTCAAGTGAAATTGTAAAACAAAAAAGTAAAATAAATTTAAAACTTCAATAAAATGCAGAACAAAATTTACGATCATTTTTTTTATTAAAAAAAAGTTGGATATGGTTTTGCTTATTTGCCAACTTAGTGTTTAAAATGTTTTTGAGACATTCTTTAATATTTAACCCTTTCGACTCCACATTTTTACCAACTGTTTAAACATATTTTTTTTTAAATGATACCTGTGATGCTTAGGCTCGTTAGGTCAATAGTTATTGAGTGTTGTTTATAAACAACTTTGGGCCGTTATGGTGACAACTGTACAATTTATATAATATGTCTTAATTCATTATCTAAATTTAACCTTTTAAATCTAAGATTATGTATTTTGTACTTAGAGATATGGTTGGCAAACCACTGGGTAATCCAATTAACCCAACCGGGTTTTATAGTTTCCATAGTTTATTTACAACCAAAATAAGTAAAATTTGTGTATTACGAGTACAAATTAATTCGGTTTTAGATCAAAAGAGATAATGAATTAACAAATTCATCAAAATATACATTTTTAAAATCGCTTACATCTTTTCTGCACCTCTTGGCCAATTTCCGAATCCCCTCTCAGAAGAACCTCTCGTCTTAGAGGCAAATCAATTTGAAGCTGATTTTATATTTCTTGAAATGCAGTGATTCAGTGGCTTGCCGAAAGATATTGCATCCTCCGAAACAGACAATAGTCATATGAAGCAATTTCTGGAGAATACGGAGGGACTGGCAATTGACCGTTTCGAAGAATTGTTTGCAATTTCGCGACGTGAGACCGAGTGTTTATATTCCGACCGTTTTTCTCATAATACACGGTTTAAACGAATTTTGAACAGCTCATAGTACAATGATAATGCCGCCTTATTCTCACTAATAGTGCAAAATTGCATTATTAATACTCAAACAAAAAATATTGTCGAAATGAAGGAAATTTGAGAGCAGTTATTAAACCCAGTAAAACCCATCAAAAACCCAATAAAACCCGGTGGGTTGGGCTTAAAAAAACCTGGGTTTTTCCCAACACTGCTTCACACTAAATTAAATGTCTTAATTACGTCGATAGCAACATAACAGTTATTTTTTGTTGCTTTTACTGTTTTGGGAATTACGATTAATTTATTTGCTGCGTAAATCTATAAGTTAGGCCCTTTCTTACAAAGCAAAACAGATAAAACTTAAAATTACTTATGAGCAATTTTTAGGGTCGAAAGGGTTAAAACAAGAGCGCATATTTTTTCATTAGTAAAAGATCATAATAAGAATAATAAATTCCAATTAATCCTGAACATTTCTCTGTTTTGCGCTAGCGCCTTCACTTCTCTCCAGCTCTTGCCGCATTCGTTAAACTCGGCCACAATTTGTCGTCTCCATGTATGGGCTGGGTGTCCTCTTCTCCTGCTCTGCTGTGGATTCCAATCTATGGAAATTCTGCTAATTCTTCTAAGAGCGTGTCCAATCCACCACCATTTGCGCCTCTTTATCTCAATCGATAATGGTTGTTTATTCGTTCTGCGCTAAAGCGTATACACACAGTTATTGCCCAAAAGATGCCCAGGATCCTGCGAACACAGCGGTTCACGAACGTTTGCAACTTTTTTATATCGCGAGCTGGCAGATTCCACGTTTCACATCCATACAAAAGGGTAGATTTTACATTGGCATTGAATACTGCAATTTTTGTACGTGGCGATAATATGGATGATTTCCAAATTGATCTTAGCCTGCTTAAAGTTTTACTCCCTTTCTTCAAACGTTTTCAATGTCCTCGCTCGAACCTCCGTTTGAGGATATAATACTTCCCAGGTAGCAGAATTGACGGACGTCTTCAATTTCCTCAATGACAATAACAAATAATTTCCGGGACGTCGCATTAGTATGTAGAGTTTTAGTCTTCGCGACATTTGTTTTCAAACCTGCCGCTTCCACTGCCGGTCTTATGTTACGCAAATTTCGCGCAAAATCTGGAAAGCTATGAGCCAAGATACATATATCATCCGCATATTCCTCTGCCAAAACTATGTTATGAAGGGTGACAGGACACACCCTTGCCGGACCCCAATTCCCACTTCTATCCGCTTAATAGCTTGCCATGTCTAAGTGATGACACAGTATACGTCTGCAACGTCAAGCAAAAACGCTGCCAAAAAAAAGATGTCCCATAATAAAATTGACAGCCGCAACTTCAAATACTGTCAATTGTCCCTTCTGTTTTTATGTTTGCTTAGCTTTTTGTTTTTACTTTTTTCGCTCCAAAACAAAAACATGTTTTTTTGTTTACAAAATGCATTAAATTCGGTGAAAGTACGGCAACACCGTATACAGATGGTGAGAGCACAATTGAGAGAGTAAGATAAAACGCTGTCAAAATAAAATAGATTCTATCTCACGACTGCTTTTGCCGACGAGATTTTAAGTCATTTTGTTTGGAAAAAATCGTCAAGCCACAATCCTGTTCCAACTCTAACTCTGACAGATGCATTGCGATATAAACCTTTAATAAGTTTAAGCGGAACTACCTTACATGTCAGCGCATTTCATATCATATATCGCACAAAACAAAAATATAGTAGTGAGAGCGCCACGGAGAGCATTTACATGATCTGTAGTTGACTTTTGTGGTCTGAATCCAGCTTGTTTTTGTCTCAAAAGTGGTGTTACTCTTTCGGAATTTCTTTTGGAAATGATCTGAGCGATAACCTTGTTAGTCATGCACAGCACAGCAGCTGCCCCACCCGCTGTATTCACCAGACTGGGCTCCTTCCAACTAATGTTTGTTTTCATCGATGGGAGATGCATTTGCTGAGCAGCAAATCGATTCTTACGAGGAAGTCAAAAATTGGGTAACTAATTGGTTTGCTTCAAAAGACGTACAGTTTTATTGGCGTGGAATCCACAAATTGCCTGAAAGATGGGAAAAGTATGTAGCCAACTTTGGCCAATATTGTGAATAAAATGGTTTTTATATTTCAATGAAAAGTTAGTGTTTTATTGCCACAAAAAAAAGCACTTACTTCATACCGGTTTACTTGGTATGTGCTTTTATTCCTCCTCTATGCTTTGTTCACAATATTTTGTAAAGTGTGGGTAAATTTAAAGTTAGGAAATAAATTGGCTTAAAAACACATTTTTTTAAATTCAATTTTATACATACCCATAGAAATAGAGGAATTAATAATGGAATATGATGTCGGGCAAATGTCCACCTCTAATACGTCGGCAAACGTCCGCACTTTTCACAAAATTTTGAACCACATTTTGCAACAAAGCTTCGCTTATCTCGTAAATGCAGCACCGAATTTCATTTTTCAGAGTGTCAGTTGTTTATTCACTTGAACCCGGTCTTTCAAATGGCCTCAGAGAAAATAGTTCAGGGGCGTTAAATCACAAGAACGGCCAATTGACATCGCCAAATCGAAAAATTACGCGACCGGGAAAATTTTTCATGCAATAACTGAATTGTTTGGCTGGCTGTATAGCTTATGGCGCCGTCCTGCTGAAACCATAGGTCACTGAGATCAACATTAGCCAATTGTGGCCACAAAAAATTTGTTATCATGTTTATGTGACGGCGTTTCCTTGCTCATTTTTGAAAAAATATGGGCCGATGATGCCGCCTAATCACAAACCGCAACATACTGTCACTGAATGTGAATTTTGTGAACGCCATATGCGACAATTTCGTTTGCTTACATAGCCGCTTAATTGAAGATGGGCCTCATCTCTAAACATGATTTTGTTGAAAAATGCGTTGTTTTCGTTCAGTTTTTCAAACAGCCAATTCACAAACGTTCGACGCAAACAGTGGTAGGCTTGAACCATTTGAAATTTATAAGCATGAAGATGAAGATCTGTATGCCAAATATTGCGCACAGTTCCTCTGGTGATACCCCATTGTTGCTTGTTCCAGGCTCATTCTCAATACTTCGCTGTACAACGGTTATGATTGCATTACTGCGGCCACTACGAGCATAATATTTTGATCTATTGTCAGCAACAGTACCTTGAGGATCGAATTTAGCGATTACATTACGGACAGCGGTCTCAGAAGGAGCCTGATTAAGAGGAAAAGATACTCGAATTTTAAGAAGTCATACAGTAAAATTTGCACCATTTTGATAGTAAATTTTCAGTTAAAATTCTTTGCACAAGATTGTAGTTACAATTTTCCAGGTTTTTACTAAATAAGTGTCAAAGGTTGACAGCTCAATTCTTGACATTTCATCATTTGACAGCCAATTTACTTCCTAACCTCAAATTTGCTCATCCTGTATATTCATGTAGACCTAAATGGGCTTTACATTTTACTTTCCTTCAGCAAACTAACCAACCTAACTTAACCTTTTCTTGTAAGAATATTCAAAAGCAGAGAATTTGTTAAGTGATATTTATTATGAATTATTTTAAGTAAAAGAAAGCTGTGGCTTAAGAAAAGGAACTTGAGTAGGTGTAGGTCTTCGTAAACAACCTATTATAATAACACTGGTTCACAATTTAAATATTAGATACTAAATTTGAAAAAAAAAAAATTTTTTTCCAATCTTCACAATTAAATTTATATTTTATCTTCTTAAGAAAAATACTTTAAAAGGTTTTTTTTTTAACTTCACACAATGAAATCATTTTAAACCCGCCTGATTTTATAAGCATTTTTTTATTTCTATTTGTCTTGGCTTTCATGACAGTGATAATGATGATGAAGACATTCAAAGATGACAATAATGATGTTTTGTGGTCATCGAGTTTAAGTTTTCCACTACATTTACTCAACCATATAATTGTTTTCTATTCGTTTCATGTGGATTTTATAAGTAAATATTTATTATGGAATATTTTTTCTATTCTATTCTATATTCCTCTCAATAATCTTAAGCAAATAATAAAAAAGAAGAAGGAGAAGAGAAAAATAAAAAACAAATAAAGAATAAACCCATCTACAGAAAGTAAAAGCATGACTGGCAGTAGTGGAATTTAAGAAAAATAAAATCTATTTTTATTTGTTTTAACATTTTTATTTATTTTATTTCAATTTGTTTCTTATTTTCTTGTTAATTTTTCAATTGACCGTAGGAAAAATGAACCACAAACCACCGATATGGTCAATAACTTTGTCTTTGTAATTCTTACATTTTCTTCTTGTTATTATTGTTGTTGCGCTTGTTGCTGCTTCTGTTTGTTGTTCTGCATTGCAGACCAGACAAAACGACAGACGGACGCGCGTTTAACCGTTTAAGTTTATCAGTTTGTTGGAAATTGATTTCCTATTTGATTAAGAAAAACTAAACAAAAAAATGTTTTTAGTTAAATACATATATAACGAACTGATAAGTACCCTACACTAAATATGGCAGTAACTGAAGGGCAAAGATTTGATTTTTCTCTAAAAGGCAGAACATTGATCGGCATTAATGCGATTGCAGTATAAGGAATGATTATAGCAGAAAAACCTGTTGATGTGCGCACTTCTAATTTTATACAGGGTGTCAGGCGGGAAGGCATATTACTTTGTTTGTTGCCCTTTTTTCCTGTACTAAGTTTTCCCTTAAACAAGTTGTGGTTTTTATCGATTTTTCCAAAGATAAACAAATCTGTGCCTATGCGTTTGTAATTGTAAGTATGTGTAAAGAGTAGAGAAGAAGGGAAAGAGAGAGAGAGAGAGAAAGGGAGAGAGAGAGAAACGAAACGACTGTTAAGCAAAATGTTCATTTACGCCACTCTTTCCTCGGTTTTTCTTAAAACTTTTATAAACATTTTACAATTGTTTAGAAAGTACTGGGTGTCCGCCGGGAAGGTATACTACTTTTTTTGTTTATAATTTTTGATTCTATGAAAGAGAATGGATCTTATATTGATAAGTGTTTTATTAAATGTCGGCAATTATATATGGAATACAATATCAGTTAAATATCTGCCTCTGTTAGCCTCACAAATGCGAGCCCTCTTAAGCACATTTTTCATTACATTCTCACACATTTCACGCGTTATTTCATTAATTTCACTACGAATATTTTGTTTGAGTTGCTCCAGCGTTTCTGGTTTCTTTGCATATACCTTGCTTTTCAGATATCCCCACAAAACGGAATCCGGAGCAGTCAAATAAGGAGACCGTGGAGGCCAATCGACATCACTATTCCTTAAAATATAAATTGTTGTGGAAAGAGGCCTTGCAGTAATTCCATTTCAAACCTGGCTGTATGCGATGTGGCACCGTCTTGTTTAAACCAGATGTTAGTCAAGCTTAAATCATGCAGTTGTGGCGTTGAAAAGTTTTCAATCATATCACGATATCGCTCCTCCCAATTGACAATTACCGTTACGCCGTTTTCAGTTTCAAAGAAATAAGGTCCAATGATTCTTCCTGACCAAATTGCACACCATACTGTCATTTTTAATGGATGCAAAGGTGACTGATGAATAATTTGAGGGTTTTCCATTGCCCAGAACCGACTATTCTATTTATTCAGATAACCATTCAAATGAAAATGTGTGTCAATCATTATGATTTTTTTTATGAAAATCGGGGTTTAGTTGTCATGGGCGAGCTGTTTTAACGATTAAAACACGTTGGTTTACTGAATATTTGGCCATAAAAAATTTGCCACGTCTCTACTTCACGACTGCCAAATATGAACTGTCAAGACTAATGTTTACCAAAATGGCGGCAAAACAAACCTTTCCGGCGGACACCCTGTATGACGATGTATAACAGGTCACTCATAAGTCCGTAGGATAAGTAAGAAACAAAAATAACATTTCGATACAACTCGATCTTATAATCAACATATATTATCTCTTTCTCGTCAAGATAGGCCACAGTTTCAGCGATTACTTCATCATTTGACTTAAATTTCTTTCCAGCAAGCAATCTCTTTAGATCTGTAATCAGGAAAAAGGAGTGTTGTAGCGAATATGTAGTTTTGCCATTGTTTTGAATCACAAGTTGTTGTTTTTTGTCAACAGTGAGCAAACGTGGTACCCACTTTGTACAGACCTTTCACATACCCAAATGCTCGTCTGAAATGGTAAAAAAACTATCCTTTGATATCTAGCTAACTCGTTCATAACAAAGTTGTGAATTTTTTGTTTATGTTTTCTGGAATAAAAGCCTTATTTTGGCGTTCACTGCGCTCTGGAATATATGTGCTGGTACGACCATATGTCTCGATGGAGCAGAGTACGGATAATGTTTATCAAGCCAATGTTTAGTTTTCACTGTATTTTTTCATCAAAAAGCAATACTTTATCAAAACTCGAAATTCACTAACGAATTAATAGTAGGAGAATCGGACGGTTGTTATTCGACCGGTTTTAACTGCTTTTTTTGGTTTTGTCGAATACAGCTTTTTCAAAATCTTCATTTAACGAATACCGAATAAACCGGTTAACTTAACACAAATAACCGGTTAATTTAAATAAGTATACATTTTATACGTTTGTTTTTTAATGAAAATATGCTCATCGTTTAACTATTTGTATAAATTTAATTATCTTTGTTTATATGATAACCTTGAACGTCTCACAAAGAGCGTAAAAACAAAGGTAGATCGAAAAAGATATGCACTTTTGAGCAAAAATAACCTCGTCTCATCTTCCGTGAATAAATATTGATTTTTATATATGGCGAATGACCAACTAGACTCATAAACGCCACAAACCCACAAACGCCGGTTCCGAACGGCAGAACCATTAGTTAGTGAAGTTTTTCACAGTGTAAATACACTTAACCAATCGCTAGTAATGTTGTAAGCTGTTGTTCCCAGATAACTCGCCACTCAATGACAATAGGGAATTAAGAAGCTTTTCCGCGGGATTAGATACTAAGCTCAGCGGTCAAAATTCTTAAAAAGGGGTGCAAAAAAGACTGCAACAACTGGCGTGGCATTGCGAATTCTGTTAAATCGCATTATCGAACCAATTGACGCCAACTGAGAAAAGAGCAGGCTGGCGTTCGACTTAATAAGTTAGTGTCGATCATATAAACGGCCTAAGACTAATCATGAACAGTGCAATTAATATATAATTCGCCTCTTGATATTTATAGATTTATTTATTGGCTTTCGTGTTAATTGATTGCAACAGAGGAAGGGAGTCCCGTAGAACATCATTTCCCCACACTAACCGGAGTCAAACAAGGATGTCTGCTTTCACCACTCCTGCTCGCAGTCACACTGTTTTGCAGCTTGACATTGATTGCTGCCAGAAAGCTATCGGCGACATAGTCCGGCTCGCTTCCAACAGTGGACACATGTAGACAAAGATTGATGGCTTGTATACCACAGCAGCGGCAGCTAGGCTGCAAATAAACGTCGTGAAAACTAAGGCGTGCATTGTTAAATCACCCAATTCACCAACTTTCACGGAGATCGGGAAGTCGATCGCTGTACAAAACCTTCGAAATAGAATTAATAAGGCTCGCTCTGCTTTCGCCAGCTTACGCAACATCAGGCGCTCAAATGAGTTATCGCCTAGAACGAAAATCAACATTTACAACACATGCGCCAGGATTATGCTGCTCTGCGCCCCCGAAACGTCGTTGGTCAACGCAGAACTTAAACGGAAGCTACAAATATTTTGCAAAAAATGTCTAGGCCCCACATAATTTCAAATGAAGAGCTGCTAATACATGCTGCTCAAGAGGAAATAAACAGCCAAATAAGACGACGCAAATACAACTCGTTAGGCCACACGCTAGGGAATCTATATGATGCGATCTGCTACGCCAGATTGGAGTGGAAGAGGCGGCTATAAATCCAGTGTCTTACAAATTTTTATCCATTCTTGAATGCTACAAAAAAGAAGTCATTATTGCGTCGTATTCTGATAAAAAATGGATATATTACGATAATCCCAAGCGCAAAGAGCCATAGGTAAAGCCCGCCCAATCAGCCAAATCAACGCCGAAGCCGGATATCCATGACACCAAGGTAATGCTCTGTTGTTGGTGGAATCAGAAGGGTGTTTTGAATTATGGGCTATTGAAATCGGGTCACACGATCACAGGGCACCTGTACGGAACACAATTGATTCGTTTGAAGAGAGCAATCAACGAAAAACGACCAAAATACTCGACCAGCCACGAGGCCATAATCTTCCATCATGACAACGCTCGGCTATCTGTTGCAAGACCGGTCAAAAACTATTTAAAAAACATTGGATGGGAAGTTTTGGCTCATAGCGCAGACCTTGCCCCTTCTGACTACCACTTGTTTCGGCCAATGCAAAACGCCCTTACTGGAATACGCTTCACTTCAGAACAGGGTATCAGAAATTGGCTTGATTCATGCATTAACTCAAAATCGGAGCAGTGTTTTGACGCGGAATCCATATGCTATAAGAAAGATGGGAGAGATTAGTGGCTAACGATGGACAATACATTGAATAATATATCAATTCACTTTGTTATTATAATGCAAAAAAATCGACATTATTAACTTGTATACCCAATATCTTTCTGGTCTTATTTAGACTTTCTTCCTAGAACAAGTATGACAGATTTAAATGCTTTTCTATTTTTAGTTTTAATATGCTGCTAATGGCGCATAAATAATATGATGATTTGTGTTGTGGTGCCTCTTCAAATTTTTATTGCATTATTTGTTGCTGGTTGTTTTGAGTGCAATATTATAACAACATTGGCAAACATTAGCAATATGACAAAGTCCATAACTTGCTACAATAGCATTAAAACGGGTGTCCGTCTCCATGTGCCTATAAAAACTGTTTTTCTAATTTATAAACTCACATTGCTGTGCTGCTGTTGCTTTAATTTTGATTTTTGTTTGTTTTATTTTTATCATGGAAAGAAAATCATTATGTCTGCGAGTGAGTAGTACCCCCCTATTTGGTGCCACCATACACTTTTTTAATTTTTCTTTTTTTCTCGTGGTGTATTAATGGTCTTTCCACTCCAACTCGTAATGAATCTAATGCAACAACAATAACAACATACACACGCAATCAGAGTGTGTTCAATAAACGTTGTTATTTTTTTGATATGCCTTTACGGACCACTTTCGTTGAAAGTTTTTCTACCACCACCAACCATCATCAGTACAATCATCAACAACACTCTAAACACCGCCATCAACACAACACGACTTACGACGACGACAACAACAACGACTCCACAACTCGACAAATACACATTCGTGAAGTTTATTTAGACTCTAGTATATCTATTTAGTTAGACTTGTCTATATGTCTGTCCAGTTGCGTCTGTCCATTTCCCTGGCTTTTCCTACTACAAACGTTTTTGCCTGCCGATGGTGTGGCTTAACTTGGTTGCTATCTTTAGCCTATCGGCATTAATGGTCTAAAACTGTTTGTTTTTCCAAAACGTTACATTAATGATAGTGATGGATTTTAGATTTTCTTTTAGTATTTCTTATTTGACTTTTTAACAGGCTGTGGAAACAAACATAAGGACAATGTTAAAATGTCCTATACGAATAAGAATAGAATTTCTAATTCAAAATCTGTAACATGTAAACGCTTTTATCTTACAAATTGTGTTAATTTTTTAAATATAAATATTTATTTCTCAAATAGTGTCCTATAATTTTTGGCCTCATACTGTTAATTTTTTTATTGTTTCTTTAATATTTCCTTGTCGTCATGTCTCTTGTCTGCGGTTAATGGTTGCATATGAATGCGCAATCAAACCGCATAGAGAGGCAAACAGATAAAGACAGAAAGAGAGACACAGATAGAGAGGGAGAGTGAGAGATAATAATCATATTTAAAAAAGGGTTATTTATGGATAATGATAATTAACCCCGTTTTGTTCAATTGATAAGATTATTTCAATACCCTTTCTATGTGTAACTTCTGAGATTCTAATAACAGGAATTTAATTTCAGTAAATAAATACACATTTCTGTGAAATACTTAGATAAGCTTATCAGCGTGTATCCTGCGCCTATACAATATTATGAGAACTTGGGTTACAAAAATTCCCAATTAATTCAGCTTATCGATTTAGAATATCTAATAAAACAAATAACAGTAAAAAAACTGTGACGGCTGTACAATACGGCATGTGGGTTATGTAAACGTTCTAAACTCTTATTTGTATTCGGTACAGTCCTTACTTAATTGTTCAACTGTTTTTAATATCTTATAATTGACGATAACCTTCAGATTCTACTAAATATCTTAAGGCCATGGTTATTCGATTATTCGCTTCATCTGGTTACGCAGAATTCCTATACGAATTTTTGCACTTTTATCACAATGTATTTATTTTTCATTGCCCGTGACAAAATCATACAGAAATAATTTAATTCGTTTGTTGTAAGGTTTGGTGTTATTTTTGCTTTTGTTCAAAATTTCCATCGACTGCAGCGTGTAAGAGATATATTGTGCGGCTCAGAAGGATTGCCAAAAACAAATTGTTGTCAAACTGCAAAATCTTTTGGAGTCACTCAAGTAGCAATTACAAAAATGTTTGCAAGCAGCAATATTCATCCAAAAGTAAGGAAACTGGGTACCACACGAGTTGAAGTCGAGAAGCGGTAAGGAACGATTTTGTTGCTTGGACGCCATAAAAAAAATCGACGTATCAACGCCGAAGATAATGTTCTATATTCGATGGGGTTCGAATGGTTTCATTTACGAGCTGCTCTTAACAAGGTGCCTATACCGAACGCAATAGATGTCTTTTGAAGCACATATTAGTTAAAAAGATCAGGAATATGCGACCAGAAATGAAGGTGTAATAAAATAAATAAACAATTAATTATGACCTTAGCTAATTTCGAAGCTTGCAAAGCAATGTCAGATTGCCTTACGAAATATTTTAATTTTTTTCACAACGCCGTTCAGTTAATTATTGCACTACAACCCTTTTGAGAGCGCAACACTTGTCAAATTTTTGCATTGTTTTTATTTATAATGCTTTGTAATGAATGACAAATATTTTTATCAAATATAACTAATTTTGGTTTTTTCAATGGATGTATACAAAAGAAGAACATATTAGCCAGACCTTTACGCAAAAAAAGGAAGACTAAGGAGGATAATAACGTATTTTCCTTCAGCCAAACGAAAAGCAGTATTAGGGTTCATAAACGTTTCAGATAGCTATCGCGTTCTTTGATAAAGCAATGTTGTCGTTAAGTATTGCTTTGCATTGTTATGGCATTTGTCTACGGTATTAGGTTAGGTAGGTTGGGTAAGGTGGTGGACCCCCCTAAAGGGAAGGAGTCCCACTTAGGTCAGATATTTGGCCCATTGTGATGCCAAATGTATAAGTGCCAACTCGGAGATCAAACAGTTTCCATAGGAAATAAATCTCGCATTTTCGGCCACCTTTATCCTGGAGAGTTCAGTCAAAGATGACAAAAACTAGGAGTCCAAGAACCTCCGCCTTCTGCTAGCAAAAGCCGGACATTGACACATAAGGTGAAAGACAGTCTCCTCCTCTTCTTCGAAACCACAACTGCTGCAAAAATCATTCGATGGAATGCCATGTCTATCGGCATGCCTCCCGATCAGACAGTGACCCGTTAAGACCGCAATTGTGCGGTGTATGGCCACCCGACTTAGGGAGAGAAGTTGGTCCACCAGACCCTGGCGATATCGCACCTACTCTTATGCTGTCAACGATATTGAGCGTCGACATAAACTAACCGAAGAATATCCAGTTTAACCGAGGCAGTCGTGACACCAATGACAGGCCCTTGTTCGATAGCATCGAGCTCAGTACCCATCCTGGCCAATTCGTCAGCAACGCAATTCCCGACGATATCCCTGCGTCCCGGAACCCATATAAGAGTTACCTTCGAATAAACCGAGAAACCTGAGGCATTCGTGGACAAGGATAGACGTCGGAGTGACATTAGCGAGAGACCTTATCGCAGCCCGACTGTCCGAAAAGATCAGAAGATTCTCAGAGAGAATCTCAACGTCCAACAAGCATTGCACGGCCTTCAGTATGGCCATGACCTCCGCCTGAAATACACTGCAACAATCAGGCAACCTGTAAGACAGTCTTGTGTCAGAATTTTTTATGAATATACCACATCCCACTCTGCAGTATTGTTTTGCAGACAAATTAGCCCTTGATCCGTCCGATTACCATTATTTCGATCGATGCAAACTACTTACTGGAATAGGCTTTACAGAAGTTGTATCAGCTTCATTCCTTCTAGGGCAGTTCTTTTGCCGTAGGATACATATGCTGCTACAAAGATGGGAAAAAGCTTATGATAGCCAAAATTCTGAATATTTTTACTAATTTTTCACAATAAACACATAAAATTTACAAAAAAAAACTTCGTATTTTAAGTTAAACAACCAATAACGATTTTTGCCACCAGATTTTCCGGCCACCGTCTGAAGTGGTGCTAAATTGAACGGCATTCCTGATAAAAACTCAAACGGCATTCCTAGATAAAATTTTAGAGCTGGAAAAGGAATTAATGTTCCCACTTGGGGTGGCGTATTGTAGAGCTTAGGGAGCTGGCATACAACACAAACGGTCCATGTTTGAATCCCAGTAGAAGACTTGACAAAGGAAAATTTAATTTCATATTCGAATATTGAATCACTTAGCAAGGATCTTTGCGACTCAACACAATCATATGGAGGCGAGCTACAGTAGATTAATCATCTACTTAGACTGAAATTTAACTTGATCACTGCAAAAAGCAATGGATGCTTTGTGGAAAGCCAATATGCGCCCTAGAGAAGTAACAAAAAAAAAAAAAAAAAAAAAAAAAAAAAAAAAAAAAAAAAAAAAAAACTGGTCCACAGCAACAAAAAGCATTTAAAAAGCTATATGGAATATAATGATTTGGATGCGCTAAATTCAAATCCGTTTTCAGTTTTTACCATCGGGCTCTATTTTTTTAAGGGCGTGGCATATTTTTCGCCCAAAATACATTCGAATACATTTCATTATAACTTGAAAACTACTTTTCCGATTTTAATGCAAGTACCAGCGAATGTTTAGGAATAAAATTTCCTATAAAGCACCTGAATAATATTTTTTTTTTTGTATTCTCTAGTTTCGGAGTTATTCATAACTTAGTTGCGAAAAAAATTTTTCGCTCAAAATTAGAGAAATTTTTTGTTCAAAAAGTCATAAAGGCATTTAAATTAAAGCTTAAAATGTTGAGAATAAAATAAGCTATAGGGTCCGCCAAATAATTATTATTTTTTTTAAACAGGGCGTAGCGCTGTCCTGTTGAAACCAAATGTTGCTAATATCCTCCTCTTCAATTTTTGTGAACAAGAATTCGTTCAACATCACCCGATAACGATCGCCATTGACTGTAACGGTCACTACTTGCTCATTTTCGAATTATGCGTCTGGCTTTTCAATGTATGCGTGTGGGTTTTCTATGCCCCAAATGCGATAATTTTGCTTGTTTACATACCCGCCAAGATCAAAATGAGCTTCATCTGAAAAGATGATTTTTTTTTTGGCAAAATCGGCAAACAGCGAAGCGAAAAAAGCGTATACACAACCATATTCGTTCAGCGGAAGGATAAAACTAATTAAGTGTTAAATCAGACATGAGCTAAGTGTTACCATTCACGAAATAAGCACTTGTTGAAAAAAAAAAACGTTAGATGGCGGACCCGTTATAAATCATGAAAACCTATGGCTAGTGCTGATATTATTCAAAATTTAATGCAGGTATCTAACTTTGACTAAAATTAGCAGAAAAATTTATTTCTTACAAAATTTGGGGGTTTTTTGTTTCTTTTATTTCCAAAAGCTTAAAAAAAATTTCTTAGAATATAAATTTTACATTTTAATCATTTAAATGAAAGCCAATCATAATATTTCATCTGCCTCACAATCAGTTATTGCTTCCTAAACGTCACAAAATGGTTCAAGAAGTTTTTTCTGTTCGGAGTGAAACCAGTTACGGGTCTGTAAGTAATTCATCTGCATATAAAAGTCAATCGAGAAAACCTCATTTTATAAATCAGTCTGACAGGAGTGATCTTGTTCGCGACTTAGAACTCTCAAAATCAAAGCCAGAAGTGAAAACGGATTGGATTTTATTAACGGATTAGTTTTATTTAAAGGCCCGAAAATTTGTTTGTATTTTGTAGACCAGTGTAATAAAAACCTTGCCCCGTCCGACTAGGACTAGTTTCGATCGCTTACTGGGTAACGCTTTGCAGAACGGAGTATCGATCTATCGTTTAAATTGCGTTAATATAAAATTAACACCACTCTGTTGCTGTTTACGTTTTTATTTCCCCACTTATTTTTTTACATAGTTTAACAGAATAAAACTTAATATTCGTTTATGCAACACTTTTATTTACGCCTAAAGAGGACTTTACTTTATGGCAGACAAACGATAACTGTTTGACTTAGGTAAAGCAACTTCCTTATATACCTAATTGCCTTCAGCTTAGAAAGTTCCGGAAATGTCTCATATCATCTATTTTATATCCTCTATTAATTCAAGTGTAACACAAAGTTGGTCGAATTTGCAGTGCTGTTAGATATGCAAATAAGTACGGCATTGACAGGGTGACACATAAGTACCAAATATAAAAGTTTCGCAATACAGTTTAAAAGGTGCTAATGTGATGTATTTTTTTGGCATTTTTATTTCCGTAACAATATGTTGCTACGAAGGTATACCATTTACATACATATATATTTTACTAATGTTTCACAATGAACACTCAAAATTTGCCAAATATGTTGCATTTATAAGTTATAACGTCTGCAGTAATGTTATATTACATAAAATTTGAAGGGCATTTCAGGATAAAATTTTAGAACTGGGAATGGATTAGATGAAAACGGAATTTGCAGGCTGCACGTTTAAGCCGGGCTGGCTTATTTTAGCATAAGTTTACATGTTACCACCACCACATGTTACCTTTAGACAGCGCTGTCCTTAAAGTATTGTCGGAGGAAGATGCTGTGAAAACGGAAGTATTTGTTGTCTACTCTGCACTTGAGAACTCCGTCTTTTGTAGAAGAATACATGACTTTCTCTGTGATACAGTATTGCTTTAATTTATTGCTTTGATAAGCATCAAATGATTATCACTCTATTGTTGCGTTCTAACCTTTTTAAAACGTTTGAAATAAAATAAAACTCTACTTTGTTGTTGTTTTTACAGTTAGTCTTTTTTATTTACTGCACTATAACTTTTCTGTTTTTTGTCTTAATACAGTAAATTCGCTTATACAACACTTTTTATTTATGCCTGAACGCGACTTTACTTATTGACAGCCAAATGATCACTAACTCACCAGCCGCAATTCGCCATCATTTTATAGTATTTCATCATTAGTTTCGAATGTGCTAGTACAGACACGAATCTTCGATTTTTCTACGTTAATTCAAATGGTCTAAAATAACTATAAACACAAAAACTAATTAGTGCAGGTAATTTTAGCAGTTCTTAAGCCTTGACACAAGCCAATACATTTTATAGCTAAAATTTCATAAGTTTCTGATGAGTGAATTTTGTATTCAGCATTTTCGTAACACTATTTTTCCTCTCTTATATAACTATTTATTTATTTACCTTAAATTCAAATATAATTATAAATTATATTATAACTATTACAGGTAACTAAGACTATATGTTCGGAGTGAGTGTGTGGTGGGAATCAAACCCACGACTCGCCAACTGACAGGCAAGCAGACAGCATGCTAGCTATCAAGGTACCCTTGTACAACTATTATGTTGCACACAGTTTAAAAAATCTAAACGATATGTTTGTTGCACATGCGTTTGTTTTTTAGGGTCCTTTACCTTTTATCAAGAATTGAGGATTTTTCTTCTTTTTCGATAGTATTTCACTTTTTTTATAAAAAAAAAAATAAATTAAATAAAATAGTTAAGGTTTTCTTAAGCCATTCATAAAACATATTTAATTGTTTTAAGCATTTGCTTTTGTTAACATTAAAATCCTTTTCAAACAATAAAAACGTAATTCTTGTTTGTTTTCTACTCTTTTCATATTCAAGGATATACTCGATTACAATACACTTTCACTCCTCTTCCTCCACGTCCTCCTACTTCTATTTTTCTTCATCATCTCCTTCAGAGCATAACGTGTAATGTAATTGTAGAAATAGAAAAAAAAAATGGAATCCTTGGGTATGCAGAACAAAACGCTCGTCTCTCTTAAGAACCAATGCACTGCAATGCAGTGAAAAAAGAAACAAACAAACAAAGAAAACCCCGCAATCCAATGCAACTGCACTGCTGTTGGTAATTTCATGTTAAGGATGCTTTATCAACAAAAATAATAAGAAACTCAAAAACAAATAACAAAAATTAACAACAACAACATTTTTTTTTTTAATTTAAGGCAAATAAAACAAAACAAAACAAGCTGCTACAAATAATCGTAATAAGTATCTGATTAAAACTGACTGCCGACCAAAATTATGAACCAAAAAACGTTTACAAAAGTACTCAAACAAGTATTTTTCAAACTTCTCGTACAAAAAGAAGAAGAAGAAATACTAAGTTTTTACAATGCCATTCCATAATTACAATATAACAGATTTTATTTATGAATATTGAAGTTTTATTATTATACTCTGTTGCAACTCATTGTCGTCTTGTTTGTAAAAACTTGCATAGGAAGAGAGCAAAATGAAGTTAATAGGCAGCCTTTCAAGTAGTGGGAGCACTGTATTTTATAATTCCAACTGAAATTTTTAAACTTCAACTACAACAGCAACAACACAAAATTATCTCAAGCGTTTAATATCGTCATTAAAATTCTACAATTTGCCTTAATTTTTTTCATTTTTGCCTTCATTTCGTTTTTGAAGGCTGTTAACTGTGTTACCATAAGTTAACCGTAGAGATGCACGATAATGGGGCAATAACAGTTGAATTGTGTGGATGCACAGATTCAGTAACGTTAACAAACATACTTTTTATTCTTTTATTCTTCTTTTTTTTTGCAACTTGAAGTATTTGCTTTTGTTTTTCTTTTATTTAAGTGTCTTGATGACAAGATGCTCTCAGGCCTGAAATAAAGTAGAGGAACTAAAAATAAAAAAGTGAATAAAGAATTAAATGTACAAACATCATGGATGTACGGACAGAGACAAACAGGCAGATAGTTTGCTTTATCTTTTACATTTAACACAATAAATTAGCAGAAAACATATAAAATTTTACGAGGTTGGTACCATAAAGCTTTGCCTTTAATTGAGACTAGAAGAAGTGCAATTTTCTCAAGACTTCACTGAGTGTCTTGCCAACTTAATAGTGTTACACATCAGGCCATAAAAATATTATTAAACAGAATTTTATTAAACAGAATTTGTAGCTCTGCCATCTCTGAAACTTTTTAAAGTAATAAAACGTATATCATGATTGAATAATTCAATTTAAGGATGCGGTGAAATAAAAAATATATTCAAGCTTTTAACAGTGGGGATTTCACTGTTTCAAATTTGGAAAAAGAATATACTTTTTCAAACCTATTTTTCTGTTCACAAGTCTACATTGTGTCGTGTGTTATTTTTTTTAGAGTTTCATAAGTTTACGAGGGCGGATTGATATTGAAGTAAGAAAAAAAACTAAGTAGGAAAAAAACATTTTTTTTTTTTTTTTTTTAAACCATTCATTTCTCAACATAGTCTCCTTTTAGCTCAATACACTAAGTAAGACGATTTTCCAACTTTTTTATACCATCTGAATAATACGATTTTGGGAACTCCTCAAAATTCGCATTAGTTACGGTAATCACTTCTTCGTTTGATATCAATCTTTTTCCTGCGAGCCATTTTTTCAAGTTTGGAAGCAGGAAAAAGTCACTAGGGGCTAAATATGAACTATAAGGTGGATGATCAACCAATTTGAAGTGTATTTCTCGTAGTTTTAGCATCGTATCTAACGCTGTGTGAACCGGTGCGTTGTCTTGAAGAAAGAGCACTTTTTTCTTGTTTAAATGTAATCGTTTTTCCTTGATTGCATCAACCAATTGATCCAATAATGCACGATAATACTCTCCTGTGATTGTCGATCCCTTTTCAAGATAATCGATGAGCAATATTCCGTGTGCATCCCATATTACAGTGGCCATAACCTTGCCAGTCGATTTCGCTGTCTTCGCCTTCTTCGGAACACTTCCACCAGCTTCTACCCACTGCTTCGATTGATTTTTGGTTTCAGGTGTGTAATGGTGGACCCACGTTTCATCAACAGTTATTAATCTACGCCAAAAAATCAGCAGGATTATGCTTTATCATGTCCAAACACCGCTGTGAAGTGATCTGTCGAACACTTTTTTGTTCAACACTGAGCAAACGCGGCACCCATCTTGCCGATAGCTTTTTCATATGCAAATGTTCATGCGAAATGTTGAACACACGTTCATATGATACGTTTACCATTTCAGCAATCTCACGTATTTTGACCCGGCGATCATTCATAACGACATCGAGGATTATCTTGATATTTTCTTCAGTAACCACCTCTTTTGGCCTTCCTGTTGATGGTGTTGTTGCAGTGCTTGTTCGGCCCCGTTTCAATTCAGCAATCCAAGTTTTCAGCAATCAAAGTTTTTGTGTTTGTGCTGCCATCTAGCGCTAGGTAGCTTTAATGTCAATCCGCCCTCGTAAGTTAATAACAGTGCTTTATTTGACAACTGATTTAACAGCTGATATTTGTTTTTTATTTAGTTTGGTTTGACATTTTATTATGGATAGACTTACACCAAAATAGCGATTACAAATTGTTAATATTTTTTTTCTTTTTTAATCAAAACTCTCATTCAAATGTTTGTTATCAGATGAAGCCTATTTTTGGTTGAATGGGAACGTAAATAATCCACAAACTTTTGTCGAAACACCTTTAATCCACAGAAAATTACTGTTTAATGCGCTCTATTGACTGGCGGAGTCATTGGTCCATATGTCTTCAAAAATGATGATGGTCAGAATGTTACTGTCTGTGATGAACTGTATAGGAATATGAGTAGAAATTTTTTCGTACCTCAATTAGCTGGCAAAGAAACTTTTGATGAAAGGGTAATTTCACTTAAAGGTCCAAATTAATTGGTCGCCAAGATCGTCTGGTTTGTCCCCATTGGATTCTTTTCTTTGGGATTATGTAAAATCATTTGTCTAAGTCGATTAAGCAGAGATAATCGAACAGCTGGAAATCAGCATTCAAAAAATTATTGCCGAAATACGGTTGATAATGCTGAGAAAACTTTGTGAAAATTGATATTTCGTGGCGACCACATGTCTGAAATTATATTTAAACATAAATACCATAAAATTTTCTATTCAACAAAAGCCGTCTCATTGATATTAAAAATATATTTTTATTGTTTTATCATGATTTCAACTTGTGTAACTGTATAAAGAACACTCGATATAAAGTAAGCTATGTAGGTAGGTAGGTAGGGGTGGCTGTCCTAATTAAAAAAGGTCACATGTAAGTCATATTGGCCCGTACCACAATTAATTATTTGCCTAAATATGAAACCAGACGGAGCTTATTTTAAAGATTTCAAGTTTCCCGACTTACGTTTCCAATAGCGTAGAAGCCTAGATGCCTACTTCACTTGCTACACAATGCCGGGCATGAGACCAGTAGGTGAAAAGCTATTTCTTCTTCCTGCTTTATTTTAAATAACCACCTTTGGCTTTTACGCACTAACCAATCATCGTACTTGGGGCGTCGATTTTGGTGAACCATTTGCTCTATAACGATTTACAATTTGTAATCTAGTAGATGGTGGAGGGTTCAGACCAGATCTGAAGAGTGCTATTCTACAAAACAAAACTGATAAGTGGCAAGGTGTGTCAAAGCTAAGTTTGTATTGTTAGCCTTGTGAGTTGGAGCAGTGATTTAGCGGAAAGTCCATTACTGGTTTGGAACAGGAAGCGGCTTACTGCTGTGAAGCCACTTACTTCCATAACGAGTGTTGGCAAACGTTTTCCGATGTTTTGGCTCTTTCTTCACATAAAAGCAAGTTAGTGACCCTATAGTTTAACATTCTCATATTTAAACAATTTTTAATCTTCCGTAATAACCCGCTTTAATAGTGTTTCAATTTCGTGGGGCTTCGGCAGCGTTGCACTGGTGGTAATTCGTTTAAATAAATTATTGAATAAATAAGAATACCAATAGTAGGAAGTATCGGGTGATTTTTTAGTAACTTTCTTTTTGACAGAACTGTCAAACATGTTCATTTTGGTCTATACCTTAACCCTTAATTGACTTGACAAAAAATGGAAGAGCCTGATTTGACTGACATTTTTTTTTACATAAGACCAGCACCCAGGGTATGGCCCCTATGTATGCAGTGCTTTGTGCTGCTACAAGGAAAATAGGTTGGGAGAAGGAGGGACAGTGTTTATGGACGTTACGTTTAAATTTATTCATGTCGCAAGCGGCAGGGAATACTTTCGCTGGAAGATTACTCCACAACCGAACAGTGCGACCAAAAAACGAATTCTTCCTATAATGCGTTATGCGATTTACTGGACAATCAACTGCAAATGGATGCGCTCTACGAGAAATACGAGTACTACGTAAAAATATATGATTTTTAGGAATTAATTCCTTAAATTCGTCAGAACACATTCCGTTATAGTACCGATAGAACAACGAAACACACTTCACATAGCGACGGTGCTCTAATGAATCGATAGAGTTGGCTACCCTACCGTCATTAATGAGAATCTTTGCTCACTCCTGTACGCGGTCAAGAAGCTCCAAAATAGACTTTAAACCACCGGCCCTCACATGAGAGTTGTATTCTATTTGGAATCGGAAATAGGTCTTGTAAATATTAAGGAGATCAGATGGAGTGAAGTATTTCTTGCATCGTCTTAAAAAACCAAGGCACAACGCTTCTTTAGACACTTGAAATATGTGATCATTCCAACGAACGTCACAGTGAATTCTCATGCCCAGAACATCAAGAGCATCTCGTTCCCCAATATCCACAATACCCATTGTCACAGATGACAACACACCGCCACGTCTGTGTGCTAAGGTTTAACACCAGGTGGTTTAAACAAGATGGTGCCACATGCCGCACAGCCCGCAAAACAATGGCCAAATTGACAGGCGAGCTCGGTGAACAGTTTATTTCACGTTTGGGGCTGGTCAATTGGCCTCCTAGATCGTGCGATTTAACGCCTTTAGATTAAAGCGTTGCCACGGTTAACATTTACATGAAATCATCTTTAAATATTGAGTTATATAGATCGTTATATCGACTCAAATAAAGATTTCATATATTTATCTAAATTTTATTGTTTTTTTTTAAATCAAATTCGAAAGCTCTTAAAAAATCACCTGATAGTAGTTGCAATCGAAGAACGTTGGTCTGGCAGTGAACAAGGATAAAACCAAACGAACAAAAAATACACACGGCTGTGTCACCATGTCAATGATGGTGACTACAATTTTTGGACTATCCTAGAATTTATCTATTATCGTCATAACAAAAACTAATATCATCAGTTTAGAGACAAAAGTCGTTAAAAAGCGAGGCTCTGACGCTGATACACTTGATACTCGCACAAGCAGTTGAAACTATTTTTGATGTTTTCGAGGGAAAGATAATCCGTAGAATTTGTGGGTCGGTGTATGAGCTTTACGTTGACATTGATGCAGTATGGCGTATTAAGGTGTAACGACTGTGGTGGCTTGACCATTGTCGTGCTTATGTATATATGAGAGTTCTCTATCGAAAAGAAGCTTCGATTATGTGAATGAGGGGCAGGTTTAAACCTGATGTTTCAAAACTAGGTGCAAAGATTAGAGGAGTAACGCACAAGATCGAACCACTGACTCAGGCTAAAGGCCCTGGGGTTGTGATTTAGCTATCTCAGTAAGTAAGAAAGTAGTTAGTGCTCCACCACAGCTATTTCAACATTATTTTTCAGCGGTGGCTTGCAGCTAGTAAAGTTTCTGATTTTAAATGCGCTTAGTAATGCAATAGAGATTTGGTCTCTTTCGCCAAGTTATTAAAACACTTCCTCTTCTCATCACGGTTAATCTTTTTGAGCTACGGTACCAATGTGTAATACTTCGAACCAAGTCTCGCCTTATTTGTATATATGAGTGATGTCGAGTGTGATTGAGTATGAGTGATTCGCTCTTATCTGCGTATTGTTTTGTCTTCAAGGTGATCACTTTGCCATCTCTTAAGTTTGCGTAACTGGGTTATTCTCTATTAACTGCAATGAGGTCTCAGCCGCATAAGTATTATCAGTCTTGATGGAAGTATTATTTTCTAGTTTCTCCACAAAGAATCTTCTTTCGATTGAGATTTCCTTTTTAAGCCAAAAGTTTTCAGATGAATCAGCAACCAGCTTCACGTCTGTTGTGTACATCTAAAAGGGAATCTCGCATTTGAACATTTAAAGCTTCTGCTTAACATTTTTGCAACATTTTTAAAACATTTATTGACGATAATATTTTATCAATATTACAAACTCAACTCAACTGAACGTTTGAACATCAACGAGTATGTATGGGGGCATCATTGCAAGATTCTAATTTCTGTGCGCATGTGCGCACACTTCAAATACAAATATTAACACATCTACACACAATTTATGGAAACTGGTAATATTTAAAGCGAAACAGAGAAAAAAGAGAGAGAGGTAGAGAAGCGTGTAAAAAGAAAAGAAGTAACCGTAAAAATGCTGATTAAAGGTGATGATATTTCGTTTAAAAATCAAAAACAGCAGTAGCATCAGCAGCAGTCGCAATAGAACTCGTATTAAAGGCATTATTCCATGCATGCCACGTTAACCATGTGGTCTAACGTATAGAAGAAGGCCAAAGAGAGTCAGTGATGTGTAGAAGGGGGGTACTGGTTAACCACATAATAATTTCTTCAGTAGAGTCAAAGGGGGTAGACACTAACAGACCGCAACATGTAGTAGACAAGCATGGACAAGCATTTATAAAGTAATTTGTAAGGTTGCCTGTTTAAATCATATTCTCTCGTATCTTTCTATCAGACATACATACGTTATTCAGATGCATTCGTATTCGTTTATATGTATAAACGTTCGGTCTGTTGTTGTTTTGTACATAGAGAAACTCTTAAAACTCTCTTGACTTTGACTTGTTAGTTAATCATTTAAAAAAAAAAAATACAGAAAATTAACTTAAAAGCACAATTTAACCTCTACCTCGTAAAGAAATACTTCATAAGTTTAGAGGCCAATCTAAAGATAATGTTGATGATTAGCTGACGCCTCAAGACGGCATTTATTTGTTTGTTAAATAAAAGTCAAGATAATTGCACATGAAAATTATGTATAAAATGGTACTCAAATGATTAAGAGGAAAACTTGAAATTATTTTCTAACATTTAACAGCTTAAATTGTGTTAAAAGTCGAAGGATAATAAATAAAGAAAACCTGAAATATTGTTAAGAAAAAAGTTAAAACAAATTTTATTAACAGCAGGAAGTTATTTTAATTCTGACCCATAACGTTATATGTGTGCCTGTTAGAGAAGCAAGGTAATGATCATAAGTATGTCTTAATGGTTAGAAATTAAAGTCACAGAAATATGATAATTAAGAGACAGAATTGTTCAAGTGGCTTTCAACTTTATTGGCTGACATGGGCGTTATTTTGTCATGATAAAATTAATACTTCTGAACCGTACAAACTATCTATAACACGTCAAAATTGCTGGAACTTTTTCAGCATTAGTTTTGATGCTTCAGCTGCTCTATTCTTTAATTGAGTAAGTAAAGCAAAACTTCTCAGAGATGATAGTTTGTTGGCACCAAACTCGACATTTTCGAAGCAATGAATGACAAAGTGACTATAAATGACATATAAGTTATTTAAAACATAAACCAAGTTTATGGTGGTTTCGTCATCTGCTGTGAATCCGTTATTTTTAAGTTGTTATGCCATGCGGCATATAATGGATGTGAAAGTTCTTGTTGTGCAAACTTTCCCGAGGTAAAAACTACAGTTGAACTGCGCCGGCAAAATATAAGCAAATCCGTGACATTTTGTCAAGTCAGCTTGGCCCTTCTGGATTTTTTCATTGGGGCGTTTTGGGCTTCGTATGCACACACTAAGCTCGAAGCTTACCAATTTCCTTATCATATCATCTTTAACTAGCGCGTTAAGTGTAACGTTGTCGAGCGCCTAGTTTTAACGTTTCATCGTACTGTCATGAACAGTAATATTAGCTTGTTTAATAAAATCCACAAGATTAGCCTGAAAGTAGCTTAATTTTCGGCATATACTTTTCCAGAACAATTGTTTTGCAGTCAACTTCACTGCCTAACGTTTTATAAACATCGGAATTTCCAATTGCAATGCCTTGTCATAGCGCAATTTGGGTTTGTCTTATACATTTTGTGTGGAAATGAAAATTTCTGAGAGATAATGCTTGACACCTTGGTTTAGATTGATCTGTAAGTTACTTCGACAATTTTCCAATGTCGAGTAGGTTATGGCGTCCATTCTCTTGATTTTAATATCAACAGATCCTACAGGTTGCCAGATCACTACAGTGGGCTTCGGGCAGAGGTGGCCGCTATTAGTGAGATTGCTGACTTATTTAAGAATAGTGTCGGAAAGTCTGCTTTTATACGGACAGTCAGTCTGCTATTAAATCTCAAGGGGCTATGTATACTAAGTCGCTGAAGGTGTGAAATTTACACTGATCACTGGTAGTGATGGCTGAGTACTTTAGTCATAGTAATATTCCGGGCAACTGTGTAGCGGATGAGCTGACTAGAAAGAGCACTATGGCTGAGATTCTTTCTGCGGCGGAGAGGTTTGGTGCACCGATCTCTACCTGCCGTCTACGTATATGAAAATGGGCGATGATGTCTTTGATGAGAGGTGGAGGCGAGCTCTAACTTGTAGACAGGCTAGAACTCTTTGGCCGAGAGTAGATAAGAAGAGGTCTATGCAGTTGCTTAATTTGCCGAGAGGCAGGATATCTGCGGTAATAGAAGCACTTACCGGCCACTGTCTTGTAGGGAGACACGCCTTTAGGTTGGGCCAAAGGGACTTTCCTGTCTCGGTGTGTTTGGAGAAAGATGAGTATACCACGGAACATCTTCTCTTGGAATGCCCGGCGTTTGCAGGACTTAGGTTCAGAATATTTAGTGGATATATTGTTAATATTGAGGCTCTACGAACCCTCCAATAGGACTGACAAGCAAGCTTATTGAGGAGGCGAATTGGTCGAATAACTGATCAAGCTATCAGGGGAAAGTTATGTGTATCATCTAACGAACCTAAGTGGACGTTTGTCCAGTAGCAGAACCTAACCTATAACTGTTGCTACTGTCTTGAGGAATCCAGAATAATGTTCGTTATAGGAAATCTATTCCCGGACTTTATTCAGAACATTAAAAATACAAGTTTATTCATCTGAACCTATATTGCCCCCTTCAAGGTAATCCCCATCGACTGCAACACACTTATTCCAGCGCTAGATCTAATCCTCGAAGCACTTTTTATATTCGGTTTTCTGTATGTCCACCAGTGCTTCCTGCTTTTTTTCGATTAGTGCCTCCCGTTTGCTGAAACGCGTTCTTCATAATGGTTTTTTAACTCGATTGAACAGAAAGAAGTCACAAGGAGCCGAATCAGGTAAATTCCGTGGCTGTTGGATTGTTGTATTTTTCGTCAAAAAATTTCGAATAATGATGGTATTGTGCACCGGTGCGTTATCACGATGCAAAATCCACTAGTTTTCTGCTCATAATTCTGGACTCTTTTGGCGAATTGCTTCACGCAAACATCCCAGAAGGCCCAAATAGTACTCTTTGGCGTTCTGGCAAAAATTCGTGATATACTACATCGTTGTAATCCATGGAAACATTGCTTTCTTTTTTGACTTTACATTTGGTGAACGCCATTCACTTGCCTGATATCTGGATTGCGTGTTGTAATCATAAGCCCACGTTTTCAGTAATGATCCTTTTGATGAATGTGGAACCGTATTCAACTTCACAAATCATGTCTTTTGCGACCTCAGCACGGTCTCTTTTTTGTATGAAATTGAGGTCTTTTGGCACCAACTTTACTGCTACACGATGGAAACCCTAATCATTAACCAGAATGTCTTGGACGTATCCATAGGCAATGTTAAAAGTCCTTCACTATCTCTCTGATAGTTTATTGGCAGTTATTGACCGACATTTTTTTTACTTTATCAATGTTTCTGTCGGTTTTCGATGTCGATGGTCTGCCACTGCGTTAATCATCTTCGATTGTCTCACAACAACTTTTGAACCGCTCGTGTCACTGCTAAACGACAGTTTTCTTTAGAGAATCGTTGTCGAATCGTTTTTTTTTATTATTTCTGGTACTTTGAAGAACTTAGTTTCAGTTTTTTTTTAAGTTAAAATCGACCCAATTTATTGAAATCTTCAATCATAATTATACATAAAGATTGCTAAGAATAAAGTTGAACCAGTAGGTATTAATTTTAACTGTTCATTTCGTTTAATCAGTCGTAAATCCGATTTCATTCCATTTATAATCTTTTTTCTATCACAAATCATATTCAGCGTCTCTAGATTGGTTTTTTTCTTTCAGCCATAACATTGTAATAAAATGCATTTGATTTGCCTGATCTTGTTTCTCTTGTTTTCATGTGTAAATGACGATTAAAAGATTATTTTCTTTTAAAGTTTCATTTTACTACTGCCTGAGAGTAGTAAGTCACATTCAACATGGAAGTCATCTTAAATGATCGACGCCTTTTAAAATACTTAATGGAAAGAACTCAACAGCATAGAAGAAAACGAGGAGACACTTTTAATTTGTGTTAAACTGGCAGCTTCCGCTGGTTAAATCGATAAAAAAAAATAATTGAAAAAAAGTTAAAGTCTTCGGTGTATAAATCCTTTAAGTCTATAAATATTACCAGTTTGTTGTCTGCTAATATTCTACATAAATATTAGGCAGATTGAAGGCAATAAAGTAGAATTATAAAAGAGTTGCGGTCATATGCAAAAAAAAAGAATCTAAAAGTAGACTTGAAATGCACCTTAGTTACCACACACTTTAAGCTTAACAAACATTTGTTAAAAAAAACGTACGTAAAATCTATACATTAGCTAATGATTGCTTCATTAAATTTTAAGTTTTCGTGTCAGCGACACAAAAAAATATTGTGCCACACATACGAGTAGTCGAACCAAATAAGATTTATTTTTATTAATTTAATATAAAATAATATTTTTTGATAAATCTGTTTCAGTTTTCATTACCTTTTTATATTTTATTTAATGCCATATATCGTATTTATTGCAAAAATTCTTCGAATCCTAAAAAATTGAGAAAATTAATTTTATTAGTGGAATAATAAATATCCGAATAACGAGTTTTGTGTATTTGTTTTGATTTTATGTACATCACTAAAAAAAATATTTTTATTGTGCTTAAATGAAAATATTTATTAAAAAAAAAAAAAAAAATAGTTTTAATAAAAAGTGTTCGAAAATATATACAACACCAATGCATGTGAAAGGTTTAACAAGCTGTGTTAATTTTTTTTGCATATGACCGTTCGTGTTTAAGAGATACATTTTAGTTTTACCGTCTTGGAATAAGAAAGATAAGTTATCTTTACATAAATCGATCTTTTCATTTCGATCATTACAAAAACTCTTAAATCATATCTGGCAGCAAATACTCGTACTTTAAAATGCATTTATCTTTTTGAACAACACAAGTTTATTTCAATTTTTCATATTTTCGTTATAAAAACTTTGTTTCTGACTTTGTTACCAAAATTTCATTTGACAAAAATGTTGATTTTACAATTAGTGGATATTTTTCAATTTTTACATATCATTTTTGAATATTTTTGATTTACTTAAATAATAATTTTTAATTTGTTTGTGTGTTTAAATGATTAATTTGATGTCTAAATTTGTATTTATTTCTTTATCATTACAGGTAAGCCTATGGTATATTTATCAGCAACATTATTCTTATTTGTTTGAAGGGAAATTTGGAATTCAGTTTAAGGTAAATATTGATAATAAAAAATATAAATAGAAAAATTATAAATTTATTATAGTAAATGAAAATGGGAAAAATCAACATAAATATTTTGAGGTATTTATTTTAGAAAAACACTACATGTGTATGTATTTAATAATAATTTCCACACACAATGCCCTTTTCAACAACATCATTTTGTAAAAAAGACATTTTTGCATCGAATCATTACTTGCGATGAAAAATGGATCGTCACATCCTTAATGATTTCCTGAAATCGAGACATACGGTCACAAGAGACACAATTGCTTCATTTGAAGCGCGAATTGTCCAGTTAAAGACCTATTAGATATTACGAAATATACGAAATTGCCTTGATTCGTTCTTGGCAGATCTTTAAATGGTTTATTATGGAAATACTATATACTAATAGAGGACTTTGAAAAGTTTTGACCACAGAGGGTAATAGGTGCTACCCAGCAGAACAAGGATCTGTTTTTGAAATTTTCGAAACTTTTCCAAAATCTCGAGTTATGGGTAAAAACTGATTTTTTGGGCCTTCATGCACTAATAAGCTAATAACTTAGCTGAATATTACCCGATTTTCAGTTTCTTGTCAGCTAAGTTATTAGCTTACAAGTTCATGCAGCTTATAAGTTCATGCATATTCAGCTAAGTTATTAGCTTATTAGTGCATGAAGGTCCAAAAAATCAGCTGAATATTACCCGATTTTCAGTTTCTTTTCAGCTAAGTTATTAGCTTATAGGTGCATGAAGGTCCAAAAAACCGGCTTTTTACCCGTAACTCGAGATTTTGGAGGTGTTTTGAAACGAAAACAGATCTAGTACTATCGATAATATCGATAGTTAAGTTTTTGGCTGACCATCGATAGTTTTTTTTTTTACTATCGATACTATCGTCAAATTCTAAGAGTCAATACGGAGGCCACTAAATGTAGTCAAAAATTTGTTCGACGCAGTTTAACAGTTTTTTGAATTTTTATTTATTAAACTCAAATAAAGTATGAATTTCAACTAAAATGTGTTCGTACATACGATTTTGCATTTGACTCAAACAAATTAATCTATATTTCGTCCAACCATAGCATGCTGTTCTAACTATTACGGGGCAGATGTTGCTTCCGTTCGCTGAGAGATTATACATTTCGAGGACCCTTACCCATAAGTGTAGCTTCCACAATTGTTTTCTTATTGTGCGACTTGAAACAGCAGAATAAGTTTATTTTTTAGACTATTTGATGACTTGAAGGTACGAATTAAAAATTTATCAAAACCGATAGTTGTCCTACGCTCTCTGCAGTTATCTTTCACTGGATCGCATTAATTACTTTAGTTTTGGAGCACTTCATGGTGTGAACAAATTTTCGCTATATACGAGGATTACTCTTCCATCAAAAAACTTCAATACTGTATATATATATATATTATTATTATTATTATTATTCTTTCCCTTTCACTTAAATTCTAATATTGTTGCCACAAGTAGCACTTAAAAGATTTCGATGGTATCGATATTTTTTTTTTTTTTTGTAAACTTTCGAAACTATCGAATGGACTATCGATAGTTTTGCAGCTCTATAATGTACACCTTAATAAATATTATTTATCTAATTGTGTTTTCTCTTTCTATGGTCAAAATCAACAAAATAAGTGTTTAAAATAAATATTTACATAAACGACAAGTCAAATTTGCCAGAAAAAAAAGTACTAAAAAATTAATTATACAAAACAATTTTGTTGTCGGATTGTCAGACTCACTCTCTTCTAGGCTCAGAGACGTTGAGTCTCATTGCTGAGTTATAATGTAAAACTTAGTGTATAAGCAATAGTTTAACGACATCATTTAATGATAAAATAATATTCACTTCGTTCCCTCACTCATAGCTCATCTTCTTTTCGAAGGTTGTGTTGATTTTTTTTTTTTTTTTGTTTATTTTTTGCAATCAACTGTCAAAAGTAAACATGATTTTAATTTATTTTATTTTGTGTAAATATAGTAATAACAAAAACAATATTAGCAGAAAAAATAAACCAACCACAACATATGTGTTGTTGTATCTAATGATGTATGTATTGTTGTTGATGGTGGTGGTAAATTATTAAAAACCAATATTTTTCCTGCTGTTGAGGTTTATCGAAAAAAAGCAATATTTACTTGTATATTCTATAGTGTTGCCACCCCGTGTGTAATTACACATACACATATCGTGTGTAATTACACATATTGTGTTATATCGAGGGTCTTAGAGAGAGAGAAAGAGTGAATGCTTTTAAAAATAATTTCTTTTTTTTAATTTTTAGAAAACTTTTTTTGATATATTTTTTATAAAATTCTTGTAATTTTATTGAAATATTTTGTAACTGTTTTCTTAAGATAAAAAAAAAAATGTTTTTCTTGGCTAAAGTATTTTATTTTTTCTCTTGGCTTTTGATATAACAAAACCTCTGCCCAAAAAAGCAGAAAACCCTCCGAATTACACATATTGTGTGTAATTTTTCCTTGCGTGTGTGGCCTGTGTGTAATTAGCTTTGTGTGTAATTTTACTTTTTGTTCCACCGTTTTCTTTAATCGCTATATTTTGAATTTTTGGAATTTGGCATACGAAATTTCCTGATTTGCAAACAAACCTAATTGAGTCATTTAACTACAAATATTACTGTTAAGCATGGAGGATAGTTTTGGATACAGTCTTGGATGGCTGGTTATGACAATTTACAGTTTTTTTTATGGTAAAGTAGAATTTTTTTATCTCAACATTCGAAAAGTAAATATGAAGCAAAGTACAGAGAAATAAATATCTCAAGCAATATCCTATTCTACCAAGAAAACGATCCCAAGCAAACATCGGTTAATCGTATTATTAATTAATCGTATCAGACTCATACTTACAAAGACACCTGCGCAGAACTCAGAACCTAATGTAACTGGTTATCTTTTAAAAGAAATTGGCTAGGATAGTTTATCAGTAAAATTTTAACACCCTAGTTCAGCTTAAGACGACATTATCAAAAGTATAGAAATCCATTGAGCCGAAAGAATGTTAAAATTTATTAAAAATTAAATCCTAGGCGCTTACTGACGGTTCTGGATAACAAAGGATATGTTAGCTATCACTAATTCTTCGATTATTACATTCCAAGTATTCATACTATGCATTGATCGATTATGCGTTGAGTTAAAAAAAAAACGATGTGTTTTTGTGTTTTTGACTAAACTTGCAGTTATTATTGAATAAAATGATGGTTTTCTTATTATTCATTAAGACTCATATTTGATGTGTTATTAAGACCCAGAAAA
The DNA here is from genome assembly GCA_023159175.1 of Wohlfahrtia magnifica. Classification (NCBI taxonomy): domain Eukaryota; kingdom Metazoa; phylum Arthropoda; class Insecta; order Diptera; family Sarcophagidae; genus Wohlfahrtia; species Wohlfahrtia magnifica. The sequence goes on from JAKWBJ010000539.1 coordinate 2,385,979, forward strand.
ATCTATACATTTATATAATGGACTTCTCTATAAAAAAGGCACTTGTCCGATTGGAATCACTTTATTTATATAATATTCGTAAAAACAGAATTTTATGGGTAATTTCTCTTCATGTGTGATATTTTGATGCCATTTGTGTGTAATTCCCAATGCTGTTGGTGGCAACACTGATATTCTAACATAAAGATTTTACATGTATTAGTGGAGTGTACATGTGCATTATTATTATATTTTTTTCTGAAATTTAGTCAATTTCAAATAGAAACAACAACAAACAAAGAAAAACTCCAAAAAGCGTTACACAAAACACGTCTAATTTGTACGTTGTTCTTGTTAAAATAATAAATAATTTTTGATTTCACATTTGTATGTCTTTTCTTCTCCCCTCTCTATTAATTATTTTTGATTTAGTTAACATTTTCAAAATATATAAAACATAAATCAATTTGTTGTCATTCCAAACAATTTTCATTTTTTCGTTTTTAAATCCCAAACTTCTCATTACTCTATATATTCATGGTTGTTATCTTTAAACCTGATTATAAAGTTCATTACAACAAACACAAGTAATGAACATATGGAGCGCCTAATGGTCAATATATTTTGTTTTTAAATTTATTAAATTCGGTTTGTCATAATTTAGATTATTTTAAAAATATTTTCAAAGAATTTTTTTTAATGCATTTATGCTTTAAATATTTTTATTAAAAATTGATAAAACAAATGGTTTTTAAAATTGTTTTTATAATAAAGTTGTCATAGCTTTCAGTATAAATTCTGATAACACTTCAAATAATTACGAACATGTCGTTTATTATACAAACTCAGCTATTTCGGTAACTTAAAATAATACCGTAAAATATCTAAAATTAGCTTTTTTGTAAAAAAATTCAATTCCGATTTTTAAAAGTCATATTCAGCTACTTGATAGTTGTATAAACATTATTTCATCCTTGAAAACAAACAAGTTCTATCATAAAAATTTCAATTCAGCTGTTCGAAATTATACTAAAATTTAACATAACTCAAGATAATTCTGCAAAGCTAAAAACCTACAAGAAATTTTGTATATATTGTAAAAAATTTCAATTCAGTGGCTTAAAATTGAAATTCAGCTGCATGACTTTTAGCTGAATTGTATAAATATAACTTCAAATTTAAAAATTAGCAAATTGAACCATAAAAATTTGTATTCAGCTCCTTAAATTTTTTTTAAAACGTCTAATAAACTGCAACCAGTTTAGGATTATTTGATCAATATACAAAACTTTAATTCAGCTATTAAAAAACTATATTCAGCTACTTAAAAAGCTAAGAATAACTAAAATTATATAAAAAATATAATATATAAAGATTTAAATTTTTTATATTGGGTTAAAGAATAAGTTTGTGGAGTTTTTTTTTTTACAAAAATCAATAGTTATATGAATAAATCAGTCAAATATCTAATTGCTGTTGCTGTTTACGACTTCTTCGAACTTCTAGTACAATTTGTCAACAACGTTTCAATAAAAATCGCCCGGTCTTGTATCGAAGAAGGGGCCTGTTCGTAAATGTATCACTACGCAAAATTTTACTACAGAATAAAATGATGCGCTGTTAATGCATATAAAGGGTCCGCCAAATAATTTTTTTTTTTAAATACTATAAAAAAAACTACTGAATATTTTCTCAAATTTCTTTTTTTATTTGAAAGTACAATTCATTCAAATGGCTGCCTCGGCTGGCCATGCAGTAGCATACACGATCGGTCCAATTTTTAAGCGATTTTTATCGATTATGTGCAGCCGTATTTCACCAATGGCTTCACGAATATTGTCCTTTAAAGTGTCAATTGTCTCTGGCTTGTTGGCGTAACACTTATTTTTGACGGCACCCCACAAATAATAGTCCAACGGTGTCAAATCGCAGCTCCTAGGTGGCCAAACGACATCAGCTCTGCGGCTGATAATGCGATCTTCAAAAACAAGGTGCAAAACATCGAGTGTAGCTTTGGCTGTGTGGCACGTAGCGCCGTCCTGTTGAAACCAAATGTTGCTAATATCCTCCTCTTCAATTTTTGGGAACAAAAATTCTTTCAACATGGCCAGATAACGATCGCCATTGACTGTAACGGCCACTCCTTGCTCATTTTCAAAAATAAATGGCCCAATTATGCCTCTGGACCAAAATCCGCACCAAACAGTGACTCGTCTTGGGTGTATCAGCTTTTCAATGTATGCGTGCGGATTTTCTGTGCCCCAAATGCGACAATTTTGCTTGTTTACATACCCGCCAAGGTCAAAATGAGCTTCATCTGAAAAGATGATTTTTTTTGGCAAGATCGTATTCTTCTGCAAGTCGATCGATCAAAGTAATGTCGCAATATTTCCCAGCATCGTTCAAGCGTATGCACAACCATATTCGTTCAGCGGAAGGATAAAACTAATTATCTGTTAAATCAGACATGAGCTAAGTGTTACCATTCACGAAATAAGCACTAGTTGAAAAAAAAATGTTTCATGGCGGACCCGATACATAAATTTGCGGCGGCACTACCTTTTATTTGCATGAAAAATATTTTGGAGTAAAATAGTAAATTTAGGTTGTTCTAAAGTACTGTGATGCATTTACGAACGTGCTTAAGTTGTAAAGCCAATTTAAGGTCCTCTTTATTGTCGAACGCCGCCTCTGATATGGTTCGACAGTGGGCGGAAAATATGGTAATCCTTCAGTGCAAGCTGAGAGAATACGGCGCCAAAATACCTCCAATTCGAGCTATTAAAGTTCGGTTTTGACAACTTGTGCAAAATGGGGCCTGGCGTTGTTGAGAAGGGGTATGATTTGTGCTTGTCGATGTCCTTCACATGGTTTAGTTTGGTTATGTAGAACTTCTTGTCCGTGGCATTGTTTTTCAGCATTAGCCAGTGCAGCATAATATTTCAGTCCCACCAAACTCAGATCAGACCGACTTTAGCTTGCCTTCTGGAAACGCCCACTCGTTTCTGTGTTTCATATGTACATATGTTTCTACACCATTTTTCGTCTTTCGTGGCGATTCGGTAAAATATAAAAAAAGTTATTTTCAGCTAGCTGAATTGTTGTTTTTTAATTTTTTACAAAAAAAATAAATACAAATCATAAAACTTTCAAAACAAGAATCGTTTAGTATTTCAGAAAATTAGATATTCAACTAAAGCTTAAATGTATAAATTATTTTATTGCTAAAAGAAATGACATTTAGTTAGCTGAATAATCACAAATTTTACTTGGTGATTAAAATTGCTGTAATAAATACTATACGAGCAAACTTCACTCAATTCAGCTAGCTGAATTCCCTGTAACAATACTAATAACAAGCTAAATAACAAAAAACCTAATTTAATAGCTTCCAAAATCAATTTTTTCCCATCACAACAGTCAGCTGAATGCCATAAAACTTTGTTAATTCAATAGAAAATAATGAGAAACAATAAAATTTATAATGGCTTTCTCTTAGCTGAAACAGATGGAAATAATTCATTGTTTTAACAATTAAAAACATTTGAAACTCATTAAAATAAATTTAACGAAAAACATGACAAACAAATTGTAAAAGTAGAACGAAAAAAAAAATATAATAAAGAAAAAAAGATATGAATTTGTGACACTTTAAGTAACAATTTGAAATAAAAAAAATTCAGCAGAAACAGATGTTGTTGCAGCAAATGATTTCATCATTTTCTACAGTTTTTTTTTTCGAAATAAAAGAAAAAAGGAATAAATATTTAATCACGATTAAATATTGTATTATTTCGTTTCGGGGTTCCTTTAAAATAAAAAGTTGCTCAAATTAGAACAAATCAATTGCATAATAATTTTTTAACGACTCCTTTTCAATATTGTAATAATATTCGAACAAAAAAGTATCTGTCACGTTTTTTGAATGGTTTTACAATTTTTTAATGTTGAATAAAATCACAAAATTATTGAATTATTTTGTTAAAATAAATTACGTGACAATGTTTTTATTTATTTATTTATTTTTTTTTTTTTTTTGATTGAAGATTCAGTGTAAAAAAAGAAAAAAATGGAAAAACAATCATGATTTCAATTTCGAAAAATTGTTTTTCTTGAGAAATTCTTAAAAAGAAATCTTTTTTATTTTATTTCATATTTATCTCGTTAAAATATTGATATTTTTTCTGTTAATTAAAGTTGAAAACATTTTTCAAAAAGTTTTGCTTCGTTTTGTTAACCTCAATTTTAACAGTGATTTTTTCGTTTTCTTGTTTTTTTTGTACAATAATTTATTTGTTCTTATGTTTGTTGTCGTTTCATCGAAATCATATCAATCTAAATACTGTTTGAATTTTATACAGTACAGATAACATATTTAAGAAAAAAAAACTTACTTGTGAAACTGTATGCAGTTTAGTTCAGTTATTTTCCTTTATTCTTAGTTTGAAACTAAAGGGTCCGCCAAATAATTTTTTTTTTTTAATGCTATACAAAAAACTACCGAATATTTTCTCAAATTTCTTTTTTCATTTGAAAGTACAATCCTTCCGGTTAATAATGGAAAATAATTTCATTCAAATGGCTGCCTCGGCTTGCCATGCAGTAGCCTACATGATCGGTCCAATTCTTAAGCACATTATCGATAGTGTACAGCTGTATTGCACCAATGGCTTCACGAATACTATCCTTTACAGCGTCAATTATCTCTGGCTTGTTGGCGTAATACTTATTTTTGACGGCACCCCACAAATAATAGTCCAACGGTGTCAAATCGCAGCTCCGAGGTGGCCAAACGACATCAGTTCTGCGGCTGATAATGCGATCTTCAAAAACAGGACGCAAAACATAGAGTGTAGGTTCAACTGTGTTGCACGTAGCGCCGTCCTGTTGAAACCAAATGTTGCTACTATCCTCTTCCTCAATTTTTGTGAACAAAAATTCGTTCAACATGGCTCGATAATGATCGCCATTGCTAATTTTCGAAGAAAAATGGCCTCTGGACCAAAATCGCACCAACCAGTGATTCATCTTGGGTGTATCGGCTTTTCATCTTAACATCTTTAATTTATGTGTATTATTACCATTATACCGACCAGACACTATTGCAAGACACTGCGACCCATGGGACCTGTTGTACCTCTTCCGATCTATAGTTTGTTCAGTAGATCTGTTGCCTTCCTAATGAACACCAACAGATCTGGTAGATATGTCACCCAGTGAGACGCTCTAAACCTATCGAAAACCCCACATTTACACAATGCATGTTTCTCCGTCTCTAATGCCTGTCAGCACAGTCTACAAACATCCACATCTGTTACCGCTCTTAGTCCATAGTGGCCCGTAAGAAACTCCGTTAATGGTTTCAAATCTGGCCTGCCATACTTGAGAACCTCAGAGCGAAGCCCAAATTTCGGACTGATCGCCGCCGTAGAGTGGCCTTTGAGTACTCAAGTGTTTCCTCAATCCTGGATTAAATATAGGGTGGTAGTAAGTGGTGCTGCAGAGTCGCGGAACCTTTTCTAGCCAATGCATCCTCCGTTTCATTACCATCTATCCCACAGTGTCCAGGTATTGAAAACAACTGGACCTTATTTCGAAGCGAAAGCCTTTGTAACTTATCGTAGCAATATTAGACCAGTCTAGATTTTATATAGGGTGCGCCATCTAACGTTTTCTTTTTCAACTAGTGCTTATTTCGTGAATGGTAACACTGAGCTTATGTCTGATTTTACATATAATTAGTTTTATCCTTCCGCTGAACGAATATGGTTGTGTATACGCCTTTTTCGCTTCGCTAAGTGGGCCAGCGATCGACTTACAGAAGATGCGGATTTTGCCAAAAAAGATCATCTTTTAAGATGAAGCTCACTTTGATCTTGGCGGGTATGTAAACAAGCAAAATTGTAGCATTTGGAGCACGGAAAACGCGCACGCATACATTGAAAAGCCGGTATACGCAAGACGAGTCACTGTTTGGTGCGGATTTTGGTCCGGAGGCATATTTGGCCATTTTTCTTCGATAATGAGCAAGGAGTGGCCGTTACAGTCAATGGCGATCGCTATCGGTCCATGTTCAACGAATTTTTGTTCACAAAAATTGAAGAGGAGGATATTAACAACATTTGGTTGCAACAGGACGGCGCTACGTGCCACATAGCCGAGGCTACACTCGATGTTTTGCGCCCTGTTTTCAAAAAAAAAAAATTTTTTTTGGTGGACCCTTTACTATTCGAACCAAGTGCCCTTAAGGCAGCTTGTGGGTAACTGCATATGACTGCGAATCATAAAACTCATGCTAATGAATGTTCTGGCAATAACCAACCATTTCCTACGAATAGAAACACATAAAATTCTAATAAAAAAGGAAATAAAGCGAAGGTAATGAAGATGAGGAATATGTGCTCATATTCCTGGCATTTTTCGAACAATGCTCGCTTCAAATGAATCTATTTTGTTACATAAAAGTAGTCTGTGAACGTTTAGCACTGTTTTAGCAGCTCATAATAGATGAGACTCTTTTAGTCCCACCTAATACGGAACTTTACCTTGGTGGCATAGATATTCATCTTTGACATTGATTCAGCTTCAATTAAACTTTCTGGTGCTTCGTTTTGTAATGAATGCATTTTTTCATAGCCAGTAATGATTCGAATTATTTCTTATTATGTCGTTCAAGCAGCATTTCAGACATACAAAACCTTTTTGGAACGTCGCGATTTCAACTAGTGGTACGCAATTTTTTTTTTGCTGCTTGCTAACGTTTTGAAAATGCTGCCTGAGTGGCTAATTATGAGTTTGCAAATTCTTCTTGGGTTTGACAACATCTTCATAAAATAAAGCCTTCAATTAATTCATCGTCTTCGTTTTTTTTTTTTTTTTTTTTTTTTTGGATGACGAGCTATATTTTTCTTGTGTGTCAACAAAATCTGCACATTTAAACCGCATTAAACCATAGGTCTTATAATCGTTTTCAGGCCATCTTCGATAAATAGTTCTGTTTGGGATTATGACGTTCGCTATCGCATAATGCACACGATGCGTAGTTATTCGCTACGTTAACTTGTTCGATCACATAGTTGGTTGTTTCTTGGCAATATTAAATATTTAGTTATTTTTTTTTATTATTTTTTACACTGTTCTTCTTATGATCTTCTGCACTGTATATTTAGATTTAACAGCATTTTTTATTTTATTTTGTAATTCCCTTGATTTTTATTAACTTCTCATGATGGATAGCCAATCATCACCGACTTGATCATCATTGCTAAACTTAATCATTATGATTTTCTTCATAATTAACCACATCATTTCAATCTCCTTATTGATAACTTTACTCGCCAATATAACAACACCACCAACATACTCGTAAACGACCACTAGTAAGATAATTAAATACGAAGTAAAATGGTAGAGTAGCAGTAGTTGTGCGTTGTTGGTTTTGTTACACTTATTGAGTGCATGCGATAAAAAAAAACAACGACAACAACAATAACTGCATTTACTCGCATAGGCGTAGTAATTGAAGAAGACGTTTAAAGAAGCAAGAAGCAAAAACTCTCCAACATAAACTACTGATAAGGCAATCAATAAAACAAATAGGTTTATTGATCCCTATAATATGAGTAGCAATAACATTAAAATGGTAGAGTTAGTTAGTGTGTGCGTGTGTATGTGTGTGTGTGTGTTTGTTTGTGTATGCATACTAACCATTTCATGCATACATATGCGTAGTGCTGAAATAGAATTTGTGGAAATATGTGGGGAAAAACTGAAACTTATGGCATAAAACAACCGAAGAGAAGTGAAATTATAGCAGACCATTTGCCCTAAAACAAATGCCCACCTAAACAATTTTAATGACTTAAGATGGCGCTATAACTAAATTTATGGTCGATTGGATTCAATGATTCAGTTAAAAAAATTTTTTTACATAAAAAATATTTAAAAATATGTAATTTCCAAAATAATTTTCATTTTAAAAATTAAAAAGTGGAATAAAAAATTAAATCGTTTTGCCAGTAGTTAGGTTAACCTAACCTAACCTAATCTACTATTCAACAAAAAAAATATATATGAAAAATAAAAATAAAAAAATGTGATGTAGGGCGTTATAAAATCGAGCTTAGTTCTACTCAGTTAAAAATTGAAAATTAAAATTAATTTAAAATTCTACAACAACTGGCCTTTAAAATTGTAATTCCATTAAAAATAATTTTACAACCACTTACGTTTTTATGACAAAAATTAAACTTAAATTACTTGATAAAAATAATTAAAATTTAATTTTATTACAAGCTGCGTTTTCACATACTCTTATGAATTTAAATGATTAAACTAAAATGATTCATGTCCAGCATTTCTAAGAAAGAAATCTGTTATGAGATCAACATCATCAAACATTAGAAAATTTTTTTGTTTTCTTGTTTTTTTTTAATGCTCTCTATATAATAAATTTATATACAGCTTAAGATAATATTATAATTAATCATGGTAAAAACAATTATGTATGTTTTCAACATCTTCCATTCTCTCTATATATTTTCTAAATAATTCCGTATTTTGGCAGTTTTCATTGTATACAATAATACATTTTTATTCAATATTAAATGATTCAGTTAAGTGAAGCTATGTATCATATATAGTCATGTGAAAAATAATAGGGACACAATGCGATTCTCCTTAAAAGCTTAAGAGAAAAATGTACTACAACTGAGAAACGGTAAAAAATTTTTGTGTAAAATAACGGCTCTTTACGTCGTTGAAATACAAGCAGACGATTTATAAGATCTTTGTGATAAGTCTTTAAATATAAAAATAGAGTTAGAATTTTAACTCTTTTGATATGTGTCCAGCGTTGCCACAACTTCGATTTTTTTGTAACCAAATTTTAATAAAAAAGTAATCAAAAAATAACCAAAATTTTATATCATAATTTTAATACAAAAAAACGTTAAAATATCATTTTATATATGAAATTTATAGCATTATTGGCTGAATATACTGCTGAAAAAAAACTTGGTACAACAATTGATGCTGTATATTCTTCTATTTGTTCTAAACGTTTTAATTATGAAAAATAGAAAATAACGTTCTCTCATATGTTTAGTTTAGAGGTTTTAAAAGTTATTTTTTGATAATCTTAGCTCATAGCCTTTACTAACAGATATCTTAACGAATCGCTAAATACCCGAACCAAACAATAGCGTTGAGGTGAAATGTGTCTGATATTTATTCTCACTTGAACTGAACAAAATAGTATAAACAATGAAATATATTTGCCAAATCTTATCCAGAATATGTTCCATCGATTTCAGCATACCAGAAATTATATATGCAGTTCAGAAGTAATGATCAGGCAAAGATGTTCGGTGAAGATGAATTGAAGGCATTACTCTATAAAGATTATTTTCAAACTCCAAAAGCTATTCACGTTGGATACAACTATAGCGGCATCCAATCATTACTGGCGATACAAATAGATCTATTAGGACAACGCTCGGACTAATGTTCCAAGATCAGTTGAATCTATTTAGAAAATAGTTTCAGCCGCCTTATAATCCAGACACCATAAGTTTCGATCGGCGTAACTTTTACTTTAGAACAGAGTATAAGACAGGGGGTCGATTCATTCGCGGCCACAAAAAGTTTGCAATCTTTTGCCAAAAAATCCATATGTTACCAAAGGGATGGGGTAAGTCATAGCATACTCACAACAGAAAGCCAAAGTTTGCCAAAAATCCATTTTCTAAAGTGATTTACTCAGTATGAACCTGGGTAATAAACGTTAAAAGAAATCATCATCTTTATTTTTTTTACTTTGAGAAAAAAGCAACCAAAATGGAAAAAAAGTACAGATCTACTCAGTAAAGAAAAAATAACCCATTTTGGTTAAAAATAACCAAAACGGCAACACTGTATGTGTCCCTATTATTTTTTACATGACTATATCTACTTTCAATAAAAAAGCATGCCATTTCATCTACGTTTTAATCCCTAGAAATTGTTTAAATTATAATTCAGCTTGAGAAAATTACTTTTTAAATATTCTTTAATCTATTCAGCTCCTTAAAATCCTTAATCAGTTATGAATTATTTATACGTGTATTAATTACTTTTTATTGGGTATACAAGTTAATAATATCAATCGGGGGTGTCATAGAATCCAATAATATCGGAATTGGATTTGAAAACGATCCAAATAATAATTTGGTGTCATGAAATCGAAGATTATCGGTTTTGTTTTCGAACTTGAATAAGTAGCGGTTTTAGGTGTCACAGAATGTTTTGTTATTGGTTTTGATATTGGAAATAAATCAAGCAGCTAAAGGCTATCGGTTTTCAAATTTATATATGTTTATAGTATACAATAAAGGATAACGCATAATTATATTTACTAATATATGAATTTGTATATGTAAACACGAAAAAAACGAACTCCATAATCACGAACTCCATAATATCCAAATTACGAAACAATCCTTATAAGGATGTGAATGGATAAAGAAACAAAACGTGGATCAGAAATAAAATTGTGTTTTGTTGTTGAATTGTAGTGCGGTCTAGATAAATGAAATCATATCTAATGGCGTTTTCTTTTCTGATAAAAAATGTTGCACTTCGTTTGTTCTTTGCCATAAAAAGTAGTCAAAAGTTAAGAAATATTAAAATTTTTTAAAGGCATCATACTACTTAGAGATAGACACAGCACCCTTTTCTTGTATTAAATTTGTTAGAAAAGTAACGCAAAAAAGTAAGGGCATCGAAAATAAACATTTTTTTTTTCAGAAAAGAAAACGCCATAATGGCCATAATGGCTCGATTAGTTACTTTGCTAGTTACCGAAAATTGTACTACGTATGGTAGCTGGCAACTAAAAATCAATTAATTAAAGATGCAGGTGCTAAGAGTGAAGAAATGTATCTATTTTTAATACGAACAAACTAAAAAGGAGCAGAAATCACATAACAATGGGTCCCACGTTTTTTGATAAAGAATGCAGGAGAAACTTGGAATCGATTGAAAATGTGGACGAGCTGTTAAAACTTGCAAAATAACAACATCAGCAACTTGTGGCAGATTAAAGAACGGATAATGCGTTTTTTTGTTGTGTCTAACAATAGCAACCATAGCAAATGCGTATTTATTTTTTTAACTTATTTTTATTTTTTGTTTATATTTATTTCAAACAGCAATTTTCAATATTTTGCCAAAAAAATTATAAAAAAATTCTAAACAAATGCGCAAATGTAAACAATAGCTGTTTCGAACATTGGATTTATTTAAATTCAAAAATAACAAAACCGACTTGGTTTTCTGACAGCAAATTAATCCAATTGGTTTTCAAAAACGACGAAAAGTAAAACCGACTTGGATTCTATGACAGCCCCGAATGTTTTTTGCTTAAAAAATGCCTTGACTATAATAACAAAATGAATTGATACGTTATTCAAAATATTGTCCATTGTTAGCCACTATTTTTTATCATCTTACTGGTAGCATATGGTTACCGCGCCAAAAGAACTGCTCCGGTTGTGAGGTAAAGAATAAATAAAGACCATTTCTGATACCCTGTTCTGAAGTGAAGCGTATTCCATCGATTGAAACAAATGGTAGTCAGAAGGCGCAAGATCTGTGCTATAAGGCGGGTGAACCAAAACCTTTCATCCACTGTTTTCCAAATAGTTTTAGACCGGTCTTTTAACATGTGGCCCAGCGTTGTCATGATAGAACATTATGGCCTTGTGTCTGGTCGAATATTCTGGAGTTTTTCGTTTATTGCTCTCCTCAAACGAATCAATTGTGTTCTGTACAGTTCCCCTGTGATCGTCTGACCCGGTTTCAACAGCTCATAATACAAAAACACCCTTCTGATCCCACCAAATACAGAGCATTACCTTGGCTTCATGGACATTTTGCTTCGGCGTTGATTTGGTTGGTTGGCCGGGCTTTACGTATGATTTTTTGCGCTTGGGGTTATTGTTATGTATCCATTTATCATTACCAGTAATAATACGATGCAAAAATGACTTTTTGTCGCGTTCAACGTCTCTCGGCTTCAATTTAAATGGAACCTAATTTCCTTTTTTTTGAATAAATTCCAATGCTTTCAAACATAGGGAAATGGCTTGTTGTGTGACTCTCAAGTTACTCATGCGTTTGACAACAATCTTCGTCGAGTAAGGCTTCCAATTCCACATCTTCAAACTTTTTCGGCTGACCAAGCGTCTCCTTGTTTTCTTTGTCGAAATTACCACTTTTGAATTGCGCTAATTTTTCGAGTTGGTGGCTGTTGACCATAAGCTTCTACTAATAGTCGATAACTTTCAGCAGTCGTTTTCTTCAAATGAAAGAAGGTTTTCAGACTTTCCCGCAAAACATCTTTTTAAGGCACAAAATTCGACATTATTATAGCGATTGCAAAAAATGTGTGTTTACACTTTGGCGTCTATCAAATACTGCATAATAATGACAGATGTTTACCCTCTAAAATACCATATTTGCCATATGTTGTCCACATCGACATTATTAACTTGGATGCCCAATATTTTTAATATTAAATTTCTGAAAATATATGTTTTACTTAACACAAAACTAAATTCAGCCAAAACATACCTTACGAAATTGCATCTTTACTCGCCTTAATCCTTTAGTTTACAAATTCAGCTATAAAACTTTTAGTATTGTTTGTCTTTTAGGTTATTCGGAATTTGTTTTACATACTTATTTTTAATACAATTCAGCTACAATAAGCCATATTAAATCTCAAAAATATTTGTCTACTTTAAAATATTGAAAAGTTAAATTTCTTTAGATTAAGTTTATTCAGCAAATGGAGTTTATGTTAACTGATTCGATTCAAACATCATTGCTACTTTTAAAATGCTCTTCTCACGTTAATTTTATGCAAAATCAGCTGCAAAGATGTAGTTTTTATTATAGTGTGGTTATGTCCTTTATAATGCTCTAGGTAAAGTGTGTTATTTAGCTGGCTGAATTATATCTGTGTTGGTATGGAAGAGTAGCTTAAGTCGACTTAAGCTATTCTTACTTAGTGACACAGATTTACGTGATAAAAGACAATATTCGAAGAAGGAAACATCGAATGCGACTAGAGCTTGTAAAGTAAAAGTGTATTCTGTTAGACTTTTTTGAGATTGTCTAAATATGATAAATCTGTGTCGGTAAGTAAGAATAGCTTAAGTCGACTTAAGCTATACTTTCATGTCGACATAGATAGGTATACATAATTTTTTAAAGTGATATTCTTTTTACATTATCGCACTTTGTTATTTCATCAAATTTTAAATTGAGTTTGTTTTTCTGTAAAACATATTTTATAATTTTATCTGTGCACTTAACCCGTATTAAATTTCCTATTGATGCCAATGCTACAGTTAATGTTGTTGCTCTTCCTCTGAACTTGTAATACAATATTTGCTTGCCAATGAAGTTATGTTTTTAAGCGCCCTCTGTCGTCTTCTCTTCCTTAACCTCGTTTTGTATAATAAATATTTATTCTAATGCATTATGCTGCTGTTTATGAAATAAATACGAAAAAAATGTTCTCATTACAATGTTATTTGTTTTCATTTCATTCATGCATTGAAAGAGAGGGAGAGAGAATTTTATTTTCTTGTTGTTGTTTCCGTTCGCTTTTTGTTTTTTGCATTTTCATTCCCTTTTTCCTGTACTAAGTTTTCCCTTAAACAAGTTGTGGTTTTTATCGATTTTTCCAAAGATAAACAAATCTGTGCCTATGCGTTTCTAATTGTATGCATGTGTAAAGAGTAGAGAAGAAGAGAAAGCGAGAGAGAGAGAGAGAGAGAGAAAGGAAACGACTGCTATGCAAAATGTTCGTTTACGCCACTCTTTCCTCGGTTTTTCTTAAAACTTTTATAAACATTTTACAATTGTTTAGAAAGTACAGGGTGTCTGCCAGGAAGGTATACTACTTTGTTTGTTTATAATTTTTGATTCTATGAAAGAGAATGGATCTTATATTGATAAGTGCTTTATTAAATATAGGCAATTATGTATGGAATACAATATCAGATAAATGCCCGCCTCTGTTGGCCTCAGAAATGCGAGCCCTTTTTTCATTACATTCTCACACATTTCACGCGGTATTTCATTAATTTCATCACGAATATTTTGTTTGAGTTGCCCCAGCGTTTCTGTTTTGCTTGTATACACCTTGCTTTTCAGATATCCTCACAATAAGAAGTCCGGAGCAGTCAAATCAAGCGACCGAGAAGACCAGTCAACATCACCATTCCTTGAAATAATTTTTTGTGGAAAGGAGTCTCGCAATAATTCCATTGTAATCCTGGCTGTATGCGATCTTGCTCCGTCTTGTTGAAACCAACCACATTTTGGTCAAGCCTAAAACATGCAGTTGTGGCGTTAAAAAATTTTCAATCATATCACGATATCGCTCCCCATTGACAGTTACCGTTACGCCGTTTTAAGTTTCAAAGATGTAAGGTCTAATGATTCCTCCTGATTACAAATTACACACCAGACATCACACTTAATGGATGCAAAGGTGACTGACGAATAATTTGAGGGTTTTCCTTTGCCCAGAACCGACAATTCTGTTTATTCACAGAACCATTCAAATGAGAATGTGCCTCGTCACTCATTATGATTTTTCCATGAAAATCGATGATTGATTAATTTTGATAAAATGTTTTAACGATTAAAACACGTTGGTTTACTGAATATTTTTCCACAATAAATTTGCCACGTCTCTACTTCACAACTGTCAAATATGAACTGTCAAGACTAATGTTTACCAAAATGGCGGCAAAACAAAGTAATATACCTTCCCGGCGGACACTCTGTATAAGCACACCCACCCTTAAAAGAATAGTGAACCTAAACACGTTTTTCAATTTCATAAAATCTTCATGGAAATAGAGAGAGAGAGAGAATATACAACTTCATTGCCAGAGCAAATTATGACGAAATAAAAGCAACAGTATCTTTTTCATCTTCAACATCGCGATGGCCTGCCTGCCTAGCCGTCCGTTGAAAACATCATTATTTTTTGTTTGTTTGATTTTGCTGTCAGTGTATTTACAGTTATTTGATGTACTACTCCTCTCACAAATATTTCCTATTGCGCTAAAAGTCAGTGTCTGTGCGTAAATATGTGTTTGTATTCGTTTACGATGCTCGATGTTTTTGTCTCGTTACTCATCCTGGTCAACTATATTGTAGTTGCTTTTGCGGCTCGTGTCGTTGCTCTGCTCTGTTTTGTTTTGTTTAAAAACAACATTAAATGTTGGATGTGTAACATGTTTGTTTAACTGTCTCCCATTTTGCCCTTTACTTGCTCTCTTTTTCCCTTTATCACACATTTAAATGTTTTCGTAAATTTTATTTATTTTTATCTGTTTGTGTTTGTTTTTCTGTTTTTTCTTTGAAGGATATTTTCAGTTGTTGTACATTTGGAGAAGTGTTTCACATTTGCGGTGTTTTTGTCGCACACACACCTCTTCACCACCCACCTGTGTCTCGTTTCTCTGAACACATTGTGGAAAAGTGTCTTTGACTTCTTTAACATGAAATATAATAAAAAGCCTGATAATGATGATGATAATGATGCTGAAGTAGTTCTGTATTGCAATGATGATTCATATTTTGTTGTTACCGCTTATTTTATGGCATCTTTTTCGAAAAGAGTTAAAAAATATGTATGAGAGCATAACTCTTACGTGTGAGTAAGTATTGTCATTTAGACAGGATTTTAGTTTTTTTTTTATTTCGACTGGATTTTGACCAACAAATGTTCTTACTTCTGTTGGTATAGTTGTTGGCTTTTGAAATTTCTAAACAAAACCGGGTATATATTTTGTTGTGGTAGTAGTGGTAGTAATTGCACGTTGTTGTTGTACGTTTTGTCGAGTAGATATTTAATTTTTGAATACAATTTAATTTAAAGCAATTTCATTTCAGTTATGAAATTAAAACTTTTTAATTTATTCACCATTAGTGTTGCCGTTTTGGTGCTTTTTGGGCATTTTTTTGTGCTTTTTGTAGTTGTGAGTAGAAATAAACTAAAAAGACTTCAATTTGTTAAAAAAAAGTTACACAAGCGAAACTCGGACGGTTACATAAATGTGTGGGAATATTACTTATTGTTATAAAATTAATATTTTGTGTGCAGACTCTTGTTGTTTTATAACCATTTGGAGTCTTTTGGGAATAGATTCGACCAATTTTTGGCAGTAGCCAGCAGGTCTTTTTCCATTCTTCTAGGAAAAATATTCTTAGCTCAGATTTGCTTGAAACTAACTGATGCTGAACTTTTTTTATTGAGATAATTCCACAAATTCCACAAATAGGATTTATGTCGGGGTTATGGGGTGGTGTTTCCATGACGTGTGGCACATTATATAGCAGCTAAAATCTTACTTTGTGTGTCTTGTGTTTGGGGTCGTTATCTTGGTAGAAGTACCAACCGTTGTGCAGGGCAAGCTTATCTACACTTTTTGACAAGTTTTCTTTTAAAATGTTTAAATAAACATTTTGATCCATGATAGTGTCAATAAAATACAAAGATCATGGACCTGATGCAGAAAATGAGCTCCAGACAAGCACTGAACCACCCCTATGCTTTACTGCCGGTTTCAAGTTATTCATACGTAGTTCCTGATTTTGCCCCTCCATACTATTGGTTTACCATCAGACCTAAATACGTTAAATATGTTTTCGTTGGTGAACATAAGGTTTCTGCAAAAAGAAAAACCCCTATTTTGGTACTCTTTTGCTAATTGAACTCTTGGTTTGATTGCGCTTACTAATAAGAGGTTTTTGTTTAGCTCTTCTAACATTAAGACCAACTCTGTAGAGCAAGTTTCTTATTGTTGATGGGCTTGATTTCTTATCAAGGTCACTTTCAGCAATAGCAGCCCGCTTTGGAGCACTTAGGAAGGGATTATCTTTTATTACTTCTGCCTCAGAAAATATTTTGTTGTGGGCATGTTTTGGTCTATTTTGCACCGTTTTATTGGCTTTGAAACGTTTTATTGTGTCGTGCACAGTTGAATGACATCTGCCAGCAATTTTTGAAATTTCGCGAATACTTTCCTTTTCTTGCTCTGTTCTGTATAATTTTCGAGAACTGAACTAAAGGGTTTTCCCCTAAATATATAAATTATATCAGCGAAGTTGGCCGCATTGAAATTTCAGAATTACAGTTATTAACCTATAAAAGTTACTGTCCGAGTTTGGCTTGTGCAGATCATTTTGTGCGTTTTCAACTTCAGTTTCACGTACAATTATTAAATTTTTGAGTTGGTTTTTCCTTTTGTATGTGAAAGATATACACAAATAAGAAAATAACTAAATTTTTTTAAAAGTAATTAAATTGTATGATTTTTAAGCGATCGATAATGTATTGGTATCGGGTCCGAGTTTGGTTTGAAGCCACACATTTAAAAAACTGCCTGCTTAAAAAACAACGTATAAAACACGGTTTGCCATAAACAAATACGATTTTTTAATAAAAAGAAATTTGCTGAATTTAGTTCGAACAAAATTTTACAGCTGAATAGGTCTATTACTATAAATTCTTACGTAAATTTATTATATTCAATCAATATACTTTTAATATCTTCACAAAAACGGAAAACAAAGTGAAAACACTTAGCTGAATGGGGTATATATTCAATTCAGCAAGCTGAATGAACTTTTTAAATATTTATTTTTTGTTAGTCCTTTTTATAAACACAATATGACTGAATGTATGTATATGTAAAGCCAATTTTGTGATTTTTTGATAAATTTTGTATTACAAGCTAACATTAAAATGCCATGTTTAACAGGAATTTTGTTTCATTTCTTCTTATTTTCAATTAATATTACAAGAATTTTAATTTAAATAATTGCTTGCCATAAACCATTGTTTTTGTGTATTTTGTTGTTGTTATTGTTGCTTTCGTTTCATTTCTATTTAAAAATCCTCAACATATGTAAGCAGCAGACAAAACCCCATATACCACAAAAATTTTTGGTTTATTTTTATTCTTTTGTTTCTTTTATTCGAACAAAAAAAAAAATTCATTGAAACAACCATAATGAATGAAATCTATAGAAATTTGGAATGAGTTTTACATTGCCGCTCTTAAAATGCACTTGAAGTTTTGGAAACTGTAGCAGCAGCAACAGCAGCAGCAGCAATAACAACAGCTGAGGCACCAGCTAAAGTTAAGGACAATTGCCACCACCCTACAAATCATATAAAAACAATTTTAATATATTTTTGGAAACTCAAATAGCGTAGCGGCGGTGGGTATATTTGGCAAGAGTCCCAATGTTGCGAACGGTCGCAACCCTCGTAGCTATGACAACAACAACATTCATTATAATTGACATCCATACATGGATTTTACTTGCTCTGTGGTTTTTTTCTCCTCCTTTCTATGTTCGAACATTAAAATTGTTTAACAAATTTATTACTTGGTTTCGTTTTACCCTTAACCACCTCCCTTGCTTTAATTTTATTTTGTGGCACCATCATCGTCATCGTAAGACATATACTAGTACACAGGCTCCTTTTTTTTCAATGCAATTTCTCTGCATCAATGCAATTATTTCACACATTTTATAGCTTTTCAGTTTAGTTGAGTTGGGTTGAGTTGATTTTAGCTGCAGCAACTATTTTTTAATGCTAAAATATCTATTTATCACTTAAAGCTAAAATAAATGGAGTATTTATGCATGACGTGTACGCGTTTACGTTGAGTCAGGAATAAATGTGCCAGTTTTTGGTTTTTTATTAAGCAAAACATGCATGTGATCAATAAAACCTCCATCTGTTAAAAGTTTATTAAGTTAAAACCATAAACTCATGCAACATTTTGTGGCTTATAATGCTACTGCACAAAGTTTATTGGCGGGGGGAAGTGTCATAATAGATTTTCCATTAAGATTATATTTTATTAAAAAAAGGTAAAGAAAAGTATTATTTATCAAAAAGTACCCAGTTTGTTAAGAATTACCAGAGTTGTGAAAATCGTTTTATTGATATATTTTTATGGGCTTTCTTCTATCATTAAATTATAAACTAAACAAAGTGTATCAGTATCGATTAAAAACTAACACTATTGTAAGACACTCCGATCTATAAAATAAAGAGTGGTCCGGCCATAATACACGACGTTAATTGTTAGTCACACCGTAACATCAATTTATTGTCCAAGTTAATTTCACATTTCTTTGACAAATTCAAGCATAGAGAGGTACATAATTGAGCAGATGTTAAGACTGTTGTAGCCTTTTACGAAAACGGAATTTGATTTTATTTGGTTAGCATAATCGACCAAATGTGTGTACAATTGAAATAATTTTGCGCAAATTTCAGCAAACCGGGTGCATGATCGCCACGTTCGTTCTGCGGAAAACATAACTGCTGTTCGCGATAGTGTAGCAGAAGGGACGTCAACCTCGACTCGTAGTCGTGCCCAACAATTGAACATCACTGATGCGTATTTTGAATAAAGATTTGAATTTACAATCCTACAACGTTCAATAGACTGCAGAGCTGAAGCCTTCTAACCATTTCGAGCGTCGTCATACGCCGAATGATTACGTGAAAAGACAGAAATGAATGAAGACTTTACAAAGAAGAGTCAAGAACAATTAAAAAGCTACAGGATGAGATAATTCGGGACATTAACGACATTGAACCTCGGCTAGAGGTGTAACACCTTTATATTGTATCCCTTCGGGTCTACTGTTTGTTTAGCGGACCTTCTGCCTTCCTAATATGAACTCCCTCATTGAAGCATCATGCTTCTCGAAACACCTCGATCTAAATCTATCGAGAACCACACATTCTCACAGTATGTGTTACTCCGTTTCCGCTGCCTGTTCGAATAATCTGCAAAGATCCGCATACATAACTGCCATTCTCTATGAATGTGCTTGCTTTCAACTGCAATGTTCCGTAAAAAAATCTGTCAGGAGTGTCAGGTCCGCCCTGTTAAACTTGAAAACATCAGAACGGCGGCCAAATTGTGAACCGTTAATAGCTTTGGCATGTCTAAGAACCATTTGAGCGTTCCAGTGTTCCAAGCATTTGCCAGTTCTTGGTCAGATTGAGAATGATAATAAGCGGTGCTGTATGGTAGGGTCCCGGTCCAATGTAAGGTGACGCGGATCTGTTTCTAACTAATGCATCCGTAGCCTCTCTTGCTACCTCTTATTCCCAAAAAAACTGACTTCCAAACATTTGAAAAGTCATACGATGAGAAAATATTAATAATTTCACCCTTTTTTGTATTAATTTGAAAGGGCTATTGATGACGCTGGGTGTTGTCTTCCGAAATGCCGAATTGTCCATAACTTTGGCGCATAAATCAGGTTAAATTTGACCGATGAATGGCTTACTTTGACTTGAAAGGCATGAACCTTCTAATTATGAAAACCTTACAAGAAAAAGTGAAAAGAAGCCAAATCGCACATTTTGGTGGGCAGTTCACATTGCCCTTAAGAGGGATAACATTGCTCTCAAATCTTTTGCGCAGAATGTCCAATGTGGCTTGAGTTGTTGTGCGTCATATAGTGCCGTCTTGTTGAAACCACATGTCTTTGGTGTTCATATCATCGAATTCAGACTGTCGTTCTCAAAATAATATGGACTGATGACGCCGTCAGGTCTTAAATCGCACTTGGTCTGGAATTGTACCAAATTCGAAAATATTTTTGTTTGCCTAATCAATCATCCAGAAATGGACTTCATTGCTAAAGGTGATCATACCTATATTTTTATATATCGGGTGGGCCATCTATCGGTTTAAATTCGAATCAGCGGTTATTTCGAATCTGTCAATACTTATGTCCTTCTATTCTGTCACAAAATTCAGTATATTATCTCCACTGAACGAAATGAATCTATTGACGCTTGAGCAATGTTGGAATTTATTGGAAATTTATTTCCAAAACAAAGACAATTTGTCGGAAATTGCAAAAAAATCAAAAAGAAAATAAAAGGAATTGCAAAAATCATCTTTTCGGACGAAGCTCATTTTCATCTTGGTGTGTACGTTAATAAGCAAAATTGCCGTATTTGGGGCTTAGAAAACTCAAACGTGGGCTTACAGGAGCCAATGTACTCATTACGAGTGACTGTTTGGTGCGGCTTGTGGAGCCGTTAAACCACTGCCCGAACTTGAAAGAGTATCAGTAACTATGCCTAGTATATTCTTTCGAGCTCGTGCTGTAAGAAGGGTCCTTGCAAATATCAACGTTAACAAGTCTTCTGGGCCGGATGAAGCAGTGCTCTTCGACACTTGCGCGTCCATTAGCTCACCTTTCCAGTGCGTCATATCGCGCCGGAATTTTTCCATCTTGCTGGAATGTTGCTAATGTAACGCCAATCCCCAAAAAGGGCGAGGCTAGAAACCCTGAGAACTACCGTCCAATAGCAGTTTGTTCCGCACTCTCCAAGGTTATGGAGAGTATGATTAATCACCACCTTGTGGGATATCTGTAGTCCAACGATTAACTTAGCGATCGTCAGTACGGTTTCCGAAAGGGCCGTTCTACTGGTGACCTGCTGGCGCTGCTCTCGGAGAAGTGGAACAAGTCCATTCATGGTTTTGGCGAGAGTAAGGTTGTGGCTCTGGATATCTCAAAGGCGTTTGATAGAGTTTGGCACGAGGCTCTCATTTCGAAACCTAATGCTTTTGGTGTCGGTAGTCACTTCTCTCGATTTATATCGACTTTTCTCAGAGATCGCTCTATAAGAGTGGTTATAGATGGGGTCTCATCCGACGAGTTCAGGGTAAACTCAGGGGTACCGCAAGGCTCTCTTCTTTCTCCTACTCTTTTTCTAATATTTCTTAACGACTTTCTTCTTCTCACTTCTAATCCTATCTACTCTTTTGCGGATGACAGCAACATTTGTCACTCATATTCTGTTGATCGTAGACCGAGCCTTTTGGAGGTTGGGGTAAGAAGGATGAATATGAAGGTCACAATCACAAGTGACCTGGTGAAGGTCTCCGAGTGGGGTCGTGCGAACAGGGTCGATTTTAATGCACGTAAGACTCAATGTTGTTTTTTAACACACAGGCGCGGTGGTGAATCAGATGCTCTTGATGTTCTGGGCATGAGAATTCACTGTGACGTTCGTTGGAATGATCACATATTTCAAGTGTCGAAAGAAACATTCAAGTGCCTTAGTTTTTTGAGACGGTGCAAGAAATACTTCACTCCATCTGATCTCGTTAATATTTACAAGACCTATATCCGACCCAAAATGGAATACAACTCTCATGTGTGGGCCGGTGTTTCAAAGTCTATTTTGGAGCTTCTCGACCGCATACAGGAGAGGGCGAAGATGCTCATCAATGACGGTAGGGTAGCCAACTCTATCGATTCATTGGAGCACCGTCGCAATGTGGCGTGTGTTTCATTGTTCTATCGGTACTGTAACGGAATATGTTCTAACGAAATTAAGGAATTAAATCTTAAAAATCATATATTTTTACGTAGTACTCGTATTTCTCGTAGAGCGCATCCCTTTGTAGTTGATTGTCCAGTAAATCGCACAACGCATTATAGGGAGAATTCGTTTTTTGGTCGCACTGTTCGGTTGTGGAATAATCTTACAGCGAAAGTATTTCCTGCCACTTTCGACATGAGTAAATTTATATCTAACGTCCATAAACACTACTCCCTCTGTCCTCCTTCCAGTAACCTATTTTCGTAGTACCAGCACAATGCACTGCATGAGTAGGGGCCATCCCCTGGGTGCTGGTCATTTATATATACATATAAAAAAAAAACGGTAACAGTAAAAGTTTCTAAATTTGGCCCTTAGAACTTTGTGGTATATAGAAATTATCAGTCAAGAACTGGGCGGAATTGGATAAGTGGGAGTGGCACCTCCCACACAAAGTTAATATTGATTTTTGTGTACCTAGAGCAGCGTTGATCAAATGTAAAAATGTTGTGATAGTGAGAACATGGAGATTACTTCTTTAGAGAGAGTAAAGTTGATGTTTTTAAAAATTTTTTTTAAAAATCTACATCCGTTGTTGTTTCAGTGACAACTAAAAGCGAAAGCGGAGGAAATTATTTCTATTATATGTCTGTGCCTTAAACAAATTTTGCTTACATTTTACCATACATGTGCACTCGTCACTGTCTCTTTGACGACTAAAAGCATGAGCGTAAGAATACGTGTGAGTTGATTGGGGACAAAAGTCCCATGACAATGTCATGACTGATCTAGAGAACAGTCAGAGTGGAAATTTCTGAACTTGGTCTATATGACTTGGTAGTCAATACAAATCATTAATTTTATTGTATTATTTTAAATTTTTCATATGAGGAATACATTTTACAAACTTACACTCTACAAAACTCTTATCATCCCGGTCTTGCTATATGGCGCAGAAGCATGAAAACTGTTAAGCAACGACGAAAAAATTTTATGAGCGTTCGAGAGGAAAATGCTTCGGACGATTTTCGGTCTTTTACTAGTAGGAGATGAGTACCGCATATGCCGGAACAGCGAGTTGTACGAGCTATACAGACACGCATTAAGATACAGCGGCTACGGTGGCTCGGCCACGTTTCTCGTATGAATAAAGAAATTCCGGCTTGGCAGGTACCCCAAAGTGGAAAGCGGGGAACAGGACGACCAAATTTTCGTTAGAGAGACCAATTGTTCGCCAAGCTAGCGCAGGATAGATCAAGAGGGCGTGTTTTTTTGGACTCGTCCAAAACCGACAGACGGCTGTAGCCGTAAGGAGGAATACATAAGTAAGGAATACATTTTATAGGTATACAACATAAAAGCTCCCAGTAACGTGTAAGTGGTTACTCTAGTGCATATATAAAAATGAATTGTGTTTTGTTCGGATGCTTTAAACTTGAAAACAAGTGGAAAAGATTGAATACTTCCATCTGCCACTTAATCGGAATAAATGGCAGCCAATTTGAGAGTTGAAGCTTTGACGATATGGCCGCTATCAATTGCAAAAGTTCGAAAGATACATTACTAGTAAAAATAAATTAAACAAATTTGAAGAATTTGAAATCGTTATACTTTTTCAAATTGGGTTTTCGTAAGTTTTAAATAAATATGGGTTGTGGATTGAAATGGCATTTTGTTTAATTAAAAGAGTTGAGAAAATTTCCATATTTTATTAGAAAATTTGTCATGGTGGTCTTTTTATAACAATTTGTTTACACCATAGAAAGAAAAAAGAAAAAGTGTGCATAATTGTATACATTTTGTAATCATTTAAATATTTTTTTAATTTTCAAGTAATGATGCATCACTAATAAAATTAAAAAATAACTGGCAGTCAAGCAAGCAGTATATTAGTTTTTTTTTTGAAAAGGGTCATAAAATTATCCAATTTATTAACGGAAATTTTCTTTATTTTTATAATTTTTAATATTTTTCTTTAATAAAAAAATCGTTTTATTAGCCGTTACTAAAATGTAATTTAAAAAAAGAAATAAAAATAAACTTAAATAATAATCTTTTTAATTTTATATAAAGTTTAGAAAGGTTATAACCTTCCTTTTTCCCACTTCCCACTGGTTTTCCTAATCTTTTGTTTATGATTTTTTCCTGTATTTATGACAGCCATTTACCCCCCTCCTTTCGAAATGTCTTAGAATGTTTATGTTTAATGTCATAAATATTAATACTGTGTGTCAAAATCCCTCCTGAAACAATGTAATGATTTACATGTGTTTAACGTTAAAAAATTTCCCCCCCCCCATCAATTCTCTCTTTTTTTTCTGATTAAAAGAATTAACAAGAATAATAAAAACCTAAATTGTCTCTGTAATAAATATTTACAATTAATTTTTGTTTTTTAATTGACTATAAATCTTGATTTTTATAGCCAAAAGTACCAGCTAAATAATTTTAATTGAAAAGAAAGAGAAAAGTAATTGGAGAAAGTAAAGTAAACTATACCATGAAGTACACAATCTTTTTAAAATAAGTACCCGGCAAAAAAGTACCATTTAAAAATTAACCTCTAAAGGTGTTTTATTAAAAAAAAATAGTTTTTTTCCTCAAAATTCCAAGGTAAACCAATGTTATAATGCCACAGTAACCGTGACCATTATACTACGCACCTATTGAATAACATTTTTACGAGTGGAAGAAACCTA
The DNA here is from genome assembly GCA_023159175.1 of Wohlfahrtia magnifica. NCBI lineage: Eukaryota > Metazoa > Arthropoda > Insecta > Diptera > Sarcophagidae > Wohlfahrtia > Wohlfahrtia magnifica. The sequence continues at coordinate 2,411,113 of JAKWBJ010000539.1, forward strand.
GAATCGTTTCTATCCGTAAGACTACTATTATCGCTTTTTTGAAAAACTAATTTGCAAACAGATGGCGTTATTGACTTCTTAGTTTTTCTTATCCATTTGGACTACAGTTAAGATTTCGACACAATCCTTATAAAAAAAAAACTTCAAAATTGTAACAGTATGTGCAGCGAAATCAGTATCTCTGAAGCATCATCATTCCTGGCTATGATGATTCGTTGTGGAAACTACATGGTAGTTATTTGTGGAGAAAGCGTATGCTTAGTGTGGAATTGCATTACAACCTCCTTCATGTTCCCCTGGTAAGCTTGATAGCCAAAGCGTCAAGAGTTCATGACGAGCTTTCTGTTTTGGTCTGCAAACTACCATTTATCCTAAAAAGGAACTCCTTCATCCTATTTATGTCAAAAATAACCTTTAAGGACTTCCTACATCCAACCGTGGTGAGCTTGGTAACCTAGGCACCAAGGGTTTATGGCCAGTTTTCTGTTTTGGGTTGAAAACTACAATTTATGCTTAAAGGACCTCTTTCATCTCATTTATGTCAAAAAGTATCTTAAAGGATGGTTGGTTGGCTTGATAGCTGAAGCGTCAAGGGGATCATGGCGAGTTTTCCGTTTTGGGCTGCAAACTACCATTTATGCTAAAAAGTAACTGCTTTATCCAATTTATGTCAAAAAAGAACCTCTAAGGACCTCCTTCTCTGGTTGGCTTGATAGCCGAGGCACTAAGGGTTTATGGTCAGTTTTGCATTTTGGGCTGCAAACTAGGTAAGGCATCAAGCCAGCTTTTCATTTTGGGCTGTAAACTACCATTTACATATGCTAAAAAGGACCTCCTCCATCCCATTTATGCAAAAAGGACCTCTTCCGTCCTTCCCTGGTGCGCTTGATAACCAATGCATCAAAGGTTCATGGCCAGTTTTCTGTTTTGAGCTGCAAACTACCATTTACCCTAAAAAAATTACCGTTTTAATGAAGCAATTAATTAAGAGTCTAAAATTGTTGACCAATACAGGTGTTGCATCATGTCAATGTCAGGCTACACATATCTGAGTTGAATCGCCAATAAATGACAGTACTTAGCTGTATAAACTAAATTGTAATGAATCCAACGCATAGCTCGAACTTTGCATCGATTGATCGGAGTCTGAAAAATTAGCCATGTGAAAATTCTCTGAAAATTTCTAATAAAGATATAATAAAGATATAATAAAGATATAAGCTAATAAAGATATAAGCTCTCCAGCAATGGAATTACGAAACTGCCCGAAAATTGTTTAAAGGTCACTGATAATAATGGGAAATATCTTCCCCCTTAAATTGATTAAAAAAAAGCATTCAGTGTCAGTCTATGGATACTTACTTGGACTTAAGTTGGAAGTCTTGTGCCTTGAGACTGGACTTGCAGAGTAGGGCTACATTGTCTCTGCGTAGTACCTCTTTAAATTTAAATTTAAAGATTTAGAATTTCGCTGCTTTATTTGCAGCATTAGTCCAAATGGTATTCTACCCTGTCAAATAGGTAGGCTTAACAGAAGTTCCTGGAGCTTCCAGTGACCGTTGCTGCAGAGATTAGTTCCTGGTCCGACCTAGAAGTTCATTTTTTTTCTATTACGAAAATATACCACCCAGTGGTTGGCAATCCAAATCCTTCGCTCAACCCCAAGGTCTGATAGTACATCCAGGTCTTCTCTAGTTGTCAGGATAGTCATTTTTATCATCAAAGTTCTTATCATTTATACCGTTTGTTAAAAAATAACTATATAATAAGAAATAAGTACAGATCGACTTTATATCAGTCAGATCGACTTTATATATCGTAATCTCTACCAAAGAATGACAAAAGTATGGTTTTGAGTACTTTTAAAGTATTGATATTCAAAGCCAGCGCAACTTAAATAAGTACAAGTAGGAGTTGTGTGGAGTGCCTGTCATACCCGCATTTATAAGTGTAAAGTTTGTATGAGTATGGGTATGTTTATACTTGGGTATGGGTATATTTATACTCAAGTATACACAGAGTATACTTAGAGTAAATATGGAGTATATTATATATAAAATAAAACCTTTTGAAATCGCTGTGATACAGTTAACAAAAGTGTTTTATATTTGACATTTTAGTAAAGCTAATATGACTATATATACCCACATATGTGGTGGACTATTATCCAAAGATTTTCAACGGGTTTTATTTTAAAAATTAAAAAATAGAAACTGATAAAAAAGTTTTGATAAATTTAATTATCATTATCATTAAAAATTGATATGATAAAAAAATTCTCTAATAAATATTGGCTTCTTATTTATTTTATTAATTCGGGGATTTCCCACATTTTTATTGGCCCATATTTTTGCAGAAATTTTTTTGCTTTTAATCTTCCATGTAAATATATGAAAATTTGTGGAAATTTGTCATAAGTGAAAGATCATTAATATTCTTATTAAACGTTTGTATATGTGCATTTGAAAATATTTTGGGCACGTTTTTTTGTTTTTGCTGAAGTATCAGTTTTTTTTTATATATGATTTCTAAATAGCTATTTAAAAAATTCTAGCAATTTGCTCAATGTTTAAAACAATATTTTTTCAGTCTTGGAATTTTTTTTGGCATATAATCCTATCTCAAAAAATGACTATACCATTTCTTTTATTCATCCATACACGCATGTCATATGAGTACTTATGATACACATGAGTACTTTTTTTCTCCGTCACTCCTCTAAGGAGCATATTGGCTTTCCACAAAGCATCTATTGCTTTGTTTCCGTTTTTTTAATCAGTTTGATATTTTGATGAAGATCCTTGCTAATTGGTAGTGATCTTTACTTTGGCATTATAATTTTTTCACAGTAGGTGGCGTGTTTACCTGATCATTCGTCTGATGTTTGTCATTATCGCGAGAATGGTCAGAGGGGCTTTTTTCTTTATTTTTTTTAGATGGAGTTGTCTGGAGGGAAGTTGAAGCCTTTTTTTATTATTAAACATTCGAAACTACAATTCAATTTTTTCTTCATCATGTTCCCTGCTGGGGATCGAACCTGGGTCGTTTGTGTTGTTATGCATGCGCTCTAACCACTACACCACGTCACCCCTACACATGAGTACTTAATGTACATTAAATATTTTTTCATACCCATTGATACTCATACTTCGAATGCATAAGTATGTGCGCACTATTTTTATAAGTATACAAATATGTTATTTAAGGATACAGATATGTTAAGTTGCTTAAAATTGTTAATGCATGGGTATACACAACATCCAAAAACATAGATAATTACTTAAGTATACTTTGTTTTTAAGTACTTATTGTCATTCTCTGATCTCTACATATCATTACCGACCTAACGGCAGAACTTTTATATAGATTTGCTTGTATTTAAAAGAGTCAAGAATTGCTGTAGCCAAACTGTCCTGTAGGTGTTTTTTTGCGTTACTAGTCCAGAACTATTTTATTTAACTTGTAGCAGTGTGTCTGCTTCGAAGTCAGGGTCACTGGACCCTTTCATTGCCAGACTATGATGAGGCCCCTTGTGAGAGCTACATGGTGGTTATGTGTGGGGAAAGCGTAAGCTTAGAGTGGAATTGCATTACAACCGGGAGCTGTGTTAGATAGGCTGTGTATTGGATAGGTTATTCACCCATGCTTTAACCACCAAAGTTAGTTCCGATGTTCACATTAAATATGTAACTTACTTGTCCCGTAATATTGGTCTAAAGAGTCTGAATTTTGTTCAGAGTCGAATAGTGAGGTCTTCGAAAAATTCATAATATATTTTTCGTTATAAATGGCCTATTTATTGAGTAATTGCTCTAATGCATATATTTTAGAAAGTCAATATTCAATATAATCTCTTATTGTTGTGTAAACTAGGTTATTTAGGAGGAGGCCTATTCAGTAAAAGCAAAAACATTTCTTTGAAAAGTTATTTTGTTTTTTTTATAAAAAAAAAAAAAATTGCATCAATTTTTTTTTTAATATTCAGCTATAAAAACTAAAATTTTGTTTTACAATCATTTGGAATGTTTTCATTTGGCATTACAACATTAAGCCTTATCAGGAATTCTATAGTAAAGCTTTTATAAAAAAAAATTTTAGAAAAAAAGTAGAAATCATGCAAAAAGCAAAATAAATATTTTATAACAATAAATAAAAAATTTATGAATTTCATATATAATATTAGAACAAAAGTAAAGCACAGCAGAATCAAATATGCATGAAATGGAAAATAACAAATTAAATCTGGGACAATATACCAGTACGAGTTTTCCACTATTTATACAATAAAGAAAAAATATTTAAAATTTATATTTAAAATAAAAAAAACAACGAATGAATAATAATAAAAAAAATAGATAAAAATGTCTTTTGCATTTTAGACGACATGCATGCTGCATGACGCTGCTGGCCTATTCTATTCATGTATGACTTAAACGAGTCAATAAAGCTGCCTTCGGCAAATATTAATATTAATGCACTTTACAATTGTGGTAGTAATTGGGAGTCCCTCTCTCACTCAGGCCATTTTGCACTGTTTTTCAACTTGTTTTCCTTGTGCCTATGCGTGTTACTACGTACGTGTGGAAATAGAAGAGAAGAGCAGCTCTTTGCCGAAATCTGCAATGAAGACTAAAAAAAGAACATTAAAATATTGTATTAAAATAGAAATTGCAGAAATACTCTCTTTTGTATCATTTGAAAATTTTGTTTCTTCTTTTTTTCTTTTTGTGTTAGACATGTGCGTATTGTGGCACATGCAATTTACTACATGACAAGATGTCTATGTATATGTGCTACATATTGTATATGCCACAAATTATATTCGTCTTTTATGTTTATTCAAAAGATAAATAAGTAATAAATGCTAAAAAATGACTATTGATATCTAAAATAAATTAAAATCTTTAATATTTTAAAGCAGTTGAAAATAAAAGGAATTTTGAAATGGTAAATAGGGATGTAGCCTAATATAAATACATACATAAATATTTTATTTCACTTTGTTATGATTATAGGGTAAATGAATCTTCAATCATAAAAATAAGTACCTTTTTATAGCAAAATATTCTTACGTTTTTACTTTTCAAAAACGTTTATTTTCAGAGTTCAAAATTGCAAATAATATAAAAGAAATTTTTGAGGTGTTTAGTCATAATTTTTTCTCAACACTAACCTTAGAAGATTTCAGAATAACAAAATTTCTATTTCACTGTCTATTAAGTCGACAGTTATTCATAAACTACTTGTCTTTAAACTTCACTGCTCTCTGTTTACTACTGGCTGATAAATCAGATTCGAAACTTATGCTTTAAACACATAGACGACAGCAGGCTACCGACTACAAACTACAAAAAATTAAATTTACATTTATATGAATACAGTTAATTTGACAGCTACACGACTGGACGAATACTACACGTCTAGACGACTACTGTAGCTGCTGTAGCCAACTTAAGCATATTTTTATTTTGTTTGTCTGCAATATTTATAAATTATTAAAATATATAAAATTAAATTGCTAATAAGTATTGAACAAAAATTGTTAAAAAATATCTTCAAAACAGTTTCTCCAATACAAATCATCAGTCAAAATGTGAGCGGAATTGAACAAGTGGTCGTTGAACTTCCGATACAAAGTACATATTGATTTTAGTATATTTTAAGAATGGTTACAACTAAAGTTTCTATTTGGTCGGATCGACTTCAATACAAATCATCAGTCAAAAATTAGATAACCTTAAACAAGTGGGCGTGGTATCTCCCATACAAATTTATTATTAATTTTTGGATATCTTGAGAACGGTGATAGTAAAAGTTTCTAAATTAGGTTTAAAGAATATCGTGAACAATACACATTATCAGTCAGTAACTGGGTGAAATTGGATAAGTGGGCGTGGCACCTTCCATTCATACTAAATATTGAATTTTGTATATGTGGAGAACGACAACTATTGAAGCTTCATTATATATCCACAGTAGGCAAAAAGCGTGTATTGCAGAAAGCACACTGGGCAAAAGCTATCTCCATACACATACAGCCAAGGAAAAAAGTCTACATACATCTTTTGATTTATGGATTTTAGAGAGCTTATGAAGAAAACTAAACATATGTTTATTTTAACATTTAAATCATTAATAGATAAGTTTATTTATAAAATAAAAAGTAATTCATTTACATACTAAAACAATATTAACAAAAATATTAAAAATTTATACGAAAAAAGTCTACATACAGCTTATAAAAAATAGTTATTATTTCAAAATTTTTAAATAAAATTTTTACTTTTAATTTTTGGTTGATCCACCTTGGGCATCAATGACCGCTTGAAGCCGACAGGGCATTAATGTCGCCAAATTCTCTGTGATAGAGCGTGTTATTTCGGCCCATGCACGAATAAGGGCAGCTTTTAATATTTCACGGTTACTAATGCCATATTTTCGTAAAAAAGATCCCATATGTTCAGTATTGGGTTTAAGTTTGGTGACTGGGGTGGAGAATTTAGCTGTTTTGAAACATAGTAAAGACACCAACCTCAAAAAAATTCGCAGTATGCTTAGGGTTGTTATCTTACTGGAAAATCCATTGGTATCCCAAGCTCAAGCTATTAACAGATGTCTCAGAATTTGTTCCTTGACTGTATCTATTATATATAAAATTGAATGTGTGTTTGTTTGAAGACTGAAAAAGCTTAAAAGCAGAACTGATTCTCCTGAAATTTTTACAGTGTCCTACTGGCAGTACGGAACAAGAGTCAAAAATTGGAACTCAGTTAATGGTTAAGGAAAATAAAAAAGATAGGTGTACGAATCTCGCCTTGTTTTAGCTAATAAAGTTGCTGGAGTTATAAGTTTATATTGTATTTATCAAAACATTAATTTTTTTCGAATCAGCTGCTTGTTATGATGTCGTTCCAATATATTTAAGTAGCTGACTACATGACTACAAATGTTGCTAACGGCAACTGTAGTCGTGTAGTCCTGTAGCCTGCTGTCGTCTATTTGTTTAAGGTATTATTAATACTTAACTAACCAGAAAGCTCTAGTAAGTTAAAGAACTGTTTTCATCTAGCGAATTCTAAAACCGTCCATATAACTCAATTGCATTCGAATACATTTGTATACGTGTGTGTAACATGGCAGATATCATTTTTGTTTCATGTGTGTAGTAGTTACCTCACACACAATATGTTTGTCGTAGTGTGACGTAATTTATTCATATCTTTATAGCTATAATGCTTTTGCACCCTACTTCGTTCATTGTGATTGCTTTCTTTTTTTTTGGCAAAATTAGTATTATAATCATGTGTTATCCATCCTATATATCATATTTCAAAAAGAGTTTAAAATAACGTTTAGACTACATATAGATCAGCCAGGGCCTGGTGGTGATAATTACAATGATAAAGAGGGTATATTTTAGGCAGTACAAAATTTCAGCAAAAATATCCAGGAATAATGTCGACAATATAAAAATATATACTTATACGTAAAACGTTTGTAAAATATTATCAGTGGTATTATATGTCGCCAACGCTACAAAAATTGCAGTTTTACATGTGGAAAGTAGTTCAAAATTCAAAATTACCTATTGGTTCTTTGTCTGAAGAAGCGCAATAATCTATAAATAAAATATTTTAAAAAGTTAGAGCATAACGCAAAAAAATGTAGTAGGATTTAAAATTTAGAAGAAATCTTTAATTTTCTCTTACTAAATTCAGAAACGGTCAGGACAACACGCAAGACTCCCAAGGTAAAGTAAATGATTGTGTCTCAAGAAGCAAAATGCCTGTTTCTTTCATCGTCTGATAAAGTGAATTTCAACGTAAGAATTGATGTAAGATGACACTGATAAAACACAAACTGATAGCGAATAAAAACATAATAATGTATTCTTAAATTAATAAATGTATGTTGTAACTTTAGTGTGCCGCTGTTGTATGGTAGATAAGTCACCCGTCTACCAACCGTAAGGTCCTCGGTTCAATACCAGGTCAGACCATCAAACAAGAAACGGTTTTTCAACAACAGTATCACCTGATAACATTAGCTAGTAACTGGTATTACTACTATGGAAAACCTCTCTAATGCATTTGCCGTTCGAAGCCGGCGTTAAACTGTAGGTCTCCCTGTCCTTTCTGAAATGTTTTGGGAATTAATATACAACCTTCGAAATATTTACGATTACTTGCATTATCTTAAGGGTTTTAATAAAACAAAATTTCCTTTTTTATTTTATATTTTTCCTTATGTTTTTCAATAAAAACGAAAGTTTTTTTGAATGATAATACCAATACCACTACCTTTCCAATAAGACCTCTATCTATATTGATTCAATACTAGGCTAGACCATCTGACATTTTTTATCATAACATTGCTAGCGACTGGGCTGCCGTTTGGAGCCATCCCCCTTGTTCTATCTGGGATGTCGTGGGAAATATGTATGTGTGTTTATAATATTTTATAGCAATCATTTCTGAATTTTTATTTTTTATAAGTACATACATATGTATGTATATTATGTAAAGCCCTCTTTGATCCCCAATCCTAAATTTAATACGAATATTCCTAGCATTAAAGTGTAGTATAGCCTTTGTGGTTGTACTCTTTTTAATTTAATTTTTATGCAATACAACTTTTAAAAATACAACTTTTTTAATTAAATTTTTTTATTGTTTTCTCATTGCAGGTAAGTTTTCAAATCTCTATGGTATTTCCTCCCCGCCATCTATACTATTTATTACCATCAACATTTCCTTATGACCCAAAAACCCATGCCGCAGTTTTATTACCAAAAATTTTACCTGTCATCCTAGCTTAGGCTATTATAAAAGATAAGTAAATTTAAATTCATTTTAAAATTAAATTATGCCAGAGAAAAACAAAATCATTGTTTATGACTCAATTTCCATAACATATTCAAATATACATAATACTGCTGTAAAATTGTCTACAAGGCATTCTTAAATAAAGTCAAATAAAATTTTTAAAAAATTTAAATTTGAAATGTTTTTTTTTTTTTTTTTTTTTTTTTTTTTTTTTTTTTTTTTGCAAAGTATCATCATGCTTTACGTACGTACACATACAATTAAGATTTCGTTTTCAATCCTTTGGGAAGAAGAATTTTTGTGTGTGGCATGAGTGAGACAAAAAATTTACAGATAATTTCCAAAAATGCTTTACAGTCATAAGGACAAGTACTGAAAGGGAGAGGAAAGGGGTTCAATAATTTGCTGCATATGATTATATAAAGCCTGCATGACTATGTCTGTATTTTATGATCTTTCCTTTTATGTCCCCGTTAACATAAAAAAGCTATATTTTTATCGTAAAGTTAAAGGTGAATGATTTTTATACTTGCACAGAAACAAAAGAATAAAATATTCGTTAAATTTTAAACACCGCTTGAGGATAGAGGTCATCAAAATGAATCATTTTTTAACGGTTATTAAACATTTTAAAAGTTTTAATGCGTGTTTTATAATTTCATTTTCTGTTACAAATATCTTAAACGCCTATAAGGTGCGATTCAAAATGATAAGTCACCTTAATATTTGCTCAATTCATTCAAACTATAAAATGTTATGTATGGTCACATTATTCAAAATATTCTGCGTTCAAATAAGTGAATAATAAACCGGTTTTGCTCTCAGAGATGTACCGTTATTCACAGGCAGTTCGGACCTTTGGACGACCCGTGCTTTTTAATTTTCCATAATTTTCTCTGTTTTTGAGAAAATTTTGCAAACACACAAAGATCGTCCCAGTTTTTTCGCCATTTCACGCATACTCAATCCCTGCTCATGAAGTGCCACAATTTGTCCTTGTTCATAAGGTGACAAAGGTTTCCCGCGATCCATACCGCGCAGATATTATTTAAATTATAAATTATTACAAAAAAAAAAAAAACAATTGTGATACCTTCTGATTAGATTAATTGCTTATTAATCATCTAAAAGCAAAACCGGCTTATTATTCACTCATTTGAACGTAGTTTTTTTTAATAAGGTGACCATACATAGTATGGTATTTTATAATTTGAATGGATTGAGTAAATATTAAGGTGACCTTATCATTTTGATGCACACCTTATGAGGTCACTCAATAAGTCAGTACGACGGCACATAAATGGCGTTATTAGAATATTTCCCATATAATTTTTATTTAGTACTTTCAAACGATATGTGTATAAATTTGATAGCAATTAATTTGTGCGTTATATTGGGTGGGCCTTTAAATTTAAAAATGCTATCAAACAAAAACGGTTTGAAATTTTGCAAAATTATTTTTTTGTTGTGAAGTACAATTGTTCCGGTTAGAAATGAAATATTGCACTCATATGGTTGCCGCGGCTGGCAGTACCCCATTCGATCGGACCAATTTTCGAAAACATCACAAATGTTGGCCTTGAAATGCTCAATTGTCTCTGGTTTTTCGGCATAACACTTGCCTTTGACGGCGTCCCACAGAATATAGTCCAACGGTGTCAAATCGCAACTTCTTGGCGGCCAACTGACATTACCATTTTGGGTAATTAAGCGGCCATCAAACGTTCATCAAATCGATTGTGGCATGTGATGTGTTGCAAATTATACCATCATTTTGAAACCAAACATCTTTCACATCAATACCATGAAGAGCGGAAATAAAAAAATCGGTTATCATGGTGCGATAGGTGTCTCCATTGACCGTAAGGGTTCCGCCGTCCTCATTTTCTAAAAAATATGACCCAATGATGCCTCCGCTCCACAAGCTACACCAAACAGTCGCTCTTAATGGGTGCATTGGCTGGCTTCTGTAAGAACATACTTGGGTTTTCTGAGTAGCAAATAAGGCAATTCTTCTTATCAACATACCCACCATGATGAAAATAAGCTTCATACGAAAAGCTTTATTATTCTGATTTTTATTTTTTTTATTTTTTTGCAATTTCTGACCAATTGTATATGTTTTGGGAAAAAATTTCAATAAATCCCAACGATGCTCAAGCGTAAATCGATTCAAATATACTGAATTTTGTGACAAAATAGAAGGACATAAGTATTGCCAGATTCGAAATAACAGCTGGTTCAAATTTAAACCGATAGATGGCCAACCCAATAGTATTTTGTGTGAGCAACTCTTGTTACTGAAAAAATAATTCGAAAAGAGTGAATTTCGAGTTTCGATAAAACATTGCTTTTTGATAAAAAAAAATACAGTGCTGAATTTAAACGCGGTCTTTTAAAGCACAAATGATGTAGAGCGCAGTGGACGCCCAAAAGAGGCTGTTATTCCAGAAAACATCAAAAAATCCTCAAACTGGTGATAAACGATCGCAAATTAAAGGTGCACGAGCTTGCTGGCTTTGTAAAGATATCAGGTGGTAGTGTTTTTATCATTTTACACGAACATTTGGGTATGCAAAAGCTCTGTTCAAAGTGGATGCTGCGTGAGCTCACTAATCGTGCCACAAATCGATGAAATTGATGGCAAAATTTAATGAATTGGGCTTCAAATTGCTTGCCCACCCATCGAGTTCTCCATTTTTAGCCCCCAGTGACTTTTTCCTGTTTTCAAATCTCAAGAGAATACTTTCTTGAAAGAAATTTAAGTCCAGTGATGAAGGAATCACTGAAACTGAGGCCTGTTTTGACGAGAAAGAAAAATCGAGCTATAAAAGTATCGAAAACCACCGCCCTCTAAGGCGGCAACTATATTGAATAATAAAATCGAGTTTTGTCAAAATTTTGTTTTTTTTTTTCTTACTTATCCTACGGACTTATTGAGTGACTTGTTATGTTATACTCTAACCAGCTGAATCTCGTGTAGATTTTTGTAATTTAATTTACGTTTTTATTTTAAAGTTTAGCTATACTTTTCGGTATCAACCCGCTAAATTTCATTTAGATTATGTAGATTTGCATCAAATATAGTCCAGATTGAAATTTAGGTCAAATGGTAGCCGGACTGCGTAAAGTCTGGACTGTAATGCACGTGAGGCAAAATTTCCCAGCTATTACTTTCTTAATAGTGTTTAACTGGTCTTGCAATTTGAATTTAGTATTTCTAGCAGTTTGTATCATTTTGTTTGAAGAAGTTCGATTACAGATTGTCGGTAGATGGCTCTTAAATGTAATATCTCTGCCAATATCAATTGCGTGACACTATATTTTGTTTGAAAGGTGACTTCACGTTGTTAGATAAGTGCAAATTTGGAACTTTACCGTCATATTTTACTTTTCTAGTAGAGGAAAGTTAAAAATCCGTCTTAGGCTGCTAAAAAAGTTTATAAAGCTTCCAGAGACGATGCTGTAACTAGAAATAACGAAATAGTTCGCTCATTTTCGATCTAATAGGCTTTGTTGCTGAAAATGCACCTCGCTCATTAAAAAAGTTGATGATATCATGGAAAAAAATCAAAGAAATCTGCACATAAGCAGCGTGGACGTTGCCAGAAAAATAAACGTTCATCACCAAACAATTAGTAACCATTTGAAGAAAGCTGGGTACACAAGAAAGGTCTATGTTTGGGTGCCACATGAATTAAAAGCGAAAAATTGAATGGGGTTGAATTTCCATTTGTGATTCACCGGTAATGCGGAACGCAATCGAAATATTTCTGAAATAAATGATTACCAGCGATGGAAAATGGATCACTTACGACAGTAATGTGCGAAAAAGTATATGAACGAAGCAATGGGAAACTTCACAGGCGGTGGCAAAGCCAGGATTGACACCAAGAAAGGTAATGCTACGTATCTAGTATGACAGGAAGGGAATTGTTCATTATGAGCTTCTATAACCTGGCCGAACGATTGATCCTTATTTCTACTGTCAACAACTAACGAGATTAAAGCAGAGAATTTAATTAAAACGGCCTGAAGAATTGATCAACAGAAAATGTGTTGTGTTCTATCATGACAACACCAAACCACACACATCTTTGATGACCGGGCAGGAACTAAGATCTTGTTTGGGAAGTTTAGATGCATCCACCATATAGCTTGAACTTTCTACTTTCTGTTTAGCATTTGTTTTCTCTGCAGAACTCTATTAACAATGTAAATTAAAAATTCGTACAGGTCTGCTAAACTCAATTGGATCAGTTTTTCGTTTAAAAACCTAGAAGTTTTACACCAAAGGTGGACAAAATGGTACTTAAGGGTCATAGTTTAGCCACTTCCCTATATATACACACATGTATAGCCGAACGAAAACGAAAATATTCAACAGAGGATAAAAGATAAACAATAATTTCATTCAGTTGTGCGATTACTTTCGATGAAAGCTCATATATGTATGTTCCTTTGCGTATTAATTATTGTCTATTTGTTTTGTTGTTTACTCTTTTAATTTTTTTTTCTTCTACGCTCTCTGCAAATTTTTACTACTACTACAAATGGCCACCACTGTTCTATTTTGACGGAATAATGGCGCATTTTTGATTTAATAAAGCTCGTTTCAGTTATAAGAAAGAGGTATTTTATTTTTGGTAAAATTTTTTAACGAACTTTTTCGAAAACCCTGACTGAGCATTTTGTATTGATAATTTGAAATAAATGCGTTTTAAATTGACACAAATAAAAAAGAGACAATTCAGCTAAATGAATTCGCAGTAGTATGAACCCGCTTTCTGTTCATATTACTGCAGTGTGATTTATTTTAATATATGTATTTAATTCAGCAAGCTAAACAACAACTTCAAATTTTAGAATTTTACTGTTAAATCCACGAAGGTCGTAAAGTTTGTTATTCAGCTAGCTGAATTTGAATTTCTCGGCCATTTTAACCTTTATTTGATTGAAATTTAGATTATTTTATATTTTGCCTGCTGAATGTGATATTTTCTCAATAATATGACTACCCCCTGTACTTTTTTTTGGTTTCCTTTGATAAATACTTTTGATTGTCAAATTGACGTCTTTTTTACTTAACTTTTAAATAGTCCATAAATGTTTTTTTTTAATTTCTTAATTCTATGAACATTTACAATACAAATAACACATGTTCTATTTTCTTTTCCATTTTCTTTTTTTCTTTTCTCAACATTTATAAACGACTTTTCTTTTTTTTATGAGAAAAGCAACTTCTTTTTATCTTCAACCAAAGCACAGATGATATAAAATTTCATTATAAATATCCATACGCATAAGGCTACATACACATACATAAATAGACAAATACATACATACATATATTAATGTGTATCTGTATGTATGTAATAAGTGAGATAGAGAGAAAAAGCATTTTACATCATATGAGAATGTACCAAGAGTATATACTTATACATTTACATTCATCTGCGAATGAGTTTTATATTTGGTAGAACCGACGATACACGGGCAAATATGCTTGAACAACATGGTGTTTATGTGCTTCAAAAAATGAAGAACTGTCAGGCACAACGTATGTACGTGGCTATTTGTTTTTTTATTTTTTAACATAGTACGCAAAAACTCGACTTGTGAGCAGAATTTTCTTTGGTTCGCTCGTTTTATGACTCGTCCTCGTGAGTTTTATTTCTTTATTAGTGACCACGAACCATATCGAACGAACTCAATTTGAATACTCTTCCTTCTCTGATTTTTAACTTATACGTATACACAATGCTGGTCAAACATGTTTGCCCGTTTATCAGACCTTTAACACACATCTGGTGTACTTCAAGGCAAGGCGCTCACATATACAATGGACCAGATGTCTTTTGTAAAAGGAAAAAGAGAAACAAAAAACAATGGGATGAATATTATGTCATTGTAAATTGTATATGTTAACAAATGAATTATTTATATACATACAGTGGAGAGCAAAATCAATTGGATGTTCTGAAGTTGGACGGAAAAGTTGCTATGAATACTTATTCAAATAAAACAAAACTTCACCCATTTATTCCACAAAAAGTATCATATTCTAATGCTGGAATGAGAGAAAGCCAATCATATAAAAGTATCCGCATGCACTTAGTTTTGCACTTTTCGCTTAAATAGAGAGAAGCTTATACTACCTTGATCAAAAAGCCTCTGAAATAACACCCGTGTGGCGGTTCCATCGTTCTGATTTTATTTATTTATTTTTTTTTTTTTTTTGTACATCTGTTTTTATATTCCCGCTAAATCTTAGCTTCATAGTTTGATATTTGCAAATGCTATCTAGCCAAGAGTACATCTATCAGTATGTGTGTTGGCGAATTTTTACAATTTTGACCGTGTTGAGGTCTCAAAAGACATGATTCGCGAACCCGATCTCACGACAGACGAGACATGGGTTTATGAGTACGACACGCAATTCAGACATCAGGAAAGTGGATGGTGTTCATCGAATGAGCCGAAATAAAAAAACGCGTCTTCTCCAGTCAAAAAAGAAGGCAATACTCACGGTTTTCATGGATTACAAAGGTGTAGTGTATCATGAATTTTTGCCAGAAGACCAGACAGTAAACAAAGAGTATTAATTGGTCGTTATGAGGCGGTTGCGTGAAGCAATTCGCCGAAAGAGACCAGCATTTTGGGCAGAAAACTCGTGGATTTTGCAACATGATAACGCACCGTCGCAACGCAGTGCCATCATTATTCGCAATGTTTTGGCGAGTATTGCAACATATACCATCCATCAGCCACTGAATTCAGCTCATTTGGCTTCCAATGACTTCTTTCTGTTCAATCGAGTTAAAGAACCATTACGGGACACGCCTTTCAGCAGCCGAAAGGAAATAATAGAAAAATCACAGGAAACACTGATGAACTTACCGAAAACGGAATATAAAAATGCAAATTTCAAGCTATGACGCCAAGATTTAGCGCGAATATCTACAACAGATGTACCAACTCAACAAAAAAACACATCGGAATGATGGGACGGCCACACGGGGACTATTTCGGGAACTTTATGATCAAGATTTTTGATCAGTATTTTTAACATTCTTCTTAGAGCTTCTTATTTTATGTGGCTTTTTTTAAAGAATTTAGACATACTCTCTACAATAACAGCCGTTCTTTAACAATTTTAGCGTTCTGGCTTGAATCACCATCTTACTGATTGACGACTTTTTCTTTTAGGTAAAGCTTCATGACTCCGAAATTTTGGCACATAGGCTTGCAAACAACTCAATAGTCTATTTTCTTTATAATAACGCTAATTTTAACAAGTGTGCGGTCTGTCACCGTGTAAAGCATTCCCACATCATCAAACTGACTTTTCTGCATTAAGAAGTTGACCTCACGTGATGTTCGTTCGTTTCCAGTCTATAAGGCTCTAGTATTATAATTTTTCAGATACTTTAATCTTGACTTGATATTTTTTGACGATCAAATTCGATTTTTTCATTTTGAATACTGCTTCTGAGCCTCTTTTATGCAAACCTCAGACCGTGGTCAGTTTACCGACGTTCTTATTTAATAGTTCTGTAATATGTTTTGGAGTCATGGAACTTTCTTTGACCCCATTAACCCTTAACCAAAAAAATAAGTCGTTTTTCAGTAAGATGATGATCCAAACCAGACTATAATAGGGCTTCGAGGTTCATGTTGGAGCTAGTACGAATGTGACCAAATTTTTCTTACGGTTTTGGGTAATATTTTAGAGAGTATGTCTAAATTCCTTAAAAACGTCACATAAAATAGGAAGCTCTAGGAAGGGTGTTAAAAATATAAGCTCTTCTATATTTAAATGAATAGAGCAAAACGAAGTGCATGCAGATTTTTCTATATGATTGGCTTTCTCTCATTCCAGTATTGGAGCATCATACTTTTTATGTCTTTTAATGTGTTTTTGAAAGGACTTAATATTGAATAAACGTATGAAGTTTTGTTTTATTTGAATGAGTATTTAAATTTTTATAGCAACTTTTCCGTTCAACTTCAAAACATCGATTTGGTTTTATTGCCCACTGTACTTATGCAGTCATACTCATACATACATATATTTTGTAAAGAGAACAACAATTCTCTTTGCGCGATATTACCTCATACATATACACATAAATATGTATATCCTTAACAGCACAATTATATATTTTTTAATTTTTTTTTTTTAATTTCAAACTTTTGTTTTATTGTTAATAAAGTTTTACTTATCTATTCTCTCTCTCTCTCTTTATCTTTCGTGTGAACAATTACAAACAAAATAAAATACTTTTCTAAGTGCCAAGCTAGAAAAAAATGCCAAATTTTTTGGCATATATTATGGAGATCGATTATTTGACTTTTTCAGAAACCGGTTTTCGAATAATTCGAAAAATTACAATTTGAAAAAACCGGTTTTCGGTTAAATATATATCAAATAAACGGTTAACCGGTTCTTTTATTAAAATAAAATTCATCCCAATTTTTGTTGTATTTGCAAATAAAGTTGATAAATTTGTATCTCATGTTGTAGTTGCTAGCAAGTAAGAATGCTAGGAATAATATTCGGCTTTTTTAGGGCCTTAACGGACATTTAATCCTCGACAACGCAACATATTACTATTTCACACAGTGACTCAGCGTATTTTGTAAGAATTTGATTTGCCAGTTCTTAGAGACTACTTGGTGTATAATCGAGTTTTCCTTGCTGCACAATAGCGTTAATCTTATAGACATATTTAAAGTGGTTAATAATTCCTGGTGTCAATGAGCCATTTCAGCTTACTACTTAATGACGCGTTATATATGTAGACTTATCCTTTCCATCGATATCCAAATATTTTCACACACAAACGCATGCACCACGTGGTGTGTTAGGTAAGAAAGCCGACTACCAACCCAGAAGTTCTCGGTTAAATCCCTGGCCACACCATCTAACAATTTTTAACAGCGGTATCACCTCACAGCAGGGTTGGCTATCCACTGGGTAACCCCATTAAACTCACCCGGTTTCTGTAGAGTTTTATGTATAAAAAACCCGGGTGGGTTTTTTCTTTAAAGGTTTTCGTAGTTTAGTTTCAACAAAAGTAAGTATAATTTGCGTATTTGTACTACAAAAATTAATTCGGTCCGTTTTTAGCTCAAAATAGATAATGAAATAACCAATTTATCACTTCCTCACGTATAAGTCTATTTCTAAATCCCGTCTCAGATAATTTTCTCGTCTTTTAAGGTGCCCCAAGCTTGAAACCGATTTTATATTTCTTCCAAGGAAGTGAATCGGTGACATGCTAAAAGATAAAATCATACCTCTTTAGATGAACTATATAGGTTTTGAAAATGTAGGCCGTAAAACTAAATGCCATAAAACGTGATGAATATGTTTTTGCGTTTGCTTCCCTTATACTTTTTGACACTGAATCCACGATTTTTTTGACGTAGAGCGAAGTAATTTCCGCCGTAAACCAAATGTGTTCCATATTTCAAACAAGCAGTTATAGCGAAAGGCCTTATAAGAGATATAAGTGTATTGTATCCATCGCAGCTGCCAATATTCAGACGGAGCAATGTTCGTCATTTGATCTTTTCTAGTAATTATTTGAACCTTTTGCGACGTGTCAAGCAAAAGAATAACTTAATCATGTCTGCCTTTATATTCCGACCGTTATTCTCATACTGCATGATTCAAACGAAGTAATTGCAGTCTGCTTCTATCACCGAGTTTTAACAACTCATAGTACACAACGCCCCATTGTGCCCATCAACAGTATTGTCGGCTTGAACGAAAATTGGAAGCATTTATAAAACCAAAAAACCCTCCAAAAAACTTAATTAAACTCGGTGTATTTGGTTTAAAAAAAACCCTGGTTTTTGCCAACATTGCCTCACAGCATTGCTAGCGACTGCTTGTAAGTATTTACTCTATGAAAAACTTCACTAAGTAATACATCTGCCGTTCGGAGCAGGAATTTTTGGTACTTTTCCATAAGTATAGTTGTTCATCATTCTCCAAATATAAAATATTAGTAATTATTTACAGAAAATGAGAAAAAGTTATTATTGCTCAAGTGTGAATATCTTTTTCGATCTACCATGGTTTTCACGTTCTTTGTGAGACGTTCAAGGTTGTCATATATAAGGAATAGGACGTTATGTATTAAATTTAGAAAAATGCTTAAACGATGAACATATTTGCAATAAAAAATATGCAAACGTACAAAAATTATACATTTTTAAATTAACCGGTTATTCAGTATTCGAAAAATGGCAATTAAAAAAAAACGTGAGGTAAAGTCAGATAACGATCCTTATGGAGAAGGCTTTCATTTTGAAGAAAGAAAAAAAGTACAAAAAATGGAGAAAAAACTAAACGAAATAGTAAATTTCGTTTTTATTTTATCCTTTTGTATTTCAATTGAATTATTTTAGATTCTCCTTAAGGAAAATAGGTAAAAAAAAAATACACAAAACTCTTCCAATTTCTAGACAACAGCCTGTAACAAGAGTTTTTGAAAACTCTCCACAATTAAAACTTTCCTCTAACGAAACTTTTCGTTAATAATTTTATATCCTATTGTCAGTGGTCTACTATTGTCATACATTTTTTAGTTACGATAGATCTTATTATCATCAAAATTATAATGAAGATTTCATCTTTTTGTTTGCCTTTCTTTCAACTACTCTTGTAACTTATAAATAAAATCTTAAAACTATTGTACAGACATCCCTCGAATAGTACGGTACTAAAATTGCACGAATTCGAGCAAAGAGCAGGGTTAAACATTGGGACAACCCTTAAATAACTCGGAGTTTGAATTACACGAATAATAATAATGAACTTCCATTTTTTTAAATGAAGGAGCGTCAAGATACCATAGGGAATATCAATTGTAAACGAGCCTTAATTTTTTTTTGTGTTGGCAATGTCATCTGTCAAACATATTTAGTATTCATCATATTTTTCATCGTGTTCAAGGTGGCGAA
This sequence comes from Wohlfahrtia magnifica, assembly GCA_023159175.1. Lineage (NCBI taxonomy): Eukaryota > Metazoa > Arthropoda > Insecta > Diptera > Sarcophagidae > Wohlfahrtia > Wohlfahrtia magnifica. The sequence goes on from JAKWBJ010000539.1 coordinate 2,430,915, forward strand.
TTTTGTACCTGAAAATGATGATTTGCTGAAAGTATTAATTTTTTGTTTTTATTTGAAGAAAATTGCTGCAGAGTCGCATCAAATGATGCTCTAAAGCAGCGTTAGGCAAGCTAGTATTAATGCATTTTACAACTGTGCTAGTAATTTGAGAGACACTTCTCAGGCCACTTTGCACTGTATTTTTCCACATATGTTCTCTTTACTTCTCTTTATTTATTTTCTTTGCCTATGCGTTTGACTACGTGTGAAAATAAAAGAGAAGAACAGCTCTTTGCCTAAATCTGTTCTAAAGGGAAAAAATCATCGCTTAATCCCGGACAACCCTCAACTTCGGATGCAAAACCAGATCGATTAGGCAGGAAGACAATGCTGTGTGTCTGGTGGGACCAGAAAGATGTGGTGTACCATGAGCTCCGAAAGCCTGGTGAGACCGTTAATACAGCTACAGTTAATACAGATCGCTACCGATAACAAATTATCGATTTGAACTATGTATTGATCGAAAAGCGACCACAATGGGCCACAAGACACGGAAAGATAATCCTGCAATATGACAATGCAGCTGCACACAAAGCAAAACCGGTTCAGGATTTAATTAAAGCATTAGGCTGGGAGCTGCTACCTCATCCGCCGTATTTTAACAAACATGGATCCATCCGACTAATACTATTTGTTTTCATCGATGGTACACGTAGGGGCTGAGTAGTACTTCAATTCCTACGGGGAAGTCGCAAATTGGGTGACTAATTGGTTTGCTTCGAAAGACGAACAGTTTTATTGGCTTGTAATCCACAAATAGCCTGAAAGATGAGAAAATTGTTTAGCCAGCAATGCCAATACTTTGAATAAAATGATTTTTTTTTTTTACTTTTCAATTCAGAATTAGTGTTTTATTTAAGCAAAAAACGCTCATTGCAATCCGGTACACCTTTTTTTATTTGATGTTCTATAAAACAAGACCTATGGTCTTATAATTATAAAATAAAACTTTTATTTGTTAAACCAAAATCAAATTTTGACCAACAAAATTAAAAGAAATAGTTTTCCATGCTTGTGGTCTACAATATTGTCATCTTTCCCCCATTTCCATTACATCCACATTAAAACTAATAATTAATACCATTGAATAAGAGCAGTGTATGTCTCTAACAAAATACAGTTTGTATATTTCAAAGTTCTGTAATTGTATTCAAGGGTGTGTTTAAAAATTTTGGGGCGATTACTTACCCATCATACACCATAAACACAAGAACACTTACAATGAGACACATGGGTTTAAGACAAATTTTATAAAAATTTTGATTATTTTTTATCAAAATGTAAGCGAGAATAATAGCCAACACTAAAGTATACTTTTAAGATTAAGTCCTAATAAATACTACACTTAATTCTCTTTTTACAGGAATTTTTTCTGCACGAATTTGAAATAACACATTTTTCTATATCCCATGAATTTTTCTCGCCGTGTACGATCTTAGATTATGTATTATTTTTACCTTTTTTACATTAATAATTAATATCGTATCTATGGTGTAAAAAAAGAATTAGGTGTTTTTCCAATTAGAAACGAGGCACGTCAATTTTTATTTTTCATATAATTTTTTTAAGTCTTTGTACACATGGGTCGCTACCATAAATCAAGACTAAAATATGTTTCGATGAAACATTTTCATTTTTGGCTTAATTATATTCAACATGTACAAATGAAATCATCATTATCTATTGAGTGAGACACAAACTTTGAATTTATTAAAAAAGAAAATAAATAATAATAAATATTTTTGTCATGGTACTATCTTTCGCCAATTCACATGTGTAATTAAACGATAAATTATTACTTTCATTTTAGGGTTTGTTCAAAGGAATGTACAGAATTGTTGAATAATGAAATATGCAAATATTTCAAAGAATCCCTTTTCAGGTTAAGAAAACGAAAAATAATTTTTTTCTATGTTTTTCTTTATTTACCTTCTATTCGGGGATATTAATCACAGGTATTATGTTAACTCAATAGGTGACTATTTTCAGTTTCTTCGAAACGGATGATCCAAAATGTGGTTACATTTTAATTGTATGGTTTCATAGCTACTGTCTAATAATGAGATAGCTAGGGGATTGACTTGGTTGCTGCGTCTTTGCAGATACTTTTCGCTGAAAGATCTTATTTCTTCTTACAGATTTTAAGCAAACATCTCTTCTTATAACCTTATTTCGGACATAGAAAAAGTATATTAATCAATAAGATTTGCGAGCTATCGAGTTTTGCAATTACAACTTTATTTTCCAACAGAGGCATTCTGAAATAACATTTGAAGCCTCAATAATTGCTGCAGTGAATTGAATTTTGTTCTGAAATCGCATTAAGGTACTAATAGCTGTCTTCACAGATTTATCCGAGATGGTATCCGGTGTGGTGGCTGGTATTTTCTTCGAGTCTGCTGACTTTATTCAGGTAGAGGTTTTTGAGGTTATCGGGGGTCTGGGGAAAGTATCAGGAAAGTATCTCTGATAGTCAGCCCGCTATCAGGGCCCTGGCGTCGCCTATTAGCAACTTGGCTTTAGTTGTACACTGTAAAGAGTAGATAAAAATCCATGGTAGTACCAGGGCTGTTAGATCCTTCTTAAGCTTTTTCGCCAAATTAAATATCAAATATCCTGTTTTTACATTCCGACAATAAAATTTATATTTTTTTTTAAATTGTGAAAAACATTTTTTTCGAATTCCTAAATTTCGCCAAAAGTGGAAGAACATAAAATATGTTGTGTTAATTTTATTAACCAAAGATATGTATTAGCAAAAACAAAAAGTGTACAATGTACACTTATAAACTAGTAACTAAATACTATCCAATTTTAAGCTTTTCAGAGTATTTTGAAAAAAGAAAAGAAGGCCTTTTGAATGTTGTTATACTTAGTAGCTTTGCGAATTTCTCAAGCAAACCAATTCATTCCTTTTTTTCCACATTTTCCAAGCTTAGAGTTCTTTTCGTACCACTTATAAACTTATTTCGCCGTCTGTTGTTGAAAATAATAATTTTAAATTTTCGTATTTTTGTACCAAATATAGCCAACAAAATAGCCAACTAATTTAAAAATCGCCAAAAAGTCGCCATGTCGCCAAACCGAAAATTAGGTGGCCAAATAAATTTTAAAATCGCCACATATGCTGACAACCATGGGTGGTACATGTATTATTTACTTGATTTGGGTTCCTGGACACAGGTACATTAATGAACTTGCTTGGAGAGCCGCGATGAAAGTAGAATCTATTACCTCCTACTCTGACATATGCTGCCCTATGACTGTAGTCAAAGGTGACATCTATAGTTTCTTTCGTGAGAGGGCACATAATAGGTGCAGTTCACTTTCCTCTTGTTCTATCTCGAGGATACTGTGGCCTCGGTATGACAGTGTTAGAACACTGAAACTACAGAAAACCCCCCGCCACTCTATTTCCAAACTCATTGCAGTGTACACGAATCTTTGGCTGATCGGAACGCACGCGAATGAAATTGGTTTGCCCTTCAACATTCACTGCAGAAATTGCAATAACACCTCCGAGACGGAGACAATCGCTTACTTTTTCTGTTAATATCCAGTTTTGGTGACGATTGCTGTACTTTGGTGTACCTTTCTCCGGAGGACTATTCACTTTCCCATAGATCCACTGAATTCGTTCAAAAATAATACTGTGGTTTTTCTTGAAATTTTTTTTTATTAAAAATTTTTCCGCCGAAATGTAAAGTAAAGCCGGATCAACTTTTCATCTTAAAATCTTTTGTTCTTAATTTTTCTGAATGTAGTAATTATTGTTACGTTTTAACCTTTTTAAAACACTTGAGTTCGTTTAAGTTGCGCTAAAATAAAATTTTAAAACACCACTTTGTTGTTGTTTACAGTTTAATTTCTTGACTTTTAAACAGTTTAACTGAATACAACTTAATATTTGTTTATACAACACTTTTACTTACGCCTAAAAAAGAATTTACTTCATGACAGCCAGACGATAACTACTTTACTTAGGTAAACCAGCCTCCTTATATACCTAATTGTCTACAGTTTGGAAAGTTCCGAAAATGTATCCAACACTCTGATATCCTCTTTTTTATATCCGTTAATTCAAATGTAACACACAAAGGTAATCGAAGTGGCAGTGCTGCCAGATACGCAAATAAGTACGGCATTGAAAGGGTGATATATAATTACCAAATATACAAAAATTTCACAATACAGTTTTATGCATTTTTATTTTCGTCACATTATTTAGTAATATTATTAAACAATATTAGTTAAAAAATGAGAACAATCGAGCTAAACGTTACCTTACATTTCGGTTGAAATACCCATATACAACATATTAAAAGACAAATATGAACAAAATATTTCTTTTTTTTTTTTTTTGGTTTAGTCATAAAATCTTGCAGAGACAGAGTCAGTGGCAATTTGCATTTTTTGGACTCCATCCGTCAATGCACAAGAAGAAATTTCGTTTTAAAAACATAAAAAAAATTGTCTTTTTAAAAAGCCACTTAGAGAAACTATAAAAGAAAAACACAAAATAAGAATGAAATAAATTTCTACTCATTCATCAGAATAGAACGAATATATATATGCATGCATGAATGCGTCAGTTTTCTTTCCATAAGCATAGTCAATGCAAGTCATTCCAATACTTTAGTATTTATGCAACATGATGTGTAGAAGTAGTGCCGAAAATGAATATACGATTCTGTACTTTTTTCTTTTTTACACTCAATTATAGAAAATTTATTTTTAAAATAACTTATACACTGCTGCTCACTTGATTATAAATTGTAGTCCCTTTGCTTAACGGATGTCATTTAGACGTGGCATGGAATTTCATATAAAGCGGGTTACCGTAACTAGGCAATTTTTGAATTTATTTTTTTTTATATAGCCTGTAATTGAAGTAGGATCTTATGATATTGCTCCTCTGTTCACTTTTGTTGTGACTCTATACCAGGGTTGGCAAAACCCAGTTTAAAAAAAAAAAAACCCAAAACACCGGGTTTTTTGGGATTTATAACAGCTTCTAAATTTCTTTCAAGTTGACAAAATTGTTTGTTGGTAATACGATTACATTGTTTTACTATATATTATGCAATTTTTCACTCTTAGTGACAGCTTTAAGGTGCTAAAACTCGCCAAACTGCAATTACTTTGCTTAAACCATGCTTTATGAGAAATACATCCCGAATATAAAGACAGACATGATTAAGTTATTATTTTGCATGAAAACACAAAAGTTTCGAAACAACCATTAGAAATGATCACCTGCCGCTTTCGCCGTATTTTCCGAACATTGCTCCGTCTGACTTTTGATTGTTGCGACACATACAATACATGGCTCTCTATGTGGCCTTTCTTTATACGGAAATCGCCATAAAGGCCTGTTTAAATTATGAAACACAATGGTTATGCGCCGAAGCAAACGCGACACATTTATGCCGTTTTACGGCATTTCGATTTACGGACTACATTTCCAGAACCTATCGAAGCCGTATAAAAAGGCATGAGCTTATCCATAAACAATTCACCAATTCATTTCCTTTGAAGAAATATAAAATTGGCTTCAAAGTTGGAACGCCTTAAAATATGAGAAGTTTTTCTGAGATGGGATTTAAATTTGGTTCAGAGGCGGTGAAAAGATGAAAGCAGTGATTTGATAAATTAATGTTTCGGCAAATTTGCTAATTTGTTTTCTTTTTTGAGTTAAAAGAATTGATTGAATTAATTCATAGTCCCAATACGTAAATTATAATTATTTTTGTTGCAAATAAGCTAAAAAAAACCTTTTTTTAATATAGTACCCAATAAAGCCCGGGTAGATTTAATTGGGTTACCCAGTGGGTTGCCAACCCTGCTCTATACGTACCTCATTTTGTGTTTTTTCGCAATCAGACTTGAGTAGAAGGGAGTGACAGCCTCTCTAAAAAGGCACACTTGAGCACACATAGCGACCCGTTGTGATCCCACGACCCCGTTCTATTCACTAGAGTCATCTTGACCAAACTGATGCACCGCACAGAAGCGCCTCCCTAGATTAAATCAGAAACCAGCCAGACAGTGTAATGAACCTGGCTATTAACCTGATGTCAAGGATCAATAGCTCAGATAAGCTATCGAGAAAGGGAGAGCCTAGTGTGAGAAGTCTGCGCGATGCAAGGAAAGACGGACTTTAGTTGACCATGTATCTCCTGCTCGGCCAATCCATAACCACGACAAAAGTAATTTCGAGTTAAGCGCAGCCTTTGTGCGTGCCTACCCATGACATAATGGCCAGCGCGGATGGATATAACAGAGATGCTTCGACTGTCCAGTTTGAACGATTGATTGATACGCTTTATATACAACCTGGCTCAGGTATGTCTGGCAATAAAGCTGGAGTCAACTTCCGTATAGGCTCCTTCATCGTACATATATACTTTCGCTTGATCAGCCAGTTTAACGAAGGTAAGAGGCAAACCCACCCTCACGTGAAGATGAATGTCCAGAAGAAGTGTGACCGCCCTAGCGAGCTCATAAGCAGCTCAGTTAGCCGGGATGTCCCTGTAACCAGGAACCCAGATGGGGTGTACACAAAACTGTTGAAGGTCACAAACGCCTTAATTTGGTTGTGTTATTGGTTTTTATTCTTGAAATTATTAAGCAGCGTGTAGAACATCTCTCTATACTTCTATAAATAAATTCTTCTCTTAAAGTGTAGTTTTAGACAAATGCAAAAATGTACAGACCTAATCAAGTAAACGACAGTGTATATTCGATTTAAATAGAAATTTTGCAGTAGGAGTACATAGTAATCAAATATCATGAACAGACAGTAGATAGACAATTTAAATTTTCTTTTGAATGAAATCGAAATGGAAAGAAAATTAAACCAATGATTGTATGAATGAATGAGTTGGTGTCGAATTCAAAAAATAAAAAAACATCTCAAAAATATATATGTATGTACTACTTACTTATCTAGGTCTATTCAACTTTATTTAAAAAAAGAAATACAATAATAAAGAAAATACAGCAACATTTCTGAGATACTGTGATAGTTTTTAATAAAAGCTAAAGATTTTTATTTCTTTTTCATATTAAGCAGTAAAATTTCATGGAATTTTGCGAATTGCTTTTCAAACCAAAAAATGTTTTCGCACATTTTCGAGTTCTTACCACATCGAATAAAAAGGCAAGAAATTTTTAAGGAATATTTTTCACAAAGAAGATTCGTTTCTATGGAATTTGTTTGTATTTTAACAATTCATCGAAAATATTCTTTAAATATGTTCTCATGATTTTTATTTTTTGTATACTGTGAGCACCAAAACTAAGTAAACACCCACATTTTCTGGAATTTAATTTATATTATAGCCTTTTAAAATACATTGAATTTATACATTTTCTAGTTTTTCAAGACTGTTAATACGACTTTAAAAACTCCATAAAAAACAACAACGAAATTCTTACGTGCAAAAACATCTCTACACTTGGAAAATTTAGAATGAATTGGATAAAAAATATGTTTGCTTCATAAATACACACAGATTCCCCTAGTTTCTTGAATAAACTACACGCCATTCAATAAGTCTATTCCTCCCATTTCGAAATCGGTTAATAAAGGGTCCGCCATCTAACGTTTTTTTTCAACTAGTGCCTATTTCGTAAATGGTAACATTTAGCTCATGTCTGATTTGACAGATAATTAGTTTTATCCTTCCGCTGAACGAATATGGTTGTGTATACACTTGAACAACGCTTCGCTAAGTGGGCCTGCGATCGACGTACAGAAGATGCCGATTTTGCCAAAAAAAAAATCATGTCTTCAGATGAAGCTCATTTTGATCTTGGCGGGTATCTAAACAAGTAAAATTGTCGTATTTGGGGCACAGAAAACCCGCACGCATACATTGAAAAGCCGATACACCCAAGACTAGTCACTGTTTGGTGCAGATTTTGATCCAGAGGCATAATTGGGCCATTTATTTTCGAAAATAAGCAAGGAGTGGCCGTTACAGGCAATGGCGATCGTTATTGGGCCATGTTGAACGAATTTTTGTTCACAAAAAGAGGAGAATATTAGCAACATTTGGTTTCAACAGGACGGCGCTACGTGCCACACAGCCGAAGCTACACTCGATGTTTTGCGCCCTGTTTTTGAAGATCGCATTATCAGCCGCAGAGCTGATTTCGTTTGGCCACCCCGGAGCTGCAATTTGACATCGTTGGACTATTATTTGTGGGGTGCCGTCAAAGATAAATGTTACGCCAACAAGCCAGAGACAATTGACGCTTTAAAGCACAATACATATTGGTGAAATACAGCTGCACACAATCGATAATGTGCTTAAAAATTGGACCGATCGTGTAGGCTACTGCATGGCCAGCCGAGGCAGCCATTTCAATGAAATTATTTTCCATTATTAACCGGAAGGATTGTACTTTCAAATAAAAAAAGAAATTTGAGAAAATATTCAGTAGTTTTTTTAATAGCATTTTCAAAAAAAAACTTATTTTTAGGACCCTTTATACACAAAAGTTATTAACTAATAAATGCGTGAAGGTACAAGACACCGGGTTTTTACCCGTAACTCAAGATTTTGGAGATATATAATTTCAAAAACAGATTTTTGTTGTACTCGATAGCACCTATCAGAAAAATGGTACCACTTCCCAGATATTTCTACTTTATTCTTACTAATCGCATACGTTTTTGTCTTCTTTATTTTTACGCGTAAAAATAGTCTCTTTCGTTTTTGTTGTATAACTTTAATTGTTGTAAAAACGTTGTTGTTGTTTTTTATGAATTCTGTAAAATCGTAAATAGAGTCTTAAAAATATAAACTATTTAAATTCATCGTATTTTAAAAGACTGAAATATAAACTAAATTCCAGAGAATCTGGGTGTTTACTTAGTTCTGACACTTACAGCATACAAAAAAAAATAATATTAAGATTTAATATTATTTAAGTAACAACATGGCATTTTTTTGTTGTTGTTCAATAACAAAGGCAAGGATTTATAAAGTGCATTTGTAGACTCTTTCTGCTTCCCCAATAAAGTAAGTGAGTAGTCCGACTTTTAAAATGATATAGTCCTCGAAGTTGACTGTTATAGTCATAACTCTGATGTCACGGACTTTTGGATGTACCAGAGGAATTGAGATTATTGCCTAGCGACTGGGATCGATTTCTGTTTTTATTTGATTTAACTGCAACAACAGTTTATTTTCATTATCTTCCGTGGCTGTGCTTAGTAGTCTAGTACCCGAAAAAGTAAAGAAGGCCCCTTGTTAGGATCTAACCTGATTCATATTGTTAGACAAATAAATTTAAGAAAGTAACTTCGCAAAAAATCCAGACACGTATTAAGAACACAAACAAAACATAACTTTCAGCACCTCTATATAAGCAAGAACAAAAGGTTGGCAAGGTAGTCGTAATACAGCAGTGATAAAGAAGATTGCAAATTATCAAAACACAAGAATTTATTGTTATTTTAATAGCCATATTGATTCCCAGTTTTTTGCCTAGTGACTAAGACCCATATTCATCTCTTTGACTAAACTTAAGTAACTGACATTAAAATTATTGTCCTTCTTCACTGTCTCCGGTGGGTAGATAGCCGAATAGGCAACCTGGTCTTGTCAGAATCACGGACACTGGAAGCCATATGAACTTAGAATTCTTCCCTATGAGGGAAACATTTTTACACATGCATTGGTAGTCCCAGAAACTGAAGTTTTTGCCTATTGACTGAAACCGATATTTGTATGTATTTAACTAAACTTGGCTGCCTGTTTTACTGTCGTTTTTCATTATCTGCGGTAAGGTATTCTGGTACCTAAATTTTGTATTACAATCTTTCATTTTGCCAATATTATAAACCCTCTCAGTTGATATGTTATACTGCTCCACTAATGTTAGGCCATTGAATAGATAGATAGAAGTCAATTCACTTTTTGTATTTACATGTTTTAGTTCATCTATTGCCATTTCAATGTATTGACATCTTTTACTAATTTTAAGCGTAGTGGTTAATGGCCAAGTTTCCCAACGTACTATAACTGGTTCGGGCGGCAATGGAAGGTCTAAATAGATTTCTATTAAAATTTCAATTCTGTTTGAAGCTTTCAAGGACATTTTCTTTACATTTAAATTAACTGTGTTTACATTTTCGTATTGATCTCCAATACGTTCGCATAAGGACGGAGTCCATGAGCAATGGAAGTAACAAGTGTTAGTTTAGAGCGGTCGTGAGTTTTTCATAGAACAATTGTTCACGTTCAATTCGCACGTGTTTTTACGCTCTTGCTTGTAGTCGTCAATGAGACAGCGACGAATGCATACGCGGATAATATAGGCAAATTTTCTTTAAGCACAGAACAATAACTTAAAAAGTTTCTTACTATCTTGCTTTAAGTTGTGACTGAAACAGCGACGAATGCATAAGACTTAAATTTAACTCTTTCTGGGAGAGTTATATCCATGTTCTCACTAACACAACTACATTTTTACTTTTGCACATCACTGGTTTAGAGCGGGATTCGGCAAACTAATATTAAGCATTTTACAATTGTGGTAGTAATTTAAGATTCTCTCATTCAAGCCACTTTGCACTGTATTTTTCCACTTTTTTTCTGTTTACATTTCTATGTTTATTTTTTGCTTAATTTTTTGTCTATGTGTGTGACTATGTGCGTGTGAAAACAAAAGGGAAGATTAGCTCCCTGCCTGAAACTGGTTTAGAGTAAAGACCCAATTAGTCTAGAAGACGTAGACGTGACGTGTCAGCTGATACGATAACTAAATGGAGAATAGATACAAATGGTTCTGTAATGAACATAATGTAGAGGTGGTGGTCTATTTTGAGCAGAATTTTTCTACATTTTTACTTCACACCCAACATCAGCTGACATAAAAGTGTAAACAAAGAATTCGCGCTTAAATGAAATAACGAAATATTTAAGTGTATGTTGTAAATTATAATTATTTAATAATAATAAAATGAACTTAAATAAAATGGACGATGAAAAATTAATATTGTTAGTGTTTTTCTAATTGCGCTTTATAGTCAGAATTTAAAACGGTAATATTGGTTTCGCTGTAAAAATATTTTAGAGCAAAAAAATCCATGTGCATATGTATGTATGCTTTAAAATGTTGAATATGCTCTTAAATCTGAAATATGCAAAAAATGCTGTTATAAGCAAAATATGCATTAACAAATCGATGCCAATATTCATAGGAATTCATGAAACGGATAAATATCTTACATCCAACTTGATTGGTCGCATGAGAAAAATCATGCAATTACACATTTCCGGTTTCCCTGCTTATTACATTTAAGATACTTCTTGGATTTGAGACAATATGGAATATTATGGAAATACATTTCTTTTAGGCAATTGTTTAATGATTTTAAAAGACAGATAGATGAACTACAAAAATTGTTCTGATAATTTTGTTATAATCGGTGGGGGTTCTCTAATATCATTATCATTACAGAAGCAATAAAAAAGAAAAATCTCCATATCAATTACAAAAAAATTTTTTTTTTTATTTTCTAAAAATTATTTTGATTTAATTTCACATTATTTGTCCTTTTTAATAATTTAAAGAACTGTATCTGTTTTGAACACCAAAAGCAGCTGTATAATATGAAGAGGTCCTTATGTCTCAAGACCAAAAATGATCCTTTTTAATGGTCTCTTTTGTAATAAAAATAAAACAAAACAAAAGAAATAAAAATATAAAAACATTACCAAGAAAAAGTAATACATTTAGAGTAGAGCCAAAGCGTTGCTTCTTAGGTGATGATTTTGTATGGTTTCCCAGCAATTCTTTTCCTTACTACGTACGTTCTCCTATTTTTTTCGAATATAATTTTCAATTCCAAAAACATTCGCGGGCAATTCGACTGCCTGCTACCAGCATGCACATGAAAGAAAGAATTTGAAAATTTATGGGTTTTCTCCAAGACAATAAAAAGGCGGTCTTTAGAGGCACCGGATAATGGTTTTGCAGATAAAATTACTTGAAGAATTATCTAAAAACAAAAGAAAAGTGTAGTAATGGAATAATTCAAAATGTGTTTATTATGTATGTATGTATTTACGAGTATGTATGGACATTTATTGATCCCTAAGGATTAGGTGTATAAGAAGAAGAAAGAAAGGATATTAAATTACCAAAAACCATTTGCATTAGTTATGGCTTGAATTTTAAAGATTTCTTTTTAGTAATTTTCAAAAGCAAATCATTTTTACACAATTTCTTAAAAAAGCTATTAAAAATTGTAATTAAATTTTTTGTCTTTGATTTTTGTTTTTTTTTTATTATTATTGAATAAAAACTAAAAGTATTTACTGACATAAAATCTGTTTAATAAACTTGTTTCTTTTGCCATCATGTTTGGGCGCCACTAAAACTCCAGAGAGAAAAAATCAGCCAGCAACTTTGGCTGGCAACCAAAACTAACAACAAAACTAATGTTTAAAGTATAATTGTGTTGCACAAGTGGCAAGTGCGCGACACCAAATCATATACAAGAGTTCGGTCTCGTTGCTGCCACAACTTTTGAAAAACAACAAGTAAATTTTTCCTTAAAAACACTCGTGATTGACTGACAACAGACAACTTTTTACTGAAAAATTTCAATAAAAACAACAACGATTTTATGCAAATATTTTTCTTATATTGCGTGGGATGCTTAGCGAACCAAAAAAAAAAAAATGCTTTTTTTCAAATCTGTCTTTCAATAATAAAATCGTAGAATAACCGCGTTTTAAGTATTTTTTAAAAAAATCTAACAGATATTTTCTTCTTAATAAAGCGAAATTAACCAGTTTTTGTTTAAAACCAGTTAGGAAAAGCAAATTTTTGCTAATCCACAACACAATCCTATCACAATAAAATCTCAATGACCGTTAGAACGGATTGCAATTCATCTTGGCTTACTTCGCTCGTCTAAAACAGTTGCCTTATAAATCCCTACCAACGTCGATGCTCGTACGAACATTAAGATATCTTTCTACTGCAGCACAATCATTAAGTATGTGCTCTGGTGATTCAGTTTCCTCCTCACAGAATGTCCTCATTGCTTTTGAAACTGCTCCTATTCTATTCAAATGTTTATTGATTTGCAATGCCCTCTCCAAAGTCCGGCTATTTTCAGATAATCTGATACAAGATTAAAATCATTTCCTCTCATGGTTGCCCTAAATCGCTGAGCAAGTAAGGTAAGAAGGTAGTTTAACAATTCCATGATTTTTTAAATACAAACTCCATTTTCTATTTGATTCCAATTTTTTTTTAAGTTCTTGTCCTCTTTTATAATTGCATTTTTAAGGCCCCTTAAGTAGGCATTTGTTTCAAAGATGTCCTTTTCCCTTAACCCAAATCGTTCTTCAAATTTGAAAACAGGAAATATTTACAACTGGTGAAATCTGAAGGGTTTACAAGACTTAAACTGCCTGTTGTCCGTATCGATATGATTTTTATATGGCTGAGTAAACAGCACTTCGTAAGCTCTCGAACCTCTGGATATTTCAAATAGATGCCATTTCTTTCCTTTTCTTTCTTTTTAGTCCTTGTAAAGCAGTTCAACGATAAATAACTTTTTGTTTTAGTGCTTACTGTGTTGTTGTTGCTTCTTATTTGTTTCATTAGCTGCTTACTTTGTTGTTGTAGTTTATCTGTATTTGTAAACAAACACGTAGTTGTTTTTGTACCTTTTTTTGTTTATTTTATTGCGTGCATTTGATGGTCGATGGTTGTTGTTAGTGTAGAGTTTATTTATATTTTTAGCATCTTAATAAACTACAAGGTGCACAACTTAATTTCGCAACAATTTAGATTCCCTCGATCCTATAAGGAGCATAGCTCTTCGGCAAATGATCTCCAGTTTTATTTATCCATGGCCATATTCTTAACCACACTACAGCTTTTCCCCATTTTCTCGGCTTCTTTTTCGACCTGTCTTCTCCAGGTATGGGCGGGCCTTCCTCTTCGTCGGCTACTTTGTGGGTGACAATTTATCGCATTTTGGGCCGTCGTTGTGGGGCTTTCTTAGCGTATGACCAATCCAGTTCCTTATTTATTACGTACTTTGTGGTATCGTGTTGTGCCAAAAGATATTCATAATTCTCCGTAAACATCCGTAATGCCGCCTCGTTCCGATCTTCGAGTTGAATATTCTAATTTTAACAATTAATGGGAGTGAGGACGATCTCCAAACGTTATGCTTGTCTAACAGACTTAACGCAATTCTCAATATCCATTGAGAGACCACCTGAGTTCGCTATATAATACTACCTCAATAGTACTCTCACCGACCGTAATGGCTCTGTGCACATCGCTGGCCAGTCCCGCCCGGGAGCGCACCGGGCAACGCTGTCTAGTCCCATCGTCATGTCCGTGTAATCGTGACATGTTTCGTCCGCATAGTCCAAGTCTTTCAATTGACTATTGAGTCACCACACTATATCTCGTCGCTCTAGAGGAGTCTCTCGCATGACTATGTCTAGAACAATATTAAAGAGCACTCACTGCCCCACTCCCTTAAGTACCGGTATTCTTCGGCAAAGTTTATTTTCATGAAGAATCCGATAACTTTATTAAGTTATTCCTAAGGTGTTATTCCTAAGGTGTTAACGTGGTCTGTGCACAATTTCTGTTCTGCTTGTTATACTAACAACTTTGGTGAAAGTATTTTCGATATTCTGTTCACGATAGTGCTTGCGATAACTTTATTAATAGTACGTAGCAATGTTACATCTTCCCCAATTGCCACGATCAGCTAAATACCCTTTCGTTGGCAATTCCCTTAAGAGATTTACTATTTTGATTGTTCTTGCTTTATCTGGTGCGTTGTAATAAATCCATGATTCGTCCACAGCTAAAAAACGTGGCATAACACCTTTGGGCTTACGTCTAATCATGTTCAAATAATTGTTTGAAATAATAAAATGGCTCCACCTATAGTCGAATATATGCAAGCCATTTCACGGACTTCATTCTTCAGTTGTTCACTGCCATGTCAAGAATCTTGTAAGTTTTTTCTGGTATGACGTCTTATAGAAGACTTTTTGTCTCATTTATACTAGTGTGGCTACAACGTAGCCCAGTTAAATGTTTTTTAACCACTAAAATTAATCGTGCGCAGTTGGTGATGAAATAATAATAACTGATCAGCGCACGAATTTTTTTTTATTATTATTATTTTATTTTGGTTCGTTACTCCTCTAAGAAGCATATTGGCTTTCAACGAATTATCCATTGCTTTATATCAGTTTCATTAATATAGTTGATTTCAAGCTAATTAGATGATTACTACTATAGCTTGTCTCCATATGATTGTGTGTAGTGGTGAAGATCCTTACTTAGCATTGTACTTTTTCCCAGTGGGTGGCGTTTTCTCTTGATCATTCGTCAGGTGTTTGTTATCATCGACAAAGGTAAGCTAGATGGACATGGGGGAAAGTTGAAATATCTTTACTAACCACTCGAAGACGTAATTATATTTTTTCGTAATTGAACCTTGGATGCTTGTATTATATGCCTGTGATCTAACCACGCCACCCAGATTTAATTTTATATATTTGTTTAAATTAACAAACGAATAGGCGCAACTTGGGTAGAGTTCGATAGTAGTCCAGTAATAGATGTCAGTTAATGACTATGATGTTGCGTTGAAGATTTTTCCGTAACTTCTCTTTGTGGTAAAAGCATCCACAAGGCATCTTTTTGCCTTGTTTTTGTTTTTTTGTTACCATTTTTGTCTTTCAGCTAAGCAAGTGGTTGGTCTACTCTAGTAGGATAGTCGTTGTCTAGACAGAACGCTCTCTGTATACTTGAAGAAGTGGTGGGTTGGAGTTTTAATGCTACAGTGTCTTATCATAGACTCCAGCATTTTTTCTTTTTCCACAAGAGATAGTGTTGCCCGACCTATATGTTGCCTGATTTATAACAGTAGTTGATGTTTCTTTTATTTTACCTTTTGAGAGAGGTAGAGTCAGGGGGCTTCTTGGATGGATCATCTAGAGGGAGGCAGATAGCTTTTAATTATTTAAGTTTGCGAAGATGCGATTAATTTTTTTTTGCCCTCGCTGAGACTTGAACCTGGGCTGCTTGTGTTGTATGCGAACACTTTAATCATGGAAAGATATGCTGGAAATATTGGGTTTTCAACAGGTGCAGTTATTAAAATAACATGACAGTTTTTATAATTTACTTATAGACATATCAGTAGTAGAACTTTAAGCAATTGTTACAATGAATTCAGTTTCGCTCATCAATCTTATAAAGCTACTAAAAATCTATTATGAACATGGTAAGTCTCAAAATACTATTGGGTACACAAGTTAATAATGTCGATTTTTTTGCTTGAAAAATGCCTTGACTATAATAACAAAATGAATTGATAGATTATTCAAAGTATTGTCCATCGTTAGTCACTACTTTTTCACATCTTTCTGGCAACATATGGATTCGGCGCCAAAAGAACTGCTCCGGTTTTGGGGTAAAGAATGAATCAATCCAATTTCTGATACCCTGTTCTGAAGTAAAGCGTATTCCAATAAGTGCGTTTTGCATCTATCGAAACAAATGGTAGTCACAAGGGTCAAGGTCGGGGTTATAAGGTTCCACTATTTTCAAAATAGTTTTTGACCGAGCTTGCAACATTTGGCCGAGTGTTGTCATGATGGAAAATTATGGCCTCGTGTCTGGTCGAATATTCTACTCGTTTTTCGTTGATTACTCTTTTCAAATGAATCAATTGTGATCGATTTCAACAGCTCATAATACAAAAAACCCTTCAAATTCCACCAAATACAGAGCATTACCTTGGCGTCATGGATATTCGGCTTCGGCGTTGTTTTGGATGGTTGGCCGGGCTTTACATATGATTTTTTGTGGTTGGGATTGTCGTAATGTATCCATTTTTCATCACCAGTAACAATACGTTGCAAAAATGACTTCTTTTTGTAGCGTTCAAGCATCATTTCCCACATGCAAAATTGCCTTTTAACGTCCCTCGGCTTCAATTCATATGGGATCCAATTTCCTTACTTTTGAATGAATAGCAATACTTTTAAACGTATGAATATGGTAATGCAAGTTCTTTTTGCGTTTGACAACAATCTTCGTCAAATAATGCTTCCAATTCCTTATATTCAAACTTTTTCGGCTGATAAGGCTTGACTTTAAGCTTCTACCAACAATCGATAACTTTCAGCAGCCGTTTTCTTCAAGTGAAAAAAGAAGCTTTTTTAAGCAGAAATTTCGACATTATTGTAGCGATTGAGAAAAAATGTGTGTTTACACTTTGGCGTCTATCGATTACTGAATTATGATGAAAGATGTTTGCCCTCCAAATTACTATATTTGTTATTGTTGACACAAACCATATGTGATAGTTATGCCATATGTTGTCCAAATCGACATTATTAACTTGTGTTCCCAATAGATTTAGTAAAATTCTGAATATTTTGGAATTACGTTTGCTATTAAGAATTTGAAATTTAAGTGGATTGGCTCGTTTCGAAATGTGTTAGCACCAACTCGTGTTTGATTGGCTCGCTCGTTACCAGTGAAAAAGATTCGAATTATTAAATTTTCAGCAATTGGAACGTTGCGGATAATCACATGGGGAGTTTCGCCTGATGTACTTATGAATTGAAGACGGCCGGCAGATCACTTACTTCGCTTTTGTTTTGAGAAAACAAAGTCCCCATTTAACAGTTCTTTACAAAAAGTCACGAAATTTTACGATGCCGTCGTAATTGTTATGCGGTTTTGTTATTTCGCAAAATGTAATGAACAGACAGCATAGCCAAACAAGTAATATGACGTCATTATTATATTTGTTAATGGAAGTATAAATAGATTTGCTTATTGTATAAAAGAAAAATTAATTATGATGTATTGTTTGTTGGAAAAAAAAAAACCATTTCCTGACACGCCACTTGAAAATTTCATAATTTTCGTTTCTTTTTTTAATTTTATTTCTTCTTTTTTGGAGTTTAAATTAGAAAAAAAATTGTGATTTTTTCTTTTTCCTATTCTTGTCATCGGTAATCTTTAACTGCACGCCCTCCTTTCTTTTGATTTTTTTTTTTTTTTTTTTTTGTTTGTCTTCCCTGTTTCTTATGAAATTGCTTTGTTTTATATATTCACTTCAAAATGTACTCGTTCGTTCGTACTTGTACTTTATCATTTTGACACCTTTTCAAAAAAACAAAAACAACAAAGTATTTTTTCTCTTTCCATTTAAAGTGTTTTCCTTTCGTGCCTCCTCTTTTTTGTTTTGTACCATACATATGTGTTTGGCTTTTAAAAATTTTGGCTGAGCTGTCATTTTTCTTAATTTTGAATAATACAGACAACATAGATTGGTTTTCTTAAAGTTGTTATAATAAATGCATTAATATTTTGGTACTTTTTTTCCTTAAAAATCTTTTTTTTTGTTTAATTATTTCATATTGTTTGGTTTCAAGTGATAATAAATCATAGATGCACATGAAATATATATTGTCAATATGTCGTCATTAGCACTTAAAATTGTAATAAGTCAAAAAATTAAAAATAAAAGGGGAGGGGGGGGGGGGTGGGTAAATTGAGGCCGAGTACTTCTATTTTAAAATCATAAAATGGAGAATTTGTTTTACCATTTTAAAGTTTATTACTCCAAAAACGATTACTATTTTATCTTCTTGTTGTGTATTGTCATACAAGAAAAGCTTTTTATTGGCGGTAACAATGCTGGGTAAAAATAACAAATTTTTCTTTTGTCATCTTGTGAGCTTAAATCAAAAGGTGGTCCGTCTGATATGTCTCAATGAACTTGGCAAGCACCGAAACGATGCATGAAAGAAGACACACCTTGTTAAATAATTGAAAAAAAAAAATCCAGTTCATATTTCAATGGAGAGATTGGATCATTTAAAATTGATGACTTCAAACGAGGGGTGGGGTCGTAAAAGAGTCAGGATTTTCTTGCTTTACCAAGGCTTATATAAAAAGCATAAGCATATATACGTACCACGATTCAAATAATTTTTTATATAAATATGTTCACTGTACCGGGTTGAGGCTTCGAATAAAGCCAATTCTTGGTTTGGCGAGAGAACAAATTCTCTTTTTTAAGTTACTAAAACTTCCCCTAGAGGTTGGCGTGGTGTAGTGGTTAGAACTCAGGTATACAACACAAATGGCCCAGGTTCAAATCCCAGCATAGGACATGACATAAATGAAATTTAAGTGCGTTTTCTAGTCTTAAATAAAAGACTTCAATCTCCAGCCAGAAAAATCCATCTAAAGAAGCACCCTTGATCTTCCAGCTTACATCTCGCGATGATAACAAACACCAGACGAATAATCAGGAGAAAACGCCATCTACAGAGAAAAAATTACAATGCTAAGTAAGGATCACCACCACCACTAGCACTACACACATTCATATGGAGACGAGCTACAGTACATTAATCATCTACGTAGCTTGAAAATCAATCCCTAGACGGGTAAAAAAATCAAAGCTTCCACTATAAACTTTAATCTGTGTGCTGAAATAGCAGTTACACTCACAGTACATGTTCAGATGTTTTAGCGTTACTTTCTCAGAATCTACACCGATTAGTTTTAACATATCCTACGCTATGTTTATGACAATTAAGCAATTGAACCTTTTGGGATCTACCGGGTGATATTCGGTATCAACCCTTATTATTGTTTTGTGTCCAGGATTGCCCTCATGACTCAGCATACCGTAACCTTGTTGAGTGCCCTAAGTTTATTGAGAGATCTAAATCCATAACAACTTTTGACTTTATCTCACAAGATACTTTTAGACCATTATAAATTTCTTTCGGATATAAGGACATAAATGTTCCTGCCTAACACTCAAGTGAACAACATGTAGTGATTTATATCAATGAATGGAACAGTTAATAAATACAATATTCTCATATGCCCCACCATGTCATCAGCTTTCAAGCTACAGATGCCTGATGCAGGCCTCTACAGCACTGAAAAGTGCTATGTGTTCATATGAAGGATGGCTTCAAGGCCAAATGTGGATCAGATATTCATTGCGCTTCTAATTGAAGCACAAGTGAGACGATAGACCCTGTCTAGTAAAGCTTACGGACAGTACGCTAGACTATCGTAACTAGAAGATCAGACGGTTATTTTTGACCGGTCTTAACCGTTTTTTTTTTTTTTTTTTTTTGGTTTTGACGAATACCATTATTTTTTCAAAATCTTAATTTTTCGGGTACCGAATAAACCGGTTGATTTAACACGAATTTTAATTTAAATAAGTACAGATTTTATACGTTTGCATCGATAATGCACACTTGAGCAACCATAACTTTTTCTCCTCTTCTGTAAATAAATATTGATTTTTGTATATGGAGAATGATCAACTAGACGCATTGAAAGTGACCCACAAATGCCGGCTCCGAATGGCAGATATATTAGTTAGTGAAGTTTTTCACAGCGTAAATACACATAACCAGTCGCTAGTAATGTTGTGAAGTGATATCGCTGTTGAAAATTGTCAGATGGTATGGCCTGGGATTGAACTGATGACTTCTTGGTTGGAAGGTGAGTGTCTTACCTAACATACCACAGTGACACACACACACACACCATTAAATACGTAGTGCATGAATTTACATACAGTGCTGTTCGAAACTTAAGGAACTTTTCTTGTCGAGGCAATTAAGGACCGGATATTACTAACAGATTTCTCCAAAGTAAAACATTTAATCTTGTTATCTTAGGCTCCTAAATTATAACTATAATAACAAAATTTCCATTCGCTACCAAGTAATAGAACAACAAAAATCAAATTAGCTCCTTGAGTAGCTGTTCGAAACTTAAGCAACTTTCAGTGCGTTGTATAATAAGCTTTCTTTTTTATGGCCTCCGCACACCGTTTCGGCATAGTTTTTATCAGATTTGTTAGAATTATTGTTAGTATTGATTGCCACTTTAATTTTAGTCGCAAAATCTCCATCAACTTCTGCTTATTTTTAAAACGACGTGTTTGGTCCAGCTCTGCGCTTCAAGAATTATGAACAATTTTATTTAAATAAAGGAACCGGTTATCTGAATAATTATTAATCAATAACCGATTTTTTAGAGATTGCTACTTTTCGAATTATTCGAAAATCAGTTTTTGAATAAAGTCGAATAATCGATCTCTCTAATCGTAACACAGATCAAATTCTTATCCTACGCTTAAGCTAAAAAACTTGTAGTTTTTGTTGAAATAACGCTACACATATCGTAGTGCATAACGTATTGCTAATAGAATTGAGGCGGCAATTTGAATGATGCGCTATTCACGCGTTTTACTTAATTAATATCGACAAGTACTGCTGCCCTTTGATCTATAATATCCTTTCTAACTTAGATGCCCTGACGAATTTCAGGATAGCGGTAGGTCCCCGCTATCTAATTGATAAGCGTGGCGCCTAGGTGCTTTCTCCTAATATGCATATATGCCAAATAATCGCCAGGTGTGTGTGTGGCGATTTAGTTACCTTCTCATAAAATCGGTACAGTGGATTTGAAACTGTTCCTATTTTATTCACATGTTTGTCGAGTCTACAATGCCCGGTTCAAAGGATGTTCTGATTATCAAGATTGAATTCTTTTCCTGTCGTAATTGTCTAGCAAAAGTTTGGACTGTCGCAAGCTCGTCCTGCTTGAGAAGAATATATTACTCTCGTTGTCCTACCTATTGTTAAGCAAGTTTTACCTTTAATTTTATGAATTTTTTTTTAATCTTCACTTGTTATACACAATTTCTGCTCTCTTTGAACACTTTGCTTTTGGCCATAAAATAATAGACATAAAAAATATAAAAAAGACAAATAAATTGTGAAAAACTTTTATGACTATTTTTCTTATTGTTGCTATTGTTTCAAGCCCAAAGTAATAATTCTATTAAATTTTTGTTTTTTTATTTTTGTGTTACAACACAGAAAAAAAAATTGTTTCCTGTCTACTGAATTCCTTGCTCATAAGACACCGACAAATAAACAAACTTTGTTTCTAATCTGATTGCACTTTTTTCTTGTTACTTTACAATTGTGACTTCTAGTGGAAAACTTTGTAATTTTTTATTTTTTTAATATATGATTTATATTTTCGAAATACAAAAAAAAAAAAAAAATTAAAATGATTAATATGGCATTTTTGTGCAGATATTTTATGTAATATTGGCTTTAATTGAACATGTTCATTGAGTTGATTAAATTGTTAAATCACTTTGTAGCAAAATTCAATCAGAGTCAATTTTATACATCAATAGTTAACGCGCTGAGTATTAGATAAAGTTGTTAAGCAATTAGTTGATTAAAAAGAATAATGGTTGTTAAACAATAGAAATCTCTTTTATTGCATATAAATATATACGTATGTATATATGTATTTATTCCCGTTGTTCCTATAAGAAACATGGGGCTTGGACAAATGTTCTTCATTTGGATCTAAATGTTCTTCAATTGTTGATGACTTCCAAACTTTGCAGAGGTGTCCAAACCACTGAGTGGGTTTTTTATTCGGCCAGAGATATCTTCGTTGGAACCTCACGTATTTGCCAAGATAGCAAACAGAATTTACCTCATTCGGAGTCTCAGTATCTACCCAAAAGGTATTTGTATATCCAGAACAAATCCCTATTAATTCTGTTTCACTGATATTATTCTTCAGTCCAGGCCACTCAATAAAGGGTGGTCTAACCAAACCGCACTATATTAATTGTAAATAAAACAACAAGTTTTCAAAGAATTATCTTAATAATAATTTAATATTATAAAAGAATCTATGAAACAAAACATCGGCCAAATGCTCGCCACGGCTTTGGTGCCACACCTCCATCGCCGGTCCATATTTTCAATGACTGAGCTATAATTGAGGTTCAATGTCGTTTATGTGGCGAATTATCTGATCATTTATCTGTTGAATTGTTCTTGGTATTGTTGTACACTTTTTCTTTTAAATATTCCCAAAGAGAGAATTCCAACGGTGTTTAATCACATGATCGTGGCGGCCAATTAACATCGCCACGACATGAGATAATACGGCCATTGAATTTCTCGCTCAAAAAAGCGATTGTTTCGTTGGCTGCGCGGCAAGTGACACCATCCTGTTGGAACCTTATATATTCCAGGTCCATTCTTCAATTTCTGGCTACAAGAAGTCCATTATCATCTCGCGATAGCGAACTCTATTCACAGAATTGCTTGACCGACCTCATTGTCATACTATCGCGTACGGAAGCAATGTTTTTCGCGAGCACGTACAGGTGTTTCCACATTTCCTACAGATCTAGTCTGCTGAAATTTGCTGACAATTCTCTCGATGGATTATGCTGACCAAAAAAAAAAATCACGAAGTGCATGAAATGCATTTTGATTTGAACGTCCAATTTCGTAAAAGGCTTCAATAACCTTAACGCGCTGCTTAATTGTGTCTCAATGGTTGAATTTGTCAAATACTGAAACAAAGAAATGTCAAATTAAGTTGGGCAAAAAACTTGACGTTAAGGTGTGACTCACAATTAACATCGTGCATTATGGTTGGACAATTCTTTAATTCTGACAACCTCTGTAGCTGTAAGAAAGAAGGGCACATATCAATTTCTTACTCAAAATTCTCAATAAGGTCGTTGTGGATAGTCCCAATTGTTGAGAACATAAATGAATTGACAAACTGTGCTCTATTTCAACACAGTGGTGTTGCTGTTCAGCGCTTTGGTATTGGCACATTGTATTATATAGCATGCAAATGGACTAAAATCGACTTTATCAACTTTATTCATGACAGCGATCTCCGAAGAACGATTATATTGACCAAAAAATTATGAAAAATTTAACGAAATATCGCTTTTAGAGATGCACCATCTTTATAATGGCTTTTTAGTATTTTAATGCGTTGAAAATCGCTTCTACTACTGATATGTTAACAAGTAAAATATCAAAACTGACATGTTACTGGAAAACAAAGTTCTTTTAGAGAAACCCAATAAACTTTTAATAGAAACAATAAGGCTGTAAGGTATCACATTTATTTCTACTTTTATTTATTTATTCCTATAGCTCCATACACAAGACCTTATGTCTTATATTGCAGTATGAAACTGAATAACAAGTAAGACAAAAAAATTTATGTATATACGAGTATAATTAAATAACAATATAAATTTACAAATAACATATAAAAGAAATCAAGAAAATAACAAAAAATTTAATTTAAATTTACATACATATCCAATAAAGACATTTAGCAACTAATTACACAGCGAACAGTTTATAAGTTGTGCCTTAAATTGTCGTGCGTTACTTAATACCCGACAGCTATAGGAAATCGAGTTCCAGAGAGATGTTGCGAATATATAGAAATACTATTTAGACATTAGGCTCTTGTGCACAGAGGACCGCAACCTTTTACCTCTGCAATTTTTCGCGAAAGTCAATCTATATAACGATGTTTAGGCTGGCGCGTATATATTATCTTGTGTACCAAAACTAAAACTCTTAATTTGCGAAGATGATCAAAGAAAATTCCATACAACTGGGATGAAAACATGGATATTCCAGTACGTCTGTGTTCAAACCATAAAAAGGGTCCGCCAAGTATTTTTTTTTTTTTTTTTTTTAAATGCTATAAAAAAAACTACTGAATATTTTCTTAAATTTCTTTGTTTATTTGAAAGTACAATCCTTCCGGTTAATAATGGAAAATAATTTCATTCAAATGGCTGCCTCGGCTGGCAATGCAGTAGCCTACACCATCGGTCCAATTTTTAAGCACATTATCGATTGTGTGCTGCTGTATTTCACCAATGGCTTCACGAATATTGTCTTTTAAAGCGTCAATTGTCTCTGGCTTGTTGGCTTAACACCTATCTTTGACGGCACCCCACAAATAATAGTCCAACGGTGTCAAATCGCAACTCCGAGGTGGCCAAACGACATCAGCTCTGCGACTGATAATGCGATCTTTAAAACATCGAGTGTAGCTGCGGCTGTGTGGCACGTAGCGCCGTCCTGTTGAAGCCAAATGTTGCTAGTATCTTCCTCTTCAATTTTTGTGAACAAAAATTCGTTCAACATGGCCCGATAACGATCGCCATTGACTGTAACGGTCACTCCTTGCTCATTTTCGTAGACAAATGGCCCAATTATGCCTCTGGACCAAAATCCGCACCAAACAGTGACTCGTCTTTGGTGTATCGGTTTTTCAATGTATGCGTGCGAGTTTTCTGTGCCCCAAATGCGACAATTTTGCTTGCCAAGATCAAAATGAGCGTCATCTGAAAAGATGTTTTTTTTTTTTGGCAAAATCGGCATCTTCTGTAAGTCGATCGCAGGCCCACTTAGCGAAGCGTTGTTCAAGCGCATACACAATCATATTCGTTCAGCGGAAGGATAAAACTAATTACCTGCCAAATCAGACATGAGCTAAGTGTTACTTTTCACGAAATAAGTACTAGTTGAAAAAAAACGTTAGATGGCGGACCCTATACATAACGAACAATATTATTGTAGGCAACATTTAACCTTCTCTTACTGGTAGAATCACAACTAGAGAAAAGCTCACATTCATATAATTAAGTGGGAATTAAATACGCCTTTGCCAGGAGAGTTCTAATCTTAGTTGGGGTGGAGTATTGAAACGAACGTTCACATGCATAATTGACGTGATCAGACCAGGTAAGAGTTCTATTAAAATATACACCAAGATTTTTAACAGATGTCACTACTTCAATTCTGTGATAATTTATGCTCACATCAGATATACTTAGCAATTGTGTAAGCCTCTTCTGAATTACAATGCATTTAGATTTCCCTGGATTTATCGCTCAGCCCAGGTATTAATGTGATGCAACTGCTGATTCAATGAGCTTATGCAATGTGTTATCATCTCGTTCTGGCTGAATGTCATC
This sequence comes from Wohlfahrtia magnifica, assembly GCA_023159175.1. Classification (NCBI taxonomy): domain Eukaryota; kingdom Metazoa; phylum Arthropoda; class Insecta; order Diptera; family Sarcophagidae; genus Wohlfahrtia; species Wohlfahrtia magnifica. Next base: position 2,456,887 of record JAKWBJ010000539.1, read on the forward strand.
TGCATACATTTTAATATTGCAGTCTGTTAATACTATTGGGAGGTCATTCGAGGGCCTACTATAGAACCTTGTGGAACTCCCCTTGATACAGGGATATCCCTTTGATATTGGAATCATTTGCAAAGATATGTCGATAATAACTTTGTAGCAAAAAAAGATAAATTGATAAAGTGTCTTAATTTATAGCAAAGAATACTATGCTCCACAGCAACTTCAACTAGTACCGTTATACATCCATGATTTCTTCCAAAACCGGACTGACTGCGTCAGCATAACGTTCCGATCCATTGCCGGTCTTGATTTATTTATTAGAAACTTCAAAACAACAAATCCCTTAAAAAGACAAAACATAACAAATTCACAATGTTTTCTACTAAATTTAGTCATCGGTATTAATTTAAAAAAATTTTTTTTCTAAAATTTAATTTTACCCCTTTGAGGTAAGGATTTGTGTGTCTTTAATATTTTTAATTAGTATTTCTTAAATATATTCTTATAATTTTAAATTAAAGCTTAAGGTACCCTACTCTATCCTACTTCAATAACAATCATGGCAATTCTTGAGATAAAAGGAAAATTAATTGTGTTTTTCTTCTTAAAAATCACAGGAGAATCTTGAGACAAATGTTACATGTTACAGGCTCACAACATGAAAGTACTTGAAATGACATGTTCAATAGCACTTGAATGAAATGAATGATTTTAAAAATGTGGAAATTGTTTTTTTCAAATATTTTTTTAAATTTTATTTTTATAGGAAATAAAACAACAAAAATAAGACATTACTTACTTATTACTTAATATTCTTTTCTCTATATATGTATGTACATACGTATGTTTCGGAATAAGTGAAAATGTGTGGCAAAAATAATATTTTCAAAAACTATAACATGTTATTTCGAAAGGCTATTGTACTGTAAGGTACAAGGTGTGTGAGCCCCATTGCACCTTGGAGAATCGAAAACAAATTTATGTAAATTTTGATATGAAACAGTGTGTTTTTCAAGCTCGTCTGATCTGTCAATTAGAGCTGCAAAACAATCGATAGTACTATCGATAGTATCGATAGTTTTGTTTTTGGCTGACCATCGATAGTTTTTTTTCACTATCGATCAAATCTATCGTCAAATTCTATGAGTAAATTCGGAAGCCACTAAATGTAGTCAAAGTTACATTTGCAAAAATTTGTTCGATGCAGTTTGTCAGCCGTATAGTTACATAGCGACACAGTTTAACAATCTCTTAAATTTTTATTTATTAAACTGAAATAAAGTATGAATTGTAACTAAAATCTTCTCTTATTTATTAAACTGAAATAAAGTATGAATTGTAACTAAAATATGTTCGTACATTTTGCATTTAACCCAACAAATTAATCTTCATTTCGTCAGACCATAGCATGTTGATCTACCTATTACGGTGCAGGTGTTCTTCCGTCTGCTAAGATATAATCCATTTTGAGGACTTTTGCCCATAAGTCTAGCTTCCATTAGGTTTCTTTCTTTTTGTACGACTTGAAACAGAGAATAAATTCATTTTTGAGGCTTTTTGATGACTTGAAGGTATTAATCTTTGAAGTACGAATTAAATAAAAGTTTATCAAAACTGACAGTTGTTCCACGCTCTCTTCCCTAGTTTGTGCAGTTTTCTTCACTGGACCTCATTAATTACTTTAGTCTTAGAGCACTTCATGATTTGAACAATTTTTGCTTTATATAAGGATTACTCTTCCATCAAAAAACTTTAATACAACAAATTTTATGACATACCGCAAAAAATAAAGTGTCCCTATTATATGTTTCGATACTGTGTATTTATTATTAATATTTTCCTTTAACTTAAATTCTAATGTTGTTGCCACAAGTAACACTTAAGGCTTAGTTAGTGAAAACGTATCGTGTACTTGGGGATCAGCTGTGAAATTCTCAAACATAACCAAAGCACGCTGCTACTTACGTTTTCACTGTCACGTAGAAAATCTACAGAACTTTGATTTTTACGTTGCGAATGTCAATTTTGGCATAACTTTAACAATAAATGGCTGACTGAACTGACTGCTGCGATACGTTTTCTCTAACTAGCATCTAAAGTTTGACAGTAGTACAAAGTCTTACGTTGTACGTTGTTTTCACTAACTTAGCCTTTAAAAGCATTCGATAGTATCGATAGTTTTTTTGCAAACTATCAAAACTGTCGAATGGGCTGACTATCACTAGTTTTACAGCTCTACTGTCAATGGGGAAAATTACTATACACTCCGGTTCAGCAGCATAAAACCACTTAATTTTCTTTTAAAGTGAATAAATCGCGTCGCGAATTAGGAAACAATAAGTGAAATTTTTTTCGGACGAATAGCAGATACTTTAAATGATAAAGATGATGATCAAGATTCAAAAATTAAACCCAAGATGATTCTATTGGCACGTTTTCTATTCATCTTTCTAGTCAAGCACAAAATTTTTAATTAATTTTTTGGTCCAACAGGACAGAACCACTTTTCAGTATTTATTAAAATAGACCGTTCAATGCGATAAACTTTTATACAAACATAACAAAAATAAAGCTAAAGTGACTACAATTTAAAAAATGGACATGAAACGCCTCGGAAATGGTGAAAATTGATGTTTACCACGCGGAAGGGTATTTTAATTGGAAAATCGCTAAAACAAATCGGATAAACTTAATGTATTACACATTTTTTGCCAAAGTTAGGTACCTGCTTTAATGGGTTATTTTACTTCCAACATATCTGGCTTTCATTCAAATACTTAAAATGTAAAATTCATACTCTAGGAACTTTTTTATAACTTTTCGGAAATAAAAGAAAAAAAATGTCCACTAATTTTGCAAGAACAAATTTGGTCACTAATTTTAGTCAAAGTTAGGTACCTGCATTTAATTTTGAATAAAATCAGTAATAGCCAACCGATTTTCATGGCTTATAGCTTATTTTATTCTCAACATATGAAGCTTTAATTTTAATTTTTTATTTTGAAAATTTTTAATGACATTTTGAAAAATATAGGCTCTGATTTTGCGCGAAAAAATTTTTTCCCAACTAAGTTATGAATAACTCCGAAACTGTTAAAAGTACTTGCACTAAAATCGATCAAGTCGTTTTCAAGTTACGATGAAATATATTAACAAAGTTTGGGAAACATTTTCCACGCCCATTTAATAAAAAAATTTGAGCCCGATGGGAAAAAACTGAAAACAGATTTGGGTTCAGCGCATCAAAACCATTATATTCCATATAGTTTTGTTTAAAGCCGTTTTTGGCTGTAGATCAGTGACATCTGGTTATTTTTACCCTGACTTTCTTTCTTCCAACTGATCAAGTATCAAATTGTAAGCATAAGAGGTGATCACTTTTTTCTCGAAGGCCTATTTTCATAATATGCTTTCTATTGCTTGGAGACAAATTTTTTCGAAGTACCTGGAACGTATATGACCAGATAAGCTCGCGGGAGTCTTATCTGGCTGAGAATTATATACAACCGAACGAGGGCGAATATATAATAAACAAGATAATAACAAGCGGGTGTATATCGCTTTGCACATTAAAATTGTCTATTTGTGTTGTTGTTTACCTTTTTTTTAGTTTTATTTTTTCTCTTCAACGCACACAGCAAAAATTCACCATCACTATTTTATAAATTCATTTCTCTGTTTGGTCACCCCTGGTCTAGAATATACATTTTTCTTTTATTATTTTATTTTTATGAGAAATATAGTAGGAGCCTTGACTTTGACTTTCACTGTGAGCGCGTCTGAAGAGAAGGGCGACATGGATGTTTGTAGACAGGCATTAGAGACGGCGGAATACATATGTGAATATAGTTCTCATTGTGAGATATATACATTATTAGGGCTTCAGATCTGCCACGGTTCATTAGAAAGGCAGCAAATCTGCTAAACAAACTGTAGAGGATGATAATGAAGGTGGATCATTTAATCCTCTACATCTGTTCTTCAAAATAATAAGTAATTGCTTTTAACCCTTTGTTCTCTCTTAAGGGTTCATTCTTTTCTATCACAGTTTTTATTGTCATTAAGTAATACCAATAATATTTGATTACCTTTTTAATGACTTTTAATATATTTTGATTTTCTTTTAAAGAAAATCTATCACATTATTTATAAACATGTTTTGTTAATAAAATAAATATTTTTTTAAAAAGGGGGATGATTTTCCTTTTTTTTCAACTTCTGTCTCTCTGCTTAATCCGGGCGCTTAAGGCAATTGTGAAATCTAAACACGTATTACCTTATGATTCTTTTAGTTATGATTTATTGAGAACCATATGCACACACATCACGGAAATGTCAAATATTTGTTAACGTTTTTTGTTTTCTTCTTTTCTCTCTTTCTTCCCTGCTAAATACGTAAATGATTAAAAAAAAACAATATTTCTTGATTCATGTTTCAAAATGATCCCAACAGTTGCCTATCATTCAAAAGGAATGTCGTATACATTTTTTATGAATCAAACAATTTTAATTCACGATTTTCCTCGCATTTTGAAGAAAGATGAATATTTTTAAGAATTTGTATAGGTTCCGCCAAATAATTTTTTTTTTTTTTTGAAAATGCTATAAATTTCTTTTTTTATTTGAAAGTACAATCCTTCCGGTTAATAATGGAAAATAGTTTCATTCAAATGGCTGCCTCGGCTGGCCATGCAGTAGCCTACACGATCGGTCCAATTTTTAAGCACATTATCGATTGTGTGCAGCTGTATTTCACCAATGGCTTCACGAATATTGTCCTTTACAGCGTCAATTGTCTCTGGCTTGTTGGCGTAACACTTATCTTTGACGGCACCCCACAAATAATAGTCCAACGGTGTCAAATCGCAGCTCCGAGGTGGCCAAACCTCGGCGATCTTTAAAAACAGGGCGCAAAACATCGAGTGTAGCTTCGGCTGTGTGGCACGTAGCGCCGTCCTGTTGAGAATAAATGTTGCTAATATTCTACTCTTCAATTTTTGTGAACAAAAATTCGTTCAACATGACCCTATAACGATCGCCATTGACTGTAACGGCCACTCCTTGCACATTTTCGAAGAAAAATGGCCCAATTATGCCTCTAGAACAAAATCTGCACCAAATAATGACTCGTCTTGGGTGTATCGGCTTTTCAATGTATGCGTGCGGGTTTTCTGTGCCCAAAATGCGACAATTTTGCTTGTTTACATACCCACCAAGATCAAAATAAGCTTCATCTGAAAAGATAATTTTTTTTGGAAAAATCGGCATCTTTTGTAAGTCGATCGCAGGCCCAGATTCCCAGCGTTGTTCAAGCATATACACAACCATATTCGTTCAGCGGAAAGATAAAACAAATTATCTGTCAAATCAGACATGAGCTAAGTGTTACCATTCACGAAATAAGGACTAGTTGAAAAAAAAGTTAGATGGCGTATCCTATATAACGTGTTTGAAATTGTGACTTATTTCCATTTTTATAGCAATTCATAGATTGTTAAAGCACCGCTTTAGTTCACGTTTACGTTCTGTAGTTAAACGTTCTCCGTAATCTATATTTGTATACTCTGACTACGTACCATACATAGATTATTGTGTTGCAAACTATTGCATAAAGTGTACCAATATCATTTTTCAACTAATGGGTGGGGTATTATTTCGACTAAAAATAAAAATTAAAATAAAATGAATTAAAATTCTATTGAGTAAATAATACGATTTTATTATGTTTTTATGAATTAAATAAAATTCATTAAAAAAACATTTAAAAACATTAAAGCAAAAAGGATTTCTTCTCTTTACATGCCATCTAATCATTATGAATGCAGAACATGATTTTTAGAATACAAAAGCATTACTACTACACAGCAGATAGGGAGAATTTCGTTTGTCTTGCCATGATCCGCCTTTTTCTGGCCAGAATGCTAATGCTTGGCTGTTAAATAAAGTAATTCCCGCTGCAAATAATATCATTAAAGTGATATTTTTCAGCGTAATTGTTGTAGTAAATTTAAAATTTTGCTTGGGAATATGAAATTCATTGTTAAAAACAATTTTTGTTTTGGCATTTTTAATAGTTTTTTTTTTTTTTAGAATTTTATTTTGATTACAAAAAAAAAAAACCTTGTAGGTGGTCAAATATTTGGCTTTGTTGCTTTTTTTAGCTTTGAAAATTCGGAAAGTGATTTATTGCAATATTACGTTCTCTTACTGCCCAAACTCAGCGACTAAGCTGAGTATACTATTTTAATCTTGCTGCTAAAAGCGTTCTTGTAGATCCCAATTTGCTGGAAGGCTGCTAATGGCAAATCAATGCCTTAGAAAGGCGAGGTTAGCAAACCTAAAAACTACCTATCTTTCCAAAGTTACGGAGAATATCACATTAATTAAAAAGTTCCCGGAATTTATTCAGAAAATTAAAAATAAAAGTTTATTCATCTAAATCTGTATAGTCCCTTCAAAGAAATCACCATCGACTGCAACACACTTATGCTTGATCCAATCCTAGAAGCATTCTTTATATTCAGTTTTCGGTAAGTCCATCAGTCCTTTCTGCGATTTTTACATTATTTCCACTCGGCTGCTGAAACGCATTCCCCGTAATGGTTTTTTAACTCGATTAAACAGAAAGAAGTCACAGGTGACTGTTGGATGGTATTTGTTCTATTTTTCGTCAACAAATTTCTAATAAAGTTGGCACTGTGCGACGGGGTGTTATCATGGTGCAAAACCATCGAGTTTTCTGCCAACAATTCTGGTCTCTTCCGGCGAATTGCTTCACACAAACGTCTCATAACGCCCAAATAATACTCTTTGTTTAATATCTGGCCTTCTGGCAAAAGTTCATGATGCACTACATCGTTGCATTGCCTTCTTTTTTGACTGAAAACGACGCAGTTCTTTAGTCTCCGCTCATTTGGTAAACGCCATTCACTCGCCTGTCTGGTAAGCGTGTCGAACTCATAAATCCACGTCTCGTCTCCAGTAATGATCCTTTTGATGAATGTGGGATCGGATTCAGCCTCGCAAATCATATGTTTTGCGACCTCAACACGGTCTCTTTTTTGCATGAAATTGAGGTATTTTAGCATCAACTTTGCTGCTACATGACGGAAACCCAATAACAATAATTTCCCATTCTTCCTACAAGAAGCATAGGACTTCAGTAAATTTCTTCACTCCAACTCCTCCGGCCCCTTCTTCCCTTCTCTTGCGAGTTCCTGTCTATGTCATTTTTGGTAATATCGTTAAGTAGTCTTCTATGGGTGTGTCCAATCCAGTACCATTTACGCCTCCTTATTTCATTCGATAGGGCCTGTTGACCTGAACTTTGCCGGAGCATTTAGTTGGAAATAGTCCTTGGGCAGAATATGTAAAGGATCTTGTGTAGACAACAGTTCACGAATACTTATATCTTTCCCATATTACATATCGTAGAGTTCCCAGTTTCGCAACCGTACAGAAGGATAGATTTTATATTCACATTAAAGGTTGCAATTTTCTTACGCAGAGAAAAGAAACACGAGCTCAAGCGATCTGAGACGGCCAAATATCTGGAGGGCTGTCTGTCATCGATTATATACATCCTCATCCAATACTCCGTATGTGGTTATGACGCTCCCAAGGTAACAAAATAGTTCGGCATTCTCTTTTTCGTCTCCCGTGACTAGGTCTGATTCGTTTGGGATTGAAACTGGCATTAGCATGCTAATGAGCCTGACTAAAGGTATTCTGGTGCCCCCTTGCGGGAGATTCGTTGTGGCTGTGGTCTTAAACCTAAATCGCAGCAAAGTTCGAGTGTGGTCTTACAGTCTCAACCGGGTGCCGTTACCCATAGAATGGAAGAAGTTTAGATGGTTTCCAACACTATATAGGTGTAAAGGTTTGTGCCACGAATGAGATACACACTGATGATTTGTATCATAGGTGGGAAGCGGTGGTGGACGTATAACTCACCCATGCTTAAGGCAGCGTGGGGTATGCCAGCCTTCATTTAGTCACTGTGCGATATGTCAGCGTGGTGATACTCACGTAAACCAATGACTTACTTTTCCTCTATTTCGTTCGTGGCAATGGTAAATCGATCCTGAGACGTTGCATTGATACAGAGAGTTTTCGTTCAACAATTTACCAAGTTTAATTCTGCTACGTAGTGCTCATATCGAAACTAATTGCTTTTGGTATTAGTGGTCACTTTCCCGATTTATATCGATCACACTACACTAGTGGTTAGTGCTGTGCGATGAGTTCAGAGTATGTTGAGGGGTATAGCAAAACCCCGTTCTGTCTCCTATTCTACTTCTAAAATATTTCAACAGCAGTCTCTTTTTTACTTCCGATCACATCTAGTCTTTCTACCGAACTTTTTGGCGGCCTAGTGAAATTCTTCGAGTGAGACTGTGCGAACATGTAAATTCTATGTGAAATATGTTTTTGTACGATATAGGTGGCTAATTGACCGGCCCAAACGTCAAATAAACTGTTCACTGAACTCGCCTCTCAATTGAGCTATTGTTTTGCGAGCTGTGTGGCATGTGGCACCTGCTCGTCTTTTTTTGACAGCGTTTTTGCATGAAGCTGCGAACGTATTCTGTTTGTAAATAAATTCTTTTCAAAGTAGAAAGAAAGTTAAAATCTTATTTTCTTCCTCGCTGAAAAAGTATGAAGAATCGACATAAAAAAGCTGAATAATGAATAAGATTAATGCTTGAATTCATTATTATGGCAAAATTTGTATTTAGACTTATTCGCATTTTCACTGTAATAAAACCAGCTATTTGAACGATGGCGGTCAATTTCTTTTTTTAAACATCAAGATACACTTCTTTGGTCACTATTTCGTCCAAAATCCTTATTTCATCAACTCCTTTGTTAGATATTCATCCCTATACCTTAACCAACAATTTTTAAAATCTTACTGTAAGACTTAAATTTTTTTTCAAGTGCTGTCAGAGGTTTTCACTAAACTTTTTGTGGTCCATCATTGTAGTAGAGCATTATTTTAGTCTAACCAGAGACATTCTGTCATCCTTGTAATCTGGAGAAAGTGAAATATGTGCTGTTGCAAATCTGAACCTTTTTTTAATGAATTACACCAAAGAGCGAGGGGAGAAATATTTTTGTTTTTGTGTCCGATTTCGGATGGTCTCATGTAATTCTTTTTACCATAATTAATTTCCATCGGACAAATTAAATCTATTGTGCTGGATTGCGGCTCATAGTACATTGTTGTTGCTACTTTGCTCAAAATTCTCAGCGTCAATTATTTTGGTGTGTGTCTGCTGGCTTTATAATTCGAGTCCTCATACTTTTTCAGCTCGGGATAAGATCAGCTGTACACGGCCATGATAACAAATTAGGGAATTTTCTAGCTGCTTTGCTTTTAAAACAATGCATATAATACCCCAATTTTTTAAGGCCTATATTCTCTGAATGCTTTTATTTAAATATAACGACACTTTATGCTCGTTTGTCTTAAATTTTATTGTTTAATACTATATGACGTCTTTTTCATACGATAACCTTCATAAAAAATCCAAACTTTTTTAATAAAAGACCCAAAATCCAAAAAATTCCAATAATTTCTTATTTTTGAAAACACTTTTTTTACAGCAAAGAAATCAAATAGATATTTTGTGTTTTGAGCGTTGTAAGGTCTATTTTAAAAGTTTTGATGTCTCAAAGTCCCTAAAAAGTACAGTAACGGGATTTATGTAAAAACATAAAAATGTTAAGAATTGTTGTTGAATTTCTCAAACGAAAATAAGATTTTAACTTTTTTTCTACTTAGAAAAGATTTTTTTTTCAAACTGTATGTACAAACACTGTGGCGTAGAAATGAGCAAATGTTAGTAAAATTTTTGTAAATGTTCTCCTATTTTTCTGTTGTTTTACAAAAAGAAGAATTTTTGTATTGCTTTTCTTAAAAAACTAATAAGCATTAGAATATTTCCGCAACTTTATGATATTCTTAAATGAAAATAAGATTTTAATTTTTTTCTACTTTGAAAAGATTTTTTCTACAAACTGTATGTGGCACACGAAGTGCGCTAATGCTTATAGTGTATTTCGAATTCTTTATTCTCTATAATAAAGTTTTTTTTTTAAATTCATATTTTTGTTTATGCAAGTGTATTATTAAACATTTCCTGTATAGTACATGCATATTTTTGCATATTCGTAGAGCATTTATGAGGTTCTGTGGCAGTGGCTCTATGTTACATACGTTAAAAAGGCAGCAGTAGCTGCTGCATCAAATGGTCTATTTGACTGTCTGTCTGGACTGTCTGATAAAGAGTGTGTGGTGTGGCATATCATCGGGCCTATTGATTTTTACTTATGCTGGGTCTATTGGAGTATAAATAATCATAAACAAATTATATACGAGTAGTGATGATAATGATGTTGTGTCGGTGGTGATGGTGGTGATGGTGGTGATGATAATGATGGTTGATGTTGATAATGTGATTATAATGATGATAAAAACGTTTGATGCCTTTTTTTCTTTTAATTGAAACATTTTTATATCCTTGTTTACACATTTAATGGCATGATTGTTTATAATTATTATTCATTAAAAAAAAGAAATAAAAATCAATTCATCTATTAACCCCTTATACTAATGGAGTAAAATTAACTTAATTTATTTATTGTATATTCATTATGATGATGAGTTTATTGAAATATTTTTTTTACATCTCTATCTCTCTATAAGTAACTTTAAATTGATAATCAATCAGTTCTGTTCCTTTTTTATATATAAATTCATTAGGCTTTGGAATATGTATTGATTGTCGGTTGTCTGCCTGTGCCTGTTTGTTTGAGAGATCCCCCACAGTGTTTGACAGCACGTGCCTATTAGTGGAAGTTGTATTTTTATTATTGGATATTCGCCCTCTTTTTTATTAGTTTCTCTATTAATTATAATGTTTACGGAAATTCCAAGTGATTGAATGCAAACATATGCTTATTCGTCATTCATCGCTTTAAATCTTTTTGCATTTATTCCACCCTCATCTTAAGATTATTCAGTGGTGGCAAAGGTTTTTTTTTACGAATTTTTGTAGGCCTTTAGAAATCCAGCTTTAGAAAATGTATTTGATAATTTATTTTTGAATAGAATCACGTTTGCAAAAAAAATTGTTTTAAAGATTTTATTTATAGCAGAATATATTGTAAAAATAAATACATTAACTTGTAAAAAAATTTAGAATTTGAAAAAGGTTTTATGGGTGAAAGGTGTCTTAACATATGTGCCTTGAATTGCATATCAGCTTGGTTTTGCAAAAAAAAAACCAAAAATATATATGTACAGTGTGCGACAAAACAAATCCACACACTTCCGGTTAATACAAAATGTTTCAATAACACAAGCAAACACTTGGATTTTAAACTATTTTATTTATTTATAAAATTAATCATCTAAATTTACAAAAAAAAAAAAAAAAATTCGTATTTAACTTAGAAAAAATTATTTTGTACGTTGAAGACAGTTTTTTGAATGCGACAAAACATAAGCACATCTTCAATAAGTTCACTTAAAATATTAATTTTACTAACATTTAGTTGCTTAGCCCTTATTTTTTTAAAGTTCTTTACACATTTATGTTATGGACTAGTTAATTATTCACCAGAAATTTAATTCAGTGTAATTTCCACTTGTCAGTAAAGTTCGTTCCTATTTCTGCAATTTAGCGACTTATTTTGAGATTTACAATATCCTATAGATTTTCTGGGGGATTGAAATCTGGCGATTGTACTACACATTTCAAAACTTTGATTTGTTTGCTTACAAATTACTTCTTCACTTATGTATCTGTGCATTTTGAATTTTTGTCCTGTTGATATCTCCAATCAAATGGCGTTTTCTCCACTCGCATGCGGTATCAGTATGTATTCCAAGACATCATTGTAGACGAATCGATCCATTACACCCTTTATTTTGTGTATTGGCCCAATTCAATGGCCAGAAATGCATTCTCAGACTAAAACAGTTCCTTTTTTATGTTTAGCTGTGTCTTTGGTTGTTCTTTTTATTCAGCTTAACGGTTTAAATCAATAAAAACATCTCACATTGAACTTAAATTAAACAGAGATGAATATGGTCTTCAATTAAAGTTTACCTGCTCTTTTGTAAATTCATTTCTGACCAATCTGTTTTTAGAAAGAGTGAAAGGTGTTTTGAACTTCCATATGATACTAAACCACCGTCTACAAATTGTGTTTGAATGCATATAATCGAGATATTTAATTTTAATTGAATGCAATAGACATACATTTTTATTAAGCGAAGTATGGCCTGGTCGTTCCATTTGCTGCTTTTCAGAAGTCTACCACCTCTTTGTAGAGTTGTCAATATGCCTGATGAACGGAAAAGGCTTATAAGACGGTAAATAATATTGTGTTGAATATCAAATTCATTTGCGATTGATATCACTGATTCATCTTTATTATAATCATTAATTATTGTTTCTTCTAATTGCTAATTACCGTTAGGCATTTTTGTAGAATATTGCAATTTGATAGATTCCTTCCGATTATAAAAACGTTCATATTTTCTCTTATTATTCCTTTAATGTTAAAATGATCGTTTTTGTTCTTGAACGATTTTTGCCGTTAGTAATTCAACTATCTAACTATTTCGCGCTATGTTTTGACGCCTGCAAAATAGCGGTTTTGTAACTTTAACATACATATTTACTGTTACAAATTTGTTTTTCTTTGTTTCTGTCGTTTCTTAGTAAAAGGAGTGTATTATCGTTATAAATCAATAAATTAAATTAAAATTCGAATGAGCTTTTCTATATTATGAAAATATAAGTAAGTAAGTAAGTAAGTAAGCTCGTGCAGATGTTTTGTGTCACACTGTATATATCGCTGATTTATTGAGACTGCTGCCCACTGTACCCTATATTTTTCTTCAGTTTCTTGAACAAAAAATAATTTTCATATGCTGCTTTGTGCTACAATAGATGATATCTATTACTAGACTACTTTCGAATTTTTAGCAAGCTGTGTGTGTCTAATAGTTTGTTTTAACAACCAATAAAACCAGACAACTTCGTTAATTTTAAGGAAAATAAAAGAAAATTACTTGCGTTTACTAATTGCATATTATCGGGTAATTTTTTAGCAACTTTCTACACTGTTTTCATCAACTCAGTTGTTTTCGTGTAACATGTTACTGTCAAACATGTTCAGTTTGGTCTATAATTTAACCATGAATCGACTTACAAAAGAACGACGCTTGTTGATTATTGAATTTTATCATCAAAATTTAGTTCACTTTTTTTCGAAAAATTGTGTTCTGCGGCGAAGCTCATTTCTAGTTAAATGGATATACGTGAACAAGCAAAATTTCCGTATTTCCGTGAAGAACAGCCAGAAGCATTGCAATGCATTCCGGAAAATACACTGTTTGTTGTGAATTAATGGCCGGTGGTATATTTGGACCGTACTTTTGCAAAGCTGACAAAAGTAGGAACGGTACTGTTAGTAGCGAGCACTGATTATATTACTTTTTTTTTGCCTTATATGGAAAAGCAGGACTTGACATGTGATTTCAACAAGACGGTGCCACATGCCACACAACACGCGAAACAATGGCCCAATTGAGTGGCGAGTTCGGTGAACAGTATATTTCACGTTTGGGGTCGGTCAATTGACCGCCTAGATCATGCAATTTAATGCCCTTAGACTATGTTAAGGCTCATGTCTATATGGACAAGCCCGCAACGGTTGGCGCACTGGAAGCCAATATTGAAGAACTTAATCGGCCGATGTGTTGGAGAGAGTATGCCAAAATTGGACTCAGCGTATGGAACATTTGAGGCGTAGCCACTGTCCACATTCACATGAAATCATCTTTAAACAATAAATTATATAGATCGTTCCTTTTTTACCGTCACTCCTCTAGGGAGCATATTGGTTTTCGGCAAAGTATTCATTGCTTTGTTTTAGTTTCTTTAATCAATTTGATCTTTCAAGCTAATTAGATGATTAATCAACTGTAGATCGTTCAATCTATTTCTTTGAAAATGAGGATGGCGCAACCATTGCGGTCAAGGGAGACGCCTATAGCATTTAAAGGCATTTCGTGATGCCATTGCCAGATACTATCCCATACACTCGAAAAAGTTCTCGAAAATTGATCCCATCGAATGCGGCACTGTGAGGCCAGCCGCGACAGCCATATGAATGAAATAACATTGCATTTCTAACCGGAATAATTATTCCTTCACAACAAAGATATAAATTTGGCAAAATATCAAACCGTTTTTGTTTCATTGCATTTTTAAACTTAAATTTTTAAATGGCCCTTCCTATATTAGAAACGAGCTTTATAAAACCATATATGTGCTGTTTTGAGCGAAAACTTTTTGCCATTTTTGCTGTAAAGTAATTATATAATCAGTGTAAAACTTCTAGAAGAAAAACTGATCCAAATTCGTTTTGCAGGCTTCTGGGGAATTTAAATTTACACCGTTCAGAGAGTTCTGCAGGGATCTAAGCAAATGATAATCTGAAGGCGCAAGTTCCCAGCAAAGCTCTCTCAGTTTCTGCCAGGTCATCAAAGAAGTATGTGGTCTGGCGTTGTCATGATGGAACACACACCTTTTCTATTGATCAATTCTGGCCTTTTTAATTGTGCTGGCTTTTGTTGTGTAAATTGTTGACAGTAGTTTATAAATAAATCGCTGGAGATCACTATCAATAATTTGACCAGTTTATAGAAGCTCATAATGAAAAATTCCCTTCCAATCGCACCAGTCACATTGCGTTACCTTTCATGATATCAATTCTGGCTTTCCTACCGTCTGGAAATCTTCACCTTAGTTAGTGTTTCTTTCTTATTGTCGGCAAGTGATTCACTTTTTATGGCTCTAATTATTCGGTTCTATCAAACAAGCTAAAGTTATACTTGATGCAAATAATATTACCATAAATATTACATTTTAGAGCCATCTACCGACAATTTGTTATCGTAGTTTTTCGAACAGCAATGCATATTTTCGACTTTCCAGATTGATTTAAATGTCAAGAATGTCCGGCTGAGAAATAAAACGCTTTTTTAAAGATATCTTTTTTCAAAATGTCTCGGAATTATCAGTTATATTGTTACGAAAATAAAGAATACCTTAAAAAAATTAAACAGATACACCACATCAGTCTTTAAAACTGCATTGTGGGAGTTTGGTAACGCTGGGTTGTGTCAGGCAAGGCTGTACTTATTTGTGTATTTGACAATATTGCCAATTCGATCAACCTTTGTGTATTAAATTTGAAATTAACGGAAATCAAATATTGTAGGAAGAACAAGAGCATTCGGAAGTAATGCCAATTGTATATAAAAGGCGGCGCCTTATGCTTTAGTTTAATAGTTATCGTTTTTCAGTCATAAAATAAAGTCATGTTTAGGAGTAAATAAAAGTGTTGTATAAACGAATATTAAGTGTAAGATAAATAATGTGGAGATTGTATAGTTATAATTGTATACTGTAAAAAGTGAGAAAATTGAAACTGTAAAACAACACCACAGTGGTGCTTATTTTATTTTGACGCTATTAAAAAGAACTCAAACGTTTTAAAAAAGATTAAAATGTAACAATATTGTAGATTATTTTTGTAACGTGACAATAAAGTATAGACAAAATAATCTGAGAGCGAAAATGTAAGTAACTTTGATCTAAAAGTTTTTTGATTTTCGTGATTAAATTTTTTTTCAAAAATCCAAATCATAATTGCGAATCCTTACTTTGAATTTTGTCCTATTGAGTTACCAACTGTTTTTCAAAAATATATAAAAATATTTTCAAAAACCTTTAAAATAACTTTAAATCATATATCATTTCATTAGAGACACATTTTCAGCAATATTTTTGTTAACAATTCATTTACTATTTCTAATGTCTGGAATTTATTTTAATACAACAAATACACATGTAAAGTGAGACAGACAGTCTGTCTGATTACAAATGTAAAATTCTTTTAAATATTTTTGTTTTATTTCTTTGTATTTTGTTTTGTAAGTAGATTTTAAGCGGCTTAAATGCCACTCATGCATTGTTGTTAAGTACTTTTCATACATAATTTGTGGAGACTACTATTAGAAGCACCTTTGAATGGGAAAGAAGGTCCAACATATAACAATAGTCCAGGCTTTGGAGGTACTCAATACAGCAAAAAACTGCATTGGAATTTTATAAGAATTGATACTTAAAAAGGTTTTGTTTTTTTTTCGTTCGTGCTTTCCTTTGGTTTAATAAATTAATCAAATTGTTGTAGTAGTACAACTTATGCTGGTTGTCTGTCTGTGGTTCTCATTTACATGGCAAACTTTTAAAACTATTCCCCACCGCTTTACAAAACGATAAACATAAGGTGGTTGGTTGGTGATATACGATAGCTTTCTAAGGGCAATAATGTCATCGTTATTTGCAACTTAAAAACTATCACTCGTAATACGATAGTTTTTAAGTTTTCATTATAAAAAATAATTTATATTAAAGTGGATTTTCAAATTTTTCAAAAACATAACGTAAGAAAAACATCTGTTTAAATAAATCCCGTGGGCTAAACTCGCTAAATTGCCAATATATTTTTTCATATTTAAAATGCATTAAAAAATACATAACTTTTACCCAAGGCCTGTTCAATTTCCCTTTCATACCCACTGTTTACACTGACCTAAGTAAAGTTGTACAGAAAAACATCGATTTGTATTGGCAGCTTGAAATCAACCCCCAACCCTAAAATTAATTTCCTTCTTTTTTCTTGCCAATTTCCCAAGGGTGTAACATATAACTGGCCATGTTACCAGTTTTTTTCTATAATTTCCTTAATTTAATATTTTCACAGAGAAAAAAAAGAAAAATTGTTATGGCGTCTGCAATCCGTATATTTGATGAAAATTAAAATTGATTGCATGTGTTCGTTCAAAGTGAATATGTTTACGCTTAAGGCGTTTTAAATATTTCTGGCTAAAGCATGGAGTTTTTGCTTATCATTAATTGAGTAAAACATCTCATAAATCATGGACTTATTTAATAGAGGTGCAATATTTATAGACAGGTTACGCACAAAGTTATTTTTTAATTATTTTTTTAAGCCATTGATAAGGAAAAGTGGTATAAGTCTGACAAAAATTTTTCAAATTGTTTTTTAACGGGTAAAGAAATCTTGAAATAAACAAATTGGTATGTTTTTCATGCATTAGAATTTTCCTAAATGCTCCTTGTGACCCAAAAAGCAGTCCTTGACCCCTTTTATATGTTGTACAGATCGGCTAAGAACTAATTTTTGAGTTGAATGGAGGATGTGCAACCGTCTACTTGACTGTTCAAGTAAACCTTGTGATTAAAATACTCGCAAATTGCCATCTTGTCTTTATATAACCTGATAACAAATTGATGCGCTATTCCGTTAACCTATTCGTAGTTTCATGCATGTGTTTAACCGGTAATAGAAAAAAGTGCGCTATTTCTTGTATAGGCAGTTGGGTTGAATCCAATTTGACAGAAGCGAAAATGTGTATAAAAAAATAATTAGTTTTTCGCTAACAGTATGTTATGTTGGTCAGGGCCAAAGCGCACCGCAACCCAAGGGATCTTTTGTGCAGCCCCATAAGCTCACTGCATTAGTTTAAGGCTACGAATAAAGCCAGTAATCATATCTGATGAGAAAAGAAATACCTCTTTCGGAGTCAGCACATCATCCCTAAGAAACCACTTCTTTCGGGCCGAGATAGCTGGACACTTACACAGTACATGTTCAGACGTTTCAGCACAAGTCTTGTAGAACCTACACCGATCATTATCAACATATCCCAAAATACAGTGACGGTATATTACCATTGATGTTCATTTCATTTTATATATATTCTTACGCTCTGGCTTTTAGTCGTCAATGAGACAGCTACGAAAGCATATGTGAAAAGTACGAATATTTTTTTTTTTGCAGAAAAATAATTTGAAACAGTTCTTACGATCTTGCTTTTAGATGTCACCGAAACAGCGACGAATGTACATGTGTGGCTGATGTATGTTGAATTTTTTAAAATTTTGTTAAAACATCAACTTTACTCTCTCTAAGAGAGCAATTTCCATGTTCTCACTAATACAACTTTGTTTTTACTTTTGCACATCACTGGTATATACCATAAAAACGCAGTACCCGGTTAATAAACCCGTCAGCCCGCTCTTATTGAGCAGCAATAGCCTTCTTGATCCACTGAGACAAAGCAAAATAAACCTGCTTGCTTGCCTCATATCAGAGACATTCCTTTCACAACCGAACCAATTTCTCCTTAGCTTAGAAACAAATTCTTCTCTCTGTGTACCCCGCAGGTCCACCAAAAATGGGTCAGGCCAAATAAAATCCTAGCGGGCTCCTTGACATGTTAAAAGGTAAACTCATACTTCTTTAAGCAGCCTAGATAGTTTCTGAAAATGTAGGCCGTAAATCGAAGTGCCTTTAAACGAGATGAATATGTGTTGCGTTTGCTTCCCTTTACACTTTTTGTTAAAAATCGCTAATTTGGGCTTAAAGTGAATGTGTTCCATAATTCAAACAGGCCGTTATAGCGAAATACCATTTAAACTAAGCCAATGTGAAGAGGTGTGAGTATATTGTATCCGTCGCAACAGCCGGAGAATACGGCGGATGCAACATTTGATTGTTTCTAATATTTGTTTTAAACTAGCGACATGAGGTCGGTTGTTATCATGCAAAAGAATAACTTACTCCTGTATGTCTTTATATTCCGGCCGCTTTTCTCATAATGTATGATTTAATCGAAGTAATTGCAGTCTGCTCCGATCACCGAGTTTTCGCAGCTCTTAGTACACAATGCCGCCTTGATCCCACCAAGAGTGCAAAATTGCACTATAAATACTAAAACAGCATGATTGTTTAGGGTGGGCTATTTAAAAGTTTAAATTCAAAAAAGCAATAAAACAAAAACGGTTCGAAATTTTGCCAAATTTATTTTTCCGTTGAGAAGTACAATTGTTCCCGTTAGAAATGAAATATTGTTTCATGCATATGGCTGCCGCAACTGGCCTCACAGTACCCTATTCGATCGGACCAATTTTCGAGAACTTTCTCGAATGTATGGGGTCGTATCTCGGCAATGGTTTCACGAATGTTGACCTTTAAATGCTCAATTGTCGCTGGCTTGTCGGCATAACACTTGTATTTAACGGCGCTCCACAAAATATAGTCCAACGATGTCAAATCGCAGTTTCTTGGTGATCAACTGGCATCACCATTGCGGCTAATTAAGCGGCCATGAAACGTTTGACGCAATAAATCGATTGTGACATGAAATATGTGGTTTCCTGTTGAAACCAATCATCGTTAACATCAGTATCATCGGTTATCATGGTGCGGTAGGTATCAGCTCTCAGCCACATCTTTGATATTCTCGAGTGTACGCCCTGTACACTGTTGGACCTTATTCACTGTTCGTGCAATTTCCGACTAATTGTCTTTGTTTTGGAAATAAATTTTCAATAAATCGCAACGTTGCTCGAGCGTAAATCGATTCATTTCGTTCAATGGATTCGAAATGACCGCTTGTTCAAATATAAAGCAATAGATGGGCCCACCCGATATAAACAAACAAAAATATTGTCGACTTGAACGAATTTTGAAAGCAGTTATGAAACCCTGTGGGTTGGGTGTTTAAAAAAAAAACGCCGGGTTTTTTGCCAACCCTGCCACAAGGTCTCTACTTTATCCTTGGCAGCATTGGTCGCAATACCACTAAAAATCAAGTCATTAAGTCTCTGCCTGCGATTTAAGTTTATGCCACAACCGCCGAACATTCTTCGAAGGTTCACACCCAATCTCGGTGACTTATTGAAGTCCCTAGGGTACAAAAGTGCTCTTGGTGGCAGAAATAAGTCTCCAAAGAGACTTCAAAGATTTATTTCTTCCTACTTGGGTATCAAACTATTTAGGAATAAATAGAATAGAATTTCTCCACCTTTGGCTCAAACCAAGTGTTTTTTAAGATTAACTTAATGTCAGTTAATCACTTTTACCTTAACAGCCGCTTATTACTTTTAAAATTGCCTTTACGATTTTACTCATAGTGATTTATGTTGCATTAACCACTACTATATGCCTGTTTTTAGATGTTTATTTAAAATTTTGTCAAAGTAAATATTTTTTTTTTCAAAATGCAAATGCAATTCAAAATTATAAATATTATATCGTTTTATAAGAACTCATAACAAGTCAGTGAAATTGAAAGTTATTCCATAATAATTTTAAAGCCTATTTTTTTAGTTTTACAGTAGGCGTCTCTGTGACACTTTAATTTAATAATTTTGTCTGACTTTTATTTGCATTAATACAGGGGATGTTATAAGACTTACTATGGTATTGAATACCATGAATAAGGCTTTAAATTTATTTATATTTGATTATTTTTTTTAATACGAATTAAGGGGATTTGCTATTGAAAGATTAGTTTTGGCTTCTGTTTTAGTAAATTTCTAAAAAAATGCGGATTTCTAAATACATCATCATTGTGTGCCGCTGTTGTATGGTAGGTAAGTCACCCGCCTACCAACCGTAAGGTCCTCGGTTCAATACCATGTCAGACCATCAAAAAAGAAACGGTTTTTCAACAACAGTATCACCTCATAATATTAGCTACGAGTAGTAACTCGTTATGAGTATTACTACTATTGAAAACTTCTCGAAATGCATTTGCCATTCGGAGCCGGCGTTAAACTGTAATGAGTCTAAAAATAGAATCGGGTGCAGCTCATTGACTGAGAGCAGTCCCCGTGTTCCTTCATGGAATGTTTTGGGAATTATATATTATACATAAATATACATCACATACGTGGTATGTAAAGGGTGTCCAAAATTGAGGTATCATATTAATTTTAATAAAACAAACACTTCATTTTCAGATCTTACAAATATTTTTATTTTAGTTGATTACAAATAGGTCCATGTTAAACATTGTGTCGGTCAAATAGGTCCAAGTTAAAA
Organism: Wohlfahrtia magnifica; assembly: GCA_023159175.1. Lineage (NCBI taxonomy): Eukaryota > Metazoa > Arthropoda > Insecta > Diptera > Sarcophagidae > Wohlfahrtia > Wohlfahrtia magnifica. The sequence continues at coordinate 2,477,884 of JAKWBJ010000539.1, forward strand.
ATGTAGGTCAAGTAACTGGCTCGGTAGTCTGAAAATCTTTTACCAAAATTATAAATTACGTTTTGTGATTAAACTGTTGTGTTATTATTGCTGTACACTTTCTAGATCAAAAAACCCCACTAAAAAATCTAAAGGTGTCAAATCGCATTATCGTGGTGGCCAATTTACTCTCTTTTAAAAGATCCATTGTTTCTCTTGCTGTGTGACAATTGGCACCATCCTGTTGAAACCACATATTCTCTACGTCTAAATCATCAATTTCCCGCCACAAAAAGCTTTGCATTGCATTTCCATTTTTGTTTTCAAAGAAGTATGGTCCAATTATTCCTCTAGACCACAAACCACACCAAACCCTAGGTTTTTGTGGATGTAATGGTTGCTCTAAGATAACTATTGGACTCTCTGCATTCCAAATTCGGCAATTTTGCTTGTTGACGTAGCCATTAAGCTGGAAATGGGTTTCGTCGGTGAAGATTATTGTGTTAAATTTCGTTCTAAATTTCCTAATTACATCTTGAAAATTTTTGCCATTTTAAAGAAATGTTTCATTAATAAAAACATGTTGTTCCTTCGTGTAACGTTACATATTAACTAACCGGAATATATTTAGAATTTGATTATAAAAATTTAGAATAAAAATTACAAGTAGAAAAAAATGGCAGCAAAATTAAAATGATACCTTAATTTGAACACCCTTATAAAGATACATGCACTTACCAGGAAGTTTTCGCACAAAACTTTTCAGGACTTTGTATTTCTAAGAATTCGCAAAGGAATTTTTGTTCTATAAGTCGTTCAACCCATTTTTTTACCCTTTATAACTTTTTTTTCGTTTTTTTTTATGCTTTTTGTTTGGGTGGGCATATTTGAGGTTAGAAAATAAATTGGCCGCCGAATAATAAATGTCAAGAATTGAATTTGACACTTATTTAGTAAAAAATTGGGAAATTTTAACTATGGAACGCTACGTTCTTGAACAAAGAATTTTAATTGTGAAAATTCACTATGAAAATGGTGAAAATGTTACTGTATCGCTTCGTAAAATTCGCGCAGCTATTCCTTATAATCAGGCTCCTTCTGAGACAGCTGTGCGGTACTGTTGCTGACAATAGATCAAAACAATACGCTTGTAGTGACCATAGTGATGCAAACATAACCGCTATACAGCAAAGTGTTGAGAATTAGCCTGGAACAGATCAACTCGTTGACGTTCGCCAAAATTGGGCATCACCAGGGCAACTTTGCGCAACATTTTGCATTTCATCTTCACGCTTATAAAGTTCAACTCGTTCAAGAATTAAAGCCAGCCGACCATTGTTTGCGTCGAACGTTTGTGAATTGGCTGTTTTAAAAACTGAAAGAAAGCAATGCATTTTTCAACAAAATCATCTTTTGCGATGAGGCCATTTTCAATTAGGCGGTTATGTAGACAAATAAAATTGTCGCACATGGTGTTCACAAAATTCACATCCAAAGAAAGGATCATCAGCCCATATTTTTTCGAAAATGTGTAAGGAAACGCCGTGACCGTGAATTTTCTGCGCTACCAAACCATGATAACCAATTTGTTGTGGTCACAATTGGCTAATGTTGACATCAGTGACCTTTGGTTTCAGCAGCACGGCGCCACAAGCCACACAGCCAGCTAAATACTTCAGTTATTGCAAAAGGAATTTCCCGGTCGCGTAATTTCTCGATCTGGCGATGTCAATTTGCCGCCTCGTTCTTGTGATTTAACGCCGCTGGATTATTTTCTCTGGGTCCATTTGAGAGACCGGGTTTACGTGAACAAACCACAAACAATTGACACTGTGAAAGATGAAATTCAGCACTGCATTGAAGAGATAAGCGAAGTTTTCTTGCACAATGTGGTTCAAAATTCTGTGAAAAGAGCGGACGTCTGCAGACGTGCTAGGTCAACATTTGCCCGACATAATATATCATTATTAATTCGTATATTTCTATTGGTATGTACAAAATTGAATTTAAAAAAAAATGTGTTTTTAAGTCAATTTATTTCCTAACCTCAAATTTGCCCAGTCTTTAGAGTGTCGAAAGGATGAAAAATGGAACATATTTTGAATGTAATCTTACTATAACGAGATACATTTTTTTGTCAACTTTTTGTAATGAATATAAGAGTCAATGAGACAATGAGTGACATATTTCATAAAGTTTCTTTTAAATAAAGGGTCCGCCATCTAACGTTTTTTTTTCAACTAATGCTTATTTCGTGAATGGTAACACTTAGCTCATGTCTGATTTGACAGATAATTAGTTTTATGCTTCCGCTGAACGAATATGGTTGTGTATATGCTTGAACAACGCTGGGAAATATTGCGACATTACTTTGAAAATCATGGTAATGTTGCAGAATCAAAAATCATCTTTTCAGATGAAGCTCATTTTGATCTTGGCGGGTATGTAAACAAGCAAAATTGTCGCATTTGGGGCACATAAAACCCGCACGCATACATTGAAAAGCCGATACACGCAAGACGAGTCACTGTTTGGTACGGATTTTGGTCCAGAGGCATAATTGGGCCATTTTTCTTCGAAAATGTGCAAGGAGTGGCCGTTACAGTCAATGGCGATCGTTATCGGGCCATGTTGAACGAATTTTTGTTCACAAAAATTGAAGAGGAGGATATTAGCAACATTTGGTTTCAACAGGACGGCGCTACGTGCCACATCCGAAGCTACACTCGATGTTTTGCACCCTGTTTTTGAAGACCGCATTATCGGCCGCAGAGCTGATGTCGTTTGGCCACCTCGAAGCTGCGATTTGACACCGTTGGACTATTATTAGTGGGGTACCGTCAAAGATAAGTGTTACGCAAACAAGCCAGAGACAATTGACGCTTTAAAGGACAATATTCGTGAAGCCATTGGTGAACTGCTTAAAAATTAGACCGATCGTGTAGGCTACTGCATGGCCAGCCGAGGCAGCCATTTGAATGAAATTATTTTCCATTATTAACCGGAAGGATTGTACTTTCAAATAAAAAAGGAAATTTGAGCAAATATTCAGTAGTTTTTTAATAGCATTTTCAAAAAAAAAAATATATATTTGGCGGACCCTATATTTAAAATATGTATTTTTTTCTTTAAATTGAAAAACATCTGCTGTCTTTATTTTTATGTACATTAATGACATGATTTTCATCATTATCAAAAGTTAATAAAAATATTAGTTTCTATTGTAATATCGATTTATTTGAAACACAACCAACTAAACCCCTATGGTTTTTAAATCTATGAGAAAAAATGTCATTCAGTTTACCTGTGGGTGGCCATCTCACTGTCATTATGAATTATTAATAGTGTAACGCCTAAGAAGGGAGAGTATAGATGTGAACTTAAAAATAAAGAAAATTAAAAAAATTCATATATGACCCAAATACTTCTTCTTTTTTAATATTACACACGATTCTGATTTAAATATGATTTACTTTTCACATAAATTTTTTCATTTTTAAATCGCAGCAAAATTTATATTCAAAAAATCTTCTAAAATTTCTATTTTTTTATTTCTTTCCACTTCTCTTTGCAGGTAAAACAAATATTAGAGTGTTGCATGTACAAATATTGGTTTTTGTAGAAGTAGAAGATTAGAAACAACAACAAACAATAATAAAACGCATAAAAATTTTTCACACTAAATTATGATTTAGTTCATCTTTGAACTTTTTCTTTTCGGTTGGTGTGTCTATGTGTGTGAATGATTTTCTTTTTGTGGCACGTGAGTAAAAACTATTGAACTGTAAAGATTTTCTGCTCTATTTGCATTTAAAATAATGTTTAAAATTTAAGTGCAATTTTTGTGAAACTTTTTTTTTCATTATTTAATTTAAATGCTTAGTAAAGTACAGTTGGCACGTTGAGTGTAAATTTGCGGTAAAACTAAAAGAAATAGAGTTAAAGCACTTTCTGAAAAAGCGGAAATTTTAAACGTTTGATTACCGCTACAAATAAGTTGTTAAAGCCAAATTTCTCTTCTTATTTCTTAATGCCTCTTGTTAATTATTATGTAACATCTAAGTTTAATTAAGGATCAATTACTAGTAATTTGCGTATTACTTATAAATTGACCATTTATTGGCTAAGACCCTTTATCATGAAAAAACTATTACTTTTATTATAGAAACTTTACTTTTGACATAAATTAAGCTCAAAAAAAATTTCATATTTTTGCCAAGCCGGGAAGAATATAAAATAATCCTGGTACTCAGAATTATCAAGGCCAGTAGGTCCTTAATCTTGTCTTAAAATTCAAACTCTTTCGAATGCTGCAGTAATTATATAAATGATACGAAGCTTACACTCATTAAAAATATCTATTTATGAAATCTTGTGCTTTTTCGTAACACTGTAACATTCGTACATCTATTGTTTGAACAAAAAAAAAACCTTTAGAATGTTACAGTATTTATGTTCATGATAGGAAGTTTACAATTATTAATAATAAATATTTAGAAAATCCTGTGCTTCTTCGTAATACTGTACACATCTATTATTTGAACAACAAACCTTTGCCAAAATTGAATTTTCACAATTGTTTCCAAATGAGAGACTCTTTTTTTTGCAAATAAATCGTATTTTTTTGCAATTAAACATTTTTCACTTTTTGTGTTAAAATTCCAATAGATTTTCGTTTTTTTTTTTTTTTTGTTTTCTTTTAAAATGTCAGTTTTTCACTTCACCAGCAACAGTCAACAGTTTGACAATTTAATTTTGTTCTTTCCTCTGCCTCTGGCTTAATTATAAGTTTTAAACTAAAATGTAAAGTTTTTTTAATTAGATTTTTAATTCGTTTTCTTAGAATAAAAACGTAAAGGAGAACAAAAGCATATGAAAGAAGCTTTGGTAGAAGTACAATATATGGGTGGGTTTTAGCTCAGTTTTCTTATCCTTTTTTTGTTTGTGGAAATTTTTAATTGAAAGTTTATTTTACTTGTGGTTCTTGAGTTCACTTCATGATGTTGTTGTTATTTGGTGATTTAGGACTTTCTTTCTTAACTTATATTTTTATGCCGAAGATTATATATATCACGATTGTGCTAAGGTTTGTGACACATGGAAAATAGGTCCTGATCTTTTCTAATTACATATATCAATCGTAATACACCTTAGCTCTGTTCCTCTTCATTCCAAATCCTCTAAGTAGTTAACTTATAAGTGCATGAAGGCATGAAAACCCGGTTTTTTACCCGTAACTTAGGATTTTGTAGGCGTTGTAGAAATTTTTAAAGCAGATTCTTGTTGTACTCCCAGATATTTCTAATTTTTTTTCTTATAGCATAAGTTTTTTACCTTGTGTACTTATTTATGACGCGTAAAAAATAGATTTATTTTAGTTTTTGTTGTATAACTTTAGTTGTTGTAAGAATTTTGTTGATGTTTTTTAATGGATTTTTTAAAGCCGTAAATACAGTCTAAAAAATATAAAACGTTTAAATTCATCGTATTTTAAAAGTCTGAAATATAAGCTAAATTCTAGAGCCTGAGGGTATTTACTTTTTTTTGGCGCTCACTGTAAATGGTTGTAGTAGTAGGGTTCCTCGCAGTCGATCTTGACTGTCGATGTGCTGAATAAAACCAGTTTCTTATTATTTTAAAAAAAGACTATACTCTTCTCATACTCCCTGACTGTGTTTGATTGGTCTTGATATGAAGTAGAATAAGAGTGGCAATCCAAAAGGGTCATCAGATTGAGTTTTTTTTCTTTTTTTTTACACATTTTTAAAATAAATCACCACTTGACTCCTTTTGTGCCCTGATCCCTTCCTTCACATGCATTATTGTTGTTGCTCATCGCGAGCTTCTTTTGTGGCAAATTTATGTCAAGTTATCATTTGTTTTATTTCAATCATAATTTCTACTGTTATTTGTGGCATATCTGCGGGTTTTCATTTTATTCTGTTTTATATTATAATTTCATTGTAATCTCATCTCTTGTTACAGTCTCAGTTGCTGACATAAAGAAATAAAAAAATAAAACTTAACCATCACTTTTATCATCAACATACTACTGAGATTGAGATGATGAGCATCATCATATCTTTCTGCGTATGCATAAACCACAAAATGTAGCAACATTGCTAAAGCAAAAAGAAGAAATAATTGCTGTTTATCAAGACAACGTATCTTGTTCTGGGATTTCTCTAATTTCAACAAAATTTACGATTTTTATAAGCTTTTCGGTTATAATATTGGGTGTAAACCTTTAAAATTGGGTTTTTTTTGTGTGGAAATTTTGGGTGTTTATTGTGTAACATATGTACAATATAAATTAATTGGATATGATTAGCTAAGACTTTTTCCCATCTTTCTCAAATGGATTCCGCGCGCACTTTTTAGTTTTTGAGAAAACACTAATCAAGCCAATTTCGAAAAACTTGTTCTGAAGCCGAGCATATTCTAGTGAGAGCGTTCCACATGGATCTAAACAAATGGTTGTCAAATAGGTCAAGATTTGGAACTATTTCCTAAGTAGTTTTGAACTTATCATGCTACATGTGGCCGAACGTTATCACAAATCAATTATATTTGTTGCAGGTCTCTGTGATCGTCTGGTTCGATCTCAGCAACATAAAATAAAGGGTATTCCAAAATTAACGCAAGATTTGAGTTTTTCGCCATTTGTGCAGTGAAGTGTTGGCATCCCTAAAAAAAAGACAATTCGAAAGCTGACAGTTTAGGATTAGTAAAAATGAAGCCTGCACCATAATGAAACTTGGCGCCAGCAGTTCGAAAATTTCTTACAAAATATGGACGAAAAGTGTTTTACCTTCGTGAACGGTGACTGAAAAATACAGGGAGATTGGATCCGTTGAAGACGCCAAACACACTGGTCGTTCCAAAAACAAGCCGTTCATATGTCAATATTGAAGCAGTGTGTGAGAGTGTCGGTGGCAATCCAGTAACCTCAAATCGGCTAAGTGGACTAGAATTGCAAATTTCAAGAAGCTCTTTACAGCATATACTCACTAAAGATCTACGTCTCCTTGCTTACAAAATTCTATTAACACAACATCTGAAGCCTAAAGACAATACAGAGCGAAGAGAGGTCGTTGAATGGGTTATTGGAAAACAACAAATGGATGCTGATTTTTCGAGCGAAGTCATCAAACACCCTGTTTACTTTGTTAATTGCCAAAATTGCCGCTTTTGGGGTACTGAGAACCATATGTGATTGTCGAAAACTAAATGCATCCAAAACGTGTCACTGTTTGGTGTGAATTTTGGGCTGGAGGCATAATTGAACCATATTTTTTTAAATGAGGAGGGTCAAGCAGTGACAGTTACTGGTGCTCAATATCTGGACATGATAACACAGTTCTTTCTACCGAAATTGGATGATATTGATGTGGCCAATATGTGATTTATATAAGACGTTGCCACATGCCATAAAACCCGAAAAACAATTTAACTACTACATAAAGTCATTTCCAGATCGTGTACTCGCTCGTTTTGGTGATCAAAATTGGCGCCCTAGATCGTGTGATTTAACACCATTATATATCGTTTTAAGGGGCTATTTAAAACCACAGCTCTATGTTAAGAAGCCCACAACCACACGTGCATCAATGGAGGAGTTTCAATGCTGCATTAACGAAATTCAGTGCGTATGTTCATGCATAGCCGTGGAGACCATTTTCCCGATGTGTTATTCCATAAATAACCCTGTCCTATGTACTTTATAATTCAATAAATAAATAACAATCAAAAGACTTAAAACTGTTTTTTCTATTTTATTCAAATCTTGCGTTAATTATGAGACACCCGTTAGGACCGTTCTGGTCCCACCAAATACGAATCATTACTCTGGCGACAAGGATATTCGGCTTTGGCGTTAATTTGGCTGATTGGCCAGGCTTTACATGCTATTTCATACGCTTTGAGCTGTAATTGACCTTTTTATGGACTTCAAGTAGCATTTCGAATATACAAAAGTGTTTCAAATTCTCTTAACTTTAATTCGGGTAGTACGTCATTTTGATGCTTGTGAACAATTTAAAATAGCTGCTTGGGTGGCTTCCAATGATAATATAAGTTCCTCTTGAGAGCAATCTTCACGGAGCAACTCCTACAATTCATCATTTACAATCATTTTGACTGACCCGGGTGGTTTTTGTCTCATTTATAACTTCTCACACCGCACAAACAACCTCTAACGTGCACCTTTATCAGGTTGGGTGAGTAGTAGTAATGTTCTGACATTTTTGACTAAGTGAGAAAAAAACTACACATATTTACCCTCCAAATTACCACATAAATTACCAAAAACACTAACCCTGTCCAAAATATACGCCATCTATTGTGCGTGTCGCACTTTTATATTATACAGCCAATAGTTATAATCCCCTTTAATCAGCGCTGCATTCTCTGAACTTCTTATTGTCTTTAGGTTATTAGAATGACATTGTAAAGTCTAGATATTAGGGAGGTAATCATTATTAAGAAAATAGTTAAAATTCTAAACTGTATTTCAAAATATTTTCAAAGTAAAAATTTAAACAATATTTTCTTGTATTAAACAATTTCGCCCCAATATATATTCTACAATTGTATTACAAAAAAAAAAAATAATAATAATAATCCCTAAAAATATACTTTCTTAATGCGTACGTGTTTTTAACAAAAGTTTATTTACCTTTTCATATGCTATTGTTTTTTCCTGTTTTTTTTCTTTTGTTTTTTTTTTTTATAAAATTCTTGGAACTTGTTAAAGATTTCTTTAAAGGTGCAGAACGAAAGCATTTTATTCATACTGAGTTCAGGTTTCTTTTATTTTATAAACGTGTGACATTTACACAGAAGTCACAAATAAGTCTTATATTGTCTGGAAGCAATTGTTGTTTCACACTTGAAATAAAATTTAAGAGAAAACTTTTAAAGCTATTGTATGACTTAAAAACATAATAAAAATACAAAATTAAAAATTGGCATACTTTTGCGATTGTAAATCTATTGCCTTAGTTTTAAGCATAATACGAGTAATAAGGTTATTTGGTAATTTTTGTCATGAAGACCTATTTGGCAAACTTAAAGCAATTTAGAAAGGCTTGTTACTATACCAAAGCAAAACTAATGTGTTTAAAAATGTATTTCTTTAAAACAAAACTTCCTAAATTAAAAAATTCGTATATTTTCATAATAAAAATCGTTTTTATTGAGCTACAAGCGTCAGTTATCGTTACAACTACTCCTACTGTCGTCCACTAGTCATGGTTGCTACGCTGGAAAAGTAAGAGCTGACTGCTTAGTAAATAGAGAAGCTCGACGGACTTTCATTGAACTGAATCATTTTTCTGTATCTCCAGCGAAGAGAGCATCTCCTGCGTTTAAAAATGTCTGAGGACTGAAACAACGGAAGAGATTTGTTCGCTATTTCCGTGTAGATTCCAGTATTTTACTATTGCTCAATAGGAGAAAAATTTGAATATGAACGTCATCTTAAATACCATCAACATATCTTAGGGAATGTAGATTCTGTTGATTAGATATGTAGGATTAATCATTGAAATATCGGATGGACCCTTCAAAAGTTTAAATTTAAAAGTGCAATTAAACAACAACGGTTTGAAATTTTGCTTAATTTATTTGTTTGTTGTGAAGTACAATTGTTCCGGTTAGAAATGAAATATTATTTTATTCATATAGCTGCCGCGGCTGGCCTCACAGTACCCCATTCGATCGGACCAATTATCGAGATCTTTTTTGAGTGTATGGGGTCGTATCTCGGCAATGGAATCAGGCTTGTCCACATGACATCTTTAACATCGCCACACAGAAAATAGTCGAACAGTGTTAAAACGCAGGTTCTTGGCGGCCAACTGACATCACCATTTCGGCTAATTAAAAGGCCATTAAACGTTTGACGCAATAAATCAATTGTGGCATGAGATGTGTGGCAAGTTGCACCATCCTGTTGATACCAAACATCGTTCACATCAATACCATGAAAAGCGGGCACAATGAAATCAGTTATCATGGTGAGATAGGTGTCCCCGTTACCCTTAATTGTTGCGTCGTCCTCATTTTCAAAGAAAAATGGGCCAATGATGCCTCAACTCCACAAGCCGCACCACACAATTACTCGTAGTGGGTTCATTGGCTGCTGTAAGACCACGTTTGGGTTTTCTGAGCCTAAAATACGGCGATTTTGCTTATTAATGATGATTTTTTTTTTGCAGTTTACGACCAATTGTCTTTGTTTTAGAACTAAATTTCCAATAAATTCCAACGTGGCTCATGCGTAAATCGATTTATTGCGTTCAGTGGAGATAATATGCTGAATTTTGTGACAAATAAGAATGACATAAGTATAGCCAGATTCGAGGTAACTGCTGGCTCAAATTTAAACCGATAAATGGCCCATTAGATATATATGTGAGCGTCCTGCTATTTTGTTTCATAGCATTAAGGTCTTAGGCTGCACTAAAGGTACTTAGGGTCGTGTTATTATTATTATTGAGGTATAAAATAACTCGACCCCTCGATCTATTGTACAGCCTCTCTAATGTACAGTCTCTGACGGAATTAAGGAGTATTTGATAGTCCTCACATGTACCAAATATTTGCTCTGGTGATTAGATTTCCTCATCACAGATTCTGAACACCGTTCTTAAGACTATTCCCATATTACTAAGATGTCCATTCCGGTCAGTATGCTCAGGTTGTCTCTGGACATTCCTATGCAGGATTAAAATTTCCTCCCGTTATAGTAACCCAAAAAAAGTTTAGACTGTTTTAGACCTGTACGGCCAGAGTAGAGTCCCAGCCTCTTACTATCCGATCCAAAAGAATCATAACTGGAGATGAGGCGAGGGTTTATAAGTACGTCACGCAATCCAGGCATCAGGCAAGTGTTTGGCGTTCACCAAATGAACCAAGACAAAAAAAGCACGTGGTTTTCAGTGAAAAAAGAAGGCAATGCTCACGGTTTTCATGGGTTACAACGGTGTAGTGCATCGTGAATTTTTGCCAAAAGAACAGACAGTAAACAATGAGTACGAGGGCGAATTGGTATTGAAGCTACCTAAGTAGGAAAAAACATTTTTTTTTTTTTTTCAAAAACCATTCATTTCTTAACCTAGTCAATACACTCATAGCTCAATACACTTAGTAAGACGATTTTCCAACTTTTTTATACCATCTGAATAATACGATTTTGGGAACTCCTCAAAATGCGCATTAGTTTCGGTAATCACTTCTTCGTTTGAGATGAATCTTTTTCCTGCGAGGCAAGCTTGGAAACAGGAAAAAGTCACTAGGGGCTAAATCTGGACTATAAGGTGTATGATCAACCAATTCGAAGTGAATCTCTCGTAGTTTTAGCATCGTATCTAATGCTGTGTGAATCTGTGCGTTGTCCTGAAGAAAGAGCACTTTTTTCTTGTTTAAATGTGGTCGTTTCTCCTTGATTGCAGCAACCAAGTGATCCAATAATGCACGATAATACTCTCCTGTGATTGTGGATCCTTTTTCAAGATAACGATGAGGAATATTCCGTGGGCATCCTAAAATACAGTGGCCATAACCTTGCCAGCCGATTTCGCTGTCTTCGCCTTCTTCGGAGCACTTCCACCAGCTTCCACCCATTGCCTAGATTGATTTTTGGTTTCAGGTATGTGGACCCACGTTTCATCAACAGTTATTAATCTACGCCAAAAATCAGCAGGATCATGACCAAACAAAGCTGTGAAGTGATCTGTCGAACTCGTTTCTTTTCAACGCGCATCTTGCCGATAGCTTTTTCATATGCAAATGTTCATGCAAAATGTTAAACACACGTTCATATGATATGTTTACCATTTCAGCAACCTCACGTATTTTGACCCGGCGATCATTCATAATGATATCGAGGATTTTCTTCATATTTTCTTCAGTAACCACCTCTTGTGGCCTTCCTGTTGATGGTATTGTTGCAGTGCTTGTTCGGCCCCGTTTCAATTCAGCAATCCAATATTTTACCATATAATTTGACGGAGCAGATTCGCCGTAATGTTTATCAAGCTTTTCTTTTTTCTCTTTCGCCGTTTTGCCTTTCAAATAATAGTGTTTAATCACTACACGAAATAAACTTTTTTCCATTTTCCAAGAAACACAAAAGTTGCTTACTTCAAACGACTACAACAAATAAACTAATCGATGAATTTGGCTAAAATTTTAACAGCTGACGTTTGACAGATCGTAATTTCTAAGAAAGAAAAAGGTTTTGTGATTGTGTTGCCATCTAGCGCTAGGTAGCTTCAATGTAAACCCGCCCTCGTATTATTTGGGTGTAAAGCAATTCGCCGAAAGAAATCCGAATTGTAGGCAGAAAACCCGTGGATTTTGCACCATGATAATTATTGTTTTTTTTTTTTTTTTTTTTTGAAAAATGCAACAAATACCATCAAACACCCACCGAATAGACCTGATTGGGCTCCGCGTGTTTTCTTTTAGTTCAATCGAGTTAAAAAATCAATACGTGGAACGAATTTCAACTGCCGTTTCTAAAATGGTAAAAAATCTTCAACACACGTAGAGATAGATGTACTCTTGGTTACGTAGCTTTTCTAAATGTCAAGCTATGACGTTAAGATTTAGTGGGAATATCAAAAACATATGTAACAAATTACCAGAAAAAACATTCTAATTCGGAACGAGGGGACCGACACACGTGTATTATTCCGAAAACTTTTTGATCAAGGTAGTATTTTAAGTCAAATTTTTGTAGCTTTTCATTTAGATGGCTATTTAGCGAAAAAAATTATGGTTTTTCAGTATAAAAGTTTCTAAAAAGAGAGCATCATTCCCTGAATAATCTCGAAAAGTGTGCATTTCTAAAAAGGATTATTTATCTTATAAGCATGATTTTTTACATATGAATTCGTGGAATTGGTATCCTTTGTTTTTTTTTTTTTTTTTTTCTTTTCAGTGGTGCCACAATAAATAGAGTTAAAGGCGTCATTTTTGTAAATTTTTGAACACGCAATGGTTCTTTTGGTTTTCTTTTGTCAAAACAACAGAAAGTATCACATTCACTTATTCGTGTTTTTCATTTAAAATGAACCCATATTTCTTTGTTTCTCTTTTTTTTCATAAGGATAATCATTATTTTAGCACATTGTAAACATACATAAATACATAATACAATACAAATTACCTGATACCAGAAAGTTTTTTATATTTTCGGTTTGTAGGGCATTGTGTACTAGTGACACAAAATCTGCATTTTAATGGCATACGAGTACATTGATATTGATAATGGGTATTGAGTACAAAGATGAACAATAAAGATCACACATTATAGAATATAAGTGAAAAGAAGTAAAAAGAAAACAACAAAAAAACAAAAAAACAAAGTAGGTAGAGGGCAAAGTGTTTACGAGAAACGATCATTATTTGCAACATAATAATTGTATATTGGAACAAACGCCTCTGAATATTATTACGATGTAGCATAAAGGTATTACAGTGAATAATACAGTGAATGTTGAGTAATGAATTAAAAAATTAAATGCCTATTGCATTTTCTTACCTTTATCTAGATAATTTCCTTTTCCAAGCTTATAATTTTTTGTCAGATAGGCTTTTAGTACTAAAAGTCAGCAAATTTTATTTGCATTTATAAGTTAGAAAGTTACCATATTATTAGTCAAAGACAACAGCTTAGTAGGGTCATAACTACTGTCACATACCCATTAAAATAATTGAATTGAACATACCTTTTTATTATCATATGGTTTGTGAAAGTTAACTTCTATAGCTTCATAACACTTTTTAAGTGTGAAACAAATAAGTTAATAAAGATTGTTTTTTTTTTAAAGCTTGAGAACTTTAAATGTTAATAGAAGACAGAAATGTTGTTGGAATTCAATTTTTTTTTTTTTTTTTAATATCTGATAGATAATTTCATGGCATCTATTTTTTAAACATGACTTGCAGCATAGTTACATAGTTCATACTATCAGTCCAATTTTTGTTTACTTTTCCAATAAATCTGGCCGTATTGAATCAATGGTGGCTTAAAAATTGGCTACAAGAATTGCTAAAGGGTGGACAAATTTGAGGTTAGGAAAAAAATTGGTTGCCAAATGATGAAATGTCAAGAATTGAGCTGTCAATCTTTAACACTTATTTAATAACAAATTTGAAATTTTTAACTATAAAACCCTACGCTCTTGAGCAAGGAATTTTAATTGTGAAAATTTACTATGAAAATGGTGAAATTTTATTTTATCACTTCGTAAAATTCGAGCAGCTATTTCTCGTAATCAGGCTCCTTCTGGGACTGCTGTGCGTAATGTAATCGCTAAATTCGAGCCACAAAGTACTGTTGCTGACAACAGATCAAAACAATATGCTGTAACCGCTGTACAGCAGTGTTGAGAATGCGCCTGGAACATCTACTCTTCGACGTTCGCAGCAATTGGGCATCACCAGAGGAACTTTTACATAAAGAACATTTGCCAAAAAGATCTTCATCTTCACGCTTATAAAGTTCAACTCGTTCAAGAATTAAAGCCAGCCGACTATTTGTTGCGTAGAACGCTTGTGAATTGGCTGTTTGAAAAACTAACCGAAAACAATGTATTTTTCAACAAAATCATTCTAAGTGATGAGACCCATTTTGAATTAGGCAGTTATGTAAACAAATAAAATTGTCGCATATGGGGCTCACAAAACCCACATCGTTCAATTCAGGTTAAAAAAGTTGGCATGGCCAACGTCAATTGCAGAAAAAATTAAGTTGTTGGCTCTGCCAGCCAGTAACAGTAGCAGGGTGGGCAAATTTGAGGTTAGGAAGTAAATTTACTGTCAAATGATGAAACCTCAAGAATTGAGCTTTCAGTCTTTGGCGCTTATTTAAACAAAATTGTCGCATATGTGGCTCACAAAATTCACATACAGTCCTCGAAAAACCACTACATCCAAACAAAGTGGCCGTATGGCGCAGTTTGTGGTTAGGCGGCATCATCGGCCCGTAATTTTCAAAAATGAGCAAAGAAACGCCATCACCTTGAATTCTCTGCTCTACTAAACCATGATAACCAATTTTTTGTGGCCACATTTGGCTAATGTTAACATCAGTGACCTATGGTTACAGAAAGACGGCGCCACAAGTCACACAGTCAGTCACACAATTCAGTTATTGCATGAGAAATTTCCCGGTCGAGTAATTTCTCGATTTGGTGATGTCAATTGGCCGCCTCGTTCTTGTGATATAACGCCGCTAGATTATTTTCTCTAGGGCCATTTGAAAGACCTGGTTACTTGAAAAAACCACTTACAACGGACACTCTGAAAGATAAAATTCGGCGCTGTATTGACGAGATAAGCGAAGCTTTGTTGCAAAATGTAGTTCAAAATTTTGTGAAAAGAGCGGACGTCTGCCAACGTGAAATGTAGACGTTTGCCCGACATCATATTCCATATTCATTCCCATATTTCTATTTGATATTGGTATGAATAAAACTAAATTTGCCAAAAAAATGTGTTCTTAAGCCGATTTACTTCCTAACCTCAAATTGTACCCTTTAGTTTGTCGGCAGAAACCAATGACTTAACATAGTCTCGTAAAAAGTAATCCAGAGGCATTAAATCTCACGTACGAAAGCTCACTCACCACTTAAGAAAGTTGTCACCAAATTTATTCTGCTATACTATAAATCGATTGTTTAGCGCGCCGTCTTTTTGAAACCAATTATTAGTCAGCATGGCTCAATAGCCTTCAGTATTTACTATGACAGCAGTTCCTCGCCCAATTCGAAAGAAATAAGGACCAATGATGACGCCAGCATGTAAACCGCATGAAACTGCAAATATTGAATCGAAAAGTGTGAAATTTAAACGAAAACGATTAATGTTTGCACGAATTGCTTGCTCACTAACTAAGCCGATTATGTTGACCGTAAAATGGGCGAACTTCATGACCAACATTTTTTTTTTCAAATTAAATTTCCACCATTAGGAAGCGTTGTCTAGCGTTAAACGACTTACGATGACTTGCCAAACTGCCCTGCTAAACTGTGTTAACATTCTCAGCTGTGCAACCATAGTTATCGAAGTCGATAGTTCTCATGTGGCTAAATAAGACCCTATATTTTTATAATGCTTAGCCTTCTTGTGATTGGTCGCATGTTTATGCATAGGAGCATAAAATTGTTTGAAGACAAGATCATCTCCGATCAGGCCGTGCAACTGCAAAATACTCAAGGGCCATGAGATGAATATCAAGCAAATTGCAATGCTTCAAAAAAATCTGTAGACTTTTCAACAGAATTCTGGGATAGCTTATAAGCCTAGAATAAAGCAAAACAGCCTTCGAAAGAATTTGAAAACTTAAATTTGCTAAGATCACGAATTGTGAAGCGTTTTCAAGAACATGGTTTGTCACAAAAGATACCTCAATATTGATTCTCTTACAACTGATATGTTTCGTCTGTGTCCCATAATGGATTGATCATACAAACCTTCCAAAGATTCTTATTTTATTTTCTTACCGATAACGTTGCAGAAATCTTAATAAATGATATTGTACTCTGCGGCCAATGTGCTCAAAGCATTTACTATTAATTTATATAAATGACAAGATGGGCGACATATTATTCTTATTGTCTTACATATTGTAGTCAATGGCATAATCTGTAACTTTGGCATTCATATAATTTGCAATATTTTGCGACAGCCGTTTGAAAAACTGCCGTTGATAGTTTGTTCAGTGTTTTGATAGACCGCAAAGGCCCAACCATAATATGCGTAGGCTAGCTGCACCGAATGTGCGAATACACACAATCAAATGTGTATAACCACAATGTACTTAAAAAACTTTTCGTCAAGTTCCGTTCTCTCGTTTTTAGCGAACCGGATTACACTGTACGTACGTAAACAGCTGTTTGTGTGTTGTATGCAAAACAATAGTAAAACACGTTGTGATATGGATGCTCTTGCTTTTTCGTCACTGAAACGGCTATGATTGGACATGCGTAGCGGATGTATGCGGATTTTTTTTTTTTTTTACATAAAATATTAAAGTTTTTATATTTTTAATAAAAAAAATCATCCAGATGCTAATAATACCAGTTACTAATTCAACTCAACTTTCGAATAGCAATTTTCATTTTCTCACATAGCCACCAAAAAGTGAATTAAGTATTTGACGGATTTTTCATTGAGTTTTTGACAGTAGCTTAAGAAAGTAAACGAGTATTATAGTTGGGCCTTAAATTGTCAAATACCCGTTTAAAAACCGAGTCCAACTAGACTTATTTTAAATACGTTGTAAATAAAGATGGTGCATAAGAATTCTCCATTTAGAAATAATACTCCTCTGAAATTTAATCTTATTTACTTTTGAATTTTAACTAAACGCCGATACGTCGGCTGAACATTAAGACTTATTCTTTAAAAAAATAGATAAAAATCATTACCGCCATTGTCAGTGTTGTCATCATTGTCATTACAGTCATTATGCTTATGTCTTCTACTAAACAATAGTGTAAAAAAGAGATATTCTTAATGCCCTAATCACATACTCTGGAAGGAGCTCCTGCTTGTTTTTTTTTCTATACAATGTCGTAAATGACTACAACAAAAGCAATCAGGAAAAAAAGCAAACATAATAAGAATTAAAAAAAAAAAACTAAATTATAAAGAATATTCCTCTTGTAACAACGTCGTTATCGTCACTTCAGCACATGTGCGTCATCATTACAGTGTTTTTGAGGTAGAAGGCTTTAAAATAATGAATTTTTATTATTATTGACCAATGTTTTCTCTTTTTTGAGTCAGTGTAGACTTTTAATCCTACAATTAAAAAATAAGAAATATCTTAAATGGTTTTATTAAGATCAAATGAGTATCCCCAAAGCATCCATTGCTTTGTTTCGGTTTCATTAATCAAGTTGATTTTCAAGCAAAGTAGATGATCAGTCTACTATAGCTCACCTCCATGTTATTGTGTAGTGGTGAAGATCCTTGCTATGTGGTGGTGATGATGCTTACTCAGCATTGTCATCAACACCTAAGCTAAACTGGAATTGCTAGGAGGGCCTTTTTTTGAATGTATTATTAAGCACTCGAAACCGCAATAAAATTTTTTTGGTCATGTCCTCTGCTGAGCATTTGAATCTGGACCACTTGTGTTGTATCGGGTGGGCCATTTAAAAGTTTAGATTTAAAAATGCAGTAAACAAAAATGGTTTGAAATTTTGCCATATTAATTTTTTTTGTTGTGAAGTACAATTATTCCGATTAGAAATGAAATGTTATTTCGTGCACATGGCTGCCTCGGCTGGCCTCACAGCACCCCATTCGATCGGACCAATTTTGGAGAAAATTTTCGAGTGTATGGGGTCGTATCTCGGCAATGGTATCGTGAATGTTGGCCTTCAAATACTCAATTGTTTCTGGTTTGTCGGCATAACACTTGTTTTTACTGGCACACTACAACGGTGCTAAAACGCAGCTTCTTGGCGGCCAAATCACATCACCTCTTCGGCTAATTAAACGGCCATGAAACGTTTGACACAATAAATCGATGGTGGCATGAGATATGTTGCACGTTGAACCAACCTGTTAAAACCAAACATCGTTTACATCAATGCCTCCGCTCCTCAAGCCGCACCAAATAGTCATTCGTAATGGATGCATTGGCTTCTGTATGACCACGTTTGGAGTTTCTGAGCCCAAAATACGTCAATTTTGCTTATTAGCGTACCCACCAAGATGAAAATGAGCTTCATTCGAAAAGATGATATTACCACTTGCCTTTGTTTTGGAAGTAAATTTCGAATAAATCCCAACGTTGCTCAATCGTAAATCGATTCATTTCGTTCAGTTGAGATAATATACTGAATTTTGTAACAGATTATAATGACAATATTCAAAATAGCCGCTCATTTAAATTTTAACCGATAGATGGCCCTTCCGATATAAGGGCACTCTAACCACTATATCAGGCCACCTCCACATATCAACTGTATATAAACCAAAATAACTCTTAGTTGTTGAATAGATTTCGTAGTTTTAGTCTTCAAATTGGAGCGAGATATGAGATTTCCATCCAACCAAAACTCCGTAAGCCACAATTAGTGACAGTATTGATCTTTCCTTGAACAACTTATATTCAGAAAGTTTATATTTTAACCAAAATTTTATTTTGAAACGTAAAATCCTTTAGCCAAAGATTAAATTCTTTTAAATCTTAGACTCTGTTTGCCTGCATTATGAAGCATAACTTTACAATCTAAGATGCGACAAATACTTTGAACACTAAATGACAACTTGTTATAACAGCCACATACTTAATGCATGTGGAAAGACCATATGGACAGACGCCGGCCTTACCAGTTGAAAGATGGACGAACAGGCAATGAAACTCTAGAAAGGCAACTGATAAATAAAGATTGACAGAAGAGGATTTTTGTACGAAAAACTGCAGGCGAAAACGAAAAAGACAAACAAAGAAGAAAAGAAAAGCGCATTCACCTACTGCGCTCACGTCACCGCTGTGTATTAAAAGAGAATAATTCCCAACCAAGCCATTAAAAACACACGTAGAACAATGTGCATAATGAAAAAAGAAAGACAAAATAATCAACAGAAAATGTCTTTTAGCATTATGATGTTAAAAAATGTTAAAATTCTTTTAATTTTTTCCACCATACGATGACGATGTAACTTCGACGAATAAATCACCGCATAATTTATGCATTTAAAGTCAAGTTGAATGCAATGCAAGTAAAAACGCACCGTTTTCAATATGATGCGAAATTCTTAAAAATGCATATCCAATACATGTGCGTACATACTTAAGTAATAAGCAAGCATATGTTTGCAAATACTTCTCTTGAAATCTCTATATAAAAAATGTTTAATTACCACAAAAAAATTTTCTTGTTTTTCTTTTTTCCAATATATTTTACGGACTAGAGAAAAAAGAAAAAAACACTGCAAAATAATAAATTATTTGAAAATTTATTTTAAAAGTCAGTTTTGTGCCAAAATCAACCAACCTACATGTCACATTTTTTTGGTGTTCTAAAAATCAAATTAAAGTTCTAAAATTAAATAAATTTATAAAAAAAGAAAAAGAAATAACCAACAAAAGCAAAATCACAGAAATTGTCAACAACAGTAGGAGTTTTTAGAAAAATTTTAAGCTCAAGTTTATTTACAAAATAATTAAATGGATTTTAAAAAAAGTCATACAGCCAAAGAAATAAAGTTAGTAAAACTGCAAAAAAAAAATCTTTTAAAAACTTATAATAATAATATATTGAGTCTTTGTATAAAATGATATTTTTCTGACATATTCTCCTATTTGCACATTTTCCTATTGTCACATATACCTTTAAATGTTAAAATATCTTAAGGTTCACACAAATAGGCGTAATTTTTTTCAATGATGACATTTTCCTTCTACTCAGGGACTGAAAACCTCGAAGATATGGCTTCAAGTTCGGGTTCGGGTTAATCAAAATCAAAAGTTGAGGTTTGGGTTTGGTTCAGTATTTGGATTTGGTTCAAAATGAAAGAAGTACAACTTTTTTTAGTATGAAATTTATTTATTTTTCAAAGTAATTTTAGTTTAATTTTAAAATTAATATACTTTTTAAGCGTTCTTCTTTTAAATTTGCTCTTTGTTGCGACAAAATAAATTTCAAGACCTAAAAGGTCCTCTCGGTGCTTACTTGCTTAGCAGCTACTAAGAATATAATCTGAGCCACTTGATACAATATTGGCGTTCTCGTTTTATATTGCTTCCGAAATAGTCAAATGTTAATTTCTTTTCCCAGCCTTGAATATTTTTTTATATACTGCAATATCATTTTTAAATAAGTTATCAATTGAAACGGTGACATTTACATTCGAAGAATTTGATTTACAGAATCTTTCCTTCTTTTTCGGAATTTGTTCTGGCAAATATTCAACGTCTTCTGAAAACTAAGATATTGATAATCTTATAAAACTCTCTCTCCCTTTCCGCTTGTAAGTTTTTGAACAGAAAAATTGAATTTCCCTTTTTACTATATTTTGGGTGAAGATAGAGCTGTAGTAACTTTATCGTTAAAAAATACTCAGTATTTTATTGCATTCTTTAAATATTTCTATATACTTTTTCGAAAATCTTGAGCTCATTAACCACTTCTCACATGGGTTCAACGGATTCGGCTGCAAAGTTCCTATAAACAGTGAACCTGACCCCATTTAGGTTCGGTTTTAGTTTCAGTCTCTGCTTCTATTAAATGCCCTTATCATCCATTTATTTCTTAAAACTTGAAAAGAGAAAAGAATAATATCCCCTTGTGACTGTGTTCTGCAGTTTTTTGTCATTGTAAAACAGACAATTGTATAAATATTGCTATCGATATACTGTTTCAATGTTTTTATCTTGCGCCCTTGCTTTAACTTTTCTCCATTAATGATCCGAATGTCGTTTTCGGTTGCTCTGTTGTTGTTGTCCTGCTGAATCCGAGTCGTTCCGATGCGTAGAACACATCGCATTGTGGTGGGTTTCGCTCTGTAACGTTACTTGTAATATCTGTTTTGCGGTCTTCTATATCATAGCCATTTAATGTCGATAACTCTGGGCTGATAGTTGGTGTGCTCACATAGCATCTTACTTTACCGTCGACCAGTTCTGGGCCGTTATGTTGCCGAAACTGAAGGTAGAAGGGGTTTTCTGGTACCACGGGAGTCAGGAGTAGGGTAGGCCCTATGGTTTTAAACCCAAAACGCAGGCAGAGTGTGAGTCAGCTTGGTGTGATGTTGCATCTACTTAACCGGGTGCCGTGACCCATATCACGGCAGTAGTTTAGATGGTCTCCAACACTTCATGAAGGTTATTGTTCTAACAATGCGCCTTTGAATTTGGTACTCACTTGTGATTATCATGGATGGGGAGCGTTGGTGGACGTTAATTCACTCGTGCCTCAGGCACCGTGTGTTTAAGTCTCACGACAGGTATCAACGTTAAATACTGATTCATAGCCTCTTGTTGTAAATAACCCTCGGCCACAAATTTCTTAAAATTCTAAAGACATTGACTTATAAAGCGTTTCATTTCTTTAACCATAGAGAAGGTTCTTATTTTATATTAAAGTTTAATATGACCGATTTTACTTGCTGTGAAAGTGAAGACAAGCACCTTGTCGGACTAAATCAACAATATAAACGAGCGCTTTGCAAACGGCAAATCAATGTCCTTGCTTGACCTAATGTTTTTCCATATAACGTTTCCAAATTACGATTGATTTGTCATATTGATGCAGTGTGTTTTTATTTTACCATTATTTATATTTAAGCCCACTGGCACGGATGTTTTGAATCTTTGTATATATTTGATGCATCTGTGCCCTAAAAGACCATTACCTAGCCATCTACGCTAGCCAGGTCATTTAGTCAGCACTGTAGTCTCCATACTTTTCCATGCAATTATAAAGTGCTCTTCTCAAAATGATGTCTAGCACAGTACTAAACAACCGACATGCGTTTAACTCTTCTCGGAACACCACAGCCATTATCTTGTTCGCCACCGTAGTCTTATTTGGTGCTAATTAATCCGAAGAAATCCACTGTTTTAATTTTTCATTTGTCTCAGGTTTCCGTTTTCGTTAAAATGTGCTAATGTACACAAAGCAAGTCTAGGATGAATGATGGTGACTTCATTTGTCGTCATTGACTACAAAACCCACTCTGTATATTTGGTGTAGTGATGAGGAATCTTTATTTATCATAGACTTCTACCTATTTCTTATTCTGCGAGAGGTGGCGTCGCCTGATTTCCTATGATTTGTTTTTTATTTTTTGTTGATGCTGTTCTTTTTCTGTAGCTTCTTAATTAACCAAAAATGTGAATCCATGATGCAGAAAATGTTTCTTGTCATCGCCGGGATTTGAACCTGGGCACTTTACCCGCTACATCAAGCCATATCTTCATTAAATATAACTTCGCTGGAAATATAAAAGTCAAGGAATTACTTAAGTGACCTCAAATTCAACAAATTTTAGATATTTTTTAAGGAATTGAATAGAAAAACAAGATTTGATACTTTTGGTTATTGAAAAATAAAATTTGGTACTTTTTATTTATAACACTTTTTAAGTTCTTTCATAAGTTTAGCAGAAAAGCCGGAATTAAAAGATGTAGAGATGAGATAGATAAGAATTCACGGACTCATGTCTTTATTTTTTGTTGATGCTGTCCTTTTTCCGTAGCTTCTTAATTAACCAAAAATGTGAATCCATGATGAAGAAAATGTTTTTTGTCATCACCGGGATTTGAACCTGGGCACTTTACCCACTACAGCAAGCCACCTCTTCATTAAATATTAGCACTTTTTAAGTTCTTTCATAAGTTTACTTTTTATTTATAACACTTTTTAAGTTCTTTCATAAGTTTAGCAGAAAAGCCGGAATTAAAAGATGTAGAGATGAGATAGATAAGAATTCACGGACTCATGTCTTTATTTTTTGTTGATGCTGTCCTTTTTCCGTAGCTTCTTAATTAACCAAAAATGTGAATCCATGATGAAGAAAATGTTTTTTGTCATCACCGGGATTTGAACCTGGGCACTTTACCCACTACAGCAAGCCACCTCTTCATTAAATATTAGCACTTTTTAAGTTCTTTCATAAGTTTAGCGTTAGTGTTTAGTGTTATAAATATTAGCACTTTTTAAGTTCTTTCATAACTTTAGCAGAAAACCCGGAATTAAAACATGTAGAGATGAGATAGATAAGATTACTTTAATTAACTTTTTTTAAATACAACTTTTAAAATTGTTGAGTTTCTTTTTTCTAATAAAAATGTTTTAATATCTCAATATAAAATTGTTTAATTTTCACCAACATTTTTTGCAGGATATTATACCATTGAAACTTTACTAAATACTTATATAACAAGAAAATAAATTAAATAAATAAAAAATCGAATAAATATTATGGCAAAATATTTTTTATTTTATATTTTTCTTCACATTTATAACAGTGGGCTGAGATTCATGGTGACAACTTTTCAATTTAAATAATATTTTACTGGTTTCAAAATAGATTTTCAAGTGGATTATCTTTGTAAATAATACCACCTAAAAAGTGGTCAATAGAGAAAACGGACAGCGATATAATAGCGGACAGCCAGCAATTTAAAGTGAATGGTCAAAAGCAACCAAATAAAATACGCAAATCAGCTTAAACCAAAATGAATGTCTTAATATGACCAAACAAATTGGTTTTAGAATTAAAAATCAAATCATTACAAAGAAAATAAACTGGTTTTGAGATAAGATAAGATGCAAACCAAAGTAAAATAAAAATTGTACAAATTTTGTAAAAACAAAATAATAGTTGTGATAATTAAATATGTGCTTTTTTTAAATTTTTATGTAATGGAGTTACTCGTAACCTATTTAAATATCATACGCCTCGGTTCTTATCCTGTATCTTTTGATGGGTTTTACTCATTATATTCTAGAGATAAATATGTAGGTCAGAATCAGCTTATATAAAGGGTCCGCCAAATAAATATATATATATTTTTTTTTTTGAAAACAGGGCGCAAAACATCGAGTGTAGCTTCGGCTGTGTGGCACGTAGCGCCGTCCTTTTGAAACCAAATGTTGCTAATATCCCCCTCTTGAATTTTTGTGAACAAAAATTCGTTCAACATGGCCCGATAACGATCACCATTGACTGTAACGGCCACTCCATGCTTATTTTCGAAGAAAGATGGCCCAATTATGCCTCTGGATCAAAATCTGCACCAAACTCGTCTTGGGTGTATCGGCTTTTCAATGTATGCGTGCTGGTTTTCTGTGCCCAAAATGCGAAGATTTTGCTTGTTTACATACCCGCCGAGATCAAAATGAGCTTCATCTGAAAAGATGATTTTTTTTGGCATCTTCTGTAAGTCTATCGCAAGCGTATACACAACCATATTCGTCAAATTATCTGTCAAATCAGACATGAGCTAAGTGTTACCATTCACGAAATAAACACTAGTTGGAAGAAAAACGTTAGATGGCGGACCCTATACCATTTGATTATAAAACCTTAGAATGGAAAATCTTTCAGCGAGTTCTCCGAAATCGATATCCTTTATTACATTCTGATTTTGTGTTTGAAATAATCTCCAATTTGTTATAGAATTCAGTTCATTTAATGCGAAACATGATTGTGATTCGTGACGTTTTTCATATATATTTTAAATTTAATAACAATTTTAATATAAAGTCGCTTTTTTAAAATAATTTGAGATCAACCTCCCAATAATGTTGAAGAAGTAAAAGTTTGTTTTTTTTTAGAGAAAAAAATATGTGTTTTTCACGACATACACCTGTGAACAAACAATTAAGTCAATTAAGTGCTTGACAGTGTTTTTGGCTTATTTTAGAGTGTTTACGGAACGTCGCACATAGGGTCTGCCGTCATTTCCGAAGACATTAGACTTTGACTCATAGCCAAAAACTTTTACAAATTTGGATCCTTACTAAGTTGGGTTTTCACAAACCATAAGCGTTGCTGAACGTCTTTTTTCAACAAGTTTGGATTTTTTCTTACGTTCTGTGCTAATATTTTAACATTGTATTTATGATTCCATACTCGATCTTATTTGCGTGGATGTGAGAAAAGCCCCAGAATTACTCATTCTGACCATTATCTTATCTTTGGCTTGGGACGTTGTGCTCTGTCCATTTCTTTTTAAATTATAAACTGTTAGCCTTTTTGTAACACTTTATACCTTTAACAACCTTTCATCGAGATAAAATCAATACATGTACCACTTTAGCAAATGATCTCTCTTTCAGAGAGAGTGGAGCTCTTATACGTACCCACAACTGAATAATGTCTAGTTTGTTAACTGTAAAAGGTGACCTAAACAGTTTTATATAAAAATTATAATTTACCAAAGTAATTTTATTTTTTATTTAAGTTTATTCATCTCAATTATTTATTCTCTTATCTTTCGATGTACACGAACAAATGACAGATTATTAAAAATGTTTCACATTGAAATTCTTATTTTTTGTTGTTGTATTTTTAGAAATCTATAACGCTACTACATATTTATAAACATTTCTAATTATCAAAAAAAACTAACCATTATTTTTAACTTTAGAAAAAATATTTCATTATTAACGTAATTGCTTATAAAGGTTTTTTTTTAAACAAATACTTTGCATTCAACATGGTGGTTTTTAAACATGACAAGAAGAAACCTACAAAGAATGCCAGGTAGTAGACTCATGCTCTCAGTCAATATATAGAATTTTCTGTTTTTGGGCATGTTTTCCAGAGATCATCAATGAATACTTAAAATGTGAGTATACTCGAATCATGATTCATAAATCCTTATACACATACACATTGCAATGGCTAATCATAGGCATTTATACTTAATTACTCATCATACTCGTACTTATCAACATTTATGACGTTGTTGATTCATCTTACTCATCTACACTTATTGTGTGTAGACGATGCAAAATGAGTATGATTCGAATATGAACATTTGAATACTCATTATAAGGTTGTGTGTTTTCTCTTTCTTATATTCATGAATACTCATGAATGATTCGAATCGTTTATTTAATTATTTATTATATTTTATTTTTGATTCATGAGAATATTTAAAATGTTCGATTTTTTTACCTTATTCCATCCATTACTATAACAATAGTAACAGAATTATTTTCCTTTCTAACTTTTGTCTCACACTGTTTTGTTATTAAAAAAAAATAATTCTTTATGATCTTTTTCTTAATTTTTTTTTTTTATTTAAGTTGATTATTGTTTTTAATTTTAACTAACTACCAAATAAAGTTGTTTTTTAGAAAAATTTTAAATTATTTCTGTTTTTCACAACTTATTAGGAAAAACTAACAACTTGAAGAAATCACAACAACTGGACAAAGCAAAAAAAGTTGTCATTATTGACATGGTCAGCGCTAACAAACAACATGACGTTTTTTTTTTTTTTTTTCTCAACTTTATGGTCAGACCAACTGGTCAAAATAACAAAATGTCTTTGATTTGAACAATATGATTTAAGTAAAAAGTTTTAAAACGATGAATTATTTTTTTATAATTGCATTTTATACCACAAGACGTGTGAGAAAATTAATTAAATAATAATAAAAAAAAAACACAAAAATTTACTTGAAATTTCTTTAAATATTTTCACACTTTTAAAAGTGTATGTGACTGTGACCAATAAAAAGAAAATAAAAATGTAATCGCCAGTTAATGTTTAAAAATTTAGTTTTTTGTAAATTAAAAAAAAAAAAAAAAATATAAAGAAAAACAAAAATTCCGTTTCAAACTCGTAAATTTTGAAGATTTACTACCAGCATTTCCAAGAAAATATCATTCAACTGGTTTTTATAAAAAAAAATGTTTTTTTCTTTTATTTTTATTTTCAAAGACATTTTGCAGCCAAACACCAAATAATACTCCTCCATAAAGGAATTCCCTTAGAAAATATTATATACGATGATGCCAAAACGTAAAACAATAAAATTTTATTATAACAACTGGTAATCGAACTAAGAAGAGAAATAGGCATAGAGAGAAAAAGAAAGAAGAAAAAACCAAAATTCTTTTGATTTTCTTTAACAAAGCCATGCCAAAAGGAGTAATAACAATACAAACGTTACAGAACCTTATACGATAATACACAAGGGCTGAAAAGTCTCGCGCCTAACACATAGATGGCGCTAATTTTATTACTTTCACCTCTTTAGTTAGTGGTAACCTTCAAAAGACAGCTGTTAAAATTTCATGATATTCTATTAATTAGTTTGTGAGTTATTGTGCTAAGAGTGGCGCTACTTTTGTTATTTTCAGAGCAATGGATCAAAAACAATTTCCGTGTTTTAATCTACACTGCTTCTGGAGGGGAAAGAATACCATTTAAGCGAAGCAATGGCTTGAAAAGTGTTATGGGGACTCCGCTCCACCAGAAACAACAATATAACATTGGTTTGCTGACTTCAAAAGTGGTCACCGATGGTGCAGAATGCAGTGGACATCCAAATGAAGCGGTAGCACCAGAAAACATATCCATATAATCGTTTTGAATGATCAAAAAGTGTAGTTGCGTGAGTTAGCTGCCTTCGTAAAGATATCAAAAGAACGTGTTGGCTTTATATTGCATGAACATTTCACTATGAGAAAGTCCTGTTCAAAGTGCGTGCCACGTTTGCTCACTGTTAACCAAAGACAAGAACGTGTTGATAATGGCAAAACTATACCATCTTGATCAAAAGGCTGTAGGAATCACCCCCATATGGCGGTCTCATCGTTCCAATTTAAGTTTTTTTTTTTTTTAATTTGGTACATCTGTTGTTGATATTCCCACTAAATCTTAGCGTCAGAGCTTGACATTTGCAAAAGCTACGTAGCTAAGAGTAAAACGGAAATGTTTAGAAAAGTGTTTCGACAACGATTATCTTAAGAAAGCGGTCGTTTACCAGTAGCTCGAGCGGTTCAAAAGTGGTCGTGAGTCAATCAAAGATGATGAACGCAGTAGCAGACCATCGACATCGAAAGTCTACGAAAACATTGATAAAGTAAAAGATATGTTAGTCAATAACCGCAAATTAACCAAAAGAGACATAGCGGAGGACTTCAACATTGCCCATGGATCTGTCCAAGACATTTTAATTAGTGATTTGGGCTTCCGGCGTGTAGCAGCAAAGTTGATGCCAAAAAATCTCAATTTAATTTAAAAAAGAGGTCGAGTTGAGTTCGCAAAATACATGATTTGCGATGCTGAAACCGATCGCACATTCATCAAAAGGATTATTTCTGGAGACGAGACTTGAGTATGACACGCAATCCAGACATCATGGAAGTGAATGGTATTCACCAAATGAGCCGAGACCAATAAAACCACGTTGTTTTTAGTCAAAAAAGAATGCAATGCTCACAGTTTTCATTACGGGGAACTCGTTTCAGCAGCCGAGAAAAAATAATGGAAAAATCACAGGAAGCACCGAAAATCGAAGCTGAGAAGAAATTTGAAGGTGATTTACTTTATTGTTTTCGTTAAGCTCGTAAGGCAAATACCATTGATTGAGAATCGTTTGATGATCACTGTTCATTTTTGACGACTCCTTCTTCAAACGTGCTTTAAGAGAGCTACGAGCTTATTTGCCTATTGAATATCAATCGAATTTTCAAAACCTTTAAGCATTAAACACATAACCGACAGCAAGCAGCAAGTTGATGTTGGTAGCATTTGCTGCTATGCTATCAACTTCATAAATCTTTTGTAAGCACAGCAGCAATAAAATTAGGTTTCATTGTCATCTGTTTTATTTGTCATAAAAATATTTGTTATATATAGAAAAATATTTGTCAGTGATGACACTCACTCAAGCTTTTCAAATCTACCAAAATAAAATCGCTTTTTTTAAATATTACTCAAAAATAGAAAAATTAATGAAATTATGTGATTAAAACTTTTTAATTATTAACATAAATGTCATTTGACACAATGTTTTAATTTTACGTTGTTGTTTTCTGCCAATTAAAATAAAAATCAGTTTTAGGTTTTTTTTTAAATTTTATATTCTATTACCTAAAAAAATAGAAATTATTTTATTTTTAACAGCAACAGTGGCAAAGGTTGTTGTCTCGGCTTTTGCTGTGCTGCCTTTAAAATAATAGTTTTCATATAAACGTGTGTATTCTAATTTTGACATTTTGCTGTGTGCCGCCTGCTGTCGGTTATGTGTTTCTTTACGCTTTTTTTACATTAAAAATTTTTAGAAGTTATTTTTTAGAAGTTTTCGATAGTCATTTGCGATCAGTGAATATCCCAAATATTTTCATTATATATCTGCCATAAACGGTTTAGTTATACTGATACCTTAACGATAACAAAAACGGAAAAAATACGAAACGAAACATTTAATCAACGAAGAAAAAAAGAAATACAAGAAAAATAATATTTTTGTTGAAACTGAAAACTAATAATGTTTTCAAGATTCCAAGCCTTTTAAAGCAAATTTAATTGAAGTCCACGGTCTTCGATGTGGTGGTGGTGGTGGTGGTGTTGTTGTTATTGCATCATCAGAGAACTTTTGCCGTAAGTGGATAACGGAGTCGGCTGTTGATAGCTGTGTTTAGTGGTGGTGGCGGGCGGTGGTGGCGTATGAACAACAGACAGTTAAATGGTCGTATGCTTAAGTGTTGGTCTGTTGCATGATGTCGGTTGGTTTCCTTGGACGATTGGTTTTGGCTGACTGGTCATAATAAAGTGTAACAACATGCACTACAAACTGAAAACCATAAAAAAAGAAACAAATGGGAAACAACAACAAAAAAAGAGAAAAATACTCTGAAAAAGTGTCTTGTCAAGCATCAGAATGGCGTCATACTCTCTTATTGTATGTGATATATGTATACAGACATACATAGATACATAACGATACACATCTATCGTCGTAAACAGTAGCCAAAAGGAATATAATGCAATTATTATGTTGTTGCCCAAGCCATGAACGAACAGCAGCTGCCTGTTGCACCGCCATGTGTTATGGCAATAGCATTTTTTTTTCTTCCCAAAATGCGTTCATTGTAGAGTCAGAATAAGAAAACGCGATTATATTGTTAATGCTTATGATGATGATCTGATTAAATTTTTTGGGCTTAAGAATGTATTTTATTGTTTTTGCGGGTGTATTATGTTTGTGCTAATGTACGCAACAGCTTACTTTAGGTTAGATTTCATTAGCTGCTGTCTGTGACTTAAATCGTTGGGTCCAAAGAGTATATCCTCTTGTGCTAATATGTGTTCACTATCGTATCATGATCCTCATAACTCCTTTCCCGTTACAAGACTGTTCTTATTGTTCTTTCTTCTCTAACTAAGACAACCTTAAGTCGTTGTAATGTCAGTCAATAGCAAGGGTGATGTTCTGTAGACTCATCATTTTAATCACTGATACTCCTGCAGCAATCAGTATATGGGATTTTTTGTTATTGGGCATAAAACTATAAAGTGGCTTCAATGTATTCTGAATAGTTTTTATACTTATTCAGTTTTTCGCCCACCCAAATGTAACCCTAGTTTCCATATATCGTAATAGGTGGGTGGACTTAGCCAGCTATCATTTGCTATGTAGTAATGCAGTTCTTGTTTAACCAATTGTCTATTTCTCTTAAGAGGAAGCCCATGGTGCGCAATCGTTCCACAAATTTTTAAATGGTACCTGCCTGTATATTCTTCGAATATAGGGAATAGTGAGAACCAATGGGAAAACTCGTCAGCATATTCCAGTCGGAAGTTTATGCAATTGAGGGATGTGTTCAATTTAATCTGGACAGGACATAGCTATCTGGTAGTCAGGCCGCCATTTGAGCACTTGGTACTTTAGGTTGACTCCAAGCTATCGGGTGGGTCATTTAAAAGTTTAAATTTAAAAATGCAATAGAACAAAAACGGTTTGAAATTTTGCCAAATTTATATTGTTGTGAAGTTCAATTGTTCCGGTTAGAAATGAAATATTTCATGCAGTACCCACCCCATTAGATCGGACCAATTTTCGAGAACTTTTTGAAGTATATGCGGTCGTATTTCGGCAATGGCATCACGAATGTTGGCCTTCAAATTATCAATTGTCTCTGGTTTGTCGGCATAACACTTTAACGGCACCCCACAAAAAATAGTCCGGCAGTGTCAAGTCGCAGCTCTTGGTGGCCAACTGTCATCATTATTTCGGCTGATTAAATAGCCATCAATATAGTTTCAGGTCTCAGTCAGGGATGCTTACCCCACACATTTCTCTGGTGGTAATTGATGAGGTACTTCAAACAAGTATAGATGCCACTCCCAACAGATGCATTTTTGGGAACCCGACCTGACTTATGCTGATGATATTGCGTTGTTATCCACGAGGCGAAGTTGAATAGTTTGCAAATAGGCTCTGAAAATTACCAGTTGCACATAAATGTCAATGAAACAAAAGCCACTGATCACATGATCGTAAACTTGTTTACGAGGTACAGAGTTTTACATACCTATCAAAACGGATATCGAGGCTCGACTTGCGAAGGCAAAAGGGACATTTGCTAGTCTTCGAAAAGTATGGCGATGCCGGCAATTATCATCTGCAACCAAAATTCAAATATTCGATGCGAATGTAAAATCTGTACTCCTTTATGGAAGTGAAACTTGGCTTGTGTCAGTGCAGGCAACGAACAAATTACAAGCTTTTATCAATGAGAAATATGTCTGATATTTTGTATTTGGTGGCCACACAACTGGATTTCCAACTCGGTGCTTCACAGAAGATGCAGACAAACGCCCATTGCCCTGGACATAAGATTGCGAAAATGGCGCTGGAATGTGTGCCCATTGCGGAAGCCGACAGACAATGTGCAAGACAAACTCTCGACTGGAATCCGCATGGAAAGCGTTGCCGCGGTCGACCGAGAGGCACATGACGGAGAAGCCTATAGGACGAGATAGTTTGTTGATGAGAAACTTAGTTGAAGGCAGATCAAAGATTGTAGTAGATTCAAGAAATTTTGTGCGGCACTATGCACCACTTAGCGGCGCGTGAGCAATTGATAAGTAAACATTTGGCGCAATAAATTGATTGTGGCATGAGATGTGTGCCAAGTTGCTCCGTAATGGTGAGGTAAGTGATTGTGCCGTCCTCATTTTCAAAGATATATGGGCAATGATACCTCCACTCCACAAGCAGCACTATACAGTCAGTCGTAATGGGTGCATTGGCTTCTGTAAGACCACATTTGGGTTTTCTGAGCCATAAACACGGCAATTTTGCGTATTAACTTACCCACCAAGCTAAAAATGAGCTTCATCCGATCAAAAATCGACATCATCGTGCAGTTTATTTTTTCCAACAAATCCCAACCGTGCTTAAGCGTAAATCGATGTATTTCATTCAGTGAAGATAATATACTGAATTTTGTGACAGAATAGAATGACATAAGTATTGCCAGACTCGAAATAACCGCTAGTTCAAATTTAAACCGGTAGATGGTCCACCCTATAGTTTGAAATAGTCCGGATAAACTGAACCGGCTGGGCAGAGACAATAGTGTTAGCTTATGTTAGGTCCCGGGTCATGTAGAAATTCCGGGGAATGAAAGGGCCGATGAACTAGCTAGGAAGAGCTCTTCCATTCCACTGGTAGAGCCATACCCCTTTTGTAGACTAGAGATTGAAGCCTGGAAGGGCATACTTAACAAAAATGAGGATAACGAGAGGCGAATAGTCCTCTCTGAGCCTGAGACAATCTTAAGTTTTTGTTGGGTAACTGGGTATAACAGATGAAGATTTTAATCCTGCATAGGAATGTCCAGATACAATCTGATTATATTGATCTGTCATTGCAGGCTAAATGGATATTTGAGTAAAATGGGAAAAGTCTTAAGCCCGAAGTGCAGATTCTCTGATGAGGAGATCGAATCACCAGAGCATATGCTGGGTATATATGAGGTATTGATACACTCTAGGAGGAAGTAACTAGGTGCCTATCATATACTATGTAGAGAGCTATCGCAGCTGGTACCAACTGACAACCTGAATTTCTTCAGTTCGACGAAGTTGGGGAAGATATTAGAGGGAAACACTATATGTATGGATGTTCAATAGATCGAGAGATCGCAAAGCTTTTATACCTCAATGATAATATTAAACGCCGAATATTCGATTAAAACGATTTTACAATCGGAGCAACTATTTCCTAAATTTTATTTAAAGAGATGATTACCCCAGATCTCTTTTAATTTTCAAGCTACTAAGCTATGTTGCATTCAAACTATTTAACAACCTGTCAAAATAGCTCAAAAACAAAAAATATATCTGCCATCTTTATATCTTTGAAATTCAGTTATTCAATGTCACCTTCTATTTATAACAAAACTATCAATTTCTTTTTCATAATTTTATACATTTTCGCATAAATTTACCACCAAATACGGATGTTTTCAAGAGGCTGGTTTTCTAGTCACTAACATGCATGCGCATATATGCTCGCCTGCCTCTCTTAATTGCAAGTTTAAACGCCTTAAGCGTGAAATCTCTAATAAATCAATATTTTTTTTCTTTTGTTCAGTCATATACAAAATACTTTAATAAATTGAACATTTTTAAAACAAAAAATCAGGGAAAAAGTCATATCAATCCTGACTAAACACAGACAATCAAAGTTTCACTAGTCAGTGAATGAATGAATAAGTGAATGAGCTTCTCATCATATCAAGCACACTTTGCTCTGTAAAATACAACACCAATAAGCCCACCAATCTCTTCTACTTCTGAATGTGTTTTCACAAATCATTCAGTCAACTTTTACCCAGAAACCATTTTTTTTTTCTTTTTTTCTTCACTTTAACTTTTGGCAGTAAATCATAGAAATACGCGGAGTATAAAACGATGAAATCATTTAAAAGCGCCAGTAACAACAACAAGACCGTAAAGATTTCATGTTGAACATAATTTTATTACATTGATTTTTGATTATTGGATAACTTAAACCATAAAGTGCGGCAGGTATTATTATTTTTTTTAATAATTTTTAAGCCACCCGATATGCTTAAACTTGTTACAATATTAGCCCAACATGATAGTGTTGGTTATAAAATTCGTACTTGGTCGGGCAACCTTAAAAGGCACCTTGATCAAAAAGTTTCCGGAATAACCCCCATGGGGCGGTCCTAACGTTCCGATTGGAGTTTTTTTTTTTTTTTTTTTTGGTAGGTTGGTACATCTGTTGTTGATATTCCCGGTAAATCTTAGCGTAGCCAAGAGTACACATATCTCAATGTCAATTTTTTACAATTTAGACCGTGTTGACGTCGCAAAAGACATGATTTGCGAGGCTGAATCCGATGCCACATTCATCAAAAGAATCATTACTGGAGACGAGCACATCAAAATGTTGTAAGTACGTTTATGCTAAAATATAAATAGTAAACTTCGCATCTGACAATTACACCCCTTCACTTTAATTGAATTCACTCATAATTCGCTTGAAGCACAGAAAGAGAAGGTGCTTATGAAAAACCATCTCAACTTTTCTCCTCAATTTGAGCCTTCAATAAATATATGTAGCACCTGCCTATGTGCACTAGGCACACACACTTTTCTCCCATTTTGTCCCCTTGCGGTCAAAATCCAATCATTTTTACTTTCCACAAAGACACTGCATGTTATAGTCTTATCCATGGAATTACAGAAATCACGTAATTCCCGCTTTTTGGTTGATGTGGATAGATAACGAAGCTTTAATAGTTGTCTCCACATATACAAATCCAATATTTAGTATTAATGGAAGGTGTCACGCCAATTTATCCAAGCTCGCCCAGTTATTCACGACGTTGTTTGAACCTAATTTATAAATTTTTTCTCTTGCCGTCTCAAGATATACAAAAATTAATATTTACTTTGTATGGGATATACCACGCTCACTTGTCCAATTCCACCCACTTTTTGACTGATGATTTGTATTGACTATGAAGTTTCAGACCAAATTCAGAAGCTTTTGCTTTAATCGTTCTCATGATATACAGAAATTAATATTTAGTTTGTATGAGAGGTCCAACGCCTACTTTGTGTGGTATAGTTTGTATGGAATTGTGTAAATCCACCCATTTTTATTTGATGATTTGGCTTGATTATGAATCTATTTGGGCTAGGTTTAGAGAATATATCTATCTATCCATTTTTAAGATATGGACAAATGAATATACCCTTTGTATGTTCTTTCAGACATACAGAGAGATACTGCAAAAATGTCAATGAAATCGGTTAAGCGGTATAGCTGAACAAACAAACATATACAAACACACATTCATTTCAAATTTCGTTTTTAAGTAAAACTTATGCAATAAAAGGTGTTCCCTGTAATGTCAATAACTCGCGAACCAATGGACCCACAAAAACCACATATTCATAAATACCTTGGTATTAAGAGCTTAGAAATTAAAATCGGTTGGCACATTTCAGAGAACATTAATTACAACGGACTTTATAGTCCTCTTTTATATATACGATATATAGATTAACATTAATATCGAATGTTCTAGTAAATTCTAAAACCTTCTATTCAGCTACGTTAATTTGAATGTAAAATCTTAATAACCAAAATTGAGTTGATAGCACTGTGCAAATAAATATAGCATTGGCAGGGTGATCGTAGCCTTGACATAAACCAATAGCATAACTTCTATAATAAAGTTTATTGCTTTAAATGTTGGTACATTTTTTTTAAATATTTTCATTTTCGTAACAATAATTAGTGGGGGTCGTAGGTTCGATTTCCACCAGAATCAAATCTGTCACACTACACCGAGCAAAAATGTAAATGCTACAGACAAAATTCACCACGTCAGAGCTTATCATAAGCTTTTAGCTAAAAAATTTATTGGCATGTGTCAAGGCTTAAGAAATTCTTAAATTCCCTGTACTAAGAGTTCTACCATTCGCAGGGGTCCCTTGCTTTTTGTGTTTATAAAGTTATTTTAGACCATTTTGAATTAACGTCGAAAAATCGAAGATTCGTGTCCGTACTAGGACATTCTAAACTAAGATGAAATATTATAAAAGGCGGCGAATTGCGGCTGATGAGTTAATTAGTTATCAATTGGCTGTCAAGAAGTAAAGTCATAGACATAAGACATAGGTTATTAAAGTACAGTGGAATTAATAAAAAGAGACAGATTGTAAAACAACTAAAATAAAAAATAGAGTTTTATTTTGTTTTAACGCAATATAAACGAACTCAAACGTTTTAAAAAGGTTAAAACGTAACAATATGTAACCAGATATTTCGCTAGTGTCATAATTATAAAGGGTCGGCCATCTAACGTTTTTTTTTTCAACTAGTGCTTATTTCGTGACTGGTGACACCTCATGTCTGATTTGACAGATAATTAGTTTTATTCTTCTGCTGAACGAATATGGTTGTGTATACGCTTGAACAACGCTGGGAAATATTGCGACATTACTTTGAAAATCATGGTAATGTTGCAGAATGAAAAAAAGAAAAAAATCATCTTTTCAGATGAAGCTCATTTTGATCTTGGCGGGTATGTAAACAAGCAAAATTGTTACATTTGGGGCACAGAAAACCCGCACGCATACATTGAAAAGCCGATACGCCCAACACGAGTCACTGTTTGGGGCGGATTTTGGTTCAGTGGCATAATTCGAAAATGAGCAAGAAGTGGCCGTTACAGTCAATGGCGATCGTTATCGGGCTATGTTGAACGGTTTTTTGTTTACAAAAATTGAAGAAGAGGATATTAGCAACATTTGGGGTCAACACGACGGCACTACGTGCCACACAGCCGAAGCTACTCTCGATGTTTTGCGCCATGTTTTTGAAGATCGCATTATCAGCCGCAGAGCTGATGTCGTTTGGCCATCTCGGAGCTGCGATTTGACATCGTTGGCTATTACGAGTATTTGTAGGGTGCCGTCAAAGATAAGTGTTACGCCAACAAGCCAGAGACAATTGACGCTTTAAAGGACAATATTCGTAAAGCCATTGGTGAAATACAGCTGCACACAATCGATAATGTGCTTAAAAATTGGACCGATCGTGTAGGCTACTGCATGGCCAGCCGAGGCAGCCATTTGGATAAAATTATTTTCCATTATTAACGGGAAGGATTGTACTTTCAAGTAAAACAAGAAGTTTGAGAAAATATTCAATAGTTTTTTTTAATTGCATTTTCAAAAAAAAAAAAAAAAAAATTATTTGGCGGATCCTATAATATATGTTAATATGTAATTGTGTTCAGGTTTAAAAATAAATGAATACTCCATATTTAATGGGTTAACTAAAATTTCTCTCTTAGAGGGGAGACGGCAAGTTATATTTCGCCTTACATATCATATCAGATGAAACCACTTTTTTTGTTCATTTGATGATAGATCATTATAACTGACAGTTGTTTATAAATATTTTTTTATTTTAAATCTTGATTTCATTTTTCATAACATTATTTAGAAAAAGAAAATCAAAACTGACATGATTTCACATCATTTTTTTTTTATCCAATGGTGACTGCCAAAGTAGTTTAACCACAAAATTTCTTTCTTTTATTTTTTTAAAAAACTGTTCATGAAATTGACATTCACAATTAATTTTGCGAACAAGTTGAGGTCAATGTTTATCATATTGTTGCTGTTTTATTTTAAAACTATTCATGTTAAATATAAAATACAATTATTCAAAATATTTTGTAAAAAATAAATAAAAGAGAAATAGAAAAATAAAATTTTACAAAGATCATCACTATTTTTTTCTCTTTATTCCCAAGACCAAACACTAAAGCAAGTCATCCCAGTTAGATAGTCTGCAGTCAGACAGGCAGGCAGGCAGGCAGGCTTAAACCATGTTTATGCAAATTTTCTATTTTTGTGCTATTTTTTCTTCTTTTACCTCAATTGTTGGCTTTAAACAAACAACAAAGTCTTACTGGTTTATAGTTTTAGCCTTTATTTTATTATTTTCTTTTTTTCTCTGCTATTAAACTTCATCATCAGTTTTGTCCGTTTGTTTGTTAACATTAGTTTTATTTTAACATGTTCATAAATTATAGTCTGTATATTTTTTTTTTTTTAATTTTTTGAAATTTCGTGTCATTTTGAAAACTGTTGTTCGAAAACTATAAAATTACAAGGTGTGAAAAATTTTCACAAAAGTGGGAGGTTTTCATGTCAAATGCCATTAAAATAAATTGTTTGGAAAATAATATTTTAATCAATTATTTATTGCTGTAAAATGACAATTTATGGTTTAAAGATGGTCATGGTTTTTATGACAAATCACTAAACAATTAAAGATAAACGGTCATATGCAAAAAAAAAAACTTAACAAAGCTTGTTAAACCTTTGTTAAGTAAAATTTCTTAATGTTGTATGCAAAAACGATTCTAAGCTTAAAATCCCTTTGTTAAACCTACGTAAACTTTAAAAATTGTTAAGTAGGAAACTACCTACTTTAGGAGTACTTTAAAGTGACATTTATGTCATGAATATTTACAAAATAAAAATGTCTTGTTTTGGCGTCAAGGAAAATATTTTGGAGGCATAAAACCTTACCCAAAAGGAAGTCATCTTTTAGTAGCATGGTAATCCGAGCCAGACCGCTAAAATTGTCAAAGAATGGCTGTTGACTCAGAAATTTTAGGTAAATTAGTGCTCACTGTAAAGTCCTAATTGCAATCCAATGGAGAATTTTTGAACAATAGTGAAAAAACACCTGGAAAAATATAATTGGTCTTCGTGGAACATGTTGAAGCCATGGCAACGAATATAATATGAAAGGAACCAGATTTCTCTTACGTTTTTGAGTAATATTGTAGAGAGTGCGTCTAAATTCTTCAAAAACGCCACAAAAGAAAAATACTTCTAAGTAAAGTTCCTCTCTATATGAGCGAAAAGTACAAAACTAAGTGTATGCAGATTCTTTTATATTGTTACGAAAATAAAGATGCCTAAAAAATACACCACATCAGGGACTGTATTGTGGGATTGTTGTCTATTGGTTTGTGTAAAATTATACCAGTTAACCTGGTATTGCCGTACTGATATGTGTATTTGATGGTATTGGCTTACTGATTTGTGTATTTGACGGCATTGCCAATTCGACCATCTTCTTGTAACACAATCTTACATGTTTAAAATTAACGGATATCAAATAGAGGATATGAGAGCATTTGAGACAATTCCGGTACTTTGCAAACTGTAGGCATTAGGTATATAAGGTGGTTGCCTTGCCCACGTTATCATTTTGCAGTCATAAAGTAAAGTCGTGTTTAGGCGCAAATGAAAGTGCTGTATATACGAATATTAAGTGCAAGATAAATAAGTTGCTGTATTAAGATAAAGTGAGGAAATGAAAACTGTAAAACAACAACAAGGTGACGTTTTTGACGCAAATTTCAAAAAAAGGTTAAAACATAACAGTAAATAGACAGCTTTTATCCAGTGTGATTTCTGAAATTCCCGCTTTTTGGCTGTATTCACATCAGCCAACGAAACTTTAATAGTTGTCGTGCTTCACATATACAAAATTCAATATTTAGCATGAAAGGTACCACGACCACTTTTTCTAATTCTACCCATTTTTGGACTGATGATTTGTATTGAGTATTAATCTATTCTTTCTGTTACAGTTTCGAAGATATAGAAAAGTAAATATTCACTTTATAGGGCATGGCATCGCTCGGTTTGAGTTTTGGAAATTTAAATAGCTTATAAATAGTTCCTTCAAACATACAGAGAGATATCGTAGAAATTTCAAGAAAATCGGTTCAGTGGTTTAGCTGTCTATAAGGCACAAACAAACAAACATACATAGATACAAACACACATTCATTTTTATGTATAAGACCATATTTATTTAAACTCTTTAATAATAGTTTTTTTGCCATTTGTTTTGTCACCCACTGTATTGTTTAAACTAAAGGCTTGAATAGACTATAAAATTGTGTTTCCTAATATAAAACATCCTTTATGGCTTATTAAAAGCAAATAAGAAAGACATTTAACCGTTACGGCCCAAGAATTCGTTTTTAGTCCGTTTATTTTGCAATATTTAATCATTAAAGCTAGACAACATATTAAATATCCTTAAAACAGGCACAAAGACAAACAACCAATAGCTCTCACACTTAACATAGCAAACAACCAATAGCTCTCACACTTAACATAGCATATATGAAATACAAAAGGTTGCAACATTTGTAATAATATTTTTTTAAGGATCTTTGCTTATTTCCTAAACAAAATATAAAAAGTATTTCTTTAGTAATTCACCCTGTATTCTGTTGTACTTTTTGTTTAAGAATATAATATATATCACCCACACTAACATTACTATTCTGGTCATTATATTTCGTGTTGTTCAGTTGGCTGCCAATGTGTGTAATATTAACATCCTGCTGCTAGTGACCATATACTTATGTCCTTTTCTTGGGTCCTGATCTTCTTCCAAGTATTTTCTTTTCATGAATTGTTTTATTTACTTTTCACTTTAAATGTTTTAAAATAATATTTAAACTTAATCTTTAAATACGACAAGCCAACAGTCAGACATTTTCAACGTGCTTCATACCAATGCTCTTAAAGGATTTGAAGGATTTTTCCGAAAAAACACATACATTTTATTACATAGTGGTGGTGGCAACATGTTCATATATATGTTTTCTACATGTGTAATGTTGCCACTGGCTTGAATTTCATCCTTTACTTGTTCCTTTTTTATAAAGAAAGCATGAGATTTAAGAAATTAAAGTTACATGCATCGTTGCCATTTTATATTAACAATAAAAATAAATTTGCAAAAAGTAGAAGTTTAAGATAAAAAAAGTATATCTACTAATATTAAGATTTCAGTTAAATCATATACAGTCAAGGAAGAAAGTCTACATACACCCTTCGATTTTGAAGTTTTAGAGAATTAGTGGCGAAATTTGAAAAAGCTGTTTAAGGTATTTGTACTTAAGATTATCTGAAGAAAAAAATATTATAAAAAAAATATAACTCAGAGGTTATTAGGGAAAAACATAATAATTAGCAGGAAAAAAAACGTGCAACTAATAATATCAAATAGAAATTTGAAAACAGAGAAAGCGAAATAATAGGTAATTTGGTTAATTTATTGAAATTTACAGCATTACAATTGTTGATGTGGACAAAGTGATAATAAAAGAAGATATTATTTGAATTTTTATCCTCGAAAATCGAAAAAAATCGAAAAGAGACTCATACTTCAGTTTAAAATATGGTCGTAAATCCCCAAAAGGAAAATAAATCGTATCAAAAAATTGATAAAGGTAGGATCACACGATTGTCGTAATACACCAATAATTAGTGTATTATATATGCCAATCGTGTGATTATACAATTTATTGGCTCATACGGCAACTCACAATATTATTGTGCTTAATTATCCCAATCAAATACAGCCCTGGTGCGTCAATCTTGTGAAAGATTTATCGGCAATCGTGCACCAATGTAAATTCCAAAAGTGCACCAATATTTATTGTCTTATTGTGTGGCAATTGAACAAGACAATAATCACCGATTTTTATTTTTTAATTGATTTCTTTATGAAAAAACACATGTTAATACAGTATTTATAATTGTCATACCTTAAAATATGCATTTTTTTTAATTATTTATTGTATATGTGATTTTTTTCATTATCTTTTCATTATTTTTACTTTTTTTTATCAAGCGAACCCCTTATAATCAAAGCCGATGCAAGTTTTATTTTTTAGAGAACAAATCATTTTTTCTTTAGAGAATTAAATATAATTTGTAATTATATTCCAATTTAAATAAATAAATATTTTAGTGAATTAATTTGTTTTTTAATTTATTGAAATGTTTTCTCATTGCACCATCAATACCCCTTCTTGTGAGCCAATCTCTGATTCACACACTTCTTTTCTTTTTTTTTTTTTGTATTTCTTTATATTTATTTGTTCACTAAATTAGCTTAATATAAATAAAGAGGACGCTTTTTTTTTTTTTTTTTTTTTTGAATAACGAACCATTTTGAACACCAAACAAAGAATTAATTTATTTTACCACAACAGCTGATTCACTAGAATAATCGTGTGACAGCGTTAAGACAATTATTGTCCATACATTGTTTCGCGCCATCCTGTGACAATAAATTTTGTATAAAATAAGACAACCGTGTGAATACAGAATTTTTAATTGGGACAATTTTATTATTGTGTGCTAATTTGTCACAATAAAATTTGTATCGAATTGGTGTATTAGAGGTAATCGTGTGATCCCAGCTTAAGACAACAAAATTCTGTCGTGCCACTCTACAGACGATCATTAGAAATTATAACAACAATAGTACCGAAAATAAACCACGATCTGACAGACGTAAAAAGATTTCGAGTCGTGATGTTACCAGTATTGTGAAATTAGTCCATCAGGATTCAACAATAAACGCCCCAAAATTGGTGGAACACATCGAAAAATGTTCCAATTAAATTGTTACTTCACGAAGAATAAAAAAAGTTTTACATGGCGATAGATTTAAGAGCAGAACAGCACGCAAAAAGCCACTAATTTCAGCGAAGAATCGTAAACTTCGCCTTGAGTTTACTAAAGCACTTATAGACAATGGTATGGATATTTGGAATGGTGTTATAAAGGGTCTGCCAAATAATTTTTATTTTCTTTTGAAAATGCTATAAAAAAACTACTGAATATTTTCTCAAATTTCTTTTTTTATTTGAAAGTACAATCTTCCGGTTAATAATGTAAAATAATTTCACGATCGGTCCAATTTTTAAGCACATTATCTATTGTGTACAGCTGTATTTTCACCAATGGCTTCACGA
The DNA here is from genome assembly GCA_023159175.1 of Wohlfahrtia magnifica. NCBI lineage: Eukaryota > Metazoa > Arthropoda > Insecta > Diptera > Sarcophagidae > Wohlfahrtia > Wohlfahrtia magnifica. Next base: position 2,521,246 of record JAKWBJ010000539.1, read on the forward strand.
ATATTGTTCTTTAAAGCGTCAATTGTCTCTGGCTTGTTGGCGTAACACTTATCTTCGACGGCAAAAAATAATAGTCCAACGGTGTCAATTCGCATCTCCGAGGTGGCCAAACGACATCAGTTCTGCGGCTGATAATGCGATCTTCAAAAACAGCGCGCAAAACATCGAGTGTAGCTTCGGCTGTGTGGCACGTAGCGCCGTCCTGTTGAAGCCAAATGTTGCTAATATCCTTCTCTTCAATTTTTGTGAACAAAAATTCGTTCAACATGGCCCTATAACGATCGCCATTGACTGTAACGGCCACTCCTTGCTCATTTTCGATGCCAAAATCCGCACCAAACAGTGACTCGTCTTGGGTGTATCGGCTTTTCAATGTATGCGTGCGAGTTTTCTGTGCCCCAAATGCGACTATTTTGCTTATTTACATACCCGCCAAGATCAAAATGAGCTTCATCTTAAAAGATGATTTGTTTGGCTAAATCGGCATCTTCTGTAAGTCGATCGCACGCCCGGATTCCCAGCGTTGTTCAAGCGTATACACAACCATATTCGTTCAGTGGAAGGAATAAACTAAATATCTGTCAAATCAGACATGAGCTAAGTGTTACCATTCACGAAATAAGCACTAGTTGAAAAAAAAACGTTAGATGGCGGACCCTTTATTTATTAATGCCTTAAATATTAATATAAAAATTTATTTTAATTTTCTTCACGAACTCTCTAAAAACCCCAAAACATAGGGTGTAGGTAGACTTTTGTTCTTGACCATTATTGATTTACAAAATTCAATGAAAAAACATTTGCTCGTTTAGAAACGACAAAAAAGTTCGAAAGACCATGTTGAAAATTATCAATCAATCAAATCAAATAAATAAAAACATATCCAAATTTTAGCTAGACTGTCGCCCAAACATTCAGTTACTAAATATTCTATATCAAGTTCCACTACGAACTTTGTACCCTCTCTAGTTCAGTTCTGCAAATAGCAAAGTAGTGTAGCGTATTATACGGCAATTTAATTTAATTTGAACGTCATAAACACCAGATTTTGATTCAGAAAAAATCATAAACAAACTCTGGATTCTAAATTTTTTTTTTTAAATTTCTTGTCTTTTGTAGTGGTCTGCATCTTCTAGTATCCAAAAACTGGTTATAACATGCAATGTATTCTGATTGTATGGAGAGCTGTAACTAAAGGTGAACACCAGATGTCGTTGGTGTATCATAAGTAGTAAAAACCGAAATCAAAGCCGAAGGACCATGAATATAAATAAAAACGTAAATTATTTTTTTGTACCCGCTTTTGCAGTATTGCTGCACAGTTGAAGTAAAAGCAAAGCGTAATCGGACATACTTTTTTTTATACAGAAGAAGAAACCTTAAATATTGTCATATACCTAGCTTTCAAAAGTTAACTTAATGAACGATAGCGTGCATTCTTTTCTTGACTTTAAGTTAGTAGATAGGAGGCAGATCGATTATTCGACTTTTTCAAAAACCGGTTTTCGAATAATACGAAAAGTAGCACTTTTAAAAAACCGGTTTTCGATTAATAATAATTGATAAGGCCGGTTAACCGGTTCTTTTATTTTAATAAAATTGTTCCTAATTCTTGAAGCGCAGAGCTGGACCACGTCGTCTTAAAAGTAAGCAGAAGCTGATGAGAGCTTAAAATTGAAGTGGCGATCAATACTAACAATAATTCTTCTAACAAATCTCATCAAAACTGTGCTAAAACGGTGAGTGAAGGCCATAAAAACAAAATTTATTACACAGAGTACTGAAAAATGCTTAAGTTTCGAACAGCCACTCAAGGAGCTAATTTCGTTTTTGTTGTATTTCTTCGTAGAGAATGGAATTAAAGGTTTGTTATTATAGTTATAATTTAGGTGCCTAAGATAACATAAATTAAATGTTTTACTTTGAATAAATCACAAGAAAATTTGTGTGTCACTGTGGTATGTTAGGTAAGAACCCACCTTCCAACCAAGAAGTCGTCATTTCAATCCCAGACCACACCATCTGACTATTTTTAACAGCGATATCACCTCACGACATTACTAGCGACTGGCTGTGTGTATTTACGCTGTGAAAAACTTCACTAACTTATATACGTTCGGAACTGGCGTTTGTTGGTTTGTTGGCTTTCAATGAGTCTAGTTGATCATTCATTATATATAAAAATCAATATTTATTTACAGAAGATGAGAAAAGGTTATTTTTGCTCAAGAGTGCATATCTTTTTCGATCTACCTTGGTTTTCACGTTCTTTGCGAGACGTTCTGGACTCTCATATATGCAAAAATAATTAAATTTATATAAATAGTTAAACGATGAGCATATTTTAAATAAAAAGAAATATACAAATGTATAAAACTTATACTTTTTTAAATTAACCGGTTATTTGTGTTAAATTAACCGGTTTATTCGGTATTCGGAAAATGAAGATTTTGAAAAAACCGTATTCGACAAAACCAAAAAACCGGTTAAAACCGGTCGAATAATAGCCGTCTGATCTCCCTAGTAGATAGGTAGGGAGTTCATAAACACTTCAATGCATTATAAATACTCTCATACTCGTACGTTTTCTACAAGTAATCAATAAAGAAATTTGAAACACTTTAAAAATCTATACTTTAAGCCTACCCCCATTGTGCATCCAAATGTAATTGCATTTTCTATAAGTAATGAAACCTTCAAAAGGAAGAAGGATACAGGATAAATGCCAGACATTTTTATAATTTTATTTGACTTTACTACCATTATAACCATAAACTTTTCATAGTATTCTTCTACAAAATCACATACGACTGTGTCTAAGATGTGTTAGACTTGAAAGCCACAACAGACATATAAATTTTATTAATTTTTTTTATCTTTTTGTTCTGTTCACACTTGTCACAAAGAACGTAAATAAAAGAAAGTTAAACTCAATCCAACTTGACTATATGATGCACTACACTAATCTAAGTGGTACTATTTATATTTCGTGAATAGTTAATAAGTTAATAGCTCGTAAATCGTTGACCACGCTGTTTATCTTTGATATTCGGGAACAAGAAGAAGTCATTGGGTGACTGTACGGAGGATGAGACATAAATTCGATGTCTTGACTGCTCAAAAATGCATCTGTTTGACGAGATGTGTGAGAGCTCGCATTGTCATGATGGAAAATGATTCATCATTGGCGGTTGGTTTTACGAATTTTCCAAAGGCTTCCGGCAAACAAATGACTCAGAATTGACCGAGCTATATTGCTAAAGCGAATAAACAGGCGACTATTTGCTTCGCTGTGCTTTTTCCACGAACTACTTTTGTTGTATTTAGCTCGTCTTGGAATACCCACACGACCGATTGATGTTTTGTTTCCGGCTCATACGCATATATCCATGATTTACCACCTGTCACGATTTTATACGTCCTTTGAAGCACCATAGTCGAACTTTTCAATCATTTTCTTACGCCAATATACACGAGCCTATTTTTGAGCGGTTGATGAATTGAATTATGAACAATTTGTTTTTACAACTAAGTTATTATGCATATTCGTATTTATTGAAGTGGAACTAATGTGCCACGATGCCTCTATCTCCAATGATGATCTTGCATTATCAGTTTGTGGCACAACAACCTGGACGACCTTCACGGAATTATTCGGCGACCGAACTACGACCACGACTGAATTCACTATACAAACGATATACAGTGGTTTTCGATGGTGCTTTATCGCTATACAGAGATCTGAGTTCATCGACACATTCTTGTTGAGAGAATCCACGTCAAAAGTTGTGAAAAATAATCCAACAAAAACCTCCTCTTGAAATTTCCATTTTTTGCCCAAATTGATTTTCTTAATTCACTGTAAACAAAACAAATAGCACTTGTACAACAGAACGTTGTGAGTACGTTAATGCTAAAAAATGTTAAACTTTATTATAGTATTGCCAGATTTTAGGTATTGACATTAGTGTTTCCAGTTCTTGAAATATAAATAGTACCCCCCGTACATACATACCACGCGGTGCTTATCCACTATTGGTTTTTTTTAGATTTCACTGTAAGTTTCAATTTCAAGTTAAGGTAACTAGAGTCGATAATGGACTGACTCTCACTAAATTTGATGCAGTTCTTTTATAAATTACTTATATTATTAAATGTATAAAGTTATTATAGTAATGAAAGAAAGCCCTTTTTAAGAGTACGCTAATATATTTAATCCTGAACCGTATTTTATAAAAAAGAAAGTTTCGTCGCTATATAAGAAGAAAATATGCTCCTTTTCCAACATCAGCACATACAGTACAAATTGCGCATTAACCGGTTATGGTGGTGTAGGCTATAAAAGCCTTAAAAGCCCATTAAAAACAAGAAAATCTTTAATTTTCATTTTTTTGCTTTTTTATTTAAAGATTTAACAGGCAATGCTGTTGAACTTCCGCTTAGAATCCATATGAATTTTAACGTTTTTCGGGTTGACAACACCACATCAACCAATACCTGTTCGGGGCAAGTATGTATGTACTTATGTACTCAGAACAACTATTTTCCACTGATAGCAGAATTTTAAAGAGAACTGTGGTAAACTACTGTGTAAACCTTAAGTAAAATAAAATAATTTTTCTTTTATCATGTGGTGTGGTTGCGTTTAAAAAGAAAGCCAGTCATCATCAGCTAAAGCTGACATCCAACCATTCAGTCATTCACTAGTCAATAACGGTGGTATAAATGTCTGGTTTCTTTAGCTAAAAAGAAATATAAATATTTTTCAATTTTCTTTATATTTGATTTTCACTAAAAAGGAAACGGAAATTGTAAAATATTTTTTGTTTTATTTGAGGATTTTCTTCTCTTATATTTTTTTATTTTATTTTTTTTTTTTCTTATTTGGTGCTGTCTGCGGTGGCAGAATATTTATGGGAAATTTATTATGTTCAAAAAGAAGCAGTAGAAGTTTTAATACTTTAATCGATTACATTGAATTCTTAGGAATTTAATATTTTAAATATTTAATGAGAAAAAGTAACAATAAAGAAATCACAACAGATGGAGTGGTTTAATAACTTAAATAAATATCTATTATTCTCATTTAAGGTCATGACTGACCATCAGATTTAGTCGATCGATATGTAAAAAATTTTATGTGTGTTCAGAAAGTATGATGGTGGGTGAGGACAAAAAGTTTATTTGTGTGATAGACTTTTTAACAAATGTGTTTGATTTGATAATCTTTTGAAAAATAGTATTTTCTGTGCGATCAGAGTTGTTTTTTGGGCGAAGCATATGTTTTTGCATGTAGTATGACAATGTCAGGACAGAAATTTATCAGCTTATTATTTGACATAATCGCACGACTTTGTAGGATAGTCAGTCATGGTCTTTAGTCAATAAACGAAACAGTGTAAAGTGATTTCTTTCCTGCTTCAATATCTTAGTGCCATTAAGGCATAGTTTGCAAAAAAAAAAATAAGCAGCAGAGGCACACCGATTGCTCACCGAAGACTCTTCTAAACATGTTTTATAGATTTTAACATTCAAGTCATATTTATTTTGATAGAATCTGATCTATATCCTTACCGACAGTTCAAAATTGGCAAAGGCTTATGTTTTTAATCTGATGAACTTACATAACTCCTTGGTCTGCCTCAGACTGAATGACAACTACACAGAGAGATAAATCACATTTTAAAATCGAAGTGGGTTATTGTTGAATATAAAATATTACAACTTTAAAAGTATGTAAAATCAAAATAAATTAACGTCTTCATCTTTAACCCTTTATTGCCCGACAGTACTTACAAGTACCATTACTTATTTTTGTGCTTATACAGGTATAATTTTGCGATGAATATTCATTAGTTCTATTAAGTACCGTGTTTTCTTCCAATAATAATAAAAAAAAATTTGCTTTTTTGGTTATAAGATCAGTTATCCTTCAACAGTTTTAGTATTTAGAGGTGGTTTTGGATTCCGAGTTTTTGTTTAAATTTAAGTATTGTTTAAAAGTGAAAAAGTGTGGACTCAAATTTTTTATTTTAATCCATATAAAAACGCTACATATACAAACAGTAATAACACAAATTTTGTTTGTAGAAAAGTTCAATATAATCAAGACCTATAGCCCCTCGACAATTCTGAGTACCAGGCCTATTTTATATTCTTCCCGGCTTGGAAAAAATATGAAACTCTTTTTGAGCTTAAATTCTGTCAAAAGCAAAGATTCTATAAAAAAATAATAGCTTTTCCATGATAAAGGGTTAAAACAAAAATGTTTTTGTTAATTTGAAAATGTTCAACATTGAATTAAAAATAAAAGTGTTGGATTTCTGAAATAGTTTAATATCAAAGACAACAACCGTTCAATGTCAATTTTAAAATGCCTAAAAATATATTTGAAGGCGTACGTTTTTCAAATTAAAGAAGTACATTTTCGAATCAATGTGAAAACACTTTTGAAATCATAATGCATGTTGTTGAAAATATTTTCTATTTTGAAATAATGTACAACATATTCAGTTTAAATATGTAAACTTCTAGATTTTAGTTTGACCAATGTTAAAACAAGCCAAACACTTTTAGATCCAAGGTTTTTCCACATCGATTTTGGATTTAAGTTGTTTTTTCAAAAACATTGTTCAATTTACAATTTCCCACCTTTGCTAGTTTTCATAGTTGTTTTTTGTTGATTTAACATTGTTTTAGTTGCATTCATGCTGTGTTTTCACTGAATGTAACACATGAGCTGAAAAGTCCCGGGCCTAACAAAAAAAAAAAACATTTTTTTGTTTAAAATTAGCTTTATTTATCAACGTAATCTCCATCAAAGAGATGTCTAACATCGTATTGTGGGCGGAGTTATATGCCATCGACAAATTAAATCGTGAAGCTTCGGCTATTAATATTTTCGTGGACAGTCGTATAAGGCTCTTAATCCCACGTCAAATGTCGGAAAGTGTTCTCAATTATATTAATTGGCTAGACCAAGTTGGAAAATACGAAGAAATGAGATTGCTGAAAAGAGCGCAACTAATATGTCGTTATGTAAAATGACGATTACACACAGACATCCCTTGATTGTATTTATTATACAAGTTAATAATGTTGATTTTTTTGCTTGAAAATTGCATTCATTATATCATTAGAACTGCTTCGGTTTTGAGGTAAAGAATGAATCAAGTCAATTTTTGATACCCCGTTCAGAATTAAGGCGTATTCCAGTAAGGGCTTTCTGCACCGATCGAAACAAATAATATTCAGAATGTCCACGGTTTTCCAAATAGTTTTTGGCCGGTCTTGTACCATGTGGCCGAGCGTTAGTCATGATGGAAGATTATTGCTTCGTGTCTGGTCGAATATTCTGGTCGTTTTTCGTTGAAAACACCCTTCTGATCCCGCCAAATACAGAACATTACCTTGGTGTCATGGATATTTGGCTTCGGCGTTGATTTACATATGACTTTTTGCGCTTGGGGTTTTTCATCACCAGTAAAAATACGATGCAAACATGACTCCTTTTTGTAGCGTTCAAGCATCATTTCTGACATAATCGCCTTTCAACGTCTCCCGGCTTTAACTCATATGGGACCTAATTTACTTGCGTGGGGTAATGTCTTGTTGTGTGACTCCGAATGGTATTGCATATTCTTCTTGCGTTTGACAACAATCTTCGTCGAGTAATGCTTCCAATTCCTCATCTTCAAACTTTTTCGGCTGACCAGGGCTCTCCTTGTCTTCTGTGTCGAAATCAATACTTTTGAATCACGCAAACCATCGTTCAGAAGTTTTTTGAGTTGGTGCATGTTGACCATAAGCTCCTACCAACAATCAATAACTTTCAGCAGCCGCTTTCTTCAAGTGAAAGAAGGTTATCAGACTTTTCCGCAAAACATCTTTTTTAGGCATAAAATTTAAATTATCATTATTGAAGAAAATGTGTGTTTACACTTTGGCGTTTTTCGAATACTGATGTATAATGGCTAGGGAGATCGAACGGTTATTATTCGACCGGTTTTAACCGGTTTTTTGGTTGTGTTGAATACGGTTTTTTTAAAATGTCAATTTTTCGAGTACCGAATAAACCGGATATTTTAATACGAATAACCGGTTAATTTAAATATGTATAATTTTTACATGATTTTATATTATTTGTTGCAAATATACGTCGCACTAATAACGTGAAAACCATGAAAGATCAAAAAAGATATGCACAGTTGAGCAACAATGACTTTCTCATTTTCTGAAAATAAATTGTCCTTTTTTATATATGGAAAATTATGATCAACTAGACTCATTGAAAGGGACCTACAAACGCCACCTCTGAACGCCAGAAGTTTTTCAAACGTAAATAGTCAAAATCAGCCGCTCGCAATGTTGTGAGGTGATACCGCTGCTGAAAATCTCCAGATGGCCTATAATTTAACTAAGAACTTCCTGGTTGCTAGGCGGGTGTCTTACCTAACACACCACACTATTAAATATGTGATGCATGCATTTATGTTTCTGCACATGTCCTCTGAAATCTGAAAATATTTGGAAATGGATGGAAAGTATAAGTCTAGATATATTGATTGTCCTTAAATACTAAGCTGAAAAAGCTCCTCGACACCAGAAATTATTAACCACCTTAAATATGTTTATGAGATTGACGCTGTTGTGCAGCAAGGAAAACTTGATTCTGTGCCAAGTAGTCTGTAGACGCTGGCAAGTAGTACTCCTACAAAACATGCTGTAAAAATAAATCACTGGACGATATATTAGGTCGTTGCGGTGTCGTGGAAGAAATGCCCGTTAAGGCCCTAAAAAAGCCGAACGTTGTTCTAACATTCTTACTTGCTAGAAACTACGACATGGGCCAAAAATTTATCAATTTTATTTGCTAATGCAACTTGAATTGAGAAAAATTTTATTCTAATAACAGAACCGGTTAACCGATTATTTGACAAATCTATAACCGAAAACCGGGTTTCTAATTGCAATTTTTCGAATTATACGAAAACCGGTTTTTGAAAAAGGTCGAATAATCGATCTCACTAATAATGACAGATGTTTACCCTCCAAAGTACCATATTTGTTATTATTGACACAAATCATATGCGATAGTTATGCCATATGTTGTTCAATTCGACATTATTAACAATGATGTTATATAATAATATATTATTAACCGAATTTGATAGATAAGAGGCGGTGGAGTAGACGGAACTCAGGTGGTCTAATATCACCACTTCCGGAACATCGAGAATGTTCAGGCTAATTTTGATAAAGAAGAACAGAATGTTTTTGTTTTGCCATAAAGGTTAAACGAAGTCCATTTATCAATTGTCATGTTACAAAATTACATTTTCGCCTGCCTATATTTAGTTTCTAGCTTAGTAGGCCCGTAGTCATGAACAAATTTTTTTAATTTTAAAATAATCTGTTACTTAATTTAAAAAAAAAAAAAAAAAATTTTTAATCGAAATAGAATAACGATTTCAAATCATTAACTACAATTTTTAAAACATATTTGTTTTCTTTTATTTCTTTACAGGTATGCACTTAAAGCTACACTATATTTCGTACGCCATTAAATATTAGCTAAGTATTTCAATTTAACATTATGCTATAAAAAATAGAAATAAAGATTTTCTCTTAGACAATATAAAATAGTTTTTCTAAAAATATATGGACATTTATAAAATGTTGCATATTTTTGGTCTGCATCGTTGTCTTGTCGTTAATAGCAGGCAGTAAGCCTTTTTTTGCATACAAAACAGATTTTTATTTTAAAGCGAAAAAAAAAACTGTTTTCAAATATCGATATATTTCTATCTATACATTAAAACAAACAAAAAAAAAAATATAAATTATTCCATTAGTGTGCCAGACAAACCTAATTTTAGACAAAATCAGTTAAAAAGGCTAAGACATGAACTCTTAAATTGCGGCAAGTAGACAGGCTTAACCGATTTTATTTTATTGAATCTAAATATTGTACAAAACGATATGTAAACGAATACTGTTTAAACAAAACTCAATCAATTTTATAAAAATATTCTTTTTTGACAAGTTTTTTTCTTTCTTTTTTCAAGTTTTTCACAAAATAATTAAAATTCTTCATGCAACAAACTACCTATGACAACAACCCTAGACCTATATTATAATAACAAGTCCGTAGGATGGCACATAGATGGCGTTACTAGAACTTTTCCATATGATTTTTCTTTAGCACTAACTTTCAAACGATACATATGTAAATTTGACAGCAATCTAACTATTGATTCGTGAGTTATAGCCTTTTGTGTGAAGCAAATTGATATTGAAAAAAAAATGAATAAAAGTGAATTACGAGTTTTGATGGAGAGAATACAGTGGAAAGCAAACAATGGCTTGATAAACATTATCCGAACTCTGCTCCATCGACACAAATGGTAATGAAGTGGTTAGCTGAATTTAAACATGGTCGTACCAGCACAAAAAATGCAGAGCGCAGTGTACGCCCAAATGCAGCTCTTATTCCAGAAAACATCTATAAAATCCAAGAATTGGTTGGTTGAACGATCGAAAATTGAAGGTTCTGATACTGATGGTAGTTTTTTTTTTCCATTTTACACGAACATTTGGGTATTGGAAAGCTTTGTTTAAAGTGGGTGCCACGTGAGCTTACAAATCGTGTCACAAATCGCTAAAAACAATGGCAAAATTGAATGAATTGGGCTTCGAATTGCTTACCCACTCACCGTATTCTCCAGATTTAGAATTCAGCGACATTTGCCTGTTTTTTGATCTCGAGAGAATGGTAGCTGGAAAGAAATTTAAGTCCTTTGGTGAAGTAATCGCTGAAACTGAAGACTATTTTGACGAGAAAGAGAAATCGTACTATAAAAGTTGGAAAATTTCAATTCTCGTTGTATCGTCCTCGAAGGCAACTATGTTGAATAATAAAACCGAGTTTGGTCAAAATTGTGTTTTTTTTTTCTTACTTATTCTACGGACTTATTGAATGATCTGTTGATCTTAAGAACTATTCTTTGGTTCGTTCATCCTAGCTGTCAAAAAATAAGGTGATTTTTTACATACACATGTATCCTACGGTACATCATTTATTCATTTGGTTAAACGTGTTACGAAAATAAAAATGCTTAAAAAGAAAATACACCACATCATTACTGTGTTGTGGGATTTTAGTCTATTGGTTTGTATCAAGGCTTTGAATTTGTTACCCTCGTAATGCCCTACTGATTTGTGTATTTGACGACATTGCCATTGTGATTTGTGTATTTGACGGCATTGCCAATTCGACCATCTTTGAGTAAAACAATTTCATACGTTTAAAATTAACGGACATAAAATAGAGGATGTGAGACGATTGATACATTTCTGGAACTTTCCAAACTGTAATGTATATAAATAAGTCTGCTTTGCCTACGTCATCTATTCAGTTATCGTTTTGCAGTCATAAAGTAAAGTAATGTTTAGGCGTAAAATAAAAGTGTTGTATAAACGAATATTAAGTATAAGATAAATAAATTGGAGACTGTATAGTTATAATTGTATACTGTGAAAATAGAGGTAATAAAAACTGTAAAACAACAACAACACGGTTTTTATTTTATTTTGACGTAATTAAAAGAACTGAAACGTTTTTAAAGGGTTAAAACGTAACAATATGTTTGGAACAAGTATTTCAACATAAGTTAAAAAAGAGTAAATTGATTGTAGATAACCTGCAAAATTCAAACAATAGCCTCATTTTTCAGACAAACTTCGTATAAAAAATAATTATACATTTCAAATAAATTATTTGGTTTTGCTGGTAAAACTTCAAGCGAAGTGTCCAATATATAACGACGTTCTAAAATGTGAGCAATAATTTTGGCAACAAATTGGTTGGCTTGTTAGGATTAATTTAGGACATAGCTTAGCCTCAAAGTGAATAAGCAAGGACAGACCAATTTATGAACACTTGCAGTAAGTAGCAAAATTTTTCTTCACAACTTTAATGGTTACACGACATGAGCTCCATTTGCAAGGTGCTCTTAACACCAGGTAGTGATAAGCATCTTACGAATCTAGTAGCCAAACAACTGGAATTATACAGAGGGAAAGGAAATGGGTTGGACATATTCTGAGGAGAAGCTTTTAATTAAAAACCTAAGAAAATTGGAAGCGGAGGACTTAAACATTGTCTATGGATCCGTCTAAGTCATTTTGGTTAATGATTTGGGTTTCCGTCGTGTAGCAGCAAAGTTGGTGCCAAAAGAACTCAATTTTATGCAAAAACGAGACTGTGTTGAGGTCGCAAAAGACATGATTTACGAGACTAAATTCGATCCCACATTCATCAAAAGGATTATTACTGGAGACGAGACGTGGGTTTATGATTACGACACGCAATCCACACAATAGGCAATTGAATGGCGTTCACCAAATGAACCGAGACCAAAAAAACCACGTCGTTTTCAGTCAAAAAAGAAAGCAACACTTACGGTTTTCATGGTTTACAATGGTTAATGCACCATGAGTTTTTGCCAGAAGGACAGACAGTAAACAGAGAATATTATTTGGGCGTTATGAAACGTTTGCATGAAGCAATTTGCCTAAAGAGAGCAGAATTGTGGATTTGGCACCATGATAACGCACCGTCCCACAGTGCCATCATTATTCGAAATTTTTTGACAAAAATGCAACAGATACCATCCAACAGTCAACGAATTCACTTAATTGGGCTCTCTGTGACTTTCTTCTGTTCAATCGAGTTAAAAAACCGTTATGGGGAACGCGTTTCAGCAGCAGAGAGGAAATAATTGAAAAATCGCAGGAAGTGCTGATGGACATATCGAAAAGAAATGCTTCAAGTATTGGATCAAGCGCTATCATAAGTGTTTTGCAATCGAAAGGGATTATTTTGAAGGGGACAATATTGATTTAGATGAATAAACTGAATAAATTCCGGGAACTTTTTGATCAAGGTGGTATTAATATTATGCACAATTTAAGCGGAAAGCATTCAATGTTATAAATTTGGGCCTGCACGTTTTGAATGCAGTAATCACCCTTTCGTGAGGTGAGCTTTCACAACATTCAAGTCCCTGAATTAGATCTCAACTGAAAGCATTAGTAGTACTTCCCCTAAGGCTGATCGTAATCATCGGACTTTACTCTAAAATGCTGAGTCTTCTGGTGTTTGTGTTAACTGATGAATATTTATTATTTTTGGTTCAACAAATAAATTTTTTGTTATTATTATTCAGGAAATTATGATTTCAAATTGTATTTGTTTTTTTATTCCGGTTTCAAAATTAAATTATAAATTTATTAAATATTTTAACAGCCTAAAACCGATTGGAAAAGTTATCATTGCTTTCTGCGCACCCTTCATACATACCTATTATTTCGACCATTTGTGTAATTATTGTCTACAATATGAAGGTATTAGTGTAGGTATCTCACCTCATTTGAATCTCATTAATTTTCCATTAGTCATTTGAAAATGATTTTCTTTAATTAAAACATTTTCAAAGTCTTAAAAACAAACCCTATTTTTAGATTCATTTTAAAATAAATTTATTTTAATACTTTTTTTTCATATTTAATTCTAATTTAAATATTACGATTTCGTTTCGCTTTTCAGTTTATTGCAACATTTGTTGTTTAGAATTTCTGCTCACGGTTATGGGTTTCTAGCTTAGAAACGTGTCTGGCATTTTCTTTCTTCTCGCCATACATTTTTCCAATAATTCTGATGCACAATTTATGATAGCAGAGCATTGCGAATTGTGCTGTGCAACCAATTGACTTGAACTTTTCTTTGCAACAATTTTACTTTTTTTTCTGTATTTACTTATGGTTGTTCAGTTGCCTGGAGTTTCTGCCACTTTTTCTATGTGCTGATTGGTCTAAAATTTTAGCGATTTGTATAAGGGCTTAACATTTCTTGGATTTTCTCTTTTAATCTTTAGCTAAGTGTCAACTTTGGAAAGTTGAAAGGTTTTTATATTTTATGAAGGAAAAATATTGACAATAGATTGAAAATATTTCTAAATGAAAACCAGACACAAACACACCTATTCTTGTCACTAAATGTCTTATAAAGGTTAGACTATGAGTTTTGTAAGTTGAAAGTTAATGGTTTTTGCAAAAAATCTGTGGTTTTAAAGAACGGTGGACTAAGAGCCTTTTAAGTAAAAGAAAAAATGTAATTATTAAAAAATTGTAAGAAGCTATGAAAATGCAACATGTTGCAGCAACATGTCTTTTAGCAAAGAAATTTTTATTAAAGGCGTGTTTTCATTCAAATCTTTACTATGGTCGTTATTATATAAAAAGTTACCCAGTATTTATTCAACCTTAATTCGATTCAAAAAACCGATTTGCTAATGTTAAAGATCACTCTTCTAGGAAGGCTAGAGCAAATCGTAAATCCATATACGCTGTAATAAAATTAAATAATGTAATAAAATTATCCGGAACCATATTTGGATTAACCAAATTGCCCGCCAAAAAAATTGCTGGTTTCCTCTAAATTTTTAGGAAAACTTGGTATGACAACTAAAATGTTTTTACCTATTAAACCCTATTTATAAATAAGGAAGAGCTAAAATTTTGTCTAAACTTAATGTATATAGAGGATCCTGATTTCCTAGGCGCTAGAGATGGGATCACACTATTGTCGCAGATGCACCAATATGACACAATTTTGTTGCCGCAAAAAATTAAATTAATAAATATTGGTGCGTATTGCCGCACAAGAACACAATAAATATTAGTGAATTTTTGACATATTTGCTGTCGTGTGATTGCCTATCGAGTTATGCGCACGATTGCCATACTGATAATAATTTGATATTAAAATAGATTCCTATTATTATTATCAATTGCTCACAGGCCACTAAGTGGCGCTTAGTGCCGCAAAAAATTTCGTGAATTTATTACGATCTTTAGCTACACCTTTGATCTGCCTCCAACTTAGTTCATCAACAGACTGTCTCGTCCAATAGGGTCGGTCGACCGTGGCTTCGCTTTCCATGCGGATTCCAGTCAAGAGCTTGTCTTGCGACATTGTCTATCGGCTTCCGCAATTTGTGCTAAATCCAGCGCCATTTTCAAAAAACTTATCTTCAGAGCATCTCCTGTGAAGCTCCGAATTGGATATCCAGATGTGGGGTTACCAAATACACAGAATATTTCTCAAACTTCGGTTGACGAAAGGTTGTAGTTAGTTCGTTGCCTTCACTGACACAAGCCAAGTTTCACTTGCATAAAGGAGTACAGATTTTACATTCGCATCGAATATTCGAATTTTGTTTGCAGATGATAGCTGCCAGCATCGCCATTCTTTTCGTAGGCTTGCAAATGTCCCTTTTGCCTTCGATATTCGTTTTAGCACCGCCATCTGGTGTGATTTGGCTGCCAAAGTATGTAAGACTCCGTACCTCTTCAACAGGCTTATCAAGAAAAATGTGATCAGTGCGTGAGTTGTTCACTCTCATGGCTTTTGTTTTATTGATATTGATGCTCAACTTGTATTTTTCAGAACATATTCGTAAGCTATTTAGTTTGTCCTGCATGTGGCTTCGCATCGTAGATAACAACGCAAATCATCAGCATAAGTCAGGTCGTTAATGTGTTGCATACTAATTGGGTGCCAACGAATGCCTCTGTTGATTAAAATAGATGCTTTCTTTTAATTACAAAAATAAATAAACAAAGTTATTTAGAAATTTGTAGCAATAATAAATGTTGTTGCAACATGTTGCTAAAATTTAAGAAAAATATAGGCCAAAAACAAAAGTCGAAATGATACTCAAAAATGTTTGTCTTTCTTGTGCCAGACCTATTTTTAGCTTTTTCGCCAAATTTAATTTGAAAAAATCGCCAAATCACTTATTTTTTATAGTTTGAAAATGTAATTTGAAAAATGTAATTTATTCCATATTGCTAAAATTCGCCAAAAGTGATTGAAAATTCGCCATAATATATTTTGTTAATTTTTGTTAAAATCGCTTAGTTAAAACAAAAGGTATTCATTACTTATAAAATACATAGTTTGTTGTTTACTAAAAGCTATAACAAATAGTTTTTATGGTTAATATAGAATAAATTTGGGTATAAATATATGGTTTCGGTTTTGTTATATATCTAAAATGCTATATACTTTCTCGTGTAGACACCCTTCATTATCTTCTTTTTTTGAATTCATTACATGAGAATTAAATGATTAATTTCTTGAGCAGGTACAAAAGTAGTACAACATATGTTATTGATATTCATATAATTTATAACGCGCAAAAGTGCGGCAAGAAGTTCATATTGCATTCTATTTCGTAGCCGAGTTTTGGTGGAGTTCATTATTGAGAACATTATTGAAAGAACACTTTCCACACGAGCATTACTAATTGGAGTTTATTTACCTTTTGCCCAGTTTTGTTTTTCCCATTCCTTTTTATGACGCCGATCTATTCTTGCACTTTTCGGCGAAGATGCCAATATTTTCCAATATATTTTCTGTTTACCGTTAGTTCTTTTTAAATGAGCAAAAAATATGACATACATACAAAGCAAAAGGCTGCCAGGTTACATAAATTAATAAGATGATAAACTCAAAATACACAATGAAGGTGTGAAATTCACAATTTTATGAAGTAAAATACCAAAATAACAATAATGTTAATTTTTCGTATTTTTCATCAAAAATATCAAGAAAATCGCCAAATAATTTTAAAATCGCCAAAAAGTCGCCATGTCGCCAAACTGAATATTAGGACTCCAAACAAGTTTCAAAATCGCCACGTTTGGGGAGAAATCGCCAGGTCTGACAACCCTGGTGCCGCAATCTATAAGCAGAAGAGTTCGTCCTGGCAAGCAACAAAAAAATGTTGCCAGCAAAATTTTAAACATTTATTATACAAATATATAGCAATAACTTATAGAAACCAATTATTTACCTTCATCCTTATGATGGCGTCGAGTCTTAGTCGTTTTTCGACATTTTAAGAAGATTAAAGAAATGTTTCTTTAGATTAAAGATTAAAGAAACATTTCTTTAATCTATTAAAACAAAATGTTTGTTTAATTTATGATAAAAATGCCGAAACACGGTAACAAATATATATCAACCATGATATGGGTTCTTGTCTCATAGTTACTTAAAAATTTTTGAAGGGTGCTTGCTAAAGCCACATATTTGGTAGCAAAGTTTATCTTTTTTGAAAGTTAGTAAAATCTGAAGTCACTTTGTATCCAGTAAAATTTTTCATCCACTGTTATATTAAAAAAAAAACTTACAGCAACATGTTGACAGCAACATTTTTAAGAAGATTGTAAAAAGTAGCACATTGTCAATAGTTTTATATTTCCTTGCGAAAAAAAGGTAGCTTTGTACCACTGTGCCTTATATTTTTGGGCGATTTCTGAAACGTTAATTTTTACATTTGCTTTTTTTTGCATTATATGTGTAGACACCTTTAGGATATGATGTTTATAATCTTGATGGAAAAGAAAGAAAATTTGTTTTCTTTTTTTTTTTTGGTCTGTTTTTCTTACAATTCTTGTAAATGTACGCTTGGCCTGGCCTGGCCAGCCATTCCTCTTAAAGTGTGTGTAACATCGTTACCATTTTCAGAGTAACACACGTTTTTGACCGTTTTGTTTACCATCGATTTTTATTATTATTTTTACCGTGTTTTTTTCCTTCCACTGCCACCGACGAGCCACAAAATATATGCATGCCACTACCATTAAGAGTTGGAACTTACTACTACTTTTTGTGGCAAAGATAAGCTGTGCACTTTTTTACCAATACTTTGCTGCAGTTTAAAAGAAACCAAAAAATATAAATTCAATTTGTTTTGCTGCTAGAAAATATGGAGTACGAGTAAAAATTTGACCAAATTTGGCTTAAACTTTTACCTTAAATGGTTTATTTCCAAACATTTTGTTATCCCTGCTTTGAAATTGAAAAAAAAAATAACAAAAAAAATTGTTGGCCAACTTCATCATCACCATAAAAGCCTTCATCTATCTCTCTGTTTTGAATTTTAAGGTCTATTGATTTTCATGCTAAGGTCATTTAACATTTTATTTTATTTACAGTCTGTTTAGTTATAAGGCTTTGTAGTAGCCTCTGACTAACAATGATAGATGCGTTATTCTGATTATTTCTTTATTATTTTTTTTTTTATATAAAGTTTTTTCAAAGGAGTCTGTAGCAATTTGTGGCTTATTTTTAATAATACCCTACATTACTCCGAATCATTTTCTAGTGGCGTTTTCTGTTCTGGCAAAAAATGTTGCACTTCGTTTGTTCTTTGCCATAAAACGTTGTCAAAAATTAAGAAGTAACAAAGATTTTTAATGACAATATTTTTAGAGAAGTAAGGGCAACAAAGTGCAACATTTTTTTCCAGAAATGAAAACGCCAAAAGTTATCAGCCTTGTATAGATGAAGTCATAGAATTTTAAGAGAATATGATTAGGAAATTTATTGTTATGGGCTAGAGACAAACATCATTGTCTTTAAAATTGGCCTGTGTCCGATTTGAGGCTATTTGTTCAAATATCGCCAAATATTTTTTTAAATTGGTCACACAGTTGCTTCACGGCATCCATGGCAAAAAGTGAAGTTTGTTTGATAATTCCTTATAATTTAATAAAAGAAATTTCAATTTGATTGAAATAAGTTTAAAACGAAAGTTGAAAAAATATGTATTACGAAAATAGGTTCATAATTGACTCTAAAACAGTCATGAGACAGCGAAGATTGCACATGTGCGGAGAATAAACGCAAATTTTTTAATTTCCTATGCTCTTGCTTTTAGTTGTCACTCAAACAGTGACGAATAAACATGTGTCTTGGGCAAGGGTGCCAGATGATTTTAATTAAAAATCGGCATATTGGAAATAAAAAATCGGCATTATTGGCACTTCAAGATAAAAAATCGGCAAATTAAAATTTCCGATAATTATCCTTTTATTAACAAAAACTAACAAAACACAGCATTAACTAATGCTTATAAAATGTAAACCATTATAAAAATAAATATAAAAATAACAAAATAAACGTTATATGTACTAACAAACTGCATTTTATTGTTAGTACATGGTCACATTTCTATTCGAGAGGAAAATGCAAAGTAAAGTGCAGAGAAATTAAGTACCGCAAACAACAGGAAATTTTATCAAGATAATGATCCCATACACATGTCAGTCGTCACAAAGCTTTCATTGATCCGTTACCATTCCAAATTTTAAGAAATATCCGAGCGGAACACAGAACCTTATGTAATTGAAAATTTGTGAACGTCACGTCGCAAAAGTTGCCACAAAAATTTTAAAAACGATCAAATTCAAAATTTTCTTCAAAATTGAATCGCCTCAACAGACGAGGATTTTTTTTTCGAGACGAATTTCGAAAATTACCTGAGTGGTGGAGAGAAGTTTTTAGTTATAATGCACAATAGTTTGATTTACTTATTAATTCGTTATCTTTTAAAATAAAATAATTTTTTTGAGTTAAAACAAAGAACCGAATTAATTTGTACTCCTAATAGATAAATAACACGTTGCGACAAAAAAAATGCCAGAAGGATCTGTTTTTGAAATTTTCGAGACACATCCAAAGTCTCGAGTTAGAGGTAAATAAACGCTTTTTCGGGCCTTCAAGCACTTATAAGCTCATATATTAGCATATATAGCATATGTTAGCTGAATATTAACCGATTTTAAGTTTTAAGGGTTTGGAAAGAAGAGAAACAGACCTTTTAAATTATATATATGTCGTTTAATTAGCGTTGAAGAATCTTGGTGTATTATACAACCAAACAGATTTTTCATCCAATTTTTTGCACATTTTTCAAGTTTATATGCATTTTTGCGAACTATATTAAGTTATGAATAAAGCAAGACTTACGGTTAAGAAATCCTTTGGAAATTGACGGAGTTATTGGGATATAGCTGACTTATTAACAGTTGTCTCTTTTTAATATAGCAAATAAGTGTTCTTCAAAATTGTAAATGTTACTAAAACAAATAAAGCTGCCGTACATTTAGATTTTTTCAAAAAATCGGCATTTTTGGAGCAAAAATTGGCAAATCTGCATTTTGATCATTTTAAGGCAAAAAATCGGCAAAATACCAATAAATAGGCAAATATAGCAGGCCTAGTCTTGGGTACACGTTGATTTATTTATTTTTTTTTTAAACATCAACTTTGCTGTCTCTGAGAGAGTATTTCCACAACTACAACAACACAACTACATTTTTAGTTTTGTACATCACTGCTCTATGGCCTATTAACGAGAAGATCTGTAAAACAAAAAAGAGCCTTAGCAAGTCAATGAAAGCGATTTAGATATTTACTGCAGATCTTACTTTCAAACAAGCAATTAAGCTTTTCCAACTTAATATGTCAAACTGTAGAGTAATGCAAAGTCGAGCTATTGTAGATCGACTATAACTTTCTTACATGTTTTCTTTGTGGCCATTTATATGTAAAATTTAAATTTGTTTTTTTGTTAAATAAAAATAACAATTTACAAATTGATAAATTGTGTATAGATCTCTCTCACTCTTTCTATCTCTCTCAAATACTTTATAAAAGTTTATTTTTATATTCGGTATTTGCATATTTTTCCAATTTAGTTTTTTAAATAAAGAAAAATTTATTTTTTAAAAATGAAAATATATAAGAGAAAAAAAGACTAAAAGATATCGATATACATAGTTTCTACATTACTTCCTTATATGGTATATCGCAATATACTGCACAATAGAGTTGAAACTATAAAATGTATTTCTAAGAGTTTAAACTTAAAATGAAATTTAAAAAATATACATATTTATTCAAAAATATTTTGATATATTTGTGCAACAAAAAGGAAATATTTATTATCTTAAAAAAAAGAAGTCGAAAAAGAAAAATAATACAAATAAATATTAAAAGAAAAACAAATATGAAAACTATAGTCGTTTGAACTAAATCATGGCACACCTTACACCTTAAAGTACTTATCAGAATTTTTTCTTCCTTTTATAATACCTGGTGGCAATGAGGGATTGACTTAATTCGCTAAAAATCATTTGATCTGTGCGATATTTCCAATAAGTGCGCTCATTGGGGTGTCCTACTTGGATAAAGGAGTTTTTGATTATAAATGTGACTGATAGCTGGAGTCCTTTTTTCGGTGTTAACCATTATGTTAACAGCAGAAAAAATATACGTAAAATATAAAAATCGATAAAACACCATATCTCCAGTATAAGATATTTAATTTCACTCAAACAAGAGAATATGCTATAAAGTTCAACCAAATTTGTTTTATCTCGTCTATCTGCACATGGATTACGAAAGTTTTGATTTCATGGCATAAATTTTTATTGCAGACAACAATACTTTTTCCTGTTCAACTTAAGAAAAACTTGCAGAGGTTACGTTTCAACACACAATCAATCACAAGCAGGATAAATAATTTGCTGATGCCATAAATAGTTTAAAAAATAGTTAAATAGTTAATAGTCGTTTTTACTGTCATGGATATTTAGCGCTTCTCTATTGACACGTTTAAGCTTTAGATATTATAACCCATTTACGACCCTTTTCTAATACTTTGTTTACATCATGATTGACGTCATTTAAGAATTTCCGACATTTTTTTTTTTTTTTTTTTTTTTTGAGAATCGATCATATATTAATATTTCATAATACGAGGCAACATCATAATAAAGTTTGATATTTTTTAGCAAAATTTTGATGTAAAGGGTGCCCAGATTTAATTTTGCTGCGATTTTTTTCTACTTCTAATTTTTATGCAAAATTTTTATTTTCAGATTCTGAATACATTCCGGTTAATTAATTAATATGGAACGTTGCACGAAGGAATGATGTGTTTTTATTATTAAAACATTTTTTGAAATGGCAAAAGGTTTCAAGATGTAATTAAGAATTTTTTTTTACAAAAAGCCTTACAAGCAGAATTGCCGCATTATTGTCCGGAGGAATCATCGGATCATATATTTTTAAAACGTAAATAGAAATGCGATTACGATCAATGGAAATCAGGGAAATTATGAGAAGCTTTTTGTGGCGAAAAATTGATAATTTAAGCGTAGAGAATACCATCAACAGGATGGTACCACTTGTGACACAACAAGAGAAACAATGGATCTTTTGAAAGAAAAGGTCGGCCACCAAAATCGTGCGGTTTGACACCTTTAGACTTTTTTGTGGCGTTTTTTGACATCGAAAGTGTACTGCAATAATACCACAACAGTTCAAGAGCTTAAAACCAACATTATCGAGCAGTTATCAACCATTGTTAATAGTTTATTGAAAAATGTGATTGATAATTTTGGTAAATGATTGGGAGCCTGCCGAGCCTTGACCGAAATAATTTTTAATTTTAACCGGAACCTATTTGTAATAAACTGAACTAAAAATATTTTTAATATCTGAAAAAGTCAATTTTTGACACCCTTTACAAGTGCTTTTTGTCAATTTGGCCGAAAAATGGCAATTTTAAGAGAAAGTTTTCGTTGGATTATTTTTCACAACTTACGATGTGGATTATCTCAACCAGAATGTGTCGATGACCTCAGCTCTTTGTATGGCATTAAAGCACCATCAAAAACCACTGCTATAGTGAATTCAATCGTAGTCGTAGTTCGATCGTCAACGAATTTCGTGAAGGTCGTCCAAAATCGGTTGTTTTGCCACAAAACATCGATGCAGTCCGTAAACTGATAATGCAAGATCGTCATGGGACATTTCGAGATAGAGGCATCCTTGCACTTTATTCCACTTCAATACATACGATTTTGCATGAACACTTAGTTGTAAAAAAAATTTGTTCGTTGGATACTTCATCACTTATCAATTGCTCAAAAAAAGGCTCGTGTAAATTGGCGTAAGGAAATGATTGAAAAGTTCGACCGTGGTGCTTCAAAAGTCGTGTATAAAATCGTTACAGGTGACGAATTATGCGTATGAGCCGCCGTGTGGGTATTTCAAGACTAGCTACATCCCACAAAAGTTGTTCGTGGAAAAAGCACAGCGAACCATATGGTCGCCTGTTTTTTCGGCCGAATGGATCATGTGGCCATTGTTCCCCTTGAGCAAGGTAGGACGGCAATTCTGAGTGACACACAAGTCTTCGGAGAAATTCGTAAAACCAACCGCCGAATACGAATCATTCTCCATCATGACAATACAAGCTCTCACACATCTCGTCAAACAGTAGGTATCACTCCGTTAGCTATCACTCGGATGGTCCCTCTTTCTATCTCTTTGCCTTATCCCTATTTGTGTTCTCATGAGCCAGGTTGCTCTGTTCTACGTCGTTACATTTTCTACTTGTTGTTTCCTTATGTGCCTTTAGATGATAATAAGCCAGATCGTCATCTCGTTTCATCACGCGCCCATACTACCTTAGCCTGTTTTCTCTCATTTCGTCCGCAATTGGTGGGACCTTCATGTCATCTCGTACCTTGTTGTTGCTAATCTTGTCTTAACGAGTTATGCCCATCGCCCATCGCATCACTGTCAACATCTAAAGCGTTTTGAAGCACTTGATACCATTTCTTACATAAATCTACACTTAAAGAAACAGAAGCGAAATTCGACTGTAGAGTAGAGCTCATTTGGTAGTAATTTTTTTACCAAACCTTGTATATGGTCATAAGCCTGTTATTTTATAAACAATTAGTATTGATTGCTAATTCTTTTTCAAAATCTAAATACTTCTTAGATTTTTATTTCATATAAATTAGCATTTCAAACTAAATTTTTAACTCTTAAATGAAACAGAAAAAAAATTTTGCTTCAAACCCTTTTCTAAGCCATCTAGAGAAGAAAAAGAAAACCAGCAACACGTTTATGCTTTAAAATGTGAAACAAAGTGAAAAGAATTAAAAGAAAATGGAAAAAAATAAATAGAAAAACAATTTTACCATGTTCGTATAAATATTTAAGCCGATAACAGATTAATTAGCATTTCAGACAGCAGGCAAATAAAAAAACAAAGTAGAAAACATAGAGCACAAGTATATCACACTTTGGAAGAAAAAAAAACAAAAACCTTTTATAGAAACACAGTTTTTACACATTGAAGGAACCCTACTACATATCTAACTATAGCTACTTCATGTACATCTGCAGCATTGCCATAGCCACCGTATATGATAATGATGATGATGATGATGATCGTCATGAGTATGAAAGTGATGATGGTGTAGGGAAGAAAAAAATATATTTCAACTTTACAGATGTACTGAATGTACTAAAATGTACTCTTTTTTTGGTGATACATATCTTCTTGACTGTTTATTTTTTTTATGGTTAACTTTTAAATAACGTTTTAGTCCATGAAACCAATGTATGGATATAACGATGTTACTGTGTGTATCGGAGCTTGTGGTAAATTTATAGTGTTTTTTCCGTTTTATGTTTTCTTCATCAAATTTGCATATTACAGATATTTTTTAAGTTAATTTTTCCAGTTTTATTTGACGATTCCAGTTTGCATGAGAAATCTAAATTGAAATCATAGAAATGTTTTCTTTTTTTATCAATCAAATATTTAATTAAAAGGGGGGACTAATTATGATAGGAAATGAAATGTAATGGCATAGAATATATTTAGAGATATTCTCGTCAGCATAGAGGAAAACAAGTCATAAGTAAACGCTTGCAACTACAAAATTAAATAAAAATTTTATAGATCCTCAAACTGTGATTAATGGTCTTAACAATGCCAATAAAGCAGTGTTATGTTATGTTGGTTATGACAAAAATGCATAGCGACCGAAAGAATATTATGTGCAGCCCCATCAAATTAAGGCTACGAACAAAGCCAGTAATCATATTTGATGAGGAAGAAGTTGTACTACACATGTACGAACACGAAACGTAAGATCTGCCGAACACATTGCTGCTATTCGGAAAAATGTGTTGGAGAATCTGAAGCAGTCCATATTGCTTGGCTCACAATATCTCGGGCGAAATTTGGTTTGTAACTGGAACCTGCAGCCACACATAATTCAGCTAATCCAGGAGGTAAAGGTAAACGACTACGAGCGTTTCTTTGTGGAATATGCCCTAATTTTCATAATCTTTCTGGATAAGGGAGAATGTCAACGAACATTCAATGGATTTGACGGGGCGTCATCGATCTATATGTCTTTAAGACCGATGATGACCATACTATCATCGTCAACGGCACATTTATTACCATTAAGGCTTATTTTAAGGTTTAGCCACCAAGATCGTATAATTGGTCTCTTAAAACTTATTTTCTTCAAGGGGTTTTCTAGCATCTCAGGTCTGGGCGATATATATACCTTAAAATACAGCGGCCTCAAAGCCAACATAGGGGTGGCGTGGTGTAGTGGTTGGAGCACCCAGGTCTAAGGCCCAGCAGAGGACATGACGAAAAAAATTTAATTGTGATTTTGAGTGTTTAATAAAGAGACTGCAACTTTCCTCCAAACAAGTCCTTCTTTAAAATAAAAAAGAAGCCTCCCTGACCTTTCAGCTTATCTCTCGTAATGATAACAAACATCAGACGAATGGTCAGAAAAAACGCCACAAACTAGGAAAAAATTAAAATGCTAAAGTAAGGATCACCATCAATTAGCAAGGAAATTCACCACTACACAATCATATGGAGGGGGCTACAATGAGTTAATCATCTACTTAGCTTGAAGAATCAAGTTGATTAATGAAATTGAAACAAAGTAATGGATGCTTTGTGGAAAGCAAATATGCTCCATAGAGATGTGATGGAGAAGAAAAAAAGGCAAAATTAACCTATGCCACTCAGCTTTATTTGTGCACAAAAATTGAAATCGTGCGGCCATATACACGATCATTTCTGGGACTTCCCCTTTACTTGGACTCGAGCAAACTATATGTTGGTTCACTTCTAAAAGTGAAGCGACGCCGGCATCAATAGAGTCCATCAATTATTGGTCCGTATTTTAAGTTTTTGCCCTATTGCTCAATTACCAGATTTATTTTCATTTGGTAACAATCTCTGATGCTGCTTTTAAGCCAGCTCTGTACTCAATACCCGGTGTAATTGTGTTGTAGAGTATCATAGAGTTCGTCTATACTGTCTATAAATTATTTACTTATTCCTTTATCTTTTGTCTACCTTTCCTGTAGTTGCATTTCCACTTAGCATCGACTAATTCTTGCTTTCATTATATAATTTTTTTTTTCTTCCTCTCTTAGTCATTAAAACTTGTATGCGATATTAGCACATTTTCTCGTTAATCTCTCGGTAACAATATTCAAATTTGCACAATTTAAACATTTACAGCATTGCACAACTAAGTGTACATGTTTAGGCGAATTGTGCAAATTAGTTGGATTTTAAAGCAGTTACAGCGAAATGATAAAATCCTTAAAACAAATTGTTAAAGTCCAAAGCATTATTTTAAGAAGGAAAAAAAACGAAAACTCTTTGGCCATTTAGTCATGTTTACTCTGGCAAAAAAATTCCACATTGGCAGGCAGGAGTATCCATTGTTAGACGAAATGAAATAGTTGCTCGACTTTTCATAAATAAAGAAGAAGAATTTTTCCTTATTTTCTCTATAAAAGTTTTATGATGGCATGTACTATTTACTCGGAAATAGTTTCTTTTATTACATTATTTTAAAGGAAAAAATTGCTTTCAGTTTTTCGTAGACTAAAAGGAGAATTCTTGAAGATATTTTGAAAATTTACTTCTCTCTATTATTCTCTCTCTCTTTTGTTGACTTTTTTTTTTGTTTTTTTTTTTTTGTATAAAAGAGTTTCTTAATAAACATTTTTTAAGTTGATGTTCTGCAGATGGAATGCATTGGCTTGCAAAGTAAAATGTTTGAGTTTTATTATTAAATAAATACACTCCTTTAAAGAAAATTAAAACAAAAGATAAAGAGAAAAAACTAAAGAAATATTTGCTACAAAAGTTAGTTGAAACTTTCAAATTCATATTTTCATTGTTTCAGCCGGCAATAATCTTTCCAAGAGTTTTGATTTAACTTACAGTAAAAGTTTTTGAAAAAATTTGTTGCTTCTTGTTAGAAACTGATCCATAGTAAAGGGTATACCTAGTATACTTATAGCTACGGGCTTTTTTAACTTTCACTTAATATTTAGCGTAATGTTAGTGAATTTTTGGCAAGCCAATCAACTTATACCGAATGATGAAACGTTTCTTTGATAAGACACCTTTAAATATGATGAAAATTTATCCATATTCGACCTTATCATCATATCAACCAGGTACTATTGCAGGACACTGCGACCCATGGGATCTATTGTACCCCTTCCGGTCTATAGTTTCTTCAGCCTTCCTTATGAGCTCCAGCTGATCTAAAACCATAATGGTGGAGACCCTATGTCTACCTAAATATTTCCATCTAAGCCTATCAAGTACCCTATTCGAGAGGTGCTACATATTTATATATTTAGTGAATAATAACAAATATTTTTAAATGAAAATGGCTTGATTGTTTTTTAAAATATTTCCGTTAATGATCAATACACTTTTGCATTCGTTTAAACCATTCATCAAAGTAGTTTTTCCATTTCTCTTGAGACACATCCTAAACATGATTTTTGAACGCTTTAACTGCTTCTTCAGCATTTATAAATTATTGACCACGCAGTTTACCTTTGATTTTCGAGAACACTGTTTGACGAGATATGTGAGAGCGCATTGTCATGATGGAGAATGATTCGTCTTCGGCGATAGGTTTTACAAATTTTTCCGAAGAGCTCAAGCAAACAAATGATTGTGTACCACTCAAAATTAATCGTCCTACGTTGCTCAAGCGGAACAGTGACCACATGACACATTCATTTGCTTCGCTGTGATTTTTCTACGAACTACTTTTGTTGGATTTAGCTCGACTTGGAATACTCACACGATCGATATTTGTTTTGTTTCCGGCTCATACGCATATATCCATGATTAGTCATCTGTCACGATTTTATTCACGTCTTTTGAAGCACCACGGTCGAACTTTTCAATCATTTCTTACACCAATCTACACGAGCCTTTTTTTTGAGCGATTGCTAAATTTTGATGTATCCAGCGAAAACAAATTTTTTTTTACAACTAAGTGTTCATGGAAAATCTTATGTATTGAAGTGGACCTAATGTGCAAGAATGCCTCTATCTTACAATATGTCACATCTTGCATTTTCAGTTCGATTTTGGACGACCCTCACGAATTCTATATACTGTGATTTTGTGTTTTTTGCTTTATCGCCATACAAAGAACTGATGAACTCATTTTTGTTGAAATAATCCAAGTCGATAGTTGTGAAAAATAATCCAACTAAAACCTTCTCTTGAAATTTCCATTTTTTGGCCAGTGTATACAAAACAAATAGCAGTCGAACATCAAAACGTTGCTGAAAAAAATGTCAAACTTTATTATTGTGTTGCCAGATTTTAGTTATTGGCTTTAGTGTTGCCAGTTCCCGAAATATAAATAATATCCATTGTATATGTGAGCACAGTCTGCAAACATTTACATCTGTGACCGCCATCCTCTTCAGATGCACTCTTAATCCACAGTAGTCCATAAGAAACTCCATTAGTAGTGTCAAGTCCGACCTGCCATACTTTAGAACCTCAGGCCGACGCCAAAATTGCGGACTGATCGCCGCCCCAGAGTGGCGAACTCCCCTTTGAGCATTCCAGTGTTCCAAGCGTCCGGAAATTTCCTAATCATTGATTAAACGAGGATGGTATTAAGTGGCGCTGCACAGGAAGGTTACGGCTCAATATAGGATATTCGACCTTAATTGGAATATAATCCCTAACCAAATATCATTAAATATAATTTTTTTTAAAGAATGTTAATGTTGTTTAGCAACCATCCAAAAAATAAAGTTACCACACTTTTGAATTAATCATTCACAAAAAATGTTTACCTTTTTTTATTTATTTATTTATTTATTTATTTATCCATTATATATTTACCTACCCAACACTAAAGGTCTGCTAAACCAATGGCTTGTCAGCAGAGAAAATCAAATTGAATAAATATTAAAATATAATATCAAAAATATTTTCATATGTACGAGGGCAGATTGACATTGAAGCTACCTAGCGCTAGATGGCAGCACAAACACAAAAACTTTTTCTTAGAAACTACGATCTGTCAAATGTCTGCTGTTAAAATTCTAGCCAAATTCATCGTTTAGTTTATTTGTTGTAGTCGTTTGAAGTAAGCAACTTTTGTGTTTCTTGGAAAATGGAAAAAAGTGAATTTCGTGTAGTGATTAAACACTATTATTTGAAAGGCAAAACGGCGAAAGAGACAAAAGAAAAGCTTGATAAACATTACGGCGAATCTGATCCATCAGATTATATGGTAAAATATTGAACAAGAACTGCAACAATACCATCAACAGGAAGGCCAAAAGAGGTGGTTACTGAAGAAAATATCAAGAAAATCCTCGATATCGTTATGAATGATCGCCGGGTCAAAATACGTGAGATTGCTGAAATGGTAAACATATCATAGGAACGTGTGTTTAACATTTTGCATGAACATTTGCATATGAAAAAGCTATCGGCAAGATGGGTGCCGCGTTTGCTCAAAAACGAATTCGACAGATCACTTCACAGCGGTGTTTGGACATGATAAAGCATAACCTGTTGATTTTTGGCGTAGATTAATAACTGTTGATGAAACGTGGGTGAACGTCCACCACTACACACCTGAAACTAGAAATCAATGGAAGCAATGGGTGGAAGCTGGCGGAAGTGCTCCGAAGAAGGCGAAGACAGCGAAATCGGCTGGCAAGGTTATGGCCACTGTATTTTGGGATGCACACGGAATATTGCTCATCGATTATCTTGAAAGGGGATCGACAATCACAGGAGAGTATTATCGTGCATTATTGGATCAATTGGTTGATGCAATCAAGGAAAAACGACCACATTTAAACAAGAAAAAAAGCTCTTTCTTCAAGACAACACACCGGTTCACACAGACTTTGATACGATGCTAAAACTAAGAGAAATCCACTTCGAATTGGTTAACCATCCACCTTATGGTCTAGATTTAGCCCCTAGTGACTTTTTTCTGTTTCCAAACTTGGAAAAATGGCTCGCAGAAAAAAGATTCATCTTAAACGAAGAAGTGATTACCGAAACTAATGCGTATTTTGAGGAGTTCCCAAAATCGTATTATTCAGATGGTATAAAAAAGTTGGAAAATCGTCTTACCAAGTGTATTGAGCTAAAAGGAGACTATGCTGAGAAATGAATGGTTTTTGAAAAAAAATGTTTTTTTTTTCGTACTTAGGTAGCTTCAATATCAATCCGCCCTCGTATGTATGCAAAATATAATATAACAAATATAATAAAAATATGTATAAAGTTGGCAAAAGACCTTATCTGAACTGGAATTTTGTTGAAGATTGTGGACAGCGTAACTTTCAAAGAGTACTCTTCCGAATTCATTGTTGAAACGTTCTACCTTGTATCTTCCTTGTGCATTACATCTTGTGTTGTGGTGGTGGTCAATAGGTCTTAGAAATCTACCAATCTTATAAAAATTATTAACCAAGGTCATGCGATAAATGCTATTTCCGTTCAATAAGTTTAATGCCCTAGCGAGTACATCAGTTGAGTTGAGATTTGTTGTATTTCTTAGTGTTGTGAAGCGGGTTATTCTGTTGCGAAACTCCTTCCTTAGATTTTGGGAAATACAAAAATAAATACCGAATAAAAGTAAAATTTGGTGACAAGTAAGTCACATTTTTAATGTAAATAACTCCATTTCGCCACTCACTACGCTGCTCCAAGCACGGTAAATACAAAGCATCGACGAGCGCCACCACGGGCGGTGTTGTAGCCGTTGTTTAGCAAGCGTTGTATTAGAAAAAAGCATTCAGCCAAACTATGCAACAAACACACTGTTGCTAGATGAACCCCATATTGTATATTTTGGATCTGTTGCAGGTCTGCCAGATGAAATTTACATAAAATCATCATTTTTCCGATAAATTTTAAAAATATCGTCATTTCAGTTTCGAAAAATCTTCAAAGAAATCATAACAAAAACAATCAAGTTTGTAGTGTTTCAATTGTTATTTATAGTACATATGTATATAGTACATATATAATAAATTACATATTTTTAGTGCGTGCTTGAAACTACGTACAAAAGAATACCTCATTTGCCAAATCCATTAAGTAAACTTTTAGAAATTTAATATGCATATCTTACACAATTTTATGCTTATTTTGTTAAAAAAATTATATATTATTCTTGGATAAGAATTCTATGTTTTTGTTGAGTTTACTTGGCAACCATATAAAGTGTGGGCAAATTTGAGGTTGGGAAGTAAATTGGCTTAAAAACACATTTTTATAAAAATTCAGTTTTATTCATACCAATATAAAATATTAATATCGGAATTAATAATGAAATAAGATGTCGGGCAAATGTCTACCTATAGCACGTCGGCAGATGTCCGACCTGTTCACAAAATTTTCACCCAACAAAGCTTCGTTTATCTCTTCAATGCAGCGCCGAATTTCGTCTTTCAGAGTGTCAATTATTTGTGGTTCACGTAAACCCGATCTTTCAAATGGCCCCAGAAAAATTAATTCAGCGGGGTTAAATCATCAGAACGAGGCGGCCAATTGATATTGCCAAATCGAGAAATTACGCGACCTGAAAATTTCTCATGCATTGAATTATTTGGCTGGCTGTGTGGCTTGTGGTGCCGTCCTACTGAAACCAAAGGTCACTGATGTCAACATTAGTCGATTGTGGCCGCAAAAAATTGGCTATCATAGTTAGGTAGCGCAGAGGATTCACGGAGACGGCATTTCCTTGCTCAATTCCAAAAAAATGCGGGTCGATTATGCCGCCTAACTACAAACCGCACTATACGGTTACTTTATTTATATGTAATGGTTTTTCGAGGACTGTTAATGGAATTTTCGAGCCACATATTCAACAATTCTGTTTGTTTACATAACCGCCTGATTGAAAAATGGGCTTGGAAAAAGCTGCTCGAATTTCACGAAGTAATAAACTAACTAACACCATTTGGATAGTAAATTTTCACAATTAAAATTCTTTGTTCAAGAGTTAGCGTTCCATAGTTAAAATTTCCCAATTTTTTACTGAATAAGTGTCAAAGCTTGACATTTCATCATTTGACAGCCAATTTACTTCCCAACCTCAAATTTGCCCACACTGTAAAAAGCTTCGATATTCTGTTGGTTTTTTTTTTTTTTTTTTTTTTTTTGCTACATTACTTCAGTTACTACTAAAACTATTTTATTTTGTTTTAGGCGTTACTCTTTATTAACGTTGAGTTCAAACAAAAATCAGAAGTAAGCTAGTTGGTCTCACCTACAAAGAGTTATTAGTCCTTTTAGAGCTGCCAATTTTCCATATATCAAAAATCGTCATTTTAGAAGCAAAAAACGTCAAAATGACGAGTAATCGTCAAATCTGACAGCTAAGGACTGATGACTGTATGACAGATAACCTCTATAGGCAATATTGCTAGTCTATAACTGTTCCTGTATATATATTAATGGATATAATGTTGTTGGTCTTTATTGCCAAAATTTTCTGTAAAATAGATCTAAGCTGTTGCAAATTTTTATTCAATAATTCCTTTTTATTAAATTTATGAAATAATTTTGCTTCTAATTCCCTTACCCCTTTCAAATCTACCTCATGTGTGTATATAAGTATTTGTATATTAAAATTCTCACTTACTGTACAAGTGTGTGTTAAAATTTTATCTCTATTTTTCTACTTTTTTTTAATCAAAACCCTCTGTCTGCAGAAATTCGAGAAAATCACTGAAATCTATAACACCTGTGTTGTATGTGGCCTCTTGACAACAAACATCCGGCTTTACAACAAAGGGATATGCACACACTCTCACACAGTTGTTTTCTCAATGGCATAACATGGGAATAAATAAAAAAAAACATTTTAACAAAAAACAAGAAAAACAAACAACAACAACAAAAGAGAAACATATGTCCACTTGACACTAAATTGAAAATTTGCCACAATCTGTCAAAATGTGTAAACATGGCAGGAAAATAATTGACATGACATTCTGTCT
Organism: Wohlfahrtia magnifica; assembly: GCA_023159175.1. NCBI lineage: Eukaryota > Metazoa > Arthropoda > Insecta > Diptera > Sarcophagidae > Wohlfahrtia > Wohlfahrtia magnifica. The sequence continues at coordinate 2,554,334 of JAKWBJ010000539.1, forward strand.
TTTACACCCACACTCTCTTATACTAGGGGAGTTATGAAAAGGAAATATAAGCTCTCCACTTACTTTTCCCAATACGTTCTGCGCTCTAATGCATATAAAAGGTTTTTTTTTCATCATCATATTAATGCATTACAACAAATGTACTGCTGCAAACAAAAGCCTTAATTATAGCCCCAGGTTATGGACACACGATTTAATGTTGGCTAGAAAATTCAACAACAACAACAGCAGTTAAAGTCAAAAGATTTCATCATGATTTTTAAATGAGAATTACAGTATTAACACAGATTTTCAAAATTATACTCTTTTTACAAATACAATAGACTTTACTCTGAGGGGGATGATTTCTTTTCAAATAAAGTCCCTTTTTAGCTGTACATGTGTGCTTTTGTGTTAATTTCCTTTAATATTTAAATATTATTTAGCAGAAAAATAAGGAAAATAAATGCTACAAAAATATTTCTTCGTAATACTCGTATGCAAATGTTGACTTTAATGGCAAAGTTGCCTGCCATCTGTGTTCTGTTGTGTTGTTGTGCGGGCACGAAAGTTCATTATTGTATTTGTTGTTCGTATTTAATGATGATGAGGTCATACAAATACATGTGTACTTGCATCTAATAAACATTACACATACAATCCTAGAGAGTAAGCAAATAGCAATAGCAGCAACAAAAGAGAGTAAAAATAAGCAGTAGGTATGTACAATTTTAATAATGTCTTCTGTGAATGTATAGTGTGTGTATGTTTTCATTTTATACATTAATTTGAGTTAATTTTAAGATTTTCAATGTGTTGTTGTTGTAATTGGAAATCAGGAAAACAAAATAAAAACAAAACCAATAAAGGAAAAAATACAACTGTTTTTTATATTGTTTAACATCATTCTTCTTTTGGCATTTGACTGGAGTTGAAGGCACATGCATAATCATGTTTTACATTTTAGTACAACAACAAATAAACCGAACATAAGTATAGTTAATGTAATACCAACAATCATGGAGTCATCGTTGTCGATGCTCGTTAATGCAATTTGAAATATTCATGAAACGTTAATAAAGGTGACCAGCTTTATTAATTTCTTAAAATTGTGCGGAAAATGAAATACATTTTTAATAAAAAATTTATTAACAGTGGTTTTGAACAAAACATAACTCATGCTAATGTATTAATAGCAAGATGCCTTTAAGGATTGGTTTAATTGGTTGGTTAAACGTTTTACTTACTTGATGCAGCATTGAGAGAATTATATTTCTGTAAGTAACCTTGAAGTAACTCTTCCACTTGACAACCGAGCGGTAGTATTTAGCTTTTTTACCGTTGACTCAATTACAAAACATGAGACACTATTAGGTTTATATGCTAACAAAAAATTCATGTTTTGCTTAATAAAAACCAGCTAATGCGCATAAGATAAACTGACAATTTTTCGAGTAAAATTGAAAATTCGTTTCAAGTGTAGCGATTCTAGATTGAAAATAAATATCAACTCGGCAAAAACACTATTTTATCAATGCCAAGCCAAAATCTCAAAATTCTGCATGATTATATCGACTACAGTTATTGTTATTATTATAATATCCAACACCATAACATAGAAAGAAAGAACATACAGGGATACCACGTCAATTGCAGTTTGAAAATCAACTTAAGGAATTGTTTACTTCTTAATAAATGATATGATAGAATATGAATGAAAATTAATAAAAATTGTATTTATATTTTGAACAACAACAGCTTCTACAAAAAACTTCAAATGTTATGCTTAAAATATAATACAGCACTTTTTAATAGATCGATCTCTTAATATCATAATCATGCAATAAAATCATTAAGCTTATCCAATAGCTAATCTAGACCAGTAGTCAGCCCACAGCCCCCGGAGCACATGTGTGTTTATTAGTGCCGAAAAGAAAGAATGCAAATGAGAGAAAAAATGCTAGTTTAATGCTCTCTTTGTGCCGACCACTGATCTAGAGCAAAAGTGGCCACAGAGAGATCTAAATTTGTGCAGTAATATTAGTACATTTTTGCTGTGTGTGTTGAAGAAAAAACTAAAAAGAAGGTAAACCATAACACAAATAAAAATTTTGGACTTTTTTTTCCATTTTAGTTACTTGTTTTCTCGAAATACGAAATAAAGTAATAATTTCTTCTAATGATTATTACTCAGGTTCTTAATTGGTGTATAACTTAAAAAACAGGACTTTTGTTTTGGCTGTTGTTGTGAAACTTTGGTACAACTTAAATTCAATCTAAATACTCGTTAGCGTTAGATATGATCTCTCTCATCTTTTTAATAACATGTGGACAAGGCGCCAAAAGACTGTTCGTTTTTTGAGGAGAAGAACGAATCAAATCGGTTTCATATACTCAGTTCTAAAGTAAAATAAGTGAACTGGAAAGTGTGAACTGGAACTGAACAAAACTATCGAATCACTATTTTATAGTTTTAACTGGTTTTAACATCTGTCATGATGGAATATAACGGCTTTAAATCAGGTCGAATATTCGGGGTTTTTCTTTGCCAAAGCTTGCACTTCGGGTTGTCGTAATTGATCCAGTTCTTATCGCCAGTAATAATTGAATTTGAAGTGTTGTGTTCAATATTCAATGTCATGAAGTGTTCAATGAAACATATTCATTGCAACGCTACTCTTTGGTTCGAGTATTTTTCGATTCATTACGAGCAAGCGCTATTTAGCTAAAAATTTCCTGAAATGAGTTAAGAAGTTCGTTACAAATTTTTAAATTATTATACCAAGTTGTGTTAGGCCAGTTTATATTTAATTAATATTTCGTGTTATCTTAACGTTTTTTATATTAAAATATTGGATATTTTTGGTTACTTTTGGTATGTAAGAAGCCCGCCTACAAACCAACATAACATAACTTAACTTCAGAACATTGCTAGCAACTGGTTATGTGTATTTACGCTATGAAAAACTTATCCAACCAATGCATCTGCCGTTCGGAGCTGGCGCTAAACTGTAGGTACCTTTCAATAGATCTAAAAATAGAATCTGTTGCATTTCATTGCTTAAGAAAATACACCATTGTTCTACTCGAGATGTCTCTGAAACTATGTATGTATGTATTCTAATGCTACATTAGAATCACAGAACAAAATGCATGCCGCGTCTCCTACACTAACAGTCTAGAAAAATTTTGAAAGTATTCGATCTCACGCTATAATTTTCACACACATTTGGTCACTTTAATTATTAAAAAAAAGCGTTAGTCTGGTTTAATTAAACCCGACAATAACAAAAATCGAAAATAAAATGTAAATAGAGGACTTCTTTTGTACCACATTCATTCTCCCCCATTAAGAAAAAAATAAAATGAACTTAAAAAACTCTCATTGAAGCACACAGACTTAACAACTCTTAATAGACAGGCCATCAACACCCAAAACCAGCCAATTACCAACACACAACTGTGGCTTTACTGCAGCTCAATTTCTTTTTTTAATATTCTCTTGCTCTATCTCTCCGTAAAACTTTTGAAAAGTCATTTAAGATTGTATGAAAGTGTATGTTGTGAGTTTTAATCATTATCGTTGTTTTTGTTGCCGTTTTATAACCTTTACAACCATTGATAGTGGTTGTTGAGGGTATGAACTGGTATTTGTAGCACCTTAAATGACATTCTCCTATACACTCTCTAACACAAATGAAGCATATCAGTCCGCACATCAATGCATATCTTGTTATCAAAAAGCAAATCGGTCTGTAATTTTAAGTAATTGCCATACAATTATAGATTTGTATGGACTCATAAAAAAGCATGTAAAAAAACTGCCAATTATTATTGTATAGATCAGTCTATATTTAACATTAGCTATTGGGTATACAAGTTAATAATGTCAATAAAATCGACTTGAAAAACGTATTTATTATAATAACAAGATGAATTGATACATTATTCCAAGTATTGTCCATCGTTAGCCACTACATTTTCCCATCTTTCTGGTAGCATATGGATTCCGCGTCAAAAGAACTGCTCCGATTTTGAGATAAAGAATGAATCGCCAATTTCTGATACCCTATTCTGAAGTGAAGCGTATTCCAATAATGGCGTTCTGCATCGATCGAAACAAATGTTAGTCAGAAGGGGTAATTCTGGGCTATAAGGCGGGAGAGCCAAAACTCCTTATCCACTGTTTTCCAAATAGTTTTTGAACGGTCTTGCAACATGTGGCCGAGCGTTATCATGATGGAAGATTATGGCATCGTGTCTCGTCGGATATTCTGGGAGTTTTTTGTTGATTGCCCCCTTCAAACGAATCGATTGTGTTCGGTACAGGTCCTCTGTGATAGTCTGACCCGATTTCAACAGATAATACAAAACACCCTTCTGATCCAACCAAATACAGAGCATTACCTTGGCCTCTGCGTTGATTTGGCTGGTTGGTCGGGCTGACTTTTCACGCTTTTTTAACAAAGGAAGCAAATTAAACACATATTCATCTCTTTTTACGGCATTTAGATATATGGCCAACATTTTTAAAACCTATCTGTGCCGTACAAAGAGGTATGAGTTTGTCTTTTAGCATGTCACCGAATCACTTTTGAAGAAATATAAAATCGGCTTCAAACTTGGAACGCTTTAAAAGACGAAAAATTTTTCTGAGACTGGATTTGCAAATTGTAAGCAGTGATTTGAAAATTGGTTATTTCATTATCTCTTTTAAGGTAAAAAAAGGCCGAAATATTTAATTTGTAGTCCGAATACGCAAATTATACTTATTTTTGCTATAAATAAACTAAGAAAACCTTTAAATTAAAAAGGGTTTCTTGAGTTATCCAGTGGGTTGCCAACCCTGATCCAAATCGACATTATTAACTTGTATACCCAATAATATACACATTTCAATCCAAAAATTCACCTGATACATATAAATTGAATTCAGACTAACTTTTAATAACTAAAGTGAATCCTAAAAATTACATTAAGCTACAGGGCATCATATAGTCCGATTTGACCGATTTTTATTTCCTTATCTTTTTTTTTTGTTTTTGCTATAATTTATTGAGAAGTCCAGCGAAAATCAAACGACCACTTTTTATACACCAATGCTGACGACAGAGTATTTTCATTCACTCCTACTCCTCTTGTACGTACACGTATTTGCACAAATACAAAATGCATTTAATATTGTGGCATGACTTCATTTGGCTCCTTGCGTTTCTTCAAAAGCTTTGGAATGGTTCAATGAAGCTGTATAGTTGAAAAGAAATATTTATTTTAATTAGCCAGCCAACATTTACACAGCTGAGATTTGCGGTTATCGTTAAACACAAAAAAAAAAAACAAAAAAAGGAAAAGGAAGCTGAAAATAATGAATTTATTATGTTGACAACGTACATCTTTTTTAAAAAATTCTTTTTTATTATTTTAAATACTTTAAAGAGAACAGTTCTTAAGCTTGTAAATAAATCAAAGGCACTTTAAAAAATGTATGAATTCAAACCGGAGAATAAATAAATGATTGTTATTCTTTAATGATTTAATTAATTTACTTCAATTGATGTGTTCAGTAGATTCCTCTTATATTTTTTTGTAATTCCATTTAAAAATTTAAATTTGTTTTAATTACATTTACAGCAAGTCAAACGTTTTTAATTTCTTTCAATTTTTGTTCTTCAAATTCTTCACTGCTCCACCGCTAGAAATAATAAAAGAAGAATTGTATTCGCTGGAAATGAAATTCATTTAAGAAATCCCCCAAAAATTAGTTCAAACGGAAAAAGCTCGTAATTACAAAAGTATTATTTAAATCAAAACATTCAAATGAATGGCTAGTGACTGACCCAACAACAAGAGCATATAAACGACCAAAGTTTTCTGGATTTAATTCCATTTTTTTTTCTTTAATTCAATTTAATTGTACGGCAGCAAATTAAAAAAAAAAACAGCACAAATGATTCAAACGTTATGCTAAAAACAAACACGAAATCTTTTCTTTTTGCCACTTTTTTTCTTTTCTAAATGAAATCACTTTTGATGCTTTCCTTTTTTCGAACTAAAGTTGTCATTAACAATATCTTAGTTTCTTTAAATGTTCAGGCAGTTTAAGTGAATAAGAGCTTATGCTCAAGATATCGATTTTTAACCACAACAAAAAAAAGTAAATTAAAATGTTGATTTCTTACTAAAATCCAATCCATAAACACTGGAAATACAACAACATTAACAGTAGACAACACATCACTGTGAGAAGTAAGGGCTACGAAGTACTTACTTGATATAAATAAATGTCATACCAGCCGACGCAACGGCTGCCCACTTAACATGGAGTCGAAAAGTCCAGGATGATCTAAAGCAGTGATGTGCAAAAGTACAAATGTAGTTATGTTAGTGAGAACATGGAAATTACTCTCTCAGAGAGAGTAAAGTTGGTGTTCTAAAAAAATTTGAAAAAAATCAACACGTCCGCTGCACATGACACTTATCGTTGTTTCACTGACAATTAAAAGCAAACGCGAAAGAATCTTTTTTTAATTATTTTTTTTTATTGCGTACATTTACCATACATGTGCAAGAGCGTAAGAATACATGTGAGTTGATCGGAGACAAAAGTCTCATAAAAAGCTCATGACTGATCTAAAGGTTCTAGAAAGATTCGTAACAACGTAACGCTATATATCTAGACTGGTGAAATATTTCTGCAAAACGTTTCAAAGATTTTTGCTTAGGAGTAACATCCAACTGGTTTAATAAGTGACACTGTGGAATTGATAGTATCGAAACAGCGAATGGATGCATTATGTAGGAAAGATTCCGTGACATCCTATATCGGTCTGGAACCATGCTGTGCAGCACCACTTACTACCATTCTTAATCTAATCAAGGTTTGGGAAATTGTCAGATGCTTGGAAAACTGAAATGGTCAAAGGAGACTTCGCCACTCTAGGGTGCTCTGAGTATGGCAGGCGTGACTTGAAACTTCTGTCGGATTTTCTTAAGGGCCATTGTTGACTCAAAACGCTTCTGAAAAAGATGGCAGTCACGGCTGTAGATGTTTGTAAACACAGTCTACAAGCATCAGAGTAAAGCTACAAAACAATCGGTAGTACTATCGACCATACCATACCATAGCATCTTGTTCTAACTATTACGGTTCAGGTGCTGCTTCCGTTTGCAGAGAAATGATACATTTCAAGGACTCACCCATAAGTCTAGTTTCCATTTTCCATTCCATTCCATTCCATTTTTTTTTTCTTATTGTGCGACTTGAAACAGGAGAATAAATTCATTTTTGAGGCTTTTTGAAGACTTGAAGGGATTAATCTTTGAATTATGAATTAAAAGTTTATCAAAACTGAACGTTGTTCTACGCTTTTCATAGTTTGTAGTTTTCTTTCACTGTATAATTACTTTAGTTTTGGAGCACTTCATGGTCTGAACAATTTTCGCTATATAAAGATTACTCTTTCATCAAAATTTTCAATACATCAAATTTTATGACACATTGGACAAAATAAAGTGTCCCTATTATTTGTTTCAACACTGTATATTTATTATTATTCTTTGCCTTTGACTAATATTGTTGCCCAAGTAGCAGTCAAAAGAATCCGATAGTATCCGTAGTTTTTTTTTGCAAACTATCGAAATTATCGAGTGGGCCGACTGTCGATAGTTATGCAGCTCTACATCAGAGATGGTTGAGCATATATATATTGTATGAATGTGGAGTTCTTGATAGTTTTAAATGGAGATTTTTGGGAAGACATAAGGTTTCATTGGCCGACATAGGTTTTCAGATCTTCTGGTGTTCATTAGGAAGGCAACAGATCTACTAAACAAACTGTAGACCGGACGTATCACAATAGATCCTAAGGGACCCAGTGTCCTGCAAGAGTGTCTGTTCAGAATGATAATGATAACGTAACGCTATAACCCTAACAAACCAAAGTTAAATTAATTTTTGGTCGACACTAATCAAATACAATGTTGGTTTGTTATTTTACTGCTACGTTGTAACGTTAAGTCAAGTCTTATTGAATTTAAGGAAGATAAATATCAGGTGATTTTTAAGAGCTTTCGGATTTTATTTAAAAAAAAAAAATTTAAATTTAAAGAAATGTATGAAATCTTTGAGTCGATAGAACGATCTGTATAATTCAACATTTAAAGATGATTTCATATAAATTTTGACCGTGGCTACGCCTCAAATGATTCATACGCTGGGTCCAATTTGGGCATATTCCCTCCGACATATAGGCCGTTATCTCAAGAACAAATTCCTCAATATTGGCTTGTAATGCGTCAACCGTTGCGCGCTTGTCCCTATAGGCATGGGCCTTAACATAGCCCCACAAAAATTAGTCTAAAGTCGTCAAATTGCGCGATCTAGGCGGTCAATTAACCGGCCCCAAGCGTGAATTTAACTATTCACCCAACTCGCCTCTCAATTGGGCCATTGTGTTGCGTGCTGTGTGGCATAAGGCATCGCCTTGTTGAAATCACATGTCACCAAAGGCTAGCTTTTCCATTTTGACCAAAAAATAAATAAATTTGTAACCATCGCACGGTAGCGCTCATAATTCACAGTAACGTTCCTGTCTTCGTTGTTTTTGAAAAAGTATGATGCCACCGGCCCATAATCCACAATGCATGCTTCTGACTGCTCTTCACACAATACGGCAATTTCGCTTGTTCACGTATCCATTCAACCAGAAATGAGTTTCGTCGCTGAACACAATTTTCCGATAAAAAAAAGCGGATCTTCATCCCATTGAATTTTGATGATAAAATTCAATAATCTGCAAGCGTTGTTCGTTTGTGTGTCGATTCATGGTTAAATTATAAACCAAACTGAACATGTTTGACAGTTACATGTTACACGAAAACAGCAGAGCTGCCAAAAATAGTATTGCCAAAAGGAAAATTGCTAAAAAAAAAATTCACCCTCTATAACGTATTAGCACTAAGAAAATGTGACCGGAAAACTTTCGTTGTGGTCATATGTTTGACTAAGGAACCTGGATAAAATAAATAATAATTAAGATTCAATCGTACAACTAATCAAAGGTCTGGTGATTGAAGATAAATATTCTTGCATAGTATGTCTCTGTCAATATTATTTTAGCCATTGCCTTGTATTGCAAATGAATAATCGAATTCAAGTAGATCAGTACCACCATCTGAAAACTCCAATAAATATTTGTAAACGATTTTGGATAGTAAAACGTTTTGCTATCTTCTCAAAAGATATCCAAGGTTAAAAATAACAATTTTAGTGTCTTGCAAATGATTGGTAATAAAAATACTCGTGGTTAAAGGGCTTTGATCGAAATTTTGATATTTGGTAGTTCAAATGAATATTCGATATACAAATTTACTCGACCATAAAGTACTAATATTTTACCATAAAATAATTAGGCTCATTAATGTCTAACTTATCGCTAAAAAAATAGTTCTTCGGTAGCCAATTTATACATCTTCCGTAGAAACTGAATGATATGCCGCTGTGGTATGGTAGGTAAGACACCCACCTACCAACCAAGAGGTAGAGGTGCTCGGATCAATACCAGGCCATATCTTCTGATAATTTTCAATAGCGGTATGAGGTAAGCTGGTTCTGAGTATTTACGCTATGAAAAACTTCTCTAACTAATGCATATGCCGTTCGTAGCCGGCGTTAAAATGTAGGTCTCTTCCAATGAGTCTAAAAAAAGAATCGGGTGTAGCTTACTGATTGAGAGAAGTTCCCCTAGTGCCACTTGGATGTCGCGGGAATTATGTGTTATGTAAAAGTGATTTTAGTAGGTAAGCTTTGTTTAGTACAGACACAAATAACCATTTGAAGATGTATTATTTGCTTACCAGGTACATCTACTGACAAAGTCAACGGCAGGACATTAATAGTAAGATTTTATATGAAACTGCTAAAAGAAGTAGTGCGTGCAGGAAAATAAAATCTCTTCTTAACAATGTTAACAGCTGAACAGTTTTTAGAACAAAAAAATTTCGTTTAAGTCCTTTTTCACCTTATCCAAAAGAAAAATACTTTAACTTTGTAGTGCTAATACGAGTAAAACTTAAGTATAAAGTAATATCTTCATTAACAAAAATAAAAAAAATTGTTAGCCAGACAAATTAATATCTTCTAAATAAGTATGTATGTATATCGATCAAAGCAACTGTTTCTTCCGAAGACCTCAAAACAAAAGCCTCCACTATACTATCATTGCCACCACTATCGTCTTTTCATAACATGTTTCATACTTGAACGCCCCTCAATTTTGTACTTGATGTACCACTTCTTCTTCTTTTTTCTTTTTTTTGCATGCGTTCATTTGTGCAGTCATTTAGTCAGTCTTTCAATATTAATATTTTTTCATTCAATTTCTTAAACGATGAGAGGGGAGAAAAATTGCAATTCATTTAACAGGATTTGCTGTGACTTCAAACTGGTGCAATTAAATCTATTTCAACGAGAAGAGTATTCCGTATATTGGCTATGGATTTCCTACTTTTTTCTCACATCCTTTGTATGGCTGAGTGTGTGTAAGAGAGGAGTATTGGAAAGTATAAATTAGTTGTGTTTCTATTAATACTCGTATGTTGTTGTTGTTATAGATGATGATGAAAAGTAAATTTTCTCCTTCTTTATCAATTAATTTAAAATAATTAAATACTGTTTAGTTACCATTACTCACACAAGGAGTATGTATGATAACGAGTAATATGTCTGGTATATGAGAAACTAATTATAGAAATGCCATTACAGTCTGGGTATTAGTGATAGGTGCAAGGGAATAGATAAATTAAAAAAAATAAATAAATATTTTTATATTTTACATCTATTGGAATTTGGTTGAGCACAGGGCATTTATTTGAGTCTTAATTCAGTTATTTTGTAAATTTCGTAAATTTTTAAAATTTGATAAACAAACCAATATATAAAAAAGGAAAACAATTAACCATTCTTTATATTCATTCAAAATCAAACGACTAGTTTAAAATGCTATAAAACGTTAAACAAGCCCTAGTCTCAAATAATGGAATGGACGGATAAAAAAACACAGTAAGAAATTTTAAAAATATAAAAAACTACAATGAAGCAATTGATTCTGGATTAACGCCGTTAGTGCTGAAAGCGATTGGTTTGTATTGATCTAGAAATCATTTGATGTCTCTTAAGCTGGGATCACACGATTGCCTCAAATACACCAATCTGATCTGATTTTTTTGTGACAAATTTGCGCACATTAATAAAATTGTGCCAGTTAATAATTCTGTATTCACATGGTTGTCTTATTTTATACAAAATTTATTGTCACAAGATGTCACGAAACGTTGTATTGACAATAATTGTCCCAATGCTTTCACACGATTGTTCTAGTTTACGACAACTCTGTGAATCAGCTGTTGTGGTAAATTAAATATATATTTTTTTGGTGCTAAAATGGATCGTTCTTAAAAAAGCGCCCTTTTGATTTTTATTGAGCTCATTTAGTGAACAAATAAATAAATAAAAAATACAAAAAAAGAAAAGAGAAAGTGTGTGGGACAGAAGTTGGCGCAAAAGGAGGGCCATTGAGAAAACATTTCAATAAATTAAAAAAAATAAATAATTCACTAAAATATTTATTTATTTAAATTGGAATATAACTACAAATTATATTTTATTCTCTAAACTAAAGATAATTTTTTTTCCGCTTGATGAAAACAAAGTAAAAATAATTGTAAAATGTGGTAGAAGTTTATGATGAAACTTAAATATGCATAAATAATTAAAAAATCATATCTTAAGAGATGACAATTACAAATACCACACAAGCACGTGTTTTTCAGCAAGAAATAATAAAAATAAAAATTGATGAGTATTGCCTTCTTCAATTGCATCACAAGAATACAATAAATCTGGTGTATTTTTGGCATTTACATTGGTGCAAAAATATCTTTAAAGCTTTCAAATGATTGGCATATAAATTAGAATAATTATCGAATTTCGAGAATAATTAATCGTGTGATCCTACCTTTAGCATCAACCAGGTGCTGACATTGATCTAGAAAAAGTAATCAGTGGGTGTTAAATTGCATTATCTTGGTATTATATTGATAAAGTTTTTCTTTACAACCTTGAACCTTATACATATTAGATCATAAAAAAATATATCCAATGTTTTTTAGTAAATTTTTAACTAATATTTCCTTGATTAAATCTATATATAAAAAAGAGGACTATAAAATGTGTTGTAATTGATGTTCTCTGAAATGCGCAGACCGATTTTATTTTTTTAATTATATAAGTGTGCGTAGTACCTCCCATACAAACTAAATATTAATTTCTGTATATCTTGAGAACGGTTAAAGCTGATGCTTCAGAATTTAGTCTGATTGACTTCATAATCAATACAAATCATTAGACAGAAAGTGGTCAGAATTGGACAAGTTGGCATGATATATCTCATACAAAACAAATATTAATTTTTGAGAATGGCAATAGTAAAGGTTTCTAAATTAAGTTCAGACAACCTTGTGAACAATACATATAATCAGTCAATAACTGGGCGAGTTTGGATAAGTAGGCGTGACACCTTCCATTCATACTAAGTATTGTATTTTGTATATGTGGAGAGCGGCACGCCAATTTCAATTTTGTCATTTTTCTGTACCTTATCCAAGAAAAATTTGGCCAAGAGAATATTTCAGACAGCACGACAAATTTTAGTCAAACGGTTTCAAAAGTCCCGGGTCTAACAAAGAAAACACTTTTTTTGCTCAAAATTAGCTTTATTCATCAACGTAATCTCCATCAAGACCAATGCAATCATTCCAGCGCTGCTCTAACATTTCAATACCACTTTTGTAGAACGATTTATCCTCAAAAAGGCCTCAGTTTCAGCGATAATCTCTTTATTCGTGCGAAATTTCTTACCGGCGAGCATTTTTTTGAGATATACGAACAGCCAGTAGTCACTGAGAACCAAATCGGTGGACATGGAAGCAATTCAAAGTTCAATTCATGTAGTTTTGCCATGTTTTGATTGACTTGGTTTTGGCAAACAAACGCGGCACCCACTTTCAACAGAGCTTTCTCATAATCAAATGCTCATGAAATATAACGCCAATATGTTCTTTTGTACGATGTCAGCTAACTCACGCAACTTCATTTTCGATCATTCAACACGATTTTGTGGATTTTTTTGAAGTTTTCTGGTTTTACCGCCTTAATTGGACGACCACTGAGTTCTGCATCATCGGTGTCTCTACGATCACGTTTTAAGTCAGCGAACCAATGTTTTATCGTTGTTTCTGATGTAGCTGAGTCCCCTATAACATTCTCCAAGTCATTACTTCGCTTGAACAGTACTTTTTCGCATGAAGAAGCGGTGTAGAAATAAAACACGAAATTGTTTTTGAGCTTTTGTTCTGAAAATAACAAAAGTAGCGTCACTCTTTGCACAATAACTCACAAACTAATTAATAGAATATCATAAAATTTTAACAGCTGTCTTTTCAAGATAAACACTAACTGAAAAAGAGGTGAATGCAAATGCCCATATGTTATAGGAAATAACATACCGATGCTTTTGGTAAATTTTTGAACTAAAATTTTCTTTATTAAATCACTCATAACCAAGGTGAAATTTGCCATTTTTCTGTAGCTTATCCAAAAAAAATTTGGCCAAGAGAACTTCACAGACACCACAACAAATTTTAGTCAAACGAGTATAGAGTTCAGGGTACAAAACTTCTCACCCAAGTGCAGTTAATTTTTGGCGAGTTATGAGAGATTGAACAATTCTGATCGCTTTTTCTTGTTCCCAATATAATTCATAATTGAGTGTTTTACCAGATTGAGGTAGCTCATAATGGATAATTTTCTTCTAATCCTACCAAACCCTTAAGCTTACCATATTTGCCATTAATACAGACTTTGATATCTTTTTTAATTGTCATCAGCCTTTTATTATTACTTTTTAAGCCATTTTTCGGCACCCGCTTTTTTCTGGTGGTAATTTTGGTTATTCATGTGGTACCAAAACATCGACCTACTGTGAGGGACCACCCATTTTTGAATGATTCAAAACTTTCACTCGGTTGATGTTTAGTTTCTTCGCTATCTTCTGTCCCGTTTTTTCTTCACCGTCATTCCTCTAGAGAGTATATTGGCTTTCCACAAAGCATTCATTGCTTAGCTTGTTTCATTAATCAAGTTGATTTTCAAGCTAAGTAGATGATTACTCCACTGTAGCTCCATATGATTGTGTGTAGTGGTGAAGATACTTGCTAAGTGGTGATTCTTATTTAGCATTGTAATTTTTTTCCCAGTAGGTGGCATTTTCTTCTGATCATTCGCCTGATATTTGTCATCATAGCTGGCTGGTCAGGAGGGACTTTCCTCAGATGGATTTGTCTGAAGACGGGTTGAAGTCTCTTTATTAAACACTCGTGACCGCAATTAATTTTTCTCCTGTTACTTATGTTAATTTGATCAATTTTTTTAGTGATTGGCCGACCAGCGACTTCGAAATTGGCGAAATAGAATAGAGCAAACCGTTTTTGGTTTCGACGTTCACTCACAGCATCCTCACAGTACACTTTACAAGTTTTTCAGCATATTTTTGCAACAGACTTTATCAAAAAAAAAAAAAAAATAATAATAATAATCATTCGTTCGTTTATTACCATCAAATTAGTCTTGAGCATCAACATTATCGAGTAATAAAAAAAAAATCCACGTATACTTTTTGTACGCCTCAATATATCGATTTTTTCGATTTCCGGCTAAAAAAAAATTAAGTGATATTTCTTTACACCGAAAAGTACAGCGCATGATGATATGATGCCGCTAAGCTAATAACCGCATTTAATAATTCGTCTTTAAAGACATATTGATATGCTTGGGCGGACCTTCGTAGGTGTGGTAAAAGCTGGACTCTGACTTTTTATATTAATTTCAGCAAAAAACCATTCTTTTTTGCATTAAGAAATTTATGTTTTTTTTCCTATAATTTATCTACAGCATATTAAATATGTTTTTTTTTTTTTATTTTATCGAAACTATCTGTTTATTTATCCCTTATTTTGATTTAATTAAACTCATCTCTATTGACATCTTTATTTCTGTATGCAAAGTTACAATTTTAATTATAACATTTATTAATTAATATTTATGACATGTTTTAATATGAACAAAAAGAATGAAAAAAACCCTTATCAAAATTTAAAATAATTTTATTCTATACAATTTAATAAAAACTCTCAAGTGCACTAACCCTTTTATGGCATTTCATAGTGTCAATATAAATTTTCTATCAATTTTCATAAATTACTGAACACAAAACCTATTAAAAGTATTTTAAAAATTTAAAAAAAATTTAAAATGACTTTTGTTACAAAAAAGGAACAATTTTGTGAATCATAATCTATAAAAGCATATGTAAAGATGCGGGTGTTATAAATCAAAAATATTAAATGGTTTGATATACATTTATGTGCAAAGGCATATGGAAATAAGACTCTAATGAGGACACATTTTTAATGCCACCAAATTGTAAGCAAAGCTAAACATTAATTTAAAGCCGTCTTTAGTAATTGAGTTATGATAAGTTATTGAAGAAAAGCTCTATTTAACCCTAGTATAATGTAATGTTTTAACACTTTAACTAAAGGATATCCAATAAACACTTCACCACTAAGTGACCAGACCTCAATGTGAATATCTTAAAAATACAACCAAAAGTGAAAATAAACATGGATTTTTAATCAATCTTTTATTAGACAAGTAATTTAATGAAATTGTAGTATTATTTTACTAAATATTTAAATTATTTTACATCACAGTCATTGCAAACATACGTTCTGGTCTCTTTGCAATGTTGTAAGCACATTGGTTTGCCGCATTTACCGCAGCAAAATCAAGTTTGCGTTTCATTTTATTTGTAAGTTCACACTTGACGCACTAAGGTCGGTAATTTGGTGAGATTAAATCTACTGCTCCCATATTAGTTTCTAATCGTTCAGGCTGAGGGTTAGGTGTTGAACCCTGCTAAAATATACTACTACTACGGGAAGGTATACTACTTTGGGAAGGTCGGGAAGGTATACCCTTTTGAGCACATTTTTCATTACATTCTCACACATTTCAAGCGGTATTTCATTAATTTCATCACGAATATTTTGTTTGAGCTGCCCCAGCGTTTCTGGTCTGCTTGTATAAACCTTGCTTTTCAGATATCCCCACAAAAAGAAGTCCGCAGCAATCAAATCAGGCGACCGTGGAGGCCAATCAACAACACCATTCCTTGAAATAATTTGATGTGAAAAGAGGTCTCGCAGTAATTCCATTGTAATCCTGTCTGTATGCGATGTGGCACCGTTTTGTTGGAACCACATGTTAGTCAAGCCCAAAGCAAAGGTTAAAAAGTTTTCAATCATATCACGATATCGCTCCCTACTGACAGTTACCGTTACGCCGTTTTCAGTTTCAAAGAAGTAAGGTTCAATGATTCCTGCTGACCAAATTGCACACCAGACTGTGGCTTTTAATGGATGTAAATGTGACTGATGAATAATTTGAGGGTTTTCCATTACTCAGAACCGACTATTCTGTTTATTCACATAACCATTCAAATGAAAATGTGCCTTGTCACTCATTATGATTTTTCTATGAAAATCGATGATTGATTTTGATAAAATGTTTTAACGATTAAAACACATTTGTTTACTGAATATTTTTCCATAATAAATTTGTCACGTCTCTACTCTACTACTTCAAGACTAATGTTTACAAAAATGACGGCAAAACAAAGTAATGGGTCCGCCATCTAACGTTTTTTTTTCAACTAGTGCTTATTTCGTGAATGGTAACACTTAGCTCATGTCTGATTTGACAGATAATTAGTTTTATCCTTCCGCTGAACGAATATGGTTGTGTATACGCTTGAACAACGCTAGTAATCTGGAATCGATTTACAGAAGATGCTGATTTTGCCAAAAAAAATAATCTTTTCAGGTGAAGTTCATTTTGATCTTGGCGGGTATGTAAACAAGCAAAATTGTCGCATTTGGAAGGAATGTACTTTCAAATAAAAAAAGAAATTTGAGAGATAATTCAGTAGTTTTTTTATAGCATTTAAAAAAAAAAAATTTATCTGGCGGACCCTTTAGTATACCTTATTTGACACCCTGTACGTCAAACTTTGCCATTTGTATTTATGATATGTGGATAACGCATTATATAAGCATTAGATGCACGAAATATTCTATATTCCATATTTGACTGGTTTTTAACTGAGTATACCAACTTAATCCAGTACGCCAGCGATAAGGAAGAATCTGGACACCTAACATCAATTTTGGATGTGGTT